>OY776674.1:1379464-2758929 GCA_963675555.1 Leptura quadrifasciata
GATTCTTACAGCAGCTGAAATCTGGTTTTTTCTCCGTGACAAAAAATTGTCCAAGCTAATGCTACAGTTATGATGATTGATGATCCATCTCCTTTAGCTGCTGAACTTTGTCAACGTTTAAGATTAAGCGTTTTTCTCTTTTAGATTGTAAGCTTTGTACTGACTGTTTTGTATCAATTTATATCTAATAATAAAATTAGTATCTTGGTATCGTGGCTATAACGGTGTATAGTTTTTATAGAAAAATGTTAGCCGTAATATAGAGGACGATATACAGTTCCAAATTGACAATGTTTTTATTTGATATTAGCCATTGTCTTCACAATGATGTCTGTCAATTGATACTTTTCCAGATTATAATAATTAATGTATTATTTTAAGGACACGACGCACTATTTGAACTATTATATTTTACTATATTAACTTTTGTATAATATCGCCCTCTACGTATTATTTGTCAAAGTAGGTGCTATATTATAAACGAATGTAAATCGATATTGTGTATGTATACCATGTTCCGACAATCGTCCAATTTTTCCAGTAATCCAAAAATATGTGTAAAAGTCAAAATCTGTATGTTATAAATGTAAAACAGTAGAATTAATGTTGGAAAATGTGTATAGAATGCCAAATGTTATAAGATCATTGTGATACCTGTACTTATACCCGATAATAAAAAAAATAAATATAATATGACTACATCATTTTTAGATTAATAGCATCGCATTATTAGACTGGTGCCAAAGCGGATTTTGAAGGCTAAAAAAAATTATTAACAGACAAGGACCAGCCGGAAAATTTAGTTAAGGTTATAATTAAGAGAAAAACAAAAATTAAACACGAGATATATAGTGGGGCCGCTTAACGTAGAATTTCCCGTTAATGTGGACACACTGGACAAAAGCATCAAGTTTTTTCCAGGTACTAGTTAAGTATGTAGCTTTCACTTTTTAATAAGAACCAACTCATCCGTCGGCCATCTTGGACTGTATAGCGGCCATTATTATTATAATTATAAATGAAGATAAAAACGTATTCAAAATTATAATGCTTTCTAATTTTTTCAAGCACGTCCGGTTCAATTAAATAATTCTTATTTTTAAAATTGTCACGCATTAAATAGGTAAAACAATACTTCATGTATTCAATATTAATGACTGTTTTACCCACACGCTTAAGAAGCGGAATTGTGTCTGTCCTTCAGTTAATACTTAAATCAGCACTAACCATTTCTGCCCAATCCAAAATAGGAGAATCGAGCTAAAAAATCATTTGTGTTTCGCCCACAAATGTAGCGTGATTAATTTATTTTATTTGTTAAGATCCCTAAGAGAGGCATTCAATCTTTTTAATAATCTGGCGATAAAATTGGGTTTTGTCATAATAGAGAGTATATTAATCCCATGGAAAGGTCAACCAATATAAGTTGTTTTTCCACATGCCTATATGAGAAATGTTAATTAAATGTAGTTCATCCATTTCACTACCAGCTAATAGAGCAATACTAATAATAAACAATAACATTTCATTAATCCAATATATTAAATCATATAAATACAAAAATATTCAAAATATTGTTGTACAGTATAGAAGGCATATTGTGCAGTTTGGGCAGCTGTAAACCCCTGCCAACCGGAACCTGAAGATAGCAGATGGAATTCTGCGGAAATGTTGTTTAAACAACTAGGGTCTCTTTTAAAAGTCGGCGGGAGAGCGCCTGAAATATATACAGAGTGTTTTAAAATGGCTTGCTAATACTTAAGGTTTTTAATCTTTGCATGATCTCAAGAAAAAATAATATGCCTTAACGTTTTAATGAATCAACTACTCTTTTTAATGCGTCATGCATTTTTTCAACCCGTACATGAGCTCCAACTTAATCGTAAACCAAAAACATTAAAATTTACTACAGTTGGTTCAATGATTTGATCTTCTTTCGACAATATATTTTTCAGTTGATAGACAGAAAAATTAGAAACTGTTTTAAAAATTATCCCTGAGTTCTTGCGACGCCACGTCAGGTATAGGGGACCTTCTTTTAAATGGCAATGAAGATGGGAACTTTTCTGGACGACAAATATATGAAATCTTTGGGGAAGTTCATATATTTTGAAAATCTTCCAATTACGTTGTTGAAGATGAAAGATGTCTTTCTCATAATATAATTGGGCAATTAATGAAAAATTACAAAATTTAACTACAGAATAAGTAATATTAGTACTCTATATGGTTGGTATAGTTAAAAATACGTGTTTATTAGTGTTACATTCACTAATACGTAATAATCTCGTTTTGAGATAATTTTTGATAATTGTATTTTTTATTTTTATTTTATTTTATTATACACTACCCAACAGAACATGTTCGAATTACAGGGTACGAGAAATAATGCCAATTATGACACATAACATACACCGGTGACAATTTTAATATGTTCTTGGTGTGGGTAAGTAGAAACGATTTGTTAGTCTTGTTTGCATCAATGACATATGAACAAACGCATTGACTTTTGTCAAGTGTTCGGGACATTTTATTTCATTATTGACAAGTTTATGTAAAAACATAGCAGAGAGACCGCCTTCTGACTAGTTCAACAGCATTGAACTTCTCTAGCAGTTTGTCATGTGGAAACCTCATTGGTGAATAGGTTTTGTCATCCTTAAATTCCATACATTTTAAGAATCATCTATGAATTTGTTCGATAGCTTTACTATGTACAGAGTAATTAGGATTCCACACGACAGAGCCTTACTCAAGCTTAGAACGCACAAAGACGTAAATACAATTTTTAATGTGTCGATGTTGTTAAGTTCACTGGAGTTTCTAATGATAAACCCAGGGTCTTGTAAACTGATGATACAATAATATTGATGTGCTGATTCAAGATCAGCTTACTATCAAAGGTCTAGGTCCTAGATCTTTGAATACCTGCAGTTTGTTTAAATGTACCTGATTTATAGCGTATTCATACTGCATAGGATTAGATTTTTTAGTATAGGTGCCGACTTCGGATCTCCAAGGGCACATCTTCAAGAAGACCAGGAAGATCAGTACGGAGAAACTTCAGATATTGCTGACCATCCATCTGATTTGGCAATATGAACGGAAATTAGGCGTTCATTGATGTTCAAAGTGATTCCGAACTACTGGATGAGGATTCTCAATGGTCCAAACGTGCATATTATGTAGATTGGTTATACCATTACGCGTAAAAATAGCTCCATCAGTGACCAAGACATCGACAAATTTTCATTAATTTGTAACTAACAATTTGTATCTTTTTCTGTGTTGGACTTTTGTTACTTTTTTTTTTTCAAGAAACCGACTTCTTATTTAAAAGTATGGTTAAAATTTTTCGGATAAGTTGCGTTATATCCTGTATAACAACATATTAAAAAGCGACAGAAGAGCGTATAAAAATAAAGAACCCCGCACAAGAACACGTGATTTGGGATCCCGGTGAAAAAGGTAGAAATTGAGATACATTGTAGTTCAGACCTTCCCGATGAAAAGTTCAAATAAGACCAAGGCTCAGAAACCCTTTATTTTGGAGTTACAATAAGGACGAAAGTCGAAAATTTGTAAATTCTGGGATTTGGGATCCCAGTGAAAATGGTCGAAATTGAGATATATTGTAGTTCAGACCTTCCCGATGAAAAGTTCAAATGAGACCAGGGCTCGAGGACCTTTTTTATTTTGGAGTTACAGCACGAGCAAAGAGCTTACGAATTTTTGACATTTCGTTTCTGCCCTTAATAAATGATAATGTTTTCATTAGCTTTATCTCAGCAAAATGTAATTTTTCTTAAATTAAAAGATTTTTATTGCAAAAAATTATTGTTTCAATTAAAAATATAATCAGAAGTCAAATATCAAAATTCAGAGCCACACCAATCCACAGGTAAAAAATTATTTCGATATCATGAAAAATGTAATTCATATTTCTACTTAAAAGCATACAGACATACTGTACCCACATGTTACCTTGCAAATTTGAATAAAATGTCATAACTATTACACAACAAATTTACGTTTTAGTTAATAAACAGATTTTACAACTTAAAAGTTTTTTCAAATGGATTATCCATTAAACTAATCTCATATATATATTTTATATCAGATAATTTAAGTCGAGTATTATATACATCAGTGGATAATTACTATAACTGTCTTTAATAGCCGTTAGGCAAACCCACATAGGGTTAATGAATCCATTTCACTAACGAGTGTAGGGGTACCGATCTGCGATACTGTTTATTATATAATCGGTTTTAACATTACAAATATTGTTTAAACTCTTATTAATGGTATAAGAATGTGAACATAAAGCGTTAAATGTGATATGAAATCGGTTAAAACTTATAAACTACAAAAAGAGGGAGAAAGGACATTAACTAAAACTGCATGATCTATAACTAGCTTTACCATGAATTTTGATCTATAAGTAATTGCTTGTAACTATTGAACTACAAAGTCGACAATACTGAACTTCAATAGGGCTCTGTTTTGATAATTGATGATGAAAAAGGATAAAATAACAGATGAACTCATCAACAGTTCCAACCGTTGCAGTATTTCTGTACACCGTACAGACCAACGGACAAGTTTTAAAACGACGCCGACATAATATTATAAAATTTTATTTCCTCATTACCACAACATATTTTTAATACGATTTTTTACAAAATATAGGCAGGAAAGCTAGGTTTGTCGTGGCACCTTGGCTATAGTGCGTTCAATATAAATACGACACATCTTGAAAAGTATAAGGTGTTCAATAATGTTGAAGAAGAAATAATAAAAACCAAGAATTATCTAAACTGCTGGATATATTGGTTATTTATATATTTCAGTACGCTCTTCTACAGAACAACGTCCCAATTACAGGATAAGAAAACAGTAGTTATATATAGTATAAATATTAAGTAAAGGCAACGAATGGTGGTACAATATTGTAAACTAATAATAATTAACGGTATAAACACAGGACAGTTGTCAAACAGCAATAACACAAACAACTCAGTCACTAATGACTCACAATAGATAATTAAATGAAGGCATTAATAAAAATGGGCAGTATCATTGATATGCAAGAGTATTTGATTATTTGTAAGTTATGTGTTTAAGAATTTGTCGTTGATTTCCTTTATTTTGCAGTGAAATATATCAATGTTGACTTTGCAAGTTTGAAATATTAGAGATGCGCTAGTAAGTTTGTGTGAGAAGTGGATAGTCACAGTACATTGGTATTTAAGTTATGTAAAATCTGTGGGTAATAAAACAGAATGAATAATTTTATGCAGAAAAATAGTAGAGTGCATGGATCTTGATTCTCTCAGGAATATAAAACTGTACATGTTCAAAAGTAAATGCGCTAGATTTTCTAAATTATTTATATACATGGTGGGGCAATAATTCGTCGGACCTCATTATCTGGAGTTCTACCATAGCCAGATTTTTTTTTTAAATTGCAAGTAAACTAGATAAAAAAATCTGTAACTGGAAATTATTTTCGAACATACAGCGAGCCAAGACGAAATTATAGGACCAAGTGCTTTTTTTTAAATGGATTACTATGTATATCAGTACATTTTTTGAAGGCTCTTTCTAGGCTTTATTCACTCCTATATTAGCATTGAATATCTCCCAACCACTTGAATGTAATGAATTTCTTTGTTGAAATAATTCAATCTGCAGATGGATACTTAAAAAATCACCACAATCACAATTATGGGTTTTAAGAAAAATTTATATAAATACCAGTTACGAGACATCTAATTAATGTTTTTGAATCATTTTTATTCCCTAAAAATGTACAGGGTGACCAAAAATTATTTTTCAATTAAGAACATTTTAAATTTAATTTTCTCAATTTTTTCAAATGTAACATCATGTATATTTTTCGACGATGTGATGTAGAAATGAAAAACGAACATTTTTTGTAAGTACTTCCCTAGGGCTAATTGCAACCAATTTCGTTTTATTTTGCAATAATTACAAAATTCAAAAATAAACTTAAAAAAAGAGGTTTCTTCAAATAACCCAGTAAAAGTCCAGTCAATGTGTCATAAAAGAAATGTGGCATAATAATGAAAATTGTGCCTATTAACAAATCCATTTTTATGAAAAGTTGCCTCATCACTAAATAAAACAGTATTGAAGAAGTTCACATCATGTTGCATTTCACCTCTAGCCCAATTACAAAATTGTAGGCGCTTTTGAAAATCGTCATCAGATAATTCCTGGTGAATTTGAATTCCATATGCGTGCAACTTATTTGTTTTTAAGATTCGACCCACAGACCGTCTACTTATTCCTACCAATGAGCTCATTTCTCTTTGACTAACATGGCGATTCTCAACCGTTGCCAGCATCACAGAAAACTCATTTTCTTCGTTCACAACACGTTTTATTCTTTCACTTTTTTTATATTCGATATTTTCAGTTTCCAGAAATCTATCGAAAAGGTTTTGGAAGCTTCTTTCAGGAGAACGTTGGTGATAAATTCTATTGGCAAGTAAACAATTTCTGTCTGACTCCCCCAAAACAAAAGTCATGTCTACAAGTTCCGCTTTTGGGGGCGAGCGTAGGTGCGTCTTTACTATGTACATACTTCGGTATGCGATGTAAAGCAACGACAGGCGCAGTTAGTACTTGGATTGGTGACCATTCCAACGGAAACCGCGTTCTCGCCTCACACATCTTCCAGCGGCTTGTATATCAGTGTATGCGTGGAAGCTATACAACCTTAGGCGAGGGTTGTATAGGAGATATACCATCCTTCGGAGGGGATGTAAAGCCGTCGGTCCCTTGTCTATTAAATGTTAGGCAAGTAAAAGATCCCTACTCTTCTTAAGGGAAGAGGTTCGGCAAAATTCCTGGTTGGGGGTAGCTCGTCTACAGGCGTCGGTGTTAGGCCTCAGTAGCGGAAATAGGCCGACGTTAAATAAATGTATAAAAAAAAAAAAAAAAAAAGTTCCGCTTTATTAAAATTTATATTGTAAAATTCCAAATATTTTAAATTCAATACAAATGTACAGACAATTTATACCAAACTGAGATTTTATTGCTTGTCGAATAACGAAAACAGCAAAAAAATGTACAAAAAAAATGCTACAGTAAAGGACCTGTTAAATAGTATTTACTCATTTCAATGGATTGGAAGAAATGGTCCTACTAAATGACCCCATTTCAAAATTACATAAAGACGTGTGTCAATCAAAATGGGCAATACGTCGAACACCTGTTATAAATTTTTCTAATGAATTATTTGAGGGAATCTCTTTTTTTAAGTTTATTTTTGAATTTGACACTTATTTATTTATAAATCGAAATGGTTGCAATTAGCCATAGGGAAGTACTTACAGAAAATGTTCATTTTTCGTTTCTACATCACATTGTCGAAAAATATGCGCGGTGTTCCATTTGAAAAAATTGAGAAAATTTAATTTAAAAAGTTCTTAATTGAAAAATAAACACTTATTTATTTATAAAACAAAAATGGTTGCAATTAGCCATAGGAAAGTACTTACAAATACTGTTCGTTTTTCATTTATACATCACATCTTTGAAAAATATACAGGGTGTTCCATTTGAAAAAATAATAATAATTAAAAATAATTTTTTTCCACCCTGTGCATTTTTAGAAAATGAATATGATTCAAAAACGTTAATTAGATGTCTCGTAACTGGCATTCATATAAGTTTTTCTTAAAACCCATAATTGTGACTGCCGTGATTTTTTTTAATATCCATCTGCAGATTGTATTATTTCAATAAAAAAATTCATAACATCCAAGTGGTTGGGAGATATTGAATGCTAACATAGCAATGAATAGAACCTAGTAAGTGACTTTAAAAAATGTACTGATATACATAGCATTCCATTTCAAAAAATGGCACTTGGTCCTGTAATTTCGTCTTGGCTCGCCCTGTATGTTCGAAAATAATTTCCAGTTATAGGCTTTTTTATCTAGTTTACTTGCAATTTTTAAAAACAAGTTTCTTGTTATCATGGAACTCGAGATATCGAAGTCCGACGCACTATTACCCCACCGTGTATATCAGTAAACCACCTTAGATAGAACCAAACTTTCACACGGCATTATTTAAGTATATAGTAGGTTTTTATTCAAAATATGCTTTAGTCTTACAGCACTGCGTTAAAATATCATTGGTATGATCTATAAATCTGAGGTTTTCGTCAAATGTTATTCTCAAAATTTTTGCTATATTTACAAAGGGTATTGATCATCAATCTTGATGGGTATAACTGATTTTAAATTGTTCGTATTGTTTTTTTGAACTGAATAAAAGAACAATGAATTATGTATTTGATCTAATATCTCCAGAGCGAAAAGAATCTAAACCTGAGAATGAAAGCGGCACACATGTCTGTCTCCGAAAGTGCGGCAATCGCCCTTAAAGAAGGATATGAACGAATCGGTTTCAACCATCTCCTGAAAATGTTTACATGGCTTGCGAAACGTGGGTCGAGTAGTGTATGTGTAGTGGTTTTTAGACAATGAAGATAATGATTTGTGAAAAAAAATGTCTCGGTACGGATCCCCCCACTGACAAGATCCGGACCCAGCGTAAGGTTGTCTACTTAAACAGGACTACGCACCAAAGTATTTGAATGATGTTCTCGGACGTCCATTGCAATATTCAGTAACTCTTAATTAATTAAGTATTCAGTTAAGTACATGTATAAGTATACTAATTTTCTATTTCCTGAAAAATATCTTTTATTTTCCGTAAAATATTCATAAAATTAAAAATAATTTGTGTAAAAAGCGAATTGCAAGAAACGCACTATTCTTATATTATCTTAAATTATAAGCTGCTTCCTAATTTTTAAATTTCAATATGGGTTTATTAAGTTCGTATTAAACATTAATAGTAATAATCGTTTTATCTAATCATTAACTACATCATTGAAGTCGTTTATAATTTGATTATTTTATTTTAATTTTTCCTCTGATTTATAATTATTGTACATAATGGGTTTTATCGATTGATAACGAAATGCAGTGTGTGTGGTTTCTGATAATGTATAGATATGACATTAACTTATAAATAAAATTGAAGATATATTGTTTAATAAATTAGTTTTATTTGATTTGAATACATATTATTTTCTATTAAACTTAAATATGCAGTATTTTAAACTATTTTTAGTACACTCTGTACTATACACGAGCAAGTAAAAGTTGGAATTTTTTTTTAATATCTACTTTACAAAGCAAGTCACCAAAATTCGATCAGGCATGTCGATTTTTAAATGTATTTCTCTGTTTGTTTATGTAAAAAAAAATCTACAGAAATTTTAAAAATAGTTATGACGTCATCGCCAATTTATTTAAATGGCGATCCCCATTTTTGAAAGAGCACACTTTTTTGCATGCAGTATGTTAAATTCTATATTACATGCCGATAATATCGAGAGAAAAATCTTACCTACTTATTATTATTATTAGCCGTTACTCGAGTCCGAGTATAAAAATGTTACAGTTGATAAATTGTGTACAATAAAAAACAAGAAAAGGTGTAGTCTATTGTAATTCCCATTCATCTACGGTGCACACGACTATGGCTATAGAGGCCAATTCGGGAGAGCACATGTCGACCGCAGTCAGGACAAACATAGAACTGGTTAGGTCTTGGATTCGGCCTTCTTGCAGCAACATTTCCTTGATAGCTGGCCACAACCCCTCGCCATTCGGTTCTGTTCGCTGCAAGTTGTTCCCATTGCTCGTCTGCAATACCGCAGGATTTTAGATTTTCATGGAGAGCGTCTTTGAACCTCTTTCGTTGACCGCCACGCCTTCTTCTACCGCTTAGCAATTCACCATAAAGTGTACATTTAGGAAGGCGGTTATCATGCATACGATGAACGTGACCTGCCCATCTTAGGCGTGCTCTTGAAATAAGGACCTCAATTGGAAGGCTGTTTGCTCTCCTGAGTACTTCCACGTTTGATATGTGATGGAACCAACGGATTTTCATCATACTTCTGAGGTGTCTTTGCTGAAAACGTTCTAATTCTTTCACATGACGACGGTAAGTGACCCAGCTTTCACATCCATATAGCAGTGTTGGAATGACAACTGCTCTGTAGACAGCCATTTTCGTTGACAAAGCAAGGTCGTGGTTGTCAAATACTCTCTCTCTAAGTCCCCAGAGTGCTCTAGATGCAGCGTTAATTCTATTGCGAATCTCGCTGTCCATGTTTGCTTTGTCATTAACAACGTTGCCTAAGTAATTGAACTGATCCGCCACTTCAAGAGAATTTCCGTTAAGTGTAATGTCTATTTGGTTCACTTGATGAGGAGTTGACATAATCATAGTCTTTCCAATGTTGATTTTAAGTACCAAGTAATCATAGCTCTGGGCATACACATCTAAAAGTTCTTGAAGCTCTTCCGGCGTAGAGGCTAAAAGTACACAGTCATCCGCATACTGGAGATCACAAATGAATGGTGTGCGTGTCTTCGTGAAAGCTCTAAAGCGCCCTATGTTAATGAGACCGCCATCAAAACGGTATCTGAGACCTATTCCTCTGACTGTCAGTTTGTTGCCAACAATAATTGTTAGAGCAGTAGTAAACAAATTAAAGAGTAGGGGTGCCAGGACACATCCCTGCCTAACTCCAGTGAGAGTTTGGAAAGGTTCGGTTGCCTCATTATTATACATAACCTGGGCGTTGTTGTTTGTATGCAGACTGCGACATACTTCCACAAATTTTCTAGGGATACCTAAACGGAACATAATTTTCCAGAGCACTTCCCTGTCCACGAGTCAAACGCCTTGGTTAAATCAATGAAGGCCATGTGAATTTATCCTTGATGTTCGAGTGCTTTTTCTTGAAGCTGTTTAAGTGCGAAGATTAAATCCGATGTGCCTCGGTTTGGTCTAAAGCCACTCTGTGTTTCAGGAAGTAACTTTTCCATAACAGGTGTTAGCCTATTTGCCATCGCTTTAGTGAGTATCTTCCCTCCAACAGCCAGGAGAGCATACCCCTGTAATTTCCACAGTCCGCAGCGCTCCCTTTGTTTTTGAAGAGGTTGATTAAAAGTGTATCACGAAACTCCTGCAGAGCTTGACCACTTTCCCACACGACATCAAATAGTTTTTTGAGGTAGGGTATGAGCTCTGACGACACAGCTTTAAAGATCTCAGCTGGGAGTGAGTCGGCGCCGGGAGATTTGTTATTTTTTAGCTGCCCAATGGCGGTTAAGATCTCTTCCGTTGTTAGTGGTTTATCTAAGTCTTCAAAGATGTCATATTGAGGGATTAGATTTATAATATCGTGATCGGCTTGACTTTGCGGGTTAAGAATGTTAGAGTAGTGTTCTTTCCATCGGGCTCTTATTTCCTGGTCTTCTTTGAGGAGATTTCCATTTAAATCTTTAATAGGGCACATATTTTTCCGACTGGGGCCGTACACTGCTTTTACTCCTTGAAAGATATTCCTGTAGTCGTGTGAATCGGCGTACCTTTGAATTTCTCTGGCCTTGCTTGCCCACCACTCGTTCTTTATTCTTCTGATTTCGCGTTGCGTTTCATACTTAGATTGAGTAAAAGCTTCTGCTTTTGATGAGTCGTTGGGGTGGTTGATAGCGTTTTGGAAGGCAGTATGTTTGCGGTCAAGAAGTTCTTGTATAAAAGCTTCATTATCATTGAACCAGTCCTCCTGTTTTTTACTTGCTGCAGTGCCAAGAATTTCCTCACTCGCACTTTTTAAACTGTCTTTAATTTGTGTCTAGGTAGCAGCGACATCTACAGAATTGGTTTCTTCTAGTGCACTCAAATTCTCTTGAACTTTTTGCTTTAGGTGTTCGACGGTTGTTGGTCACGCAATTTACTAATACAGAGACTTATAACAATGCAATAAAACGATAATATAAAAATTATTACATATAGCAAAAAAATAGTCAAGTCAAATGTTCAAATTGTGTGCCGTTTGCTTCTTGACAATATCCAAACCTAAAATGAAATTCTCGCAAAACATAGTAATTGTTTCAGATCCAATTCTTCCAATTTCGTAACTAATTCTGTCTGTTAGTTCTCAACATTGTTCGGTCTATTAAAATAGATAACCCCATAAAAGATAATCCAATGGGGTTAGATCGGGAGATCTAGCTGGCCATTCTACTGATTCGAGCCTACCAATCCATCTGTGAGCCTAGATATGAAGTACTTGCGGCATTTGACTTGATCGAATTGAGCACTTTATATATTTCATCTTTCAAAAGAAAATTGATCATAAATTTTGAAGACATTTTGATCAAAATGATTTAGTTCATTACATACAGGGTTATGTTTGCATGTTGATGCAAAATATTCATTTAAATCGTTAGGATTTGAAAGGTGTGGAGGAATTTCACTTATATTATTAGAATTAGTAATATTCATGTGCTCTAAGGTTTTCCATAATTCTTTCGAAAGTTTTGAATGCTGGTCAGAGCTTAGATATGCCGTTTTTCCTCTCCCAATTGCAGAAGCATTAATATTACGTAAGTATTTCTAGTATTACCAATCCTGGACATTTTTTATTTGTTTACACCTAGTTAATGCATTTCTTCTAGATGTAATCATTAGTTTTATGGTATCCGCTACCCAGGGCAATTTAGGTTTAAGTTTAGGTTTTCAATGTTTTTATAGGTGTAGGTATGTACTGTGAAAATTTGTTTCCCTGGATATCTGACGGTGACTTTGGATTTGACCTTGGCCATGACCTTTAATTTTATTTGAAGGCATACCTGAAAGTAAAATTTTCCGTTTGTTTCATTTCCGGGATTAAAAGTGGGAGGTTCCATTTGAAAAAAGACTTGACCTTCAAATGACCTTGAAGGCCATGCCCAAGGTCAAAACAAGGGCACCGTCAGATAGCCAGGGAAAGTTCCAGCAACTTTTGTATTTAAAGTTTTGTATTTTTCAAGTTATCCTGCTGTACTTTTATGCTACCCTGTACTATAGTTCTTTTCTAGTCTATATGATTTAATTTCTGAGAAATCGATATTATCATCAGGCGATCCGCTCAATATTTCAACAACTGCTCATTTATAATCTCAATTTTCCCTGCAACCATATACTTCCCTCGTTGCTTCAATTTAAATTTGCTTATGTGTAAAATTTCTCTACCCATTCATTTATAAAAAACACCTATTTACAACTATATACTTACGTACGATTATGATGAATATTTTGTTCTTTTGACCAACCCCGTAGTCTGTACGAGAAAGAAAGGAAGAGAAATATATGAAAATTATAGAATACATAAATGTAAATACTAAAATGGCTACAAAAATCAATCGTATTATAATATATCTCTGTTTGTCGAGCTTTATCGATTTTATTCGCAATACCCATTTGCGAAAATAAGACACTGCATCAAAACTACAGAAGAGTAATCTTTTTGGTTGATGCTGATTGAAAGAACAAGTATTGTATACTCCGTTATGCTGTGCCCGGAGCATAGGTAAGTAGAGGTAACAGGACAGATAGGTTAACCTCAACTCGTTAGTCAGGCTCACAGTACTCGCGCACTTTGCAGTCTGGTCGCGCTTCGTTACCGGTAAACAGTTTCTTAGTTACTCTTACTTTTTTTATTTCTGCTTAAAGCATTGTTGTTTTACTTGTAGTATTGTGACAGTTTCTTATATTTTCGTTCGAATTCAGGTACGTACGTTTTTAAAACTTAAACAAATTGTTATGGTCCTTTCAGAGATGAGAAATACAACTGATTTGTTTGTATGGTTCAACTGCAGAAAAAACTTGAAATTGTATGCACAAATATTGCTTAAGGATGGTGGCAACATAAAATTAATGAAGTTAAATTACTCAGCTTGTATATTATTAGGGAATGATAGTAATTTTTTTCATGTCGATGTTAAACTGAATTTATTCTCAGTTTAAAATTCGTTAAAATTATTATGTTTCGGAGAATAAGAGGCAAAGATGCAATAAGGATATATTGACATGACTTTCCAAAATATTATACAACACTTAAACAGAACTATAATAAAGAAAGTAATATTATCAACAATTTATTCTAATAATCTCTATTTTGCAAAATGAACATTTTCAACAACATGTATTTTCTTAGATACTAAGATGCTTAGGATAATATGCGTTAGCAAAAAGTTTTAAAAACCTGCGACACAAGAACATCGACTGAATAATTTAAAAAAATAAATACGCAAAGCTTTAAAAGGCATGAAATAATAATATATAATATTATTATGTTCTGGGGGTTTGTCTCATATACTTGAAATTGCGATGGGTCTTCTGTTTTTTGAATATTAGTATTCAAGGCTCTACTTACAGGTGTCCACTCGATTTTTGTGCTGACATTTTTCACAGCAGCATCCATCATATCCATGCATATCATCCAGAAAATCCATATTTTTTTAAAAGTTTTGTATATTTATTTTTATTAGATGTTTAGTCAGTGTTTCGTATTGAGGCTTTTTGAATTAATATTTTAATTTTATTTTATTATTTTTAATCAATAATAAACACACACATAATTATCACTGGATCCTCCACCATCTTTTAGACTGATTATACAAATGCACCACTAAACTAATAAAGAAACAAAAGCAGTAAGATACCTTGTTAAAAAAACCTTCGCTAATAGTAATAATATTTTCAATTCCACATTTAATGTACCAACAGATATACAACAAAATGTAGAATGTGTAAGTCCTTAAAACTAATGTGCAAATGTAAACATAAAAATACGAATAAAATACTGCAATTGTCAACAAGTTATTACTTTATTAGTGTTTTGTGCCATTAGTTTTTAGAGTATTTTAATTGTTTTTAGCCTTGTTGACTTTATAAATATTATTACCCATTTTAGTTTGTTTTTAGAGAAAAGGTGTGTAAGTTGTTTTAGCTACATCACGCATCGCGTGTTGACTGCAGGGTCGGTCCAGAGGCGAGGCTTGGGGAGGGTATATTTATATATTTTTTAATATTTAATAAATTTGTTAGATTAGATTGGATTTCGTTTGGGATGTCAAAGGTCGGTGGTTCAATTCCGATGAGCACAGTTTTTTTTTAAATACAATATTCGTGTAATTATACATAATTTCTAAATACTAGTTGCTTCAATACACCTTTTTGAGACCAATGTCATCCAATTAAAACAGACATCTTATATCTAGTTGTTAAAAAATTCAAGCTCTATTACGTAACTATAGCATTCTCGGTTAGACTTATACCTATTTCATAATAATCATTAACAACCATAAAACGCAAACTAATTGTTGCGACAAATATTAAAGTATGTAACTCATTAATTTCTTTCATTTGTAGATTTTTTTTTCTTCTTTTTTTCCATGTATTATTATTCTTGCTGCCATTTTTTATCTATTTATTTTTTTAAATCTAGGTTTTGTTTTTTTTTCTTTTTAATACACCCCTTTCCTTGCGTGCCCTGAGCATTCTATGCACAATTATACGAAAACACCTATGAACGTAGTATTGCGTTATCACTTGTCAATAAAATATCAAAATTTGTACTGTTAAACAGCATGAAATATTGATAAAGAAATTTTATAATAAATTACCTGTTGTTATTAAAGTGAGTAGCACTAAGCGAACCGTATTTATATCTGGATTAGTTTTAAAATACTTCGCCACAATCATGATGCATCATTGCTTCTCTTCTATGAAAAGGGGAATGTTTTACGCGTTCCTTTGGCGGTGATTGAATTAAGTAGAGATCATTTTTGGACTATTTTTCCATAATTTGTAAAAAATGTGTAATTTCTACTAAGAATTTTCAGTACTAGAATAATAAGTTCGATAATATTTAAAGGATCCTTGAATAGCCTCAGATATTTAGGCTTCCTACAAAATGAGGTTGAGAGCTTTTTAGAGGAATTCCCTTTGAATTTAGAACATGACATACTTTCAATAAGATTGCGTTCTTCTTCATAGCTCTAGATTAGTAACTAAGAGACTGTCAAGAGAAATTCAGAGAAAATTTCATTGCGTAGAAGGCTAAAAAGTTATCTAACTCTCCTGGATTCTCCCTTTGGCATTGCTTAAATAAACTGTTTATCCAATTCCTGGCACAACCCCCAAAAACTTCAAAAACAGTAAATAATATTTCCAATAACCAATGACACAGTTTAAATGCATATTTATTACATTTAAATAATTTGAATAGTTTAAATTTAAGTAACTAATTCACCTACATATTAGAGTTATCATAAAGAAACTGCTAATATCTGTGATTTTATAATAAAAATTCATATTTGTTATCATTAACGAACGCGAACAAAATATTAACAAACAGGAATTAATAAGCAGTACATCCTGTACAATCATTTTTAAGGAGTTAATAAAAGATATTTTAACGGGGACAACCTTCTTGCGTGATTCACCCACTACACATGAATTTTAATAAATAGGCATACTGATAATAATATTGCTATGACTCACATTAACCAGCAGATGTCTATTTTTATCATTACAGCTGATTATATTGATTAAATATTTTAGCATAATACAACGATTGTGTGTATCATAGCCATATTTAACATTTTTATTACTTTGTTCGTATAAATCGCACTACTAAATGTTTAGAATGAAAGATAAACGGTCCCATCGTATAACTCGAACTAATTCTTTCATATACCGGTTTTAACCCTTATTCTTCAACCCCGCTTCCTGCATTTTCTAGAATGAATTAGTCATGCCATCTCATACTAACTAATAGAGTAATACCGTGTAACATTTAATTTATTATTATTTGCCACTTTTTTAACCTATTTTTATAGATTATTAGAGGGACACTTCTTCTACGTACGAGCTATGAGCGATTTGGCGATCACCCATCGAGATGATAACGTCAATACGCATACATTTGAGCAAAGTAATAGTAAAAGTTGTTTTTAATGACACCTTGTACATTTTTACCCGCCCAATCATGCCATTTTAAAATTTAAAAACAATCCTCTGCATTTCCCTCCTGGACGAGTATTGAAGAAGGTATACTGACTGATGCCAAGACAACATTTCAGATGTGCTTTTAGAGGGCGGAATATTAAACATAATATTTTTAGTCGCAAACTCCTCTATAAAGTCCTTATTTTACTATAAGGAACGTAACCAGACTGCAACCAACAGCTACTCTCCGGGCTATGTACCCCGCCGAGCGCTGAATTACAAGTTACAATTCTGGCGCGTTAAGTGTTATAATTGCATATTATATAATATAATATATATATATATATATATATATATATATATATATATATGTATAATATAATTTTCAAAATATTACAATTTAAGAACATGTATATCCATTTTAAATGAAATTCCTATACCGTTTGCTAATAAAATTTATTTTGTCCCACTATCAATTATATTTTTCCGTAAAAAAATGCAAAATAGCCTGATATCCTTTAACTAAAAAACGTATTCATATATTGTAATAAAAATATGTAAAGACATTTATTAACGGAAATGGTATATTTTCTTCCAACATTCTGGCGTTACGACGCCCGGCACCATTGTGCTGAAAATGAAATTCTTACGTATTGGTATTAAGCAATATGCCACTGTTCAATTTTCTTTAAAACAGGATAGGCGTTCATAAACGAAACAAACGGTAGGCGTACCTTACGTCGATTCGATAAAGTAAATCTGAACATTTTAAATAGATAACCGAATACCGCCTAAACTTTTTGCAATGTATGACTGATGGTCGAGAGGTGAGCGCACTTGCCTCTCATCCAGAAGTTCCGGGTTCGATTCCCGGTCGTGGCAGTGGAAAATACTGTGAGAGGGATTTTTTCACTATACACGAATATTGGGTGTGTGTCCCTTGTCTCTAAATGTGTAGCCCCCTCCCACACAAGGCTCTTCTAGAGCCTTCCGGGATAAAGGAGGTCGTCATTACCTGTGGTGTATTTATTATTTATTTATTATATCATTTGATAGTATTTAGCAAAAATTAAACATGACGATTTTCACAATTTTCAGGATATCTCTGAAACTACTTAAAATTATTCAAATCTGGAAATACGTTAACGAACGTTAAAATTCACTTATAATTTAACTCACCTTCTGTCTCTTACGATTTAGAACTCACCAGTAAAATCTCCTTTAAAAGATGGGCACCCCGTATATCTTTAAATAAATTAGATGCATGTTCAAGTTGCGTATTAAAAGACATAAATATTTACACAAATTCCGTAGGCTGTGTATTAAAAATTGACCATTTTGCAAATGTAAAATCAGATTAATAAAAAGCCATTGAACTGAATATTTTTTGTTCATTTTTTTAGACATTTAACTTGATTGATCGCTACAACATATCGTTGTCGCTATGCCATATGTATTTAATATGATATGTATAAAGAATATTAATGAATCAATATTTATCTGCTGTTAACCTAATTTGCTTTATAACGTATGATTCCAGTGAATAGTATGAAAACATGGCATATAAATGAGTGCATTAATTTGTTAAAAAGTGACTGGTAACATTTGCCAGCTGTAATACATACTGATGAGTTCATTCACATAAATAATTAAAAATCTCGTGTTTGCGAAGGCTTATCTTAAATTAATGTTAATTTTATTCAGCACTAGCCTTTTATTTTACTTTTCTATGGTGTACAATCCATCCTAAGCTCCCGAGAAATTATTTATTATTTATAATGAACGTTAAAAAAACGACCCAAGTAGCACATGCAAATGAATACCTGGGACTTAGTTGAGGTGTTTGGTATCGTAAGATTCTAATCATCTCCATTAACTATATTGATGCAATGAAATGGCTGTTGGTTTCTTCCAAAAATGATGGAATTCGAACATACACAGCAGCCGAAATAATCAACTGCTGGAAACTATTCTCCAAATTCGTTTAAATAATGTTAATACCTTCCCTACAAGATCTTGTGATGTTGCATCTGTCATTTTTTAGTGTTTTTCTATTCCTGACATTGACCATCTTTAAGAAACCATTGCATGGATAAGTGAAGGCATCAACAATACCAAGCAAAATGTTTTCTATGGCGCTGAAAAGAGAATTTAGAAATTTATAGAGAGATAAGACTGATTTATATAGAGAAATCGGACTATTTTTAAGTAACCACTAAAGTAACAACAACAACTTTTTTAACTTTAAATTTTAGACTGTCTTACCATCTGTTCTTTTTTTATTGACTTGACACTAACCTGATTTGAACAATTCTTACCCGTGTACCAGATAATTTGAATATTGGCATTTCTAGTTAAATTCATTAAATTCTTTTAAATATAGATATGCATGTTTCGTTAATAATTTTTTTGCAACACAAAAGAACATGCATTTAAATAACATTTTAAATAATCCTGCTATCAAATAATATCAAAAAAGCACTTTCGGGAATGCGTATGTAATAAACCAATCCTCAATTCGGCGGTGTCGTCAAATACTACGTGCAAAGCGTATTTTCATATTGAAAACTAAATTTCTAAGTTTACAATTGAAGGGCGTTGTCGTCCATTTGGATGGTAAACTGCTTCCAGTATTAATTGGGAACGAAAAAGTTGATCGACTTCCAGTAATTGTAACAGCCAACTGTAAAAAGCAACATTTGGGAGTGCCACTACTGACTGGAACAGGGGATGGAATGGTAACAACTATTTACAACTTGTTTGAGGAAAATCAGCTTTTAGATTCAGTCGAGGCTCTGTGATTTGATACCACGGCTTGTTATTTTAGAACAAAAGTTAGAAAAAGACCAATTATACTTACATTGCAGCTATCACATTTTTGAATTCATATTAATATATGTGTTTGAAGTGTGTCTGAACATGAAGTAGGTTTGTTTAAACATTTTCAGCAGACCTGGGCTGACTACAAAACACTACTAAGCACTAAGCATGTAACTCGAATAAAAGATGAATTTATTACGACTGGCATTCAAAATTAGTCAAGAAGTTCTCCAGTTTGCATTAGGACAGTTGAAACTACAGCACACAAGGGAAGGCTATATATAGAGGGCTTTTAGAGCTAGCTGTCATATTTTTAGCAGGCCACCGATCAAAGGGAGTTAATATTGAGTTCCCGGGCACCTCCCACCACACTAGATGGCTGGCTGAAGCGATTTATTTTCTCAAAACGAAACTAAATTGACAAGACCAGTATTAAAAGGCCAAGTGTTGTCCAAAAACTACTGTTAAGTTTTTGTTAATTCCTATATTTATCCTACTATGGATAGCACAGTTTTTTTAGAAATACAAAAATTATGCTAATTAAATTAATATAAAAATCCACCAAAAATTTACACAAGCAGAATTCTTTGTTACATTGTTCTTGTATTATTGCCAGGTTATTTGTTAAACACATTGTCGTCCCTCTTGCGATAAGATCGTCAGCCTGTACCACTGGAAGTACTAACCTTGGGTAAGGCAACACAAAATTATCTTTATAAGAAGTAGCCTACCCTCAAGTCAATATCGATCTTCTTCAGTGGCTACGACTACTACATAAAAGTTATCGTAACCATTTTCCCATGGCCAACTGCAGTATTATCTTCAAAGTTCAATTCAAAGTTTAAATTTTAAGAGGGAGATCAAGAAAAGATCAAGTAATAAAGCAAAAGCGAAAGCAAGCATAACCTAGAAAGGTAAAAATAACTTGAGTGAACTTATAAGAACCAATTGTATGATAGATGTTAGTGCTAGTGGATGTAGTAGCCACGCGATGGCATTCTTATGGAGGACCTGTATTTGAGGTTTACTGCCACTGCAAATCTTGAGCGCGTACACCTGTATAGCAGCAGCAAAACTCGAGCCCTTAGTTTAAAAAGGAACTTGTGACCTGGAAAAAGCGGTGGATTCATTGTTTAAGAGATCTATGGAATAGAGAATTGCGTTATCTGTAAGTAGTATAGAGATAACAATATCCTGTACCTCTTAAAATAGTTTAAGTAGAGTCTCGTATACACCTGCTGTCTAATAGTACATTCCATAATAGAAATTATAAGAGAATAAGAAAAGTATTGTGAATATTGTAGAATTTTTAATGACGTTCTATCGTACTTTTGTTCCTATAATATGCAAATTTCCAGCAAAAATTTTCTATATCCTCAAGGTGATACTGTGACAACTGATAGAAAGAGGGATTATGAATTATAAAACTGTAATCAAGGAATGGAATTACTAATGCATCGCAATTTCTCTCCAATTGATAATAAAGATAACATTTGTATATAAAAGTTTCAAGCATTCCAAGATCGCATTTGCAGTTCTAATTACAATCAATTAAAAGTCAAAATATGTTAATTATAATTATAACTTAATTAATTACAATTTTTCAGTAATAGACACGGCACTGGTTCAGGTCCAATTCACTTTCACGGTATTAACTTTTAATGGCAATGCTAGTTACTGAAAGAAAAGCAACTTTTTTCCAGAAATGAATACAGTGTTTGTTATAATATGTGTTTTAATTGTTTGCTGGATAAAATATGTTATATAGTTTATGCATCAGCCAGTTTTTTTTACATATTTGAAAATTTGCTGTAGATTAATTTTACGCATAAAATCACAAACCAGGTTTCTAACCAAACATAAACAACTCAATCTTTCTACGGGTCAAGGCTAGATAGTTATTGATTATAATGGAAAATAAAACTGAATTTAGGTGTCAGATATCCATAAACTTCCCTATTATATATAAAATATTATTAAATACTTGTTTACATTTTGTATAACATTTTCGTATCGAAAAGAATTTCTTATTGTTATCTTATCCGGTTTCGCAAGTGAACATTTTCCTTTATTCTTTGCCGCAAAATTTCTAGTAAAATCTATTCATTCTTTACCGTATCCTATCAAGAATTCTTCTAATTTACCATTGTTATCATTATTTTCTTCTGTGTAATTAGTAGTAATTGATTACTTTATTTATTTATTATTTGTTCAATAGAATCTCTATAAATTTCTGAAAATTGTGTGTGCATAATGTCAGTATAGAAATCCGACTGCAGTCCAAATACAGGATCTGAGATTATTGAAGTGTCTACATTTCAGCTCGCACTTTAGAGCGATCTTCAACAAAGGACAGAAGGAAAAACTGCCGGGTTAAATCTAAGTCTCAATGTACCTAATCCGTAGATCACGTCGTACTCCATTTCTTGCCTTTCATTTGCACTGAGATCATAATAATTTTTATATCCAACTCAAGCTAAATTATAGCCGACTACACCCACCTAGTCAAACTATAATAAAAAGCTGCTATTTTTAATTTTCAGGATAAGGTACATGCTACACTATCATTCAATTTTCATGCTAAAAAACCACAAATAAATTCATTCAGACTCAAATCAATCATAAACACTTTTCCAAACTCATAAATAATCAAAAGGGGGCTTTTTATATGTTTATTAATATTGCCTGCATAATAATACTTATATGCAATTACTAACAATAAGGAGTTCTTAACCTTACCTTTACCTTCAAGAACCTGTAGAAAATAATAAAATAAGGCTAAAGGACATTTTCTATAAAATCAAAAAAGAGGGACATCTGTTGATTAATATTATAAGTCAATATATTGTTTCTGAAAACAACCCTGTATATAACCGATTTCAATAGCGCCATCTATCAACCAGACATTCTTTTACGTTAAAAGATAAGTCATTTTAAACAAGAAAAAATAGTAGAAACCTTTATCAAAAAATCAAAGAACGCATTTCTAACGCGACAGCTAGTCCCGCCGAAGTTCAAGTTGCACCCAGAGTCATCAGTGAGTGGTATAAAAAGCCGATGCAGACAAAAATTTGCCTCTCTTGTATTCTAACCGTTAACTAAACAATACCTGTCTTAGCTACTCGCGTCTTTGTATAGTCGAGTTCATCAGTTCCTGGCACTCAAAAACAACAAAAACTTTATGACATAATTATTATTACCGTTGGGTCAAGCGGCATGCTGTCATCAAACAAGTCGACGCACATTAAAAAACTCTAAAGGTAAGCGAGTCAATTTGCGAACAGCAGTACAGAGAGTACCGGTATTTTAATGAGGTCGCAAAGCTTTTGTTGCGTTTTTTGTGTACCTGGAACTGATGTACTCGACTATACCAAGTTCAGCATCTTTTGTGCTTAAATTCATTGCCAAAAGTTAGTAATTCCTTATTTTTTATTTTATTCAGTGTTAATACTATTTTAAATTTGCTTTTACTTATCTAACGTGTGTAAGAGAATTAGTTATGAAAGAAACTTTATTTCTTGTGTTTTACAACGTTTGTATCAATCTTGGGTACCAGCACCTACTGAAATTGTCTGAAGTAATACACAGTGTTGCAAATCTACCTAAGCTTAAAACAGTGTAATTTGAAAAAGTGCACTAACAGCTGAGAATAGGTGAAGAGAGAGTAGAGTTTTGTTTTTTAAATCCAATCATGTATATTCCGTGTTCATTCTAACGTCTCAACCCAAAGCCCTCGGTAACACCCCAATTATCTTCCAGACAGAAATTTACGCTATAGATCCGTGTGCCCAGGAGTGCCTAAATAAAGCATCCAAGGGTCACAGATCTATACATTCTTAGATAGCCAAGCAGCACTAAAGGCTCTAGGGTCCTATACCTTGGAGTCTAAAATTGCCTGGGAATTTAGACAATCCCTGAAGCAACTGGCCAACAATAACAAGGTTACCTTGATGTGGGTACCAGGACATGAGGGAGTCCGAGGAAACGAACTTGCTGACAGCCTTGAAATAAAAGAGGCCGAAGCACCATTCATTGGATCTGAACCATTTTGTGCCTTGGCTAAGGGACACATAGCGGAGGAGATCAAGGAATGGAAACAGGACCAGAAAAAGTCCTACTGGAGGAATACTCCAGGCCAAAGACAAACGAAAAAGTTTATAACTTATTCGGCAAAGAACGCCACAAGGCTTCTCGAACTTGAAAAGTCTGAATTAAGGCTAATCACTGGCCTTCTAACTGACTACTGCCCCTTGAGATATCATCTCAAGAATGTGGGCAAGGCGGTAGACAACAAATGCAGATATTGCGATACTGCAACTGAAACAACGGAACACACTGTGAATGCAAGGTGTTAGACCGCATTAGAAATAGGGAAATCCCAGGAAAATCACAAGCTTTGTAAAAAGTCTTAGAATCCTAGGCAACAACTAGATGTAGGGTAAATCACAAAAGATCTTTTAGGTCGAAGTGACGTAAGGTTGTTCGAAGCCAAACCACTCCGTAAAACAATCTACAATCTACAGCGTCTCAATCTGCTTACTTCTTAGGGATGATTCGCTTGAAGTGCGTAACGTTATTTATACTACTTGTGTTCGTGGGTAGAAAAGTTATGCACTAAGTTCGAAATAAGTTGTTTCCAAACAGCTGGAAGTCCAATATCGTCATCCCTCTTGTTCAGCCAACTGAGGTGTTTCTCGATCTGGATTGTGGATTATTCACGTTTTCTAAAAATGTATGGATGTTTTTGTTATTGAATCGAAGTCTATGTTATGACTTGCCAGGAAGCGGTGTTGCACTTGAGATAATGTACGATAATCTTTCCAGACTCGAGTATGTTGATTTTGGAATGATTTGAGTAAGGTATTTGGTAAACATCGCGTCATTCGTTAGGGATTTGGCCCCTCGTCCTAATTATATTGGAAACCGTTCTTTTGTGTCGTCAATATGGTTCTTGTGCTATTGATTTTCAGAACTGTTGAGATCTTATCTCTGACATCTTTGACGTAGTGTAGGAAAGCTATCTGCTGTTCAGGATTCTGCGTATGTATTGTTTGGGATGGTTTATGTTATTTGTGTATGGACCGTGTTGGTGTTTCTGCCGCAACTGTTATAGTTAAATCAGTAAAAGTTTGTCTACGTTTATCGACAATTAAAAAATAAATTTACTTTGCTTCGGATTATTATAACATGAGGTAAGCAATTACTTTGCTGCAAATATATCTTACTTAAACTGTGCTTCTCAGGAAATTAAAATCCAATCATTGTTACTACTGGATTGAGTATGTACCTATTTTATTGCAATTATCATATTATCAATAAAATAGGCATTAATGTAGTAACACTTTTCAAAAAAAGGTCTCAAATGTCGAACGAATAGGGACGATGCAGAAATAGATAAAATTACATTTTTTTAATAATAAGATACAGAGTCAAAAATGATCACTGAACTTGTCATAAATGTAATGTTTTTGACGTTTGAAGAAAAGAGTTGTTTATCCATTTGCATATGAATAAAATCATGCATCTCCATTGTTAAAGATATATAACCTGCCCCGAAGGCAATAATAGTAAGTAAGGGGGAGGTAGCACAGTGTTTAACGCATCTAGCTCTCACTTTGAGCGTACCTAGCTATATGGGTTCGAACCCCACCTACTGAAAAGTAATTTTTAATTAATATTTACCCCCCAAGAAGTGGCTCGTGTCCCAATATAAACGGTAGGGCCCCGTCACCTTACTCACACAAGTCTAGGCTTAAGAGGGCCATTTAAATTATCTGAAAGGTGGTTGAAATATTTATCATTTGTAAAAATGAATAGACACAATCACATGTCCATATTCTGGTGAGAAGGTGCAATAGCGCAGACCGACACGTGAAGAAAAGAATTTATTTAAGGGCCCGGCGCCTATTAACTGTTTTCCCGAAAAATTATTAAATGTTCCCAGGACAGCATACAAAAGTCCACAAGGACGAGAAAGAAAATTTGGAATATAATTTGCATAGTTCACTCTTCTGTACTTTGTGTCAAAATAAAAACTATTTTGCATACAGCAATCTTTAATTATAGCTTCTAGCCGTACCTCCTCCTGAAAAATAGCAAATTGCAGCATCGTGGGCGGTAACGCACTTCCAAACATATGCGCAAATATTCTAGCATTAATCTGTTCTGTAATGGATGTTCCATTAACTTTGAATCCAAGATATTTTAAACTGCGCCCTTCCTCAATGCTAAATTACTTATTTCTTCGGCTTGCGATCTTGAACAGTTTATATATTCTGTTTTCAACTCGTTAATTTTGTCTTACACTTGAGGCTTCTCTGGTAAGGTGGCTGTATTTCTTATTTAGAGCTCACAGTCACTATTTTGTCTTTAAGTACGCACAATTAGGAAGCCTTAATATTGTTAAGGTCTCTGACTATGAGTTTTGTTGCGGCAAGGTTCAACAAAACAGTTGATAATGTGTCGCTTAGGCTTACTTTGCAGTTATTTATAAAAAATGTTTCTGTCAACCCTCTTTGCTTTCATGCAATAAGCAATAAAATATTATTGCGTATGTATTTAAATATGTAGTTATGTTTGTTGATGTCTCCTTGTAAATATCACAAGTAAAGGTAAATTTGGCAAAAAAGTATATAGGGAATAAAATCATAAATCTTTAGATATAAGTGTTTTGCATCCAAACCCGTTAAAAATTTGTAGACATATAAAATAGCTTGGTGTGAATATTTCTTATTAAGCTTGTATGTGCAAGATTTAGGCCCTGCACTATAGTTTATGAAATTAAGCATGGGAGAATAGTTATTGTGTCCTAAATGAGATGATTTAATGTGGCACGCCACTGGCTTGCACTCGTAAAATTCATTCGCATATTTAGACCATCGATTTTTATTAATTATGTTCATATGACTCATGATTCGTAGTACACGTAGATCTTAATCACAGTAACTCATTCATTGAAAACGGTGTGAGACGATTCGCGTACTTTACTCCTATATCGCCGCAGACTGCCACATAAGAACTGCTAATGTATTCCTAGAATTGAAATAGTTTTTAAAAGTAATCAACTCTTGTGCAAAGTGAATACTGCTGTTGGAAAATAACAAGTACTTTACAAAAAATTGAGTTAGTTCATGTCATTTTAATATTCAAGGAAAGTATACGTGACAAATACGTTTATTCTAATAATAGAGTGTTTGCCGCACTGTCACTTAAAATAAAATATACCATGAGCCACAAAATATAAAAGCTGTCATACAGTACAGGGATCGCTATTCATCATCATCATTTCTGGCGTTACAGCCCTGGGTGGGTCTTAGCCTCCTCTAAATAAAATGTGTCTAACGCTTTTTCCTCGCCATCCTCTTACTCCTATTATTACTAGGTCTGCCTCTACGTTATCCATAAAGCGTGTTTTCGGTCTTCCTCTTTTTCTGTACCCTATTGGTCTCTCTAAAAACGTTTTCCTTGTGGGGTCGTCAACGTCCATCCTCATCACATTTCCTACCCATCTGAGTCGGCCGAATTTAATCGTTTTGATTATTCCAGGCTTCTGGAACATCCGATATATTTCGAAATTATACTGTTTTCGCCATATCCCGTTTTCATTGACCGCTCCCTACTTCTATGGACTTTTCGCTCAAAGCATTCTACTATCCCCTCGTTCTTCTTTGTGAGCGTCCACATTTCAGAGTCATATGTTAGTACGGGTTTTATATATTTTACATTTGGTGTTTCGTGTGATGTGAGATTTTAAATGCCGTGTGAGTGCGTAATAGCATCTGTTGGCGAGGAGGATCCGGCGTTTAATTTCAGCTGTCGTATCACTGCCAGTACTGACCAATGATCCCAGGTAAAACTCGTTAACCTGCTCAATTTCATCGTCCTCAATTATCAGAGTCTGTGGTCTCTGTACGCCTGCGTCGTGTGATGATATCATGTATTTTGTCTTATTTATGGTGACAGTTAATCCCATTACGCTTGCTTCTACCCTTATCGCAGTAAAGGCTTCTTTAGCTCCTTCCTTTGTTCTTCCTATTATGTCGATGTCGTCAACGTAGGCGAGGATTTGGATAGACCTATTATATATCATGTTTTGTATTTACTTGTGATATTCTAATAGCTTTTTCGAGAGCCAAGTTGAATAGGATATAAGACAGAGCATCCTCCTGTCGTATCCCGTTGGAGGATTGGAACTCTTCTGGGAGGTCTTCTCCCACTCTAACTCTGCATTAGACTTGTTTCATTGTTAGCTGCACAAGTTTTACCAAATTACTTGGTATATTAAATTCTGCCATGGCATTGTACAGCCTCTGTTTGTTAATAGAGTCATAAGCAGCTTTAAAATCCACGAATATATGGTCAGTGACCTGCCCGAATTCAGAGATCTTTTCCAGTATTTGCCGGAGAGACGATATTTGACGTATCGTTGATTTTCCATCTCTGAAACCCGCTTGACAGTTTCCTATCGTTCTTTCCGCATACGGGCGTATTTGTGCATATAGTATCTTAGAGAATACTTTATAGGCCGTGTTCAGAAGCGTTATACTCCGATAGTTCGACCACTCTAGGTCGTTGCCCTTTTGCATATGGTACAGAATATTCCCACTTTCCGTTCTTCTGGAGGGTGTTTTGTTTCCAGATTTCCAATATGAGTTTATATATCGCTTCTTCTACTCTTTCTCCTTCGTTTTTTAGGAGTTCTGCAGGTATGCTGTCGCTTCCGGGTGCTTTATTATTGGGCAGGCTTTTAATGGCTTCTTTGACTTCCTCTCTTGATAGCGCATCTATGTTCTCTACCTCCTACCGGTTTAGCAGTTCATCGAAGTAACTCATCTTTCTAATACCCCTCTTCTTGCGCTTATTATGTCTCCTGCTCTATTTTTTCATTGTGCAATTCTCGGTCTGAAGTTCGCTCGTGGTATATTTAGCATCTTGTAAAATTGTCTATATTCAAGTTCTCAATTTCTTTAAATTCTTCCCCTAGCCATTCTTTTCTTTTGTTTTAGGATTCATTTTTCTTCTCTGCGTTTGTTTTGATATTCTTCTATTGTTAGGCGCGTTCTCCTTGTTTGCATTTTTCCCACACTTAATTCTTTATTTTCGTAGTTTTCTCACAATCTTCATCGTACCAGTGGTTCTTCTTTCTTCTGCTTTCGGTGCCTAGCATTTCGTCAGCTGTTGTCTTGATTACCTCTTTTATTTTTTCTCAGTAAGTATCTATGTTGGTCGGATTTGTTTCCTGATTCATTGCCACAATTCTGTTTTCCATTACTTTAGTGTAATTTTCCCTTATCGTTGGTTCCTGCAGCTTTTTTAGGTCGAATTTTTTTGTTTATTGTTTGCGTTCCTGCACTGTCATTGATATTCTCGCTCGGAAAGTTGCTATCATTAGAAAGTGGTCCGGGTCTATGTTTGCACCTCTGTAGCTCTTATAATCTACGACATCCGAGCCATGTTTCGAGTCTATGCGAATGTGATCTATTTGGTTTTGTGTTTGGCTATCTGGAGATACCCAAGTTACTCGTGTATGCTTTGATGTTGAAAGTAGGTGCATACTATTGTCATATTTAAAGCTGCTGCCACGTTTACTAGACGGTTTCTATTATTATTACACATTTCGTGAATAGACCAGGCGACCAGGGTTTTTTTGTTATAATAATATAAGGAAGCTTTTTCTTTTTGATTGCTTCTTTTTATATTCAGAAAGAGATTTATTGATAATGCCCTCTCCAATCGGTCCGGAACATATTGTTTAAGCGATTGAACGGAGAAATTTTAGCGTTTTTTTAAATATGTCCGAAAATATCGATTGGTGTAATAGTTTTGAAGATAGAACCGTGGTAAGGAGCAAGTCGCAGGTCACATCAGCGTAAGAGAGCAAAAAATTGAAATTATTATGAATGTGGTAGCTAAAGAATTTAAGACATGATTTCTGGCGAAATAATTATTGAAATGATTGTTTATTCAGGATTATGCTACATATTATATTTATTGTTATTCATACAACCATGGAGCTCCAATCTCTTCAGGTTCTGCAGTCTCTTCAGCTTCTCCCGTCCCTTCATCATCTTCATTTGACATCTCAAAGTTAAAAATTTCCTCGAGATCGATATCAATATGTTCATCTATGTCTCCGTCAATGTTAGTTCTGGGTGCTTCGACATTGGAACAAGTTTGACCTTCGCAATGGGAACAGATGATGGAACATTTTAGTCTATGTTTACGGCACCCACAGTTTCCCTTGCACCCACCTCGACAAGATATTATTTTCAGCAATGCTGGTGGTGTAGCTTCTTTTTCAGTGGTTACTGGGAGTAAACCGTTCACAGTTCGCTTCCACCCCCGTTCGGTTGGTTCCAAACCAATGTTTCCCCGTATTTGTATTTGATGGTACACTCTGTATGCATGCTGTCGAGCTGCTGCACGAGTAGGTGGTAAAGAACGAAGGTTCAATGAATTTTTAGCCACTGCTATTTTAATACTAAGTACATATTACGTTTAAAACTCAACACCTCACAATTCTCGCACAAGCGTACAGCCGTTGTATTTTATAAGGAACTGAAACGGGTGTCAACGCTTTGTGCAAATCGCTTAGCCTCACCGGTGCGGTGCACAGCTAACTACACTTATAAAATGGCATAATGTGTAAACAAGAATTGTCGATAGCACGCGATGGAAGTCGGATGCGCTCCTTCGCAAGGTTCTATCTTCAAAACTATTACACCAATCGAAAAAAATGTAGAGCGATTTCTTATGTAGAATTTAGTGTATAATAAATTTCAATTCTTGATTTTTTGTCCTATTATTGATATTCTCGGAGTTATTTTAAAAAACGCTAAAATTTCCCAATTTCGATTGTTTAAATATGTTCCGGACTGAATTGGAGGGGGCATTTTCAATAAGTCTAAACATAAAAATAAGCGATAGTCGAAAAAAGCTTCCTTAGGAATTATTCCATCAATCTGCTGATATTCAACCTTTGACGCCTGACTAGAATGCTGTATTTTCCTACTGCGGGATGGAAGGCCTGCTCGCTATTAGGCCTGGCGTATAGAAAAAATTTATGTTATGTGCAATATGGGTTAGAATCATGAGCAGATATAAAATGGATGGTGAAGCTGGTCGATCCGCTGCGGTTAGTAATGTAATGTAAACTTATTTATTTGGAGCGGAAGGTGTAAATAAACAAAAGTCTCTCTCTCAAAATAAGTGGGAGTGGGTCGATTTTCGTACGTTACAATAAATAAATTTATTGCATCACGCAGTGAATGCCTACCATAGTACCAATTATTTGTACTTCTGTTAGATAAATATCCATTTTAACAAGTTAATATTATTTTAAGTGCAATAATACTTAAATTTTGTAAGGTTACCTGTGACCTAAGCTCACAGACTTCAGTAAATAATAAATAAATCCATAACATCGACAACCACAGCAGCGCCAGTGTAGAGCGCATTGGATCGCCCCACCCCAATCACACTCCATTAGGTGACATTCTCACCCGTATTGCACATGCACATAAGTGTATAGGATTTCCCTATACACCTAAAAGCGATCCCCGCACTGTATACAAAATCGAAAGCTAATGTCCTAAATCGCTTAAATTCATATTATTTCAAACGTTGTCCTGTGCAAAAGGGTGCTGTTAAAAATTTCTCAATTAAAGAATGAATAGCCGATATAACTTTCTACAATCTGTCAAATTTTTTAAATTATATATATGGCCCTGTAAACGGCAAAAACTTCATTAAAATCCCTGCGATTGATAATGTTACGAGATATGAAAACATGTAGGAAAAAAAAAGTGAAAATTATATTTCACAAGAAAGTAAGTAACCGAATATATGCATATTTTATTATTTTGACAATATATCGATTCTACGATCGATTCTATGTCACTCACACCGAATTTTTTGCAAAAAATTTAATTTTGTACAACTGTTTTATGTATTTATTTTTATACCACGCATCACTTCTTGTTTAATGTTTAATTAATTCGTTTGCTTCCCTCCGCCGCACCACATTCTACTCTTTCATATCTGCTAGCTACGAGACATTAACAACTTACGCTCACTGCTGAGATTAAACGAAGCACAACACATGTCTTGTCCCAAATCCAGACAACTCTATTAAAGTCGTATGGGTTAATGTCTCTTTTATTAATATTTTTTGCATGTAATGAAACAGTTTTTTTAGCTTCTATCTATTTAATCACATTGATGTACTTATCATAAAATAATTCTAATAATAGAGCTCCATAAAGCAAATGAATTTTCCATTTTAATATCCCTACTTGAACATGTCAGCATGTCTCACAAACAATGGGCGCTTCAAATTATACTTAACAAAATACCAATCCAATGATTATAATTAATTGCAATTGTTATAATTCCTTGGTTAATTATTCACATGTTAGTACATATTTATAACAGTGGGAGGAAATTTGTTTGCATCCCTCTTCATAATGATGAAGAAATAGTTAAATTAATTTTTTTTATATGTGTCTGTAGAAAAGTAAATACGCAAATAATGTGTATTAAAAACATAGTGAAAGGAAGAACTAGTTCGATAATTTTAATCAGTTCAAGGAAATGAGTGTAACGTGGAGACTCACTATTTAATATCGATTTCCGGATAAACTTGATTCACCATACGCGTTCGTAAATGGGCTATATTTTGCGTAGCTTCTTATTTGGGTACGCTTTTAAATTAAATATGAATCGAGTACTATTTTCACCTTCGTTGAATGATCATAATCTCCAATAATTGATCCGTTCGCGTATTGCATTGTATTTGTGACAACTGCAAAAATTCTCATGGGAAATTTTGCATATTTGCTATATAAATTTTTAGTTTCGATTGATATTTTTTTCTGACATAGACAATAATCACATATTTCAGGTTTTATGACACAAATAGAAATTATTAATTCTCAAGTTAAGATTAGAAAAAGACTACGAATAAAGAATGCTTCCAACTGAGGAAGCTGTTTGTTAATAACAGTAAAAATTTAAACGGCTATTGAAATAGTTTGATAAAACTCCTGCTACGGAAACACGGTAACCATAAATGTTTTATAACCGTTTTAATTCTTTTCTTAATACTGTTTTAATTGGACTATAAAAATTCCACAGTAGAATAAATTACTTTAATCAAGATGATAAAAATTCTAGTACGTTATAAATTATCAAAACATGAATTTGTTTCACAAATATGTTGTGCAAAAGAATGTTAATGGCTGATTTGCAGCCATAGGGGTAGTGACAGTGTTTTGGCTGCCTAACATACTACATGAAATCTGCATTTAACTGATAAATACTTATAGAACAAAAGTAAGTGAACGTATGGATAAGGAAAAGTGGCTCTGACAATAATGGTACGTCTCAAATCCGTTGGCATAAAACCAAATGTAGGCTGTGGATAGGCCAGAATTCGCCTGTGGAATGAGGCTATCAGGAAGTTGCCTCTTCTATAGGCGTGTACAGATGGCATTTCACCCTAGTTTGTCTTTGACAGAGCCTACATAATACAAACGAGTAGTGAGACCGAGGCTGCTGGCTAAGGTGTGATCAACACCTTCACAGACGAATAAAAAAAGGATTGGACAGGATGTGGAATATACTCCAGAAGTCTGCAAATAAATGTGCTATTGATGGAAGAACCAGCGTAGTACAGACGAAACTGGTGGGCATAACCATAGCCGCAAAGGAGATTGTTCGTAGATAAACTACGGGCAAAACAATCAGGACCTACACGGATCGCAGACAATCGTTACTAACCCTGAGATATTACAAAATTGCCACAGGAGCAGTATGGCAATGTCATCAAGCGCTTGTGGATGCCTCCAGCATGAATAACATACTGGAATGCTGGGTGAAAGGACATGCCAAAAAGGCAGCAGGCCTAAGTGTCTTTGCACCAGGCCCGGCAAGTCTGTTACCAATCACGGCAATAACACAAATAATTAAAGAGAACACCCACAATGATTTCAAGAAGCTGTGAGATGAAACAAACAGCTATCAGCTTTCTAGGAACTTTTAAAATATCCCAACAAGAGTACAGCAATAGACTACCTGGCAATGCCCAGAGGAAACCTACGTTCTATAGCAGTAATCCAGACTGGACACTGTCCGTTAAGAAAACATCTACATAATATGAGATGAGCGTAACACCTCCCTGTAGAGGTTATGGACAGGAAGATGGTACGATTCAACATCTACTCTGGACTGTTCTGCCGTCTCATCAATCAGATAATCTATTTTTTGAGAACGATAGCCTACTTTGGCCGATCTAAGGGAGATGCCCCTAGGTAGCATCACCACCTATTTCGTAAGATTAGGTTGGTTGGAGGCCTAGGCGAGGGTCCGCCTACAGGGAAGAAGTACAAGGGGCCCAATGGGGCCTAATTGCTCTGGTTCAATAATTTTCATTGATCACCCTCCCAACTAATTCCAGTTTCCAAATGGGTAAGGAAGGGAATATAGAGTTCAATAACGTTATAGTATTCAATACTACCCTAGGCCTGCTAGATTGTGATGCGAGTGAGTATGGTACTATTATGTTACTTTAGTAATCATTAAAGGTACCTTAAAAGCCCGAAAATATATTTGCCATATACTGAAGTCAATTCAATTTAGTTCCAGTTCAATACTTTTCTGCGAGATAAAGAATGACTATGACGTAAGACTGCCTAATTTACCACAATTTCCGATACTGAAGCTCCTACGTGAGGTTTAAATAGTCTGGTATGAATTACACAGAAAAATAATCCCAGTACACACATATATATTTATTATGTATCAAATGAAGCTCACCTGGATGCCATGACATATTAAAGAAGTATATGTGTGGGAAATATACGACACAAATTTTTAAGTATCTCTGAAGTCAAACTTTTTCTCATATTTGTTAATATGTGCCTAAAGCGTAATCAATTTTTAAATTTATGAAACATATCATAGCAAAATATGTACTCTTGTAAGATATTATAATTATTAGGATATAGCTCACATGATACTCTTGCTACGTCTGACATATTCCTTTAGGCAACATTCGATAACGCTGACAGGTTTTCTACATGTAATTTACTATTTTATAATTAAAATACTGGCTGCATAGTTCATGACCCAAAGCCAAAAAAAAAACAAAACAAAAAAATAATAACAATAATTAAAATGCCTGTTTTGCAACTATTGTTGCGTGCACGCTCCCTTACGGACAGAAAGTTGGTCCCTCTTAGTTTCAAGTCCATAGACAGTTTGATAATGATCTAAATCCAGAAGAATGGGGTTGGATGATTCCCAGCAATAGTTTGGAACCGATTCAAAGCCTTTGGCCATCAGCACCTGATCTGTTACTATATTTTACAACTACAATAAAGGCTGTAGTGCAAGCTGTACCTGTAGAGAAATAGGTTTTCGCTATTCTGTAGTTTGTGGGCGCTGCCGCGGACAAATTTGTTTAAATACTGACGTTGGAATAACAGAAAGTACTATATTTACGACGATAGAGTTCTAACGATTTCTTAATACAAGACATGGAAGGATGAATAGGTGAAGAACCTATTGATAAAATCACTGAGGAATATGACCAAGCTCCAAAGGAAACAGATGTAGGATATAGGGGAAGAGACCAATGTTAATATGGATTAGGCCTACTGGGAATACAACTTAAAAAGATGCCCGAGTACTCTACCCCATATTTTTACGAACTAGAGACATCGCAACTTTACAGCAAGTCTTACTTAAAGAGACGATTAGTACGAGAAAAAGTATATTGATCTTTCTTGGAGCTACAATTTTTATAATAACAATATTTTTATATATAAAAATTGATCGTTTTTGAGATAACGGCAAAAACTATAAGTATTCCCTTTCGCACCTTAAAAAACCCCACTGGTCAAATTAAGGGTACTTAGCTGGATTTCATTACAATATCAAAACAAATGTCTCCACAAAAATTGAGCTTGGCCGAACTATTTTTATAGTTTTACTGGCGTAATTTATAAATATGTCCTAATTTATTCTGATGTGTCACTAGACGTATGTTTCTTATTATGCCACTCTTACAGGAAAAATGTCCGGCCTAAATAAGGAATATGTACAACATTGATTTCACAGAATATATAATTCATGAAATAAGTTGATAAACTGCCATCATTCTTTATTTAAATGAGAGAAATAGTATAATCATAAAATGACCTATAAACCGTAATACATGAGAATTGTGACAGTTATTAAATATTTATAATAAAAAATCTATAAATCGTGTCTATCTGTGACATCGTCATTAAATATGTCGTTCACCCTGCCCTAGTGAGAGTACGCCCTGGTGTCCTAGATAAAGCTTGGACGAGCAATGCATTTATTTTTGTTGTGTATATTATGTAAACGTCAATATGCTGTGCGTGTCTAATAGAAATTAAAATTTTACTTTCAAGAAACGTGCTCTAGAATTTAATTTGGATGAGGAAATGTAACAAAAGAAGCTATATAATAAAGGGTCACAAACATCAAATTTCCCCATAAAGGGTTAGATTAATTTACCCTGATCCCGTATTTTTGTGTCGTCAAGTTTTCATTATTTTCCAGTAGATCTCAATGAAATTTAACATATTTAATTTTAAGACCTACTTAATTTTATAGATTTTGCCATTTTTCATTTTATTATTGTTTTAAACCGTACCTCACAAATAACAATAATAGCATTTTTCTTCAAACGTTAAAAAACATGATTAAAATGACAAATTTTGTGAACTTAAACCGTCATTTTTCTGTCACTTCACCTGAGAGGCAGTAAAAGTTTAAGATTTTCAGGTGGTGAGGGAATTGGGGAAAAAAGTTAAACCTGACTGGAGCCACCTAAAAACATTTAAAAATACCTTTTTCCTATCCTAAACAATGTTTACTTAAAACAACTTTTGATTCAACAAAAAATTATTTACGGCTTTTATGAAGCCGAAATATATATATAAAAAAATTTCATTGACATTTTCTGTTTAAACAACACTTGTTTTAAAATTTTCTTTATTCGACAAAAACCTGTCTTTGGGCCCTTCCTGGATTTGCCCCTGGTAGACTGATGGGAAACTTGAAAGACCTTTTTGCTACACTTTTCGTATTTTCTGGAACTGTCCTTGATACGCAACGAGAAATTTGAAAAACACTTTTTCGATTTCCACTGTTATGGTTTTATTTGCAATTGCCTTTGGTTCGATAAAAACTTATTTTTGAACTCTCCTGGATCCTCAACCTGTGCTATGACGATATACAATTAGCTATTCTAAACAATTTCAATTTTCAAAATTTTTCATTAGGCGCAAACTTGGCTTTGGGCCCTGTCTGTAGCCTCTGGTACGAAAGAAACGTTTTCGAAACAATTTTGCATTCTGAACTATTTGTATTTGAAACATTTATAGATTTGACGAAAAATCATACTGCCGAGAACCCCTACTGCACCAATTTTACTAATATTCAAAAGGGTTTTCCTTGGATCTCCCAGGTCTTTTGTCCAAAATTTCAGTTTTCTGCATTGAGCTATATTCGACAAAAACGTATCACCCACAGACAGATAGATAGATCAAACAACATGAACTAAAATGACAGTCTGTCAAAGTTACATGCTATTAGATTTTCTGTTTTTTAATATATGTTGCTTTGACAAAAGGTGCCTTTTCTCTAAATTTCATCAAAATATATTAGAACCTGAGCAATAGAAGTTAAATACTGACTCGTTAACGCATGTTTGTCGTTTTTTGAGGTTATGTTTTACTTTTGAACTTTTTAACTCATCTTGCTTTGTTGCTCTTTCAAAAAGAAAGATCTTGAGGCCTATCCCGCTCTGATAGGACCAATAGAACCTTAGACATTTAAAAAAGAAATTAAAGAAAGCAGGCACGGCAATCATATTGTATGAAAGTGGCCCTAGACAGTGGAACGGCAACTTATGAATGGCATTTTCGTAACCCATGGAATCCGACTAATTACTTAAAAAAATCGTTTCAATCAACTAGATCCATTGTCTAACTTGGTTAAATACTTATTTTAAGTACTTTCTATTTGATAATTGAAAAATATATTTTTGACACTACATGATTCTCATATGGTCATCACGTTATGCAATACTTATAGCTAATGGCGATTCCTTGATAGTCTCCTTCAGTGCAATCAATCTAAAATAAACTCAAAATTGACCTCAATTTACATCTGATGATAAAAATAAATTACAGAATGCACCTTTCAGTAACCTACAAGCTGCAACTATGCATTCTCTTCTGCTCCTCTTAATGTTATTAAACATCCATTTGGCTAATAAGGTAATTCAATTTGTGTATAACGACCAATAAATCAATTGCACAGTTTAGGCGCACCTGGTCGAAAAATACGAACCACTAAATAATTCTCTTGAGTGGTATAACCAAATAAGGATCGGCTTAATTTAATTGGTTGGTAACTGCTGGTAACATAAAATTGCACATTTGCCTCACATACATATAATCATAAGGTGCATCATTAATTCGCAATCATTCCTTCACGCACTTTATTTTTACTCGTGTTTTTCTATTAAAATTTTGATAAAACAATCGATTTATATAGAGAAGTTTCGTGAACTACAAAGTATGTGCTGATAAACTAAATTCCTCACTTCTTCTAAACTCGTACTTATACACTTAAACCATTTAATTTAACTTGCAAACCATTTTGGATGCCAGTAGGTAACTGTTCTAATGGAACATCAAATAAGCGTTTCATCACAACTTTTATATTACTGTATTCTGGTACAGCGCTAAATAAGATACTGCTGCTGTTTAATAAACATGACAAAAGCATAAGAAACAAATGCTGAAGACGCACATCCTTTCACATTTTCTCCTCGTGTATAAATTATACTATCGCCATATCCTTATACCCCTCCATTCATTTTTCTCTCATGTCCTCTATCAAAGAAATTAAACTCAAAACTACCTAAAACAAATTACTCTGCCTTTTTGTTTCTCCATTGGTATCCCTATTCGATACCTTCAGCACCCCCATCACGACCAACTCCGTCCTAAACGGGCTCCAACTTCCTTGCCCTATTCATCAACCCTTATCCTCTCACATCCATTTATGCACACCCCCAAATATCCCTCCCTCTCTTAAGTACATATTTATTCCTTGACAAATTTTAGCATAGTTCAAATCTGCTTTTAGAGGGCGGAATATTAAAACATAATATTTTTAGTCGCAAACTCCTCTATAAAATCCTTATTTTACTATAAGGAAGGTAACCAGACTGCAACCAACAGCTACTCTCCGGGCTATGTGCCCCGCTGAGCGCTGAATTACAAGTTACAAGCCTGGCGCGTTTAGTGTAATAATATCATAATTATCATCAAAACGCTAATGCTTCGATTGCAACAAACACCAGCCGAAAGACTGATCCTACTTAAAGGAGCTCTCGTGCCAGTCAGTGCAAGGTAGGCACGTGACAACCGACACGAGGATTCCTTGACTACTTGGTACATTTCGATATCTTTAGGATAGCGACATGTAAAGTAGCTGTTGGTTGCAGTCTGGTTACGTTCCTTATAGTAAAATAAGGATTTTATAAAGGAGTTTGCGACTAAAAATATTATGCTTTAATATTCCGCCCTCGAAAAGCACATTTGAACTATGCTAAGCCCAGTCAGGCTATTAATTTTTCGATTGCAAAGACACTGGACCGCTAGATGGCGCCTGCTGACTATTTTACATGTCGCTATTCTAAAGATACCGAAATGTACCAAGTAATCAAGGGATCCTCGTGTCGGTCGTCATATGCCTACCCTGCACTGACGAGAATCAATATGTCGAAACTGCAGTCTGCAAGTGGTGTGGGGCGACTGAGACGAGAGCTGCTTTAAGTAGGATCAGTCTTTCGGCTGGTGTTTGTTGCAATCGAAGCATTAGCGCTCGGCGGGCACATAGCTGTTGGTTGCAGTCTGGTTACGTTCCTTAATATTATGTTTTAAATTTTAGCATGTTGTATAGTCCTCTGCAAATTTACTCTGCAGATAAAGAAGGCAACAGGAACTTTACGACCTCACTAAAATACCGTTACTCTCTGTACTATTTCGTCTACAAATTAAGTAACTTAGGTTTCTAATACGTCGGTTTGTTTGATGACACCATACCGATTTTGATCTGCAGAGTAAAATTGCAGACGACTATACATGTAGTCTGAAAACATAAAAATAAACAATAAATTACAAAAATCTGAAAATAAAGAAAAACAATCAACAAGAAAAATAAAAACAAAACGCAAAAGGCATATAAAGCAAAAAAATATATAAATATATGTGCCATTAATATCGCTTTAGGCATTAATGAGATATCGAAGACCCAAAAAATTAGTTAATACACATTATACAATGCCAATCGGTCCATGCATTGACGAAAACCTGTCACAGACTAACCTCTACCTTCCCATGTAAGAGTATACTTATGCTGATTAACTTATAAGGCTTATTGTATGTACATCATAGTCATATTCTTCCATTACACCCAGTAAGATGAATGGACAGCGGGTTGGTGGGAACTTTGGCTATCTCTTTCGGAGTTCCTTTCAATGATACTCCAAAATATTTACAATTATTTACATAACTTCAACTATGAAATAACAAAGGCAAACGCCTCAGTAAATTTATTATTGACACAAAAAGTCAATTTTACTTAAGCAAAATTTATAACGCCAATAATATAAATAACTCTACTTGGAACATTATACCTGAGTTAATACGCAAAACTAGATATGAAAGTTATTATTAAACAGGTAATAAATGACGCAAATATTTTAAATTCTCAGCAAATATGTGACAAACTCATTTTTTTTGTAAATGCACCATATTTAATAATAAATAAAATAACGACATCAAACTTAACGAATCTCAATTGAACCTGAACTTCTAACTGTGTTACAGAGAAATATGTTTTATCATAAAATATAAATTAAAAAAATAAGTATTCTACTTAACCAGTAAAATTAATATATTCATTTGCAGAAGGGGTGTTTCCATCTAGACTAAAAATTCCTTCGATCTATCTAATTTTTAAAAAGGACATTTAGAATAGAAAGAATATCAATAATACTTTGCAAGTAGTAAGTATCTATATAGCACAGACTTAAGGCTGTATATTTAACATACATATCAAAAATGATTTTTTTATAAAAGATTTCAAAAATGAAACAGCAAAATGTGTTAATATTGTTTTTGTTATTTTTAGATGAGCATATACTTGGTAGAAAAATTCACAAATAATAATAATAATAATAATAATAACTTGCTCTTCTTTAACTCACAATATAGTTTTTTTTTTCATGTTTGTATTCAAATCTTGCATCCTTTATTTAACACACTTCCTGACATAATCAATTGATAAAATTTTTCACAGTTTACTAAGATAAGATGACAATACAGTATTTCACCGTTTCTTTTGCAAATATCCGCACGTAGGGGACGCGGGGGTGAAAATTGATTAAATATACCAACCGGCACCTCCGGCAAAACATAGAAGCCTGATCAGCGACTTCTACGTCCGCTTTTTCCCGTCCAAATGGTACGATATTAGTTCCGATGGTACAATGGAATGCCGTTAGGTTTATACTTCGGGACTTACTTTTTTTTCAAAAACTTGATTTTCTTAAAGTTGTACTAAAAAGTAAAAGATAATTGCAAGAAAAGCAACATATGTACAATCATACAAAGTGCGCACACCTTGCTTTCCTTGCAATTATTTTTACTTTTTAGTACGACTTTAAAGCAAGTTTTTTATTTTTTTTTATGAAATGAATATTCGCAAAAAGGACTTTTTAAAAATGATTTCTTAATTCGTTACTCGATACTTGTCGATTTACTGAAGAATATAAGTACCTAGTTATTTTACACACTGATTAATTTTCCATAAATATATTAGCCCTGACAAATGTTTTTCCCAGATAAATAAATAGTAAATTTTCGCATTCATTTATGACCAATTAAACGATTTTAAATTTTTTTCAAACTAAACATTTACCAAGCAGTTTAGTTATTTGGTGGTCGAAATATAGGTATCCTTAACTATCATAATTAATGCTAAACATGTTATTAATACAATTATCATGAAATGTGCTACGTGTGAGTTATAAATAACTACAGTCCAAAATCATTTGTAATAAAAAAACTTCGTTTCTAAATTTAGAGTTGACGAAAAAAAAGTATAATCTCTCAAATTGCTAAATTTCATTTTTGTAAAATGCCCTTAGGCTACAGACACCTATATACACCTCAATAACCGCAGCAATCGATTGGAAAGCCTTTAAAATGTATTATTCCGTTGAATTTTCGATTTCATTTTAAGGTTGATTGTATTATTATGCCCACTGCTCTTTTAAGACACGAAGTTAAAAAGGTAGAGATTCTGAAATTTTTAAAGTTATTTAAAAATTATTAATTTCATAACATTTCCAATTTTTATCTACACATTGTTAATTTATCTAGGAATAAAATCTTGTTTCTTCAAGCGCCAAAAGAACATAACAGGCATGACAAGTTTTGTCAACTTAAACTATGATTTCTCTCACATTCTATCTGAGCGGAAGTAGAAGTCTTTTATTTCCGCTTTCATTGTTCTGAGCGGCAGTAAAAGTATTTTACTGTCGCTCCGAACGGCATTAAAAAGTCGTTGAATGTTTATTTGATTCATATAGTCGTCCTTTGAAGAAATAGTCTCGGCTGTTCTTGCCGAATGACCAATTAGCCTTTGTTATCAATTCTTCTGTTGGTTGATAAGTATTTACAACCACTATTCTTATGTATTTACTCTTACACATAATTATAATTTTGGCATATTGTTTCAGAATGCTACATTAAGTGAAAAGTGAAACCTACCAAATTTGAACACACAGAGGAATACTGAAGAGTCCATCATGACATCAAGATTAGCAGAGATGCAAGTAAGTGCCTAGGACTAAACTGTATTTTTACTTAACTTTAACTAAATGTGCTTTTTAAGTCATACTTAATAAATATATCAGGTTGTTCTTAGGTTATTAAGTGAATATACTAATGTCTCGCAATCTAGCCGATAACCGCATTGGTTAAAAAATTGGTAATTAGTGGAAATCGCGATTGATAGAACGGGTATCGCGCTATCATACCTAGTGTTCCAAAAAGAATTCGCTGTTTAACATTCATAGAATGAAGTACTTAAAGCACTATATTTGTTGGTGTATGTTTGATACATTTCAACATTATTCTTATAGTGTTGTTTTGTATAATTTGGAGTTTATGTATTTCAATTTGGTTCAGGTTATATATTATGACACGTAAATGCTTGATTTTATTTACTTTATCTAATTTGTTTCCCATAATCTCGACAGTCAAATTCGGATATGAAATATTCTACTTATATACAAATCATTTCATCGAATTAAACATTCTTGGCATGCCATCACCCACAATATGTATCATTGTATTGTCCCTAAACATAGATTTTACAATATCGCCTATGTGTAAATTGAGGAGAATTGGCCCAAGGACGGTTCCCTGTGTGACGCCGTGCATGGTTTGTTATTCATCTCATAATCTGTTTCTAAATTTAATAAATTGTGTTATACAATAAGACGATTTAAATCTGTTTAAGTTTATTTGGATAATAAAAAATTCACATACATTAATATACGTTAAAATTATACTACAAATCTTACAATAATCGTACAATTAGCATCATGATTAAATTTATAAAGGGTTTACAAATAAACTGAATAACCCACAAAGCCTTATACTGTCCGTGGGACATGGTAGTAAATCTCTGTTTGCAGTTTCTAATTTCCCATTACTTTGAATGTATATTGTATAGTAACCTGCGAGTTTACGGTGTAGATAAAAAAAAACAATAATAACTTCACAAGCTCATTATTAACACCGATGAACTATTCGGCATGGTGTCATCAACAAAAGCCGACCTATAAAGGTAAGTGATTCAATTTGCGGGCGAAATAGCACAGAGAGTAACGCTATACTAATGAGGTCATAAAATTTTTATTGCCTTTTTATATGTAGAGTAAAATTGCAAACGACTATACTATTTTAGTTGTTAACATATCCTCACAGCATACGGTGTTTTTTCTTCTCTAATGAAAAGATATATAAGAAATTATATAATTTGACATATAAGGACAAAAACAAATTCATATTTTTCTCATTGTACCTCATGAATGCCCCTTGAACAATAATACAAGTTTAATTATTGCCGAGAATTTACAAAAGTATAGTTTACAGGGAGCAATGATGCATGAAATCATTGAAATTAAATCATATTCGCATCGAATACACTATATGCGATTATTTAATTAATTCTTGGTTAATCAATGGCATTGATCTAAAAAGTTTAATGATACGATGCTTATTAAAACCGTCCTAAGCATTCTAGGAATTATTTACATCTTGTTTACGCAGTGTCTACTAATTGGTTGGAGTCTTTTAAACCCTATAATTAAACTTTAAATAAAGCAAATATAAATTTTATTTAATAGCTTTAATACAACTGCGTGAAATAGTACACAAAAATAAGTAGCTAAAATGTATATTAATTATTCTCGAAATTGAAATAACGGTTACATCAGGTATTGAAGATACATAAAAGAAGAATATTTTACTATTTAAAATATCGAATACATAATGTAGTGTAAAAGTATTATTTGATTAAAATGTATTACAAAACAGTAAACATGAAAGCAGATTGTCAGAAATAATTTTACATAACTCAAAGAAATTTTCCAAAACTCTATGAAACTTCTAATAACAAATTGATTTGGTATCATCCTACTTTTGTCATGAGATGTTTTGGATGTATTATCGATAATTTAAAAGTATATAATATATCCTTGTGATAATCTCAGAGATACCTGAGACTTCATATCCTTTAGTCATTCTCATAATACTTTATTATATTTTTAATTCTTTCGGCTATGTAAACTGGATTTTATAGTATATTTTCTGAATAATCAGGATATCCTAACAGTGAAACTCTATTTAAATGTAACAAAATGAAGAAATTAATTATGGCTTGTATTACAGCCAAGGACTAAAGTGGGTCTTAGTTTTAATCAAAAGACCCACGTTATTGTACAAACAACTGTAAACATGTTTGACTTTGAAAATACTCAGAGTCGAATGGAAAGGTGCTTATTTTTAATTTTTCTATTTAATATTTTATTATTTTATATTCTGGTTAAACATGATACAAATCCCACACATACTGCCTTATATAAAAGAGAACACTTATTTGTATTAGATCGAATTATTTACACCATTAGCCATACCACTTATCACGGTTTAAGGAACATTTGATTTCCGATGTCTATGTAGGCACGACTGTATCAAGTAAATTTTGGTAAGATTAGGTATAAGCCTAATATTAACACTATGTCTGATTCTGCTCAATTAATTAATTAATTCACAAATTTGTGCCAGGCAGACATATCGTGATTGATTGTTTGGTGAATGATATAAAGTACTAAAGATGGTAACATTATGATGTAATGCAGCCCGCGAATGTGACATTAGATTTGTTCAAATACCTAATTTTAAGGAATACGTATGGTTAAAGTCGAACATAAAATAATTTTAAGATATATTAATATAAAATATTCAAATATAGGAGAGTACTCTCTAATTGTGATTCCATAAAGATACACACACAACATTTACAATAGAAGTAATCTGTCATAATGTTATTTTTAATGTTAAATATTGGAGGCGGACATAGGTGCGTCCTTATTATGTACATATTTCGATATGCGATGTAAAGCAACGTCAGACGCGGTTAGTATTTAGTGTTATAGTACATTTCATGTATAAGCGAAAAAATAAAATAAGAAAATTGCTAAAACCTCAAAATAATTAAACTAATTAACTCACCATGAGAAACCATGATAAAAAACACATTCTAATTCGAACAAATCTGGAAAAATTCACTAAACTTCGATAAATCCCAAATAATCTAAATTCACTAATAACCAACCTTACACACTCAAATCAACCGTTTTATGAACTAATCGTCACATAGTTATTGACTTTAAAAATGCCGCCCCCGTATGATCACCGACAATATCAAAATTACTATCTACACCCCCATTCAGAATATTTTAATTCGCTTCCGTAAACGTTTTATAAATTATTTTTCTCTTCAGTTCAACTTCCAGTTCGATTTTCCATTCATACATCAAAATACATTTAATTTCTATTCATGACGTTCCATCGAGGTGCCGACATCGCATTCATTAAAAACCTCCTTCCCGTCATATCGATATCAAAACTAATATGTCTTGAGTGGCGTCCAAACTACTTTACGGGTCCAAGCCCATGTTCAGCAAGTTATTCAGACAGTTATCGCCAATAACGTTCAAATCCAATTCGATTCAAATTACATCAAAAATGTTTCCTTTTCGGGAACAAATTTATCGTATATTTTCCAACCCTAAATTCCAAAAATTGGTTACAATTACGCAATATTTCACATCGAGCTCAAATGACTGGCGGGGGATATATCCAGACTTTTTCCAGACCTCAGTACGCCTAGCCCCCGGCGGACCATATAAAAAACCGAGCCCGGCGAGCTCAAGCCAAGTTCAGAATCGACGGTAAAGATTACGTAAATTCGAAATCGACAGCAAGTTACAAGTGAAGTTAGAACGTTAAGTTTTCGCGAATGGAGAATCATTAGTAATAATTTAAAAGTGATTTTAAATTTAATAAATAAGTACTTCTGTCCCGTTCTAATTAACTTAAGTTTTAGTTTCGGCTGTCTAGTTAGCTTTCCTACTTTGGCTACAGCCTAATTTCCTGAAACGAAGCTGTCGTGATCTTCTTCCTTGGCCGCAACCAAGTAAAAAAGAGTTATTAAACCAAAACTGCCATCACGCATAAATCAAAAAGATGAATTTTTTCAGAACTTTTATAAATTATTCTAATAATTTTATTTTTCGCAAAATTCAGACACTACACGATTAGTTGGCTATTTTCAAGCATATTTCAAAGCAGTCGATGTTAGATTGAATATCGCTATATCTTGCTCTGGAAGCAATGGGAAGATTGAATATAATCAGATTTGGTTGCGGCCAATATCTCAAGTTTTTCAAATTTGTAGTCAAAGTTGTTAGGCATCCTCCAATTTTTTTAGAAACTGTTGAAACATACCAAAATCCAAAGACAGACGGTAAAAGACACTGTTTAATCGTATATTTTAAAAAAGAAATAAAATACTTTGGTAGGCGACTTTATCTTCAAATTAAAAAAATTTTAACAATAAATTGTGTGTCCTCAGGGAGGCCCAAATAAAACCTTGAATGTTTTTCAACTACCATCAGTGTACAGTCGTGGCCAGTGAATATGTACAAATTTTAGTGCCTCATATTCACTGGCCACTAGCAACTAATTAAATGTTTTTGTGAAGATAGTTTGTTGATATCATTTTATGAGGAAATTGTTCTTAATAATAAAATTGAATTATAAGACACTAAATGCAATAGAATCTGAAGTATATAAAAGTAATAATGTTAATAATAAACGCAGATGTTAGCTATAAGTTACTGTATAATAGAGATACAATGAGCGGTCCAAAATTTTGTATATCTTTTGATAACTATCCATTGGAAACTAAGTACCTGTAGAATTCAGTCTATTTCAGTGCAAAAACGTAACACCCAGAACAGGTTGTTGCTTTCAAGCAGAACGTACAATGACATACCTGAAACACGACACAGATTGAAATAATTTTACTATATGTCCTATCTGGGTGCAGTCAAGCCCAACTGATGTAATCTTCCTTATTTATTTGATTGAAATACATAAGCACGCGAAAGTTGAGTCTAATATCACCACTTCTCTAAAAACTTTGCTAAGAGAAATTTTTAATCAAATTATACAAAACAATATGAAATAAGACTGTTATATATTACTATTTATATTAAAGTATACAAGAACATAGATGTATCATATTGTACCTTCTTTGCTTAAACTACAAGATGCTCGCTCAATTTTTGGAATTATATTAACGACACCGACGAAAACCCAAAAGTTAATTTCTTAAATATAGCTATATTGACCCTCTTTGATACACATGCGCCATATCGTATTATTATAATATGCGTTTCTCCTAAACCTTGCATAACCGAAAACATTAAGGAAGTTATGAACATGAAGAATAAATTCTTAAAGAATTATAATCACACCAAACTTCAGAGTCATTTACAATTCTTAGAGACATACGTAACTATAGGACTACTGCAACAATACAAGAAAAACTTATCAAAGATAAGATTCTTTACTATATCCGGCCTCTGGACTTATTACTTACCAAGCTTCAATACTGTAAGCTCAGTCTAAAAGAGGTTACTGTGTATAATAACTACATCTGTATTTGATGTCGTTGTAAAATTTGTGATAATTAATCTTCTGAATTTAATATTCATTCTGGTGTCCCTCAAGATAGCATTTTGGGAACTGTTTTGTTCAATTTATTCGCCAAGAAAACAAAAATCGCCTGCGCGAAAGCGAGAGAGATGATTGTTATATTAGCACACCAATAAAAGTTTTTCGACTTCTTTTCTCACCGTCACCGCATTCTACTGTACCGTTGGCGCGACAATACCGATGCCCTGCGTTGATACACAACAAGGTGGTAAATACAAGTTATTCTTTTTTCTAGAGTTCTTTTTCTTCTTTGCTTTTCCTTTAAATTTTCCGGCTCCTCCTTTTTCTATCAACGCCTCACAGCGATGCAAAATGTGGACAAAAAATTTGTTTGTGAACTCGTCGAGTGATGAAAAACTTTCGTGCTAGGCTTCAAGAGTGTCTGAAGGGATGTAGAAGGAATTCCAATTATGAGAATTCCCACTCCGGGAATTCCAATTCCGAGAATTCCAAATTAGTCAAGCAATTGGAATTCTCGGAATTGGAATTCTTGGAAGTACTTTTTTTTATTCTCGATCGATTATATGACTAATTATGAACTTTTCTTTTCCGTTTGTATGTGAAAGACGAGGTCAAGGAGAAAAAGAAGAACAGGAGAGGCGTGCAAAAGAAAAATAAATAAAACGTCACGATAAATAAATCTCCCACAATAAATTTTTACATATCAGTTTTAATTTTTTCTGCAATTTTTTGCAAAAGAAAGGGTCAGGCGTAGGAGCCTTTCCACGGGGAGAAGCGAAAGGGTCCCTCCTCGCCCCTCCCAGGAGCCGATATAAATTTATATTATTATCTATAATAAATATTCAATATTCTGTTAAATAAAGTCGTGTTATTGTTGTTGTTATAACAATATAAGGAAAAATCAGTTCTCGATTGACTTGCATGATCATATTAGGCATTTTAGAATTAAATTAACAATAATAGGTGACTAATTGATTGCCATTCTTTATAATGTCAATATTTATATCTGTTCGTATTCGTCATGAGAAGGTGAAAATTACTCACTCAAACACAGGAATTGCGTTAAATAATTTTGTATATGTATATAAATAGAACTTTAAAAATGTAAATATCTTTTCTGTGTATGTGACGTATGAATATGTAATAGTAAATAATAAAAGATTGGTAATAAAATAAATAATCATCAACGAGTGAAAACAGCGACATAAGCGGTAAATCTAGGATTATAAAAATAGCAATAAATCCTATATCTTTAGTAGAAACCTAATCTACATATTCATGAATATATTATGATTCATAAATCACAAATAGCTTATAGCCATGTTAATCCATTTAATGTGAAAGTATATTTTTTACGATTTGTACCAGACATACCCTTCGTATCGTACAAAAATTTTAATTATAACACTAATTAATTTGTTTTAAACTAAAAGATTTATTTTCATTCATATTAATGTTTTATGTGTTTTTATTTATGTGTTATTTTAATTTGAAGAATTGCACTTACGAATTAAAATTCTATTATTTGACATAAAATTTACTAATCCAATTATTGCCTCAATCTAGCTATGCTGAAAATTAGTTAGACACTCATTATTTATTTATTTAGAGCACTGCTCTACAATTATCCAAATATATAACAGAAAGGTAACCAAAGGAATATATGAATGACTAATGAGATACATTTTTTTAAAGAAGTCACAACGTAAATTAGTTATAAGAAGATAAAAAAGTTTATTTGTACTATGTATTAAATTTAGTTCAGATGATGTGACATTCCTCAACATTCAAGGACAGCTTATTTGCCCCACACCAGTCCTATACCTTGTCTAAGTTATTTTCAAGTCGCCAACATACATTTACATCAATAACCACTACAATATCGTTGATAAAGATAATAAACAGCAACGGACTCAATATGGACCCTTGAGGAACTCCTAATGTTGCCAAGTATTCGACAGACTTAAACCCCCCAGACATAACATATCGAGTACTGTTTGATAAATCTGACTTAAAAAGATTAATTAACGATTTGGACAAATCAATAATGCGAACTTTATCTATTAGCGAGTTATGGTCAAGCCTTTCGAAAGCCTTAGAGAAGTCTGTGTAAATTATGTCGGGTTGTGATATTAAATGATTCTTCTATGAACTGGGTGACAAAGATTTTTATTTTATGCTGTAAAATTGATATTTTATTGAAGATATGGTTGTATATAAATTATTTTCAACTACTAAGCATATTTAATTCCCGATTTAGTCTTACTGTTATTTATTCATAACTATAAGATAATTAATTGTTGTCCTTAGACATATTATCTTTGGGTAAAAATTATATGACCTACTTATAGTTAATAATTAATTAACTAATAAGTAATGCTATTAATTGAGACCGCACCCCAGGTAGACGTCTGACGATTATCAGGGACGAAATTAGTTCGTGCTCGAACATCAATATTTACAAAAGTAAAAATGATATGAATATAAAATAGAAAATACTTTACCTATTGACTCTGTACTAAGAAATGCAAATTTCTGAAATCTTGTGATTGAATTGAAGAGGTATAATAAAGACAGGGATTTCTAGAAATTACTACAAAATATTTTAATAATCTCAAAATATGTTGAATTTCGTTTTCGAATTTCTACGCGATTAATTACATAAATATCAAGGTGATTAAATACTAAATGCAGCATGTGTAACCTCTTTAAATTACAGGCGATACATTAAGTAAATTAACTTTATTCCTGGTTTTCTAAAAATAATACAAATAATATTGATTGGATTAGTTGACAGGTTCTTAAATAGCATAACCTTGGCCTTGAAAATAAACGATGACTTTGAGTCTACCATACTTAATTGGACACAATTAATAGTTAAATAGTTAAGAACAAACTTTCCTTCACAACAAGCCACTCAATACTAACATCGCTTTAATAAAATATAATGCAGCAAAGTAACACAAGGTGGTATTTTCAATAAAAATATATTGCAAGTGCTCAAAACGTGGGTTGAACATCGAGGTCACAGTGCAGAATAGTTCAACATCAGTTTTGTCGCTTTCAGAACCTGTACGTGAATCAGATTGCGATGCACTCTCCGTTATATTATTATCTGGCTTTTACCTGTACAGTTATTTTGGAGGAAGATAAGAAATGTAATTGCTGCTTACAGTACTGTTATGAATTTATCCCGTGTCAACATATCAGCACTTGACCTATCAAAATATTATTTCATTTGAGATGTACATAGTGATGTAGCAAGCGCTTTCAAGCATGACAAAAAGAGAGAAACATGTTGATTTAATTAATGTAAATCCTTGATGTAGTATTTATTATACAGTTAGAAACGACTACATAGTTATTAGCGATGTAAAGAATTGTGTTGCACGCGTAAAGTATCGGATTTTGATGAAAAAGTAAATGTTTAATTGTCGATAAAGGAATTGAAATTTGATTTATTTATTTTTACCAATGAGATACATTAGTATTTTTTTCTAATCTTCGTCTATTTTGCTGAGAATCATTGAAAAAATTATAAATAAGGTCCAGCGCCAATTTTTAAGAGGTTAACCTCTGTAGAGAGTACTTCTTATAAAACCTAAATCTACACAGGAAACCAAGTTAACTAAGGAAGATATTCAACAAAATTTGAAGCCAGTGATATTAGTTATTGGTGTAAATGAAATAAAAAACCCGAAGAAAGGTTGTGTACTAATAAAATGCTGAGTTAAAGATGATAGAGAAGAAGTTAAAGTGATAGCAGAAAAAAAATGAAAAACAGTTATAAAATAAACGTTCCTGAACTTAAAAATCCTTGTATATAATAGTAGATATAGAGACATTTAATTGGATGGAGTCTGCGGTAGGTTTTTGATGAAACATATTCAATAGAATAATTATAAATATTTATTGTTTCATTAGTTTTTTCTCAGATATCTCTGACATATGTTTCGGCCTTGCGACCATTATCAAAGAGTCTTGAAAACTTAAGAAACTTTTAAGACTCCTTTGGTAATGATCACAAGGCCGAAACATATGTCAGAGAAATCTGAGAAAAAACTAATGAAACAATAAACCAAGTGCGTATTGTAACTATTCTTTTGAATATTTAAAATTATTGATATAGAGAAATATGTTGCGGAAGGTAAACTAAAAGACACAAATTTAAACAAATGCGTACTAGATATCAGGCAATAATTGAATGTGATCTTCTAGCTTACCAGAAGATACTGGATAGAGGTAGAGTACGCATAGAGTCATCCAGCTACAAAGTGTTTGAATATATTCGTCTGTAGCGATATTTTAAATATAAGCTCAGATTTGTTGCAATAAGAACTGCAATTCTTTGCAATAACAACAGAGTCTGTATGTCTTGCTATTCATTTTATTAACATTTTTTTTTTGTTATCTATCATGTTGCTTTCATGCTGACGTTCAATCTTCAATACATCTTTCATATTGACAAGCGAATTTAATGGCATATTCCAAGACACTTGTGATTCCATGGCTAACTGTTAATGATTTACAAAATAAATTATTATGACTATAATATTAATTCGCTATATTATTTTTATGGGACTAGACTTAGGGAAGATAAAAAATAAGTATACTAAACTTGTTTTAATTTTGCTTCACTCTAATTACCTTATACTAGCGTTTCCCTGAATCCTAGTATGAAAAATGTAAATAATCAATATATTTTTCACCATATTTTGTTGACTGTTAAATATTTCATTTTACTAAGACATGAGGAAATCACATAAAAAAATAAAAAACAAAAATATCAATCTGCAATCAAAACTGTATAAATACCACTTTTTTATAATATATTTATATGTACATTTCCCTTTTTTGTAGTAAGAAAAAATATGTAATATAAGTATAATATATTTATTTAAGGCAATTATTTACACCTTATATTACTAGAACCCGGGGAAATTAAATAAACGTAAATTAATAACTAACTAAAACTAAAAAACTAAAGTTTTTAGTATAATATATTTGTTTTAGACATCAATTATTTACACCTTATTTTACTAGAACGCAGAGAAAGTAAATGAACATAAACTAATAACTAAAGTTTTTGTATAATATTATAACAAAGTAACATTCTTTATAATCTCCCGTTTTTGTTTTCTTCATATTAGATCCCCAATCCTCCAAATTTGCAGCCAGTTCTATGGCAGAGGTCCTTCCTTCAATTTTGTATGATTTTTCTTGGCAAAATTCTAAAAATGATTTCCATATAGTTGCCTTAGACTTCTCGTATTTGTTGGACTTGAAAAATGTGAAAATGACAGTCAAGGTCATTTTATTTATGTATCAGATGCAGCACCGGCACCAGCCTACAGGGTTTTGCAAACATTTCTAAAGTTTTTCTTGTGAAGTAATTTTGGTTTAAAATTTTTTTACCGAATCTCTCTCGCTATTGAACTAAAAATCCGAAATTTTTTTCTGACTCATGAATTTTTAAAGAAAATTCAGACCTCGAAAAAATCAAGCACTAGGGAGGTTACTGTCGTGAGTAGACAAAAATAGGACAACTTTTTTTTCTAATGTAAATCTGTGATGGATGGTTAATGAGACAAATTGCACTGCGTTATAACATTAACAAAAATTTGGTGTGTAACATTTTAAGAAAGTGGAGAATAAACGGTACGATTAGTAAAAATTCTGGATCAAAGAACAAAGGATATCCTACTTAACAAGAAACTAACTATTAATATTTCGTTATTGCACCATTTCTATTTATAACTTCTATAAGTCTGTTTGGCATAGAATTAAATAACCTTGTACAATAATCATTAGTAATAATATTTTCCCATGCATTATTTACTATTTCCAGTAATTCTTCGGCATTCCGTGATCTCACATTTCGTTTTTGGATACTTCTTACGAGTAATCCCCATACTTCTTCCACAGGGTTAAGATCTGGACTATGACTGGGCCAGTTAAGAACATTGATGTTGTTATCTTGAAACCAGTTAGTTACGGTATGAGCAGTATCAAAGGAACAATTATTTTGTTGAAATATGAACTCATTATTAGGAAATAATTGTGACACAGAAGGAGCATAATATTGTCTAAAACCCTAATATACGTTTTACTATTAAATCGCCTTAATATGCCACGAAACACCAGGACCATGTGCCGATATCCCAGTCCACATATTGACGGAAAATCTACCACTTTTATCATTGTTAGATATATATTTCTCATCGAATCGAGTATTCGGAGGGCGGTAAACACGAGTACGACCGCTGTGTGTTGACTGGAAAGTTTTTTCATCTATAAAGATTACACTGTTCCAAAAATTTACATCGTGCGCTAAAAATTCAAGCGCAAATCGTACTCAAACTTCTTTACGTTCAGCTTTAAGTAAGTATTTCTGTGCTGCTGCATGACAGCGTAGCTCCAATTCTCTTACTCGCCGGCGACCAGTACTACTCGATCCAGGAAAATTCGTTTCTTCAGCAGCCTGAATAACTAAGTAAAATGAATTTTCTACTAAAGCATTTACCAACTGCAAATCTTGTTCAGTTGATATCCGTCGCCATGATCCAGGATTTCTACTAATCGTACCGTTTATTCTCCACTTTCTTAAAATGTTACACACCAAATTTTTGTCAATATTATAACTCAGTGCTGCTTTAGCAATAACTCCAGATTTAACTAAATCGCTTATATGAGGCATATTACTTTTTTTGCACACTTGCAATAAATTATGACAACTAACCGACAATGTCACAAAAATTAAAGTTAGATGTACACAACTAGATTTTAGCAAAATACCGTTATAAGACTTGTCCTATTTTTTTTCTCACGACCGTACAAGTGATAATTTTGTTTTCATTATTTTTTCTTTCACATCCATTACTTTACTGTGTTCCAGTTGATTGTGTTCATCTACGTAATGGCGAATCCAATACCATTATGTACCATTTATGTACAGGCCTTTACGGGTAACGTAGACCGCTTTCTTTTGAAATGCTTGGAGCCCTGGAAGTGTCAAAATTAATATTATAATTGGCGCATAATTGACAGTTGTCAGTTTCCAATTTTTCATTAGCCATCCAGCATTCTTGTTTTAAAAAACTCAAGGTTCCAAGAACTTGAAAAAAAAGCAGTTATAGATATTATTATTTATTTAAGCATGTCAGAGAGACCCAAAGTGACACCGGGAGAAGCCAGAGCGGATGGTCAGTTTAAATAGTTATGTTAATATATACGGCTGAGTCAGACTTGTAATTTACTTGATATTACTTTACTGCATTATTTGTGACAGCAACATAAACTAATTCTCTAGACAAAGCCAAATTAAATAGGTACCTATATATTCTGTTAAACGGTACACTTCCGCAAAGTGTGCATTAGAGTGAAGCTAACCGCCTTCCTTTTCCTTACCAAACAAGAATCCGAAAGGAACCCGGAAGAATCTACTTTAAACAATTCCTCGTATTTTTTAACGGAAAATATTTTATAACAGGAGAATATCTAATGTGCGATAAAATTATTGGTAGTTAATTGTTACTAATGTACTCTAATTTATAAGAATATATTATTGTCAAGAATAATAATAATACAATACATTTATTTAAATAATCTGCGCAAATTTTCGTCATTAGATTCCTTCGCATATGAATAAATTTATAGATCTGTCATTACCACCCAGCAGTTTTATGCAAAGCATATATGGTGTTGTTTGCGAGTATTATAATTTAAAACAATGAGAAACGGTTGATCGTATTGGTAATCAATTTTTAGTTCTTTTGCATTTGGGTTAGGTATTGTGGAGTTACCACAATTAATAAAACCAGTTAAAAATCTTTGTGTATTTTTATTCAAGAACAATAATTATTTACTGGATAAAAATTAATTATTCTTAAAAACCAAAAATATATTGTGAATCTCCTCATATCCATTTCCTTGGTTACCTTGAACATCAGCTAGAGAAAATAAAATAGTTGCCCGTCGATAGTGATAGGTTACTTATAATATAGTTAACATTAAGAAGTGAGTAAGTACGTCACAAATGCCACAAATATTAAAAAATTAAAAAACAACGCCAATATACTAGATACTACCCGAAAGTGAAAAATAAAGCATTATTTTAAATAAGACTTTCTCAAGATTGAGAATTGAACAGGATGCTTCTAAAGGCCCTTTTGAAACCTGATACCAGTAAGGATTTTAGATTCTCTGGAATAATTGTGTTATAATATTTTGCCATATATGACCATTTGTAAAATGAAATTTTATGATAGGGGATTATTAGGAAATTATTTGAACGAATGTTAACATTATGAGCAGTGCGTCTACAGCTAATCTTTTAAACAAGTAAGGAGGAATTTCTAGCTTAATAATTTTATAATATAAAACAGATGTGTGCAATTTAGGTCGGTTACACATGTTGAGCCACTCAGCAGTTTATAGAGTGTGTGATATTGGTTGCCTTCTACGTATACCAAAAATAAACCTAAGGCATCAGTTTTACACATTATGTATACGAGATTTAACATATTCGGTCATACAAGAATCATATAATTGAAACGCGATAGTACTAAAGCATCGCAGAGCAATATTTTTAAATCTCTACTGAGACAATATCTATTTGCGTATAAAATGTTTAAATTGCAGTAGGTTTCTTGAATGAATCGTGTAATATGTTCTTCTTCAAAGCGCAAATCCCTGTCTGCTAAAACACCCAAATTTTTACATATATTACATTGTGATAGATTTTCGTCTCCCACGTTTACTGTAAATTCTTGAGTAATTGTGTCTCTTATGAACCTCTTCCCAAATAACATAAAATATGTCTTAGAGGAATTAATTTTAAGTGCATGCCTCTTACAGAATTCCACAAGGTTCGCTAGATCTGAATTTATTAAAGTAATTTCTTCATTTAAGTGATTATGTGAAAAATTGAAATATATTTGAGTATCGTCGGCATACATATGAAATTTACGATGATTTAAGCATGAGTTAATATTACAAGTATCAAAAATAATAATGGACCCAATATAGAACCTTGTGAGATTCCTTGTTTTACATCTAATGAATTAGAACATTGCCCTTGATAATTTACCATTTGTGACCTATTGAAAAGATAATTTTTTATTAAATTGATAGCTTTGATATAAAATCCACCGAAAGAGAGAATTGATAGTAAAATTTCATGATTTATGGTATCAAAAGCTTTTGAGAAATCTAAAAGAATCAATGCAGTTAACTTATTCTCATCTGTAGCTCTAAATATATCATCAGTCATGTCAAGAAGTGTAATATTGCAGCTATATCCGGATCGAAAACCAGATTGCGTTACAGGTAAAATATGATATATTTTTTTAAAATCTTTAATTTGTTCTTCCATAATCCTTTCTAAAACCTTAGACATAGTGCATAATATGCTTATTGGGCGAAGATCTTTTAGTTTCGTAGGATCTGTTACCTTAGGCAATAGTGTCACAATGCTTCTCTTCCATATTTCAGGAAAAACGCTATTTTGTAAGCAAAAGTTTAGAATGTGTGCAATATAAAGTATTAAATGAGGGCGGCATAATTTTAAAAGTTTAATGTTTATATTATCATAGCCAGTAGCATTTGTTTTAATATTATTTATAATTTTTTCTACATCAGAATCATTCACCTCTTTGAATGTAAATAATTGGGTAAAGTTTGTTTTTTTATTATTTGTATAGAAGTCATGAAGTTCTATATCAATTAAAGAATTATCAGTACACGAATTTTAAAAAAATGATTTATTTTATTTACATCTTGTAGATTATCTGGAATAGAACTATTTTTTTTTGTTTTATTTATAATTTTCATTTTATAAATATCATTCCAGATTTCACCCGACTTGCTGCAATTTGAAACCTGATATTCTAAGTAAGCCTTTCTCTCTTTCTTCTTCCAAATCAACAACCTCATACTTTAAATTATTCTTAAAATACATGCCTACTCCATCTCCCTTCGTTTGACGATCTTTCTTTACAAAGTTATAACCCTGAATTTTAATGACGTTGTCAGGAATATTGTTTGACAACCACATTTCACTAAGACCCAAAACATCACCATTCAATTAATCTACAATATTTTTAAAAATATAAACAAAAAATGTTCAGTACAAAATTCTCATTAGACAATTATAATTTTGATCATTTATATCAATTATTTCCCTCAATCTCCGGAGTGCCTGTATTTATGACGTCAGATAGGTCACCTGCTGCAAAATACCTAAAAAGGCAGGATTGTAGAACATATAAAGAATGTATTTAGGTATCCATTTGAAATCCCACGATATAACATACGCCAAAGGACTATAAACCATTTAGTATTCATCCTTAGAGTGCTTTAGCTCCATTAGGAAGTATCTTTAGTCACATATTCACATTTTTTTATTAGCTTTATGTATAGCATCAGTTCAAAAACTGGACGAGAGTTATTTGTTCCCCTGTACACAAAGCCATAGCGGAAATAACTAATACACAAATAGGCTATAATACTCCTTATAATGAAAACAACAATACAACAATAATAACAGTCATTAGTATTCTTAATACATAAATATAATAAGCAACTCTCATAATAATAAATATATAACCGTCTGCGGCACATCACGGTACACCACGAAACCATTAAATTATTTATTACAGCTTTGTTATGCAATGCTGCTAAATAAGGAAGATGCCAGTGTGAGTCAGGTGAGTCAGAGTTGAAATCGTAGGAGCCGGCCGTCAAGAACCGCCTGATTAGCCAACCTTAACGAAGGAGCTATGCTTGGAGAGGTGAATCAACTGAATTTCAATGTCAACTTTCACATGTCTCTTGCACGTTTATATTCTACCTAGTTGTTATGTATATAGACCGTTTACCTTATTTGATGATGACGGATGACGTGAATAGTACATATCAATAACCAGATGGTTCACTTTATTGTTGCAATGTCACCAATATGTATTTATTTTAGTTTAGCATATTATCAAGTATAAGTTTGGAAAGAAAAAATATTATGAAAAATATCCTGTACCTATACCTAAGATACTGAAACTCCAGTATAAATAACAAAAGATGATATTTGTAGACAGGAAAATGTGAACTACAACAAGAAATCATGAAAATGTATTATTACAATTTGAATGCTTTCACGAGGCTTTTGAATGCTAAACTAGCTAAACATTCTCTTTATCAACTTCCCAGTTTGCTTCTTACTCAATTTTACTTTAATTAGAGGTATATACACGTAGTGGCAGCCAAGTACGTACACGGACAAATTTATGGGTATCTAGATATTTTATATTCACCAGCGCAAGCATATTGAATGCACAACGATACACGAGAATTCAAAAACAAATTGTGAAAAAATTCACGATTCATCGATATTTTATGACTTAGCTCAATCCACCTGTAAATATCACAAAATATCCGAATTACTCATTTTACGGCCCCAAACAAAATATCGCCCCTAAAAATACCGGGCCCCAATTAAATTCATTAACATCAAAACTACTTTTCGTACCTCGATTGAGACCTTTTAATTCACTTCCATTAATTTTCTATTAAACAATATTCCCTTCAAATTCGAGTCTCAATCCGTACTGCATCTTTAGTATCCAAACCCAATCAATCTTCATTCATATCCCTCTATGAAAATACCGGTACTACCATCTCCATTAATATCAATACTTATTTTCAACCGCTTCATCATCAAAACTGACTTGCTTTCATTCATATTTAACTTCGGGACGACTTTACGGGGTCATTCCAAATTTACTCAATTTCTTTAACTTATTTTCGTTAATAACTTCCAAACCAAAGTCGATTCGAACTTCATTTATATGCCAATAAATTTCCCTTTTCAATGCCGAGACAGTCAGATATATTTCATCTCAGAATTTTTCATTTTTACATTGCATGATGCAATATTGCTAAACGTTATGCAATATTGCTCAATTCTGCCCACACGGAATGGTGGGGGACATTTCCAGACATATCCAGATATCCGCACGCACCGTCCCCGATGAACCATATAAAAATCTAAGTGCCACTAACTCAGGCTAAGTGCGTTCTAGTTCGGTATTTCCAAAGTTAGTTCTTGTGCCTTATCAAAGTTTTACTAGTGTATTAAAAAGTAAATATACTAGTAACTCTTTCGGTTCCTAAAATAAATAAAATTTAGTGCCGTCTGTCTATTCCAGCTTATCCGCGCTAATTCAGCGATAATTTCCCTGCAACCACGCCGTCGTGACCTCTTCCTTGGCTGTCCCAAGTGAAATAGCTAAACAAATGTTCGGCCATCCCGCCCCTTAAAATAAATTTAGTTTTTAAGTTAGTCTTCGACCACCGCGCCACATAAAATAAATATAATTTAAACCAAACCTACTGCCTTTGAGAAAAAATAAAACAAAGTGAAATTTTTCAGAAAGTTTAAACGATTTACAATTAAATGAAATGTTTTCTTAAGTCGGAATTTCTGTTGTTGAACAGTTACCTTTTTTATAACTGTATTTTAGAATTAATATTTTAAATTTAAAAGTTTTACGAAGTCTGTTCAATTAATCTAAATAATTTCATTTTAACACCGAGTGTGTTATTTCAAAACGTGATATAGACTTTTAAAATACAAGTGAAACCAACAACTGGGATTTATACAGAGAGTAGCATTGGACCCTGCCCGACATTTTAGGAGCAACCCCCCCCCCCCCCGAAGCTCTCAAAAAATAAAATTAAGTGCACGAAAAGCCTCAAGAGTCATCTATTAAGCTGTACAGCTCCAGTCTCAGCTCAAACATTTTTTTATTTTAACAAAGAGGCATTTCCGTGTTCACAAGGAAGACCGAGTCCTCGCCTCACATCTTCCAGCTGTTTGTGTATCACTGTATGCGCGGAAGCTATGCAATCTTAGGCGAGGATTGTATAGGGGATATACCATCCTTTGGAGGGGATGTAAAGCTGTCGATCCCTTGTCTATTAAATGTTAGGCAAGTAAAAGATCCCTACTCTTCGAAAGAGAAGAGGTTCGGAAAAAAATCCTCGTTGGGGGTAGCTCGTCTACAGGCGTCGGTGTTAGGCCTCAGTAGCGAAAATAGGCCGAAGTTAAATAAACGTTTTAAAAAACGTTTGTTTTGTAGAATATTCTACATTGTTAACTTAATAAGATAGATAGTTATCAGATTACCGAATAACTCCAGATAATTGGTTGGTATTATGGTGGACGTTCAATGCATGTAGTTAAAGAAATACTTCAAACTGAATATCCAAATAAACCTTCTCATATACCAGACATAATCAGTCGAATCATGAAGACTTCGAAAAATATGGGTGCGTTTCGCCTAGAAGACATAAAAGAGAATATGTCTCGCAACATAATAATGACAATGGAATGAGGTTTTGGTCACCGCTAATGAAAATTCCACAATATCTGCTGAAGCATTTGCTGAGGCGGTAGATTCAAGTGACAGGATAGTGAGAAGGATTCTCAAGAAAAATTGTTATCGATTATACAAAGTAAGAAAAACTCATAAGATACTTACCATGGCCAATATCACATATTGCTTTCGCTGGTGAATCGTCCTTTGCATTGCATGGTTGCACTAATCCGCCAATCGTTCATTATTGGGAATGGGAAAATCTACATTGATTTTTCGCATTGCGAGCTCAATATCCCCAGAAATTAAATATTTGGGGTGGTATGCTGGGAATCATATAATCAGTTCATTTCTCAGTGATGCCCTTGTTACGTGCTTTTTTCCGTTGCGATGAGCACAACTTAAGACTAAAGACTGAATGGAGCCGGGAGTGGGTTTTTCTTTAATTTTACTAGTGTTAATTTAACTGAATAGTTAAAGACTTAAGGGCGCCAAGTAATTTTTCATTCTACACATCTTACCTCAGATTCAAATTACTATATATTGTCCTCATGATTGTGCCACAGTTCAGGATTTTCTGAATATCACATTACCAGATCGTTTATTGAGTGGACGGTTAAACATGTCGTGGCCAGCTAGATATTCTGATCTGGCTCCAAATGAATTTTATCATAATCAAATTTATAGCTTCCAGTAGAACAGGGCTTAACTCTCGAGGAGTTACCGTGATTTATAATATTTTACGTGATATTTTGACTAATTTGCCTACTGTATTAATAGATATATTGTATTTAACTGTATTTCATTTATTTTCAAATCTATGAATAAATATAAAATTTAAGTGTTCGTAAAATAACTCTATATCATTGTAAATATCCATTTATATGGTTTTTATAAGAAACTTCTGTCTTCTAATTAAACAATTTTAATTCAATTAATCGATTTATATTCAAATGAAATAATTTTGGTCATAAATAAACAACGTATTTCTACGAAACAAGTAAATTCAAAGAAGAAAAAACCGAAAGGATAAAGCAAATACTCGGAAGATTTTTTATACCCATAAGTGAAGTTACTAAACATTTGTTGTACACAACAGAACAATAAGTCTACCGAACTTCCTTCGATACAAATATTAGATAAAAAAAACTGAAATTCAAATGGCAACACCTTTGTACGTTCACAAGGTATTTTTTGTGTTCACCGAGGCGTGCGTAATGTCTGTAATGGTAAAGTATGTTCACCGTTGAAACCATTATTAATTTATCTAGTTGATTTACAACTGTAGGTCGGTGAACGATTGACGTTATCATTGTTATCAGACATTTACCTTTAACTTAATATTATCCGCGACATCCGCGTAATATACCGGTGATATTGAATTTTCTGTAATTAAGTTTCTGTAATTGTTTCAGTGATTGAAAGACACTTTAAGAAATAGAAAACCTCAATGCAGAAAAAAATTACCGAAAGGTATATACAATTTAATACATTTAATCTATATGATATTTTTGCTACTAATGATCTATTGTAGGGTTTTCCTTAAACAGGACTACACACCATAATAGTTGAAGAAGATTCTGATTCTGAGATTCTTGCAAAATTCAGTAGCTCTTGGTCTTAAGGCAAATTATCGATTTGATCTCCATCATCACTTAAAGTTTTAGCTGATTTATCGACTATAATTTTGCCTCTTATATGAAATAATCCATGGAAATGTTGAAAAACCCAAAAAGTTCTGTGGGAGGGATGAAACATGAAAACCCCCTATTTTCAAGGCCGCTGAACACGATATTGATATTTTCAAGGTTGCCACTCCTCAGCAACTACAACTAAACTCCTAAACCCCTATTTCGCGCTTTTTTTCATTGTAGGCAAGCGGATCGGTCTTTTGGGCAGGATTCGGGTAGGCCGTATGAAATTTAACCGTACAACGTCTTATCCACCCCCGTGATTGAAGCTACCCCCTCCCTCAATACTAAAATATCCGCAAAAAAGTCAGAATGCATGAAAACTTGATTATCTCCGTTTTCGAGGCTGCTCCACACGATGGTAATATTCATTTATAACATATACATGTGGTAGAAAACCAAAATAATAGGAAAAAATATTCGTAGAATGCCACAAATAACTTTCAGACAATATATACATACATAAGTGCCCTATGTTTGTCTAACTCTTATATTTGGTTTGAATATTTGAACACTTTTAAGATCTTTAAATTTGGTCAAAATAATACTTCTCAATATCGACTCAGTTTAATAAATTCAACATACCCTGAATGCTGGTGTATCTATTACATTTTAATATTATTCTGTAATCTATCAAAATGTATACAGGTAACATATAACACAGAGTAGCCACACGTAAAATGAGGCAATATCAGAGTATCGCAAGCAGTTAATTTAGTCGAAGTTGTTAGATAGAGAGATACACGTCTTAAAAATCCAATTTTTTTGCCCAATTTTCTTTAAAACGTCGTTTCTATAACTTCCAAACGTTAGTTATCCATCAATAACAATACCCAGATATTTCATTTTGTCTACTTGCTCGACATCCTGCTCATTTATTTCAAATTTATGTCTTTAAATATATTGTACCAGTAATTGTACATATAAACCTCCATTAGGATTTTAGTTCATTTACTTTCAGTTTGTTATGTTTAAGTTTATTTGTAAACATTTTAAGTTCTTAAACATAATATTTTTAGTCGCAAACTCCTCTATAAAATCCTTATTTTACCATAAGGAACGTAACCAGACTTCAACCAACAACTACTTTCCGGGCTATGTGCCCCGCCGAGCGCTGAATTACAAGTTACAAGTCTGGCGCGTTAAGTGTAATAATTGCATATTACCATCAAAACGCTAATGCTTCGATTACAACAAACACCAGCCGAAAGACTGATCCTACTTAAAGGAGCTCTCTTGCCAGTCGTCACACACCACTTGCAGACTGCAGTTTCGAGCTGTTGGCTCTCGTCAGTGCAAGGTAGGCATATGACGACCGGCACGAGGATCCTTTGACTATTTGGTACATCCCGGTATTTTTACAATAGCGACATGTAAAATAGTCAGCAGGCGCCATCTAGCGGTTCTTGCAATCGAAGCATTAGCGTATTACACTTAACGCGCCAGACTTGTAACTTGTAATTCAGCGCTCGGCGGGGCACATAGCCCGGAGAGTAGCTGTTGGTTGCAGTCTGGTTACGTTCCTTATGGTAAAATAAGCATTTTATAGAGAAGTTTGCGACTAAATATATATGTTTAATATTCCGCCCTCTAAAAACACATTTGAACTATTTTAAGTTCTTTGTTTATAGTTGACATTAGTTCATTGAAATTACTGTGGATATAGTATATTAGAATCTCAAGAGATGAATTTTACATTTATTTAGATATTTCCTACATAATTTATATATAATATAAATAACGGTGGTCCAAGCACACTTCCTTGAGGAACTCCGAATTTATTTATTTTCAATGACGATTCTCTATTTTTATACTTTGCCAGCAGCTAGAAAGGTAACTTTCAAACCACTTTAACACAATTCCAGTAAATTCATATTTAAGTTTCACTAATAATATATCTCGATCTATAGTTCCGAATTCTGTTTTCAAATCGATAAATACTGCACAAAATACGAAGCCTTTCTCATCAATTTTATGTTTCCAGTCTGAGATCACAAACTTAAGAGTGGTTTCCTCTAAACACTGATTGATAGCCACAGAATATGTTGTTAGTATTTATATATTTTATGATATGCTCAAACAGAGACTTGTTAAAAGTTTTCGATAACAGTTTATGTTGCTGAAAACATATTCTTATTTCTACTGCATCTAAATTTGCTATTGGAGGGCTTACTAATAGGCCCCAAATGATTATAGCTGGCATATGACAAAATCAAAAACTTATGTCCTAAATATCTTAAGTTCAAATTGTCTTTTGCAAAAAGACAGTATTTTAACATTGATAACAAGCGGGATATTGTAATTGTAGAGCTCATGACTACGAGAATTAATTTTATTTTTTTACCTTAGATTTCTTGTAAGAATGCAGAATGTGAATTATTTTGTGCAAAGGCTCCAAGCTAGAGTAAACTTTGAATAAACGACTACTTGACGTGCTATTAATGAAATACCAAAATGATCGTTATAATAAATTATTCATAGATTAACATCAATTCAAAGAAAACATTAATAGCAAAAAATATATTCATTATTATTTTAATAAATAAAATTTGCCACGCAGGTTATTGCGTTCTTTTTACTGTGTATATAAATATCCTCATGTATTTGTAAATGGCATGCAAGTAGCTAGAAACTTTCTATCTATTATACAATAATTATTGCGAGCTCAACTGCGTGCTCCCCTATAACCTAGTGACCGTTGGTTAATCCGACTGGCGCATGTTCTTGTTAAGGGTGTACAACACCAACAAATTTTATTGATACAATTCAGTCAATTTACACACGTCAAGGTGTTTACAAACAAAAATCTGTACGCTACTATTGAAGTAATTATTAACGGTTTACGTTGCGATATGTAAAACTGTATGCAAAGTTATCGGTTGAAAATTTAAACGAATATCTTTGTTACTTTCAGTGATTATGTGTAAATCATGAATGAATATTTGTCGGCTAGCTTAAATAACGTTGTTTCAATAGACTTTGAAAGTTCTTGGGCGGCGAGAAGTTTACAGGAAGCGCTGGAGTTAAGGAAGTATGATGTAAGGTTATTCAGCTTTATAAAAATTAACACTTTTTTTAATTGTTTCATTGTTTATAAAGTACACAGTATGGAAATTGCCTTTGAAATAAATTAAATAAGTTAGAGAATGGCTATATTATAATTAAACATTTAGTCACCAATTCTAAAGCCACATATGTAGCTACGGGGGGGGGGGGGGGTCATATTTTTACAAAACGAGGACAACAACCATTCTCTTCAATACTGTCATCTGTTAATAATTTTTTTTTAGTTCTTGCTTTTCGTAAAACAAACCTATGCAATAGAAAATATATTTAATGAAAGTATTTCAGGTTTTATAGCTTATTAGTCCTATAATATCTTGAATTGGCATGGTAGATGAAGTTTTTTAAAAATATGCGCCATCAGGTACAATCAACTTTGTTAACATTGTGTAAAAAATGTAATAAAAATGTGGTAAGGATGGTATATTTTTTGATGCCAAATAAATAATAGACAATAAGATCGATTTACAAATTATTAACTACATCCTTAGGCAAAAGGACATCATTATTCAAGAACTAAGGAATAAAATTACTTTGTTAAATGATCACATAGATATGCTTAATAAATATCAATTAGCCTTTGTGTTTTTTGAACCTATTTAAATGCAGTTTAAATAATGTTTTCGGGACTTTGAAAGCCGAGAATAGTTAGGTACATGTACATTACTTATATAACATAGTATTGTATGAGAATTAACGCTTTTTATGAATGTAAACGTTTATTTACAATAAAGAAAAAAGAAATTCATGATTTTCACCGAAAACTCGATTTTTAAAAAGTAGTTTTTTTGGTTTTTCGCTTTTTTAACGATATTTTTGTATATAAACAATATTATATTTTAATTCTATATTAAAGTTGAGATTCTAATGAAAAAAATGAGCACTAGTAAAGTTCATTACTCGAAAATTTGCTAACCAAGTTTTTCGATTGAAAATTAGGTCTTCTTTTTTATTTTCTTCATAAAACATCGTAAATTAAATATTTCGCCTTGAAAAAATTTGGGCTTGCTTGAAACACAAATAGGAACATTTTCATCATTTTTTATGAAAATATAAACATTTTTGAGAAAGTTATAAATTAAAAACCAAAAAACGGTTTTTTGCATTTTTCTCGATAATTTTGAGGTTATGGCCAATAATTATCAATCAGCAAGTTTTAGATTTTTTCATTATCTACAACTTTTACATTCAGCATTTTTCGATAGAGTGCATAGTTTAGCCGCAAATCGCAAAAAACGAGTACCAACCCCTAAAAACGTATATATTACCACCCCAACCCCCCTTCCCGAACTTTTACTCAGTCTGGACGATTTTTCCTTAACTATTTACACCATTAACTACATTTTCCGACCGTTTGTATACTGCTAAGAATTTATCGTCTATTAAGATATTTTAAACGGTTTGGCCCTGGTCTATATTCAAAGTGCTAATAAATCGATTCAAATCCTGGTGGAAGACAATTTAGATTTAGTCGTATTTGTCACGCTTCATCATTGAGAACAATATAATTAAACGAACGTCCATCATTGGTAAATATTAGAAATAGATTTAAATGCAGTTACAATGAGCTATTAATATGCTTTTGTACATTTTAGTTATACTACATCATCGTAGTCTTAATAGAAAACCATTAAACAATTACCTAATAATTTATAATCTGCTATATTTATTAAAAGAAAAATTGATTTGGCAGATAAATATTTATCTTATTTGGTCTTATTTTCTTCTTATATTGCTAAAATGCAGTATAAATAAAAATGGTGTACAATAAAATTGGTCTCCTTAAATTGCTGTCAGAAAAAAAGACGGAATACTAAAATATTTAAATAGATTATTATGCTAATAGAAACAGCAAGCGGGACACCCGATAAACTATCAAGGTTGCCAAAACATTTTTGTTACCCTTATAAAGAATATTTATAAAAGTTGCGGAGACATTTTTGTTACTTTATGTGATCAAATTCAAACAATAAAAGTTTATAATAAGTATATAATAAGTTACAGCAATATTTCTATTTAATCTAATAAAAATTAGGTTTGTTCAAAGTTATTAAAAGGTGGTAACAGAAAGACTACTATAAAGATTGTATATAATTAAATATTTTATAATATGATGATTGTAACGTTTGGAGAGCATTTATAAAACAAAAAACCGCTGCCCAAGGAATCACTACTTCCACATTCAGATTTTGTATCCAAGTCTTATACACACTAAATCCCAATGTAATATTTTACTCCCTTTCATAATAGAGTGGGGGTGGCTTACTCCATGCCAGACGAGCACAGCGAGTTCGGCAAGAACAAGGTTAGAACAGCCAAGACAAAAAAATTCACTTTACTCCACATATAGCTCCACATGCAATACTTTTAGCGCCGCTCGTGAGCGGCAGTAAAAGACTTTTGATCTCGATCAACTAATTCAACGATAATCCCGGAAATAATAAACTTGCGCAGAGTTAAAACAATTTTTTGTGCATATTTTGAAAGGATAAAGAAAAGTTTTTTTGTACAAAGCTTAATTTAGCTCTATACTTTACCGCTAACGAATTTATGAACGGAGGCTTTAAATTTCCTGCAGCTGAAATTCAATATAGGCCAATTATTCTGGTTAATAAAAGGCGGAAGAAATTGTCCTGAAACACTGGATTCGCGAATTAATTAGCGAAGTTACATAAAATCTGAAAGCGAAATAAATCAACCATACTCCTTGATGAGCAGAGTGGAAATTCAATTCTAACAAATTATATTCTCCACGGTTTATTTAAAACTTTAAACCACAGTTTTTAATTTCATAACCATGTTGTTTAATTAGCTAAATACTTACTTTCATTCATTTGTGCTGTTGTGGTTCCATGTCATAAAAATTACGTGGACATATACAGACTGTCCAATGTATCGGCCCCACAAGGATATATCTCTTAGTCAATCGTTTAAAGGTCTGATACAGTAACACGATATATGTTCCCCTACGCAATTTGTCGTGCTGAATGGATTGCGCGGGATCCCAGCTCCCCTAACTCTCTAGTTTCACCCCTATTGGCCAAAAACTACCCCCGGAACGCGTTTTTCGCTATTTGCGATGCGGGACTAGTTTATTTTTTTGGTTTTTTCTTCATAGATATTCTGAAAATGATTCACACCAGTAATCAGAAGCCCGGGCGAGAAGCCGCGGAGGGGATTAAACCACCCCACCCCTAAATTGGTCCACTTCTGGTACAGTAACACGATATATGTTCCCCTGCGTAATTTTTCGCGCTATAACGATTTCCCAGGGTCTCAGCTCACTTAACCCTCTAGTTTCACTCCTATTAGCCAATAACCACCCCCGGAACGCGTTTACCGCTATTTGCAATGCAGGACTGGTTTCTTTTTCGTTTTTTTTTCTCCTGAAATATTCTGAAAATGATGCGCAGCAGTCCAGAAGCCCGGGTGAGAAGCCGCGGAAGTGAAGAAACCACCCCTTCCGACGAAAAATTGTATTTTATCGATGCTGTGTGTTAATTTTTTTTCCTGTACGATGTAAAGGTCACAACATTGATGTATTGACATGGACGTATGTAATATATGCATATCTCTAAATATATACATATCTAAATTTGCAAAAAAAATTCCATTTGCAAAAAATCTCGTTTACTTGGAATAATAATATATACATCTATGCCAATATATAAATGTTGTGACCTTTTTCATCGTGCAGAAAAAAAATTATCGCACAGCATCGATAAAATATAATTTTTCGTCGGAAGGGGTGGTTTCATCCCCTCCGCGGCTTCTCACCTGGCCTCCTGAACTGGTATGCATCATTTTCAGAATTTATTTATTATTGTAATTAATGTTAATTATCCCTTGAGCACAATCGTGGATAGTAACACCAGAATTTCTAGGCTGTGTTTGAAGCGCCTAGTAATATGGTGACTTATTTCTATAGATGTAGTTAATAGTTCATTGGAATTATCTAGATTAATAGATGACGATAACGATGACGACTACAACGACAATAACGACAACGATAACGATGACGATGATAATGGCGATGGCGACGGCGACGACAATGACGATAACTATAGCGATGATGATAACGATAATGATAATGATAATGATAATAATAATAAATGAATAGAGTTCTGTAGCTAAATGACTACCATTTCCACTCAAGCCTACATTAAAACTGAAGAATCTACCATTTGAGATATTAAATTAAAAACAATATCAAGAGAAAAAAAAGTAATGTAAAAGAAAACGTGACAAACGAAAATTGTTACTACCAGTTTTCTGTGAAGTTGAATTCTCGAAATGTTGTATTATACTGGGTGCCATAAAGTAGTGACTCACCCCTATAACATTTTTTTTATTTTTGAACATATCGAAATAAAACTAGGGGTCTAGATTTTTTGACATATAATTTGATACCACTTCAGGTTTCGCCGAAAATAACCCTAACCTTTGATTTTCAGATGGAAGACCCTGAATATTATTATATTTTTGGATTCAAGATGAATTTTTGAACAGATGTGGTGATTTTTAAAAATTAGTGACCGGTTGTTATTACTTCCACGTCCAGTGGAAGTATAGTAACGCAAAAAAAAATATTATTATTTTTGTTGAAATAGGCTTAAAATGTCATGAAACGTCAGATTTTAAATTTGAGTGAAAAAAAATTCCTGTCTGTCGGTCTGTCTAAAGTTAAGGTCTCAAATTTTTTTTGGCATCAGTCACACTATTATGAAAATGTGATTTAGTGTATATACATAAACGAAACGTCTAAAAAAATGTTTTTCCTCTACCACCCCCCACCCTATTATTAAAGGGAGCGTAAAAAAAATTAAAATGTGATTTAGTGTGTATACAAGAACGAAATGTCTAACAAAAATTTTTCGGCGTTAGCTACCCTCTCTGCCACCACATTACCACCCCCATCTTATTATTAAAGGAGGTAACAAAAATTAAAATGTGATTTAGTGTGTATACAAGAACAAAACGTCTAAAATTTTTTTTTTGACGTTAGCTACCCTCTCTACCACCCTCATTGCCACCATCACCCTGTTATTAAAGGGGGTAAAAGAAATTAAAATGTGATTTAGTGTGTATACAAGAACGAAACGTCTAAAAAAATTTTTGGCGTTAGCTACTCCCTCTACCACCCCCACTGCCTCCTCCACCCTAAAATTAAATTGGGATTTGAATCAAGGGCCTCTAAAATTTGTTTTCGCATTAGCTGCACTCTCTACCATCCCCACCCTATTGTTTAAGGGAATACAAAATTAAATTTGGGTTTAGTGTGTATACGAGAACCAAGGACTTCTAATTTTTTTTTACATTAGCCACCCCCTCTACCGCCCTCACTCTGTTATTAAAGGGAATAAAATATTACATTGGGATTTGGTGTGCATAAGACTTGGATACAAAATCTGGATGTGTAAGTAGTGATTCCTTGGGCAGCGATTTTTTTGCTGCTATGAAATTCGGGTTTGTTTTTTTAGTTTTTCCTTTAGCTTTCTATTTTTTATCAGCATTTTCCGTCAACCTTTCAATTGCTGTGTTGATGTTAACGCTTCAGAGAAAGGACAAACTCTTGTTCTCTTTTGTGGTTGTGCTTTAGCTGTCTGTTGAACTGCAGACAACAATATATCCTCAAAGGACATATTCACATTTTTTTCAATTTGTACTTCAAATATTTCTTCAGGAATATATTCGACAACTTCTGTCTCAGTTCGTAGGTTTTGGCTCTGATTTGAAGTACCTAGAACAGCTTCCATTTCTTTTGAAGATGTTTCTCCGGGAATATGTTGAGAAAATTCTACGTTAGATGGTGTTAACTGTTCATTTCCTTGTGCGTTTGTTGTTGATCTATTAGATACTTCGTGCTCTTTCAATATCTTTAGTAATTGTGTGGGAAAATTAGTTTCAGATATTACATTTTTGTTGAATGGAAAAATCCCACCTTTTTTAAATCCATTTGCAATGACCTCTGGCGTTATTACTTTCCAAGTTTCACAAAGGAATTGTTATTATTATTATTAGCCGTTACTCGAGTCCGAGTATAAAAATGTTACAGTCGATAGATTGTGTACAATAAAAAACAAGTAAAAGGTGTAGTCTATTGTAATTCCCATTCATCTACGGTGCACACGACTATGGCTATAGAGGCCAATTCGGGAGAGCACATGTCGACCGCAGTCAGGACAAACATAGACCTGGTTAGGTCTTGGATTCGGCCTTCTTGCAGCAACATTGCCTTGATAGCTGGCCACAACCCCTCGCCATTCGGTTCTGTTCGCTGCAAGTTGTTCCCATTGCTCGTCTCCAATACCGCAGGATTTTATATTTTCATGGAGAGCGTCTTTGAACCTCTTTCGTTGACCGCCACGCCTTCTTCTACCGCTTAGCAATTCACCATAAAGTGTACATTTAGGAAGGCGGTTATCATGCATACGATGAACGTGACCTGCCCATCTTAGGCGTGTTCTTGAAATAAGCACTTCAATTGGAAGGCTGTTTGCTCTCCTGAGTACTTCCACGTTTGATATGTGATGGAACCAACGGATTTTCATCATACTTCTGAGGTGTCTTTGCTGAAAACGTTCTAATTCTTTCACATGACGACGGTAAGTGACCCAGCTTTCACATCCATATAGCAGTGTTGGAATGACAACTGCTCTGTAGACAGCCATTTTCGTTGACAAAGCAAGGTCGTGGTTGTCAAATACTCTCTCTCTAAGTCCCCACAGTGCTCTAGATGCAGCGTTAATTCTATTGCGAATCTCGCTGTCCATGTTTGCTTTGTCATTAACAACGTTGCCTAAGTAATTGAACTGATCCACCACTTCAAGAGAATTTCCGTTAAGTGTAATGTCTATTTGGTTCACTTGATGAGGAGTTGACATAATCTTAGTCTTTCCGATGTTGATTTTAAGTCCCAAGGAATCATAGCTCTGGGCATACACATCTAAAAGTTCTTGAAGCTCTTCCGGCGTAGAGGCTAAAAGTGCACAGTCATCCGCATACTGGAGATCACAAATGAATCGTGTGCGTGTCTTCGTGAAAGCTCTAAAGCGCCCTATGTTAAAAAGACCGCCATCAAAACGGTATCTGAGACCTATTCCTCTGACTGTCAGTTTGTTGTCAACAATAATTGTTAGAGCAGTGGTAAACAAATTAAATAGTAGGGCACATCCCTGCCTAACTCCAGTGAGGGTTTGGAAAGATTCGGTTGCCTCATTATTATACATAACCTGGGCGTTGTTTGTAGACTGCGACATACTTCCACAAATTTTCTAGGGATACCTAAGCGGAACATAATTTTCCAGAGCACTTCCCTGTCCACCGAGTCAAACGCCTTGGTTAAATCAATGAAGGCCATGTGAGTTTCTCCTTGATGTTCGAGTGCTTTTTCTTGAAGCTGTTTAAGTGTGAAGATTAAATCCGATGTGCCTCGGTTTGGTCTAAAGCCACTCTGTGTTTCAGGAAGTAACTTTTCCATAACAGGCGTTAGCCTATTTGCCATCGCTTTAGTGAGTATCTTCCCTCCAACAGCCAGGAGAGCTATACCCCTGTAATTTCCACAGTCCGCAGCGCCCCCTTTGTTTTTGAAGAGGTTGATTAAATATGCATCGCGGAGCTTGACCACTCTGCCACACGACATCAAACAGTTTTTTGAGGTAGGGTATGAGCTCTAACGACACAGCTTTAAAGATCTCAGCTGGGAGTGAGTCGTAAAAAGACTTTCTTAGGCAATTTTTGTCCAACATGTTGCCTTTGCCATGTTACTAGTTTTTACTACGCTGATGAGGAGCAATAACTCCGAAACACGTGTCCGTAGCTGCATTGTTGTTTCTCTTGAGGTATAAGGCAATAACTTTTTTCTTTAATTAATTTTTATACTCTAAAGTATCCAGGGTATAAAGTTTTATACTATTTCTATGTAAAATTTCCCGCTCTTTCACGTGGTGCTATCCGTTTTTATTATTATTATTATTATTATTATTTTTCGAGGTATTAGCAAAAAGCTGAATTTTTCGATTTCAGAGGGTTCTTATTAAGGATTTACGGGGGTAGATTTTGGTAAACTTTTTTGAGCCACTTTCTACTAGCAAAAAATAGCCTTCCATGAAAAAATTAGCGAGGTAACAATTAATTACGACTTAAAACCCCTGGCAACTGGGCTATTTCTTTTATATTGATGAAATTTTTGTTCAACTAATGAATTTTGAAGCAATTTTGAAGTTTTCTAAAAAAATTCCTTTTTTGCAGGCTCGCTTTCAGCAGAAGCAGATGCAGGAAAAAGAAGAAAAGCTTCTTAAACTCTACGAAAGTCAACAGCAACGAGCATTCGACAGAGTGAGTCGAGGTAGTGCTGGAAGTAACACAAGCGGTAGTTCTACTGGTGGTGGAAAAGTGCGACAAATGTTCGATGAGAGGCGTCAAAAAGCTGGAGTAGATCGAAGTTATCCTTTGGAACCGTTAAAGAAATCTAATAGCCGGGGAGGAAGTATGGATAGAAAAAAGAATGCAATAACTACTTCCAGAACTGTAGTTAAAGCGACTGTTCAAAAGAGCTTTAGTTCGGTGCGAAATGGTAAACCCATAGCTAGTAAACGGGAGGTAGTTCAGAGTATATACAATAACAACGATGGCGATGAATCATACGAAGAACGAAAGTATGAAGATGCCGATGCTGATTTGTTTAATTCTAATTCTCACAGAGGAATTATCGAAATGATGAATAACCATAATTTAGATGATAGTTTAGATAATGAAGAAATGCCTAAAATTGGCTTTGATGAAGTCGATGAATCTTATATTACCCCAAAATTAAACAAAGTTGGCACCAAGCCTCCTAGCCAAAATGGTTTAACGAAAAAAGTTGTTGATACCAAACCTGCAGTAAAATCAAATGGAGTTACCCCAGTTTTGAAAAAAGAAACGAATGTAAGTAGACAACAAAATATTAAATAACACAAATAAGCAAAAAATAACACCAATGAAACTAAAAATATTTAATTGAAAATAACCTAATTGTAAGTATTATCGTTTTTCGGCTCTCCTATCAATCCTTATCCTGTTCCTCTTCGTCTATTCGTTGCAAAGTTTCATTCGCTTCCCTCCTTTCTTAGATTTTTTTATTATAATTTCTGCAGATTAATGCATTAGGTACATACAACTGATCAAATAAATAATACATAAGTTTCGTGAAAAAAAATTACAATCCACAAGGAGACTTTCCCATGCGGAAGTGCGGAATCTCTCTAAAGTATCACGAAATTCTGATTTCAATATGATTGAAATACTTTTTCCCTGAAAATGTATCGTTCTTATCGTATACAATAGTACTAATTACATTCCAAGTATTATTTTCTACGACATGCGATGTTTCTTATTTTGTCATTTTTTAGTGTCAGCATTATGCATTTCTTGCTAAACATATACTAAGTTAGTTGGTTAGCAAAGACATTAGCTAGCTACCAAACATAATTTTATGTATAAAATAGTTTTTTAGATATATCATCAACAAATAGACAAATACAGAAAACAGGTCAACAGGTAGACAGACAAGCAGACTTACTGACGGAACTAAAAGACCTTAATGTACAACATATGATTTCAGAAAGCGAGGGAAATAAAAAATATATAGAAATAAAATATCCGAAAATGTTAAGTTGAATTTTGATTTGACATTGATATTTTTAACGCTATACAGGGTTACTGGTAATTCGATACATTCCTTTGGAGATGTAATAGGGCATGAGCTAAGGAGTAAATCTAGCCCTAACATACATTGTGCAAAACTCAATAGTTTTTGAGATATTTCAATTTTTTTGTTTTTCTCAAAAAGTAGATCTTAATGTCCTAAAAGTTAATTTTCGAAAAATCTATTTGACGTTTTTAAATTTTTTTTTTACTGGATTACTTGTCCAATATTATAGATATCCGTTTGGAATGAAAAATATCCGGAAACATTTCGATCATGTGAACATTTAAAATAAAAACTTGTAAAAAAAATTTTTTTTTAAATCAGTTATGAAATTTACCTATTAAGTTTTTAAAAAAATATATTAATGTAGCACGCGTACAAATTATTATAAAAACTTCCTTATTTCAATAGCTATCTAACTAGGTAGAAATGTTTAATGTAGCCTTGATAGTTCTAATAAAAAATTAGTAAAGATACTGCTGGTGGCGGAATTTATTAAACGACTAATCGTTCATTTTCATTAAGTCAGTCACTCCTTGACTTTGACGTTTGTGCATATATGTCATTAACTGACATTCTTATCTCCGTGTCCCTTAAGTTTGTTGGTCTTGTTAAATTAGTTATCGAAGATTTTGATTTTACTCGTAGTTGTTGCTATTAGTTGTTGTTATTGTATTTTCTGTGCCATGGCCGCGTATGCCAACGCGGAATACGCTGATATCTTGTTTGTCTATGGATACTGTGGCGGCAACGCTGCTGAAGCTCGCCGAGAATATGGTCTTTGGTACCCTAACCGCCGCTTACCAAATGCACGTGTATTCAGTACGGCATATCGAAATATCGCTGAATCTGGCTCCGTGAAATGTAGAAGAAGTGACGCTGGTGCTCCTCCCGTTTATAAACCAGATGATGAGGAAGAAATATTGAGGTATTTTGAAAAAGACCCAACTATTTCAACTAATAAAGTCGCAAGACTAACCGGAGCGTCACAATGGAAAGTTTGGTCTACGATATGTAGAGTTGGATGTCATCCTTACCACTATACCCCTGTCCAAGGCTTGGAGGAAGGTGATCCTGGAAGGAGAGTGGAATTCTGCCGCTTTATGTTAAATTCAGATGCAGAAAGTGCAAATTCTTTAACAAGTATTTTATGAACGGACGAGTCGAAATTTAATCGCGAGGGTATAACAAACTTCCACAACCTACATTATTGGGCAGAGGAAAATCCCAAGTTAACACGTGAAACTAGTTTCCAAATGAAGTTTTCTATTAATCTGTGGATGGGAGTCATTGGCCACTATTTAATAGGGCCACACTTTCTTCCTCAAAATTTAAACGGGGAAATCTATGAAAATTTTTTAAGAAATGATCTGGCGGTGATTTTAGAAGATGTTCCTCTCGCCGTCAGACAGCGAATGATGTTTCAGAACGACGGTTGTCCAGCACATTATCGGCTGACAGTACGACAGTTACTTGATCAACGTTTCCCTAACCGTTGGATTGGAAGAGCGGGCCCAATACCTTGGCCAGCGCGAGCCCTGACTTAACACCCCTTGATTATTACGTATGGAGTCATATGAAGGAGATGGTCTATGCCACACCAGTCAATACTATAGAAAACCTTAGACAAAGGATAGTCGATGCTGCCCAACACATAAGGCATAATCTGACAACCAGAGTAACAAGGACGGAAATAAGAAGACGCTGCCGTATCTGTATACGGAATAGGGGCTCCCATTTTGAGCAAGACATATAAAAAATAAAGTACAACTTTGAAATTAATGAAGAATTAAACTCTACTTTTAAAATGTTTTTTACTGTTTATCTAAAAATAAAATTCGTACTACTTGTGTTATTTTTACTAGTATTTTCTTAGAACTATTAAGGCTACAGAACATTTGTACCTTGTTAGATAGCTATTGAAATAAGGCAGTTTTTATAATAATTTATACGCGTGTTACGTTAATATTTTTTTGAAAAAACCTAATAGGTAAATTTCATAGCTGATTTAAAAAAAAAATTAAAGTTTTTATTTCAGATGTTCACATGATCGTAATGTTTCCAGATATTTTTCATTCCAAACGGATATCTATAATATTGGACAAGTAATCCAGTAAAAAAAAAATTAAAAATGTCAAATAGATTTTTCGAAAATTAACTTTTAGGGCATTAAGATCTACTTTTTGAGAAAAACAAAAAAAATTAAATATCTCAAAAACTATTGAGTTTTGCATAATATATGTTAGGGCTAAATTTACTTCTTAGATCATGCCCCATCACATCTCCAAAGGAATGTATCGAATTACCAGTAACCCTGTATATCATCAACAAATAGACAAACACAGAAAACAGGTCAACAGGTAGACAGACAAGCAGACTTACTGACGGAACTAAAAAGACCTTAATATAAAACATATGGTTTCAGAAATCGAGGGAAATAAAAAAAATATAGAAATAAGAAATCCGAAAAAGTTAAGTTGAATTTTGATTTGACATTGATACTTTTAACGCTAAATATAGATATATCGATTTTAACAGAAACACCTGACAATATTTACGAACATTGTCGGACATTTAATCGAAATAACCATATTAGGCTCTTAAAACCTTGTAAAAAAATATCGATGTTACTAATATTTTATGAGCATTGGGACATACTTATAATTTACAGTAATATAGTATTTATAAAAACTTCTATTGGAATTTAATAAAATATGTGAACAACATTCTAATTACCGTTTTATTCGTCAATTTATTATCGTTGTCTATACCGCAACCTTGAATTTTTCGACTAAATAATTCATTTTGAAACTTTCACAGGATATTCGTGGCACAGTTGTATCGCGTGTTAAAAAAACTTTACATAACAAATGCCACATTTACATCTGATAAAAATCAGATAGCTCGATAACTTGGGAAAGTACCAAACATTTTTACGTATTGTTTGATATTTATTTCTTTTTTGCCTCGGTATTGCTTACGAATTTACCACACGCACGAACTGAGAATCCTATCTTATAAAAAAGTTTACATTGCAAATCAGTAAAAGACAGTTAAAACACGTTCTCAGGTTTTCAAACCATAGTCATTAATTATACAGAAATGAAGAATTCAGAAAAAGATAGAGACATGTGTAGTAGTAAGAGGTCTCTACATGTAGAATAGTGTTCAATTTAATAAAAAAAAATTATAATTTTTTTCTCCGTAATTGACAAAACTTTTTCATTAAAAATGTAAAAGAGAGGTAGTTTCTCTAAAGTAGATTTCATATTTTCTAATTTTTAGAATACCCCTGTATAATTTATCTTAAGTTCGATAACTGTTTATTCGTAAGACAAGCAAAACTTTTTTAAAAACTTACTTTTTCTCGGAAAATCAAGAAATAAATTTAGAACAGTACGTTACCCCATCGGGAGACACACTGTCTAAAAAAGTTAACAAGGGAGATTGTGGAAATTATAGGGCAATGAGAGTTACAAGTTCCGTAGGTAGGCTGTATGGGCGTGCATTAAAAGCTGAAATAGAAGAGGCTGAAAAAAACAATTAGTTGAAAAAGCAATATCACAAAGAAGGGAACTACACCTGATATTTATTGACCTTTAGGAGACTTACGACAGTGTACCGCTTAATAAATCATGGGAGGCAATAGCAAAGACAGAACAGTTCAGAACAATTCTATGTTAAAGAGGTTGTTCTATTAGTCTCACCTATTGGGAAATCAAGCCGGCAAAAACAGTCGGTATCTCTTTATTGTACATGGGCGGAGGTAAATAGAAATGATTGTCATAATAAAATGTTAAAATTGTATTCATTTTTATTATTTCTTATTTATTAGATTCATTTCGCCAATAACATATTTTTGAGGTATTATATCAGTTTTAGACATAAAGTCTAAATATTTAAATTTATTGGTTCTAGTTTTAAAGTTAACCCATATTGAAATATGTTATTGCTCAACAAGGACCAACGAGAAGGTATGAACATATCTTGCCAGGAGAGGATGGGACAGGTTAGATTAACGAGGGGCAACGATTTTAGTCAAAAATAAAATAAAAATTTAAATTTCTTCTAAAATAAAAACGTAAGTTTCTTGAACAAAGCAAAGATTTATTATATGAAATATTTGTATATATAAAACATAAATAAAAACAAAATTAAAATATTTCTCTAGAATGAAGTAACTTAAATTAAAATTTCTTGTCAACTAAATAAAATATATTCCACGAAATGTAACAATAAAAAAGTTAATGAAAAAACTAAGAAAAGTTAAATGTTAATTGACGCGTCCGAATCTTCACTTTCTGAGGAGGAATCATTATCCAGTTGAATTAAAATCGGCGCACTAGGGGGTAGCGTTGGATATCGATTTTCTTCTCCAATTACATGCCTAACGCAATTTTTCCATAAATCAGTATTATTGTCAATGTCATTTATTACTTCTCTTATATGGTCAATTACTATCGCGCTTAACGTTGGAGAGTTATTACATTTTCGTAAACGTACTTTTAGTGTTCCCCAAACCATCTCGTTAGGATCAAATATGCAATAGTATGGAGGTAACCGCAAAAGTGTATGACCGTGTATATTGGATAAGTTATCAATAACATATTCCTCTTTGAAATTCTGTTCTTTTATTCTTTTCAGTAATTCGCGTTTTATTGGAACTTTTACAGGAATTTACATTTTTTTTTCTCATGAATTTTAAAATGTCTTCCTTTTTTGTGCTGTTATTTGGTATTTTATTTAATATACGCGAGTGATAAGAAGCATTATCTTATAAGATTACCAAATTTGGCGGAATATTTGGTAGAAGCTGTTGAGAAAACCATTTTTCGAACAGATCGGCTGTCATGTCTTCGTGATAATCTGCAGAAGACTGCGATATTTTTTTGACCGACAAGAACAACGCATTGGGTACAAACCCATTTTCACTTCCCGCATGAAGTATGATAACGCGTTTTCCTCTAGAACATGGAGTATTTAAAACATAATTGTGCGAACTTACTACCCAACCATACTGAACAACATCATGCGTGTCAAACCACGTCTCGTCTAGATACACTATATGCCTGTTTAGTTTACGATATTCTCTAATTTTTTCCAAATAATCTACTCGAAGTGAAACTATACGTCGCGATTCCATAATTACCATACGACTGTCAAGTTTTTTATGTTTAAAACCGCATTCTAATAAGACATTTCGTAGTGTATCTAAAGACCTATAATTATAATCAGGATAATCGCTCAAGTTTTCTTGAATCATTTTTAACGTAGGACCTATATTTTCTTCATACATATTATAAATTATACGCCGTATTACATCTCTAGTGGCATAATCAATATTTTTTAATTTCGTATTTTTCCGTTTCCTCTTTGCGCTGTGATCTATAACATCGCCTTCTTGAATTACGCGAAATTGTTGATTTTGATATTTTAGTTCATTCGTTAATACGTCGTATTATTTATTTCTCACATTGTTCACGATTTTCGCTTTTCAAACATTCATGTATATTTAAAATAATACATTGACTTTGTACGTGTAAATCTTGGTTTTTAAACTCTAAATTTATTTCGGCTTTTACGACAATAACCGGTTCAACTATTTCGGGATTATCGGGCGTTATTATATTATCCTCTGTTTCAAATGGTCTCCAGAAAGCCATGGTAAATTAGTAAATAATTAAAATATTTTACCTTTTATACATAATAAATATTTATAAATATGAACAGTAACTAACTCAACTCTTACGCTTGATATTATAATAGGTATTTATGCACTGCATTGGCACATAGACAGCACGTTGTTAGACTTCCACGTTGACTGATAAGAAACGATTTACGAGTTTTTTTGTGCTAGTAGGCCTGTCCGTTTTATTGCCTTTAAACCAGTGCAATCGTAGATGGTCCATTCAGGCTGATTACATTGCCCGTCTCGGACTCGCCTGCACAGTTTCAAGTACCGTTCGAATCTCGATACCATTGCCAAATATATAGGACAAAATATCAAGTTCAGTGCGCACGATCCTGTGCTTTAAAACTGACCAGTTTCAATTATCTGTATATCTATTTCAAAAATACTCTGTATAAGTTGACCTTTACGGTAGAAATTAGCCAAGATGGTTTCTGAAAATGTATATTTTGAAAATTTTATTTCGTAATTATCTCTTCTATAATCCATCTAGTTAAATAAACAAATAGGATCTTTTTGATTATTAATTAGGTATACGTTTTGGCAAAAATTTTGTTTAATACAAAATTAGTGCTTGTTTCATAATTCGTTATAAACAAACTTTTGTCCAAAATCTTCATCTTCATCAAGTATAAGGCAGTAAATAATCTAAAAGAGCTATTACAGTAGCCATTAATCTTAAGCATGAGAATGCCTGTCATATTTTGGCAATTAATGTCAAAATTATGTTCGTATCATTCTGGTCATAGTTAATAAATTTCTCATTTAGGGTAATTCACAAGAATAATACCAGTTAATATAAAATGTGATTGAATTACCATTACGTTAAATTTTCAGTCTGCCGTAAAGAAGCCCGTTAGAGCCTCGCCCCCAATAAAAAATCTATCGTCACCCGCAAGATCCCCCCGAACTGCTACACCTACATCTCCATCGAAGAGTTCTAGTGCCACCATGTCTAAGGTAAGTAGTACATTAAAGTTTCTATTAAAGCCAAACTAATCCTAGGACTTTTTGAAATTGCCTTAAATTTATTTGAAGTAACCGTCAGTCCTTCAAGTCAAAATAATTTAAAAGTTGATCAAAACATATAAAACCATTTAAACATTGTTACTACCACAATTATATAAATTTAGGAATGTATCTATAAACAAATGCAACCGAGGAAGAGTTAAATATCATTTGAGAATTTTTAAAAAAGAATATATATATATAAACTGAGTCAAAGTGTACGCGAATACAAAACCAAAAGGTGGGCAATTAAGAAATGCGATGATACTCTTAGAACTTATAAGGTATTAGTAGAGAAGATAAATGCAAAAAAGGGTATAAGTTCTTAATCGTTACTACTTCAATGTAGGGAGGCGAGCATAGATACGTCTTTACTATGTACATACTTCGATATGCGATGTAAAACAGTGTTAGGCGCGGTTAGTACTTGGATGGGTGACCGTATACTCGCCTCACATATCTTCCAGCGGCTTGTATATCAGTGTATGCGCGGAAGCTATGCAACTTTAGGCAAGGGTTGTGTAGGTGATATACACCATCTTTCGGAGGGGATGCAAAGACGTCGGTCCCTTGTCTATTAAATGTTAGGCAAGTAAAAGATCCCTACTCTTCTTAAGGGAAGAGGTCCGGCAAAATTCCTGGTTGGGGGTAGCTCGTCTACAGGCGTCGGTGATAGGCCTCAGTAGCGGAAATAGACCGACGTTAAATAAATGTTAAAAAAAAATACTTCAATGTGAAGATTTGAAACCTTCTGCATTATGTTAAGTTTCGGCAACATATGAAATGAAAATTGAAAATTAGTGTACTCACCCCGGGAGGGTTTACAGCCCTCATTTTAATTGGGGGCAATTTAATAACTCGGCTAAAATTCATATCACGGGGGTTTTTGAAGTCGCCGATTACGAATCGGACGTGAGAATTGAAAAATTAAAAATGGCCAAACTAAAATGACGGATTTTAAGAATTAATTCCTGATTTACGCCGTTTTTATTGATTTAACTGAAAAACATGTATAGTAAAAAAGTGTTTAGAATGCCACTTTGGATAAGAATACACCATTTTGGTAACCACATTATAACTCTTTGTTACCTCATTTCCCGTAATATATATTTTTTGGAAAGAATTTTTAAAAAATTAATAACAAATTTATACCAGGATCCTAGATTCCGGGATTGAGTATTGTTGAGGTTCTGGAACAGCAATTCAGACCCACAATTGTCTCTTGCAGAAATGGAATCTAAGGGTTTTCTTGGCAATTTAGTTTACGTCTCTCAATGAAGTGAAGTTTGAAGATTGTAGAAAAACATAAATTTTTAATTAATATAAATTCGTAAGAAGCTCAAATTTTACAATATAAATGTAAAGCTTAAATATAAAGCAGAAAGCTTAAGCACAAAATATATAAAGCTGAATTCCAAGTTTGAAATTATTGAAGAAATTCAAATTATCAATATCCAGAAGATCAAATTTTCAAAACGAAGAAAATACACAGAAAATATACAGAAGCTGATTCATAAACTATAAATTGTCAAAATTGAAAAGGAAAGAAAAAAATATTTTATAACCATGTGGTACATATAGTATTTTAATTACTTATTAAATTGAAAATTAAATTTGAATTTTAAATTTATTTAAAAAAAATTGAAATTGCATCAAAGACAAAAATTAAAGATTGCTGAAATTTTAAATTACTAATAAATGAAATTTACGTGTATGTTAAACCCCTGTTAACGCGGATATAAAAATGTAATATTATTTACTGATGTCACACGTTAATTTTGTATAGGTCGGAACTGGCACAAAAGCTGCAGGCAAATGATTTCTTGGTGAGTTTTACTAATATGGTAAATTTTATTTATCCCAGTTTCTGCAAAATAATACCAATTCACAAAGTTCAAAAATCTAATTTTACTAATTAAATGGAAAGCTGTAAAATGTAGAAATGGTAAACGTGCTGCCATCTGTTAAAGTTGAGTTAAGCGCAGAACCGTCTTATGTAGATTCCCGTACTCAATCAAATTACAGAATCGATAAAAGGAATCTATATATAGTTAATAATACAGTCTAGTATACTTTAACTTGGCGTGTGTATGTATGAGTTAATATTTCCGTACGATTTCATTTTCTCCCATATTGTACACAAAGTTAAAGCAATAGTCCAGAAACATTGTCTACGTGGACAATATTTCTGGATCTTTGTATACCAGAGAAAATGAAATCGTACGGAAATATTAACTTATACATACACACGCCAAGTTAAAGTATACAATAAACTATAGTTTGATATTAGTTGCATACCACAGCTGATTTACCTTGCCATTTGTAATTTCTATACATAACCAAAAATACGAATACGACGGGCCGTAATAAATAGTAAAACGTATTGTGAGAATTCAGCAAATATAGGATAGACTATTTAACAGGTTAATTAGAAAGTCAAAGGTAAGAAAAATAACCATATGTACCTGCATAGTAAACAAAAATATACAAATTGAAATATAGGTAGGTATATGAATGTAAATAAATGTTTTGTAGACTTGAAATCGACTATTGTTTCCTGAGATGCTGTAACAGAATAGAACAGATACATAAGTTAATGTTAAACAAAAACATGACTGAGTCCCTATGATATAAAAATATGTACATAAAACAATGTGAGATGATTTAGCAGTTATACAAAGAAAATTTTGATAGTTTTAAACAGTTTCACTTACAAAAACTGAATCAAAATGCTATACAGATCGTGCTAAATAAATAATAAATAACACCACAAGTAATTACGACCCCCTTTATCCCGGAAGGCTCTAGAAAAGCCTTGTGTGGGAGGGGGCTACACATTTAGAGACAAGGGACACACCCAATATCCGTGAATAGTGGAAAAATCCCTCTCACAGTATTTTCCACTGCCACGACCGGGGATCGAACCCGGAACTTTTGGGTGAGAGGCAAGTGCGCTCACCTCTCGTCCACCAATAAAATATTAGTTATTATATAAAATTGTTAAATGGACATAGGCCAACATCTTCCGCTGCTCCCCGCGGATAACCTACACCTGACCCTCTTTTTTGCAAAAATTGCGATAAAAACTTTCCTTTAAAATTTTTTATTGATAATATTGAACTAATAAAGTTGAAATATCCAAAAAAAATTAACCCAAATCATTTAAACCCTTTACTGGAAGTGAACATAGAGTGACCTCCCTAAAAATACGGTTTTTCCTAAATTTTAACTACAAGCTGAGGGGGAAAATATGGAAATATTACTAATAGTGTCTATTTTTAGCAAATTATCAGTAATAATGGATGCAGACCTTTAAAAAATAATTTAAATCGGCGCAAATCGCGTTTTTAAATGAATCCTTCAAAAGGAAAAAGTGATTCAAGACGATAAAACGGAAGGGGTATGTGTTGGTAGTTGCAAAATTTGTATTCTGATACAAAATGGCATTCTAATCATTTCTTTTCCTGCTATGTATGGCTTAAAACTCAATACTACCGGAGATATTCGCATTCTGAAAATGTAATTTTTTGACTACCATGATTACCTACGAGGACAGAACGAGAAGGTTAAGGACTAACATTTTTAAAATAATGTATCCCTATGCAAAAACGCATTCTAAACATTTTCTTAATCTTTATATTTTTCTTAAAAACTACTAGAAACAGCGTAAATATCTTTTGTTCTAAAAAGACGTTTATGAGGACACATTTAAGCCTTCTACAAAATTGACCAAAAATGATATAAAATGTTGAAAATTCCCTGACATGTCCAAACATAATACAGAAATTACATATAAACTCTACGAAACTAAAAAATTATTTCCACCTCTTTGGTAGCCATAAAACTTTTTTCAAAAAAAAATTGTGCGCTTTTTCGCCCTTTAACTACGATTTAAATTATTTTTTAAGGATGTATATCCATTATTATAGACCACAAGCCCATGCTACATTATTAGGGGGTTATATATGATACCGCTTGAAATGGTATAATTTTTGTAGTCCCACAGAAATAAATCACTTTTAGGTGGAACATGGGAAAGTCGCGGAAAAGTGAAAATCGTAACCCACGCGGGTTGCATTTTTTCAAACGCTCCTGTACGTCTTACGTTTATTTGGACTGTAAGAGAATACCGTATAATAATAATGGGACAGAAGTACAAGAATAATTTTCGTTTTCCGAAAAGTGGCCTCTATGTATTAAGGTGATATGGTATCATACGGCTTTTATGAAATTCGATTTTTATATTACCAAGGATGAACTTTTTTGCCATGCCGTACAAATTAGTTGGATTCAGTGGCAAACCCCCTCCTTAGACCTCGATTAAGGGTGGTGATTTGATCCTGTACGGCATCAATTCCAAAATATTATACGACATTTAAAATCTTTTTAAAAAATGATCCGTCTAAAAAGAATGGGTATTATCAATGTAAATAAATCGCCCCCGAGAAAGGGAAAAACTCACGTTTTTTAGGGTAAGTTTATTTGATACTGTATGGCTATTTATTTTTTGAATTAATATAGGTTAGAATTTTTATTTTATTTGGTAGCCGTACAAAAAATAATGGACAATAATAAAATTAGAACATTGCAAAACAAGTGAAATTTTTTAAAAATTATGCAAATTAAAAATCCTCTATTTTTTAATAAAATGGATAGATTTTCAACTTTACATCGTTTTTTTTTTCCTGTGTCCATGCCGTACATTTTCATTGTTGGGATTTTAGGCACTAGATTACGTTATTCATGCTATTTACACGACCCTTAATGGTCATTAGATACCGTACGGCGTTTGCAAAATATCATTGTAAATAGCAAAAGTTGATAAGCAATCACAATGCCATATATTTTAGATGGGCCGCAATGAAATACCAGAACCAAATATACATATATTTCAGAGACGAATTTTTCTTGAAGTAAAGTAAGAAATTAGTATATATCACTTTCAAACTTTAAAATATAATGTAACGTAATTAATTATAAAAAATGTGTACAAATTATCCAAAATTTTCTTTTTTTGGTTAACTTATTTGGAAACTTTATGAACAAATATGATGTGTTACAGTTTTTGCAATGCAAAAAAATTTAGTATGTTTCATAACTTTGTTTTTTAGGCAAACGTTTTTTTCAACATTTTTAACTTACAACATAAGTTACTACATTTGGAAAACTTAAAAAATAGAATTCATCATTCATATGATAAAAAGAGTATGCATAAATTAATTACTGATCTATTATAATGGATTTAATAAAAACTTTCAATTTCGCGTGATGGTCTTAAACAGTAAATTATAAAATACTATATTTTATACATTTTTATAGTTAATTTCAGGTGGAATCGGGACATACTAATTTTTTAATGTTTAATATTAATAGGGGTGTGAGTGGTTATAATAAAAGAAAACAATTTTCTATAATTGCGCTATATTTCTATATTTCTGATTGAACAAGCCTTGAAGTAAGCGCATGTGGATGACATAAAAAGAGAAGTGGGGATGTGAAAGCAAAACAAGATACTCTTCTTTTTTACTGAATCACCTTTGTTCCAAGTACATAGAAAATAATATTTTTCAGCTTTTGTATTTCATCTTTTGATAAATATTAATTTTTATAAAGTATAATTTATTTACGCACTGTTTGGACATAATATAGCGGAAAATTTTTGGAAAATCTTTTTGCGTTTTCGATCAATTAAATTTGAATAATTGGTTTCGAATAATTACAATATCAAGTATTGCTCGAAGTAATAAAGTTATACAATAATTTTTTATTCAGAAAAGCTCACTTTGAGATGGAAAATTCAATTTTCCAGACACATGTACCAACTAAAATGTACGGCATGATAATAAAAATTATTATTATATAAAATAGTATTAAAATAATCAAACTTTATGTGGTATCAAGCCACCTTTAACAGAAGTCTAGGAAGGGGGTTGATCTCACGTTTGCCACCCCATGGTCCAACTGATTTGTACGGCATTGCAAAACAGTTCATCCTTGTTAATATAAAAACCGAATTTCATAAAAGCCGTATGATACCTTAGTACATAGAGGTCACTTTTCGGAAAACGAAAATTATTCCTGTACTTCTGTTCCATTATTTTTGTACGGCATTCTCTTTTTAAAGGTCGCAGATATAAATACAGCCCAAATAAACGTAAGCCGTACAGGATCGTTTGAAAAAATGCAACCCCCGCGGGTACGATTTTCACTTTTCTGCGGTTTTTCCATGTCCCACCTAAAATGTACGGCATAGGGTTGAAAGTGATTTATTTCTGTAGGACTACAAAAATTATACCTTTTCAAATGGTATCATATGACCCCCTAAAAATTTAGCATGGGCTTGCGGTCTATTACTGATAATTTGCTGAAAATATACACCATTAGTAATATTTCCAGATTTTCCTCCATTACTTTGTAGTAAAAATTTAGGAAAATCATATTTTTTGAGAGGTCACTCTCTGTTCACCCCCCAGTAAAGGGTTGCAACAATTAGGGTTATTTTTTTTTGTTATTTCAAATTTATTAATCCAATATTATCAATCTATAATAAGAAATAAAAAAAAGTTTTTAACGCAATTTTTGCAAAAAAAAGGGTCAGGCGTAGGAGGTTTTTCACGAAGGAGAAGCGAAAGGGTTAATAATGTGGTTACCAAATGGTGTATTTTTATACAAACTGGCATTCTAAACACTTTTTACTCTACATATTTTTCAGTAAAGTTAATAGAAACGGCGTAAATCAGGAATTAATTCTTAAAGTCCGCCATTTTGAATTTTCCAATTTTCACGTCTGATTTGTAATCAGCGACCCCAAGAACCCCCCGATATGAATTATAGCCGATTTCGTTGAAAACTTTGAGAGATATTGAATTGGAGTTGTAAAATGAGGGCTGCAACTCCCCGGTTACTCATCAGTTCGGCAAAATTTGTTGGAATAGAAATAGTATTATGCAAAAACCCAGATCGGGTTTGTTAAGACCTTAGTCTTCTTCATCAGATAGAGATCAATATAGAACAGTTAATGGTTCTATGAAAATTTCATTTATATCAGTTTAACTTGTGTGGTCATTGATTAAAAGTCACCTAAGTTTACAAAATATGTTTTCGTGTATACTGGTTTCTTTGGGAATTGTATGGATCTTAACACAATCTTTTTCTATTTTTCAGCAAGCTACAGCTCCTCTAAATACAAGACCATCTGCCAAACAATCCGCCAAGTCTACTGTAGTAAGGGATGACTTGGCAGAGTGTAATTACTGTGGAAGGAGGTTCGCTACCGATCGTCTACAGAAACACGAAGATATATGTTCTAAAACAGGAAAGAAGAAAAGAAAGGTCTACGATGCTACTAAGCATCGTGTAGTTGGAACTGAACTGGAAAATTATGTTTTAAAAGGAGTGAAGGGAAAAGCTGCAAGTTCTAAGGTAAGAAACAAGGTGTACTTTTAATAAAATTCAATCAAGAAGGTCACTACCGATATGGAAATGAGAAGCAATAATATGGTTTAGATATGACATTTTTTATTGACAAAATTTTTATCGTTGTTTAAAAGGGGATCAATTATACTTGATACAAACGCCAAGTCAGTATACAATTGTTGTGGCAATTGCACTCTTGGATTTTAAACCAAGTTCAACTAAACTTTAGCAGATCCACATTTATACAGGTGGGCCTAAATAATCATAATTAGTTAGGAGGGAGACTCGACAAACATGAAGGGGCGACAACATGAAAAATAAACGGAACAACGACGAGCCGTTGAAGAGATGAAGAACTAGAAAAAAAAAAACAAATCAAATCGATCAAGAATCGAGCGAAATTTGACCGATCAATTCAAAAGTACGTTTGAACCGGGAGTTCCCGCTCAGCGGGACACAGGGACGAGCGGAATGGGACGTGTATATGTGAGAGAGAAGTGGGAGCGCTAGGCTCCACCCCCGGCACCTCGCTGCACGGCTGCTGGATTGCCGCGCTCGTTTTTATAAATGTATCATGCGCGCAAAATATGCCGACATTAAACAAATGTATAAAAAAAATTAGTTCACCCTTTTTAACATTTTCAGTAAGCTAGTTACTCATTAAGGAAAATTATATTTTTGTTCTTTTATTCTTATTACCAATTTGCCTAAGAGATTTTTTATTTGTACAGAGTACAGTATACCAGTGAAAACTATTGCTGTAAAAAGTAACTTATTGTAGTAAAATGCTCTGTATAAAATTCACTGGAGATCTTGACTTCACCTCGATCTCCAAACATATCCTCAACCAGTAAAGAATACTTACTGACCTTAATATTTAATATACTATTATGTTATTGGGTAATGAGTAATTTAAAAAAAATTAACCTACATTTTGTAGCAGAAGCTAATTTTTCTTGGAACACACAGCAAATAAAATATTTGATATAAAATTGTTCTGATGGAAATGATATTTATTTATAATTTATATGTTTTCCCAATAGCCGTCCAGCAAGTATGAACCAGCCTCAAGAAGTTTGACTTCAAAGGTATTATAATATTTCAGATAGTCTTTAGTGCAATAATTTTGGTTTGCTTGTTTAGATACTTTATTGCTTTTTTCCTCACATTCTCCAAATACACTATTACTGTATACATTCGCACAATCTATACTTTTATTTTTGTGTATTTTTTTACGAATATAAGTAATATCAACCTATTAAAGACATGTCTAAGACTAGTAGTAATTCCAATGGTCATCTAAATGACCATTGGAATTACCATTCCTATTGTCCGATAATCTTCTTCACTATATTTGGTAAAACAATTTCACAATTATTTCTAAATATGCACCATCTTCATTTTCGTAAGACGTTTAAACATTTGTCGTAATTGTACCACAGAGTACTGTTGTGGTCAACATCATGAAATGTCTAACTAATCTTTTACAACACAAGGTTCACCACATTTGGCTTTAAGTCGTATACCTACATCTTTTACATTAAACTTTTTTCTCGCCGAGCGCTACTATCAAAGTTATTAAGAAAAAACTGTTTATTACAACATTCAAAGTGCTATTATAAACAAATGCCACCAAATGTTCATCCAGAAAATATGCACACATAATCTTTGATACTTCCTGTTCATGAATCACTTCACAATAATTATCAATTCAGATTTAGGTGTTGTCAAAATGCTAATTCCCCTGGACTATAGGTATTACACCAACTAAACAAGTTAAAGAATGTGCAAGGCACGAGCATCAAATTTTTCAATTGGGATTCAAATTTGATCGTTATTATCAAATTTAAAATAGCGACTTTATGAGTACTTCAAAACCAAGGAATTTCAAAATGAATTTCCTGAAATTACTAGAGTAACATTCTTGGTATTGTTACATATTTCCTTCTCTTTATTCGAAACTATAAATAATTTAAAGTAGAGGGAAAACTAACAACGATCTGTTGGGAGAGCTTATCCATGGATAATAATAATATAATGTATCTCTATAACTTCCAGCTATTTACCGAAGTCGATTTTCAGTTTGTTTTTAAAACACTTCGAATTATTCTTTTCAGTTATAACATTTCACAGCCCTTCAAGTTATCAAGATTATCAAGCCTGACCGTCGTCATGAGAAACCGGGCACAAATTGAAAATAGACAGTAAAAAACAAAACGAATAAAAGAGGTAATTACGATAAGTAACTCATGTTCATGTTCTACTTGGATAAACACCGAGGTGAAGTTAATTAAAGTTAAAATGTGCAAATGTCACACCTTCCTTCACGCCTTATCTGACTTTGGCTATTTAACATATAATACTTCCATTAATGGAATATCACGCAACTGCCGCCGAACCTATACGTCTCCCACTCTGAACATCATGCAGGTTTATTAAAATTGTGATCAATCTTACGAGCACTATTCCTAATGATAGCGTTTTAATATACAAGGTATACTTTAAATACGTAACCAGGTAAGCTGTTACGAAAAGATTTGTAATAAGAACTACCGTGTAAAGTATACTAACATAATCTGGCTTATTAAATTGATGTCTTAGGCATATTATATGCGGAAGACTTGAAGATCAATTGTGCATTTGACGCTGAGGGGAAGATTGCGAGAAGCTTCAGAGTAATTTAAATAAGTTGGTATATACTAAACTGTTTATCTCTTAATATACGTAAGTGTAGCGCATTTAAGGGCCAGATACAGTTAAGGATCTTGGTGTTACCTTTAACAGAACCTTAAGTTTTAATGAACATGTAAGTTTAGTATGCCCTCAGCGTTGAAAAGCTTAATATTCGTAATTTGGATTGTTAATTGTTTTAATAACACAGACATAATAAAACTGTTATATTTACCCGTTGTCCTCTCAAAATTAGATTATTGCTCACTGGTATGGTCCCCAGGATATACTACATACATAAACAATATTGAGGACATGCAGCGCCGTTATGTTAAGTATTTGTTTGTATTTTATTAAAAACGGTCATAGAATTGGTTACTCACAAAATATTATCATTATGTTTAATAATCTACAAAACAGGAGAATAGCTCACTCTATAATATTCCTATATAAAATTATTCATAATATTTTTGATTGTCTGCTTATTTTTGAGCAACTAGGTTTTCGTATGCCTTGTATAGAAAGTAGAAATCGTGAATGAATGATGAATGAATGATAAATAAATGATGAATGAATGATAAATGAATGATGAATGAATGATGAACGAATGATGAACGAATGATGAACGAATGATGAACGAATGATGAACGAATGATGAACGAATGATGAACGAATGATGAAAGAATTGTGAAAGAATGATGAACGAATGATGAATGAATGATGAATGAATGATGAATGAATAAATTACAAGACTTTTAAATAAATATATACATAAAATAATTCTATTATCTTGCACCTAATATTTCCAGTCACGCTTTGCAAAGTTTTGCGATTGCGTCATCATTTTATGACATCTTAAAATGTGAGAGACCATATAAGGTTATGTGTAGGTAATGTCATGTGTATAGCCCAAGGAATAAAAGTCCCAAATACGGGTGGAAAAACAATGGTCTATAGTTTTAAAAATTGGTATACATGTTTATTGAGGTGAGCCGTCTTAGTTTTTAGGTTCAATTTTTCGGTTTCTCATAAATATCTCAAAATCTAAATGGTTTTCGAAAAATCTCGCTCTGCTAAATTAAACAGCACAAAATTCTCTACAAATAGATCATATTCAGTTTTGTACTAGCTCTGGCGGTTACCGATTTGTTGAGTAAAATCGATTGTTACGATTGAAAAAATTCGTGGACATTATATTCGAGAAAAACATAGCAGTCACTATAAAGCAAGATCATTTACTGTATACAAAAATTTGAATATGTCCTTTGCTAAAGATATACCACCGATCCAGTAAATATCTATACAGGGTGTTCCACATTTAATGTAATATAGACTAAAGAGAGACGCACACTTTGCTGAGTTCAAAACACCCCCCTTACCCTTGAATCCTCACTTTTTCAAGATACATGTTGTTTTATGAATTTTGACTGATATTAAAATTCATCATATTTTTGGAATGGGTGGGCGTATTTGGATAAAAGTTGGTACACATATAGTGCACTCCTAGTCCAATCAATAGCATAATTTAGATCGGAAAATTTCCAGGACAGGACTCAATTTTTATTATTTTACATTTAGGGCCAATTACGTCACCCTGTATATCAATTTTTTTTTATTGTAAATGGCGGATAAGTATTGAAACGTCTATGGATTATTGTGCAAAATCCTGTCATAGTATTTGATGACACGTTTATGGTTACTTCCTAGCAAATTGTCAAAAAATAATAGCGAATGTTATTTAAATTCCACAAAATATGCAAACAGCTAGTTAACGTCGCTATTTTATTAATTTTACTGAAACATTTGTTTAATAATTATTTAATGTGTGTAATGGTGAATTTTAGTTTCAGTCAAAATTCATAAAACAAACAAAACAAAACAGTGAGGATTCAAGGGGATGTTTTGAATTCAGCAAAGTGTGCTCTATCTCTCATTAGTCTAGGTCACTTTAAATCGGGGACACCCTGCATATCAATATTTTCCTTTAACGAAATTTTATTCCTCAACGTTGAACGTTATATCCTTTTTATCTTGGAAGTAGCTCAATGAAATGAAATTGTTTATACACTTAATTCTTTTTAAGCTAATTATGAAACTTTTGGAAAGCCAAAAATGTACTTTCGTTTCGATTTTTCAGGAATCATACATCGTTGATGCTTCTCCCGCCAAAACACTCTCGTTACACAAAAATTCGTCTTCTATGAACAGCTATTTTATCACGCTTCTTTCTGTATATACTGCATATTATTTTTTATTAATATAACGCTAGTAATCACACTTGTGTTTAACCTAATTTATTTTTTTTGCAGTCAAGGCAAAGTACTGGCAAAAAAGACTGGAGGCGAACACACGAAGAGTTCATTGCAGCAATTAGAGCAGCCAAACAGGCACAGGCCCACCTCGCAAGTGGTGGAAAACTCTCCGATTTACCGCCCCCGCCCCCATCTAGCAATCCTGACTATGTACAATGCCCTCACTGCGGGCGAAGATTCAATGAATCCGCCGCTGAAAGACATATTCCAAAATGTGCTAATTACGAATTTAACAAACCAAAAGGTGGTAAACCATCCGTGAGGAGATAATATGCAACCACTTTCATAAAATCATAAGCTGTCCCTATTTTTATATGCAATATTAATATTTTAAAATGAACAAATATAACAAATATATCGTAAAATTTTGTATTTGTAAATTTGTTTGAAAATTTATAAAAAAAATAACTTGTAACATTGTAACTGATCCGTTTTTATTACTTATTTGCCATAATAAATTAAAATAAATTAGTACTTAAATTTACAGAAATTGTATAAGTTACATATAAAAAAAGTAGTTTAAAAATTGGGAGTTTTCTGGTTGATCAACATAAGGACCGAAAACTTCGCTTTACACTTTTGATTAAAGAAACAAATGAAATTTAATGAATTTTTTTCAGCAACTATTGATGTAGCCTTCCCCCTCGACATATTCTTCAATCTTTCAAATAATATGAAACCTATTGCTTTCTCCCACTGAGAAGTCCTCATATCTGTACGCGGAAATGAGTCTCCTATGGAAAAAATAAATTACTCATTTCAAATATTTTATAAGTATGTTTTGAATAATGCTTATAGCTATTTGAAGTGATCCCAGATAGTTTTCCTCATTAACTCTTATCCCATTTGATTCAGAATGTTCAAATACGGAACACAATTATATTTGATGAGTTGGTAGTTACACAATCTTATTATAATCATTTTCGGGAAATTCGAGTTCATAATGTGAACTTTATAAAATGTACTTATTTAGTTTAAACCAACCAGAATTAAATACAAATGTGAAGTTCTTCGTATATTGGTGCTACTCATTTCAAACAAATCAAAAGTTATTTATAAGAAATTACTTTTAACAAACCATCTTCTGCCATCTGCAACTCTTCAGGAAAACATATTTGAGAGCAGGTCTATGAAACATTTTCTTATTATTTTTAAAATGTATATGTATCATCCTAATATTATTCTTAGTGACGAGGCAATCATATTTTTTTATTGTTCAGATAAAAAGGCAACATTATATTGAAGAGGTTTACACTGAGTACAATTTTACTTGTTAACAAATACTTCAGTATTTGTTTTCACTTTTTGACAATGCTTATTCTGATGAAAACACTATCTAGTTATTCGAATTTATGAAGAAAGCATACATTTACAATTGTAAAGCGAATTTTTACGACCCATATATATTTAGTTAAATTTGCGACATCGTCACTCCTAATTTTTATTGTTGTAAATGGCAAAACTATTTTTATTACTGTAACCTTCGTAAATTATATCTTCTTGTAGAAAGAACTGACTTTAATTGGTAAATCCTATCAAGATTGTATCAATAATGTAGAATTACTTTTTTACAGCAAATTATTGTGATGTTAAAGTTTTTATATAAAATATTTATTAATTATATTTATTAATAACTAATATTAAAGTGTTGAGCTGTGGAAATTAGGATATAGCGATTTTGAAATTGGATGAAATCTTAAAGTTAATTTCCTTACGCTAAATTTTTGTTGTAAACCCATGACGCGAAGTCTATATTGTGAGAACCATGCTGAAGGAAATTGGCTTTAATAAAGGTGTTGAAATTAGTTAGGTGTATTGTATTTAAAATGCGCAAATTATTTTTGTATAAAAACCTCTAAAACTTCTAATGAACTGTGTTGTTTTTAAGCTTTTTGTTCCTCTTTCATTAGGTACAGATTTTTTATTTCTAATTCTTTAATACATTGAAATTGTGATCAAAATAAAACTTCTGAGCTATTGTATCTTATACAGATAATTTAATAAAATTTAATGCTTTTTTATTATGTGGTGTTTCTTTACGATAATTCCTGTTTCGAATAATTTTTTTATTACTTTCTTAATGCGGATTACATATACACATATATATATATATACACATTTTATTGCTTTATATGTAAATGATCATCTTTATTCAATGAATATCTATGGACATTCTGAACGCATTATGGCTATGAAATGAACCTCCAATGAATATTTCGGGTAGAGGAGCGACCTGGAGTCTAATCCTTGAAATTGCAGGAGTTAATTTTCTTGAGAAATTGACATCATTCTCTCAGGTTTTGTACCACTTAGGTAGAGTCATGTTCTTGAAAAATTTCATAAGAAATATATCTCCTGATATATTAAATTAAAAAGCCCTGCAATCAGCCACCGCGAATCGCGCGGTGGTTGCACAACCGGGCCCGGAGTGGGCTCTGGGGAGGCAACTGTAATTACAATTGAAAATAAAGTTATATTGAATTGAATTGAATTGGAAAGATGTCAGATTTCCGGGGGACAGATGGCACGTTTGGGAATGAAGACGTTTTTCGCTGGGCTCAACCAAGTTAGTTTTGGGCATTTTGTAAACCAAAAGTTCCATATTTGTTTCTATGAAGCTTGGTCAGCCTTCGCGTGAAAATTTTGTTTTGGAGAGGTCTCCTGTTTTTTTGGTATATTTTTTTATGGAGTTCATGTGCTACTCTCTACTTATAGGGGTGAGTTTTACTTTTTTGTTTCCTTAGTTTGTTCTTATACTTGTAAAAACTTACAGAGTGTTTGGGACTGGCTATATTTTTTGGAGAAATAATCTATGTTCAAGTCAATTGTGATCTGCCGATGTACCAGCCAGCTAATAGGGTTATGAATTCACCAGCAGCCAGCGAAACACCAGCTATAGTAATCAGGGACAACAGAGTAGTCTCCTTGATTGATGTCATGAAGACGACCAGGTCATATCCTATCGCAGGAACATTCTAGCCACGCTGCAGATGGGTTTGCATCTCTCTGATGATATTTGTCTCTTAATCTGTTAGTAGTAAACCTGTCGTCTCTCTTTAAAATGAGTAAATTATAACTTTCAGTATTTAAGTATGGTTATGCAATTTTGCCTTCTTGGCTGGACAAAATTGTAAGGAAACTTTCATCAACCAAGTGGCGCCCTCTCATATCCACACTCCGTGTTCACGCCCTTTACTCTCACACAAAAAAAGCTGCCGTACGCAAAAGGGACCATTTTATACAAGGGGGTATAAAAACAGTTACAACCGAAATTGCCACTGGCCTTCTAGCTATTAATCATAATTCATAAACATGTTTACACAAACAGTAATTTTTCAGCTAGATGCTTAACTGAAAGCAGCTCCATAATAATTTGACTATATAGATACTGCAAAAACATTTGCCAGATGTCTAAAGCAGGGCCGGCTTTAGACATTTGCCGATCCTAGGCACGTATTTGTTTGCCGCCTTATATTGCATACCGACTTTAAAATGCCAGTGTCAGGCTTTTATAGAAAATTGTTGGGCGGAATTAAGAAAATCGAATCTTCAATTTTTAAAAATAATACGTAAAAAAAGGTTGTAGCTCTTAGACTAGAGCACTTTCTTACGCGACTTCATTGCTGCAAAACTGTCAATTATTCAATCTAAGTCCATTGAACGAAATGTTTCACCATCAGTGTACATCAGTGCTAAAGAGTTTAGTCTATCTTCACTGATTGAGGATCGTACATAATTTTTGACACGTCGAAGTGTAGAAAACGAGCGCTCGCCTGAACAATTGGTAGCTGGTATGCAAAGGAATATTCTCAGTGCAATTAATACATTTGAATAAATTTCTTGCAGGTCTCTTTCACATATCAATTTTGATAAATCCATTAGTGGATTGAATTTTTAATCGGTGATTGTGCTCAAATAGGCTCCAAATTAATGCATTTATCTACAAAGTAGTCTTCTAATTCGTTTGAATACATTTTTAATAATTTATTGGCTGAGTGTTTTATTTCATGTGGTGGTGCAGTTTTTATCTTTTCCAGAAAATGAAAATGAGAGAGCAAATTTTCGTACACTATTTATTTTACGGCGACTTAATTCTTACTGCAAATTATCTATAATAATATAAAAAGCGTTAATTTCAAATGATGTCTCTCCAGCATGACTTTCATGAAATTGATGTATTCTCCTTTTTGTACACTTTAAATAGAATTAGTATTCTTGAATATCAAAACAAGACTTGGCCAAATTTTCAAAGCTACTGAAATCGGTCTGTAGTGTTTTTAAGAATTCTGTCAAAGAGTGACCAAATTTGCAAGATCAATATTAATAATAATAATAATTTTATTTTCCACTAAGACAATTACATTGTATGGGATTCGTCAGTTATTTTAAAAATTCAGAGACTCTGTAAAAACATCCATCAACTAAAAATTTTTTTAAATTTCTTTTAAAAATGTACAAATTTTGACAATCTTTAATATTTTTCGGTAAAGAGTTAAACATCTTAGGTCCAATACAATTAGGAGCATCTAAAGAAAGTTTTTGTCTAGCGAACGGCACGTGGAACTCATCAACATGTCTCGTATTATAACTATGTATATCTTTATTGGCAATAAATCTTAGTTTATTCTTATATACATAGACACTCATTTCATATATATATATAAGCATGCAAGAGGTAATATATTTAATTGTCTGAAAAATGTTTTACATGATTCTGGAATTTTTGTCATACATCTAATGATTCTTTTTTGTGCTATAAACACATTTGTTGCGTCAGTAGAATTTCCCCACAGGCAAAGCTCGTATCTCAACCTTGAATCTACTTGAGCAGAGTAAATCTGAAGCAGCTGAGGCATTTCCAGTACCGTTCGCAAATTAATGAAAAGAAACTTTAACGAATTCATTTTACAGATTAGTTTATGACAATGCTGTTTCCAGTTGAGAAATTCATCCATATGAACACCAAGAAAACGTACACTATCGTGTGTATTTGTTAATGCTATACCATTAGTACGAAAATTTAGATCATCTGCATCCTTTTGACGATTGTGTATTCTAAGTATGTCAGTTTTTTCGGCATTGAAAAATAAATCAATACTATTAAAATATTCCGATATTCTGGTGACAGCGTTTGCACTTTTAGCATTCAATGTGTTAGAATTATTTGATGATATAACGAGAGAAAAGTCATCAGCATAAGCTGTATAATAATTGCTTTCTACCACTGTGGATATATTATTTACGTACAAAATAAACAAAATAGGGCCTGATATTGATCCTTGAGGGACCCCCATATTTACATCCAAGCACTCAGACTTCACATAATCTACAGATTTCTCGTTTTCAACTTTTAAATATACATATTGTTCTCGATTTTCAAGGAATGTTGATATCCAATTTAGTGCTACGCCTCTTATGTCATATGTTTCTAAATTACACAGTAATAGAGTATGGTTGACGCAGTCGAATGCTCTGCTTAGATCGCAAAATATCACCGCTGAGCATTCACCTGCCTCAACATACTCAATGATTTGTTGATATAAAGATAACGTTGCAGATGATGTTGATTTGTTCATGCAGAAACCATGTTGATTATCTGATACAACTTCGAATTTATTGAGAAATGGCAAAAGACGATCTAAAAATGCATATTCAAATATTTTTGAAAATCCATATGGGATAGTAACGGGTCCATAATTTTCTAAACGGAGTGGATCTTTCTTTTTATATAATGGGATAACTTTCTCAGTCTTTATATTTCGCGGAAACATGCCAGAATCAAAAGACCTATTGATTAAATACGTTAATGGGGCGATAATTACGTCAAGGACTTGTTTTAAAATAAAACTTGGAATGTCATCTGGCCCCATATGGATTCTGGTTCCCATATTAATGCTTTGTAGCTTTTTACTGACTACATTAAATCGCCCGAGAATAGATTCCACAATTTTGCTAAAATCGCTAATTCAAATTTATTTAACTTTTACACAAGACCTCTTGCCTCGAACTTAGTAGCTGATTTTTCATTTGGATCACTTGCAATTTGGTTCAAAGTTTTAATAATATCAGGAAACTGCTTCCTTAAAGCTGCACAAGCATCACACCTCGCTGACCAACGCGTTATTGACAGTGTTTTGAGCGTTAGAAACGTCTTATCATCGTTAACAGAAACAGATATTTGCCACTTATGTATTGATGCCGTAAAGAAGTTGTAAAAGTTCTTGCACAGTAAAAAAAAGCTTGTAGCTTCCTGGCAAGACTCAGAGGCAGATGAACCAATTAAATTTAGTGAATGTGCAGCATATGGTACAGAACCAAAGAAAAGAATTTCTTTCTTTTCTCGACATATTAGATGCATTTTCATGTAATATGTTTGACCGTGACAATTGTTCAAGTTTGAAGCATTTTCTTCTATAAAGTTGACTACTGCACCTTCTAGTTCCTCGCTTTTATGACCTGGATTTGGAATAAATGCTAAAAATGTTTCTTTGGGTATTCCTGTATTGTTTAAATAATATTATCTAATGATGAAGGTTAACTGGTCAATATGGGCAAGATCAGGAGTACAATCGACACTTATAGAAAAGTATTTAGCTTCTCTAATTGTTTCCAAAACCGCTGTTTTCAATTTTTTTGCCATAAATAACTTCTATAATTTTATCGCAAATTCTTTTCGAAAGATAAGACGTGCCAACAGATCCAATATTTTTTGAACATTTTAAGTGTTCGTTTAAGAACGGGTCAAATTCCGTTATCAAACAAAAAAATACCATTACGCACCCGGATTGCCAAGTAGAAAATAATAAACTAATTCCCGACATCACATAATGTGATTCGACTGATTCGGGGGAATTCCAGTATCATTTTACCTTCAAGAAATAATTCATATGATCACTCTTGAAGCCCGAGGGGATAAATAAGCCAACTCAAATACAAAACAATAGCACCGCCGCGTGCTGCTGAACCGTAGTAGTCTCACAAACCAATACAATTTTATTACTGTTTATATTCTTGTTCCTTATTACTTATTGGTGTTTGCTTTATACCAGTTATCCCTTTAATAGTTCTTGATACAATTTAACCGTATACATTCAGCTTTCACTTTGTATTATTTGTTAGACTTAAGTTGGTTCAATTTGCTCTTCTTAGATTTCAGCATCTATTTACTTTGCCGGATGTTATTATCCCCTCGATTTTATGAAATTCGAAGTAGGTATAAGATAGTTGTCTTTTGTCAACATGTGTTGACCACTTGCTTAAGGAACGGACGAATTTAAGTAATATTGAAGCTGATATTTCACCATATTAATTTGATGTCAACTAGGTATATACAATAACTAATATTATGTTGTTTTTTGGGAACTAATATTACATTGATATACATCAATTTATGAAGAATTTTTTATTTGTTCGTTTTTGTCTCCAAAATACGAAAAAAATAATGCCAGACGTATATATCGCTGCCTTTAAAAGATTTTAATCAAAAATCCAAAAAAATACGAAAGTTTAAATTTTCAGGTATTATTTTGCATAAAAAAATTGCAAAATATCCGAATAGCACCCTCGTGTAATCAGCATTTGTTTCTTTCTCTCTCTACTATACGGTTCTCTCATTCTAATGATTTAAAAATTAGTTTTTTACAATTTTTTTTAGAAACATAAAAAAATTAAAAAGTTATGAGAAAAATATTGAAAGTTAGTTGGTTGATACCATGTGAACTAGTGTCCTGTGACATGTTTAAAATACGAATTTGATATTTTAAGGGGTCGATAGATATTGCAGAAAAACTGAAATTCATTATCCGCCTTTTAAGGGGCATATCTCCCGTGTTATTCATTTTCGGAAACAAGCTTATATAAAAGACTACTATTATGTAGTTGCAGAAATATCGGCAGAAAATTTTGTACAACCTTGTATATATTATAAGTATTTCACCCTTGATCCCTACCATACTAACGCCATCTATTATATGATAGCACTATCTAATATTTCTAAGCAAAATGTGTGAATATTGATCCTGTCCGACAACGTTACATCGTAGAATTCCCATTCGTTTATTAAGAATCCATAATGTCTCTGACAAAGTGTACTGTTTCACATGGAATAGCATGAAACTACCAGATGAATATAGTTTATCTACTTGAATCTAGAGTCAAGGGTAGCTCTTATTAACTTCTACTCTAACTCTTTCTATTGATACTTATCGCTAGTATTAGAAAAACAAACAATTGTACACAATACATTGGATATATAAGGTGAATTACTTATAGGAAAACAAGTAAAATATCATGTACTTTGTGCAAGTGAGTTTAAAACATTTTATTTGAAATCATAATAATATTATAATCTCATTCACAATGTCTTGGACAAGTTTTATGATCAGTTAAGCTTTCCATGACTATTGGACACTGTAATAACTTTCCTACACCTTAACTTGTCACTTTTGACAATTAACTGTTTCATTATTTTTTCTCCTGGCTAACTTAACTTTTATAATAAATTTATGAAAATTATGTATTGTGCATTTTTAATGATGTCTACAATAACGTTATTACATAAAAATATTAGAAGACATTTCCAGACATATTTTTATGAACTTCTATTCTATTTTTATACACCAATAACTATTCATCGCCAAATCAGTTTCTCATTGACAACAAAAACATGAAGTATATTTTTTGTTTAATATTGTTTTTATTATTAGCCGTTACTTGAATCCGAGTATAAAAATGTTACAGTCGATAGATTGTGTACAATAAAAAACAAGTAAAAGGTGCAGTCTATTGTAATTCCCATTCATCTACGGTGCACACGACTATGGCTATAGAGGCCAATTCGGGAGACCTGGTTAGGTCTTGGATTCGGCCTTCTTGCAGCAACATTTCCTTGATAGCTGGCCACAACCCCTCGCCATTCGGTTCTGTCCGCTGCAAGTTGTTCCAATTGCTCGTCTGCAATACCGCAGGATTTTAGATTTTCATGGAGAGCGTCTTTGAACCTCTTTCGTTGACCGCCACGCCTTCTTCTACCGCTTAGCAATTCACCATAAAGTGTACATTTAGGAAGGCGGTTATCATGCATACGATGAACGTGACCTGCCCATCTTAGTCGTGCTCTTGAAATAAGCACCTCAATTGGAAGGCTGTTTGCTCTCCTGACTACTTCCACGTTTGATATGTGATGGAACCAACGGATTTTCATCATACTTCTGAGGTGTCTTTGCTGAAAACGTTCTAATTCGTTCACATGACGACGGTAAGTGACCCAGCTTTCACATCCATATAGCAGTGTTGGAATGACAACTGCTCTGTAGACAGCCATTTTCGTTGACAAACCAAGGTCGTGGTTGTCAAATACTCTCTCTCTAAGTCCCCAGAGTGCTCTAGATGCAGCGTTAATTCTATTGCGAAACCCGCTGTCCATGTTTGCTTTGTCATTAACAACGTTGCCTAAGTAATTGAACTGATCCACCACTTCAAGAGAATTTCCGTTAAGTGTAATGTCTATTTGGTTCACTTGATGAGGAGTTGACATAATCTTAGTCTTTCCAATGTTGATTTTAAGTCCCAAGGAATCATAGCTCTGGCCATACACATCTAAAAGTTCTTGAAGCTCTTCCGGCGTAGAGGCTAAAAGTGCACAGTCATCCGCGTACTCATCACAAATGAATCGTGTGCGTGTCTTCGTGAAAGCTCTAAAGCGCCCTATGTTAAAGAGACCGCCATCAAAACGGTATCTGAGACCTATTCCTCTGACTGTCAGTTTGTTGTCAACAATAATTGTTAGAGCAGTAGTAAACAAATTAAAGAGTAGGGGTGCCAGGACACATCCCTGCCTAACTCCAGTGAGAGTTTGGAAAGGTTCGGTTGCCTCATTATTATACATAACCTGGGCGTTGTTGTTTGTATGTAGACTGCGACATACTTCCACAAATTTTCTAGGGATACCTAAGCGGAACATAATTTTCCAGAGCACTTCCCTATCCACCGAGTCAAACGCCTTGGTTAAATCAATGAAGGCCATGTGAATTTCTCCTTGATGTTCGAGTGCTTTTTCTTGAAGCTGTTTAAGTGTGAAGATTAAATCCGATGTGCCTCGGTTTGGTCTAAAGCCACTCTGTGTTTCAGGAAGTAACTTTTCCATAACAGGTGTTAGCCTATTTGCCATCGCTTTAGTGAGTATCTTCCCTCCAACAGCCAGGAGAGCTATACCCCTGTAATTTCCACAGTCCGCAGCGCTCCCCTTGTTTTTGAAGAGGTTGATTAAAAGTGTATCACGAAACTCCTGCGGAGCTTGACCACTTTCCCACACGACATCAAACAGTTTTTTGAGGTAGGGTATGAGCTCTGACGACACAGCTTTAAAGATCTCAGCTGGGAGTGAGTCGGCGCCGGGAGATTTGTTATTTTTTAGCTGCCCAATGGCGGTTAAGATCTCTTCTGTTGTTAGTGGTTTATCTAAGTCTTCGAAGGTGTCATATTGAGGGACAAGATTTATAATATCGTGATCGGCTTGATTTTGCTGGTTAAGAATGTTAGAGTAGTGTTCCTTCCATCGGGCTCGGGTTTATAACCAAGCGAGTCCTCAATATTTTGTTGAAACCGTTTTTCCTCGAAAACAGTTTATCGTACAGCTAATTATGCAAGAGCTTTTTCATGTAATATTAGTCGGAGAATTACAAGTAAGTTTAAGAAGAATAAAAAAATGTTAACCTAAAATTTAGAAAATTGAGAAGTTACAATCTCTCGTTTCTCCGTTTATGGAAGAAATTAATTTTAGTGAGTACTGCACAAAACTAAGCTTTAATAATGATTCATGAAGTTGTCTTAAATTATTTTCGAGGTAATAATTTAGGTGCCACCTTCAGAGGATCACAGCTTCCTTGCGAAGCATTTTCAGAAAAAAGTTATACGAAGTTTTCTCAGTATTTTTACGCGAAAACAAATATCTTGGGACACCTTGCATAAACACTATACTTATTGCTTCTTTATGTAAAATTTGTGCAGTAATTTTTCATTAATAAATCTTCATTGTAATTAAAGGAAATTGAAGAAAAAAATGCTTTTAATTTAATCTATCTAATATTATATTTTCACAATTAGTACTTTCTGTAAGTTTATATGATAATTAATAATTTGCTATTCAACTTACCTTTTATGTGTTCTAATGATTTGCCCACTGAACCACCATGTTTCACGTTTCTTATGTGCTCAAGTAGATTGTAGATTGTAGATTGTTTTACGGGGCCGTTTGGCTTCGAACAGCCTTACTTCACTTCGACCTAAAAGATCTTTTGTGATTTACCCTACATCTAGTGGTTATCTCAGGATTCCCAGACTTTTTACAAAACTTGTAATTTTCCTGGGAGCTAATTTCCCTATGTCTTCAGGCGTTAATTCTGCCTGTTCTAGGAATTTTAGCCTAGTGCGGACTTACACCTTGCATTCACAAAGTATGTGTTCCGTAGTTTCAATTGCAGTATCGCAATATCTGCATTTATTATCTACCGCCTTGCCCATATTCTTGAGATAGTATCTCAATTGGCAGTGGTCAGTTAGAAGGCCTGTGATTAGCCTTAATTCGGACTTTTCCAGTTCGAGAAGCCTTGTGGCATTCTTTGTCGAATAAGTTATAAACTTTTTCGCTTGTCTTTGGCCTGGAGTATTCCTCCAGTAAGACTTTTTCTGATCCTTTTCCCATTCTTGGATCTCCTCCGCTATATGTCCTTTGGCTAGGCCACAAAACGGTTCGGGTCTAATGAACGGTGCTTCAGCTCCTTTTTTTGCAAGGCTATCAGCAAGTTCATTTCCTTGTACTCCCTCATGCCCTGGCACCCACATCAAGGTAACTTTGTTGTTATTAGACAGTTGCTTCAGGGATTGTCTACATTCCCAGGCAATTTTGGATTCAAAGCTATAGGACCTTAGAGCCTTTAGGGCACACAGATCTATGACATAAATTTCTGCTTGAAAGATGGTTGGGGTGTTACCGAGGGCTTTGGATAGCCTACAATTCGGCCCTGCTACTCCCACTCCTACCGCTTCAGCCATCTTGGATCCATCTGTATACCAGATAAGTGACCCCTGCTCCAATCGCAGTGACTCCATCTTGCTCGTCTGACGACTTTCAATTAGCACGTCAAACGGGCAGTCAAAGTCTTGTTTGACTGGCATTGAGTCAGTGGGTTACCTCCAGAATCCTTAAGTGACCAACCAGAGCACCTGGTTTGAATTTATGTGCCTGGTGCAGTCGTAAGGCACTGAGTGCCGCCTCCTTCCTTACATGTAAGTACAAGGAAAGTAGGTCAAGCATAGTCTCCATAGCCGCTGTGGGACACGAGTGCATTGCTCCTGTACTCCCTAAACAGGCAAAGCGTTGCAGTATCTGTAACTTTCCCTGTGCTGTTTTTTCCTCTGTTTTTGGCCACCATACGCATGATGCGTAGGTTACCATAGGTCTGACAACCGAAAGATAAGACCAATGTGTCATTTTCGGTCTTACCAAACAACCTACGGCACGTCCATATTGCCGCTGTTGCTTTAGTAAGAGTCCATTCCAGATGTGAGTTCCAGGTAAGTTTTTGGTCCAAGATTACTCCTAGATGCTTGACTTCACTGGAAAGATTTATTATCGTTCCATTCAGTACAGGAGTTCTAAGATTCTCCTTTTAGTGAGCGGGACAATAGTTGATTTCCTCGGATTGGCATTGAGTCCCTCTGACGAGCACCATTTGGATATTATATTTAAGGCAATTTGCATGAGGTTGGAAATCATGACCTCATTTTTGCCTCTCACAGTAACGACCAGGTCATCTGCATATCCCTGGACGTTAAAGCCTGAATTACTCATTTTATGTAGGAGATCATCGACCACGATTGACCAAAGCAAGGGTGATAGGACTCCACATTGTGGACAACCCTTGACTGTAGTCACCGTAGCCGACTCATCCCCCACACTTGTAGTAATAATTCTGCTTATGAACATGGATTGTATCCATTTAATTGTAGGTGACTGTATTCCCTTTTTTTCCGCGGCTTTTTGTATGAATTCATAGGAGGTGTTATCAAAAGCACCCTCTATATCTACGAAACCACACATAGCCACTTCTTTTGCTGTAAATGTCTTTTCAATGCCTTGAACCAGACAAAGTAGAGCATTTATTGTTGATTTGCCAGGTTGATAGGCAAATTGCTTTGTGTGAAGCGATGTTTTAATGTGTTGATCTAAAAGTTTCTCCTTTGTTTTTAGGAGAAATGAGGTTAAGCTAATGGGGCGGTATGACTTAGGTTCGTCTGGTGCACTTCTGCCTATTTTCGGAATAAACGCCACCTTAACTTTCTGGGGAATATAGCCCAGTGTATAGCTTGCTATAAATATACTTCTTAGGCATGGGACAAGCTCCTCAATTCCGTATTGAAGTAGGGCAGGGAAGATACCATCCCTGCCCGGTGATTTAAAGGGTTTAAAGGTTGATATCGCCCGTTTAATTTTGTTGTGGGTGAATATTTTTCTAGCCAGGCGTCTTCCTTCTCCGGTAGTACAATGAACATCCTCATGCAAGTAGTCCTGTAGAAATTCGCCCTGAACTATGCGAGAGCCTGGGAAATGAGTATCTAAAGCACCCTTATGTTTTCCTGCTGACTCTCGGTGTGCTTACCATCGGACTTTTTGAGTAGCCCTATTGTGCCCAAGTAAGTAGTAGTATTATGTCGCAAAATTATTTACTACTTATTAATATTGTTTGTTTCTACATGGATTTAAATAAAGCGCAATCTTAAAAACATGTAGGTAATTTATTTAAATTTGGTATACAAACATTTATACATTTATTGTAAAATTTATAATACTTTAGAACGAAAAATAATAACATTATTTACATTAAAAATAGATAAAGTCTATTCTAGGTATGAAAATAAAAATTTAGCATTTACTTAGTGATCTACTATGATCAAACTCACTGCAACTAAAACAATGGGAAAATAATGTAACTCCCCAATCACGTACAGGGGCAACTACTTTTCAACATAATCTTGGTAAGACTGTCATTTACTGTCGTTCATATCAACAAAATTCAGATGTTGCACAACTTGCCCGTTTTGAAATAAAAATGCAATGGATTTTAGCTTTTAATTTTCTTAGTATGGAAAATCACAAAATGCGGTACAAAAATGTTTTTACATTTTTTATTTTATGAATTTTCCAAAACATTTTAGTAAAAATAGCTTTGCCGATTAATTTACGTAGAAACAATTCTGTAACGCAGTTTAGATTGTGCAACATGAAAAAAATGGTCCACAGAGTCAGCCAATTTTTTTTTAACTTTTAACTTTCCAAATTTCAAGAGGTATAGTGAAATTGAGACTATTTTTGCAAGAGCAATGAAAAAATTATGGGGCGATTTTGCAAGGCGATCATGTTAAAGAACCTACCTACATGCACCAAATATTGACCCGTGCGAGGCCAGTGAAAATCGCCTGGGACATGTAAAGATGTCATCGGGAAGACTTTTTTGGAAGTACAACAAAAATCCACTTGGAACTACCATGAAAAGTTGATGCAAGTCGTTTCTTCTTAAAAGACGACAAACGTAAAATGTTCATTACCTTTTCCAATAATAGTTATCCCTATTCGATACGTAATTTTAGGAACTGAATCTAAAAAGGATTTTGTACTTCCCAAAAATTTCTGCTCTTTTTTCTGTTCTGAGATTTTGAAGAGTTATAATTTACTAATGCAGTAAGGGGCTCATGCCAAATTTTAAGGGAAGACTATCAAGACCAAACAAAGACGTTTTACGGAAAGAATATTTGATGGAAATTTGCGAAATTTGTTATCGAAAAGTGCCTTGCCCACCCTGGGATATAAGAAAGTACTTTTTTTTCAGAACAAACAAGAAAATATAAGGATATGTTAGGTCTTAATTTTTTATAAAGTTACACCATTTTGAAATTTTATTTTACACTGATTGTAATTTTTCTAAATTAAAAATGGTGTAACTTCAGCAAAAATCAAGATTTTTGGTAAAATTGAAAACATATCTTTATATTTTCTTCCTTGTTCTGAAAAAAAAATACGTTGCAAATATTTTGCCGGTCCTTTCCTACATCCCAGGGTGGGCAAGGCACTTTTTGATAACAAATTTCTCAAATTCCCATCAAATATTGTTTCAACAAAACGCTTTCGTTTGATCTTGGTAGTTCGCTTAAATTTTAGTATGTACCCCATAATGCATTAGTAAGTTATAGCTTACCAAAATTTCACAACCTGATACAGTTTTCTAGCACTGCAACTCACTCAAGATATCTCCTATGAGGATGGATTGATACTCCCCCAACAAAGTCCCAGAAGGGAGCTTTCGTATAAAATACGTATAATAAAAAATTCTAATCAGTTGCGATTCAAGCATTTTTAACTCTACAACGAGTACCCAAAATTATCCATATGAAATTAATACGTATAAAGACAGACAAGGACCTGTAAATATCAAACTTTTAAGTTGACCCTCAGTCGACTGCTTTAACGTAAGCCATGGGATGGTAATTGGAAGGTATATTGTACGAGATCTTCCAATTACTCACCATATGTGGTGTGGACAGATATCTTTGTGAACCTTCTATTATTTCATATATATAAATATATGAACCAACAATTTCCAAAGACCCAATATATTAATTCTGTTTTTACTTAAATCCCGTCCTTTCATTTGTCCCTTCTGAGTTTACTAATATAAAAATTCCCTTTCAGGACATAGTATCAAGCAGTGTTATTGGACAGTGAAAAGTGTTGGATATTAGAAAAGATATTAGAAATTATAGTGAAAGTTCCAGTCGACACCATCTTTTAAAGTACTATTGAGCAAAATCGAAGTAAGTATAAGTTTTGTATTTTTCGTATGTCTGGGTTAAGTCGGACTCATCACAGGAGAACGTCCTTCACACCGCCCTAGCATGGATCGTTCTCAATCACACCGACAGACTATTCATTCTTTCTAGATACGTATGAAAATTAATTTTTTTTAAAAGTTCCAGGAGGTATAAATTCAGTTGAATAAAACGTTCGCCAGCTGTCTGCCTATAACTCGTACTTTATTTATTGAATTACGAATGGTAGAACGACATTATTTGTTTTCAGCATACCGCGAACACAGAGGGGCATACTTCGTTTACCTTTTCCACTTCGTATAAGGCCTCTTTAAGATAGGTGCGAAATCAGAATATTTGATTTAAAAGCAATCGAAGCGGAAAATCTACAACTTTATTTATGAGTCCAATACTCCTTCCGCGGATATTTTGCAGCACGTAGAAAATCTGAAAATCTATCAAAATAGCAACTACACCTTCAAAATCTTTTAGTAAGCGTTTTAAGATACAGGGTGTCCCACGACGAACTGCGGCGATCGATACCTCGAAAAGTAGACATAGGAAAATTTTGAAAATTTGGTGGTAAACTAATGTCGATGGGGGGGCAACTCGGCTAAAATATTTTCAAGATGGTGGCACTTCCGGTTATACCGGAAGTCGATACCAATTTGCTTATTTTAAATGGGACACCCTATATATTTTGGATTGTACGCAAAATTCTAGGCCGATTTTGTGTATCATGACCTATACCTAGCTCTCTCCGTTTTTGGGATATTTCAATTTTTATGTCAAAAATGACGTTTGCGGGCCCTAAAAGAATTACCAATTTTTCCTATAAGGAAGCCTTTATTATCTAATTTGGGTTCGATTCTTTGTTGAAAGAGACCTACTTTAATAGAGTTTTTATAATATATTGATAAGTATTAATACAGAGTGTTCAAAAAATAAGAATAAAGATGAAATTGGGAAAACTGTCAAAAACCAATTTTTTCAAATGGAAACCCCCAATTTTTATAATCTTATCTTATTCGCCATTAAAAATAAGGGTAAGTTTGTATATGGATGTCTATTCCGAAAATTTTTAATTTTCGAGATATTCCCAATTCAATATTTCTATATGGGTATTTTCTTATGGATATTAAGTTAAATTACTCTTTGTTGGCTATGACGGCGTTGAGTGCTAAACAGATGTATTACTTACCATTTGACAAGTATCAATTATCATGCCGGGGCGCTTAAATTATACGCACGAGAATTGCTTAAATTTGTTTATAATCTATGGAGAATGTAACAAAGTTTTATCAAGAACGTGTGAAATATTTGCTAATAGATATCCAGATAAACAAAAACCGTCTCCGAACAGTATTAAACGAATAATGGAGAATTTCAAAAATTTTGGCACCGTTAAGGCAACAGTTCATAAAATAAAACCAATTGTCGATGATGAAAATATTGAAATAGCTATTTTGGGATATTTTGCGGCATATCCTATGACATCCTTAAGACAAGTGGCCTTACAAACAGGAATCTCCAATAACTCTATTCATAGAATTCTTTTGAAACACAAATTCCATCCCTATTCCATTTCTATGATTCAACACCTAAAGGACACCGATTTGATCAGAAGAGTTCACTTTTGCGAATTTATTTTAACAATATTACAAAGCGACTTTCGATTTTTGGACAAAATAATTTGGACTGACGAGGCAAAATTTACGAAAAATGGATTTTTCAACAGACATAATTCCCAATTTTGGTGTGATTCCAATCCCCATGCCGTGAGATTGCGAAATTATCAAGAAACCTGGCAATTTAATGTGTACTGTGCTGTGAGAAATGATGGAGTCGTAAAACTTAATTTTTATGAAGAAAACTTAAGTGGTAATGAATTAATACTTAAATAGTTTCTGTTTTTCAAATTACGTATCAACTTTTTTTTAGGTGAAAGATATTTGAATATTACAAGATTTAGATAATGAATATTTGAACAATTTACCGCTAGCTGAACATAGGCAAATATTTTACCAATACGATGGCGCGCCACCACACAGCAGCTTCATAGTTAACAACTTCTTGGAAGAAACTTTTTACGATAAGTGGATTGCTAACAATGGACCTTTTCTGTGGCCTCCCCGTTCGCCTGATCTGTCTGTCTTAAACTATTTTATATGGGGAACAATAAAATATATGGTTTATTTTAATCCAGTCACAACAATGGAAGATTGTCAGGCAAGAGTAAGGAATGCTTTTGAAAGATTATCTCTAGGTTCTATTAGAGCGGCCACCCATGACGAACTAATCAAGAGGTGCGAAAAATGTTTGGAAGTTCAGGGTGGATACTTTGAACACTTATTAAAATGAAATATTTTCCTGAGTATAAGTAGTTATACTGTTAGTATTTTATGTAAGAACCTTTTGTATCTAAGTTACATTTCTTTAATTATTTTATGAACTGTTGCAGTGCCAAATTTTTCGAAATTCTCCATTATTCATTAAATACTGTTCGGAGACGGTTTTTGTTTCTCTGGATATCTATTAGCAAATATTTCACACGTTCTTGATAAAACTTTGTTACATTCTCCATAGATTATAAACAAATTTAAGTAATCCTCGTGCGTATAATTTAAGCGCCCCGGCATGATAATTAATACTTGTCCATTGGTAAGTGACAGCTACATACATTTGTTTAGCACTCAACGCGGTCATAGCCAACTAAGAGTAATTTAACTTAATTCCATAACAAAATACCCATATAGAAATATTGAATTGGGAATATCTCGAAAACTAAAAATTTTCGGAATAGACATCCATATACAAACTTACCCTTATTTTTAATGGCGAATAAGATAAGAGTATAAACATTGGGGGTTTCCATTTGAAAAAAATTGATTTTTGACAGTTTCTCAATTTCATCTTTATTCTTATTTTTTGAACACTCTGTATTAATACTTATCAAAATATTATAAAAACTCTAAATTAAAGTAGGTCTCTTTAAACAAAGAATCGAACCCAAATTAGATAATAAAGGCTTCCTTATAGGAAAAATTGATAATTCTTTTAGGGCCCGCAAACGTCATTTTTGGCATAAAAATTGAAATATCTCAAAAACGGAGAGACCTAGGTATAGGACATGATACACAAAATCGGCCTAAAATTTTGCGTACAATTAAAAAATGTAATAATATATAGGGTGTCCCATTTAAAATAAGCAAGTTGGTATCGACTTCCGGTATAACCGGAAGTGCCACCATCTTGAAAATATTTTAGCCGAGTTGCCCCAATCGACATTAGTTTACTACCAAATTTTCCGATGTCTGCTTTTCTAGATATCGATCGCCGCAGTTCATCGTGGGACACCCTGTATATAATTTAAGTTATAAGGACTTCCGCCATGAATATTTTAAAATAAATTTACCAGAATTTCGGACGAAAATTCCGCACTTCGGAATCACGAGAACTAGGCCTAATTCTCAAAACAACATGACAAAATGAACCCAATTTCTAAAGATATTGTTTTTTGAGTTAGATATATTTCATTTTTCCATGATAGATATATTATAGCTTATAAATAATTTATAACGCGTTACATTACACTAAGTAAAGGCTAAATTGTTATCGAATAAATTCCAATGATGAATTTAAGAAATTAAGTAAGATTATTTATATTACTATCATTCTTATGTTCAACTGCAAAACCAGTTAACCTTTGAGCTTTAGAACTGTCCAGCATTTCTCCCCTCTCATCTTTTCCAGTCATGTTATATCCTATATCGTGATACCGGACAGGATAAGTTAACTGGTTTCCTTTATCCCAAGAATACAGTTCCTAAAATAGAAATTATTATGCTCTTATTAATATCACGGCGTTAGCAGAGGATGAGGAAAGTCGAAGCATTAGCCTTTTACCGGAAGTTGTCCAGGCAATTATCCATAAGAACCATACAATGTGTAGGTTAACTTGGGATTAACAGACATTACCCTTCTAAAGTTCGAGCTAAATTAACTCCGTTTAACTAATCTGTGGTTAATTTTACCGTGGACCAAAATAACTTTATTGTAGGGTTATCGTTTTAGGTAGAGGCAAACTAATTTTGAGATATCCCCGTTGTGACTTACCGTATTTTTAGGATTGTATCCCAGCATTGTAGTCTTCCTAAACGGATTCGAAAACGACAAGTTTACATCTAGAAGTGTGTTTTTATATAAATCCATGGCAAATCGTATCTTGCTGTTTCTCTCTGTGACGCTGTCCACGGCATAGAGAACGCCACAAACAATAAACATTTCTCCAACTTTATGATGGTCTAGACTTATATTCCATATGTATTCTGGTTTCATTGTACTATCGTCAACCTAAAAATAAAAATTGGTGCATTTTACATTATTCTACATACCCATTCAATTGAACGCTGTCATCAGTTTTCAATTTGGTATCCAATATCATAATAATATCAAGTGAATAACATAAAATTTCACAGTTTATTCTTAATGTGCGTTAATTTGTGATTATATATCATAGCAAATTGAAAAAATACACTATATTACTTTGTTGAATAAGCCATCATATTTTGGAAAAAAGAGCGTCACCGAGGTTTAGTTAGTAGCTTTACATTATCAAACGCAATGAACTACAATGGCTATTATGTACAACCTTTTGTTGACAGAAAATCCACTTTCTTAGATGCAAAAATCCCCCCCAAAATTCCACATTCCAAATCACATAAATTATCAGTATTTTATTAAGTATTCGAAAAGCTTACTTTATACATTTAAGTCAAACAAGTCTGAACAAGAAACTTAACGCAATAAAACAGATTAGAACACATAATGGTTTTAACAACGCTTCAATTAACAATTTTATAAATAATAAAGGGAAGTTTTTAACCCTTCCACAAACATATGCTGGGTAGAGGCAAATGGAAAAATGTTATGTACCTTGGACCAACATCTGGTAAAATATGTCAAATTGCCTCTGCTAATTGCAAACGAAACATTTAAAACGTTTTAGAAACCAACAAATCTAGTAGGTATTTAAGTCATGAATAAATCAATAAAATTTTGAAAATTGGGAGTTCATAAACTTAAATGTACAAAATTGAATAGCGACTGTACATTAAAGACTAGAGGAAATTTTAAAACGAGAGACATATATTCGCACAATATCTACATTGACACACCACAACAGAACAGCAATCCTTCCACCTCCTCCCTATTTCTCCTTCCACGTCTCGTGTTATACAGGGTGTTGCATCATGAGAGGGACATAGCTTAATAGGAGGTAGAGAACATCAGTGGTAACCGGAACCTCCCATAGAAATGTCTCATTGGGCCTTCATTACGAAGTTACAGGGTGTTAAATAATTTTTGGCCAAACCTGTTTTTTGTCATAACTTTGACAGGGAATGAAATAACGGATTCATATTTGGTACGGCTAATGTACTAACGAGCCCCAAGAGGTACATGTATAAAAAGAAATATATCCAGGTCCGGACTCACTATAATTTATGTTTCTTCTTTGCATCAATAAAACATCGCTCTGTATATATTTTTTTGAAATTTCGATACGATATTCGAAAAGAGCAAGAAAAAATAAACAAAACGGCCTATTTCATTTTTTTGTTACACCTTCGTGGTTATTTAAATACGTTGTTAAATGTGCAAGAAAATGGATTACAGAACCCTATTAAATGAGAGGCACGTGAAATAAATAGTTTTATAACTAACATTTGCAAAAATTCTATTGAGCCTAGGTGGTCTGGGTGAATCCTAATTCCGGCACGTTTTAAAGGTCCATTTTGGTAAAAAACTGTGGTCCTAATAAGTAATCGGGTATGAAATAACAAAATTTTTAATCAATCACAGTAGGCTTGTTCAAAGTGACAGATAATAAAAAGAAATCTCCTAAACAGTTGAATAATTGTTTGTTAGTAATTTAATGTGTCAATAATCCGCATTTAGTTAGTGAAAACTTGTGAAAATATTTTAACTATGCCAGTAAAATTTACAAACGTGGAATATGCTGACATAATATTCATCTATGGTTTCTGTAATGGAAATGGTAGGTCGGCGGAAAGAGAATATCGGCTGCGTTTTCCTGGTCGTCGATGCCCTAATCATAAAACCTTTAGTACGGTGTTCCAGTATGCAAGACAACACGGAAAGTTTCCTACTTCTGCAGTTGTGGAGCGTGTTTTACAACAAGGTGTGCAGGAACAAAACAATATTATAAACGTAGTTCAAGAAAACCCAAATATGAGCACTAGACGAATCAGTTTGGCAACTGGTATTCCTCATTGGCGAGTATGGAGAACCCTAAAAAGAGAACGTTACCATCCATGTCATATCAAGCAGGTACAGCGTCTTCAACAAGGCGACGATATCCCCCGCCTGGCATTTTGTCATTGGTTGTCTAACCATCGCCCAGTCATTTACAGAACCTTATTTACGGATGAGGCACAATTTACAAGGGATGGAGTAAACAATTCACGAAATAATCATAAATGGGCACAGGAAAACCCACATGCGGTACGCCCACGCAGGTTTTCTGTAAATGTTTGGGTCTGACTTGTGAATAGACATTTGATAGGGACACATTTTTTTGAAGAAAGATTGAATGGTGAAATTTACCTTGATTTCCTTCAAAACATTTTACCGAATATGTTAGAAAATATCGGTATACGAGGCATGTTGTTTCAGCATGATGGGGCCCCACCACATTTTAACTTCAAGTAAGAGAACACTTAAACAATGTGTATCCTAATAGATGGATTGGACGCGGGGGTCCGCATTGAAATTGAAAGTAGACAACATTTAATCCAGCACATCGTTACAACCTGCGACGAAATACGGAATAATCCAGAAATGATACGTCGAGCAATTGGTGATCTTTCTAAACGCGCAAGAAAATGCACAGAATGTGGGGGAGGACATTTTGAAAATTTACTTTAGTGTCAATTACGTTTTATTTTTAAACACATTTAGTTATTGTTTTGTTATTTATTGTTAATTGAATGGAAAATATTTTATTTATTTAGATTTTAGTTTGTTCTCTTTTCCAATTTTTATTAAGTATAAAATGTTGATGATTTTCTTGATCAAAGTAACTGGTTGCTTAGGCCCAAATGGTTTAAATTATCTGTCACTTTTATTCTTTGAACAAGCCTACTGTGATTGATTAAAAATTTTGTTATTTCATACCCGATTACTTATTAGGACCACAGTTTTTTACCAAAATGGACCTTTAAAACGTGCCGGAATTAGGATTTACCCAGACCACCTAGGCTCAATAGAATTTTTGCAAATTTTAGTTATAAAACTATTTATTTCACGTGCCTCTCATTTAATAGGGTTCTGTAATCCATTTTCTTGCACATTTAACAATGTATTTAAATAACCACGAAGGTGTAACAAAGAAATGAAATAGGCCATTTTGTTTGTTTTTTCTTGCTCTTTTCGAATATCGTATCGAAATTTCAAAAAAATATATACAGGGTGATGTTTTATTGATGCAAAGAAGAAACATAAATTATAGTGAGTTCGGACCTGGATATATTTTTTTTAATACATGTACCTCTTGGGGCTCGTTAGTACATTAGCCGTACCAAATATGAATCCGTTATTTCATTCCCTGTCAAAGTTATGACAAAAAACAGGTTTGGCCAAAAATTATTTAACACCCTGTAACTTCGTAATGAAGGCCCAATGAGACACTTCTATGGGAGTTTCCGGTTACCACTGATGTTCTCTACCTCCTATTAAGCTATGTCCCTCTCATGATGCAACACCCTGTATACGACAACCTCTGTCACTGTAAATGTAAGTATTTTACATGATTTGGAAAAATATCTAAATATTGAACAATCATAATGTTTTTCTAACTTCAATTTACTGCAAAATTTATTTGGTGGATAATTATCTTGGATGTGGCTGTAATGGAAAACGTAACTTAAATGCTGCTTTATCCAACAATTTGTGCAATGTGAGAGACGTAATTTTCGGAACAGTTTAACCTATTTCGTTTACTCTCAAACTATGTTTGTTTTCCGGTTGCGACTATTAGTTGTAATTACTAGTTTTCTTGCATTTGAACCATTTCATTCCAATTCTAGAAAATTGTGTGAATACGGGTTTTTATATTCCTTTCCTATTAATCAATAGAGAAGTGAGTTGAGATCTTTTATAGTTAGAAATACATCTTTTAAGCAAGAATTATTCTGCAATTTCAAATATACAATAGCGTACAAAGTTTAAAAGTACGCTGAAGAATGAACCAAAAAATAACTAAAATAACCAATATTTAATAAATTTTCTTTTCGTTTATTTTTTATCGCGGCGTATCTCTCAGTTTAAATGTTATCGCAATTCATTTTAAACTACCCATATTCTTTACTCAATTCAATCGATATAACATGTTTTAATGTAATACTATGCGTAAAGTATATGACGTTGCATTAGAAAATTTCTAACAAAAGATATATCGAAGATCATGTTTAGTACATACAATATATAATCATACAGTTTTGAAGGGTTTATTTGCCATATTTGATTTTACAATTAATTTACAGAGTAATGTAATATGATAATACGTGGCATAACATAACAGGGGGGCGAGCGTGAGTGCGGTCGTTACTATGTACATATTTCGATATGCGATGTAAAGCAACGTAAGGCGCGGTTAGTACTTGGATGGGTGACCGTTCCAACTGTTGTAGGGTATGTCCCCTACAAGTCTAAATTAAAAAACAAAAAATTCTAAAAAACAAAAAAATCAGATAATCTCATGCCACCTGGCAAACTACATAAAAAAGTCAATCAGACACCATTCACATCAAAAAACCGCAGTTAAACTGAAAAAAGTCTGAGAAAATTAGCTAACACTCGATAATTCATAAATAACTCAAATTCACTAAATTCTAACTTCAAACATTCATTTACACTCATCCGTAAGCAATTCATCACGAAAAACATCACTTAAAAATACGGCCCCAGTATATTCATCAACTTAGTCAAAATCTCCATCCAAACCCAAATTTTCATCATCTCAATTCAATACGTCCATTTTTTATAAGCAATTCCCTTTTTCAAAAAATTCAAAACTTCTTGACCACCCCTTGTATACGTAACTACGTTTAAAATTAACCGTCGAGTCCGTTTCCCAACTTCATCATATGAGTACATAGCATTGTCAAATTATAATTTGACACTAGCCTACTTTTAGTATTTTACACTAATATAATTGTGTTCATCGCTTTTGATGTTACTTAGGCAGATGTAATTTAATTTTTTTCTCAAAAACAGTCGATTTTACGAAATGTCTTCAAGGGATAAAAAAGTTTCCAACTGAATCATGTTTAGTTATTTTTTTTAATTGAAAAAAAAATGGCAGGCAGAAAGATATTTACAAAATTTCAAGAAGGTTTGTTAATTTCACCCCTTTGTGTACGTGCTAGATGGATGAAATTTCGTTAGATGCCTTTTGATGAGTAACCGAGATGTGCCAAATTTCGTCTTTTTCTGATTACGTTATTTTGAGATAGAAATTAAAAACCGTTTTTTTGCACACAACTTTAAGGGATAGCTGGATAGAAAAGGGTTATTTTGAACAAACCCGTCTTAGTTTTCGACAGGAAATCTACAGTTAAATTTTCTGCATGTTATTACGGAACACCCTGTATATTTCAAAAAGAGAATCTAATTTGTTACCATCATTTTGATATCACATAGTCATATTCGTAAAGCTACAAGTATTATGTGGGCCAACAGCTAAAATCAAATATCGCCTCCGCATTTATTTACACAGAACTGATGGTTTAACGTTTGCTCTACATCCTCTTTGTAATTAAAAACTGGTTAACTCCAGAGAGTTGATAAATCTCTCCGAAAGATGAATTAATAATATTGCTGATATTAATTACAGGGCACGGAAAACTCAATCTCAGTTGTCAGAAACAACATTAACAAAATACACACGCATATTTCATTAATAATCCTGATACTGGGACTGTAATAGTACGAGCCAATTAGAAGCAGTAAAGCTTAATATTACGTACCTTCATAACGGCCGTATTATTAGAATTCGGAACGGCAAAAATCACCCACAGACCATTATCATCCACGCTGAAGTCCATATAGTTGTATTGGCCTGAATAAAGTCTCGAAAGTTTACTGTCATTGATCGGCAAGTCGAGAGCTACCAAACTATTGTTTTTCAGATGGAATTTTAATATTCTACTCGTGTCCTTTACGTTGTAGAAAAAGGCACCTTTGTAAATCACGTGGCTGTTACCCCCAAACGGATGGTCCAAAAGGTACTCCCTAAAAATAAAAAAATAACGAATTCTCAAAGGTACTACATTTTACGTACGTATATTTTTATAATATAAAAATTAGTATAGAACGTTTGGGAATGGATGAGTTGCATTTCGTAAAATACACATTTATCATTTTTCAGGTTTAAGCAGATAAGTACATAACGAATCGCCGTTGGCCACATAATGGCGCTTCGGTTTTTCAAATATGGCAGCTGTAACTGTTGGGGATTTAAATTAGTATACAGGCTGTCCATTTTATTAGGGCACTCGAGAATGTCTTACTTAATGTCGGTCGTACAAAAAAAATTATTTTTACGAAAATTGTGCCGATTTATATAACCTACAAAATGGTTTAAAGACATTTGAAATCCATGGCCTACTTTAAGAGTTATGGCGGAAAATATTGAAAATGCGGAAAACGTCTAGGCCAAATATCTCCGTTATTTGAAGAGATGCGAGAAAAATTCTAATGCGAAATTTTTTTGCAAAACAGAGTGTTTCAAAGAGTTTTTATCTAATTTTTTTCAAAACCGCTGTATTTTGAGATTTACTCTTCAAGCTGTTAAAAAAGTTATTTTGAAACGGATGGGAAATGGCGCCATTAAATAAAGTATTTTCCTCCCTTTTCAACGATATGTCACATGCCATATTTATTCATTGGCATTACGTTAGTAATTATATAAACATTTTTTTTTAAACCAATAAATTTTTTTAACAAGCATTATACTTGCCGTGGAGAAGTATGATTAAATAAAACGATAAAATAATTCAAGCAGTTGTTCAAATCTTTGCTATAATAAAACATTAACACAATTGAGAAGAATAAAGTAAATTCAGGTAACAAAAACAAAATAATAATCAGGAAATCAAAATGGAGCAATTATGGAAAGAGTATTCGCAGTTATGCCAATGTACAAAGGTCCTCCATAAAAACGTCACTCCTTGCTCAAAAAGTTAAAAGGTCTTTACCAATTAATTTAAGTATAATATCCATTTGTTTGTATTTCACGATTTCACTATTATTTCAATTATTTTAAAATAGTTGGCTATGAACAAACTTGACAATTTAATTTTTTGATAGATCATCTCAGTTAATACTGAAACTCTCACTCAATCACACTCGTTTAAGAATTTAGAATTTTCAAAAATGATTTTCACTCACATTGATCGTTATAATATGTTCCTTACATATTGCCAACGCAATTTTAACTCTGGATTAGCTCAAGTAGAATATAGAAACAGATTTCCACAAGCACTACAGCCGAATAAAACTCTGTTCAGAAAATTAGCTACGAAACTGAGAAATAATGGTTCATTTTTAAAGAAGAAAACAAGGTTGAACAGTGTTACTGATAATGTAAATAAGGTAAATCGAGTTATTAATTATGTAAGAAATAAAAATACAAAAAATTTGGAAATACCATTAAGAGAAATTCAAATTGCTTGTCATATAAATAAAACAAGTGCTAGAAAAATTTTAAAGAAAAATGGTTACCGGTGTTAGAAAGCCAAAACAGTTCACAATTTACAAGCGGGGGACAAACCAAAGAGGACGACTTTTTGTAGGTGGCTGTTGGAAAAGAAGCGTGCCGATCCATTAATATGTAGTAAAATACTTTGGTCCGACGAGGTAAATTTTTCTAATAATGGATTTTTTAATAGCAATATTCATTACGAATAGACTTCTGAAAATACACACTGGCATAGACCGACTGGGTTTCAAAATCGTTTTTCAATAAATGTGTGGACAGGTATTTTAGGCACCAATTTAATAGGTCCTTATTTTTATGATGGTCACCTCAGTGGTCAAAGGTACCTAAACTTTTTGAGAAATGAATTTAATTCTTAGATGGCCTACCTTTAGAGAATCGACACAAACTTTCAATATTTTCAACAAGATGGAGCTCCTCCCCACAATTCCCAGATTTGCCTAGATTATTTAGACGAAATTTTGTTTCAACATTGGATAGGTACCAATGGATTTATTCGATGGCCCCTCGTTCTCCAGATATAACCCCAATGGATTTTTTTCTATGGGGGTATATTAAAGATAAGGTTTTTTCGACGACACCGCAAAATGTAGAGGACCTAAAAGCTCGAATTCAACAGGCATGTATTGCAGTTACCCCCGAAATGTTGAGTAATGTTTTAAATGCAGTGCCTCGCCGCGCTCGATTGTGCATAAGTAATCGCGGTGGACACTTTGAACACTTGATATGATATCTTAAAAATTATTTTAAGATATCACAAAACAAACAACAAAATTTACATATCTTTCCACAAAATTAACAAAAACTAAGAAAAGCTTGATTAGATGCGTTGAGAGTTTGTACACTGGAAGCGCTAATTATGATTTTATTCGTTTGACTTTCAGCCATTAATGCCACAAAAATACAAATCCGGCTTCATAAACAACTGCCAAGCGATCTTTTTGAGTCATTTAACAATATCAGAATAACCTTTGTACTAATCTTCCTCGTTTCTTAAATAGTTATTGGCAAATTCAATAAATTGCACATTTTGAAATTTCAAACATTACCTAAGACCGCCATATTTGTGAAACCGAAAAATCATCCCAGTTAACAGAGACCTAAATACTGATAGCAGAATGAAATAAATGGAATAAACAGAGTAAACGAAATAAATTAAATAAATATAATAAATAAAATATAACAAGTAGCAACGTATCTACATTTTAAATATCTCGAAAAATAAATATTTTAAAAATTCCAAAACATTTAAAGATGTTAAGGAAAAACAATATGGATTTTTTAATTGTACAGCGAATGGCAACAAGAAAACCAGTGACTTTTCTATAAATAATTTGCAATAGACTTAATATATACCTCATAACTTCTCCATATTTTAAAATTAAAAGGATATTAAAGATAATTTCAATATCTTAAATTCATATCGTATGCATTTTTAAGACCAATTTTATTTTTTATTTTGGAAATTCGAGATTTAAATATTGTATGTACCTCGACTTAAAAGCGTTCAATCGCCATATCTTTAGGACTGTTATCATATAGAAAATACAAGATAATTAAATATTTTTCATAATTATAAGCTTCTTCCAAAGTTTTTGTGAAATGTAAAACTTTTTGAGTTGTTTATGAAAAGCCGCCTGCAAATGTCAATTTTTCGATACTATAATCACAATCTTCAAATCGTTATAACTTGAACAATATCAATTCTCGTGAAAAATTGTATACCGCCTTTTTTAAATTTGATTTCCTATAAGATCTAGTGACTGGTTTTTTATTTTAAAAGATTTTGTAACGACCCATTGAAATTCCGAGGTTTTTATATTTTTGAGTCTAACAACACTCCACTACAATAATTTGTTAGTTTTCATATAAAATTGTCAGTAAAAAGCAAAAAAGGCCAATATTCAAATATACGCTAAATATTTAAGCAATAACGTAATATATTATAATACTTACCTATTAGCTGTGTCTCTCCTAAACATTGTTTTATTATCATATTCGAATAAAAAGGTAGAGTTATTTTCATGTGTCACCCAAAATTTCTCGTGTTCCTTTTCACTTGGGGCACTCGCAGGATCACGCATCCAAGATCCATACGTGTGGTCAGAATACCGATGATATACTGGCTTTCCAACGGCATACAAGACGCATTCTAGAAGGGAAAATAAAATGGAAGAAAATACAAAAATCAATAATATAAATAACTACATTAAACTGCCTTCAAGCTAATGATAATGGTAAAGTAAAATGTTATGGTATGCGAGATCACTGTGGCAAATTATCCAAATCGTATCTATCAGGAGTAAAACATTGGAGAAATATAAAGTGTTTATTCGTTTAGTAGACAATCCCTTTTCACAGGAATTAATAATATTTGTACATTAAGGTAGTGTCAATACATAACATATCACTCAGTATTTTACAAATAATAAAAGGTGATTACAATTGCTTGATTGATTTCTTAACTGATAACGTTGAAGATCCAAAAAATTTGACATTATTTTGAATTACATTAGCAGTCCTTAAAATTCTGGTCGTCGTCTCATTATGTCCATAATTGGTATGATGAAATGGTACATAAAATACATCAGAATATCTAGTTATTCTATCATTGGCATTAAATCTTACTAGGCTAGTGAGATCCAGACCGTCTATGTTGTAATGCATATTGAGCTGAGCAAGAATGTCTTCATAATCACATTCTTCTTCCAAATACCGCAACTTAAATGCACAGTATCTTATAGACTTTCTTTAAACAGTTTCAATATTATTATGTATGTTATAATTGGGGCACACGATTATAGAGCAATGTTCTAATATTGAACGTACCAGTGAACAGTAACCATTTTAAACTGTTCATGGAAAAATCTTTGAATGAATCCCAGCATTTTTAGAGACTGATATTATTTCATTTATATGGGTATTAACAGACAACTTACTATCAAGGGTAATTTCCAGATCTTGTATATGATTTGTCTTACGCAACACGCTATTATTAATCTTGTAAGGATAATTATAGGGCGAGTATATTCTTGCAAAAGTTATATAATAACACTTATTTATATTTAAATGCAGATCATTTACATCACACCAATGAGATAAGTTATCTAAATCTCTCTGTAACAATGCAGCATCAGAAATATTTGCAATTACTTTAAACACTTTTAGATCATCCGCAAACATAAGGGCCTTGTGGTACCCCCGATGGTACTTTAATAGATGAATGATTGAGAACTATCATATTTTACACGTTGTAATCGACCAGTAAGATAACTGTTAATCCATTCCAACAAATTGCCACTGATATCTAATCTCTCTAATTTAGCAATAAGTATATCATGGTTAACTCTGTCGAGTGCTTTCGAAAAGTCAGTATAGACAGAGTCAACCTGAACCTTATGTTCCAAGGAGTTCAGAATAAAATCATTATAAATAACTAAATAGGTACATGTGATTTACACTGTGAAAGACCATGTTGCTTGTTTACAACTATGTTTTTCCACGACCGGGAGTAGAAATCGATTTCTATGGCATCAAAATTGTGACAGAAGTAAAGCATTTACTCCCTAGGGACGAAATAAGACAATAATTTCCCTAGGAGGTTTAACTATTGGGCATGAAATAAAAACTCCCCTAGGGAAATTATTGTCTTATTTCGTCCCTAGGGAGTAAATGCTTTACTTCAGTCACAATTTCGCTCAATTTATTATAATTCTTTATCTATGAAATAAATGTTTCTACTCCCGATCGTGGAAAAAATAGTATATACACCTTGGGAGAGACCGCCATTTTTCCCTCGATGTATAAGACGTTTCTCTCCTTTAGTGTATAATGTACTATTTTACAATCTTATGTTAAATTTATAGTTACCAAGTAATCTGACAATTTTGAGATGTCTGACTGTATGCAAATTGTTCTATAGTTTTCAATGTTTTCTTTCCGACCAGATTTATGTATTGGTCTTAGATAGTTTTTTTCCAAAAGGAGAGAAAATACCTGAATTTAGAGATAAATTGAAGATGGATCGCCAATGTAAAGAGGTACTGTTTCAACAAATAAGAAGGGATGCCATCAGGCCCAAAAGAAGTTTTCCATGGCAAATTAATGACTTCGTCAATAATATCCTTCACATCAATATAATAATTGCTAACATCTAAAGTTGTATTGAAGTCGAAATTGTGAATTCGATTTAAGTATCATTATTGTACAGTATTTCCTGATTATTTTCATTAGCAACATCACCGTAAAAAATCCTAGAAGGTAAGCTATAAGATTTTCTTTTTCTATTCCCAATCGCTAGGTAGGTATATTTGAAATTTTAAAAATTCGACCACTATTTTCTTTTATTAACTCATTTTGGGGTGGATTATTATAAGTCTAAATCCAGATTTTCGATTAGGTCCTGCAGTTGCTTCAGCCATTATCGTGCAAAACGCTTATATGTATATCTTGAACAATGCATCCTACGTTAACTGATTAAGAGACCCTTTTTACACAAAGTCGAATGATCTGTCACTTTTGTTTAAAACATTTTTCTTTAAAATCAATATTTTCTGTGCTACATCGTTTCATAGTGACATGATGTCCTTTTTTAGAATAACTTTAAATTAAAAATAATTTGACAAAAAAATTTCATATATAAGGATTAAATTCCCTATATATTTATCAAGAAATATTTAAGCGTACAAAGAGACAAATATGGTCAGTATCACCAACTTTGTTAAATCAGTAATTGTTGCTAAAGCAGAAGCAACGTTAATAAAAATTCTATTTAGCATTTAAAATTAACCGTTTTAAAATATGAAATAAAATTGTTCCAATAATTGGTTTCTTTGGGCTTCCTACTACCTATTTCAACACAGCTTAATTTGCACTATAAAGCAAAATAGTTGTGCTATTACTTTTTGTCCATGCCTGTAAATATAGTTTTATTGTAAAATGTATGTAGTTTCCTGACATTGGCTAATAAACTAGAACCTGAGAATTAACGACGGCCTATTTCCGCTACCAAGGCCAATCACCGACGCCAGGGGATAAATTCATCAGTGTCTGTGTAGGCACTGGGTCTCTTAACCTGGAAATTTTGCCGAACCCCCACAGTTTGTCGTGAGGTAAGGACCTTTAACGTGCTCACATCGTAGATACACGGAACCCACAGTTTTACATCTCTTTCGAAAGATGCGCTCATCCACTATATCTCATCGACTTGCTGTGACCTGGTTTTGAACCCGGGTCGTCTGAGTGAGAGGACGCGCCACTGTCCACCACCATCAGACCACCAAGCCGACAAGTTTTCACTTGAATTCATTATAGTCGGATTACGAACTAGATGTTATCTACACTGACTTCTCTAAGGCTTTTGATAAATTAGATCATAATATATTATTACATAAGCTTCAATATTTGAATATATCTACAGAGTTCTTAAATTTAATAACATCCTACCTAAGTGATCGTTGGCAAATTTTTACAATATTCCAGAGTCCCACAGGAATCCATTCTAGGTCCTTTATTTTTCATATTTTTTATAAATGATATTATCGCCAATATTGATATAAAATACCTTCTATACGCTGACGATTTAAAAATATTCTGTCAAATTGACTCGGTGGTCGACTGTGAACACTTGCAAATCAACCTAAATCGCGTAAATACATGGTGTATGGAAAATAATCTGTTTTTAAACGTCAACAAATGCAACGTTATGTCGTATTCAAGAAAGCAATTCACATATGAATTTGATTATAAAATTGGAAGTATCTCTCTGAATAGACCTAGCAATGTTAAAGATCTCGGAGTTATGTTTGACTCAAAGTTAACATTTATTGATCATATTGACTCTACTGTTACATCATCTTTTAAGACATTAGGATTCATCTTAAGAAACATTAAAGATTTTCAAAATATAGATACGTGCAAATTATTGTTCAATTGTTTAGTAAGATCAAAATTAGAATACGCCTCGATTATATGAAATCCAATATATCATTGTCACATAACATCATTAGAAAATATTCAACGTCGGTTCCTAAAGAATTTACAATTTAAATCATTTGGCAACTATCCGCCTAGAGGATATCCACATGATATTCTTCTATCTACTTTTAATTTTACTTGTCTTTTAAAGAGGAGGGTGACGCAATCTATAATTTTCCTCTATAAAATTATACATAATTTTATTAAACGTGAAGATCTTCACAACAGTATTTTTTACGCTGTACCTCGTCTTAACTCAAGACATTGTGAAACTTTCTTAATACGTACTCCAAGAACCAACATCTTAATTCAATCCCCCTTCTTTCAAATGTTTTCTAATTACAATAATGTCAATACTATAATAGATATTTTCAACACAAATTATTATTATTATTATTATTAGCCGTTACTCGAGTCCGAGTATAGAAATGTTACAGTCGATAAATTGCGTACAATAAAAAACAAGTAAAAGGTGTAGTCTATTGTAATTCCCATTCATCTACGGTGCACACGACTATGGCTATAGAGGCCAATTCGGGAGAGCACATGTCGACCGCAATCAGGACAAACATAGACCTGGTTAGGTCTTGGATTCGGCCTTCTTGCAGCAACATTTCCTTGATAGCTGGCCACAACCCCTCGCCATTCGGTTCTGTCCGCTGCAAGTTGTTCCCATTGCTCGTCTGCAATACCGCAGGATTTTAAACTTTCATGGAGAGCGTCTTTGAACCTCTTTCGTTGACCGCCACGCTTTCTTCTACCGCTTAGCAATTCACCATAAAGCGTACATTTAGGAAGGCGGTTATCATGCATACGATGAACGTGACCTGCCCATCTTAGGCGTGCTCTTGAAATAAGCACCTCAATTGGAAGGCTGTTTGCTCTCCTGAGTACTTCCACGTTTGATATGTGATGGAACCAACGGATTTTCATCATACTTCTGAGGTGTCTTTGCTGAAAACGTTCTAATTCTTTCACATGACGACGGTAAGTGACCCAGCTTTCACATCCATATAGCAGTGTTGGAATGACAACTGCTCTGTAGACAGCCATTTTCGTTGACAAAGCAAGGTCGTGGTTGTCAAATACTCTCTCTCTAAGTCCCCAGAATGCTCTAGATGCAGCGTTAATTCTATTGCGAATCTCGCTGTCCATGTTTGCTTTGTCATTAACAACGTTGCCTAAGTAATTGAACTGATCCACCACTTCAAGAGAATTTCCGTTAAGTGTAATGTCTATTTGGTTCACTTGATGAGGAGTTGACATAATCTTAGTCTTTCCAATGTTGATTTTAAGTCCCAAAGAATCATAGCTTTGGGCATACACATCTAAAAGTTCTTGAAGCTCTTCCGGCGTAGAGGCTAAAAGTGCACAGTCATCCGCATACTGGAGATCACAAATGAATCGTGTGCGTGTCTTCGTGAAAGCTCTAAAGCGCCCTATGTTAAAGAGACCGCCATCAAAACGGTATCTGAGACCTATTCCTCTGACTGTCAGTTTGTTGTCAACAATAATTGTTAGAGCAGTGGTAAACAAATTAAAGAGCAGGGGTGCCAGGACACATCCCTGCCTAACTCCAGTGAGAGTTTGGAAAGGTTCGGTTGCCTCATTATTATACATAACCTGGGCGTTGTTGTTTGTATGTAGACTGCGACATACTTCCACAAATTTTCTAGGGATACCTAAGCGGAACATAATTTTCCAGAGCACTTCCCTGTCCACCGAGTCAAACGCCTTGGTTAAATCAATGAAGGCCATGTGAATTTCTCCTTGATGTTCGAGTGCTTTTTCTTGAAGCTGTTTAAGTGTGAAGATTAAATCCGATGTGCCTCGGTTTGGTCTAAAGCCACTCTGTGTTTCAGGAAGTAACTTTTCCATAACAGGTGTTAGCCTATTTGCCATCGCTTTAGTGAGTATCTTCCCTCCAACAGCCAGGAGAGCTATACCCCTGTAATTTCCACAGTCCGCAGCGCTCCCTTTGTTTTTGAAGAGGTTGATTAAAAGTGTATCACGAAACTCCTGCGGAGCTTGACCACTTTCCCACACGATATCAAACAGTTTTTTGAGGTAGGGTATGAGCTCTGACGACACAGCTTTAAAGATCTCAGCTGGGAGTGAGTCGGCGCCGGGAGATTTGTTATTTTTTAGCTGCCCAATGGCGGTTAAGATCTCTTCCGTTGTTAGTGGTTTATCTAAGTCTTCGAAGGTGTCATATTGAGGGATAAGATTTATAATATCGTGATCGGCTTGACTTTGCTGGTTAAGAATGCTAGAGTAGTGTTCTTTCCATCGGGCTCTTATTTCCTGGTCTTCTTTGAGGAGATTTCCATTTAAATCTTTAATAGGGCACATATTTTTCCTACTGGGGCCGTACACTGCTTTTACTCCTTGAAAGAAATTCCTGTAGTCGTGTGAATCGGCGTACCTTTGAATTTCTCTGGCCTTACTTGCCCACCACTCGTTCTTTATTCTTCTGATTTCGCGTTGCGTTTCATACTTAGATTGGGTAAAAGCTTCTGCTTTTGATGAGTCGTTGGGGTGGTTGATAGCGTTTTGGAAGGCAGTATGTTTGCGGTCAAGAAGTTCTTGTATAAAAGCTTCATTATCATTGAACCAGTCCTCCTGTTTTTTAATTGCTGCAGTGCCAAGAATTTCCTCACTCGCACTTTTTAAACTGTCTTTAATTTGTGTCCAGGTAGCAGCGACAGAATTGGTTTCTTCTAGTGCACTCAAATTCTCTTGAACTTTTTGCTTTAGCTGTTCGACGGTTTGTTGGTCACGCAATTTACTAATACAGAGACGGAGTCTGCGTTTTACTTGAGTTCTTCGGTGTTTGGGTCTCATAACAATTTTCATTTTAGAGACAACAGGACGATGATCGGTCCAACATTCGCCATCAACACAAATATTCGCAGTATTAATCAGTTATAATTATTTAATGCAGGTGTTTATCATTATATACTTCATTTGTTTGTTCCATAGATACTTGTCATGTAATTTATAATTTCATGTTTGTTTGAGTTTGTTTGTTCTTATTTACCTGTTTCTTTTATCTTTTTTGTATTATATCTACTTTTGTTCTAATTTTATCCTGTAAATGGACCTCGGTCTGTTGGATATTGTAACTCAATAAATAAATAAATAAGAGAAAAATTCCAAAATCCCACACATTAAGTTAATTAATTAATGGAAGTCATTAATTTCTATTTTGTATTGGACGGGTTCTATTTTAATCAGAAATGAAGGAGTATCCAATTAAAAATGTGCACATACCTGACGATTTTATATCAACAATTCATCAAATTAATGATATTTTAACCCGGTATATATCACAACCGACGCAAGGCAATCAATGCCAATGGCAATAATTTACAAAAAGCCATTAAACAACGAAATATTTTCGACGTGACTGCAATCATAATTTGAAAATAGTTATATTTTTAAAGTGCCCCTTTTTATGGTAATTTATTTGAAGTGTTTAATCCGCACTGGAATTTCTTTCAGCTATTTCAATAAAGCATTTTCAGGAACGTGCCTAGATTTTATTACCGATTTATAGTTGGTACTCTAAGGCACGCAACGTAAATTGTTTCCTCAAATTACCTTAACTGACATTCAAGTTTCGAAGACTTCCGTTTTTGTAGAAACTGAATAACAGATTGTAAAAATTTTGAGCTTCGCGAAAGAAATTTTGTGTACTTAATTTTATATATTATCGTTACACATCCATTTACTTTCTTAATATAATAAATAATAATAATAATAAATAGACACCACAGAAATTAGACAACCCCCAATTCTAGAAACCAGAGGCTTGCGCGAAAGAGGGTTACACATTGAAAAAATGCGGACATACAACCATTTCCTCCGATAGTGCCGGAGCTGGGATTCGAACCCGATGGCGCGATACCTGTGTGATTAATCGCGATTGCCATCTCGCGCGTTAACCAACACGGCTATCGGTCAAACATACAATAAAACTTAAATTCATTATTCTCCATTTAAAGGGTATACCTCCCTTATAGTTTATGAAAAAGTTGAGAAAACCCCAATAGTTCTGTGACAGGGATTTAATACGGGTACCTCCTCGTTTTCGAGGGCGCTGAACACCGATGGTGATATTTTTAAGGTTCTTACACCTCAGGAAGCATCCCTAAACTTGAGAAACCACTCCTATTAAAATTATTTGGCATTAATTTACCGAAAAACATAATCAACTGGATTAAATCGTATTCTGGAAGGGCGAACCATGGTCACTAAAGTTAAGGGCACTACATCAGCACCACATGACGTTAAGCTTGGGGTTCCACTGGGATAGGTACTGGGGCCACTGCTGTTCCTACTATTTATTAATGATCTTCCAGAACATATCACTAGTGGTATCCTCACAATGTACACGGATGATACCACAATAACTGTATCTTCAGAATCTCCTCGCGAACTTGAACTCGCGATAAAATGTACAATATGTGAATTTGACACTTGGTGTCAGCGTAATAGATTAAATCTAAATAGTAATAAAACAGAATGCATACATTTTTTATCCGAAAGAATATCTCGAGTGATATTCAACTGGTGGATGGTATTGAATTTTCGGATTCAGTAGTGTTTTTAGGTACTCTTCTTGATAACAGACTTACTTGGGATGATCAGATTGACAATATTAGTAAAAAATGAAGTAACCTACTACGCCATTTTGCAAATGAAAGACAGCCTGGATATCTCGGGTCTTTTAAATATATACTATGCTGTGGCTTATTCACATTATATTTCGTTGAATATTATAAGCTGGGGTCATGGTAGAGACTTTACTAGAATATTCGTAGCACAAAAAAAAATTTAAGATTAATATTTAATATGAAAATTACTGAAAGTTGCCGACAAGTGTTAAAAATAAGGATGTACTAACTGCACCTGCTATATATATTTATAAATGCTTAACTTTTGCAAGAAATAATCTACACTTGTTAGAAACAAATTCCGCTGTCCATGACCACAGTACAAGGCATGGCAATCTTTTGCGTATCCCCTGGCACAATACCACCGCATATATTTTCTTGTTTTCTTACTTAATCCATTATAGCTAAATATGCCTGATTTTTTATGTGAGCATGTATTTTTATGATTTACTATATGTATGTATGTATATGTGTCTATATATATATGTTTGTGTATATATGGTTGTACATATATAGACCTTTAGTTAATACCTGACAATCGACTTTGTTAGTTAGCTATTATTGTATTTTACTTTGTTTTCTTGTTGCTATTGCATTACTGTTATTATTTCTTTGTCTTTCTTTTATATATTATTATGTTTATACTTTTATATGACTTTTCATACCTGTATTTCATACGGCTTATATATTCAATTCAAATTCAATTCAATTCAATTCAATTTATTCAGTTGTCACTTAATTATAATTACAGATTTATTGTATGTACAATGTATGTAATATAAATTCAGACTTTTTTTTTTATATGGCACCTAGCTGATTAAACAGCTGTATGTGCTCAAGATATAAACTAATATAATATGAACAATATATAATATATATAAACACTAAACAAATTTATTATAATTTTAAATTGAAAAATGACTACACCTTTAACTTAACTAACTAAAATTAACTAAAATTAGAACAGTTTATTTCCTACGATTATAAATTATTTATAAATTCAGCGTATTTCTCAACAATATAGGCTCTACATTTTTTATTAAATTTTTTGCGATTAATTATATTTCTAATGCTAATTGGCAGCAAATTGTAGAATTTAGGTCCAAGATAACTCAGAGATCGTTGGTTTATATCTCTATAGCTCATAGGAATTTGAAGATTTCTTTGTGTCTTATTTCTGGTTTCGTATAGATGATTTACATAGTTTTCAGGTTTTTTTTCTTTATGAACATATAGACATATCTCTAGAATGTACAATGATCTTACATTAAATATATCTTCATTGTATAATAAAACTGTTGGATAATATTTATCTTTATTGTATATTACTTTTAAAATAAAATTTTGTATTACATTTAATTGCCTTAATGCGTTGTTGTATAGACCTCCCCATACAATGATACCATACCTAATTAGTGATTCGACCAATGTTCTATATACCGTTATTAATAGATTTTTTGACATCATTCCACGCAGCAAGTAGAATTTGTGAATTAATTTTCTAACGTTATTTTTTAATTTCAAAATATGATCTTCCCATTTTAAGTGCCTGTCAATTACTATACCTAAATATTTTGTGTTTGAAACTTCTTTAATGCTATTTTCAAAATTATCTATAGAAATGCTGGAAAAGCTAGGGCGGTTAGCAGAGTTTATTGAAAAAGCTATATAATTAGTTTTATTTAAATTTAATGTTAGTTTGTGATAATCTAACCAATTTTTAACTTTAACCAGTCCTGATTTTACATGTGCCTTAACCTCATCCCAATTTTTTCCTGAAAAGAGCAGTGCAGTGTCATCTGCGTATGAAACTATCGTGCCATTAATATCAAGATTCGTCAATGAATTTATGTATGTAATGAATAAAATTGGTCCAAGGACTGTTCCTTGAGGAACACCTATTTTGATATTAATATCATCACTATACGAATTTCGAATTTTTACCATCTGTTTCCTATCTGTTAAATATGATTTAAAAACATTCAGCACAGTACCCCTTACCCCATAGTTTTCTAGGATACTAAGGAGTTTGTCATGAGGTACTGTGTCAAACGGTTTCGCCAGGTCCAAAAACACAGCAATGCTCCTTTTCCCAGTGTTGAGGTGCGTGGTTATTTGACCCACCAGCTCACACATCGCGTCACAGGTACTAAGCCCGCCAACAAATCCAAACTGACTTTTTGATAATATATCATTTTCATTAAAAAACTTAATTAGTCGATGTTTAAGACATTTTTCAAAAATTTTACCAAAGTTATTCATTACACTTATTGGTCTGAAATTATTAATGTCGTGTTTACTTCCTGCTTTGTGGATAGGACTTACTATTGTTGTTTTGAATTGTATTGGAACTGTGCCTGTTTTGAAAATTAGATTTATAATATGCAAAAGTGGAGTTATAATATAAGTATGCATAGCCTTTATGATTTTTGAGGGCACTCCATCAATCCCAGGAGCGCTATTATTCTTTAATGAATGTATGTGATTTATGAGTTCATTGCGGTTAACTGGATAAAGAAACATAGATGAGTTACAGATATGGTTTGAGTTTACTTCATTCACGGGTTTGATTTTGTCTGCCATGTTTTTGCCTACATTTATGAAAAAATTGTTACAGTGGTTAGCCATATCTTTATCAGTTTCAAATTTAGTGTTATCCTGTAGGATGTTTATGTTTTCATTATTGTTGTTTCTTTGTTCATTAGTTGCTTCCGAGATAATTTTATAGATTTTTTTAATATTTCCCTCATTGTTTTTAATTTCATTTTGATAAAAGTTATTTTTGCACTTTGCAATAAGTTTATTCAAAGAATTGCGATATAATTTATATTGATTTTTTAACTCATCATTATTATGTTGCAGTAATCTTTTCTTTAATTTATCCCTCTGTTTTATTGAGTTTATTATACCATTGGTTATCCATGGCTTTTTTTTTTTTTGTTCAAGGATTTTAACAATTTTAATACTCTTTGCTTGCTCACAACAATGTAGGAATGTTTTATAGAAAGCGTCAGTTGCTACTGCCGAGTTAGAAGCGCTTATTACAGATTGCCATTCTTGAGTTTGTAGTAAATTCTTTAGTTTATCATAATTTATTTTTTCTATTTTTATTTCTTTGGTTTTTTCTAACTGATTTATAGTCTGACTTCCAGGCTTTAATAATACATTTAACATTATGGGGTAGTGGTCAGTTAAGTCAGAATTTAATACAAATGATTGGTACCAGATACGCTCAGTTTTTAATTTCCTTCTTACAAATATATGATCAATACAAGATGCTGTTGTTGAAGTTACTCTTGTAGGACAAGTAATAAATGGCGAAAATCCATATTCATTCAGAGTAGATAGGTATAAATTAACATGCTCATTATTATTATCACATATGTTTAAATTAATATCGCCAATAAAGATTTCTATTTGATTTTTTAGGTTGTCTGCTAAATATATCTCAATATCTTCTATGAAATGCCTTTCATTTGTAGAGGGCGGTCTATACACACAATTAATACCAAATGTTATATTTTGTATCGTAACAGCAATTTTACTTAAGGTAACAAGAGATCTTGACAGTTTGTGGTCAATTATATGAACGTTTAGATTTTGCTTTGTGTAAATTAACATTCCATCATTTTTGTTCAGGTTAGCATTATTATAATGGATGTTGTACCCTGGTATATTGAATTGATTACACGAAAGTTGAAAACATTCACTTAATACTATGATGTCACAGTAGAACAATTCATATGCATGTAAAAATACTATAAGGTTGACAAAATTTTTTTTTATACTTCTTATATTTACATGTACTAAATTTAGAAACTTTTCTTTAATGTTTATATGAGTTTTAAGAATATCACCACAAATACTATCCTGTGGAAGTTCGATGTTTTCTTCCATGTCCTCTAGATTATTGAACACTTCTACTTCTTGTTGCATAGCCATTACTATAAACCATAATCTATTTTACTTCTCATCACTTCTATTAAGTACTTGTATGTTGGACATTCGAGATCACTGGTTTTATGACTTACGTCATGGTTGGTTTTGAATTTTTGGTTTGCTACCACACAGTTTACACATTTTTTTGTTGTTTTTGGGCATTCAACGATATTGTGTTCACCCATGCAGTGTTCACACACTGTTTTCTTGTTGCACTCATTATTTTTATGATAATATTCCTGGCATTTGAAACATCTAGGAATACTGATATCTTCATACACCCTGTATCGTTCCCATTGCAGATATGCTTTTTTTTCATACATAAATTTTTGAAAAAGTTCTGGAGAGCACTCAGCATAAACTGTCTTGAATTCGCTATTCTTGTGCTTTTTTATATATGTGACTATCAATTTATCATTTTCTTTTATGAATTGGTTTTGGTCTCGTATATCTTCTTCAATTTGTTTTTCGAACATATCTGTATCACAGTTTATTATTTTTATTCTGGGCTTCCTCAAGCCCATAAATATATGAATAAATATTATTATTATTATTAATTATTATTTCGCGTTTTTTTATCGTAGGCATGCAGATCGGTTCTTTGGCTAAGATTTGGGTAGGCCGTCTGAAATTTAACCATGCAACATCTTATCCACCCCCCGGGGTTGAAACTACCCCCTCCCCTAATACTAAAATATCCCAAAAAAATCAAAATGCGCGAAAATTTGTTTATCCCCCTTTTCAATGGTGCTCAAAACGATGGTAATATTCATTTCCTCCTCACCCTCCACCAACCACCGTTAAAACCGCCCCTTTTTCATATTTCTTGATACTGGGCATGTGGGGACTAAAATATGCCCAGTCTCATAATAAAATCAAATCGAATCAGTGCTCGCATGCCCAGTACCTTTAAATGCAAAAACGGGTGGTTTTGGGGGTGGTTGATGGAGAGTGGGGGGTGAAATAGTATTGACATATGTCTCGTCACTAAACTCCCTTTACAATGTCGAAATCCCCTTAAAAACCCTGATCAAACGAGTCCCCACATGCCCCGTACCAAGAAATATGTAACGAAGATGATTTTAGAGGCGGTTGGAGGAGAGTGGGGTAGAAATTAATATTACCATCGTGTTTAGCACCCTCGAAAACGAGGAGAAACCATTTTCCACTATTTTGTATTTTTCGGTGGATTTCAATGCTAGGGGTGGTGGTAATTTACACCCCGGAGTTGGATAAGGTGTTTTATGGTTAAATTTCATACGGCCTAGCCAAATCCTGCCCAAAAAACCAATCCGCATGCCTACGATGGAAGAAACACGAAATAGTGGTGGTTTTTCAAGTTTAGTCACAGAGCTTTTGTGTTTTCACCCTTTTTTTGCAATTTTTTCATGAAATATTATTTATTCATTTTCAGAATGGACCACCATTACTTTTGGATACCGCAGAAATATCGGGAGATAATTTTTGCCACCTTGTATATCTGGATAAATCATTAAGATTTTATGAAATCCATAACATTCCAGTGTAGCGAAAGAAAGACACCAATTCAGGTTATCAAACGTTTTAGAAAAATCTTGATAGACTAGGGCATCACCCATCATAAATTATATATAGAGTGCTGTTCGGAGCACTGAGAGCAACGTTAAAAAGAACGGGTCCTGTACTGGAATTTGTCCCACATAAATTATGCTGTTGATTGGACTAAATGAGTGTAATATTTGTACCAAATTTTATTTCAATATATGCGGCTGTTCCGAAAAGTGTGGGATGTCTTAAGCTCAACAAGGTGTGTTCTACCATCCACATCACTATGTCCTTTTACCTTTGGGACACCCTATATACTATGCAAATAACAACAGCTGTCTCACCAACACAGCCTACCGCGGTTTTAACAAGGAGTACTATTGGCAGAAATAATGAAACTATTATTATGCTAAAGAAATACAAGTTGTATGTAATAGTAACTTACACCAAAAAGAGTACGTCTCTGTACTTTTTTAGAATTTTATGATTTCTTTTCTCAAAGAACAACAACATGATATGTATCCTAGAACCGAGGCCGTTTAAGATATATGATTTTTTTGTCTTAGAATTAATCAGAGAATCAACCGTTAAAGTTTGGTTATATATTTAATTAACACCCTGTACGAAATAGATATTTAATTCAAAGCCCCTCTAACTAAAACTATAAGTTATTTATCGGTTCACCAATCTATTTGATTTGACAGATTCAATTGTATTAGAAGATTCTAGAACAACCACTGATGAAGGTTGATGTACAAAGGACTGGCCAATAAACATCTATAGAGAAAGACATATCGGCTGCCTTTAGAAGCAATTATTCAGTTCAGCCTCAAGATTAATTCAAAATAACAAATTTCATTTGTAACCTAATGATATCGATTATTTGATGCATTTAACTAAAGACTTCAGATATTCTAAAGGACTTCGATATAGAGAGTGCGTAACAGAGTTCAAAAAATATATATGACTATCGGTGCAGTAAAAGCGTAGTGTGTAAAGAAGCGAAATATCAGCGAGATTACATAACACTAAATAAAGTTATTTTATAGAAAATAAAAAATGTTTTCTGTAAATTTGATGTATATAAAATGTCATTAACTCTACCTGTTGGTAGAAAAACATGACACGCATCATACAAACAAGGCAGAAAAGAGAGATACAACCTTCAAATTGGAACAATGATGCTTTTTCTACCTGATATCCTGCAATTTGGTCCATACACAGCACAAAATACCTACCTTACACTTTTAGATGCAAGTGCTAGTTGGCTATAATAAATTTGAATTAAACAATTGCGTGCATAGACTCAGCAACAACGGAACTTTGCTAATTTTTTATATAAATTGGCATTATTCACAAAAAACGAAACCACAGAGTCTATAGTAGATATGAAAATATTTTTTTCTACTCCCTACATAGAAAATACTATTTTTTCCACGACCGGGAGTAGAAATCGACTTCTATTGCATCAAAATTATGACAGAAGTAAAGCATTTACTCCTTAAGGACGAAATAAGACAATAATTTCCCTAGGGGAGTTTGTATTACATTTTGTTTAACTATTGGGCATGAAATAAAAACTCCCTTAGGGAAATTATTATCTTATTTCGTCCCTAGGGAGTAAATGCTTTACTTCTGTCACAATTTCGCTCCAATTTATTATAATTCTTTATTTATGAAATAAATGTTTCTACTCCCGATCGTGGAAAAAATAGTATATGCACCTTGGGAGAGACCGCCATTTTTCCCTCGATGTATTTGTTGCCCTCGGGCTTCGCCCTCGGACCTCAAATTACACCTCAGGAAAAATAAGACGTTTCTCTCCCTTAGTGTATAATGTACTATTGCCCCCTCATTTCAGGGAGTAAAGTAGTACTTTTCCTCCCTCGGGAGGAAAATACTTTGCCTCCCTAGGGAGGAAAATACTTTGGCTCCCTCTGGAAGCAAACAAGTAGAAACTTCAAATAGCTGTAATGGTAGTGTATAGACTTCTTTTATTGATACACAAACTTCCTGAAAATGTATAATAATACTTTTCTTTGAAAGAGATTTTTTATTACTTACGTTTGCTTCTTCCAGAATATCTTGAGGAACTTCATCTTCACATTCGGAATGCATTATTATAAACTTTTTGGAAGTTTGTTTACTTTGTAAACAAGAAGCAACCTTAGCAACGTTCCATGTACTTAGATTTTTAACAATATTTACTTATCTAAATACCTATTATGACATTTTGACATATTTGGTTTTTTGATTGTCATGCATAAGAAAGTATAAAATATATGTAAAACCAATGTAAAACACTGTAAATGGTCGTAGAAAAAATCATATGTATTACACAGGAGCAAAGTGCCATTTCCTCCCTTGGATATTGATGGCCTCCGCTTCGCGTCGGGCATCAAACTATTCGTGGGAGGAAATTATGCACTTTTCTCCCTTGTCATACAAATAGCTATTGCGTAACAGTGCGGCCTAGCAGTAAACGCAGCCAAAGTGCATCTTAAAGATTTCATTTGTGCTAGAGAACCACAACTAGGCTTTTCAAGAACTGGTTTATATAAAATGGCCTTCAGAAAAATTCGAACGGAAAAAATGAAAATCTGAACTATCGGCGCAAAGAAGTCGCATTTATTATTTGAGTGATAATGTACCAAAATACAAAAAACATATTTTTCATTACAAAAATAATAAACATATATAGGCAAATGCACAACATCACTTCACTGGCCTCAATAATCATCAAATTACAGACACGATGTGTCCGCAACTTGCCAATAGCTCCATCTGGTGACGACTTATTGCAATGAAGTTGGCGACAAATTCGGACTAAGTATATGTTTAACAAAATATATAATCCAACACAAAGTGGATAAATTATTACAAAAACAATAAAAGTATGGTAAAGTAAAAATATACCTACTACGACAGTTCAGTATTTCACTATTTCCTATGAAAGGAAATCGATTCATTGCCACCAATCAAGGTGCACAATGTACGTTTCCAAATCGATTGAAAATAATGTCCTATAACTTCCGACATACTACGTCTTCAATCGGAAAACGCCTATGTCGCACTTTGAGAGCTAACAAGCTCGAATCTAGTCTGCGGCTGGCAATGCACAACAGCACTGCACTGGAAATCTGCCTGCTGGGGGCTTTTACGTTTTCCGATTGAGGACGTAGTATGTCGGTCGAAAGTTATAGGACATTATTTTCAATTGATTTGGAAACGCACATTGTGCACATTCATTGGTGGCAATGAATCGATTTCCTTTCATAGGAAATAGTGGAATACCGAACTGTCGTAGTAGGTATATTTTTACTTTACTATACTTTTATTGTTTGTGTAATAATTTATCCGCTTTGTGTTGGCTTATATATTTTGTTAAATATTTTTCATTACAACATTTAAATATATATCGTTTCTATGTTTTTTTAGGTGTGACAAGCTTAATTGTAAAAAAACTAAGGTGTCTTATAACTAAAGTAGGGTAAAACATATAAGATTGACGCCAATCAAAATGTGATAGTAGAAAGGATAGAAACAAGGCTATAACCTGCTGCTGTATATATATTTAAATGCTTACCTTTATTTCTTTCACCAATCCCTTTATATGTTAGGTTCTCATTGTACTGCCTTACGTCCCATTTGCTGATGAGATCTATCAAGGAAATTCCAGGGCTACACTTGTTATCACAGTCGGGGCATCGAATTGGCGGGCAAAGGTCCTCGAACGATTTTTTATTAGGAGGTAGGACACCAAATATCGTTTCTCTTCCTTGTTCTGGACCAACTCGCGGAGGTTTCCTCGGATCCAAGTCTGTAAATAAGTGAATTAATTTGTCTTAGATTTACCTTTCGCTACCAAATGTAATGATATATAAACTGATCAAAATTTACCAGATAAATCACTTATCACACCAGTTGGCATTCATAAAATGTCTTAAGGAAGAGGAGATTTGATATCCAGAAGCACAATTAAGGTGGTAAGTTATGCGGTAGTAAACCAAATAATGAACTTGATACTAACATTTACCAAATCTCTCTTTCACAGAATTCACCCAAACTTTCTGTTGCGTAATTCCAAAAAGGCATTCATAGTTATAATACGAGTTAAACTCAGCATCAAGGTATATGCATGTACGCACCATTTTGTTTCAGGCGTCTCAGAAAAATCGAGATCCTCAGTCTTAAATATCATTGACGTTTCTTGATTTTAAGATTATCGGTTTAGAAAATTTCATACTGCGCATTGCATACTGCAGTGAATAATGATTTCATTATTCCATTATTTTTAAAGTTTATCTACATGCTTGTTATTTTGTCTGATTTTTTTAGTAAGCCATGCCAACCTGTCAAAATATAATTTTGTCATCGATTTGAAACATTAAATCACATTCATTATGTACTTTTGTTGGTTTTTGCTATTAAAAAACTAAAAATATGAATACTAATAGTGAAAATAAAATGTCTTGAACACCGCCAGAAATTACCTCTGAATGTATTGTCATAAAAGTAAAAAAAATTGTATACGTTATACAAACCTTATGGATTGGAAAATTTTTAAAAATGCTATTATTCTAAAAACTAAATATTGATATTATTTAATAGCCGTGGACAAAGTATAGTATTCTACTGGCATATAATGGCTATTATTTACAATTTAAAAATGGCTTGACATTACAGAATGAAATCTTTCCCTTCTGACAACATATGTTTAATATAAACAAGAACTCTATTAATATCGAGGCAGCTCAGTTCTAACGCGCTGAACGATAATAATGCCTCGGCGTGCGCTTGGCATAGTGCGAGATGTACAATAAATATGTAATATTTCCATTTAAACCTAGACTTACCGTAAATCGTAAATTCTCCTTTTGTCTTCTGCAATTCGTTCTTGGCTATGCAATGATATAAATGACGTAAGTCTAGAGCATTTACTTTGGTAATGTTCAACTGCATTCTAGTTTTATAACCGTCCCTTTCAAGAGCGTTGTCTATTCTGTACTTATCGCCGTTTTCTAAAAGGCGGCCGTCAGAACGCTCCCAGTATCTACAAAAGGAAAATAACATGATAGTATTACTTATCTCTGTTTGTATGCATAGATAAGCATATTGTTTCTGTAAGGGATGAACTTTAAGAGAACTTTAATAACACAGGACAACGCAGAGTGGGTCAAAATGGTCAAAATTTGACTAAAATTCTGAAAGTGGGTGTGTTGCCTGAAGCTAAAAACAATTATTCTATGGAGTTTAGTCGATTCTGGTGTAAGTTTGAAATAGTTTTGAAAATCCCGCAAAACAATAAAAATAATAGTAATAATCACAGATGAATATTTTAAAGAAAAACATTATGGAGGGTAATTTTTGGGATGATCGTCAGGGGGCAGACAAAAGTGTAAGCACTATCTCTAATAATGAAAGCAGATATATCATCAGGACTCTTAGTGAATATACTTCAGCTTTAGTAAGGCTACATGCCTTGCTTCACTAGAAATATATATATTCAGGATATTTGTTGCACCCCGTATATACCGCCTATGCCCACCCTGCTGTAGCTTTAAATACATATTTTAGGTTTCGAGTAATGGGCATTGAAATTAACGGGCGTTTAGATCCTGTGTATTGGCTGGGGTAGAAAGTATGGTTTTAATATTATATGATGAAATTTGAAGTTGGGAATTCACTGCGGGATTCGTCAACATTTTTGAATTAACTTTTTATTCAACAACATTGGCCATCAGAAAATCTGCACATCTCCGCGCCGTTAAGAGAAACAAAAATAAGCCGTGACTGATGATTAAGGATCGTACCCGGGGCGTATTAGTAGCTGTCAGTTGCTAAAGTGATTTAACTTTTCCCATCAAAATATATTTAGGCTCCCTCTTTATCGGTTTAACATAATTTAGGCTCATAAAAAAATGCGACAGTTACTCCGTCTGTTATTTTATCATTATGCCAGTGACATATTTTCAGTTGAACAATTCTGTAAGTCAACGAACACATGCTGTATTTATAGGAATATATTTTCTATTTTGTGAAGGAAATGGGTAAAATTTAAACTAGTAAAGTACTCGGTATTGTATAAATTCTCGGGCTATTTTAAATGTGAAGTTTATACTTTAATCTAATACGTGGCGACGGAAATAGTAGAAAATAAATCCCTGTGTGCTGTCGCTATTAATTGTGCGATCGAGAGAACTGTACAATGCATAAAATATGCCGAAATGCTGTACCCTTAAGAAATACACACTGTGCCAAAAACACTTACATTTTTTGTTGGAAAGCGATACGATCAGTTAATTATTTATAGATAAGTATGTTATTATAGCTATTAATAAACTTGAAAAGATTGCATTGGTTTATAGCCCAGGAGTAGAGGAAGGCCCAACAAGAAAATAATTCCAGAAAATCTGAAATTTATTTTAATCACTTTAATGATATAGAATGGAATAGAATAGAATGGAATGGAATAGAGTAGACTGGAGTGGAATGGGATAGAATAGACTGGCGTGGGATAGAATAGAATAGACTATATGCTACTGTGCAATTTGTAAGTTTACAGATATATACGGGTGTTAGAAAAGTATGGGGGAAAATCTCGAACAGTTTGCATCAAATCGAAAAATAAAAAAATACGCGTCAAAATTTTTTTTAAAAACTATCTACTGATACCAAAACGACCTCCCCCCCACCACCCTATGGGTGGGGTGAGGGGTAACTTTAAAATTTCAAATGGAAACCCCTATTTCGGATTCTATGGAAAAAATATGTAAATTTTATTCCGGACATTTTTTTCGATTCTTGCATAGTGTCGCTCTAATCGCAAAAAATGAAAAGAAAACATTACTGTTTTAAGAGTAGCGTCTTGTGCGCATAAAAAAACGTCCAATTCAAAAACTGAAAAAAACACATATTTGTTATTTTTACGAAATCTATCCAATGACATTGGATTTGACTCTCCCACCCCTAACCTAGTGGGCGGGGCGGGGGGCAACTTAGAAATTTGTAATGAAAATCCCTATTTTTTATAGCGGATTCGGATTCTACGGCCAAAAATACGTGAATTTTATATCGGGCATTTTTTTCGATTCTCGCAAGTTGTCGCTGCAATCGCACAAAATTGAAATAAACCTTAAGCGTTAAATATTTACAAACTCTAGCTACTCGTGTTGAGAAAAAAACATTCAGTTTAAAAAACAATATCTGTGATATCTTGGTTTTTATGAATGTTTTTTTTTAAAGTGTTCTTAATAACAGTATTTGTTTTGTGAAATTTCTACGAGAACGTTCAGTTCCTTCCAACTTTTGTAGAGGCAGGAGCGCACTTTTGTACGGGAAAAGTTATTTCATTTTTCATTAGTTCTCGCATTTTTTTCTGCATAATGGCTACTTTAACAGAGGAAGAGAGAGTTTCTCTTTTAATGATGCGAGGTTGGGGCGATAAAGAAAGGTCTTATGATGAAGTTGTGATTTTATTCAACAAAACTTTCCGTGTACATCAAGTGGGAATTTCGAAATCTACTGTGTCCCGTACCATCAAACGAGCAAAATTTGAAACATCGGAAGCTCGACAAATGGAAGTGACCCAGGCGTTTATTGAAAATCGAAGGTTATCAATCAGAAAAGCCAGTCAACAGCTTGATATGAGTGCATTTTCAGTTCATAAGAATTTGAAACTTTTGAAATTTTATCTTTACAAAATTCACCTTCACCAACAGTTAAATGAAGATGATTTTGATCGGCGACTTGAATTTAGTGAATTAATGATGGAAAGGAGTAACCAAAACCCAAAATTTTTGTCATCTCTACTTGTCTTCTCAGATGAAGCAACTTTCAAACTCAGTAGAAAAGTTAATCGCCATAATTTCAGATATTGGAGTGACGAGAACCCTCACTGGATGCTTGAAGCACACACGCAGTATCCACAAAAATTAAATGTTTGGGCAGGAGTTTTCAGGGATCGAATCATAGGACCGTTTTTCATAGATGGAAATTTGAATGGAGAAAAATACCTGGAAATGTTTACAAATCAAATAGTTCCCGCAATACAAGAGATTGCTGGTGATGAGTTCGATAATGTTTGGTTCCAGCAAGATGGGGCTCCTCCACACTATCGGGATATTGTTAGGGACTATTTGAATGGTACTTTCGAAAATCGATAGATAGGTCGAAGAGGAACTATTGAATGGCCAGCAAGATCTTCCGACCTCGCGCCGCTTGATTATTTTGTTTGGGGCTACGTGAAGGGTAAGGTTTATTTCACTAAACCTCGTGATTTGGAAGAGCTGAGGACGCATAATAAACATTTTTGCAGAAATACCACCTCAAATGATAAGAAGTGCTATTGAAAATTTTACGTACGTTTCGGACAATGCCAAGAAGTCAATGGGCACCATTTTGAACACCTGCTATAATCTTGAAATTAAAACCTGCTAGTGTAGCAGTTAAGCTGTAAACTAATTGCCTCAACTGGCCGAAATCCTCACCTTGCCTTAAATGGCTGAGTTATCTTCTTGCCTTTACTGGCTGGGATCAAGAACTTGTCTGAAGTGGCTGAATTAAGAGGTAAAACCACTGTTAGTTTTTTTTTTAAATCGAGTTTTTTATTGCCCTGTAAAAAATGTAAATTGAAAATTACTAGCTGCTAATAAATTTACAGAATGTTAATAGTTGTAATTTCCGCACGACCGTGTAAAATCACTGTTCTCAAAACAGCTCGGGAAATCATTCACTCTGAGATCAGTAGTTTTACTTTTCGTTTTTTTTAAGTATGCGTTCAAAACTTTCAATTTTTTGCGATTGCAGCGACACCTTGAGAGAATCGAAAAAAATGCCCGATATAAAATTCACGTATTTTTGGCCGTAGAATCCGAATCCGCTATAAAAAATAGGGATTTTCATTAGAAATTTCTAAGTTGCCCCCCGCCCCACCCACTGGGTTAGGGATGGGGGAGTCGAATCCAATGTCATTGGATAGATTTCGTAAAAATAATAAATACGTGTTTTTCAGTTTTTGAATTGGACTTTTTTTTATAGGCAAAAGACGCTACTCTTGAAACAGTAATGTTTTCTTTTCATTTTTTGCGATTACAGCGACACCATTCAAGAATCGAAAAAATGTCCGGAATAAAATTTACGTATTTTTTGCCGTAGAATCCGATTCCGCAATAAAAAATAGGGGTTTCCATTTGAAATTTTAAAGTTGCCCCTCGCCCCACCCACTAGGTGGTGGGTGGGGAGGTCATTTTGGTATCAGTAGATAGTTTTTTGAATAATTTTTGATATGTATTTTTTTATTTTTCGATTTGATGCAAACTATTCGAGATTTTCCACCGTTGCCATACTTTTCTAACACCCGGTATGTTTACATTAGTATTTACATTAAACAGTTGACACAATTGGTCGGTGTTTAAAAATGGACGATGCTTTAAAAGACGTCATCCGAAGAAAAGCTTATAATTTTTATCAAGAAAATGAAGTCCTTATGAGAATTTCGTTTATTATTATTTCAACTTCCTTACTTTAATAGAAGTTTTTATTTTAATTGAAATATAATAACATAACTCATTCGGTTTTGTTTGAAATACGAAGGCGTTTTAATGAGAATTATGTTTTATTTTATTTTTATCGTTTTTAACAAGATTTAGTGATCATTCGTGATGAATTTAGCAATAACTGGAGAATTATTAAAAACAACAAAAATTTTTCGAATCATTCTTTCTCGAAAGCGACAGATTTTACGGAAGTAACACAATTGTACCCTATTTTAAACATCTCAAATTTACAAGCCTTAAATAAAACATACGGATAATCAAGCATAAAAAGTTATAATCGAAAATGTCTGTTGACCTCCCAAATGAGACGTTCATGATCGCAATTTAAAAAAAATATATTTACAACAAATGAGAGTGCATGTGCAGGTTAACAGACAAAACAAAGCTTTACCTTTTAAAAAAATTAACGAGGCAGTGCTACCTTCAGAGGTCTCTCTTAGACCGCAACTTTGTACAAGGTGATTTGCGTCAAATCGACATGAAAAAATCTCCAGATTATGATGTTTTTACTTGGCAGGAGTTTCTGAATACGCTGTATATTTTATCCATAGTGAAATTTGTATATTCACCGCATATAGAATTTTTAGATTTTATCTTTTACACAAGGCATATTAAGGACTAAAGTTAAGACAAGATAAAATTGATTGTCACATAGCAAATGAAGTTGTTCATTGAATGTTTTAAAGACTTACCTAACAGGTTCAGGAAAGGCTTCGACATCGCACTCGAGTACAGCCGTTGATCCATTTGCAACTCCAACCAATTGATTCGATATTCGGATGATGGGTGGAACTATTGATGAGACATTGATTGATTAACTTTGAATAAAAACTGACATTTTATTTTGTGCTGCTTCTTAGGCTTGTACGCGCAAAATACGTGCAGCATTTTTTAATCTTGTTTATTAATTGGAGGCTGTCGTACTTGATCTTATTAAATGTTTGTCACATCCTGTACTAAACCGTATATATGTAGGTAAATATTGATTTAAATAGATTGTTCTAAAGAAGAGAAATGGATGGATGAGTAGCTGTTTATAGGCTTAAAAATGTGAAATACGTAAATTCAATCAAATTGAAAACAAAAGTGTTTGGGAAAAATTTCGTAAACGTTGATTTATTTTTCAAAGATAATTCTCTTGATAGCCAACTAAAATTTGGTATCAGTTATTTTCAATCATTAGTATTTTTTAAACACATGCCCTCCTTTTTATATTGCATTTGACAGACCTCACCGTTGTATATACAGAGTGGGTCATTGAAAACGAGACACGCCTGTTTTGGGACACATAGAACAGTTTCTGAATTTTGGAACTTGAGATGAAGGGAAGTAGTGAGATGGGGTGCTATTTAAGGGATGAATACCGTTTTTCGTGATTTGTGGCGAAACGTGACCTCCTAGAGAAAAGTATTTTATACAAAAGTTGTGGATAATAAATGAATCTAAAACTTTTATTGTATATATTTTTCGAAATAACCTCAAAGTTTGCGAGAAAATGACGAAAGACCGATTTTTATGTTTTTATTTTTTTTCTCGCGTGAAAATTATTTAATTTAAATGAAACGCTGTGAAAGTACGTAATTCTTTGCATATAATAAACATGCATTTTTTCAATTATGAAAAATAAATATTTTTCGAGATTTTACCATTTTTCCGAGAAAACATCCCTATCTTCGGCGAATAACTTTATTGATTTTTTTTTGGATTTTGATGTTCTACAAGTGCTCATTTTTTTCGTCGAGATGTCTACTTTCAAATGGTATGTCGATGTTAGTGATTTATTGTCATTTGGCACTAAAAATTAAGAAAAACCGAAAAAGAAATTTTTCGAATCTCGAATTTGTCGATTTTTTTCATTATTTTCAATTTTTTAGCATATTTATGTTAATAATTCATAATATTTTAATGAAAAAACTTACTTTGGTATAAAATAACTAAATTTGAATGAATTTAGTTATTGGAAACCACGCTAAAATTGAATACAAACAAAAAAAATACTGTTACATATTCAAAAAAAAAATGTACAAAATTTGAAATTTCTCAGCATACAGGTATTTGAAATGCCCGCTCAAAAGGACTGAAGGTTGGGGGTAGAGAGGGGTAGGACAAAGTGAGCCTGCACAAGAGCAGCAGAGCTCATTCTGTTGTAGTAGTAAATCTCTATTAGTCTAGTTGTGTAAAAGTATTTTTTCAGTTTGTGATGCGTCCTTTGTAAACGCACGTGGTGATTGAGTTTTCGATTAAAATTAAACGAATACCCTTTTCACGAGAAATTTTTTTATCAAATCAAAATAATAAAAACAATTTAATTATCACAATATCAAATAAATTACAGTCCGAGGGCTTTTTGTGTAAGCGAGCTCCTGAAGACGCCGACGCACTGATTGTTAATACTGCGATCCAATTAGCTAAACAAGATGATAAAACTGTAATAATCATGGGTCAAGACATCGATTTACTAGTTCTTTTACACCAATTAAATTCGAATGGGCTGGATATTTATTTTCACAAACCCGGCTCAAGCAACGTCAAAGATTCATTTTATACATCCCATTGTTTTAAACACGAACCATACACAAGTGTAATAGCGTTTCTTCATGCTTTCTCTGGGTGTGATACAACTTCAAGTTTTGCTGAAAAAGGGGAAAAAACAATAGTAAGATCTTTATTGGACAATAAAAATTTATTAAACCTAGCCAGTGTTTATTATCAAAAAGATGCAGACCACATAACCATAGCAAAAAATGGATCTCAACTTACAGCTAGTATTTACAAAACTAAGGAAATTTATAACTCATTAAATCAATTACGATTTGAGCTGTATCAGCAAACTACAAACAAATCCACTTTTAAATTGAAAAAACTCCCTCCAACTGAAGAAACAGCTGCACAACACTCCTACAGAGTCTATTACCAATTGCAAAGTTGGTTGGATAATTTTGACAACGATCAGGACAACAAAAAAGCAAAGGACTGGGGCTGGAATGAAAATGTAGGAAGATTCGTGCCGAAATACATTTCTGACAGTTCCGACTTGATTCCCGGAAAGTTGTTAAAAAGCGTTAGCTGTACTTGTGAAAGTAGATGCAATAATCAAAGGTATGGTTGCCAAAAACACGGCTTAAAATCTACCAATCTATGCAATACATACACTGAGAACTGTTCAAATAGAGACAGAGAAGTATTTGTAGATTTAAGTGATTCTGAAGATATTGATGAAGAGCCAGCAAAGAATAATGACATCGACATTGAAGAGCCTGAAAATGCTAATGATTTTGAAGATAATATAGAATTTGAGAGTTTGATCGATGAAGAAAACCAACCACAACAAAAAAGGCCTCAAATTGATTAGATTTTAACAATCATTTTATTGATTTTTCTTTTTATAAGCTATACACAACCAATATTAATAAAGTAAATATTTGTAAATAAAGTAAAGAATTCGTAGCAAATATAAATAAATTGTATATTGTATTTTATCATATGTATTTAGAATAATTTAATATGCATATAAAGTTTTCGAAACTTAACTGTAGCTTATGAAAATTAATAAAGTACTATTGATTTCCATGTAAATGTTAAGTTTTATGAAGTTTTCCCTACCTTTCCGTGATGAAATTCATTCAACTTTATTTATTTTATACCAAAGTAAGTTTTTTTTATTAAAATAGTATGAATTATTACCATAAATATGCTAAAAAATTGAAAATAATGAAGAAAATCGACAGATTCGAGATTCGAAATTTTTTTTTTTCGGTTTTTCTTAATTTTAAGCTGCTAAATGACAATAAATCACTAACATCGACGTACCATTTGAAAGTAGACATCTCGACGAAAAAAATGAGCACAAGTAGAACATCAAAATCCAAAAAAAAATCGATAAAGTTGTTCGTCGAAGATAGGGGTATTTTTTCGGAAAAATGGTAAAATCTCGAAAAATATTTATTTTCCATAATTGAAAAAATGCATGCTAATTATATACAAACAATTACGTACTTTCACAAAGTTTCATTTAAATTAAATAATTTTCACGCGAGAAAAAAAATAAAAACATAAAAATCGGTTTTTCGTGATTTTCTCGCAAACTTTGAGGTTATGTCAAAAAATACATACAATAAAGTTTTAGATTTTTTTATTATCTACAGCTTTTGTATGAAACACTTTTCTCTAGGAGGTCATGTTTCGCCACAAATCGCGAAAAACGGTTGTCATCCCTTAAATAGCACCCCATTTCACTACTTCCCTTCGTCTCAAGTTCCAAAGTTTTTTTTCCATTTTTTATAACCTCAACTATATATTCCAGCCGGCCGTTGCCTGCTATTAAGTTTTTCATGTCAAAAAGGTAACGGCCCCAACCTATTAACTACATAAATCAAAAATAATTTGAATATGTGAGTTAATAGCTTTAATTTTGTAGCACAGTATATAATCATTTTAAATTCAGACGTTTAATAAAAATAACAAAACATAATCTAATAAACCAAAGAAATCTCTCCGCAGAGGGATTAATTTTTCATTAAGCTTTATAGTGAAGCTTTAAAAAGTCCCAAGTGCTGCACTAAATTTTCAACAGCTTCTTGTAGGCGTAGGATAATTATAATCCTTATTAATTTTTAGTGAGTAACTTGACTTTGTTTTCTGGAAGTTGGTAATCGGCGTTTTAGATTTAGATGGTTCGTGCTGTTTCTTTTAAGGTAATTTATATTTAAACAATATCTTTATACGTATATAATACCAAATCTTTATTATCTAGCAAGCAAGTAATTTTTACTTCTACATGTTATTTTAAAACGTTATTTCCCCTTTGTTAATTTGTGTAGGACTGTTTATATTGAGTTACATTTGGTTATTAAAATTTCATGTGTTTAATTCACAAAGCGGTAGGTGCTCTTTGTGGTGACATCAAATTGGTATGCAAACAAATTAGAACAACATATTAATGTTCAGTCGTCGTTTTTATTAAATTTTATGAATAATAAACAATAATATATTCTTTAGCAGTCTTCTTGGCCCTCTTAAAACCATTAATTTACTAAAATATATTTCTGCAGGTGCAGTTCACCAAAGAATATATTTCTATACTCTTTCACTGTTTCTCTTTTAAACAAATTATTAAACCATCAATAAACAAAATAATACATGTTTTTCCCATAGCCACTACTAACTATAATCCCTTATTGCAAAATATGTGTGTCATCTGTTACACCACAAACTAAATGTAATAAATTTTAGTTATGTTATAAAACATTCAAATAATTCTCCGGTAAGCATAAAATCCATATATTTCAAGTTCCGATGTAGTAGATTTATTTATATTTGACATAAAAAGTATATTCCATAATAGTAAAAACTCATTATATGGCCGGATATTACCTTCATAAATTGTAAGAGCAAAAATACGAAAAAATTCCAATAGTATATGTTCGCATGTACTTCCTGAAAGAGCTAGGACCATTTGAATGTGATGACATATGGAAGATTTTATTACTTGCCTTTCTTTAACTCACAATGTATTTTTAATGTTTGTCCAGATCTTGCATCCTTTATTTAACAGACTTCCTGACATAATAAATTGATAAAATTTTGCACAGTTACTAAGATCAGATGACAATATAGTATACCACCGTACTTTTCCAAATATTCGCACGTAGCGGGCGTAAGAGTGAAAATTGATTAAATATACTATCCAACCGGCACCTCCGGCAAAACGTAGAATACAAAATGGGGGTTTGTTTTTTGTTTCATTAGCAACTTCTACGGGAGCCGTCACAATATTCATGTACGTTAATAATTTAATTAAAGTATGACTAAAAAGTAGAAAATAAAACATTTTAAAAAACTTTTAAAAACTTTCTTTTCTTACCAAGTCGTACTAAAAAGTAAAAAATATTTTTTCATGTACGACTGCAAGAAAAGCAAGGCATGCGCACTATGTATGATTATGCGCATGATTGTATGAAAGGGGAAATACAAACTGCACACGCCTTGCTTTTCTTGCAGTCGTACGTGAAAAATTATTTTGTACTGTTTAGTACGACTTTGTAAGAAACGCAAGTTTTTAAAAGTTTTCTTTAATTTTTATATTTCAGGAACCTTTTGCATAACAGCGATGAGATTGGACATCTTATTTAGTACCAATATGGGCTATTATTTCATGCTCTTAGTCAAAATGAAATTTAACCAGAGGCATTTGGAGGGAGTGTTCGCCAATACACTTGTGCGAGAAATCATTGTTTTTTGAGGCTACTTTTATTATTATTTTCATTGGCAATGATTTTCTTAGTCTCGTCTTGGTAAAGGGGATTTCTACAACCTCTCACGAGATATCTACTCAGTGAGAACTGAGTAGATATTTATGCGTTTGTGACACGAGCTTCATATTGAGTCAGTTTTATCATTAACAACAAAAACAGCGTTCAGAAACTTTAAATTAATGACATTCTTTTAATAATTACAAAATTTAGATGCTCTCTAAATTCAAACTTCTACTTTAATTTTAACATCGTTTTATAACCCTCTGTTATCCTCTCCAGGGAGTTGTGGGACCTTGACGTTGGTGGAGAGGCTTAAGTAATCGCCATGATCTTTTGGACTATGCCGGTGGGGGTCTCGCAAGTGACCCCTGGTAGGGTCACCAAGCCGGAGAGGCCAAAGGGGAGTGGTGAAAAAAGTAATGACAGGTCAACGTCCGGATCCACTCCAGACACGGAGTGGCTACGGGAACGAGCGTACCCGGGGGTAATCCGAGCTACGAATGAGTTGTGCCACTCACTCGCTTAGCACCGTAACCACGGCCCACACCTCAACGACCTCCGCGGAAAAGAAAAAAACGGCACAACAAGGGGAAAGTCGTGTGGTTACTGTAAACGGGGGACTTGCCTTAACCAGCCAGTCCGCGAGGAGACAACATCTATAAAGAACCGAGAGTGAAGTCGTAAAACCTGTGGGGTACCGGGCGCACCTCACAGTATTAATGCCTTCCTTCCAGTATGGGCCCACTGCTGGAGGGTGGCGGAGATTTGGACCCACCTAGTGAGATTTAAAATGATGAAAAACAACGAAACCCAAAATCAAAAAGACGAAAAAATTGAGTCGAGGGAAACGGCAAAGACAACGGACATGGACGGTGAAACAAAAATGTTGACAGAGCAGGAGATATTTGCAAGAAGAAGCTCCATACTGAGAAGCCCGCCGAGGAGCAGGAGCTCTTCAATGGGAAATATCTGGGACGAAGACCAGGAGAGGAAGAGGAGAGGAGTTGAGTCCCCTAAAGTTAAGGAAAAAGAGGATGGGATAAGGCTACCGTGGAGATGATGGGGCTAATTGCCAAGCTGGAGGATAACGCTAAAAACCTGAGGGAGCTGGTGAAAATTAACACCAACACCAAGGTGGAGATCAAGACGGGGGGGTGAGAGAACTAAGCTGGATAGCTGAGTATATCGGCTGGAAGAGTCGAGATGACGAAAGAGCTAAGACAAGAGATGAGAGTCTTCAAGGAACGAGAAAATTCTCTACACAGACGGAAGGTCCCTGGTACTGTACAGGTAAAGAGAAGGAGAAGGAAGTTAAGATAGCGCATATTAAACAAAAAATTGAAATTGATGAGAGGTCGAGGGAGTACAATGACCTGATCGATACCATTAAAGGAGACTGGACGGAGAGGACATTCCGAAAGACGAAATGCGAGGAGGGTAGTCCCAAATGGGAGGACACGGACGAGGACCTAGCATTGGTAATCGAGAGAAGGCCAGGTGGAATACGGGGCGTGTAGTATCCTTAAATCGTGAGGAAGAGCACAGGGACACCGCAAGATATACGTTCCTTCTACCGGAAAAAATGGGAGGAGAAGAAACATGGGAAAACGAGGATATATTTGAAATGCCGAAGAAATGGGCAGCCATATTAAAAAAAACTAGGAAAAAGGAAGTGCACCATCGCCGCACAAGATGGGGTGGACAGGGCAACGCTAAGGAAGCTCTGCGAATACTCGTTTAGGGAAGTGAATGCAGAAATTAAAGTACTTATCCCTATTGGAAGAAATGCTAAAAATAATAGGGAGTCGCCTGTAGATACCGTAGGACAGGAAACCCGAGGAAGGGGATTAAGGGGAGAAAATGCAGGAAATATAAAGGCAGGAACTAAATCCTATGCGGAACTGGTAAAGGAGGTAAAAGGGAGCGTAAATGTTAATGAGATTTACGTAAAAGTGAAGAACATGAAGAAAACAGCAAAAGGGGATCGATTGGTTACGGTTGAGGGAGGTGCAGAAAAGTGTAAAGCCTTGAAAGAAGCCGTGGGGAAAACCTACAACAGGTAAGAGTGAAAGAAAAAAGGGAGAACAAAACGATATTCATCAGGAATATTGACGCAGCAGCGACGAGAGATGAAATCAAGGAGGCCATCGTAAAAATAGTGGCGAGTCCAGACTTCGGAGTAAAGGATATCGAAAAATCCTCAATAAGGGACACGTTGAATGGGAGTCAGACTGCAACAGTGCAGGTCCCAAAGAGAATGTAGGGCTTCTTGAAAAGATGAGAGGCGTAAGGATTGGATGGTTAAATTGCAGAGTCAGGGAAAGGGTTAATATCTTCAGGTGCTTTAAATGTTTGCAGTTTGGGCACAGGGCAGAACATGTAGACAGAAGCGAGGACTACCTAAGATGTGGGGAAAAGGGACACAGGGTAAAGGACTGTAAGAAACCTGAGTACTGTGGGAAATGTAAAGCAGGGTACACATAAGTGACTCTATGAAATGCCCAAAATACAGGGGCATGATATACGAAAGAGAAGAAAGAGGACGGAGATTTCAGATAAAGTCGAGATGGATAAATGGATAGTAAAATAGGATGAGAGGTGATACAGAAGATGACTAGACTGATAATGTCGAATAAGGAAGTCGAAGAGAGGAAACGGCAAAAACGAAGTGGGGGATATAAGGGAAAACGTGGGAAGTTTTACTAATACCAATACAAGATGAATGACCCGTGGCCTGATGGAAAGCGAAAGCAGTTCCAGGGTACGTGGAAACACTGAACCAGGAGGAGTTTCAGTCCGTAGTAGTCCGACACTACCCGGTACGGCAGATCCTAGCGCCGGGTGTCTATCTACATAGACCATAAAAAAATTCTCTGTTATAAAACGTTTACATTATACAATTAAAAAAATTTAAATACTTACAATAAACCTCTAATATAAACGTCTGATTCGCTTGCGGGGGTACGCCATTATCTGCAATACACATGTACGTCCCCATGTGGTCCCTGTGTACCATAGTGATATTTAAAGTTGGAGCGGATATTTGAACATCTGTGAATAAAGCAAACCAGTTAATAAGCGCTTATTGAGTTTAGTGCTTCGGGATGAATTAGCGAAACAAAAAGTACGAAAAGTTGTTTTGCTAATGAATAATCGGAAACTTTCAAGATTAAAAGATTGTGTAAATGCAATTGGCCGAAGGCATAAATTATTTTAGTTTATAATTCTCTAAGCGTATTTCAATGTAAATAAATATTTTCAACCACTCATAGATATTTTTTAAATCTCTATCTTGATGTTTATACAGAGTGCTTAAAATTTAAGGTAGATTGTCTTCTTCTCTTAGAGAAGAAGATGTGACTTCTTGTAAATATGTAAGAGAAAATCAAAATCTTAATTAATCTCGATTTTTTTATAGTGTCAATAAGCAGGACGGGTAGTTTATTTTTTTTTTTTTTCTAGATTTTTAGATGCACCTGGAGATACTTCGCCATCAACCTGCTACTAAAACTTAAATCGATAGACCAAACAGCATTAGAACTGACGCAACACTAATACAAGACAAAATAACTTCGCACTCTAAATTTAAGGCTGCCATTTTATTCATTTTGCCAACTTTCTGACGTGATGCTAAGAAACCATGCAACTGTTACTTAATTGGGATGAGTGTACTACATCACGCAGATTTAAAGTGGAAGCACTGGATCTAACTTTAGGGGGCATGTCTTTACTCGAAAATAAGGTTATGGGTGGCATTATGTAGTTGTTTAGCAACCCCCAAAAAAAATCGATCAACTTCAATTTATAGGAATTAATATTTAAACTTGTATTTAACAATATTTACACTAAATTTGAAACAATTTATTCTGCTGTTCTCCATTTTAAGTTTCAGAATTAAGAGGAGGTTTTTTAATCGCCAAGCCATATAAAGATATCAAGCTTTAAATGTGTATTTAAGATCGCCAAGAAAGAGATGTTAAATGTAGAAAAAGTTGAATATTATTAAGTACTGTTTTATATACATAAAAACACAAGGAATTTCTATTTAGTGCACTCAAAAATACTGATTAAAAACTATTTAGCCTGCGATGTCAGAATTAGTCCGGAGGGTAAGAGAATGCACCTTGCATTTTATCCTCAAGCATTAAAATTTGGTACACTTGTTCGTTAGACCTTACTCTTCGATATGAAAAACATTGGCATGGTCGGGGCCCCCGCGGAGGCCCTGTTATAGCACGGTTGCTTACCTTCAGGACCAAATCCGCATTTCGCTTGATTTGGAGCTGAAAAGTGTCGTGGAGGGCTGTAATTTGGTACACATGCGGCACTTTCAAATTTTTAGGTCACAAGCAAGTATCCTAGGGCCCACGGCCCTTTCTTCAAAATGGCGGCGGAAAAATGCACAAAATAACGTTGTTTTCCAAAAAAGTTTACTCTATCGCATTTTTTTCGAGTGAGATCCCGTTTTATATGTTTTTAGAGTCACTGACGTCGAAAAACCATGTTTCTAGTACGTGAGGTCGAAAATAATGACAGGGCGGATAAATTGATATACCAGTTTTCTTATAATAATGGTGGAATAACATTTTTATTTCATGCCAATGCCAATAAATCGTATCTGTGCATTGGACGTTAATCCAAGTAGCACATATAGAACTACTATACACTTTCAGATGTGTCACAGCTACGTTTACATAGATCACATCATTTTAGATTGTTCTTGAGACATTTACAGCGATTTGCAACACATTCCTTTTTAGAGCTGCACTTAACTAGGGCTGCACTTAACTTTTCCATCCAAAATCTAATGGATCTGGAAGATGCTGAAGCGACTGTTTCCATATTTGGTTTTGAAGGGAAGCGCGTCTGGCATGCTGTTCTAGAGCATCCCTTTTTGATGGAATCGATTCCAGCAGCTGACGATCGTTTTTGGTAAATTGTACTCTGCGGCATTCACAGTGTCACAAGACACGGTTCTGGAAAAATAAAACAGTTTTTCATTTGATGTGATTTATGATATGCAGTTTTTAAAATTGCTCATTATTGGTACATATCAATTACTTGCTGTACGTTAAAATGACAAATTTTTACAGAGTTTCCATTGTTCCTTCAACATCTACAGTCTGCAGGGCTGTGAATACTTCTGTACGTCCAAGATACTGTAGCCAGGCATTAATAGTCATGAACTTTCCAATTCCACGGAAAAAGATATAGTATCGCATCCGTTAACTGCGTGAAATCCTATTATGGACTGAAATTTTTCAGAACCTGGGAACAAAAGTAATACATCTTACCAACCGTGCTCTAAAATGAGTAAAATATAGACTATATGTAGTGACTTATCAAGCACTCTTGTAAATTCATGGGCAGCTAAAAATTTGGCGTGATTTTCCACGCCAAAGTCCACCCAAAGCTCCTTGAGATTAGACAAGTGTTGCATACAAGAAACCGCAAGCACCATTACATCTGTATCGCATGTCCTTATCATAATTTTTCACAGTTATTAGTCACAACGTCTGCCAGATGAATAAATAAACGTGTATCCGGCCTCCTTGTGATTGCATGACGCCAGAGAGGAACAATCAGCATTGCGCGGGCTTTTAATGAGTCTATTCCAAAGTAACAAGAAATGTTTTTCATGGAATGTTCAAATCGGCAATGCTGGTGACAAGCAAGTGAAACAATGCAGTCTTGTTGTCAGCATGCCGGAGAAAATTTACTTTCTCGTGAGTTAGGAAATGCATTTGCGCTGCGTTTTTTGAATTGTGATGGTTGCTGTATTGGTCTAGTTTCTCAAATTTGACAACCATGTTTGCCTTAGTAGGCACAGTTTCCAATTAATCTCCTTCGAATTATCATCCTCCACCAAACTAACGCCACACAGTTTACGTTTTTTTAACATATTCAGTAGTTGTTCCGTCCTTATTTATTCTAAATTTTCTTTTTTCTATTATTGTTTATTTTGTTTGTCTTTACGTAATTTAAATTCACCGCAATATCAATTAGAATTAAAATACACTTAATTATATATCCTTTTCTTGGTTTACGGTGTACCCTTTCGCGATTCAAAAGAAAGAGATTTTTTGTGATCACACCACACCGCACCGCATCGCCGCTGCTTGAAGCCATTATTCTTCGTACAACGAGAGTATTCAAAACTCTATAGCTTATGTTTATATATATTTTTCTACCCGCCTTATTGTGACTTACCCGCTAATAATCATTTCCGCTTAATTTGTTTTGTGTGTGTATTGTGCAACGACGACCACGAATTTAGGATCTACCTGCAATATCTGCATCCGGAGGCCTCCGAGAACCTGGACCCCAGAGAAAGAAATCTGAAAAGTAGGATCCTTAATTTCTCTTTCGCGCCGCTATACAGTCCACGCTCTTTTGTTTCCGCTTTTTTTTGTTAAATTAATATTTTTTTCCCCCCGCAAGTTCACCGTGCGTGAACAAAAGTCACCTATATAAAATGCAGGGGTAACAATTGCAGTTTCACTAATGTACCGTGGCAACATTTCTTATATCAACGGATAGGATCTAGTGAACAAGTGTACCGAATTTCAATGCTTGAGCATAAATTAAAAGGTGGGATCAATTCGTGCAAGTTACAATCCGAACTAAATGGGCAGTTTAAAATTTCGCCTCTACAACATGAAACTAACGTGCGTACAAAATACCAAGTTTCTATCTTGTCTAATAGCGAGTCGAAATTTTGAGGGAAGTAGGCTTGTTAATGATTTAGTAGATAATAGTGGTAATGGTGTGTATTAATTACTATTCTTCTTTCATTTATACTATTCTTATAACAAGATAAATATTTATTTCAATGCTTACCATGCCACGCTCCTCCTCTGTGAATAGGATGATTGTCCAGTCTCTGCCAAGTTATATGAGGTGTGGGAGTACCTGTTGCAGAACAGTGTAATCGTACGTTATCTTCCTCATTAACAACAATTGGTCCCATTGGTCCTGAATGCGCTCCTGAAAAGTAAAGAAAGGATGACATCGGGACTGTTATAATTTATGTTTATTTTAACACACATTTGTGGCGTGACTCCCTTGCACCTAATCACAACACATATATCTGTGTTGTGTCAAAAAAATTATTTCAAAACTGCATTCACAAACAGGTTAAACACTTTTGTAGCGTCGGCGTCGTCATGAGTGTGGTGGTTCAATTCTTGAATTATAAATTATTACATGAATTACCATTCGAAAATCTGAAGACGAAATTGTCAGATCCGAACGTTCGAGAATTTTCTAGAATTAATAGAAAATAACTTATTTTTAGCAAAATATATAAGCCAACGCAAATGGGATAAATTATTACAAAATAATAAATGTGGAGTAAAGTAAAAAAAACCGCTGCCCAAGGAATCACTACTTTCACATCCAGATTTTGTATCCAATCTTATGCACACTAAATTCTACTGTAATATTTTGTTCCCTTTAATAATAGAGTGGGGGTGGTAGAGGGCGTGGCTATGTAAAAAAAAAATTAGAGGACCTTGGTTCTCGTACACACCACACACTAAATCCCAATTTAATTTTTACTCCCTTTAATAATAGTGTGGCGGTGGTAGAGAAGGTAGCTAACGCCAAATTTTTTTTTATGACGTTTTGTTTTTGTATACACACTAAATCACATTTTAATTTTTTAACCCCCTTTAATAATAGGGTGGGGGTGGCAATAGGGTGGTAGAGGGGGTAGCTAACGCCAACAATTTTTTTTGACGTTTCGTTTTTGTATACACACTAAATCACATTTTAATTTTTTTTACCGCCTTTAATAATAGGGTGAGGGTGGCAACGGAGGTGGTAGAGGGGGTAGCTAACGCCAAAAAAAATTTTTTAGACGTTTCGTTCTTGCATACACTAAATCATATTTTTTTTTTACCTCCTTCTAATAGGATGGGGATGGCAATGGGGGTGGTAGGGGTGGTAGCTAACGCCAAAAAATTTTTTTAGGCGTTTCGTTCTTGCACACACTAAATCATATTTTATTTTTTTTTACCTCCTTCTAATAGGATGGGGATGGCAATGGGGGTGGCAGAGGTGGTAGCTAACGCCAAAAAATTTTTTTAGACGTTTCGTTCTTGTATATACACCAAATTACATTTTAATTTTTTTTACCCCCTTTAATAATAGGGTGGGGGAGGCAATGGGGTTGGTAGAGGGGGTAGATAACGTTAAAAAAACTTTTTTAAAGTTTCGTTTTTGTATATACACAAATTCACATTTTAGTTTTTTTTACTCCCTTTCATAATAATGTAGGGGTGGTATTGGGGGTGATAGTGGGGGGGGGGCTGACGCCAAAAAAATTTACCTTTTCGTACATGCCCTAAATTGCAATTTTATGGACTCTTACTTGCCTATTTACCCTTATTTACCCCCGAACCCTTCAACGAAATTAGATCAAAATATAATCTAGTTCCAGATCTCGTTACAATACATAAATGTACCAAATTTCAAGTCAATATGACGAACGGTTCTAGAGTAAACGTTCGCATAAGAAAATTACAGACAGACAGACAGACGGGAAATTTTTTTCGCTCAAATTTAAAATATCGACGTTTCATGACATTTTAAGCCTATTTCAACAAAAAATATATATATATTTTTTTGCGTTACTATACTTCCACTGGACGTGGAAGTAATACCTACTGTGAAAGTCCAGTATTCCACTGTTTCCTATGAAAAAAAGCTTATTATCTCTCATCAGTCGCCACCAGATGGAACTATTCGACAAGTTGCGAACACCTCTTGTCTATAATTTGATAACTAGAGGAGGTTATTGTGCATTCACCTATGTCGTACCGATGAGAGCTAACAAGCTCGAAACTAGTTTACGACTGGCGATGCACAACAGACCTGCACTGTAGTCCTTACTTTAGGATTAATCTGAATGTTGGGGCCTTTTTGCAATCAGATTTTATTTTGCGTTTTCCGATTGAACAGGTAGTGTGTCGCAAATTATAGGACATTATTTTCAATTGATGCGGAAACGCACGTTGTGCACCTTGATTGACGACAATCAATCGATTTCCTTTCATAGGAAACATTGGAATACTGTACTTTAGTCGTAAGTATTTTTACTTTACTACACATTTATGATTTTTGCAACTTATTTTTGTATTATCAAGAACAATTAGGTTTTGTGATTTCTTCACATGCCATCTGTATCCCCAAGCGGCATCAAAATTATTTATAGAGTTATAAAAATTACATGTGTCAAGTAAACCCAGTAAAAATTAATTATGTGCTAATAATTAAGCAAACAATTTATTTTTGTAATAACACATTTTTGTTACGAATTCCCCATGGGTCATCAAAATTCCATCAGCTTATCGTTTGCTGCGTTATTAGGGTGACGTATCCTCGAGTATTAATAGAGCTCCCTGAATCGAACAAAGTATGTCCTACCAAATACATCAGCCTGTACAGATCTAAACATGCTTTATTAAACCAGACATTAAGTTTTTGGGAATCTCATTTGTTACTGAACCCTTAACTCATAGGAGCAATTGATTAGGCCAAAAAATTGTAAATTGTTATCGAAAACTGAATTATTTTTTGACAAATTATGAAAACTTGAATATTGTTCGTAGACCTTCGTCGTAAACTCAATCCACACAAAAAAATGTATTGTACAGCGTGTTGCGGACCTCTAGCGTATGCGACCCACCATACGCTTTAGCGTTTTGTGGGCCGCATAATAACAACTGCTACGTCCGTAACAAATTTCGCTATTCTCCACGGGAGGGTGACACATTTGCTGCACGTGATCAGCAGAGAGCGGAAAACGAAGGCAACCATTTTTGTTGCTGGCAGGTAGTTGATAATTCTTCCAACCTCGGTTAATCCAAGGCATCCTGGTGGATTTTAGAATTATCAACACAAGAAAATTTCCTCAATCTGTTGTTGTTCCGTTTAGCGGAATATTTTGTGGTTGTGAGTAAATTTTATCTGCGGAAGCAGGATATTTAATTACACAAGGTAAGCTAACCTCTTCACGCCATCTTACCCGTTCTCTACCCACGTATTTCGCAAATTTGCAGGCTCTCCTTTGGAAATACAGTGTCAACTTGAAAGGCGGACTCGACCCCATTCATCCGACTGTGACTTTTGGTGGATTGTTCCCTCATCAGTGAGGTAAATTATGCTTCCTTTGTAGGTTATGTCAGAATTGCTCACATTAGGCACGCTTCACGTGCATTTCTGACTTTGTGAATTAAATCGTGATATCTTTAGGGTTCTACAGACGGGGCTTCTACACATGTCAGTGAGAGTTCCACGGACGGGGCATCCACACACAGTGGAAGGTGCCAGGGCTGGTGAGGCTACCATCAACCCCATCCTTGGGTCCATTTCTTGTGTCCCGAAGACATCTCCGTAGGGCTACAGTTCTTCCACGTCCGGACTCGGTATCGTACCACCCTGAATAAGCGTGTTGTGTTTATTTTTTTTACTGACCAGGGACCACCTTCCGTGGTTCGACTGGATATCAATTCATACTTTTGCATTTTTAACTTGTGCATATTTAAAGATTTTATGCATTTATATTTATTTAAGGATGTTCTTTAAATCAGACTTTGTAGCAGAATTTACGAGGATATTGTAAACTGATGTGTAGCTACACGAGGCATTTTATGAATGTTATATAACTTATTAATCGAGAAATTGGCCACAACTTTGAACATCTCCAGGTTACATGCTAGAGAACCAATATCTGTAAATTGTATAATATAGTGCATTTCATTTTTAAAGAAAGTGTCATTATTTCGTCTGCTACCACTACGTATGGAAGCCTCAGAGATTTGTGTAAGTAAGTAAACTAATAATTTGTCATAGTTTATGTAAACTTGGGCTTAACGCCCTGAGATAGTCTGAGCTAGAGAAATTTTATCGTAGGCACGTACATCACTTTCCGGGTTAAGTTAGTGCCCTACGATATCTGCTACGCTACAGTAGCCCAAGTGATTTCGTTACGTAATATCCTATAATCATTAATATCTAACGCATTTATTTGTTTATGTACGTGTAAATCCGCAGCAAGCGAAAGAAAATTGTCCATAATAACTATTACAATTTAATTTAGTAATATTAAAAATTAAATTTCGGCGATAATTTGTGGAAAAAATGCTCACTTTGGAAGTTTTTTTTGCCTCCTTCACACTTTGTAAGAATCGTTAAAAAATCCACAATGTGTATATTGGTGTGACTCATTTAAGGTAGAAAATTGATTTGATCCCGCAACGTGAACAATGAAGAAATTTCATTCAGAATTTTCAAAAAAAAGTTAAATTTGAATATCGCGCCAAAAACTTCTCAGAAAGATCACATAAATTTGTAACGATGAAGGCAAGCAACTGTTCCAATATGGCGGCGAACAATCTCAAAATCTGGAAAAATTCAGCTCAGATCAAGTGCTTTGAAAAGGTTGATACGAAATTTGATTTGATCTGGGGGCAGATTTCACATAAAACCCCGGTTAGATCCTATGTATGAAAAATCGGAACTACATACATATAGAATATGTTTTATTTCATAAATGTTGTTAGTGCACATCGTATAATTCAATATTTCAAAACACAACATGATGGTAAATTGTTAATACTTTGTAACAGTAGATCAATATTTTATGAATTAATAAACAACAATTTAATCCAACGTAAATATGCCTTTTATTTTTGCATTATGTTCAAGAGCATGAAAATTTATTTCACATAATATTTGTAGAATTTCACAATTATAACTGGTACAAAATGAAATTTAACCACAAAAGTGGTCAAATATCAAATTATCTTTCATATTATGTCTAATTTCTGTGGTGTTATTATATTAAGTATCTAATACAAAATAAATATATTGATAAATAGACCTCGATAAATGAATAAATCATGTCTGATTTTGAAAAATATGAAAGTATTATTGTTTCCATTATTCCACTAAATAATTTGTTTTGATATATCTATTTAATTTAATCAAATACATATACCACGTGACCATGAATCAATTTAAGCCCCCAGTTTATTGGTTTCTTTCAAATTTAAAAATTTGGTTTTCGGTACACACAAATTAGACAAAAGTCGACCACTTTTATAAACTAACAGAAAAGAAAGTATCACTTAGAAAGAAAGAAAATATCACAGGTTATGGTCGCCATATTCAAGAGAGAGAGATCCGATGGGGAAATATTTACTGTTCTTGACCATAACTTCTTATTGGAAAACAAACTATAAGACTAAGTAGAACTATAGCAAGAGTAGTGTTATAAATTTTCACTCAATAATTTCAAACATATGCGAAATAGTTAGATTTAAATTTAGGAAATACGAAGATTGACATAATTTTTAAAATTAAATCTAACTATGCAAACAACTGAAATTACTAAGTGAAAATTCATATCACTACACCTGCCATAGTATTACTTAGGTAGTCCTACACTTTTTTTACCAATATATGTATTTTAAAAAAAGTTATGGCTAAAAATAATAAATATGTCCTTATTGCATCTCTCTCTCTCTCTCTTGGATATGCCCCCCTTAAGGTACGGAGACCTTGCAGGCCATTTGACTGAACCATAGAACCAATCCAATGATGGAAATAACTCATTTAGGTAATTTCTAACGATAATAGCGTAATAATTTATTATGCAGGGCCTTTTCAAATCAAGAACAGAAAAAGGAGCGTTTGTGAAACTATTAAATGCTGGATATCTTCATCTGCTAGCTTTTCTATTCGAGCAATCATTTAGAATTAGTAAGCGACTTATCTGCAGATTTCACGTCGTGTTAGACCGACTCACATTTACTCGAACATTGGAAAAAAATTTGTAGGGGCGAAAAACCAACTCCAAACTATGGGCAACAATCTTATTAATAATTCAGAAACTATCGTAAATTTAGCCACAGCTGATGGTACTTAATGGCACATTGTACTTCCTCATGCACCTCATTTTGGAGGAATTTTGGAGGCTGTAATCAAAGTACAAAATACCATTTACGGAGAGTAATAGGAAGTGTTGCCTTGGTGTTCGAAGATTTTTGCACTCTATTGGTGCAAATTAAAGCTCACTTAACTCTCAATTTTTTTCCTATGTCGGCCAATTCTAACGATCTACAACCCTTAAGCCCCCTTATTTCTTGATAGGCAGGTCAGCTATTGCTCCCCCTGATCCTGACCTGAAACATATCCCAGAAAACAGACTATCTTGATACCAACAATACAGAAATATTTTTGGGAGCGAGTGCCTTGTTATTGCTCAAAGGAGACAATTTGCCTCCCGTGAAGTGCAGGTAGAGTGATGAAAATCTTTAAGGGAAGTGATAACGTGACGCGTAAAAACAATGAAAGGAACCATAAAGAGAAGTTTTTATAAGTTATGTCCCTTGCCCTTAAATGAAAATTGTTTTGAAAGCGAGTCCTTTCAAGGCGGAGGCATGTACAACTTTAACTCAATAGTTGTTTCTAGTTCGTATAAATTTTATTTTAGTTTTAAAATTGGCTGGACAAAGGCAACTGGTAAGAGTTGTTACAAAAAATTAGTATAATTGAAAGATAAAAAAAACTTCTAAAAACTTTTCCTACACAGTCATATTAAAAAGTTAAAAATATTTTTTCATATACGACTGCAAGAAAGCAAGGCACACTTTGTATGATTGTACGCATGATAAACGGGAAAATACAAAGTGTGCATGCCTTGCTTTTCTTGCAGTCGTACACGAAAAATTATTTCTTACTTACTTTTTAGTACGACTATGTAAAAAAGAACAAGTTTTTTAAAAAATTTCTGTTCTATTATTTAGTACTTTAATTAAATTATTATCACACATGGATACTGTGACGGCCCCCGTAGAAGTCTCTAAATCAGGCGAAAACCTTTTGCATTCTAATTTTTGCCGGAGGCGCCGGTTGGATATTGTATTGAATCCATTTTCACCCTCGCGGGGGTAATGGTGGAATACTGTATTGTCATCCGATCTTAGTAACTGCAAAATTTCATCAATTGATTATTTACAACAGCTTTTATCGCTGATATATAAAATAAGGAATGCTCGTGTGTTAATGTTTTCTGCTAAAGCAATTAGCTCGGGCCAATCAAGAGCTTAATAACTTATCAAGAATTACTGCGAAGAGTAACTAACGTTTAAAAGGCGGATAATCCTGAGATAAAATGACAACAGAAAATTTATACCTAATTACTAATTGAAACTAATTATTAAATTAAGAACTACACGACAGTATGTACAACGACATACGTGAGCACAAAGTTAATTATCCAGACATCATATGCGGTTTCCTTGGCAAACATCACAGGTGCCTACGACAGCCAGATGCTTTGTGGTTCAGAGGTGTTTGTTCTCACACTTGATTTATGGCATTATGTGTTGATAGAGATGATCACAAGGGTGGCACCACATTTATGACATGCAACATAGATAGTCGAAACAAGTTAATAGGAAGACCGCTATATTCATGTACATATTGATGAACCTAATTAATAATATTCGGAGCAAATCACTAAATGTTACATTCTGATAGTTTTATTTCTATACAACTGTAGTCCTTGAGTATATCAATTTCTAATATGAACTTAAGGAGCAAGGGAGAAAACTCTTATGTTGATTAGCCATCTCATCATATGAAAGAACAGGTTATGGGCCCAGTTATACAATCAATAATTATTGTATTCGTAAAAAAAATTGTGCGATTTATGTGGCAATTCCAGATCGACTACAGCCAAAGCGAAATTTGAGGTAGAGTACGTTACGAAGCTCGAAGAATCGAATATTCAGGTACAGCGTATAGATTTTGTCGAATACTGTACATTTAATGAATAATGTGGGCGGAAAAGAAAAGGTGACTGAAGAGAAGAGTTCTTTCAAGACGGGCAGCTGGCACAAAATAAATTCAAGGACGTAAGTTATTCTGTTAACAACGAAGAACAACTAAAATGCCGAAAGATAGGCTAAATTCTATACATGAACAAAAATCTGAATCTGAAATCTGAAATACACTGACTAACTTAATAAATAGGTGTTATGAACAAAGCGAAAACATATATTTTGTTTTAAAATTTGAGCAAAGCATTTGACTGTGTATCTCATGATATTTTGTTAACAAAATTGGACTTCTATAAATTTTCCACTGACAGTCAGAAATTACTTAAATCTAACCTAGAAGAGATATTTCAATTTGTGAACCACCACAACAGTAACTCCGAATTTACAAATATAATATTTAGGGTACCCCAAGGCGGGTGATACAACATTGATTTTCAGCAACATAGATGCCAGGGCATTACTATTATCCAGCGCGAATGATAGTCTATAAACTATTCATGACTGGTTCCTATCAAACAAACGTGGTTATGGAATGCCATAATCACCTATGCAATCTTGTGGTGTCACTCCTCACATACTGCATCTGTATTCGCAGATGAGCAGTAAGAGTAATGGTGGGCTTAGACTACAGAGACTCATTTAGAAAACCGCTGCCCAAGGAATCACTACTACTACTACATCCAGATTTTGCATCCAAGTCTTATACACACTAAATCCCAATGTAATATTTTATTCCCTTTAATAATAGGGTGGGGGTGGCAATGGAGGTGGTAGAGGGGGAAGCTAACGCCAAAAAAATGTTTTGAGACGTTTCGTTCTTGTATACACACTGAATCACATTTTATTTTTTTTTACTCCCTTTCATAATATTGTGGGTGTGATATTGGGGGTAATAGTGGGGGAGGGGTTGCTGGCTGATGCCAAAGAAATTTTTGAGGACCTTGACTTTTCGTACATACCCTAAATCGCAATTTTATGGACTCTTACCTGCTTGCTTTGCCTATTTACCCTTATTTACCCCATTTACCCCCGGAACGGAATTAGATGAAAATATAATCTAGTTCCAGAACTCGTGACAATACATAAGTGTACAAAGTTTCAAGTATCATAAACGGTTCCAGAGTAAACGTGCGCACAAAAAATTTACAGACAGACAGACCGACAGACAGGAATTTATTTCTCTTAAATTCAAAATCTCGACGTTTCATGACATTTTAAGCGTATTTCAACAAAAAATCAAAATTTTGCTATACTTCCACTGGACCTGGAAATAAAATTAAAGATTTCAACTTTGTATAGACAATGAAGGCATTTACACACAACGTGATATGTTTCGTTCGTACCCTTCCCGTAACAAAAATCAACTAAACTGCAACCAACAGCTACTCTCCGGGCTACGTGCCCCGCCGAGCGCTGAATTACAAGTTGCAAGCCTGGCGCGTTAAGTGTAATAATTTCATATTACCATCAAAACGCTAATGCTTCAATTGCAACAAACCACATGCCTACCTTGCACTGACGAGAGCCAACAGCTCGAAACTGCAGTCTGTAAGTGATGTGTGATGACTGGCACGAGAGCTCCTTTAAGTAGAATCAGTCTATCGGCTGGTGTTTGTTGCAATTGAAGCATTAGCGTTTTGATGGTAATATGCAATTATTACACTTAACGCGCCAGGCTTGTAACTTGTAATTCAGCACTCGGCGGGGCACATAGCCCGGAGAGTAGCTATTGGTTGCAGTCTGGTTACGTTCCTTATAGTAAAATAAGGATTTTTATAGGGGAGTTTGCGACTAAAAATATGATGTTTTAATATTGAGAATTGGTATAAGAAAATACTTGTGATTGTCTATTGAGAGCTTGAATATTATGCCCACATAGGAGATCCTCTTCAAATGAGCTTGAATGTACTGTTTTTAATTACATAAAATCTTACACCTGCAACCTCTATGCCTATTTGAATATTTCCATAATTTATCCCAGCTTATTATACACATGTCAGACGTATTATACGTATTGGAGTTTCATAAAAGTTCGTTAAACGTTCCAATCCCCAGTCCAGCATAACTATAAAACCTGCATATGGTAATATTTCATCTATCTGCCAAAAACAGATTTAAATAGTAGAAATGCACAATGATTTTGGTGAGGTTTTAGCTCGTAAATATCCAATTTATATCAGGCTGTTTAAATTACTTGCAAAAGACATTCGCTCTAAATTGGGAAGCACTAATAAGTTTTAAATGGTTTTAAAATTAAATCCACCATAAACAGAATAATAAATTATGCTTTCACATATTTGCCGAAAACTTTCATTAGCGTTTATTACTTTACTCGAGTTAATCTCATTTTACATTTCCCTTGATAAATTATTCAGTTTAATTTACTGGATCATCAAAACTGTCTATTTACGGGCGCGCTAATTGAAAGGATTGACTGACTGGCCGGCGGATCATATTCACTGAACCTCAAATGAGCGAAGCATTTTATTTAACAGTAGTGAAACTGTGGGAGTTCTGCTCCACATGTCATTCAAGTTTGTTACTTCTCAAGATGTTAGCATCTGATGATTTCTTGTAGCAGTCTCTGCTCACTGACTTCTTGTAGCAGCTTCTAGTCAAACAGCTTGAGAAGTGACACATCCACTGGTCATTACTGTTAGAGAAATAAATGACAGCTTGTACAAATATAGGAAAGGCTGATTATAGAAGAAATGGGACAACAAATATTGTTATTTGTAGAAGAAATATGCTGTAGCTTCTACAACCAACAACAGTGCCTGCTTATATAAATACAAACTCTGTAGAATTGACGTGGTTGTTGTCAAAATATTGAACATCTACATTTTTAAAACGAGATAATTAATCTGGACGCGGTATTATGTGATGGTTAGCAAAATTCATTGACTATCGACTGTGGAAAATGAGTTTTTAATTTATGGCCCTTTCTTGTATCTACAGGGTGATATTGCCTTGACGTCATTTTGATGCCATTGATTTGCTCTGAATCTGCTAATTCGCGTTGTTATCCTTAATCTTGGTTAATATGACGGATAATGATTTCATAACATGCTTAACGTATTAATCTATAGCCACAGCATTTCTTTTAGCTGTTTCAAGATTTCAACAATAACGATGTGACGTCACCGGGCACGAGTGACGAGCAATCGGAACAAAATGGCTGAAGGGGTAGGAGTGGGCGTAGCAGAGCCTAAATCTAGCCAGACAGCATTAAAATCTCTAAGGTCCTTAATCTTCGAGTCTAAAATTTCTAAAATATATTTTTTCAGAGAGAGGGAGAGGTTTTCTTGATTTTTTATAAAGCCACGCTATTTTGAAATTTTATAAATTAAAAATCAGTGTAAAACAAAACTATATAGAGATACAGAAACTAGAATAACAACTGAGTCAGGTGATCGTCTTAGAATTATAGCCGTACAATCATAAATTTATTGGCTTGCTATTATAAGTTGCAGAATATTAACGGGATCAATTAATTTATGGGCAAACTTACTCATTTAAACTTAGATCCTATCTCTGTTTCATTCTTCCTTTGGCAATAAGCCATCGAATTAGTCGACTACAATAGAGGCAATGCTGAGAAAATTGGGACTCACAATAGATCATATGATGGTTTACGACGAGGTCGTTCCCCGAGCCTGCCATGAACCGGCAATAAATTTCAACAAATATTCTAAATATGAGTTTCCACAAACATTTTTTCATATTACTGCTGGCATTGAATTAATTAATTTGTACCTCAACATATCCTTTCAAATATCAAAGTTCAAATAAATTATTTTCAATGCGAGTCGTTATTGCCTTTCGAGGCATCCGTATTTTTAAAGAGTTACAATCGATAAAAAGCTCATATCGAGATGTCACTGCCAAGCTACCTTATTTCATAATTGTCAATATCTCGTTATTATTTGCAATTTCGTAGCACACGCGACAGGTAAATAGACGAAAATATAGTCAATATTAGTATTTATTTTAGAATCGGCACGCAACGATGAGATATCTCGAAGTAGATCTTAGGGAACTATTAATTTAAGTATGTATACTGACATAAATTTTAAGAACGAGGCGGGAAACTTATATACTAGTAATGGGTAGAATCCTTGGACCAAAATATCAAGATGTAATCAAAAATACTGTAGTAAATTGTTACTGTGAAGAAACATAGAGGGTGTCAATGTTGATTTTTTTCCTTTTCTAATAATTCAACAACCTCTTGACCGATCTTTTCCAAAATTTGTAAAAAACACATTTTTTTAAACTAATAAACAACAACAGAATTAAACCTTCTGGCTGTTTTCGAGAAAACTACAGTAAAAGAACTTAATAGCTCTTTGAAAACAAACTAAGAGAAGACAAATTACACTTATTGAAAAAATTACATAGTGTAAGTAAAAACTAAAGCGTTGTCAAATTCTCTCTTACTGTCTTATGAGCTAACTGTTGGATTAGATATTGTCAGTATGAAATAAAAGTCACTCACAATTAATCTTTAAATAAATTTAACAAGTGGATAAGAAATTGTTAGAAACTTTACAATTTGAAATATATAAAGTTTCTTATGATAAATTAAGAATATCTAGTACATTGTTTATTCACTGTTTATTGAAAACGTACTTCAATAGGGTTTCCATCGACTTAAACCGAACATACATCTTGAGAATACACCTACGGGATTCACGAATATTCATTTTATTTGACAGGCTCTTGAACATCTCAAACTATGGGATAAACTTCAAATGATTTACATGATGATAAATTTATAATGCTATGTCAGTGATCAATTAAATAACTACTCCAGACTAGGATCTATCGTAAATAGTCTCTTATTATACGAAAAACTAGTACATATAATATGAATTAGAATAGATCGTTGCCTTGATAGTTCACCATTTCTCACAAAAGCCTAGTCAGTCCAGATTCGTAGGTCTCCAATTTATTGTCAAAAAAAAAAAATTTTAAATTGTCAAACCATTGGTTTTCCTTTCTAAAGAGCTAAAAGTGCCTCGAAGGAATTTCTAAAGTTTTAGATAGCTAATAATAGATGGCGCCAGTAACGGCCAATACAAATCGCATTTCTTGGTGATGGATGGAACAAGAAACAAAGAAACAAATTGCTCTACTTAATAATAGATGACCCCAGAGTCATTTCGCCATTTAACAACTGTTTGATCATGAATAGCGTACGATCAAGAGGGGGAATTGTGAACAATAGTCTCTCTGAGAGGGGTTACACCTTAAAAAAGTTATGCAATCACTGATTTAAATATTGTATTCATCCGGTTATAATACGTCTTAAAATCCGAGTTCTTTGAGAACCGGCTTTCTGCTTCGCTGATACTTTGTTACCGAGTCTTTCAAAAATACTGAAAAAAGTCTTCAATTCACATTTTTTTAAATTTACTTGTGTCAACATTTTTGAATGGCTTTATTTTCATATTTTATTTTGATATTTTGTGGAACAGTGCTAAATAAACTTTTACCTTACTAATTTAAATCAATCTCTTCACTTCCATCTAAAAGTCTAAACAGTTATACCGAGTGTTTAATGAAAAAGAAGCCAACAGCAAGCGTGCTCTGGTTTTGTGCACGAACAGGCCTCCAACAGTTTTATTTTGCCGAATTTAAGGCCATCATCGTTCGTGTTCAACCTCACCTTTTTATATAGTTTGTATTCAACATACAAACATTCCCACAATGTTTATTACGCTACTTAAAATTACTGTCAAAATATGTAAACCACATCACATAAATAGGACACGATACTAGAAAATAATTAAATGAATTGGAATGACAAACGAATATTACTGCAGCAATACCAATAATCACATCAAAAATAGTTAATCGATTGTCGGGAATTTCAGTATTTCATGTGATACGTTATGTATTTTCGTCCTATGTACGAATGATTGATGATTTAAAATTTTAGAGCTTGAAATTGTTTAGTTTATTTGTAAGTTCTAATACTCGTATATACAATTTGCGAGTAAATTTACACGAATATGTTTTCTTGACAGGCTTATTAAATTGGTCCAGTAAAATGTAGGCCAGTAATATAATAGCATATATATGAGATGGGGACTAGAGTATGCAAATATTCGGATCCCATATTTTTGATTCCTGCGAAATAAAAAGATTCAGATAACTTCGTGTTTTTATTATTTTGACATTCAATTCCACTTGAGAGGGAATGGCAATTCGGGCACTTATTCAAATATATTATCCATGAAAGAGAATTCTTTTCATCATTCATATCATTTGAGTATAAAAACGTAAACCAAGGCAGCTAATGCCCTCTTAAAATGTTTACGCGAGGTGAATGTTATTTGAGAGCTAATTTATTTACTGAAGTGACTCTGGTTTCGCGTATTTAAGATAAATTTTCAAACTAGGTTAGCAGTACCACAAAATATAAGGTGTCCCATGATTATACGTGATAATGGCATTCTTTTTTTTAAAGCAGCCCAGTAGCAATTGTATACTTGAAAGTCTCTGTCTCAGTATTACTAAGATATTAGTAGTAATCTACAACATGGTTTATTAAGTAAAAAGTTTGGACGGTGCGCTGAGTGAATTAAATTAAATAATTGATGCATTATATCTGAGGTTACTTTGGGACTATTCGTGGACTTCTCTAAAGCATTTAACTGTGTGAATCACACCGATATAGAGAATATGGTGCTCAAGGAACGGCTCATGAATGATTTGCATCATATTAATCAGAACACATGCCAGTTCCATAGCGATACATCCAGTCTGAGGAATGTTGAAGTTGGAGTTTGTCAAGGTTGCACCTTGGTGCTCATTTTTTTTTTTTTTTTGTTAAACATAAATGACATGTTATAATATATTAACCACCTTCCAGTTTAACTGTACCGCATGCTGACAACATGCATAATAAAATCTTTTTTATTATGTGCGGTGGTATAGCAAGTGGAACTAATATCACAATCTAAATTTATCATAGGCCTACTTTTTGTGTAGAAAAAATAATATAGGAGCCATATGTAGAAATGAAAAATATACAAGGTGGTTTAATTTTCTTATTAATATTTTTGCTCCAAAGCAACGAGTTTAATCTATTTTATTTGAAATATTCTCGCTGCTTCTTCCGTTTGAGGAGAGAGTTACACCTAAATATTTAAATGAGGAGCAATGTCTTATCATGCAGTCGTGTAGATTTAGGTCGCTTAGATTTTCATCTGTATTACAGCTTCTCTTAAGTCATGCTATTTGCTGTACAGTATGTCTTTTATTGTTTTCTTTTTGTATCATTTCCTGTATTAGGAATTCGAGTTTCTGTTCTGTCAGCAAGTCTTTATAATATTCGTTCCACTCCCGAATCTCAATTGGGCTGATTCCTGCTGTGTCTTTATTTCGTTTTCTGAAGCCATTGATTACCTTTCCAGGTTTTGTTTACTCTGGTGTTTCCTATGTTCACATTTACTTGCGCACATGTTTTCTCCCAGTATTCGTTCTGAGTTTTTCTAATTTCTCTATGGACTTCCTTCCTTTTTGCTTGGTAAATTGAGATGTCATCAGATGTTCTTGTTTCCATTCTTTTCCTGTGCCGTGCCTTCTTTTCTTTTACGAAAAAACAAACTTTGTATTATTTCTCGCAAAACAGTTTGCATTCCCTTTAAGCCCTCAAAGTTGCCCAATAACAAAGGAGTCCTGGGTTCAAATCCTGGCTACAGTACGGATGTATACTGGCGCTTTTAATGTGTTATCTAGTTGGTAGCAGTGGACTAGATTTCAGTGCCGAGACGGTCATATAATTTTCATATCAGAATTTCCATTTTTTTACATTTGATGATGCAATAGCGCGAAAAGTTGTGCAATACTGAGCAATCGTTTCTGCACGGAATGGCGGGGGACATTTCCAGACCTCCGCACGAACGTCCCCGGCAGAGCATATAAGAGGCCTGCGTCCTAGTTCGGTATTTTCCAAAATTAGTTCTTGCGTCTTATCAAAAGTTTTAGTAGTGAATTAAGGTGAATATACTAGTAACTCTTTGGGTTCCTAATATAATTAAAATTTAGTGCCGTCTGTCTAGTCCAAGCTTATCGCTCTAATTCAACGATAAATTCCATGCAACTACGCCGTCATGACCTCTTCCTTGGCTGTCCCAAGTAAAAAAGTTAAATTGATCACCGACAATGAAAAATTTTAAGTTAAAATAAAGTCCTAAAAATAGACTCAGACTTTAAAATAAAAGTGAAACCAACCTCTGGGACTTACACAAGGTGTAGCATTGGACCCTGTCCAACACCTTAGGAGCAACCCCTTCGAACCTCTTTAAAAAATAAAATTTAAGTGCACGAAGAGCCCTAAGAGTCTTTCTTAAGCTCTAAAGTTCCAGTTTCAGCTCAACCATTTTTTATCTTACCAAACAAGAGGGCTTGTTGTCCGTGTTCACAAGGAAGACCGCGTGCTCGCCTCACATCTTCCAGCGGCTTGTATATCAGTGTATGCAAGCAAGCTATACAATCTTAGGCGAGGATTGTATAGGGGATATACCATCCTTCGGAGGGGATGTAAAGCCGTCGGTCCCTTGTCTATTAAATGTTAGGTAAGTAAAAGATACCTACTCTTCTTAAGAGAAAATGTTCGATAAAAATTCCTAGTTGGGTGTAGCTCGTCTACAAGCGTCGGTGTTAGACCTCGGTAGCGGAAATAGGCCGACGTTAAATAAATGCTTTTAAAATAACATAAATTTTCATGAAGTCAAATTAATCAATTATTGCCAAAAACAACAAAACCTTAATTTTTTTTTGCTCTCCAAAATTTTCTACGTTAACTTGTAGTTAATGAAAGACGACTCAAATCTTATACTAGACAGTAAGAACAATAAGATGTAAGTATCTGAAAAATTTACAAACAGAGAAAGAGTCCCATATTATGATCCATCGTATATAGATTTGATCAATTCAATTAATTTCATTTCTAAATAGATTTAAACCGCCAGGGAAGAAAATTGCAACAATTTGAGAAATACGGCTTTCATGACTTATTGATAAACTATAAAAGGTGCTTTTTAGTTATAAAATCAAATGTGGCACGAAAATGTTAAATTAATATCCCCGGATGGATTTAATACACTTGCGGTGTTTACGTGAGGGTATTGTGCCATAAAATTAACAACTTAAAGCCATGTACCTAAATGGATGAAAAATGCCTCGATAAAAATTGTAACTAGTACTTGTTACATTAAATTAATTTTGGTAATATGTTATGAGTAGCATATTTACGGACGGTGTAATATTAAAATTCCTATAAATAAAGGAAATTAGGTTGTTAAAATGATAAATTTGTGATAGGAAGGACTCATTATTCATAACGGAAATAATTTGAAAACGAAAATGTATCTAAATCTAACACTAGCTTTTATGCCTTTTCTATGCAACATCACTAGCTGTACTTTTTCATACGATACTTGGTCATACAGGGTGTCCCAGATTTAAAGTAACATAGATTAATGAGGCACTTTGCTGAGTTCAAAACACTTACCCTTGAAGCCTCATTGTTTTCAACCATATTTTTTGAATGGGTGGACGCATTTGGATAAAAGTTGGTAAACATATAGTACACTCCTAGACCAATCAATAGCATAATTTATTTTGGAAAGTTTCCAGGACAGGACTCAATTTTTATTATTTTACATTTAGGGCCAACTACATCACCCTGTATATAATTTCTTTGTAAACGGCGGATAAGTATTGAAAGTCTATGGATTATTGTGCAAAATACTGTCATAATATTTGATGGCACGTTTATGGTTACTTCCTAATTTTCGAAAATAATGGTGAATGATATTTAAATTCTACAAACCACGCAAACAACTAGTTAACATAGATATTTTATTAATTTTACTTAAACACTGCTTTAATAATTATTTAATATATTATTTTACCTTAAAAAGAAAAACGAAAAACAGGAAAGAGGAAAAAATCAAGAAAAACAGTTTGCTAAATCATAATTTACAGCACACATTTTAAAAAGGCACTAATTATTTTATACACTAATACAATTAATTAAAATTATAACACCCCCAGCGTCAATACATTTTGTTCTTTGTCTTACGCTCTCGTGCCAGTTGTCCCACACCACTTGCAGACTGCAGTTTCGAGCTATTGGCTCTCGTCAGTGCATCTCTTGCACGAAAGCTCCTTTAAATAGGATCAGTCTTTCGGCTGGTGTTTCTTGCAATCGAAGCATTTTCGTTCTGTTGGTAATATAAAATTATTACACTTAACGCGCCAGGCATGTAACTTATAATTCAGCACTCGGCGAGGTACATAGCCCGGAGAGTAGCTATTGGTTGTAGTCTGGTTACGTTCCTTATAGTAAAATAAAGATTTGAAAGAGGAGTTTGCGACTAAAAATATTATGTTTTAATAAAAATTGAGTATTGACCTGGAAATTTTTCAAACTAAATTATGCTAGTGATTGGGCCAGGAGTGCGCTATATGTGTTTCTACTTTCATCTAAATACGTCCACCCATTCCAAAAATATGGTGAATTTTAGTTTCAGTCAAAATTCATAAAATAACATGTATCTTGAAAACAGTGGGGATTCAAGAGTAAGTGTGGGAGTGTTTTGAACTCTGCAAAATATGCTCTAACTGTAAATCTGGGACACCCTGTATAATAAAGGAAAATGTCCATTATGTTGAAAAATGCATTCAATACATGGGCCAGGAAGATGATGAATGCAGCATGGAACTGTATGCGGTACTTCTCTTCCTGATATATAAATTTTAGCTTGTATATAGGGTTCTGATATGGGGAGATTTTTCCAATATGTCCCACAAGATGATCATTCGGTCCAAACAGAGAATCTTTTTTAGCATTGGATAAAATTTTATATGTATAACAAACTGTTATATAAAATAGAGAATTTTCCTCCTAAAATAGATTTTCCATAATGACATATGTAGTATATCTATTTCTAACACTTAAGAAACCGTTATACGGCTACGTTGTTGCGAATAATACTAAAAAGCAGGGAGACTACCTTTTTATCGTGAAGATAAGAAAATATATTTCAAGAACAACAAACAAATCCTGGGAAACACTTTTATAGTAAAAGTTTATCGATATGTAGAATAAATTAGCCATTTGTAATAGATTAATGAATTTTAAAAAACTGCAAAATGTCGGTAACTATGAATTTGCTAGTTGATAGTGAAGTTACTTTCGTTCACTTTTATGACAGTGACCAAAACACAAAGGCACAAGGCAATGTAGAAATACCTAACGCAATAAACTGAGATCAACTGTCAATCCCTAAACTTAAACATAGCAATTATTCTGATGATTTTTCTCTGGATATCAAAGACAACTGTGCTTCACATTCATCTACTAGATAGAATATTGGGTCCGAGATTGTGTAATAAGTATGTTTCTATTTACTCTGAAGTTTATTAGCTATTAGCTATGAATCAAACTTGCACTAAATCTTGAATCGAATTTATTTCAGATATTATATCCTTAATATATTTAAATGATTTTGTGATGACTGTGTCATCAGCAAATAGAACAAAATTTGCATCTAATATGGTCATTTATAAGGATCAAGAATAGTGTCGGCCCTAACATAGATCCCTGAGGAACACCGTATTTTATAAGAAGGACATTTAATAAATCCGCTTCAAAATCTTTATCAATAACTTAATTAAATAATCTGTGACGTTGTAGAATGTTTAGATCTAAAGCCGAGTTGATGTGAGGAGGATCAATTATTTTCCTCTAAATTGTTAGTAATTTGGTTTTTAGAATTATTTCCAAGATTACTGAGGAGAAGGGAATGATGACAATTGGTCGAAATTAAAATTCTAAGGAAACTATCGTGTGTTAAGCCGTATTTGCCATGATGTTACTCAGAGATTTGGGGTACAAGTAACTTTATATACCATATACTCTGTGTATGGGAGAAATCTTGCCTGCACGTAAATAAAATTTCTGAACAGGTGCGACTCAAGCATAATAATATTAAGCGCTTTGTCTCCGAGTGAACCTAAATTACCAATAATAAGTACGAATAGACAAGCAAGAAGGAGCCCCAAAGTTGCGAATATAAATTTTTCCAAATTGCATCTTTTTGGTGCCAGTCGGTTGCTCTAACGCAAACAATTGAATAGTAGTTGGAAACTGCAATACACGAGGTCTTCCAGATACTCATCATGTGTGACATGGACCAATATTTAAATATGTTAAGCTTCTATTATAATAATATGTACAACTAACATTTTTGAAAAGATCCAATATACTAATTTTTTATCCCAAAACTGCATATAGAAGCTGTCAAAAGCCAATCTACTCATTTTACTATTACTATTTGACTGGTGCAATAATCTCAAAAAATTTTACTTTTTACAGCTACCATCTTATTGAGTGAAATACTCAATAAGTAGTAACGTTTCGCTATTGGCTGACATTTATTCTTTTTATACCATGTGGAAATTTGTCTGAAAAAATCCCACGCTAGACGCATTCCTAGATACAAGGACAAATAAAAATCGCTTAAAATCTGGAAGACCAAAATCTGAAACATCGGAAGCTCGACAAATGGAAGTGGCCCAGGCATTTGTTGAAAATCGAAGGTTATCGATCAGAAAAGCCAGTCAACAGCTTGATATGAGTGCATTTTCAGTTCATAAGAAGTTAAAACTTTTGAAATTTCATCGTTACAAAATTCACCTTCACCAAGAGTTAAATGAAGATGATTTTGATCGGCGACTTGAATTTAGTGAATTAATGATGGAAAGGAGTAACCAAAACCCAAATTTTTTGTCATCTCTACTTGTCTTCTCAGATGAAGCAACTTTCGAACTCAGTGGAAAAGTTAATCGCCATAATTTCAGATATTGGAGTGACGAAAATCCTCACTGGATGCTTGAAACACACACGCAGTATCCACAAAAATTAAAAGTTTGGGCAGGAGTTTTCAAGGATCGAATCATAGGACCGTTTTTCATAGATGGAAATTTGAATGGAGAAAAATACCTGGAAATGTTGACAAATCAAGTAGTTCCCGCAATACAAGAGATTGCTGGTGATGAGTTCGATAATGCTTGGTTCCAGCAAGATGGGGCTCCTCCACACTATCGGGATATTGTTAGGGATATTTGAATGGTACTTTCGAAAATCGATGGATAGGTCGAAGAGGACCTATTGAATGGCCAGCAAGATCTCCCGACCTCGCGCCACTTGATTATATTGTTTGGGGCTACGTGAATGGTAAGGTTTATTTCATTAAACCTCGTGATTTGGAAGAGCTGAGGCAACGCACAATAAACATTTTTGCAGAAATACCACCTAAAATGGTAAGAAGTGCTATTGGAAATTTTTACGTTCGTCTCGGACAATGCCAAGAAGTCAATGGGCACCATTTTGAACACCTGCTATAATAATCTTGAAATTAAAACCTGCTAGTGTAGCAGTTAAGCTGTAAACTAAGTGCCTCAACTGGCCGCACCTTGCCTTCACTGGCTAGGATCAAGAACTTGTCTGAAGTGGCTGAATTAAGAGGTAAAACCATTGTTAGTTTTTTTTAAATCGAGTTTTTTATTGCCCTGTAAAAAATTTAAATTGAAAATTACTAGCTGCTAATAAATTTACAGAATGTTAATAGTTGTTGTAATTTTCGCACGGCCGTGTAAAATCGCTGTTCTCAAAACAGCTCGGGAAATCATTCACTCTGAGATCAGTAGTTTTACTTTTCGTATTTTTTAAAGTATGCGTTCAAAACTTTCATGTTTCCACTCAATTTTTTACGATTGCAGCGACACCTTGCGAGAATCGAAAAAAATGCCCGATATAAAATTGACGTATTTTTGGCCGTAGAATCCGAATCCGCTATAAAAAATAGGGATTTTCATGACAAATTTCAAAGTTGTCGCCCGCCCCACCCACTGGGTTAGGGGTGGGAGAGTCGAATCCAATGTCATTGGATAGATTTCGTAAAAATAACAAATACGTGTTTTTCAGTTTCTGAATTGGACGTTTTTTGTGGGCACAAGACGCTACTCTTGAAACAGTGATGATTCCTTTTCATTTTTTGCGATTACAGTGACACCTTGCGAGAATCGAAAAAAATGCCCGATATAAAATTCACGTATTTTTGACCATAGAATCCGAATCCGCTATAAAAAAATAGGGGTTTCCATTTGAAATTTTAAAGTTGCCCCTCGCCCCACCAACAGGGTGGTGGGTGAGGAGGTCATTTTGGTATCAGTAGATAGTTTTTTGAAAAATTTTTGACACGTATTTTTTTATTTTTCGATTTGATGCAAACTGTTCGAGATTTTCCACCGTTCCCATACTTCTCTAACGCCCGGTATACAATGTAGCATACACATATATTATTGTATAGTAGTTCACAATTTCGTTGAAAGAGTTCCTATTATGATGTACAAGTAGTTTATTTGATATTTATAGAGATTAAATCCCTATGAATATATTTAAAATTCGTTGTAAGATTAATAACGACCGTCTCTTATAATAAGAATACCCTTCGTCAAGAATAATCCAGATTATTCCTCAAATAAGCCTAATATCAATTTCTGGGCCTTCTGAAATAATGAAATATTGCTTCCTCACATTGGCTGCTTCCGAATTTTCATTCCACTTATTTTACGTTCATCTCAATCGAATAAGGTAATGATAAATTCAATCTATTTACGTAGCCCTACGTGGAGTGTGGATTATTTAACATTGGCAACTCTGAACTGCAACTACTTTACCAGTTTCCGTAATGTTTAAACCTCAAAGAATATACGAGCTTTAATTCTATTGCAGCAGATGTATGTATTGTTTCCCAACTTCCTTAATTTAATAAAATTGTGCATACGCTATGTTAAGAGGACTAACGATAAATTTAAATATTTTACTGCATTTGTGCATTCCTGTGAAATGTATGCATGCAGTTCAAAACTCATATGTAAATGGTTGTAAAAACTGAAGCGAACTGTAATATAATACAATGTTAGGTATATTTTGGCGCTTTATACATATGATATATATATACTTCAAGGTATACCGGCGTAAGTGAGCGGACCATTTACAGAATTTTAAGAGAAGAAAAAAATTAAGGGGATGTTCAGAAATCTAAAGCGAAGTCTGGAAGAAAAAAAATAATATTAGATAAATTCCAGAAAAATGGAATTCGACGTAAAGTTCATAAATTCTTCTATGATAATGAAATCCCTACTGTTAAGAAAATTATACAGTCCTTGCATGATGATGAACATATACCCAAAATGGGCAAGTCCACGTTAAAAAAATGTTTCAAATTCTTTATTGCCGTAAATTTTTACAAAAAACATTGGCATTGTCAATAATACACACTTTTTACATTTTTAAAAACTACAATAAAACAGGAAATACACAAATATATGTATACAAATACAAATACAGTGAAAGCAAAGAAAAAACGATGAAATATAAACATAAATATACAAATATAAATATTTTTTAAAAAGCGGTTATGTGTATAGAAACTCACTGAAGGAATAAAACACATTTTCACATAAATAAGACTTGAGTCTTTTTTAAATAAATTGATATGTTGTATGGATTTTAGATATTCTGGCAGAGCATTGAAGGATTTAATTGCATTATAATATGGCCCTCTTTCGTAAAAAGTGTGGTGGTGGATTGGTACTCTTAGATCAGCCCCATGACGTGTTGACATTGATTGATATATTTCGTTGTTTCTGACAAAGATACTGGAATTCTTTTTAACAAATAAAACAAGTTTATAAATATACAAAGATGGGACAGTAACTAAATTCCGTTTTTTAAATTACAGTATACATGTTTCCCGACTGAAAATTCCTACCATACATCTAACGATTCGTATTTGAGTTAGAAATACTCTCTGCTAGTGTACGGAAGATCCCCAGAATATTATGGCGTATCCCAAAACATTTTGTACATACGAGAAATAAAATATTCGTAAACTATCTATCGACAGTTGACCTCTTAAAGATTGTATTAAGTAACATGAAGAATTTAATCTTGATATTAAAATATTTGTATAATTGTTTGCATGATATGAACTTTGTATTTGCAAAAGAAAAGAGAAATATTATTTGTTGGTGAAAGAATTATATTCGGGCAATTAGAGCTACCCGTGAAAGAGAAAGAGAAATTTAAATGAGACGTGGTTAAGTGAAGGACATGCTGCAACGCAATTTTGGCAAGATATAAATGTAAAGCGTGTTCGTCAAGACCATATGGAAGATTGGTCCACAGGATTAAAGCCAACAGGAAGAGGAAAACGCTTAATAATAACGCACATAGGAGGTGATTCAGGATTCGTGGAAGATGGACTTCTATCGTTCGTGTCGAAAAAATGTGGCGATTATCATGAGGACATGAATGCGGATGTTTTCGAGGAATGGTTTGCAAAAATTCTCGCTAAGATTGAACCCGGATCTGTCGTTATTATGGATAACGCCCTACCACAGTGGATTACTGGAAAAATTACCAACCAGTGCATGGCGAAAAGCACAAATTCAAAAATGGTTAGATGGTAAAGGTATCCTATTCGATCGTGCTTCGCTGAAAGCCGAATTGCTAACCCTAGCGAAACAGCATTCGCCGATATATGTATAAGAAATATATTATTGCTGAAATGGTTAAAGCTAGAGGTATTGAGGTATTACGGCTGCCGCCTTACCACTGTGAACTCAATCCCATTGAGCTTATTAGGGCTTGCAAGAGAAAATAGAACTTTTAAATTAGAACATGTAAAGGGCCTTCTATCCAATGCATTAAAAGAGTTACGGCTGATTATTGTCAAAAAAGCATAGGGCACGTTAAAAAAGTTGAAAAAAAAAGTGAAATACGGATATTCGGATTGGCGCAGCGATTGAGCCAATAATAATAAATGTAGGAGCCAGCAGTGATAGTGACAGTGGTGTGTGAGGGATAATCTGTGATAGTATCATGTAGTGATTGTGATATTACGAATTATTTATTGTGGAAAATTATTGTTGGCAAGTTTTGTTTTTTATTATACTATTTTAACAAGAACGGTTATTTATGTTGTTATAAAACAGTTATTTATTTTTAAGATTGGTTTGTTTTGTTTTTAATTATTCTATTTTAACAAGAAAGTTTATTTATGTTGTTATAACAGTTATTTATTTTAAGTTGTAAGTCTAATTATTTATTTTCTTTTTTAACCTGTTACTCCCTAATTAAGAATCCTGTCAACATCCTTTCCCGGCAAGGAATATGCTCACGCCTCTACGTTGGTCCTTGCTGGACAATAAGAAAAACTGGCATGGTTAAATTTCTTATAAACATCAACCATTCTACAGTTTTAATGTCGTATTACGTAAGTATTCCACTCCTAATAAAATTATGCCTGCCATTAAAAATTATCTTAACAGAACTCAAGTTTTTCTTTTTGGCTGAGTTGAGGGTGAAAACAAATTTAATTATAAACTGGTTTGTTAGCCACAAAATCAGCTGTTTCAGCCATGTTGTCACATCAGCTGCTGCTGTTCTATTGACAAAGAAAAAATATTTGTGTAGAAGTTATCATACGAGGAGAAGGAGAAGATTAAGGAACTGCAGCCAAGCTTAAATCTTAATAAAAGTCATAATGCATATTTGTCAGCATATTTTATATTGTATAATTTAATGTTAACACAGTATATACATTATGTTAGAATTTTCTTCATACTAATTAATTACACCACAGGTAATTACGATCCCCTTTATCTCGGAAGGGTCTAGAAGAGCCTTGTGTGGGAGGGGGCTATACATTTAGAGACAAGGGACACCTAATATCTGTGTATAGTGGAAAAATCCCTGTCACAGTATTTTCCACTGCCACTACCGGGAATCGAACCCGGAACTTTGGGTGTGCTTAGCTCTCGATCATCAGTCATATAATAATGATGAATATTAAAATATTACATTTCAAAATCAAGTAGAATCTTATTACTATCAATAATTTGTGATAATATAAAATTCGACGATACAAAATGGCGAACAGGATAAAAAATAATGAAGTAAATGAGTGAATGCCATAAAATAAAAAATACACACTGTTATCTAATGTTTTCTAAAATAATGAAAGTGGTATTCTGTCGACCAATTTTTATCATTCCTAAGAATACAAACTTAAATCTTCAAGATCTGCACTCGTGATATATTACAGGCAAAATAAAACTTAACAGATTATTCAGAATTGGAGACAAATGATTTGCATAAAAAAGGCATTTAAAAAGTAATTCATGTTAGTTTAGCAAATACATTTTCTAATTACGCTTAAATGCATTCTATCTAGTTAGTAATAAATGCTAGATCCCTTTGATTAACATTTGGGGTATTTTACATTTAACTAACTTACCTGCGATAGAAGGAGGAACGAGATATGTAACATTATGTTTATCCATGGTTTTCCACGCAGTAATGCCAGGGATTCCAGGAGTCCCGTGGTTTCCGGCTTTACCCGTTCTTCCCCTTGGTCCCGTAAGCCCTAATAAAATACAAATAAATCTGCAATTATCTCTAATGGGTGCAATATACGATTTGTGATCAGAAATAAACCAGCGATACCTGTATCAAAATATATTTTCATAAATGCAGTAGCCACTTTCATTTGTTGTACCTGCCGTGTTCATAACAAATAAAAAGAATAAAATTAAGTTGTATAAATTTAGTGCAAATTAAAAAATCGAATCTTGAATAATTGTACAAATTTATGCACTTTCACTTAAATTCTTTAAATTTCCAGCTCTAACATAATACAAAAGAGCCACCTACATGTTAAAAAAATCATTAAAATCTACCTAAAAATAACCCGAATTTATTTCTAAGTAATTGTCTTTAGGCAAGTATTTAATTTTAAGGACGAATGCGCCTCTTTCTTTTGATGTAACACAGTAAAATTTTAATTGTCCAATTATTCTTTACAAAATTAAATATGTGAGTTCAACCTAAATATTCCCAACCAAATTTAAAATTATGGTAACACTATAAAGTGGACAACTACAAGGAACACCTTTTTAAAATTAAAATGTCTTATTCTATTGAAGAATACGTTGACATTAATTACATTTATGGTTCTTGTAATGGGAACTCCAGGGCCGTCGTTAAAAAATATCGTCGACGTTTTCGCAATTGAAAAATTCCCAATAAATCAACATATTCTTCTGTTCGCAACTATGCAAAACAACACTAGAAATTTCCTTGAGCTACTTTCTGACGTGAACGTCTTATTCGACAAGATGTAAATAAAGAAAATGGAATTCTAGAGATAGTGCAAAAATATCCTTCAATTAATACGCGAAAATTAAATGTAGCTTTAGTAATCCCTCATGTGAGAGTTTGAAGAACTAAAACACGACCATTTGTATCCTTTCCACCTACAAATCGTTCTATGTTTTGAAGAAGGCGATGAAATTTCTCGAAGTGCTTTTTATCGTTTGGTGTTAAATCATAGAGGAACAATTTCAAAAATTTTATTTACTGACGAATACAACAAACACCAGCCGAAAGAGCGTTTTGATGGTAATATGCAATTATTACACTTAACGCGCCAGGCTTGTAACTTGTAATTCTGCACTCGGCGGGTCACATAGCCCAGACAGTAGCTGTTGGTTGTAGTCTGATTACGTTCCTTATAGTAAAATAAGGATTTTATAGAGGAGTTTGCGACTAAAAATATTATGTTTTAATATTACGCCCTCTCAAAGCACTCAAAGCACATTTGAACTTTGGTAAACCCAGTCAGGCTATTTATTTTTCGATTGTAACAGACACTGAACCGCTAGATGGCGCCTGCTGACTATTTTACATGTCGCTATCCCAAAGATACCGAAATGTACTAAATGGTCAAGTGATCCTCGTGTCGGTCGTCACATGCCTACCTTGCACTGACAAGAGTAAACAGCTCGAAACTGCAGTCTGCAAGTGGTGTGTGATGACTGGCACGAGCGCTCCTTTAAGTAGGATCAGTCTTTCGGCTAGTGTTTGTTGCACAAGCATTAGCGTTTTGATGGTAATATGCAATAATTACACTTAAAGCGCCATTCTTGTAACTTGTAATTCAGTGCTCGGCGGGCCACACAGCCCGGAGAGTAGCTGTTGGTTGCAGTTTGGTTACGTTACGTTTAGATTTTTTTGTTATTGTGGCAAATCCTAACAAACAAACAGTAAAACTCCTCGTATCGCCCATGCAGTTGTTGATGACTTTGTGACCGAAAGTCACCCAAACATTTTATAAATGGATTTATTGTGAACCTCTGCTGTTAATTCTCAAGGCTTTAAAAGTGCGCCAAAAAACTAACTCTATGGTCTAGGTACACTATTAGATTATTTTGAAAATCGGTATTGTACATTGCCAAAATCCATATATAGGGTGATGTTTTTAGATAACAGCCAAAATGAAAAAAATGACCCGGTCCCTGATTTCCTTTTGATTTCGGTACTGAATTATGTAGATCTGTATTAGTGAAACATAGTTACTAAGTTTTGTTCAATTCGCTACACTCATTAGAAAAATACGGCCGATCTACATTTTGGCAAAAAATAGAAAACACGCTGTATATCTGAAACGTGGGGTAATGGGGATATAATAAAGGTCATTTTGAAATCGTCTTAAGGTTCTGCACCCCTCACTAGCATATTACTCACTACAATTTTGAAAACGATGGATAGGTTTATAATCGTGTGGCCTAGGTTATTGAATTTAACGCCACTTTACTAGGATGCCATTAGAGAAAGAAGTGTATAAATCATGACTTTAGATAACTAAAGAATCTCGCTATAGGGAAAGAAAGACTTGCGCAGATAGTATAATTAAAATACCAAGTGCAAGACGTCTACCTCACAAAGGATCCGCAGTTGAAGATTTTTTGAAGTCGCGAGGGATGCTGAAACAAGTCTAGATTTAAGTTTACGGGGGCCTGCGATCTCAGAATCATATGTCGTCTTGCAGATGGAGAGACACGTTATTTTTTAAATATCCTGTTTCTCATATTAGGTCAGTCGTCAGGTAGATTAACATCGTTTAAAATCTGAAAAAGATTTTACTGTTGGAACCAGTTCATTATAGGCTTCTTTTATATATACTAATTTTTGTCCTTGACATCCAGAGCAAATAACGGAATATCTTAGTCCAGCTTTTCTACAAGTACATCCCAAGCAACACATGATGGTTTAATAAACGTTTATTATATGAAATTATGGTTTAAATTTCGTTATCGTATATTTAATCAACGTCTATGAAGAGCGTTTATTTCATAAACGATTTTTATACGTATATTATATATGAATTTATCCTAAAGTTTTTGGAGTAACACATTATATACGTTTTTGGCGCGGACATTCGAACGTTGAATATACATTGCGAAAAACATTTATTTAACCATTTGGTGTTCTTTGGGATGCGGCTTTGCAGCCTTTTGAACACTTGAAGCTTATTGTTTTCGAAAGTTCTTGTGGAGCAGCTTCGTATTTGGTAGTAATGGGAAACTGACCATTTTTTTTTCATCCAACCCCAATCTTGAGGACTTTTGGTAAGGTCGTACCATTGCTGAATTTGATAGTACGTTCTAAAAGACTGTTGGCGTACAGCAGACTCAGTTGGAGGTAACGATGCAAGGTTACATGTACTTTTTGCCGATAACTTAATAAAGCATTTGTACCTGAATTCATTCAAAAAAATGCTATTCGGGTTCTGCTCCGTAAAGGGCTAAGATAACTTTTTGGCCTGCTGTATCTATAACATCAGAGTGAGAATTGGGGTCTTTAAAACATTTCACGTATTTTTGTAATAATTTAACGAATTTTGCTTTATCTTGCCTAAAAATTGCAGAAGTTGTGTCACATCCACTGAATACGTGGAGGAATAATATGTCATCCGCAACTTCTTTCGGGTATTTAAAAGAGTTCGAAGAATAAATTTATACGTTCGTTTTTCCCTTGCATGGCTTCATAAAATACATGCTTGAACATAGGGATTAAAAGATCAACGCTCTCGCCAACAATAATTACGGAATCGTAATGAGGTGATATATCAATCGTTGAGTTAATAAAAGGAGAATCAGCATCTTCGGCAGCCTGCTCAACAACGAAACCTGCACTAGTAAGCTTTTTACGTAACAGTGAGATAAGCCGATTTTTATTTTGATCATTTGGTAGAAACTTCACCTGTTGCATTGTTGCCGTCATAGACTCATCAAAATTCATTCACACATAGTAGGTAGAAAGCGTGAAAGTGCATAGGAAAGTGTCGATATACAGAGCGAATGTGATACGGTGCTTGACTTCCCCCGCCTGTAATTTCAAGAATATTAATACTACGTAAAAATGTGTCTGAACCATTTCGATAGAGAATGTACTTATTTTTAACTTTGATAACCATCTTTTTTTCGTAGGACCATTCAGAACCGAGATATTTGCAAAAAAAAATTAAGCGATAATGCCCCAAAATTGGGGGTATTCCAGGGGGCGGACGAGGGGAAAAATTTAGTATATCTAAAAGACGCCTATAATGAACTGGTTCCAGTAGTAAAATTGTCTGATTTAAAACCGTATTTACCAGTGATGATTACCAGTGAATTACAGTGATGATTTACCTCAGCGATGATTATCAATTTTGTTTTCGATATGGATTGTTTCGAGACGACTGAGAGATGGCGCTAGTTACGCTCTACTGCGGTGGAACTTAACAGTGTCTATGAGATGTGGACTCCAGTATTGAAGGTATCACTTGTACTGCACTGACGAGACCCAAAAATAGGTCAAAACCGGTCTTCAGTTAGTGACATCCTGAGATGAAGGAGGCCTCGCATCTTCCTCGTAGCATTCGAACATTTCCAAGTCATTGTATTTTAGTACTAACTGTTTTTAGACAAAATACGCAAAATTTACCATACAATTCAGCGCTTGCAAGGGGAATAGCTGTTTTAGTTTAATTTGTTGAGTCCTCATTTATAGAAGGCATTTGCAGATAGGTTGGAATATTATAATTCCTATATTTTATATCTGTATTTACCCATTCTCAATTCCCTACCGACTGGACTATGTTATAAACTAGGACAAATTTAACAAATATATTTAATGGCTACCGAAACTCTATGCAATGTGTGTTAGGTACATAAATTTTTTTGAAAATCAATATATTTCAAGTTATCTAGCAAGAATATTCTAAATGATTCGTTACAATTTCGACACTAAAATAAATATTATTTAAAAAGTATTCTTATTCGGTAAATATTAATTACCCGTTTCTCATTATCAAACATTATTGAAACAAGAAAGTTTACAAAATTTAACAGTTTATTTTACAATTATTAAAAGGGATAGGTTAAATATTCACAATGTTTTGCTTTCAGCTCCTGTACTTCAACGTGTTTAAGAGTTAAATAGCCATCGTCTACACAGGTGTACCTTATTTATACTGTTTGCCATCTAACAGAAACAATTCTACCCATAAATGTCAGCGTATAAAAAATAAAACGAGAAAGTAAGCGAATTGACTTTTCTTATGGAAGAATCGTAGGGCTTTTTGTAAATAATTAAGTAGTGACAGATTGATTGATACACGCTTTTACTAGAATTGAATGGAAAACTCACCCCTTTGTCCGGGAGGTCCTTTGGGTCCTGGAGGTCCTCTTTCGCCTTTCATTCCTGAAAGTGCAAGGAAAAATTGTATCAATAAATTACGTCCATAATATGATTTCCCATAATCTTAAGCCAACATTTTTTATGTTTCTCTAGGAAACAAAATACATGTTTAACGTCATAGAGTATCTTTCTCTAACATAACAAATGATGGACAATGTTTAATCTTGTTACAATGAACTACTTCGTTGAATAATCCTAAACGAAAATCCGTCAGGGTTTTGATTGTCAGAATAGTGAATGTTAAAGGGTTGGTAAATAAAATATAGACACTTAATTTTAAGGATATAGTCATCAGAAATTTCTTATGACATGCTTCATTTATCAATAATTTTTATTTTTACTAAAGTTATTTTTCAGTTCGTACTAATGTTTATAGATCAAAAATCTCTTAATTGTTGAAAAACAAAAGTTACTAATTATACTAAATTTTCACATAAATTTCCCTGGTAAAGCGTGTATATGGAAACTGATCCAGCCTGGGTTTATTCGTAAAACTTTATAAACAGAGGTAAGCTTCTGGAATAATAATAACATCACATTTTACGTTGAGAGATATTAAAGTTCGAAAATCATTTCCTTTATTACAGCCCAGCGAAAGGAATTTTGTCATATTGTAAAAATGCAGTCGACAAATTTATTTTTCTTATTACTTACACTTCACGTTATTATTTATTTATTGGTTACTCAAGTAGTAGTACTCCTACAAGTAAAAAAAATTTAAAACTGTCCTCAGCACAATTAAAATCTGTTATGGCATTACCTTCCATATCCGTCAATGACAATGGTATTTTGTTAACCGCTGATTGGTTATTGGATTTTATAATATTCCAAGCCGTTTTAGATTTATTATCAGAATTTGTTATTATGGAATCATAATATATTCTTTTAACGTGTTTGATAGATAGATCTTTATTCAATTCAATTCAAAGTTGCCTCCACAGAACCCACTCCAGATCCTGTCGTGCAACCACCGCGCGATTCGCGGTGGCTGATTGCAGGGTCGGGCGGATTGGATCTGGCTTGACTAAAGAACTTAAAACCTATAGTCCTGCTGACAAACAGATTAAAAATGGTGTTAAAATTACATATATCTAAAAAACAGATTTTATAAAACTTAAAAACATTTTTAAAACTTTCACTTTTCACCATTTAATTTTGACGCTGACGCTGCCACTTCAACATAAACGAGGAGCCTTCCGCGTAGTGCGAAAATGCCGGGGTGTGCATAGACTGGCCTAATCTCGGGCCTAACTGTGATTTTAAAAATTTTGATTTTTCGAGAATTTTGGTTTTTTGTTGAAAATTTTTGAATGAAAATGAATTTAGAGACAAAAATGTACAAAAAGAAATTAAGAAATAAACGTGATAAAAGGAAACAAACAGAAAGGAAGAGGGGGAAAGATTTAAAGATTCAAAAGGTATGAAATATCAATAAAGGTGGATAGGATAAGCGGAAGTTATGGTTGGTGAAGTTTGGCTATATAAGTTGCCGGAAGATCGATAACGTTTTGTATGGTAGGGTGTGTTTTATCCGAAATGGGGTATTATGTTTTCTAATTTGTGTTATGTTTCTTGTAGCGGACTGTCGCCCAGCTTGAAAGAATAGAATAGATCTTTATTGGTACATTATATAATATATTAGTATTTACACAGGTCATAAAAACATGGAATGGAAATGTGACTATACAAAAAAAGAAGTAAACAAGTAGATAATGAAGAGTAAAACAAATAAAACAAATACTACACTACTACAATTAATAACAAAGGTAATAAACAATTCCATATGTAATACATGTCAAACCAGAAGACAAGTAATCACTGATATCATAAAAGGCGTTATCTAGTATATATTTCTTTATCACAGTATTAAAACGATTATTTCCTAGTCCTTGTATGTTATACGGTAGTACATAAAAAAAATTAATGGCACAGTAACTTGTGCCATTTTTTGTTTTGATTAGATGTATAAAATTATGGTTTAATTTTTTATTGTTCCTAATGCATGGTTGTGGAGCAGGTCTCATCTCGTGTATGTATCCTGGTTTTCTTTGATATAAAGGAGGCAGTGTAGTATTCAAGTGCAGGGCAATATTAAAATGGATAATTCCTTAAAGACGTCCTTACAATCGTCTCTGTATCCTAGGCCTGCAATAACTCTGATCGATTTCCTTTGCATCGAGAAAATGTTCTTTGTATGCGCAGAGTGTACCTAGACCAGAATTGCATATGAAAATGCTGAGTGAATAAGCCCATGATAGGCTGTTAGTAAGGTTTACTGTGAAACAATACTTGCCAGGCTACGTAGCAAAAAGTATTCTGGATATTTTTTTACAGATGTGGATGGTATGTTTTTCCCAGGACAACTTGTGGTCTAAGTAAACCCCTAAAAACTTTTCGCTATCGGGAAAGTCAATGCCTACTGTGTGATGTCTTAAACCGAAAATCATTGATTTTTTTTTTGTTGTTCAAAATTAATTGGTTACTTAGAAACCAGTCTTGAATAGCCGGTTTGTTGTCATTGACGTTGGATAAGAGACGGTTTGTATCATGATTATTGTAGATTAATGTAGTATCGTCCGCGAAGAGAATAAAATGAAGTACAGATGTACAGTTGGGTAAATCATTTATGTAGATAAGAAACAGTATTGGGTCCAATATTGAACCTTGCAGTATCCCAATATTTGTATCTATTAATTTCGATTTTATGTTCTGATTCTGTACATACTGGGATCTATCTTCAATATATGAATTTAGACGACTCTCACTATTTATCGAGAATTTATAAAATGTTAGTTTATTTATTAGAATATTATGAGACACACAATCAAAGGCTTTAGTCAAATCTAGGAACTGAACGTGGAGAAAATCACTCATTTTTATTAGAAATTGTTTTTATTTTGCGTAACTCTAAATATAATTTCAATGTAAAATTGTCAAAAATGTTACTGAACTTTATCGCCCTTCATCCATCGGTAAATGATCAATTTTCAAGAGACAGTTATTTAAAATATTGAAAATTGTTTTCATTTTTAAATGATCTAAAGTCATTATTAAAACTTATGTTATTATGATAAACGTGAACGGCTTATATATAATGATCTGAGAAATCTGTACAAATAATTTTAGGGCTTAGTAAACTTTTGTCAATATTGTGGAATAAATTTTTTAAAGAATAACAAGAAAATATTGATATTTTAGACTCCGCTATGTTCATTGAAGTAGCGCAAGGCTGTTGACATATAAACAATTTTAAAAATCAAAATACTGTTTCAAACAAGACAATTTCAGAAGTTACAATTTTCCTAGGTGGGGGAGGAGACTTTGGCTAATTTGTCGTAAAATGAATTGATTACATGAAATTAGGTTAGTTGCAAATATGACCTACCGACCAAAAAAGAGATCAATAAAATGCATTTATTTAAGTAATTCTCTGAAATGACTTTAATTCAGTTTCCTCGTGAAAATATACCAAGTCGTATTAAACTATTCTACGAACACAGCAGTAAACGCTTTTGACTAATACACCATCGACATAAAAAAGTTTACCGACTTATGTCTCCAGATTCAGACAGGTTGTCATAAAATTTGTACTGGCTGTTAAACTGCATTGAAGAATAAATATTGCATATAATAAGTTTTTACACGTTATTTTCTCCGCTCACTGCTCAGAATTATTCACCTATAAAATCAACAAGACAGCACTCAATGTACTTTAGTGCTTCAACCGATGCCTCAAACTTTAAGTGATATATAAATATTGAACAGAACTATAACGAATCCTCGTAAATATAAAGATTTTGTGTGAAAACATGAGGTATACTGGCATTTTACCTCAAGCCATTTGTCCAGTTCAAGTGAAGTACATTTTAAGAGCATTTTCTTTTATGCATGACTAGAAAATGTCCATTCTTCGCACGAATGCTGCACATTTTCAAGGCTAGACTTATCGGTACATTTATCTAGAATTGTTTGTTGTGTTATCAATGATTTCCTCAAAGTATTTACATCTAGCAATTTCTGTTTTTTTGCTAAAACATTTCATTGAGAGAGAAAGAGAGAGTAATCATTTATTTAACAAAGCTCCATTGCAATTTTGAAAGTAATATAGAAAAACACACAATGTAGACTAAACTGAGTAGAAAACTGAGTCTTCTGAGAAATATTTGTAAAAGTGGGTTTGTACAATAAACTGAAAATAATTTCTCATAGAAAATCATCTGCCGCATTCGATTTTTGAGAAATTGGAATTTGCAAACGCCCCTTAAAGTCAGTTTTACCTCAAAATTGGAAATCGGAAATACACGTGCCTATCTTCATTAGTAATTGCTTAATAGTACTTGGTACAGGCATCTCTTGGACTGCTGCTAAACCAAGTCTAACTCCATTTTATAAAATTTGTCTGCCCAAATAATCAACTTCTATAAAGAGAAATTTGCACTTTGATAATTTCGGAGTCAAGTTAGGTGTCTTACCTGTCTAGTATTTTTAGCAGCCATTGTGCATCTGAGATGATTGATCGCCAAAGATTTTTTACAAAACTTAGCTTATACGGAATTAAAGCTACGGCACCGAAATGGATAAGCAACTGTTTGGGCAACAGGTATCATAGAACTAAAGTGAACGAAGATAAATGCGAAAAAAATAAGAGTGATATTGGGGTTCCACAGGGTAATGCCCATGGACCTTTGCTGTTTAAAATTTATATAAATGACCTAAGCAAAATGTTACATAAGAATATTTTTATAAATTTATTTGCTGATGATGCCTTATTATCGGTCTCAGGAACTGATCATGTAAAGTAACCAATGCAATAAACCAACAGCTTGACACTTTATGTAAATGACGGTTCATTTTTATCGTGTGTAAATTTAGTGAAATATTAGTAACATGTCATATATAACTCGGTACAAACAAAGCTGAGGAATATTCGATTCAACTCTAAGGCTATGATTGGTGCATTTTTATATGTGATCCCCTGATTGGTAGGCATTTGACTTCGTTTTGATGAAAGATAGAGGATGCGCGGGGCGAGATTCCCGTTGTGGCGATGGAGTCCGCCTAGAGCAGCAAGGCGGAGCGGAGATTAAAAATGTGTAAAAAGAAAAATTGCAAGTGGTGTATTACCGCGAAGTAATGTGTAAAGTTGTGTTAGTTAGTTGTAGATTCGTTTTGATGTTAAAGTCTGGCGATTTACCTTCATAAGTTCCTGTTTCGAGAGAAGTTTTATTTGGTTAGTAAAAGACGCCATTCATTGGCGGTGTAAACAGCGAGCACACCATATTACCAGATACTCAATTTAAGTTCTGTTAATTTACGGTATTAGTCCGTACACTGCACTGTTTTATCAAAGTATAAAGTTTAGAGACTGTCTTAGTGAAATAAAAACTTCTTCGGGGTACAGATCTTTGTTTAGTGCGTGCAACCTTTAGTAAATTAGGGGTTAACTTGTAAAGTTTCGAACAATACACCCTTCAAGTAGGTATAGGGAAGATTTTCGTCAGTGCCAATTATTGCTTCCTGTGACAGTGCAACATCAACTATAAGTACGTTCCTGTTAAGTTCACTCAATGGTTTTCGGTTTTTTCTAAAGATAATTTTACCATTGATTTTGTAAGAACCCTTAATTTACAAAAAACTTTGTTAGGAGATAGACCGAGACTATTATTTAATAAATTAATAAAGATAAATAACACCACAGGTAATTACGACCCCCTTTATCCCGGAAGGCTCTAGAAGACCCTTGTGGGGGCTACACATTTAGAGACAAGGGATACACACCCAATATCCGTGTGTATAGTGGAAAAATCCCTCTCACAGTATTTTCACTGCCACGACCGGTGATCGAACCCGGAACTTTTGGGTGAGAGGCAAGTGCGCTCACCTCTCGACCACCAGTCATACAAATAACCTATCACATGAAGTTAAATCTACAAATTTAAAATTATTTGAAAGGAAATTTAAAAACTGTATCTACTTTAATATCCCTTTCTGAATGTACTGTTTTAAGAAATCATTAATCATCAAATTAACTTCTCGTTCTGATAACAACAGACAATATGGGCAATAAACTATAGGTTTCTATAGTACACTCACTTGTCACTTGCTTGTTGTGTTTGTTTTCTTGATTCACTAGTTTTGAAACAAAAACCATCGTAACACTTCACAAGCAGCCGTTTAAGTTTACTTTTCCTCTTCTCCATAACATCACCACTTAGGAAATCCGATATCCCCTGATTGTTTATGGGCTCATTGACCTTCACACAATTTGGCGGAGTATTTGATACTTATATTCAGAGGTATTTTGGCGTCATCGAGTAACTTGGTTACTACTAAATGCTTTGTACTTACGACCTTGATATCTCGAGAGCTGTTGACTTTAGACTTTGTGTCTATGGGAACTTTTTACCAAGATGTCATGAAGTATAACTTTTCACAAGTGCAGACAATTTGACCAGGACCCAAAACCCATAAATTTTGTGCGGGGTCCTTTAATTGACCTTTATTAAGTTTTGCTAATATGCGAAGACAATAATTCAAATCCTGTTCAGGATTAGTCCGATAGGTAATAACATTTCAAAAGTAGTTTTACTTGGAAACATTTCTTTCAGCACTGTTTCTCATTGTACCCATGAGAACTGTGTGGATTTCAATCCGTCATACCAAATTCTAGCACGTAATTTACATATTGCTCTCAAGCAGAAAAGTTTTCGAAGAAAAAATAATAGTATTTGTTTAATTTATATTCAACGCTTTGACTGTTCTTGCCGGACAAGCGAAGTGACTATTTATAATTTACTAGGACAAGCAAAACTTTTTATAAAGAATGATTTTTTGTCACCAAATCAAAAATAAGAAAGTTTGCAAGAGTGCGGTACCCTATCCGGGTACACACTGTATATACAGTCTATTTGGACCATGGATAGAAGCTTATGATTGAGCAGATCACACATCAAAAATACCACAAGTTCCCTAATTATAAACTAATTTGCAGACAAAATTCCTTATCTATTTGACTTTCGTCTTGAATTATTTGCCTTTAACAAAAACTAGGGCCCACTACTTATATTGACTTTAGTAAAGTGAGCTCCACTTAGTCTTTAAAACATTTGATGTTTGTTTAATATTGCTTAGTTTACTTTGAGATATATAAGATACACATCTCAAAGCAAGCCGAGGATAAGAACAAAACCGCCAAAGGGCTCTTACTTTGCAAGAACCCAGAACAAGTGGACGAGCAGTTTAATACCGATGAGGTTTTATTTCGGTATCAACACTTAATTGTTGTTTACTCTTGTTTTGGAAAGGTAATATCTTTGCAATAAGTATACATTTCTTCAAGTACTTACGTTCTATTAGTGTCAAGTACTTTAAAAATGCCAATTTGATAACAGGTATTATTTTAACACTAAACGACTATTCAGTGAACCAAAAACCAATGGAAAATTAATAATAGAATAGAGTTGTCATTATTACTGTTGTTTGTAATATTTGGAAACTCTGACAACACTTTAAAATAATATGGCCATATACAGGGTGTTTCAAAGTTAAAGGTACATACGTTACTTGTGGATAGAGGGCACTTTGGCGGCTCCAAATTATCCAGCAGTAACGCAACACATTTTTTTCCGCTCTTTTCGAATATCGAAACAGATCTACAAATTTCTGTCATACAGTGTGTTGATTTTGACATAGAACATATTGTCAGTTTTTTATTAAGCCGAACCTGGATTTCCATTTTGGTTTATATTCTAAGTATGAACCGATTATACAAGGTGGTCTAATAGTAATAACCAAAGAAAGATTTGGCCAAAATTAATAGGACATCTTATATCTCAGTAAGGAAGGACGATGGATGTATTAATACCGAGCAATTTGGAACCGCCAAAGTGCCCTCTATCCACAAGTAACGTATGTACCTTTAACTTTGAAACATCCTGTATATATTTTTTCCATTAACTAAATGTAGGGCTTGTTAGTTCAATGTTTTAGTTTGTCTTTTATTTCCCTAGAAATAATTGGAATATTATAAAAAATGGTATGTGGTTAATATCTGGTAAATTCACTGCATTTTTCATCATAATTTTTTTTATTGTTAAATTAACGGACAGCTCCAAATATGTACAGCGCAGATGCCTCTCGCCCTATTCACATCGATATCTTTTAAAACTTCCGGTGCTCTCTATGTAAGCCTATTCGAGGGAAAATCTCATAGGTCTTGTAGCTTTTAAAATTGCCTTCGATATACCTATACCTATCCGGCTTCTGGTGCAGTTGAAAGTCCCTTAACATGGACACCTGACTGCCTCATTCCCAGAGTTCAATAGTTGTTAAATTGTGCTATGTTTCAACATATGTAAATATACATGCCGACAGAACCTTTTCTGAGATTATCGTTTACTCACAGTAGGGTACCATATACCAATATCCATTCCATTATATCCCATTTCATTCCATCCCATTCCATGCCAATACATTGCAGTGCATTGGAATTCAATTCCAGTCCAGTTCAGTCAAGTGTCCTTCTGTTCAGTGCTATGCTGTCCTCACCTCTTCTCCCTCCAGTATTTCGTGACTAACAGTATCAAATTTGCACATATTGGGGGTCTAAACACACGTTGAAGTTCTTTAAGATTGACTTTCATAAAACGAAATAAAAATGTCTCTATTTCTATCCTTATCCACGACCACACTGTATATGCATGAAATACTTTTCTTGTGAAGGAATTGAAGTTATATATCAAATACAACAAAAATACGTATCATGCATCGCACGGCAAATCCAAAAAGCGATACGTACACGTAAGATATCCTCCAATCTCTCTATGGCCATGCTTGTCATCATCAGTTTAAATCAGGAATGCGCTGATCCGGAAAAACACAAAACGAATAGAACGAGAATTTAAGCTGAGGGGTTAAAGAGATAAATAAAATGATATAATGTCAACAACAAAACGATTTATGAAGTTGGAAATAATAGAAAGGGATGTATATTATTTAAAATAATCTCCTAATTTACAAAAGCCAAGCGTTAATAACTTTACTGGAAAAGCTTATGGGATTTTGTTTTATTTTGTTGAATATGACGGCCGCTACCAGTGATTAATAAAATATAAATGTATTCCAATGGTATTACGCAAAATGGTAGCTTTTCATATGAATTGAGAGCATTTTCATTAGTTGAAAAAATTACCTATAGTATTAGGAAAAGAAGTTGCTCTACGTGTATTCTGTGATTTATCAATAACCTTTGACTGTGTTTTTTTTATCTTAGCGGATGACTTGATAAGGGTTGAAGATAGAAACTTTTTTCGAAATAAAAAAAAAAATTGTAAATTTTGTCAACATTCAAAAAGGTAAGAACAATAGGACCAACAGTTTTCGAGTTATTAGCTAGAAACCAAAAAAAAAAAACAAAATTTAGGGCCTTCCCCCGCAAGGCTCATCTCCTAGGATCGGAGAGTTTTAGGATGTTTATCTCATAACTAATTCAAACCCGTCCCTGAAGTCAAAGATTCTGCCGACCACCATGTAGTCTACAATAATTTGTCGACAGGACTATATAGAAAAATGAAAATTCTACCAAATTCTTTTAAATATTTTTGAATTTTACACTTATCGCATAAGTACAAAAATAGATCTTTCTACACAACTGTGAAGAATGTCTTTATTAGTTAGCTTCTCTTGTATCTGTTATTTACATAAATATACTATTTACATTTTTCTTGGTTTCTTTTCTACTTGTTAATCAGATAAATATCGCAAACAATACTGGAAATTATAAGTATTTAATAACAATCATTGAACAGTTTATAAATATAATTATTGATTGGTTTAGTGGAAACAAATTACTATTAAATATACTTTTAATATCACAACGTTCCTTACTATAATGAAAAAGAACACAAATATAAGAACTATTAATGGTATCATTAGGTCTACATACAAGTGAATTGTCATACTAATGGTTTAGATAATATACCGTCCAAAGCTATTTTTGAATATATAGTAAATAAAAAGTAAATTATACTTTTATTGTGCTGCTCTTCAGTCATATCAATAGGTAGTTTTACCTTGCAAGAGGTACAGGAAAGTTTATATTTGGAAAGACTATTCGATTAGGCATTAGATGGTCGAGAGGTGAGCGCACTTGCCTCTCATCCAAAAGTTCCGGGTTCGATCCCCGGTCGTGGCAGTGGAAAATACTGTGAGAGGGATTTTTCCACTATACACGGATATTGGGTGTGTGTCCCTTGTCTCTAAATGTGTAGCCCCCTCCCGCGCAAGACTCTTCTAGAACCTTCTGGGATAAACGGGGTCGTAATTACCTGTGATGTTATTATTATTATATAGCATAGTAGAGCATGTTATTGTCTACATTTTATTGTTCTTTAACTTTTTTCCTCAAATTAATAGTTTTTTAGTTACAGCGCGCAGAAATTTATTCGAATACGGAGTATTATTTGTCCGTATACGCCCCTATGGAACCTTAATGCATATACTACCGGAGTAGGTAGAAAAATATTCAATATTAAATGTTCTCTTTTCAAAGTTTCCTAACCTCTTTACCATAACATTGAAGATGGTATACGTACTGTGAATGGTGGTTATCTTCTTCATTGAGTCGTTTCGGGTAAAAATCAATCATTTGCATCGCCCTGTACCAATCATATTCAGTATATACGAAGGCATTATGGTACAAATGCTATTGTTTTCTACGGTTATCCCAGTGATGCAGCTGATTGATGATTCCATGAGTCCAACTTAGAAGTAATGCAAGCCGTGGAAGATGGAAATCTCTATTTGAAGATATAAATCTTCTTGCCCTTTTAACTGCGCTGGCGAGATACCTTCAAAATGTGTATTTTTGAAAACCCGACAAAGGAAAAATTGTTGAAAAAATCTAGTCTCCTCGAAGTTTACAATGCAGCGACGGTGTAGATAACATCTCCACACGCATTTAGTAGATGTGATGCCACATTTTGTCTTATTAATAATGGTACGTGTTTACAATATCCAGTAGGTTCAATAATTACAACAAGAATCTTCACAAACCACTTGTTTATTAATCACTTAATTACAATAATTAAGTTCTTATACACATTAGTACACACTAATTACAAGTTCCATTTACTATAGTCTCACTACCATAATTCATAACTTGACACTGTTTCTCATTTCATCTTATCACTTGCTTCTCTAATATCAAACTGTTCCAGTGCGCCGATTCAGTCCCTATATATACCCCTCTCGAATTTAGTAAAATATTCCAGAATGTTCCGGCATAACATTCGCGACTTTTCTGGCGCCGTTCTCGAACTTTCTATGGTTCCAGTGGCGTAGTCATACACATAACAATAAATAGAAAATTAAATATCCTTATCCACGACCACACGAAAAAATGTCGCTCTCCGCTGCGCCTCGTAGATTAAAGCTTATTAATCCTCTTATATAATTAATAACTATAACCTGGTCGAGAAGAATAAACCACTGGCTTGCTTCAAATATTCAATGATAAAAATACAAATAGTGAGGATATCATTTCTGCGGGGGAAAAATTATTGATATCACTTTATAGTTTCGTTAATAATAACGTCACCTTGAATTTTCTGCGTTATCAACATTTTGTAAAATTTATGATAAAAAGCAAATGAGGAGATGCCTACTTTTGCATGAACCCTCCTCAAATTTACTTCAGTCGCTTTGCCTTCTACAAACTATGCCGAACGACATCATTCTTTACAGACCTGTCATCAAGTTCAATTATGGTATAACAAATCTAATAATGCAGTTGATTAGAGATGGAAGCGCAGTAAATTTGGTCGTACTTCAATATCTACTATAGAAGATCCAGCATACTATTAAAATGCACGTCACGTAAATGTAAAAGAGGATGTGGTGCAGCATGCATTTGTAGGAAGGCAGGCTTAAAGTGCTCTATTATACGTGTCACTTGTACTGGAGTTGCACGGTACAATGCTATGGAAGTTCTCCCTGACTCTGAAGACGAAGACAAGGAAATACCTAAAGTCAATCAATTTCTCTTCTTGCACATGATGATGATGATGATGATAGTGACGACCTTGGTAAACAAGAGGAAAATTCTCAGGATGAACTGGGTTCATCTATACCGATCGATTCTGATTAACCGTGTCCATCTATATCTCCCAGAAGACCGAAAAATTAAAATATTAATTTTCTGAAAAAATGCATCGCGGAGTGTGCCCAATAGGGAAACCACGTGGAAAGCCGATAGCCGCGTTCGTTAAGGCACGAGGTGGGAATCGCATAATGCCCAATTTCGGATTAAACACCCCTTACCTTACCAGACGTTGCCAATCTTCCGGCAGCCACTCTAGCCACATTTCACCAACTATGCCTTTCTCTAATCCTATCCACCTTTTGCTGATATTTCATACCTTTAATTGTCTTTAATCCTTTCCTGTCCGCCTCTTCTTTTGTGTTTGTGCATTTTTGTCGCGTCTTTTGTTGTTGTTTCTTCGTTTCTGTTTGTACATTTTTGTCTGTAAATTCACTTTCGATACATCAGTCTAGTTACAGAATCAAAATTTATCTGAATTCAACCAAATTTTTTAAAGCCACAGTTTAGGCCAGCCTAGCGCAGCCCGTCGTTGGAGTAACTCGCGGAAGGCACCTTGTTCAAGTTGTGGTGCCAGCGTCAGTGCCAAATTTAATTAAAAAGTGTAGTTTGCCAGTGTACCAGTGTTTTTAGTGTTCTATTTTTCAGTTTTGTTAAGTTTTCTTTTTCAAACATTTTTTGTAACCCCACAACCTAATTTAATTTTTACATTGTTAAAAAAAGGAGTTTAACCTGTTTCTGTAAGACTTTGCGATCCGCCACCGCGTCAACGCGGTGTTCGCATGTTCGATCCCGGGGCAGGTACTGGGGAGGCAGCTGTATTTATGATTATTGTCAATAAAATATTTTTGAATTGAATTGCATTGAGGCGGGAATCGCGATTAATCACAAGGGTATCGCGCCACCAGGTTCGAATCCCAGCTCCGACACTGTCGGAAATGGATGTATGTCCGCGTTTTTTCTGTGGTGTTTATTTATTTAAAAGAGTAAAAAGCACCAAAAGAACTAAACATCAGGGGGCGAGCGTAGGTGCGTCTTTACTATGTACATACTTCGATATGCGATGTAAAGCAACGTTAGGCGTGGTTAGTAGTTGGATTGGTGACCGTTCCAACGAAGACCACGTCCTCGCCTCACCCATCTTCCGGCGGCTTGTATATCAGTGTATGCGCGGAAGCTATACAACCTTAGGCGAGGGTTGTATAGAAGATATACCATCCTTCGGAGGGGATGTAAAGCCGTCGGTCCCTTGTCTATTAAATGTTAGGTAAGTAAAAGATCCCTACTCTTCTTAAGGGAAGAGGTTCGGCAAAATTCCTGGTTGGGGGTAGCTCGTCTACAGGCGTCGGTGTTAGGCCTCAGTAGCGGAAATAGGCCGACGTTAAATAAATGTATAAAAAAAAACTAAACATCAGCGAAAGTTAAATTAAAATATTACAGTTTAACTTTTTAAAACTTTCGTAAGTTCTCAAGTTATTACTTAAAGAAATAAAGGTTTTTATGATCTAGCTGAGACAAACGGGGAATACTTTATTGGGAATTTATTCTAAATTCTCCGTATGCCGAAATAATGTTTAATGTGTCTTAATTAGTGTGTACATCAATTTACCAATTATCTTGAACTAACAAACGCATTCAAAAAACTTTTAAAATTTATTGTATATCAACAAACGTCAAAATAAATTACTACACAACCTACTCGACTTGACATTATTAAATTAGACTTAGGGGCACTAGCTTAAATAACTAACAGAATAAAGGTAGGAGGTTAATCCAAATTATACTTTGAAAAATTTAAACATAGGACATATCACATAATGTATTCTTACAGAATTATATACCTTTTGACACCCTATCGCGCATACTACGTTTCAATATTCCAGCTATCGAAAAATTTTACATTTCAGCGTCATCTTTGTACAGCCATTTGAAAAATTCCGAATCATTTAAAGTTAAAACTGTCTAGAGTATCTATCTAGTAATCACTTTTTGCGAATTTTAATTTCCTTTCTAGTTACCAAATATTTGAGTGGGGTATTTGTATTGATTTATTTCGAAAATCACTGGATTTAATGGAAAAGTATGTACTAAAAAAAGTACTTAGGATATTTTCATAATCACGGAAACTGCATGGGGAGTCTTATGTGAATCGCCCTGTATATTCTGAAATAGTTTTTTCTCAAATGCCTTCAGCACTTACGATAAAAAACTAATAGATTTTCGGGTGTCCCAGCAACTCCAATTAATATGTTAGACCTTAGATGATACGTTGCAGAATATGGCATATGCTGAAATTAGATCAAATAGGTATATATTGTACTAGGAATTCACTTTGTGAGTTTATAAACACAACATTACTGAGTAAAATTGCAAAGTTGAAGTTTACATTGTACTACGTCATTTTCACAGCAGTTAAACGTTTAAAATATGATTTTAAAATAATTGAGAATATAGTAAGGGAATAATGGGAACTGTCTTTTTAATTAAATTGATGAACACACACTGCTGGAATTTAGGAAGGCTAGCACATACTTCCCGAATAATAAAAGGAATGCCAACACTTGTCTTAATTACTTCATAAATTGAACATAACAATGAAACAATTATTTTACAGGCATTTCTAGAAAACAAAACTGATGGCGGTGTGAGATGATATTATTTGTATTAAATATATTTTAGTCTATTGCTTATTCTCCAAATGTGACATCAGAGGCAGATGGTATTTTGCTCTTATTAATTATTCTTACGTCTAGACTACCGGCGCCGCCTTGTGACCAAGTGAATTGCATGAAAAACTTTATTGATTATACTAGTTAATACATCGTATATGAGGTAATTCTAAGAATAATCATTTATTAAAAGTAGTCAATTGGTGAATATTTAACTTGAAAACATTTCCCTTATCTCCCAGTTACTTCGTAACAATTCTCTTGCATAGATCAATTTGTTCTCAAATCTACTATTTCATACAACTTAAGTAGATCTAGTGTTTTCTGCATAATAGTACAAATCTGCTAATAGTTAATAGAGTGGATCAAGTAAATTTATAAATTTTTCATAAGAACATAAAACTAAATGTTCCCCTTATCATCGCGTCATGATATATCGAATATAATATAGAAAAAATGTATGCACTTGTCTCTAATCGAGACGCTTATATACTAAAAATTATACTGGATAACGAAAAAGGTTCATTCAATTGTAACTGTTCCTAAGTATATTTATAATTCTTCTTCCTCCCTTGGCTCATAACCCTGACTGGGTTTTGGCTTGCTCGATCATATTTCTCCATCTGGCTCTACCTACTGCTACTCCTCTCCAATTTTCTGCTCTTAATGTCATTTCGGTCTTCTAGTTTGAGGCATCCATTCAAGGATTCTCTTCATTGTTCTTTCTTTCTTTCTTCATCCATACGTGGCCTAACCATCTTATTCTTTGACGTTTTATATATGTTACTCTGTCCTCCCCTTTTATATGTATGTCAATTTGATGGTTCATTATTGTCCCGTTGGAGAGACCTATTTGTACTATTTGTAAGTCGCTGATATGGTCTTACTTGCAATGTATATAACATCAGGAGACCACAGCATGGTCAGCGTCTGGACCTGCTCTGTACTCATGAGAACCAAAAGCTCGAAACCGGTCTGCAGATGACTCTGGACATTGTCGAGCTCCTCTGTCTTAATAATGGATACCTTCACCGGTATCTGCTATAAACACTGATAAGGCTTGATAAGCATAAATCTAGTGCATTTGGAAAATCATATTCTTATGCTGGAACTAATTTTTTTTAATCATCTACCAGAAAATTATATTATTATGTACTCACAAATTAAAAAAAAAATAAAGAATATCTTATTTAAAATGTTGTTAAATCGTAAATGAGTTTCTTATATAAGATGTTATTATTTTAGCCTAGCCACTTCATACCGTTATATATAGTTCTAGTCACGCTTTAACAATTATATTTTAAATTTTGTACTGTTATATATTGTAAAATTATAAAAGTATCTCTGACCATTCCTATACTATGCAAATAACATTATTGGAAAATGAATATTTGTATTTGTAAATATTTGTTTGTATTTGTATTGGAAACAGTACAGGTATTGTCCTGCAATGGTTATAATGTTCACATTTTTATTACTTACCGTTTATTCCATCCTTGCCGTGGCGGCCTGGTATTCCATCTTTCCCAGGTAAACCATCATGACCGTTTCTTCCTGGCATGCCATAGAGCCCCGGTTCTCCAGGAATTCCATCTCTTCCATCCAACCCTGGTCGGCCAGGCTCACCTTTCTGACCAGGTAATCCTTGCATTCCTAAGCAGATATTAAATTTCAAAGACTATTAATAAGTAAAGATTATTTTAGAGTAATAACCAAAATATTAAGTTCGAAATAAAAAACAAACCTATCACACTCACTTCCTTTTTTTCACCGGGTAACCCATGCTCTCCTACAAAAATAAATAAATGTCTCTTAATGTGCCTATGCATTAAATCATAACAAATTTATTTGCGTTCATGTAAAAGTAAAACAAAAATGAAAATAAACAAACCTTTCTCGCCCTTTTCCCCTCTTTGACCAGGAATACCAGGGTATCCTTGATTTCCTAAATAAAAGTAAAATAATAAAACAAAAGTAAATAATAAAGCTACTGCAAACGGAATAATTAAACAAAATTATTTTAATATTTCGCGGTAAATTCAGTAACGGGCACAAGTCATACAAATTTCCTTTTTTTAATCGCTGGAAACTATTTCAAAAAAAGTTAATATTTTAACAGAAGTTATATAAAATATAAAATAATAAAAAGCTAATGTCAATCCACTAAAACAGCATGTTTTAAATAAAAAATGATAAACACGTATATAAAACACTAATGAAAAACAAACCCATATCCCCCGGAATTCCTGGAAATCCTCTTAGGCCAGGAGAACCACTATCACCTTTGGGTCCCTGGGGGCCCTGAGGTCCTGGTAATTTCGGACAGAATTCCTGCACTTTTTGACAGTAACCTTCCAATGCTTTTTCCTGAAACAAAAGAGAAAATGTTTAAAACACGAATGCATATAAATCGGTAAATGTACTGAAAGAGTTATTTAAGATAAATGTATTATGATGAATTACAAGTAGATATTTCCAGAAAAGTAATACCACTCATATACATTAAAATAGGTTGAAAGTGAGCCATTAAGGTGTAAGTTGTGGCTCCAGCATAACACCTAGTATTTAATTTGATTCACTTTTCGATAGTACATTCATTGATTTTAATTATATAGCCGTCCCTTAAAAATTTATTACAAAGATTTAGAACCTAAAACCATCAATTTGGTTTAATCAGGATTTAGTTTCAACTTATTAGTCGAGGTCCGAAGTCGGAAGGGGTACCTTTTTCTGCCAGAGCGCCAATCTAGAGACCCCCCCCCCGTTTTCGAAGTCGCTGAACACGATGGTGGGGTCCCACAATTTGGCCCAAAACCACCCCCAAAATGCCCTTTTCCGTGAACCCGTTTATTTTCCCCAGTTTTTCGACTAACTGTTATTCCCTCGAGTAGAACGGGAATTTGACCTCAGTCTCCCCTATACCAGGCTTCCACCCCTCTAGGCGGTTGGAAAATTGATATTTTGTACATCCCGGTATTTTTACAATAGCGACATGTAAAACAGCCAGTAGGCGCCATCCAGCGGTCCAGTGTCTGTTGCAATCGAAAAATAAATAGCCTGACTTGGCTTAGCATAGTTCAAATGTGCTCTTAGGGGGCGGAATATTAAACATAATATTTTTATTCGCAAACTCCTCTATAAATCCTTATTTTACTATAAGGAACCTAACCAGACTTTAACCAACAGTTACTCTCCGGGCTATGTGCCCCGCCGAGCGCTGAATTGTTGCAATCGAAGCATTAGCGTTTTGATGGTAATATGCAATTATTACACTTAACGCGCCAGGCTTGTAACTTGTAATTCAGCGCTCGGCGGGGCACATAGCCCGGAGAGTAGCTGTTGGTTGCAGTCTGGTTAGGTTCCTTATAGTAAAATAAGGATTTATAGAGGAGTTTGCGACTAAAAATATTATGTTTAATATTCCACCCTCTAAAAGCACATTTGAACTATACATAAAACAAGTTATTCAAGAGTTTAACGCACATTTTTCAACACCAGTACTTTTATTTTTTAAACTAAAAACGATTCTTTCTTTAATTGCCTTAAATGTAAAAATTGAATTCGTTCACTATCTGCTTCTGTTCGTAAATCAAACGGTTTGTCCTCCATACTGTCGACTATGTTTTAATGCTTTCATAATAAAAGTTGCAAGAGTTGTCTTCCACTGTGTTTGATTTTTTATCAAAAATAATTCTTTCTACGTCAAAATCTCCTGTCTTCGTCTTGCCAGTTAAATTTAATGGTACGCTACATCCTTTTGTTGTCACCTCTACATTCATCAATGTTCTTTTCATAATACTTTACCCTTTCCTGCCTTATTACTGTTGTAATCTTACTCATGTAAGACATAATTGTTTGGAAGGTCGAGAAGCCATATAACACATATCGTTTGTAATGAAAATGAAAACAATCAACAATCTGTAACTACAGAATTTGATGAGTATAACATTATGTAAATTATGGAAAAGTTAGGAAAAATTAGCTCGGGAGTTGCAAGTCTTCAACTTCACAGTGTGAGTACCCCAGCATACGCATATGACGAGTAACTATCACACTTGAATAAATTGATCGACTTACTTGTAAGGATCATCGATCCCAGTTATTCGAACTATTGTCCATAATAATTATTGTGTCACGCCCTACCCCTGGCATTTCCCTTCGCAATATGGTTAATCAAAATAATACAATGAATAATTCTAGAATTGTATCAGACCCGGTAATGAAACTTCTTATTTTAAAACGTTTTTGGGCTGGTTTACATCCTTTAAAGTGTAATAATCATCGCAGACAACAGCTTGAATAATTTGGGTCGATCCTCCTTGGGTCGAGCATTCCAATGTTCTATAGAACAAGTTCTTCATCTTTCAATGGCCGAGTTAAAAGTTAGAAAGCATAATATTTTGAGATTTTTACCACTGACGTCGTAAGTTGGGTGTACACAAATTAAACCTAACAATATATGCGTTATTAATACCAAATGGTGTAAATTTCATCCCTTCTAAAACAACGCGGATTTGAAACCCTTCAAGTGCCTGGTCTATAAATATGAGAAGCGCATGGACGAATATTTGGTGTGATATTGACGGAATTTCATAATAGTATATATTAAATTCCTGTATAATTTCGAACAAGCAATTTGTTGTGATCACCGTAGTATGAAAATTAGAATAATGCAATTTATATTCCATACACTAATTATATTATTCAATTTATCGCGTAAACACAAATAAAAGTGTTGATGTCATATACTGGACAGTTGTTTCATGTGTTACAAAATTTCTATTTGATGATTAAATATTAATCAATAGTTTGCTATCCAGTAAAGTTTAATTCAAGTCACACTGAGACGTCAGAAATGGAATAATTTGAAATCTGAAATTAGAGTTGAAATTGAGAATTTGAAATTGAGAAGTTGAAAACTATCTTGTAAATAAATCTAACAAGTTTTATTTATTTGAATGTAGATATATAGCAATTAGAATTCAGAAAATTAAAGGCAATCCTGCGAAATATACAACGTGTGTACAACAAAGTGGTATAATAGGTGTAAATGACAATTTCTTTGTTATTTACACCTATAATACCGTTTTGCGTAAACACATTGCAGGACAACATTATAACAAAATTAACAAATAACCAATGCGATGTTGTTTTATCTAATGAGCAATGCTTAGCAGAAAGAGATCACGAACCATTTATTAATAAAGATGACAATCATCCAAATCTAAAAGTAGATATTGAAACAACTTGCTCCCTAGATACATGTGCATCTGGCTTAGATACACTATGTTACAATTTTAAACGAGCAGATTTTCTAGATCTTTATTATCAATTGGGTCAAACAATCTGGGATAAATTAAATTCAGTATCTGATGTAGATAAAGCATTAGATATTATACAATATATTTGTTATAATAGATAAATTAAAACCAGAGAGAACAATGGGACATGATAATATAACAAGTTGTCATTAAGGGTTGCAAAGAAGCAATGGTTACGCCATTAGCATTAATATTTAATTTAGCTCTTAAAAATAAAGAAATTCCGGATAAATTGGAAATAGCAAGAATTACTCCTGCTTTTAAAAGATCGAATGGAAATTATAAATTATCGTCCCATTTCTATATCGCCAAACTTATCTAAGATACTCGAGACCATTATATATCCCTATCTTTATGAGCACGCTAAGAATAAAATATCAAGCATTCAGTATGGGTTCCAGAAAAAAAAAGGTCAGTATATGGAAATCTAGTGGATTTTGTGAACTCTGTGACGGATGCCTTGGCAAATCCCTAATAATCAAGTGGATGTGATCTACACTGACTTTGCCAAAGCATTTTAATAAATAACACAGAAATTAGATTTGATAAAATTGATCACTGCATATTGTTAAGTAAGTTTAGAAATTTCTCCATCTCTACTAATTTAATAACATTTATATCTACCTACCTGATAAATCGGAAACACTATGTAATGATAAATAATTTCGAGTCGGATTAGTACACACCAGATTCAGAGTTCCCCAGGGTTTAAACCTAGGCCAACTTTTGATTTTAATTTCTATAAATGATATTGTAGATACCGCGATGATATGAAAATATTTAAGCAAATAAGATATTACCTGCTTGCAATTACTAGATGACATCAAAGAAATATTTAAAATCAATTGTACATTAATATTGATAAATGCAAGGTAATGCCTTTCACGTTGAGCAAAGATATGATTGATTATAAATACAAAATCGAAAACAAACTTTTAGGGAGAGTTTATACAAACTAATTTGGGTGTAGTATTATTAGACTCCAAATTAATATTTGATGATGATGTAATTAGTATTTCAAATAAGTCCTATAAAAATTGAGGGTTTATTCTACGTAACTGCAGATCATTTAAATGTGAGAAAACTATTTTAATGCTATACTTCTCTTTTGTAAGATCCAAACTAGATTACTATTCCGTTGTTTGGAGTCCTTTCTATACCAAATATCTACAAATGTTTGAAAATGTGCAGAAAAAGTTCATAAAGTATATTAATTTCATGTTACAGATGAGGTATACTAGTAACTCCTCTTATTTCGATCATCTTTCTGTATATAATTTAAAAAGACTGAGATCCGGATGGCCTATGACTAAGTTGAAAATATGAATGTGACACTTTGAGGGAATCGGAAGATATTGCAGAGAAACGGAAATTTATTATCCCCACTTTAAGAGATATACCTCCCTTACTATTCATTTTTGGAAATAAGTTTATATAAAAGGCTAACATTATTTTTGGATGTACTATCAGCAGCAGAAAGAATAATAATAATGTTTATTTGGAAACAAAGATACACATACATGAAGTTTCCTTAAATAAATAAACATAAAAAACACCGAAGTAGTTAGACTACTTGTATGTGTATATAGAATAACCATAATTAGTATATTTTCTTGAAAGTACCTGTTAATTGTGCGTCATTATCGAGAAATTGTCATAATCCGGGAGCTGAGTCATATTCGGCTAATTTTTTGTTTTTCTTCTTCTAATCCGTTAGTTTTGTTGTTTATTTTAATAAATCATGTAATCTCTGTCTATTTAAATGTCTTAACCAGATTTTGCATTTTTTTTTTTTATACATTTATTTAACGTCGGCCTATTTCCGCTACTGAAGCCTAACACCGACGCCTGTAGACGAGCTACCCCCAACCAGGAATTTTGCCGAACCTCTTCCCTTAAGAAGAGTAGGGATCTTTTACTTGCCTAACATTTAATAGACAAGGGACCGACGGCTTTACATCCCCTCCGAAGGATGGTATATCTCCTATATAACCCTCGCCTAAGGTTGTATAGCTTCCACGCATACACTGATATACAAGCCGCTGGAAGATGTGTAAGGCGAGAACGCGGTTTCCGTTGGAATGGTCACCCATCCAAGTACTAACTGCGCCTGTCGTTGCTTGACATCGCATACCGAAGTATGTACATAGTAAAGACGCACCTACGCTCGTCCCCCGATTTTGCATCTGTTTTTAAAAATCTTAATACTAACACTACTTTTTATTTCTTTAGGTAACATATTTAATAGTCTTGGTGCCAGATAACAATAACTTTTTTGACCAACAGCTTTATTAACTCTAGATTTCGGGCAGTTATCTTGCTTAAATCTTGTGTTATAGTCATGATCAATGCTAGAATGAATGACCTTATTTTAATAGGAGTTCTTTAATATTTCGAAACAAAATAAAATCAAATCTTAAATCAAACATTTCGCTTTCATTGTACAATAATTCTGTGGGATATGTATATGGTTTGCTAAAAATAATCTTTAAAATTCATTTTTGAGTGTTAATTAAATTTATTAAGTGATTTTTATTCACTCCTCTCCACCCTATAATCCCATATTGTAATTGTGATTGTATCAATGAAAAATATAATATTTTTAAGTGTTTTTGGTCCAGATATCTTTTTAAGTGTTTAATTTTTGGTATAACCCTTATCTTTTTTACCACACTGTCCACCTGCAAATTCCACTTAAAGTGCTTATCGATTATAATACCTAGATATTTTACTGAACTGGCTTCTGATACTTGCGTGTTATTATCAATATTTAAGCATCTGAAGGAAGGTAAATAATTTGTGTATGATGTAAAAGGTAAATAATGTGTGTTTTTTTTTAATTTACTGTTAGTAGATTATAATCGAACCATAGCTTTAATTTTTTGAAATCGTTTTCGGCAACAGTTTTTAAGTTTTGCCATGTATCTGCTTTGTAGAAAACAGCTGTGTCATCAGCGAAACTAATTGTTTCCTGTGACCCCTTCTATTAAGAATAAATTATTTACGTATATATTAAATAAAGTGGGTCCTAACACTGTCCCTTGCGGGATTCCGAATGTTACTGTTTTAGTTTCGCTGATGACATCTCCTATCTGTACATACTGCTCTCGTTCAGCTAAATAACTTTTTAGTAATTTTAAAACTGGCCCTCTAATACCACATTATTCAATAGTAGGTTATGGCTAACGGTATCGAATGATTTTGCGAGGTCTACGAATATGCATAAGCTTGGTATTTTCTCATCAAGAGCCTTATAAACCTGTTGTATTAAGTAGGCTATAGCATCTTCGGTAGACCTCCCATCCCTAAATCCAAACTGTTGCCAACCTGGACTTGATAACTTGTCCAAATATTTTACCTATATTGGAGATTAAAGTGACTGGTCTATAATTAATAAGTTCATTAGTTACACCGCCTTTATGAAGTGGTTTAATTATTCCAACTTTAAAACATTTTGGGAATATACCTGTAGTAAAACTTTTGTTTATGGCCATACATGTAGCGCAATATCCTCTGCTATTTTCTTTAACGTTTCCGATCGTATACCATCATGACCAGATGACTTTTTTTATTTCAAATTTTTTATTACATCAATGACTCATTGAACTTTCCAGAATGTTTTTATTTTCAGTATAGTTTTTAGGAATGTTTATTTTATTAGCATATTTTTCGCCAAGTTCTGTATAATGTTTAACGAATTCATTGGCAATTTCTTTTTTAATTGATATTGTATTGTTGTCTATTTTCAATTCATTGATTATAGTTTTATTTCTATTTTTATTACACAATATATTCACAGTTTTCCATAAATGTTCACTACTATTAGTACTTGATTCGATTTTTTTTATAGTATTGATTTTTTGCAGTTCTAATTTTTTGGTTTAGTTTATTTCTAAACGTTATATAATTCATTTTTACTACTAGGTCATTTGGATGTAATAAAGTTAAGTTATACAATTTTTGTTTTTTTTTCTATCTATCTATTATATCGGGATATAATTTTGGACTACTTTGTATATACGTAAGTTCAATATGGCTTATTTCAAAATATTTAACATACAATACGAAAAGGTCATTAGAAATCTGCAAATCATTTAGAACCAAATCAACTTTAAAACAATGTTAAATTTCGAGTGATTGTCCGTGAGTGAATTTTGTGGCATTAGATAGTAAACTCAATTATTCAGCTTAATTGAAAATGTTATGAATGCATCTAAATTACAGGTGCTTAAGGATCTATTGTCCGCATTGTTTGGATATGGCAAATGCGTAACATGTTTTAGAGAGCAAATACTATAAACATGTTCACACCATCTGTTATTGGAATCCGCTGTTCGTCCTAATTCTTGTTTGTTCCTTGCAATCTATTATAGTGTTATATCCGTGCAGTGCCATTAATAAATGTGCAGTCTGGAATAAACGTGTTTAGCTACAGTCATTACTAACTACCTTGTCAATTTTAAAACATGATCCGTCATGATTAATCCAACTAACAGTATCATTTTTAAAATATACGTAATATTCTCTACACAGAAGGTTTAAAATGGGTGGAAACGCATAGATATCTGCGTTAAATATTCCTTGACTGCAATAAAATTTGGTACTTGAAAGTAGAAATATTCGGGAAGTTCAAAACTGTATGCTCCATAGTTTCCTGTTTAATACGGCATAATATGGTTAAATAAAAAAATGTGAGATAAAATTTTAATGTCAACTTTCAAGAGATCGTTGATTGATCTGTTGGACTGAAGTCACGCCTTCTGGCAGCAGCGAGAGCCACATGATCAGAGCCAATATATAACAATTTTTTCTTTTTAATTTTAACGCCTTATTTAGATTAACGCCCTCGCGGAGTTTAGCATTAGCTATTCCACCACTCAATCAGGATACTTACACACAGACAATTACATAATGATCATTCTCTACGACATTGCCTTCTACCGTAGCTATGGCTCGAACTCAGGAATGGTACAGCAACTAGCCGTGTTGCCTCTCACACAACCTCGTCTAGTCCACATGAAAAACACCACTAAACATCCATGTCCTAGCCAGGATTCAAACCCAGGACTTCTTGGTTACAAGCCTAACATGTAAGCGTGATATGGGTTGTTGATGCTCTTCTTTTATCTTTTTCTCCTGTAATTGTTCTTCTTCTGAGTCTATTATTCCGTTTCTAATTTCAGCGAACCATATACCATTACAGTCTGCAGTGCATAACAGTGGTGTGTGACGGCTGGCAAGAGAGCTCCTTTAAGTAGGATCAGTCTTTCGGCTGGTGTTTGTTGCAATCGAAGCTTTAGCGTTTTGATGGTAATATGCAATTATTACACTTAACGCGCCAGACTTGTAACTTGTAATTCAGCGCTCGGCGGGGCACATAGCCCGGAGAGTAGCTGTTGGTTGCAGTCTGGTTACGTTCCTTATAGTTAAATAAGGATTTTATAGATATGTTTTAAGTATATAGTTGTGAAAGCGCTTTACAGTATGTTATTATCGAATGGAAAAAGACAAGTGATATAAGCAAAGTAACTGGTATAATTTTCTGGGATCTTAAGGCAGCTTTTGAAACCGTTGATAGAGATAGGTGGTTAGATAAATTGAAAGAATATGGGCTTGAGGGAGTGGTACATATGTGGATAAGTAACTATTTGAGTGGTAGGATGCAAAAAGTAAAGCATGATGAGTATGTATCTGGTAAAAGGAGTATAAATATAGGAATGCCGCAAGGAAGTATTTTAGGTCCGCTTTTATTTATTTTATATATTATCGACATTGCAGCTCTGTTTAATAACTGCGGCTATCACTTATTTGCAGACAGTTATTTATATAATAGAGGAAAGTAGTACGTTATTGGTGAGTCGAATGAATGAAGTCTTGAAAGAAGTGAGTGACTGGTTAGAAGTAAATAAATTGAAGCTAAATGTATCTAAAACAAAAGGTATGATTGTAGGAAACAAAAAATTTAAATATGAAATAGAGCAGGAGGCATTAGAATTTAGGGTTTGTGCTGAAGCAATTCAGGCTATTAATGAAATTAAATACTTAGGTGTAATCATAGATGATACACTTAAATTTAGCAATCATATTAATTGTGTGGGTAAGAAAATAGTTCAAAAAATTGGTGTATTAAAAAGGGTCGGCTGGTCGGTAGAAAACTGGTATATAATACTATTATATTTACTATATATATTATATTTACTATACTATACAATTTGTAGGTACATTACTTACAATTTTAAAACTGCTCTTAAAGACATGCAAGCAATATAAACTATAGATTTTTCTACATCTTGGATGATCATTATGCTGCTTAATTTCCTGTATTCTAAAGTTTCTACTTCGATATATTTATTAACATCCTTTGATTTCAATTTGACAATTTGCAGCGTAAGTTAAATTTCCTAATAAACTAATTTCTAAGCCGTCTAATAAAATTGATGACAAACGATAAAAGAAATTAATAATTACTAACTAATATTACATAAAATAAATTCCCACATTAAACTGGTTTAATGTACATGACATTACTTATAAAACCGTCATTTTTAAAAGGTAATCTGGTCTGATTTATCTTAAGTGTAAATCTAACTCATTTACTTCCGTTTTCCTAATTGTATTGTATTGTATAATGGTCTCTTTTGTTCTCTTAATAATGCGACTACGAATAGAAGAAAATACTCAAGGGAAAGAAAAACAAAAGCACGATAAACTTTTTTATTGAATCTATTTTGTATAGCAGTTTTATACGGTCGTTTTCTCTAAGTTTTGTAAATGTTTCAGGATTTCCTGTAACTTATTTTAAACCATTAAGACCGTTTTTCACACTCTGCCCCAGAAAGTCATTTTGGATATATTTGAAGGGAAAAGGAGCTAAATTGAGTAAATGGTTTCTATTGTATTAGCGCAATACTTGGTCAAATATATATGACGACGTCTAGAGCTCTACGTATATTTAATTAATGTAACTTTATACAGAGTGTTTCATGACAGACTGGTCATATCCTAGTGAGGGGTATAGAGCCCTAAGACTACTTCAGCATGACTGTTATTATATCTCTAATGCCCCTCGTTTCTGATATACAGCGTGTTTTCTATTTTTTGGCAAAATGTAAATCCACCGTATTTTTTAATAGCTGTAGCGAATTGTATATATTTGAAATTCAAAATGCAAATGGGCTGCTTTATTGAAAGAAGAATAAACTGTGCATATCAAAACACAAGTGAAACAAAAATAAGAAGGTAGGCCATGAAAATAATTATTTTATTATATATTCAATTTTGACATTTCAAACCGTCATTATAAACTCCATAGCAACAACCGTAAATAGTTGTTTATTCACTAATAAAATAAAAAGTGTTTCTACGACTGCTTTGAAAAGTCGCAAATCTACGCATTACTAATTACGCTTGATTTCACATAGCGTGTGATAAATCTTTAATGCACTCTAATAATATGTGAAAATGCTTTCACATATGACAAGTGCTATTTTCAACATGTAAATTATATATGACCTAACTATAATCACGTGTAAATAATTAATATGATATTAGAATTAACTTCATATCTAATTTACTAAGAAACAGATTTAACAAAGCAAGAGAAAACTCTTTATAATAAAATAAAACTACTAAAAGTAATCATTTAAAGAAATTGTTCAAAGTAGCTACCATTATTTACAATACAAAGCTCATAGCCCATAAGTTTAGGAAAATATTATATATTACTATGGTTTCTATTTAAGTTGTTAATTTCTTCTTGAATTTTTGCTTTAATGGCCTGAAAATGGTGATTATGATTAAAATTGACTTTGTCTTTTAAAAACCCTCATAAAAAGCTATCTAACGGCGACAAATCAGGGCTATTTGGTGGCCATCGAATGGTCCCAACATTGCCTATCCAAAAGGGAAATTGATTATTTAAATGTTCCCGAATTTCTAAAACGCTATGTGGAGTCGTTTCGTCCTGATACCAAATCATTCTAGACAATAGGTTCATAGGGAATTTTTGAATTAGACGATGTACCTCTGGTAGAATTATTTAGAAATATGTTTGTCGTGTCAAAATAAAATCATAAAATATAGGCCCAACTATTTTGTTTTGAAAAATTCAGTACCAAACGTGGATCGATTCTCTACCAGATATTTTCATTTGCTTGACCTTTCTCTGTCTTTTGTATTTATTTTCCCAGGAACGTTTATTTTTTCTATTAAAAACTCCCACCGTGGAAAAACTTCACTCACCTGCCCACATAAATTCTTTTAAAAAATCAATCAGAATTTTCATCTAATTCATGGAGCATGACCTGACAAAATTTCAATCTTCTACGTTTTTGGTCCTCATTCAGTTCCTGGACTGGTAATATTTTGGAAGGCCTATATGCCTTTTCAAAGTTCTTTGGATTTTTCTCAGCCTTCCAATTGGTACCTAGCCTGTTATAAATTTGGTGGGTAGTTGTAAAAATAACCTCTTTTGAGGGTACTCCTGTTACGATGAGTTATAGGGCTAGCTTGTCCAAATTTTGATACGTTTACAAATACCTTTCCATAGTTTATTATATATTTTACGAACCTACGTAATTCAATATTTAAATACCAACAAATGACATGACATCCTTAGTGAAACTGGCCTAGGTGTATGGACATTATAGGAAGTGGTATTCTAAATAATAATAAAGAAATAAGGTATTCATAAACACTCTTCTCTCTAACCTTCAAAAGAGAGGTTTAGGACCTAGTGTAATTCAAAGTTACCTTGAATCACGTAATTATCATTTATTTAGGCAAAAATGTAATAACAAAATGAGCGTTCATTTTAAGTATCAGAGGACCCCGCAACAATCTTATAGGAACTAGTTTCCGGTAAATTTGGCTGGGCATCACATATGTTATAGATCTTGATGTACTGATAAAAAGTTACCATTGCCCAACAACGGAAAATTGACGGTTTTTGAATTATGAGGCCTTAAAGTTGACACTAGTTCCAGTCATTCGGTCATTCATATAAAATCGGATTATCTGTATATTCTGCTCAAAATCACATATTTTGTAGTTGGTTAGATACCGATTGAAGATGTCGCCCGGTCAGATACATGAAAAAACCATTCTGGGAAGGAGGAGACTTTAAAGTCACCGCTTTTTACTCGAAACCATACGCTCTATTTCAGCCAATTCAACCACGTATTCAAGATCATGTGCGACTTTGTGAGTAGTTTGCCTCCATATACGTATGTATGTACAGCATGAACCTAAGTGCACATGTACACGTGTAAAGTGGTATCCCCCCCTCCCTTAGCTTTATCCTGGAGAGACGTTGATGTGACGGGAGAGTGATCTCGGTGTGTGTGTGTGTGTGTGTTTATGTGTTTATGTTAGAACGTCAATAAATATTCAGTCTTATTTTATTTCTATCAGGTATTGAAGTTAAGTCAGAATAGTATATTCTACAACAAGTTGTAGAATGGCCCATATTCCACACAAGAGAAAAGATTGTACTCCGAGCCGAAGGCGAGGTACGGTTTGCGAGTGTGGAATATGCCATTCCAAACGTGTTTTGAACTATACTTTCTCTAACAAGATTTTAGACATTATACAAACTTGTCTTGGAATGACATTTATTCCAACATAATTTTTAGTTGTGGATCGTGTATTTTCTAAAATAGTGTTAGAGAAAGTTAATTTTTTAGCCTTTCTCTGTTTCATCTAAATATATTTCATATTTGTTGAATACTGTCCGATAAAATAGGTATGATGTTATAAATATTATCACCGTATATATCTCTTAAAAATTCAAATTCATGTGTGATAACAAGAATATTGGAATGTTTTCAAAACTTTAAGCAATAAAGTAAATGAGAACTATTGCCTGCAATTCATTTAGCAGCAGATTTTCTATTACTTCCTGAAACTGAATACCGACCATTTTTCATTTTCAAGGCGTTAACAGATTTCCAATTTAAATCTTATTTGCATTCGTTTGTACTAATGCACTTGCTCTCCTCTGTATCCAAAGGAAAGCGTTTGTTAGAATAGGAAAATACCTTTTAAATTATTTCGGAAATAATTATTACGCTGTTGGAGTATTTTAAGATCTAGTAGGTAGGCTAAGAAACATATTAGAGTGACATCTAATATAAAACTAAAAATAAGAACTAAGTTGACGACGTGTGTTTCTCTTAACTTAAAAAGCAGTGTTTAAGTGCTGCGGATTGAAATATAGGCCAGTCGCAAAAAATTGCACTGTTCTGATTTTTTGGGACATTGTCAATATATAAAAATATAAAATATAGGAATTACAATATTCCAATCTATCTGCAAATGCCTTATATAAATAAGGACTCAACAAATTAAACCAAAACAGCTATTCTTCCTTAGCTGTTATGTTTATAATCGTCGGGAGCGAAGAGGTGAGGTGAAAGGGGCGAAGAGAAGAGCGAGGAGTACGAGCACGTCATAATCGTTTGAGAGATGTCGACCTCTTGGTGCTTCTTAATGGATTGGGCTCCAGCATACAAAATGTATTCTTCCAGAAAAGTGGCAGGGGTGGAACAGAGTGTGAGCAGTTCTCTTCAACATCATTCATTCGCGGAGAGCTCTCATTTCCCCCTGGAATAGAGTTGTTCCTTCACGCTTTCACTGGTTGCGATACCACCTCTGCTCTTTTTTTGCAAGGGAAAATGTAGATGTTGGGCGTCCTTTTGAAACAGCCAGACCTTCTTGACATGGCTACAACGTTTCTGAACCATAACGCCACTCATGAGGATATAGACTCTGCTAACAGCAAATGTCTCCTGGCGCTCTATGACGGGGGAGAAGATGACTCTCTCCACGCCCTGCGTTACGGGATATTTATCCGATCTGCTGTCAAAGCCAAAGTCCACTTCGCTCGTCTGCCCCCAACCGAAGAGGCTACTACCCAACATTCCCACAGAACCTACCACCAGGTACAGAAGTGGTTGGGAGTAGAGAAAGAGCCGACCAACAGGGGGTGGACAACGAGCCAGCATGGGCTGACATCGGTGACTTCAACCAAGGAACCAGCGCCGCTAATCCTGCTAAAATTTCTGTCATGCAGTTGCCAGAAAGGGTGCGGAGGAGGAAGCTGCTCCTGCCAAAGAGCAGAGCTGAAATGCTCTGCAAAGTTTGTCAGGGTAATACTCCTCCCTTAGGCATGGCTGAGTCGGATGAAGAAGATGACGTCGACGACCCTTTGTCACTAGTATCTAGTAGTAGATCTAATCCGACGACAGAGGAGTCTCCGAAGCCACAAGAAGAGTCGTCTGACAAACCTGGGCTTTTCAAAAGAACACGACTGTCTCGCTAAGTGCGTAAAAGTAAGTTTAATATTATATACCCACCCCTTCATTGTAATTTTTTATAAAATCGATTACGCATTCATAAATACTTATTTACATTGTGTTGTCTATTTCTGTCGCAGGAGTCAGCTGAGGTCCCGCCATCACTTCACGTTCAACACTTCATGCCCTATGTCCCCCAAACTCTCAAAATAATGTTTATACAATTTTGATATAATTTTCATAAATTTATACTCTATTATTAATTGTACTCAACTCCATTTTGAATTATATAAACCATTTTCCACTGAGTTATGGCTTTCTTATCCTTTACAAAAGTCCCGCAATTCGTCAGACATCATTTCGTGAAAAATCCTATTTCCTTAATTTTCCATTCTTTCCAGATAACAAGGGAACTATTGGCCCTACAGGGTTCCGTTTGTGCTAAAATTAAAGCAAAATAACTGCTCTAAAGCTTCATTTTCCATGACCTTCCTCGTAACATGAATGTTTTAGCCGATATCCTGCTCGGAAGGCAGCTAAAACTACAATTTCGAGTTTTTTGAAAAAAAATTACCAATTTTTGAAGTGGTGCATCTCGGGACCTATTGGACTTACGGAGCTGCGGCCGGGCTCAAATTGTCGCAGCAGTTTACTTTAAAAGTGTGTAGGACGACTTTTTCCGTAGTATGCACCTTTTAGAAGTTATAAGCCAAGAACTGAAAAAAGTCCAAAAATTTCAAGGTTTTTCGAGCACCACACAATTAGCACAGATCTTTCGAAACTGCAAACTTGGTTTTGCACTATTGGTATCATCCTAACAACTTCCCAAAAAATCAGAACAGTGCAATTTTTTGTGACATAACGCGATTTTTGTGTCTACGGTGACTGGCCTAATAATACTCACTATTAATTTACCATAAAGAATTATTATTTGTGTGCTTATCAAAATGCAAATGGAACAATTTTACCTCGGTCACAGCCTATGTATATATCTGGTACAATACGCCAGTGTATATATAATTTTTGTATATGTGTACAATATATACTAGCATGTATATATTTTATATGTACATACCCGTGTTATAACATCTTGTCTATTTTATACATACAGAGATTATTGGAGATTCTATAAATACTACTTCATTAAAGGGGCGAGCGTGGGTGTGTCTTTACTATGTACATACTTCGATATGCGATGTAGAGCAACATAAGGCGCGGTTAGTAGTTGGATGGGTGACCGTTCCAATGAAGACCGCGTCCTAGCCTCATACATCTTTCAGCGGCTTGTATATCAGTGTATGCGCGGAAGCTATACAACCTTAGGCGAGAGTTGTACAGGGGATATACCATCCTTCGGAGGGGATGTAAAGCCGTCGGTTCCTTGTCTATTAAATGTTAGGCAAGTAAAAGATCCCTACTCTTCTTAAGGGAAGAGGTTCGGCAAAAATTCCTGGTTGGGGGTAGCTCGTCTACAGTCGTCGGTGTTAGGCCTCAGTAGCGGAAATAGGCCGACGTTAAAAAAAAATACTTCAGTAAATTAGCTTAGATGTTTGTTATGCGAATATTAAAACATGCAATAGATGTGACGTGATGTTCGAGTGTATAGACAGGCAAGATTCTATGGACACATCAGATGTATTCGAGAGAGACTTTCATCTAGTAAAGAGGCGGTTACAAAAAGGTCATGACGTCACCAAAAATGGCCGCCTATTGAATTTTTCACATTACTGGACATGATATCATACATAAAGCCAAGTTTTCGCTGTGTTGTTAATTGTGAAAATATAACTATACGAGACAACAACAATTTTTACAAAATATAAAATGTAGTCTTCTGGATTAACTATTCAATGACATTTACAGGAATTGAAGCGGATTTTAGTTTCTCAGTAGTTGGTTAGGGGTAATTTTAATTGAAGCACCCTGTATATAGGGCATAAAATTTGTTACGTTCATTTCCAAAATACTGACGTTTTGCATTATTTTGTTGTTGTTGTTGTATTAAATTGTATGTCTATACTGTATAATAATTTTAATAATAAGTATACCAAAATAATTTTAGTCAAATATAATAGATAATTTTATTTCCATTTAAATCTAATAAAATATAGCATTTGTATATAGTAAAAGAAAAAAAAAATATATAGTGTAGCATAATTTCGGCGTACTCATATTTTAGTTTCCACAGTTTCTTCCTAAAAAGTTTAGTTAATTATTAGTAATTGAAAACCGTCAAAATTTATTTTCTTAGCTTACCTGATGTCATTTGTTATTATGTTTTCCTGTGTAGTATTGTTATGCGGTGATAGTTATGCTAGATAACAATCATTAAACATCCCTCCATTAGCTCCTATTTTTTTTTCTTCCAACCAGAGATGTTTTTTTTTGTTGAAACTGATCTAAAACAATATTAGTAATCATTTAATTGAAACGTAAATATAACCTCAACATATTTTAATCTCAAATTAACTAATTTTAAAGTGATTTACCTAATTTAAGCGCAAGATCCTAACTTAAGTAAGTAAACCTACCTTAGTTGAACGGTCCCGTGCATTTAACATATTATTTAGCTTGATATTATTTCATATTTACTAATGTTTATGATGGTAATCACTGATAATTCCTGCTTTCGGCGGGCGATCTGCACTCTGTCAAGTTTAAGTAGTTTAGCGTAAACGATCAGCTGTAGACATATATGACCTTCACCTATTTAGTTTTCATAAAATACGGAAAATGTTAATTTATTAAATTTTACTTCACTACTACAAATGAAGTTTATTCCCTGAAGTGACATCATTTGTGCATACTAATGGGGATTACTAATTGATATTTTTCATATTTGTTTTACAAATTATATCTAGTAAATTTTTATTTCAATTGTGGCAATATTTCTACTACACTTTCACTGAGGATGCGCGATCTGAAAATTTAAAATTCTATAAGTTAATAACTATTGTTGCAAATAATATTACTTACTTTTATCAGGTTCAGCAACTTCCTTAAATATCCTTATTGTTTGTATAACTTTTCTGTAACGTATCTTTGTTTCAATCCGCATAATATTTTCCCGCTAGGAGTACTTTTTGCTTGTGACGAGCGTACGGCTCCTATTGGTCAAATTATATCAGTAACGTACTAGGTTTCAACAAGACTGCTACTCTGTGTATTTCTAATTTTAAATTGCAATTTTGTGCAATCCAGGTTTTGGGATTTTTGATGAAATGCACTACTAGATGTTGCGATTTTGTGTTGTGTGACAACAATCGCAATTCACGACTGGTGTCGGATTCAAAAAAGCAGATCTTGATTCTGGCAGTACCTAAATATCCCAGAGTTGATTGTAACTTGGGCCACTAATTAAGCCGCCTTCCACCCTTGAGGCTGTTTCTTTTTTTTCTACGTTTTTTTTTCAAGTTTTCCTGTTTTCCAAGTTTCATCTTTCACTTCAGTTCTCATTTTCACCGACGTCAACCTTCCATTCTTTCGCATTATTGTGGCGTCGAGCGTACGCCGAAAGATTAATAAATTATATCACTATATAACCTATTATTATTTAAAACAGTGTAAACCATACGTGATCACGTTTCGGGGCCTCTGAACTTTTGTACACATTTCATTTTGTTTTCTTGTAAATAATTATATTACATTAATAAATTAACATCCCTTGTGTTAGCTGCAATTTTTTTTTATTACTATGAGGTTACATTTTTATTTTCTATGAAGTAGTTTTGGAACCCAAATCACGTGGGAGCCTTCTAGCTAGGTTGCGATAATATTTTTTCTGCTAGTGGCGCCCTTGGAGCAGGTTCGGTAAGTTTTATTATTATTAGTATTTTTTTTTTGTTTAATACGAACTCACGAACCCTATCTATAAACTTTGCCGAACGGCTGAGCTGGCATTCGGCAATTCTTTCCTTTGCTACGCATCCAGACTGCTCCATGCTTTTTACCATTTTATTTTATGTATTTTGTGTTATGAACTCAGAGCGTAGCAAATTGACGACGACGAAGGATCCTACTTTTACATATTTATATGCATTACATTTAAATATAACCAGGACATGGTACGTCCTGGTTATATTATACATTAAAGCATTTTATATGCGGGAAAAACTGGAATGTATTGGTAGTAACTTGATTATAATCTCATTTTTCTTTAAACATGTGGTCACGATGGGTCGACGAATACATTTTATCCTACAATGTACTCCTATGCCCCAATCATGGGACTTTTGTAGGGAAATAATTGATGAGTCAGTGAGATTTTCCCTTATCACCTATTTAAGAGTCTAAAAAGACTCATCGCTTATGAATTGTTGGCAAGAAAAATAAAAAAATAATGTCTAAAATATACCCCTTTTTTATATTAAAACCGTACTTTTCGGATATCTTAAGAAGGAATTAAAACGAGGTTTTAATTTACTCAATTAGAAGTGAATAATAGCTTAAATTTAAAAATGTTTATATAAATAACTTTTAAAAGCTTCATTTTTCGCTACATATATATAACTTTGCCGAACACCTGGTAGGTATCTCTTTTAAATTTTTTTATCCAATTATGTATTCCTATACTCCATGGTACATCGCCGTCGCGACATTCGTATAAAACTAACTATCGATTGAAGACCCAAACACTGTCTTAATTACATTTTTTATACATTTGAAATAAATTGACTGAAATTCTTCTTCAGTAACCAAACATACAGAGTATATTTGAAGTACATCGCTTTAGTAAAGGTGATGAAGTACATTCAGTATTATTGTCCTCGATTCGAAAAGGCATTTCAGCAAAAGGGCTCAAGGGAATTTCACAAAATTGTTACTATCGAGCAGACGTACCTAGTTCGCAGTTTTAAATTCAATTTCCAGACAATCTTTAATAGAGACATTGTTCGGTTTTCAAGAAAAACAGGTTTCGTTGGTATTGATGAAGAGTTTTCAGACGCTTATTTATCTTATACTGGCACTTCTGCAAGCGAACGCAAATGAATTACTTACCTCTCTATTGAATTAGATATTAGTGAATACCGTTATACAGGTTGTAATTATTTTCGTGCTAAAAATGGTAATAAAGACGATCAAGTCAAATCGTTTATAAAATTGGGTCTAAGGGTCAAATTTTGAAAATAAAATAAATAATAATTTTAATAAAATTAATTGAGAAATAGTTACGTTATTAACGTCTAATTGGTATAGTAAAGCGAAGAAGTATAGCAGAAATTAGAAATAAAAATCTAAGCTAGTGCCTTCCTTCATACTCGCCGAGCAATAAATACATATTCATTAAGCAAATGGGACAAAATTTTCTAAAGTATTTTTATCTCAAAATTTAATACTTTTCTAATTTCCACTGAATCTGAATGCATATGAGGCTAATTATTATTGTATTAAATACACATTCAAGAAAGTTACCGTGAAGGTATGTTATTGCTTACATAATCTTTCAAGTGGGAAAATTCTGTTTTCCTCGACCAAGCCTATCTACACTACTCCAAATTTTCGTCTTTCAAGAACAGTATTTGTCAGTAAATTTGTCGACTGACTACTTTATAGGCAAGACTTTAAACGAACTATCCTATGTAAGACAGGTGACCGACTCTCCTAACGGTAGACGGGTTATTAACCCACCCCTTCCATAATAAACTTTTGCAGCCACAGGGGTTCTCAAACTTTTCGTAGCTAACTGGTGACATTGTTGATTTAGTTCATCTATATCTATACCTATATCTGCATCTACATCTACATCTACACCTACATCTTTTTTTTCTCATGGAGGAGGGGAAATCTCTATAGACTCCCGCAACCCGTGTTGACAGGAACTGTTGGATTCCCTCCGGGGAGGACCAGCCAACAAAAACTCCTCCACTTTTCACCACCTCCAATTTGGAACCGCAGAATTTTACATTAAATTGGATTGATTTTACCTTTTTTCTACTAGTCACCATTTTTATTTCTTTGCCTTTCTTCTTCTTTTATCTATTCTCCTTTCATCTTAAGCACTTTCTTTATGTAGTTGTGGATTTTTCGCCAGTTTCCTTCATTTATTCACATTAGCTTTATGATGTTATCCGGCGTTACAATTTTCCCAATATTTTGGCACATTTCCTCCCTGTGCGTTGTCCATTTCTTGCATGCGAAGAACGTATGTTCTGGTCAATCCCCGTATCCGGAGTACCAGCATTCCTCCGAGTTTGTAAGTCCAAATCTTTTTAAATAATTGTTAAAGCATTCATGTCCCCGTGCTTACATTGGTTCCATGCTTCAATGTTTTTATTAACCTTTTGGTCCACCTCGCTTTGCCAATATCCGTTTCCCATCTCCGTCGCCACTCCTGGCTAGATTCTTCCTGAATTTGCCTCTTGCCTTCTCTGCCCACTTTATAAAGTCTACTCCGTTCTTGGACCATCATTTCTATTGGCTTGATCCCCGTTATGACCTAGATTGCTTCTGTCGATATAGTACGATATGCGCTACCTACACGGATTGCTAATCTCTTCTGCAAACTCATGAACACATTCCTATGTTTCCTACTCCGCATGGCTTTGTTCCGGATTAGTACGGCATATAACATAATTGAATGTGCCACCTAAGCCAATACCCTGCGCTTGCTTGCCGACGATCCTCTGGTGTTTGGCATCAGTTTACTTAGAGTCATAAATGGATGCCTAGATATTTTATTTTCTCTTTGAATTCGATTTTCTTACAGCTTAGCTCTAGAGTTATTTTATCTAACTTTCTCCCTCCATACAGAATCAGGAGTTCCGTTTGTTGTTGTGCAAGCTGCAACTGTTTTGCTCTGATTTTTTTGTCTATCCTATGTAGGGCTATGTTTGCGTTTGTTGTTAGCAAATCTTGTGTTTGGGCCTCAACTGTTAGGGCCGTATCATCTGCAAATCTAACAACTTTGAATCCTTCTCGTTGGTGGGTTTTAAGCACATCGTCGTAGTAGATGTTCCACAATATGGTGCTCAGAACTGACCACTGTGGAACACCACTGGTTGCTTTCATACGATGTTTCCCGACCAGGATCCACCTATCCTCTAGGTAGCACCTATTATTTTTGTGAGGTATCTACTGACCCTCATCTGGGTAAGTGCTTGCATGATTTCCTTCCACAGTGCCGGGTTAAATGCGTCTTTAATATCGATCGTTATTAATGCTCCATACTTCTTATTCTTGGCGTTTTCTGCTGCTTCCAGGTCTCGTTTTATGGCATCTATAGTCGATCTTTTCTTCCTGAAATCATGTTGGTTGTTTGCTAGCTTCCCTCCCACCTCGCCAAGAAGTCTTGCTACTATCAGTTGCCCCAGTTCCTTTCTCGTTATACCCAGTAGGCATATGGGTCTTTATTTTATTTCTGATTCGCCTTCTTTCCTATGTTTTTCTATCAGCTGATCAGCTGTCTTCCAATTATTTGGGAATGTCCCCTCTTTCAGGTAATAGTTCATCATTTTGGGTGCGTGGCACTGTTCCCTTAAGCTCGCGATGCTTTGGTTCCACCAATAGGCGGGTCTTCTACTGAATCCTCTTTCTTTCTTTGGAAAGGTGTTTTATTGATTGCTTCCATGCCAGCGTTTGCGTCGATTGTATGGAGTTATCCAAATTTCTTCTTCAAATTTCTTGTAAAGTACGGTATAGTGGTTTTATTTATGTCCATTTAAACTTATGTTGTTGCATCTTATCTGCTACGGGGATGCCCAGTTTATAGTAAATATTCTGGTGGAAGCTAAGATTACCTTCATCGGAAACCTTCCATTCAACAATTTGGAGTGCTATTTTACTGGAACTCATTGTAATGTCTAGGTGGGATTTGCTTGCTCTCCTAATAAAGGTAGGGTCAGTGCCTTTAATTCTCCCTTTCAAGTTTAGGTCTTCTGCTACTATAGCTTCTTTATTGTTTAATGTTATCTCCCAGTTTCTGGAGGTAGGTCTCAAATTCTTCTTTGATCGAGTTTGGTGATGAATAACAGGAGAGGCTACACCTGCAAGTTCCACCCATACAAATCCAATGTTGTTGGTCTGGTAATCTATTATTTGCAGTTCCTTATTGTATGTACGTATGGCTGCATCGCTGTTGGAGTCTCTGAACTACTGTCCATTTTTCACTCCCTTCTTATTAGGTTCTGTTACTATTACGATGTCTACATGTTGTGCCGGCAGATTGAATGCTGCTTGTAGTATTATCGTTTTGTTTCTTTGTTTTTTGAGCGCTCCGCTTCTCGTTAACTCACTCGTCAGCCTTTTTTATTCTGGACAGGCCATGCCATAAGCTCTGTGTCCCTTTACTTTGCAGGCGTAGCAGAATTCTTCGTTGGTACATTCTTTTGCAGTATGTCCTTCCTTACAACATTTTCCTTTCATGTCATCAGTTATCTCGCATATAGCACTGTACTGGTGCCAGCTTTTCTACTACTCGGCATCTCATTCATCCGATTTTAATTCTTTTTTAACTAAGAGCATCTCTACATCTACCTATACATCTGCATCTAAATCAATTGCTCCACATGTGCTGCAGCAACACTCACATCCATATCTATATCTACAAATAAAGTATGACCTAACAAAACGATCTTAGCAACTGCTTATATTAAACAGGAATCAGCTGAGAATGGTAACAATGTTACTCACAGAGCATGCACCTGTGCAGGAACACCTGTATAAAATAGGACTGTATGAGGGCAATCTAAACTGCAGACTCTGCGGAGAGGTGCCTGAGACAGTAGACCATATACTCTTGTCAATGCGAGGCGCTGAATCGTAAGAGGCAAAATATTTTTGGGGCCACAAAAGTGGATCCAAAACCACTAGAGCATCTGCTGGTGATAAAACTGTTCCGATAGTTAGCAATACAGGAATCACTGGCAGAATTCAGAAACAGGGAGGTACTCTTCCGTTGAATTTTGCCAATCTTCAATATTTTAGTTAAGCCAAAGTCAAAGTCTTTACAACATTTAACATACATGTTTATTTTGGCACTTAAAATTGAAACTTTCCAAATTCGATTTTTTTGTACCGTAACTGCACTAGTAACATAAATATTTAGGTCGAAAGATAAACACACCCTTATAACAAAACAAAATATTCAAAAAGATAGTCAGCTATGAATTTTAATAAAATTAAGTGTTTCACTTAGTGATTAATATTTCTCCAGTAAGCATGCAATTAAGATATAAAAAGACAAAAGATTAAAATGCTTCTTTGTGAGTTCCCTACCAAATAAGACACTTCCTTTTTATTTTCATAAAACCTTTCTTTCCGCAAACAATCACTCATTCCGTTTGAAAACTGCGGCGAAGAAAATAAATTCGTGCTACTTGGAGATTTAAAAATGCATTTTATCTGCATGTTTAATATATAATGGGGCTCCTTTCAAGGATATTAAGTGGGAAACGGAATACAATCCTTTGTTAAATAATCCCTTTCAATTTATGAAAGTTGATAAAGCTTTCAGTTCAATGTAAAATTATTACAATGTAATGGATCGGTATTGAGTGTGTGAGTCAAGACAAGGATACTGGTAATGCGACCCTCAAAAACTAAGAAAATTTTCAACTAGACTAAATATTTTGTTCACTTAGTTGTATCATTTTATAATTATTAAAAAATATTATAAAAAATCTTATCCTACCGGGGTGGTTCCGGGTATCCTACTTAAAGGAGGATCAGTCTTTCGGCTGGTGTTTGTTGCAATCGAAGCATTAGCGTTTTGATGGTAATATGCAATTATTACACTTAACGCGCCAGATTTGTAACTTTGGTTGCAGTCTGGTTACTTTCCTTATAGTAAAATAAGGATTTATAGAGGAGTTTGCGACTAAAAATATTATGTTTAATATTCCGCCCTCTAAAAGCACATTTAAACTATGCTAAGCCAAGTCAGGCTATTTATTTTTCGATTGCAACAGACACTGGACCGCTAGATGGCGCCTGCTGGCTGTTTTACATGTCGCTATTGTAAAAATACCGGGATGTACTATAGTCAAAGGATTCTCATGTCGGTCGTCGCATACCTACCTTGCACTGACGAGAGCCAACAGCTCGAAACTGCAGTCTGCAAGTGGTGTGTGACGACTGGCAAGGGAGCTCCTTTAAGTAGGATCAGTCTTTCGGCTGGTGTTTGTTGCAATCGAAGCATTAGCGTTTTGATGGTAATATGCAATTATTACACTTAACGCGCCAGATTTGTAACTTTGGTTGCAATCTGGTTACTTTCCTTATAGTAAAATAAGGATTTATAGAGGAGTTTACGACTAAAAATATTATGTTTAATATTCCGCCCTCTAAAAGCACATTTGAACTATGCTAAGCCAAGTCAGGCTATTTACTTTTCGATTGCAACAGACACTGGACCGCTAGATGGCGCCTGCTGGCTGTTTTACATGTCGCTATTGTAAAAATACCGGGATGTACTATAGTCAAAGGATTCTCATGTCGGTCGTCGCATACCTACCTTGCACTGACGAGAGCCAACAGCTCGAAACTGCAGTCTGCAAGTGGTGTGTGACGACTGGCAAGGGAGCTCCTTTAAGTAGGATCAGTCTTTCGGCTGGTGTTTGTTGCAATCGAAGCATTAGCGTTTTGATGGTGATATGCAATTATTACACTTATCGCGCCAGATTTGTAACTTTGGTTGCAGTCTGGTTACTTTCCTTATAGTAAAATAAGGATTTATAGAGGAGTTTGCGACTAAAAATATTATGTTTGTGTTACTATATGTTTCACTTTAAATGGTAACACCCCAATAACTTTTTTATTTTTTGTTAAATTTCAAAAACAAAAAAAATCTATATATAAAAAATAAATAAACACCACAGAAATTAGACAACTTTCAACTCCAGAAGTGAGGGGATTACACAATGAAAAAAAGCGGACATACAACCATTTCCAGGCAATATGAAGCTTTATTCTCTTTTAAAGAGTTGAACAACATTTTAGCCTTATAGTCCATTTAATGAGGTTCCGAACATCAAAAGTTTTTAGGATCTTTTGCAATACATTTCCTCCCTCGTTTGAGGGTGAGAAAAACGATGGTGATAACTTCGAGTTCTGAAACCCTTGCGTATTACCCCTATCAAAGAAATACCACCCCAATTTCCGGGTTCTCGGTCTTGGGCTTGTGAGGGCTCTTCGGATCGGCTTTTTTGGGGAATAATGTTAAATTTAGTTAATTTACATTATAGTACCCCGGGCCGACCCCCTGGTGTTGATATGCTATTTGATTAAATTCAATAATGTTTTGTTATAATAACTTGAAATACTTTGTCTTTCTACATATACTTTTTCCTTCCCTTTTGGGGTTATATTTTGTTTTCAAATTTGTCTTGCTTGGCTCACGCCCAAAGACACACTAAAGTTGCCGATCTACGCCAAAAATCGTCTAAATTTGATTTTTCTCAGCAAATCTGCCTGCTTGATATGAAACTTTTATAATTAATTTTTCTGCATTCTTATTTTTTACAGCTATTGACTTTTTCTGAAAATGTATATTACCAATATGTTTCTTTTTATTTGTTTATTTATTTATTTTAATTTCATATGCTATATGCTATTTGTTAAGTTTTTAAATAATTTTTTGAACATTAAATTATCCGAGATAAATTTACAAATTTCTTTATAATTAGCTATTTTCTATTTATTTTAAAATTTAAATATTTTTCTAAATACTTAGTACTAAATATAATACAACTTCGCTTTCAATTATAAATTAATATTTATACATTTTTTTTTATTTTTCAGGTGACACTTCTTGAACATTGGTATCTCCAGACCTTATTGAAGAGCTTACTTAGTTTAAATCTATCACTAATTATTCCTCATGACCTCTAGTTTGGCCATGGCACGAATTTACACAACATTAAAAGTTTTTATAAAAGTTCTGTGTATAGAATGGCAGCTGTGATACTTATACCACCTTTTCAAGCTGTTTTAGTCATTTGTCTATACTTGATTTTGTGATTACACTAGATGAATTTCATTATTTGGTAAGTGTTTTAACTATTATTCACTATTTTCATTATTACGTTAGAGTTTTTTTTTTTGTAATGGTAGCTGTTCTTAATACATACAATTTTCAAAACGTTGCTAATTTCATTGTCTATTTTGCACTTAAATGGTTTCTTAAGTTGTAATTAGTCTCTTTTATGAGTTTGATCACTATTGGGCAGTTTTTCTCCTTTCCACTGTAATTTTAGAACTCTCTTTTTGAAACACTGTTGTACCACTGTGCAAGTTTATTACAGTTTTATATTGAAGAACTTAGTACACTTTACAGTATGTTTATAGCTTTTTGTTAAGTACAAATATCTCTTTCTATTCTTTCGAAACTTAAATTATTAACAAATATTTAACAATTATTAACTAAATTAATTAATTTCTTACTTCAACTGCTTTCCCTGATTTGTGATGCCAAGTTGAGTCTTGTACACTCGTATGTGAGCTTATTTCGTCTAGTATTGTGTAATATCTCTTTTAAAATATTTTGATTTTGTACTTTACGAGTACAGATTTTTTATTATACTTTATATTTTATACATTTATTAATTTTATGGGATATCAAATTACATGTCAATATGTTCCCAAGTTTGTAAACACAGAAGCTATAAACCTGAACCGGGTCTCGTGACCATCCGGTATATTCTTCCCAATAGCTTATTTATTGACATAATGCCTAAAACGAGCAGTACCATTTAAGACAGCAAAAAAATAAAGTTACTAAAACGTACAGTTTCTCTTTTTCCAAACGATATTTCAAATAACTGGAGAAAACTTGTTCATATATTTTTAATGAATCACCGAATCGATATGGTTTGACGTTTATATTCTTATAAATTGCAGAAACACTGTAATTAACTGTATAAACCGGAAAAGAACAGTGTTACATAGCCGGCTAATGTACAATGATAACACGAAATCCGGGTGCAATAGAGAACTTCTATTAAGATTCACCACATTGATATGCAGACACAAAAGCAAAGCACGTTCTAGACATTGCGAAAGAAACCAAGAAAAATATAATCTTAAAATGGTATGCCTTCCTATTCCTGCAGGTTTATAACAATGGCGTTTTATTTTTATCATGCTTGAACAGTGGCTGTAAAAATCTAAAGGAAAATATTAGTTTACCTAAGAACTAGGTAGGTTAATAAAGGTTATGACTTGTAATAAAAATTTAACACAATATAAATGGCGAGATAGTTTTAATCTATGCTACTTGTAGATTATATAACAGATTTAGTTTCACATAAGGTATCCTTAAATTTACTCACTAAACAACCGGTCGAATAAATGAAAAAATCAAAAAATTCACTCAATTATCTTTACCAAAGAACTAAGTACATGCTCTCAAGTTCCCATAAGCAATGCACTGATACCTGTAAGATCTGAAGCCAAAATGTGGACCTACGGCATTGAGCAGAGAGGTTGGAGTAAACCATCTAGTACTAAAATAGTGTCAACCTTCCAGTCCAAAATGCTTTGCACGATAACAAACGCTCTATGATATATACCTAACCAAGTCCTCACAAAGGCCTCCGAGACTGAATGGAGTAGAATAGGATAAAATGGAATGGAGTGGAGTGGAGTGGAGTGGAATGGAATGGAATAGAGCGGGACGGAGTGGAATGGAATAGAGCAGAGAAAACTTACTTGCCGAAAATGTATAAGTAGTATTTTCAATGAGTTTAAATACAATATATATTAAATTACCACTGATGACAACTTCATTGAATGGAAAGGCAGATGTTTCGACAAGCATAACGATATGTATTGAGTTTTAACTTGGTTCAATGTCAATAACTTGCTGTCGAAATATTTTTTAATGATTTGATGGCTTTCAAGTCTGTTTCTGTTTGAATCTCATCAGCTACGTGCTGTATAGAAGATAGGGACATCAGAGTAACTTACTATGAAACCACGGGTATGTAAATTAAATAGTGAATTAAAATGATAAATAATATGTCTTAAAAAGGTTCCCTGAGGTACTCTATAATCATATTTTCCCGGACGATTTCTTACAAGTACCAAGCTCTTATTTCTACTATCTAGACATGATGTATGTTACTTGCGACATATGCAACAGCGTCTCGTATACTTCTGTCTTTTCTAAAACCGAATCAGAGATGAATAATGGGTTGTATTTATCCAGGCAGCTCAAGATTATAATTTTTTTTTTAAGATTCTGGCAATGTTACTTATTAATGATATTGGCCTTTAGTGTGTAATCTCTTCTTTGGAGCCACTTTTGAATATAAAACTTTATAATGGCATTGTTTTATTTAATATATAAACTTGTGATACTTGGATAAATGCAGATATGTCTTTTAAAGTTCTTGCAGTAATACTATCTATTCCAGAAGATTTACTATTCTTTAATTCTTTTATTAATTTATTAATGATGCATTGGTAGGATAGAGAAATATTGAGTTCAGTTGTGTAATTTCAGGCTTTATATTCAACGTGATGTTCTTAAATGATTTTCCAGTTTCACAGAAAAAAGTGTTAAACATGTTGGCTTCTTCATTACCATTTGTTGTGTTTTCTCCCTGCGTATCACTAATAGCAGTTATATTTAACTTGGTTTTGTTAATCCCACAAAATTCATTTGTAAATTACCGTCTTTTTTTTATTTTTTTCTCTGAAAAATTGCCGATATTTCTTACAATAATTGGAATGATTGAAGATAAAACGTTGTAAGATACATTTGTAAAAAGTCTCTTTATTGCACTATTGGTTTTTAAAAACACTCGCTTCGCTCGTATTTTTAATCCAGCCTTTCGTGCACTAAAGAATGGCTTTTTACACTTGTATCTTAAATAATCATTATTTATTATTATTATTTATAATGTAATTACAATTAATGGTTTGTTATTTTCGTTGGTATTATACATAGTCAATTTAAAGGGTCGGGATTTATGACGAAATTCCAGAATGATTGCGACTGGGGCTAGACAATGTCCGTCCGTCCCCGTTTTCGAGGGCACTGAATTGATTCCCGGGGTCAAACCAATTTTTCCACCTCGGCAACCCCCTCAAATTGCCCAAAAGCCACCCCCAAAGTCCCCTTTTCCGTGGATCCATTTATTTTCCCTGTTTTTCGACTAATTGTTGTTCCCTCGAGTAGAACGGAAGGTTTCTCGAGGGGTTTGATCTCACCCACCACTGAGAAAAAAATTTATATTTTACAGGAGGTGTTTGTTTGAATAAGATGGTAGGTGACCAGGGTTGTATAACCACCCCCGTGGTTGTTTTCATCCTTCAAAGCGGTGGATTTTTTTTCTGAGGAAAAATTAATATTTTGTAGGAGGTGTCTCTGAGATAGGTGGTAGGTGACCAGGATTGTGTCCACTCCGGGGTTGTTTTCACCCATCAAGGGGGTGGAGATTTTTTCCGTCTATTATTGAATCAGTCCCGAATGTTATTAAATTTCCACCTCCTTGAAGGGCGAAAGCAACCCCCGGGGTTGGTTTCACAATCCCGGTCACCTACCATCTTCCTCAAAGAAATACCTCCTCCAAATATTAATTTTTTAAACAGGAAAAAATCCACGCTTTTGGAGGGTGAGAATAACCCCCGGGGTGGTTCTACAACAACCCTGGTCACCTGCCATTTTATTCAAAGAAACGCCTGCTGTAAAATATCAATTTTTTCTCACAATAAAATCAATTTTCCAACCCCCTACAGGGGTAGAAACTCAAATCAAATCTCTCGAGGGACCTTCCGAGGGAACAACAATTAGTCGAAAAACTGGGGAAAATAAAATGACTGAAAACGGGACTTTGGGGGTGGTTTTTGGCCAATTTGTGGAGGTTGCCGAGGCGGAAAAATTGGTTTGACCCCGGGAATCGATTCAGTACCCTCTAAAATTGTCTAGTCCCAGTCGCAAACATTCGGTAGTTCGTCCGACTGCTTCTATGGAATAACAGAGTAACTCCTCGTCTGCTGTATTTATTACAATTTTGATTAAAATGTGGTCTATACAACTATTATTCACTTTTTCGTCTTGTGTATTAGCATCGAAATACGGTTTATAACCGTGTGAGTTCATGACATTTAAATGTTCCCGTGAAATATCGTCGTTATTTTTTTTAATGTGAATATTAATGTCTCCTATTATATACTTAGTCCGGGCGAAATCAGTCATCGACCGGGAAAATTTATTGGGATGGAATATTTTTGTGCCATTTTGTTCAAAATGTGCTCCTTTATAAGAAAGTATAGTTTGCCAGATGGAAATGTTGTCAGGAATTTTTTGAACAAATTATAAAAACTGACTTTTTCGTCTTGGAAAAAATATTTTCATATTTTTCACACCAAAATGAACAAAAAAATGTTCTTAAGATATTTTTCTCAAAAGTTGATATATTTTGAAGAAAAAATTATTGACATCTCAAAAAACGCGAAATTTGCGATTTTAAAGGTTCAAGAACTATATGAAAATTAATGTTTTTTAATGCAAGAAAAATTTATATCTATTCCTTAAAGCTTATACCATCATATACTGTAGATATATTTTGTTATTCTTTAGCTTAAATACTTGTTTTTTATTGTTAAGATGTGCGTGCGCGCGCGCCAGTCAGCATTAGAAAAACTATATTTACAATTGTTGGAGAAAAAAGGTGAAACCGCTTATGATGCTTGAATATATTATTTCGCATTCGGGTGTTATAAAACTTAAATTGAATACTATCCCATACATGTCAGATGCCCTATACTTGCATATCCTTAGAGCATCTGCTCAAACATATATTTGGAAATATACAATATGAAAATATGCTTGTACCTGTCTTTATAATGAAAAATCCTTTGCCAGATGGTTTAACAAAAGCGCGCGCGCGCACATCTTAACAAATACTTACGCTTTAAACTTAAGCTAAAAAATAACAAAATATATCTACAGTGTATTGTCGTATAAGCTTTAAAGAATAGATACTAATTATTCTTACATTGGAAAACATTAATTTTCATATAGTTTTCGAGCCCTGAAAATAGCAAATTTCTCGTTTTTGTGATTTCAAGATTTTTTTTCTCCAAATCTATCAACTTTAAGGAAATATGTCTAAGAACATAGTTTGTTTGTTTTGGTGTGAAAAATACGAAAATATTTTTTCCGATACGAAAAACTCAATTTTTCTAATTTGTTTTAAACAAATTTTGTTTAAACAATTCCTGACAACATTTTTATCTGGCAAACTGTACTTTCTTATAAAGAAGCACATTTTGAACAAGATGGCACAAAAATATTTCATCCGAGTAAATTTTACCGGTCAATGACTGATTTCGCCCGGACTAATTGTAATAGACAATCTTTTTAATTACTTTCAGGTATTAGTCAAATGAACTAATGAATTCTTGAAGAGACTTTGATGGATGTATGTACAGGGCTAACGCTGATATTGTAATAGTTTAAGTTGCACATATCAAGTTGTATCACATTTATGTCGTTGATATTAATAATTTTATTTACTCTTTCATATAAATAGTAACTCCATCATTTTTATTTATAGTTCCTTCATAAGTTATTTTATAGCCTTCGATATTAGCTAATTTTTTAGCAGATGTGCCGTCAAATATAGAGAACATAACAACAACCACAGTCAGTGGATTAACAAACCAGCCTTTAGTTAATGGGAAATTACACTGTAGAAAAGAATACCTAGTTATGGTCGAGCTCAGATTTACGATGCACTCAAAAAAGGCAACAAAAAGTTTACGACCTAATTATTATCGCCGTTGCGCCATTCGGTATGGTGTCATCAAACAAGCCGACGCACATTAAAGACTTATAAAGGTAAGCGAGTCAATTTGCAAACGAAATAGTACAGAGCCGTACTTAAAATTAGTATGTATTAGAATGTACATATTGATAATATTAGATTGTAACGCGCTGTTAAAATTGCACGACTGAGTTGTTAATATTTCCAGTGCGTTCCTGCACTGCCTGGTGAACCGTGAGTAGATGGTACTCACTTGACGACACGTGGCGTATATAAAATATTATTTGTCTTAAAGTTAGAATAGATTGTAAATAAACAACAGAGGTTAAACAAATTTAAAAAATACATAAACACCTACAATTAACAGTTCAAGACTTTCTAGGGGTTTAATTCAGTATTTACATTATACATTTCTTTACATTGTGCTTATTATGCATACATTGTTATTATGGTGCTTTAATTTTCGTATAGTCCGGCTCTTAGAAAATCCCGCCTGTAACCTCAGAAAATTGATCATTTTATAGGTTACACAAATGAAATCATGTAGATAATATATTCTTATTCAAGACTACATTTCCACACATTTCCATTTATATCCCAGAAAGCATATTTGCAGGAGCAGAAATTTCCATGTGAATAGGGCCTTACATCTAGAACTATCTACTTTTTTAATCTAATCCCTCATCGTTTGGTAGATATTGTACTTTACGCATCTATAAAGAAAAGTTATGATAATGCGATTTTGTGATTTATATGTGTTACCCTTTCCACTGTATGGGTACGTTTTCTGTAAATGACAGGACGAACGCGGATCAAATATAATCCCAATTGACGGAGACGGTTTCGCTCAAGTATTGTATAAGCTGGAATTCTCTAAAACGAATTGGTCAGCGGTCTGCTCATTCCAGATAGTACAAATCCTTTAAATGCGGCCATTCCCAGCTACTACCCGAAATGTTTACTCGTTGAAAGGGTGGGTTTACGGTATGGTCAATTTGAAATACTAAGATAAATCCTGAGCCGTCTTTCAAGCTCCCCTATTTATTGATATTGCAGGATGCTGCATATATAAGGGCTCTGAGACAGTGTACAAGGTTCGTCAATTTATGCCTATGCACTTTATGTTGTTTACGGAAGTCAGACATTATTGAATTATCAAATTAATTTATATTTTGACTTATAATGCCATATTCGGAAATTTTTTTAACACCAACCAACTCAGAATGTAGTATTTTTCATGATTGTCCAGATCTTGCATATTTTAACACGCTTCCTGACATAATCAGTTGATGAAATTTTGTACAGTTACTATAACAATACAGTATTCCATCATTACTTTTGTAAATAACCGCACGTAGGGGTGCGGGATGAAAATTAATTAAATATATTATCCAACCGGCTCCTCCGGCAAAACATAGAATACAACAGGATTTTCGTTTTTTCCGCCTAATTAGGTTTTCTACGGTGGGCGTCGCAATATTCATGTATAATAATAATTTAATTAAACTATGACTAAAAAGTAGAAAATAGAAAATAACAACCTAACCTAACCAACAACTTCGTAAGTTGCGTGGTTACAGTGTCTCTTATAATCTAATAGCGTTTTTTAACTCCTATTTAACTGATAGGATGCAATATATCGACTGCGTGGAACATATGTCATTACCCTACGTAGTAACGAGTGGTGTCAGCCAAGGAAGTAATTTGGACCCATTATTATTTTTGCTCTTTATTAATGATCTTGTTATGGCTATTAAAGCGCCTAAATTATTATATGCAGATGACCTCAAAATTTTTAATATCTTAGATAACTTCGAGAGCTGTCTGTCACTGCATAGTGATCTTAATGAAGTAAGTTCAGTGGTGTGCTAACAATAACCTGAAAATCAACATAGGAAAGTGTACAGTAAGACTATTCTGGCTCAGGTATTAGTCCCTGAAGTCAACTATACGAAAAAATTATTGGCAGGCATTAATATTGCTGCTTAGTAGATGGTAGACGCGAACGTGCATCGATGCAAAGAAGTTTTTTTTTGTTCAAACATTGCATTTTAATATTAAAAATATAATAAATTTATTGGCAAACAAATAATATAACTCTGTACAAGGCACCGACTTTTTTATTTTTTAGTAAAAAACGCACTAGACACCGAAGTCTGCATACCTTCTTCGGTGAATAGAGACACACGAAATGGAGCAAGCTCAAATTTAAGGTAATCAAATCCTTCAACTCGTCGTCGGATTTCTTTGCAATGCACATTCTCTGGTACAACATTAGAGAGTTAATGGAAATTGTCTCTTTGCCAATTTTTATGCTACTGTTGACTGCTATCAATAGAAGAAGAAAGTGGGGATAGGGATGACACGTTTTAAAACCATTACAAAATAATTAAAATAAGACTAGGGACTGTCTATATCGGTTGTATAGGAAACATCTGTTACAAAACATTAAATGAAAATTGAAACATCCATACAATAATATGAAAATGTATAAGGTATGCAACAAAAAAATCACCGTAATGTAAAATGAATTTTACTTAAGTTGCTTACTGGTTTCGAGACACGTAAAAATAATACAGTTGAATTTTTGTTACAAAACTTGGATTTTTCATTAGAGCCTAGACCTGTACAACAGATAAAACATTGAAACTACCCCATCTTTTGCATGGTAAAGGCCCTGACTGGCTTAATGACTCACTGACCGGCTTAATACTGCTGCTGTTAAAATCATGGTACGTTAATTCAATTATTTCAGATCATCAGTGTACCACCTAATATTTACGTTATTATCACACACATACTGAAACCAAATAATTTGAAACTGTAAGAGCAAATCAAAAATTATCTTATCCTTCTTTTATTATAAAGGAAAATATTTTATCATTACATCATTTTCATATTTATAAATTCTTTTCTTAAGATACCTCCCTCTTTGACTTACATAAATTTTCTTACAGTTGTTGCGAGAAAAGGAATATAATACATTTGATTGCATCTTAGGAGGGATTTTCTCTTTAACTCTTGCAAAGAATTTTTTTTCAAAGTGTCCTCGTTACTGAACGCGATACTAATATTGCTGTTGAATAAAGTCGAACTAAGTTTTTCAAATATGAATTTTATAGTATTTTTTTTGTTAAAATGTTCTACAAAGTTTCTACTAGTAAAAGCATTGTTTAAGATTTTGTTAATCAGATGTATTGGATATTGGTTTTTAGTTAAATAATCGTAAACGTATTTTAAAAAGTTGCAGAAAATCTGGAGAGAGTAATTTCTACATGTGTGTAACCCATGAATGATGTAAAATATTTCCCTTCAAATACGTCATGGAAATACTAATAGAATGAAAAATTGTAACGTTTGCAGTTTTCTAGACGATAGAATTGGGTTAAAAACGTGTAATAATTACCTCGTAAAAGTAGGGAAAAATAAATACCTACGGTTTCGGCTGAAGTGTTCTTCAGTTGGAAATGAATGAAATAATTCTTAATTGCAGCATAGAGCCGACTCATGAGGTTTGAATTTAATGGAAATAGGTTCATGTCTGAGAATAATAATTTTAGATGTCTAATTTTACAGGCTTATAAAGATGTTTAAAGTAGGAAAGGTATTCCAGTGTTTCAATTTAACTCGACTTTGCAGAGTTTGTTTAGTTGGTTCTCATTAAATGTCCTAATTCTGCTAATGTTAATGGAACAATACAGCGTTTTTCTTTTATAATCAAAATAAATATAATATAGACGTAGACCTACTGAATTTTTCAATCCTACGCTAGAGACACAAAAATAAATATCTTTGGTCTAAAAACTACCTTCACAAAATGCCAAAACATTTGAACACTACACTCGAATGCAGTACTCGACATTCGTTTCAGTAACTATGTTAGCATCATCAGGAGATGATTAAAACTAAAAACCAGTCTTACTCGTCTTCCAACTAAATTGTAGGGGAATCTGGAACTTGGGATTGAACCACAGCAATTAGGCCCCATTGCCTAGGCCTCCAACCAACCTAATCTTGCGAAATAGGTATTTTGTAAAACCAGACAGAAAATAGTCTAAAAGATTTGAACAAGGTGAGCGAGGTGGCCACCTTACTGATCTATTGGTTTTTAAGGCATCCTAGAAGAAAAAAGTAAATAATATTGACTTAACAGTACGACTGGATTAACCATGTTAGTTAATGTATTGGATTTTTCATAAAATAAGCTTTTGTGATGAGGCACACCTTTTATTGCTTAAAATCGTTTTCGTGAATGGCGAAAAAGTAATCAGGCGAATGATGATTATTTTTCGGGCGAAACGTAATAAAAGTGTCAAGTGTGACGTATCTTTGAATTTATAATTTCAAATACTTTGAAAGTAACACCAGCCGAAAGACTGATTCTACTTACTGGTGTTTGTTGCAATCGAAGCATTAGCGTTTTGATGGTAATATGCAATTATTACATTTAACGCGACAGGCTTGTAACTTGTAATTCAGCGCCCGGCGGGGCACATAGCCCAGAGAGTAGCTGTTGGTTGCAGTCTGGTTACGTTCCTTATAGTAAAATAAGAATTTTATAGAGGAGTTTGCGACTAAAAATATTATGTTTTAAAACAAAATTTGAAAATATATTATTTTCTCATTTCATTTTAAAATGAGATTTTATAAGTAAGGTTTCATTTTTTTCACCTGTTATGAATCACATCGTATAGATCAATAATTTTCTTTAGTTTCTGTTATTATGACGTATTGAAGAATACTAAGTGGTTGAGATAATCCTTCATCGAGTTCATATTTATTTCTTTTTTTCTAAGATTTTACTATTTTAACGCGTGATTATTTAACAGCATATAATTTTGTTTAATGAATGATTTTCTTAGTTACTGCCATCAACATGTTTAAAAAATGAGATAAAATAAATATGAATGGACTTCTCAATATAATTTAAAAAGTAACACTAACTAGGTTATAAAAATGAAAACTGTATTACAACCGGAGTAAATAATATTCGGATTGCAACCCATTGTTAGAACGGGGAAACAGTAAATCTAATTCGCATCATTGAGCAAATGTACCCTCATATATTTCTGATAGGTTGGTGTTGGATAGGATATATTTCACATAAATATAGTCCCTTTATATAGAGAGTGAGAATATTGAGATACGAGAATAAGTTGCACACTTTAAGTACAATTTAAAATGTGATTTATGCAGAAGGATACAAAAATATAACACATTTTCTTGTATTCTGTTAAATTCACTCAATAATAGAAATTTGTTTATTTTAAATTTGAAATGTCAATGATTATTATTTGTCATGTTCCTGGGCATAATTCTGATTGAATCATTATAAATTGAACATTTTAAAATTGTGAATCATTTTATAAAATAATATTACGGAGAAAAAAGAAGATATAGTACTAAATTCATGTAATAGTTAGGATTGAGGAAGTCCCATTAGAGGATAAAACCTTCAGATTTTAGCAACAGTTTTAAAAGTTTTTTTCGTACTAACTTTAGACAGTTGGTGAGCAACTATGCACATTAAACCTGGGACCAAAAATAGGCGTATATTCCACTTTGAATCTATTAATTCAGTAAAATATACTAATTGATTCATACGTTCTATTACATTCACTCACATGATTAGCAAAGGGAAAAATTCTGTCAAAAATAGCACTGAAGTTATTTCGAAGATATCAACAGCATTCGACAAGAATATTTCCACTTCATCTGCGTAAAGTAGAGAATTAACATCTAAAACTGTGCAAATATCATTAATAAGTATTATAAATAACAAATGCCCAAGAACAGATCCTTGTGAAACACCAACCAAAACGAATTAGGCTGCAGATTGAAGTCTATTAAAATCTACAGAATATTGAGAACGATGTGGCGGGTGTGATTGAATGAAATATGCAGGAAATGCTGGAATATTGCGGGGACCTTTCTCATCGAAAGAAATAATATTTATAGGAATATACAGGGTGTTACAAAGTTGAAGGTACATACATTACTTGTGGACAGAGGATACATTGGCGGCTCCAAATTACCCGGCATTAATGCATCCATCGTTGTTATATTGATTTTGGCCAAATCTTTATTTGGTCATAACTATTGAAACACCCTGTATAATCGGTTCATATAGTCACAGTAGAAGTCCAGGCCCGGCTTAATAAAAAACTGACAATATGTTGTATGTCAAAATCAACACCCTGTATGACAATGTTTTGTAGATCTGTCTCGATATTCGAAAAGAACGAAAAAAATTGAATAGATTAGCTTACTTAATTTGTTTGCGCATTTCATTCATCAATCTTAATTACTTGCCGTAAATCCAATTTCATTAAAATGGTCGAGGCAGTTGGAACTGGAATATTTATTTCAGGGTTTAATTAACAAAAAAATTAACTTGCAGCAGTGACAATTCTTACACTTCTAGACTAGGTAAGTGAACTATTGTAAAATAATTCAATATTTAGTATATTCTTTTCTACAGCTAAAGGTTGTCTTACCTGATGCTCATTTAAGGTGGCCGTTGGATACCGACCATGATTTTTAGAATAATTAACAACTCTAGCAAAAGTTTTATGATTAGGAATTCGGCATCCAGGCAATCGTCTTTGATATTCTCTCACAGTAGCCGGTCTATCCGCATATTCACCATTTGAAAATTGATAATGCATATTATGTACCTACTTTGTAATGTGGGTAATAATATTAATACAAATAACAAATATTTTAGAATAATAAAACGCATGTATGTCGAACCAGTAAATATGAACTGTAAAATATTTAAAAAATTTGCATTGCCTACTTGACGACAAAGCAGCTATGTTATAAAATCATGTCTTAAGTTTTAGTAAACGGATTATTCGGAATCGAAGAATTCTTAACGGATGTCTGTTTACAAATGAAGCACAATTTACAAGAGATGGTGTTTTTAATTTAAGAAGTTCACATGTTTGGATAGAAGAGAATCCACATGCTGTAAGACAGAATAAATCCCAACATCGATTTGCTGTTAATATGCATTTAATTGGGCTACATATCCTCCCTGATAGATTATCAGATGAACTACCTTGTTTTTAAAATTATTTTACAATAGTTCACTTACCTAGTCTAGAAGTGCAAGGATTGTCGCTGCTGCAAGTTTTTTTTTATACATTTATTTAACGTCGGCCTATTTCCGCTACTGAGGTCCAACACCGACGCCTGTAGACGAGCTACCCCCAACCAGGAATTTTGCCGAACCTCTTCCCTTAAGAAGAGTAAGGATCTTTTACTTGCGTAACATTTAAAAGACAAGGGACCGACGGCTTTCCATCCCCTCCGAAGGATGGTATATCCCCTATACAACCCTCGCCTAAGGTTGTATAGCTTCCGCGCATACACTGATATACAAGCCGCTGGAAGATGTGTGAGGCGAGGACGCGGACTTCGTTGTGAACACGAAAGCTACCTCTGGTTTGGAAAAAATAAAATATTTTTGGCTGGAGAGCTTTATGAAAGACACTAGAGGCCTTTGGTGCACTTTATTTTGTTTAATTCGAAGTTAGGGTGGTTAGTTCTTGAAAATCTGGAACGGGTCAAATGATTCGCCCTGTATACTTTCAGAGCTGATTTACACTCGAAATTAATTTTATTTAATTTATTTTGTACTTTTATGACCTTTATTTGAGCCGGCAGAGTCAAAGGCTATAGTATTCCTGCACTGGTTTAAATTAAATACTTTGATTTAGAACGAAAATTAATAAGTTATATATTTACGTTTAAAATACAGAGTTGAGTATTAAATTATTCGAAATTAAAATTTTATTTATACTAAAAATAGTTTACCGTATCGACACTAGAAATTTGCCTAAGGGGAGTTGAGTTTATTTGTCTTGTTAAATGATTTTTTAAGACTTTTAATTTAATGCGCGATAGCGAGTTGATTTACAGAAGTTATGCACTGGGACGATTTCATAAAATGTACTTTCTTACTAGGACCTACCTAGACGATGCACGGGCACTGGATTTAAATTCGCGAGATACACCAGAAGATACACTTGGATTTAGGCTCTAGGGCAACCGAAGAGGTAACGCGGGCACTTGATTTATTTGTCACTAGATACGCCGAAAACACAACTTGCTGGAGACTTGACGTGCTCCCTTATTTATACTGACGATAAGGACGTGGGTTGGGGAAGTCTGGATGAGAGCCGGATCCGTCGCCAACCGCTCTATGGGGCTCGAATTGTGAAATATTGCGCAATAAATACTGAAATTTTGGAATTTCGGGTTGAAAATTATATCAATAAAACGGTGAGGAAAAATGGAACATTTTGATGTAAAAATGCCAGTGGAATCTATTTTTGTTTTAGAAATATGAACGATAACTGTCTGAATAACATGGTAAATTGAATTGGTCCCGTGAAGTAGCGTCGCGAGTCTTACTTTAATCCATATTTGATGTTATATTAAGTCATATTGAGGGTAATGTATTGCCGGTGTTGAACGAAGCGAAGGTCAATTTAAGGGTAATCAGAATAAAGATAGCGGCGAGTTGCTAGCACTCGATGGGGAACATGGAAACTGGACTTATTTTGGGACGAATGTTTTTGGGTTGGTTGGAAAGGTGAATGAGATGTTTTGATATATTGATGGAAAGTTGAGTTTGAAGTTAAATTGAAGAGAAATGGGCTTGTAGAAAAATGTGTGAGGTGAACTAAAATATTTTGACTTGATGTTTGGGGAGCAATTTAGAAGTGATTCGAGATGATGGGGGGGCTGTATTTTTTAGGGCGGTCTTTTGTATCGTTTTGAGTGTGTTTTGGTAAATATTGATACTGGGATGATTCCGTTGATAGATTCAGATTATATGTGAATTATCGATGCTGCGTGAATTTTCTCAGAATTGTTTATTAAGTATTGTGATTTTTGAGTATTGTGAGGGTCTTAATGATTTTTTTATGGATTTTGACAAGTTGACCTTGACGATTGAATTATTTGGAAAATTTTAGTAATATTTTCATCGGCCATCTTGCTAATATGGGGAACGTACTATAACAGTTGGAACGGTCACCTATCCAACTACTAACGGTGCCTGACTATATGTTCAATCAAACGACACTTATTTAAAATTTAAAATGCTGCAAAATTAAAGCACTATTTTATGTTTACTAAATTTTTTAACATCTAGACCAGGTTCTAGACAGAATTCACCGTTCTATATGTTACTGTTAAATAAATTAGTAAACATCTGAAACATGCAAACCTCAGGAATCTCGGCTGTATGGACTATGTCCAAATGCCATTAAAAAAAATAAAAAATATCAGGGATCTCGGAGACTAGTTTTTTTTAAATTCGAGAGAAATAATAAGAATTCATTTTTTGCATTAAATTGTATAAAATATTATCTAATGTATACCACTTTAGATTATTTCAGCATTCACGGTGTAGTTTATTTATTTATTTATTTATTTTATTTATTTATTAGATACAACCACCCAACAGGTAACCAGTTACAGGGTGGGAACAATTACAATAATAATGTATATAAGGTACAAATATTACAGATCAGTAGAATATAATAAATACAATAAACAGAATGTAGAGTTATAGAAAACAGAATAGGTGAAAAAGACAGAGAAAAGATACAATTATCATACAAATAGTATTAAGTTTTTTATACACTAATATTCATGTTACACAGATAATAGATTTTTTATCGAGGCAAGGCTACAATTAAATATATCAAGCTCATTTTGCAGCGAATTATAATTTTTACACATAAAATATATGGGTGAAGTTTTTAATAGATTAGTCCGAGGGGTAACGAGATAAAAAGTTTCACGATTTCTACTTTCTATACGAGGTACCCGAAAACATAGTTGTTCCAAAATAGATGAGCAATCAAAGATATTGTGAATAATTTTATATAAGAATACCACGGAGTGTGCCATTCTTCTGTTTTGTAGACTCGATATGTGAAACCTTTCTAACATAATGCTTTGTGGGTAACCGATTGTAGGATAGTTGCCATCTTCAACAAAACATAAATACTTAACCAGACGACGCTGGATGTTCTCTATATTGTTTATGTATGTAGCATATCCCGGAGACCATACCAGTGAACAATATTCCAGTTTCGACCGCACAAAGGAAAAATATAACAGTTTCGTAATGTCCGTATTATTAAAACCCTTACAATTCCTAATTACGAACCCTAAGTTTTTTAACGCTGACGATACAGTTAAGTTCATATGCTCATTGAAACTTAGATTTCTGTCAAAAGTAACACCAAGATCTTTAATGATATCAGGTCTTTGTAACTCTTGGTTATTTAAATGGTAATTGTAGGTGACATGAGTGCGGGCTCTACAAAATGTAAACGCGTTGCATTTAGATACATTAAGAGGCAATTGATTTAATATACACCAATGATTTATCTTATCCAAGTTACTCTGCAGCTTATCACAATCTGCCTCAGTTTCAATTACATGATAGATTTTCAAGTCATCTGCGTATAATAGACTTGAAACATCCAGGTCTATAACAATATCGTTAATAAAAATATTAAACAGTAGTGGTCCCAGTACCGATCCCTGAGGAACACCTGAGCTAGCTATAATATCAAAAGACTTGAAACCACGGTATTCTACATACTGTCGCCTGTTTGTTAAATATGAAGTGATTAAATCTAATAATGCTAACGATAATCCGAAATTATTTAGTTTCTGTATCAGAATACCGTGGTCTAAGCGATCAAAAGCTTTGGAAAAATCAGTATAGATAATGTCAACCTGTTTGTTGTCATCCAGTTTTTCGGAAAGATATTGTGTAACACAGGTTAGATTAGTTTCAGTGGATCTACCTGGTACAAATCCATGTTGATTTGTTACGATCTGATTTTGTACGTGCCTGGATAATGACGCATTCAAGGTAAACTCAAAGGCTTTTGCAAAATTGCAAATTATTGTTATTGGCCTATAATTCTCAGCATTATATTTGTTATCTTTCTTATAAACAGGACATAAACGAGAGTATTTCCATACATCAGGGAATACCTGTAACTTCAGGGACAGATTAAAAATTATTTTAAGGGGCAGGGCGAAGATATGTGCACAGTCCTTAACTATAAATGCAGGTATATTGTCTGGACCTTTAGTAAATTTGGGTTTTATCTTCTTAAGCGAATTTAGCACGTCCGATTCCGAAAACGTCGTTATGCATAAATTATTACTGTTTACATCACCACAGGGGGGATATTTATTGCTGTTATTATTAGGATTAAGATAAACCGATTGAAAAACGGTTCCAAAAGCATCAACAATATTTTGAGGATTTGTGTGTCGAATGTTATTATATGTAATATTATCAGGAATGGCGCTACTATTCCTTTTACTGTTTACATATGACCAAAATTTTTTTGGATCATTTTTTATATTATTTTGAATATTCAATAAATAATTTTCATATGATTGTTTTACGTCCTGCTTTATTTTCTCTCTCATGTTCCTGAATTTATTATAATCATCTTCACTTTTTGTTTGTTTATACTTTCTCCTCTGAATATTTTTTTGCTTTATATCTCTTACAATATCATTTGTGTACCAAGTTGGATATTTGGGTTGTTTGGGAATAGATTTAGGCACAAATTGATCAAAAATTTCAGTTAGTTTAGAGTAAAAAGCAGTGCAAGCCATGTTAACGTCATTTAGTTCAGTTAGAAATGACCAGTTTATCTGAAATAGATTTTCATATAAGAGAGGGTAATTGGCTTTTTTAAAGTTATATATTTCCATTAAATTACATGGGAACTTTTCAGGATGAGAATTAGTAATTTTTAGTGATATTTCTAAGGGGGGATGATGTAAATCCTCTATTAATAGACACTCTAATGATCTGTTTACGTCACAATTTGCATTTGACAGTACCAAATCAAGAGTAGTCTCATTAGTATTTAGTACATTATTAAATTGTTTGAGGTCAAGGTACTCAGAAAAGTGTTGTACAGCAGCTCCACGACTGCTTGGTGCAATATTTTGATTGTTATACTCTGGGACATTAAAATCTCCTATAAAATAAATATTTTCATCGTTTAAATAGTCTAGAGACTCAATACATTCAAAAAGACCTTGGTAGGATGCATACGGTAAATTTGGGGGGATATAAAGGATGAAAATGAAAATATTTTGAAAATGAAAGGTCACTTTAACACCAACTATATCTATTTGAGGAAATATCTCACGTATAAGACTGACATTAAGTTCCTCATAAATATACTTAATATTTAGCGCAATTAGTACACCGCCGCCTTTATTTTTATTAGTTTCCGTAAAGTTCCGGTCACACCGTATGATATTATAATTAGAGGACAATATTTCTGTATTCAGTACTTGCGAGTTTAGCCAAGTCTCTGTGAAAGCATATATATCATAATGGCATGCCATAGAGGCAAGAAATAAGTCTTTTAATTTTGTGTTCAACCCGCGTACATTTTGATAATATATGTTTATGATATGAGTTGGTGAAGAGGCAGTGGTTTCGATAGGGGTTATTGTTATACTCGGATCATTGTTATTTGAAATATTCTTGTTTGTTTTCACGCCTAGTTATGCAGAAAATGACATTTTTGCCTTAAACTCATTAATTTTTTGTTTATATACGAAACAGTTGTTGTCCCATGCAGCATGTTCGACATTAAGCTCAAGTTTATTAGTAATAGAGTAATCTAAACAGTTGGGGCACTTTAATGATTTATTATTACAATCTTTTACATTGTGCTCACCAGCACATATTGGGCACCGTATTTTAGATTTACATTGCTCTGATATATGATTAAAACCGCTACATTTGAAGCACCTTCGTATATCAATAGAATCGTAAACATTACATAGATCGAATCCAATAAATAACTTACCTTCTCCCTCAGACAAGATTTTGTTATAGAAATTTACGTCGACTTGCATAATGGCTTGATATATTTTATCATTTTTTTTCGTTGACCACAATTTCAAGATTTTACATTCAAACTTTTCACCTATTAGATGTTTGTTCTGAAACTTGATATATTCAATTAAGTCACTTTCTTCCAGCTTCTCTGACATTCCTACTATTCTCACACGTGGATTTAAGGTTTTAACGTCCTTGATGTCATAATTTTGATTCAGTTTGTTCACAGCGATTTTCCTAAGTTTCGTAACTTCTTCTGCACTAGAACATCCTACTAGGATACCACCATCTTTGATATTTTTTACGCTTGAGATATTAATGTTATTTTTCACAGGGTTTACATTGCTGAGAATATCCGTCTTGGTTTCTGAGTTTTTTTGCGTCTGGTTTTTAGGTTTTATTATGATAGCCGCTTCAGTCTTTACAGCAGAGGAATAGCTTTTTTTAATTTCGACTTTAATATAAACATGATCCTTATATAAATTATCAATTATCTTATCCCTTATTGGCTTTTTTCAGGGCGGCTAAAGACTTTAATCCAATTATTTAAGAAAAATGATAATGAAAGATAAGGCTTCGCGTGCCGGCGATGGAAATTCAGACTTTACTAAGAAAACACATAAACTAGAGTGGCTTCTCTGTATCAAATTGTGTAATAATCATGCAATATTTAACATGGATTATTTCATGATTATATAAATTAACGCGAATTATTAGTCAAAGTTAAAATAAATCGCTTTCAACTGGAAAATACTAACAAATCTACTCAATGAAACTAACACTGACGGTTTCCACCAACACGGCTTGAAGATCATGTTTTCACGATAATACTTTCTTGGCTGTCAATTTGTATTTCTTTAAAACTAAAATTTGCATATGTTAATTATAGTAATAAAACTTTAAAATAATAGATTTAAGGAATAATAAATGTTTTATTTATTCAATCTCTCATATCTATCCAAAATTAAAATTCAAAATTATTGTTATCAGATTATGTAAAATTGTTATTGCTTATTTATCAGCTAGTTACCAAAATATATAATTTTAGTGGCTAGTATACGCTAGGTAAGAGTGTACGCCACATATCATCCCGCTGTAAAAGAAAAAATCAATTTTCCAAATAATCAACATTGAAACGGACTTTTTTGAAGGCGGATTTGACAGGAGAACCAGAATACTATTTAACAAGTATGCAGGTTTGACTATGTCAAGACTGACAGTAAAGTGATTCCCACGTTTAAGGATCGTAATAGTTTTCTTTGTACGAGAAACTACGAAAAACCATACCATTGATTTGAGGATGATTATGTTGTCGTATGAATGCGATGGATCTCTAATAATTTAGAAAATTAGCGAAATAAATTTGATTCGAAGTGGACACCTTGATCTGCAATGACAGTTAACGGAACGCCAAAATGACAGATAAAATTTTGAAATAAAGTTTTGACAACTTTTTCAACAGAAATGTTTTAAGGGGAACGCTTCTGGTCAGCATGTGAATCGTTCGACCACAGTGAGGATGTAACGACACCCGTTGGAATGTGGTAAGGATCCGATGAGGTCTATGTGCATATGTTCGAAACGCAACTTGGGAACATTACAATCTGAAATGGGAGTGTTGTTGTACCTATTAATTTTGGAAGTTTGACAACTTAAACAGGTTTTTGCCCTTAAGGTATAGTTCGCATTCATTTTGGGCCAGAAATAGTTAGTAGTTACAAGTTTTTAGTGGCGCGAATGCCTTTTTGTGTTAAATTATTGAAGATTTCAAATACTGCACGTCGTAAAGATTTTAGTACGAAAGGTCGACATTTACAGTTAGATATATCGCACCAATTTATGGATTATCGTGACCACCAATTTATGGTAACAAGACTATAAAATAATAGATTTAAGGGTTAATAAATGTTTTATTTATTCAATTTCTCATGTCCATCCAAAATTAAAATTCAAAAGTATTGTCGTTAATATAACAAATTCTGTAAAATTGTTATTTTATCACTTAGTTACTGAAAAATGTAGTTTTAATTGGCCATCAAGTGGCTAGTATACGCTAGGTAGGAGTATACACCACATTAATCTAAATACCGACAACAGTAATGTGAAACCAGTTAATCTGAAAAAATTTTATATGCTATATTTCGATGTCTCTTTTCACGAAGTTGAGCCCCACATATTCGTCCTTAACACTTGTATTCACGAAACCAATTTTTTTTCACTAGATTTTCTTCAGCTTATTAATTTGTCATTTTACTTACTGGGCTTTTTTTAGTTACTTTGATATTTTCGTTTATATCTTTTGTGACGCACCTGTGGTCCTGTGTTCCGACAATGTAAGTTGGGACAACCTGTCCACCCATAGATAATTTGTTTATCCATTCTCTTTCTCTTTATTTACTGTTACTCGGCACCTATGTTGTATAAATTATTCTGTAGCATAACTTGTGTAATGTAAAGTGAAAGTTAGATAACATTAAACACGTAACAGATAACTGAGGGGGAGGCAACTAGAGAATGAAATTCGTAAAACATTTAATCCACGAGAAATTTTTTAATTTGTTATCTCTGCTACACTGTACTTGGAGCAGATCGCATTAAGAAATTCTTTGGATACGATAAAAGTGCATGGCCCTCAGACAGCAGATAACATATGGCAGTCGATTAAAAGCTGCTCCTTCAAGAGCTGGCGGGCCGGAATAAAGAGGAATAAAGAAAATGAGAGAAAACGAAATATTGCACTTTGCTGCCTGAAAGCTTCCGCTATTTTAAACATCTGCCATTTTTCCATTAAATAAACTTCGATAAACCTCGCAATAATTAGATTCCAACTGATTCGTAAAAGAACAGTTCGAGAGCGAATTTTATTAATTTGATAAATCTTATCCGTACTAAATTATATTTTTCAATATTACAGGTCTCGTGGACGGTGAACACGAACGTACCCACGGCTTGATGAAAACAAAACTGGAGCTTATGAGACTCTTCGAGGCGTCCGTGCACTTATTCTTGATTAGGAGATGTCAGATGGATTTATTTAAGATTTTGATTTTTTGCACTAGGGGCAATAGCTTCACCCTGTATATATTTAGCTGGAGCACTTTGTTTTAATATGAGTTCGAAAAACATTCTTAATTGTCTGTAGCAGGGTATTTTGGTATCACCTTGTATATTGTAACTTGAAATAACACACTTAGTTTTAGAACGAAAATTATAGTATTTATTTAAAATACGGAACAAAGTTCGATGCAATTAAATTTAACATTTATTATTTAACAGAGTTGTGAAAAGGTAACTTTCTAACGACGAAAATTTCGTCATAGAGATAAAAAATTAACTCGTATTTTAATTAGATTCGAGTCCTAAAAAAATTCACTTTTTTGGCTAATGCGCAGGGCAGAATAGAATTGTGGTTTGTTTCTTTTACTTGGAGCGGCCAAGGGGGAAAATTTTCGGAAAATTGAAAAATGTAGGAAATTTAAAGAAATATCACGACGCACCTCATAATTCTTTTCCCTTAAAAATCATCAGGGCATTCGAAATTACCAAAATTTTAAAAAATGTCTGAGAAACACTGTAAGAAGCAATAACACTCAAACTGACCCTATATGACCCTAATCTATTGATTTCCATCGGCCCATATTCAACATATGTAACTTTTTCCATGGATAAAAGTACTTTCATCAGTTCAATTATTGGTTCGATATTTTCAACGGCTTCAAAGTTATAAGAATTTCTCGTTGTTGTGACGTCATCTGTGGAACTTAGGTCTATCTTTCATGCGCAGAATCATTCGGATTTCGTCTCTTTCTATAGTATCATCTACGTACCAAATATGAACTCGATGTCTCTACCCGTTCGTGAGTTGCAAGGTTTTCTTTTAAATTTAATAATATTTCTTACTTTACTAATATTCTGTGTCACTTTTGCAAATATCACCCTGTCTAAGGTTTTGACTTGAGTGGAGATCCGATGAAGAAATCCTGTCACTTTGTCGTCGTATTTTCAGTTTGCACAGAATTAAATAAATAAATAAATATGTTCTTTATTTTTTCATAACTTTGATGAAGTTTTAACGACTTATGGGAAAAACGAAGACGCGAACTCTGTCTATCATAAAAACGTTATTTTCTATGCTAGCTAAAAAATATGAAAGCTCAATCAACCATCTTTAACAACGGTGAATACAAATTTTTCAAAAAACCTAATATTTTTTGAAGTATTTCGGAAAATAAACGAAATTTCATATTTCTCTCGAAAACGCATCTAGATGGGTAATTTTTTTTAAGAAGCGATCACTTCGAAGGATCGAGATTGATGGAGCTCCTAGGTAACGTACTATTTTAAGGGAAGATTGTATTGGATACTGATATTTCCTAATTACCGGCCAATTACGGTAGCGTAATAATGGAATTTTTGCAAAGTCCGTACTAAGTTATCGATGACCCGTGCATCCCCGCTTGTAAGTATGAAGAAAACAATTGAATTCGTCCCGTGTTGCTGGTCAGCCAAAGCGACTCATCAGCAGCAGACGTGTTGTTACATGGCCTATGTCCATTTAACAGTTTATTTAAAAACTAGTGTTTTGTGGATAGTTAGCACGACCTGTATATTTTTTGGATTCAGTTTTTGCAGGTGAAACTGTTTTCAACTAACAGAATTTTACATGTATAACTGCTAAACCATGTCACACTGTTTTATGTACTTAATTTTATATCTTAGGAACTTAGTCCTGTTTTTCTACTAACACTATTATGTATCTCATATCCGTTGTAATACAGCATTATTATCCCAGGAAACAATTTGTCTATAAAATTTAGTTACATCAGATATCTATTTTTCAATGTTTATATTTTTGTTTACTATGGAGTACATATGGTTATTTTCCTTACCTTCTCTCATTCTATATATAGTAAATCCTATAACATGTAATATGTTACTGATTTATCAATAATATCAATACGTTTTACTACTTATTTACATCTGTTAATATTTGTTGTTATGTATAAAATAGAAATTGCAAAGGCAAATCAGCTGGCATGGAAAATAAACTATTATTATAGATTCCTTTTATCGATTATATGCCACTACTTTAGTTGAGTATGGGAATCTACAAGGCAAGTTGGTGCGCTTAAATTAACCACTGACAGATGGCCATACTTGTACGATTTTTATATTTTATAGCTTTCAATTTCAATAGGGAATTAGATTTCTCACATTTTTTTGGTAGCGTTGTTTTCCAGTAAACAGGATAAAAAGTTTACCTTATCAGTAAAACTCACCAGGAAGTCATTTGCTTGCAGCCTTTGTACTGATTCAAATATTATAATTTTTAACTGTGGACTTCAGTAATTGATATTACAATTTTTATATCCCAGTTACAAAGTGTTGAACATACAGGTAATTTCATTTCATTATACTCATTAAAATATTTTAATTAATCTTCAAATTTTGCCTTTGATATAATTTCAATTATTTTTAAAATAAATTCAAAGTCAATTCTTCTTAATTTAATAAGTAGTTAAAATACTATATGTACCACATGGTTGTAAAAATATTTTTCTCTTTCCTTTTCATTTTTTTGGCAATTTATAGTCTAAGAAATCAGCTTACTCGTGCATAGCTAATAATAATTCGTGCATAGCTAATAATAACTCGTGCATAGCTAATAATTACTATTGCATAGCTAAAATTACTTTTGTACTGCTAATCAGCTTACTTTTGTATAGCTTAAATTAATTTCCTGCAGTTTTGTATAGCTAGCTTAATGTTTCGTGCAGCTAATTTAAATATATTTTGTACAGCTAACTAGCTTATATTTGCATAGCTAACATTGCTTAAATTTTGCATAAATAACTTGCATAAATTTTGTATGTGCTTATACTTGGTTAAATTTCCTACAATTTTCACCCCATTCATTGAGAGACGTAAATTGCCAAGAAAAATTTAGAATTCTTGCAATAAGAGACAATTGTGGGCCTGGATTGCTGTCCCAGAACCAGCCACCTGACCCATAAACCACCTAGGATACTGGTATCAATTTGTTTTTTATATATATATAATTTTTTCACATTTCAATTTGTCTCAAACCGATTTGTCTAATTTTTTTTATGTAATATATTTTGTCATTCATTTTAAACTATATTTTTATTTCTCTTACCAACAATTTCAGTCTGATCTATAGCAGACTGGTTATTCGAGAAAAAGAGACTATTTTGCTTATTTTACTATAGATGGTGCCCAATTTAACATCAATTTTTCTTTGTCTCCTTTTCTCGAAATAAACAGAAATCTGTCGCTTATGCTGTACATGTCAGAAAGGGTAAGTTTCTCCACTCTTACGAATGCTCTGGACCCACGGCTCTCTGCTCCGGCTTAAACCAGCTAGTCGTCCGCACATGTTGCCTCAATTCTTTCTCAAAAATAAATAATAAGAGAAAGGAGGTAACAGTGTCCACTCCGATATTCGAACACAGTGCCATATATCATATTCGAGCAGCAGGATTTTGGCCAAGCCCGTACCACATCCTAGACCAGCAGCTCATCCATCTGTCGTCTACTCTAACTCCGTTAGTAAGTTCTTTCATTTTCAGAAAAGGATCTGAGGAGCCGTGCAGTTGGATTTCATTTCAATTCCTCAGCCGCAGCAGACGTACCCAACCATAACAACAAGAAGTAAGTAAGTCACTGGAGGAGTAAGTAAACTGATGTACTAGCCAAATAATGTGTATATAATGTGTAATGTACTTTGCCCTGTGTCATCGCTTATTCTAGTACTACCCTTTTCGTTGCGTTATGTCGCTTGCCCTCATCCCGGTATTTAAAACCTATTTGTTCGAGGTAATTAATTAGTAGTAAAAAATATTTGTATATGGTAGGTTTAATTGAATACTGATATTACTGAAAAATTTTGAGTTTTACTGTTTGTGTGTGTACGTCTAATTTCCCAAATTGTCCCTGTGTAGTACCGTTTCTCCACTTGAGCTACTCAGCCTCGCGTATCCGACTTGTGGGTAGTATATCCTATAACTTAAACTAGCTTAAATAGAAAACTTGTTTCCGGGGCTCGAGTGTCAAAGAGTGGCCCTTTTTCTCTATGTCACCGACAGAAATGGAGAAAAACGCATCACATGTAACAGAGATGTCTTGAAATTCGCGTGAAAACGTTCGTATCTTTCAAAATACACCAGCGCCGGTGGAACGGCTGTACGATGTCGCGATAGAAAGAGGAAGGGTTCTAGTTAATCTTCATTGTAAACTGCACCAGCAAAATATAATTTACATAATTGACTTTTTCTTATCCCAATGTAAAACCAAAATTATTTATTGCTTATCATGCTACTTTACAAATAATAGTGAGTATTTTAATATGATAAAAAGAAATGGACAAAGAGGAGAGCACTCAACTACGCTGAAGTAGTTTCTGTTCTTCTGCGCCTCCTAAAAGATAAATGGCTCCATAAACTAAATATTCAACAACTTAGACTTCAGAGATATCCTCAATTTATCAATTGACACTGTCTTTACAGAAGTTCTCAGCTCATTGTATTGCTTTACTACATTGTAGAAGAAGGATTGTCTGAAAAATGCAGTTTTATGCATAAGGATAGAAAGTTGACTTGTATTACACATTCTAAGTCTCACACAATAAAATTTTAAGATCTTTGTTACTATATAGAAGGTTTTAAAGCGGTATTCGGTTTAACACGCTGAGCTCCGCTTCGCCATCGCATGACTTCAAGCACTAGCCGATGCGGCATACCATGGTGTCGATCCGTGGCCGACACAGGCCATACACGCATCGTCTATTTTTTTTTATTTCCGCTACCGTGATATCAGTCACCAGCACCAGGGGATAAGCTCGTTAGTACGTAGGCGAACGTTAGGCGTCGGTGATTGACCATATTAGCGGAAAAATAAAAAAGTAAAAGATCAAAAAAAGTTAAAAAATTATTTTTGGAAGATTTTAATAAGAATGTATTCTAATAGCCGATTTAGTGGGGATCTGTCTAAATATGTCCATCACAGGTCGACACTGGCCCTACAGTGACGTATAGCTATGTCGACCATGGGTCGACAGCGAAGCTCATCGCGTTAATGTTGTAATGAATATAGATGCAAGTGTCCGGAGTGACTGTTTCTTATTTTATACAGAATTGTTTGAATTTTTCAGATCTACTCTGCCACTACTTTTTTATACTCATAGATAAAGAATATAATTAAAAAATGCACTCCTTGGTTATTCCCATACACCTCCTATATTAACGACGTAATGATTGGACCATATTTTTGGCATGTCTAGTCCAGTGGTTCCCAAAGTAGAGAGGTCTCGAAAGCATTTCCGAAATAAAACAAAAACGCCTCTAAAGACGTTGATTTCCGTCTTTCCCAACATGAACCAAAATAAAGCAATTGGCAGTGATAACAAAGAAATACACTGTTTGGTGATAAATGGCGCCAAAAATAAAGAAACAAGTTACGCTACTTCGTAACTGATGGCCTCAAATTAATTTCGCCATGAAGGTGCTGTGTAACTATTGAGTGCGGTAGAGAGGAGAGGCGCAAAATATTATCACCAGAAGAAGTGCGCTTGAAAAACATTTGGAAACCCCTGGTTTAGTTGACTTGCTGGAAATCGATCATAATTCACACAGCAACATATGCCGTGTGAATTACTTTAGTAGAGGTATTCTGTATAATATTAATTTACTATTATAATTAAGCAAATTTGAATTCAGTTAAAGTTGAAACTTTTCAGTGCCTGTAAAACTTCATTAAAATTAATTACTTGATATATTTACACACTCGAATGTAAAATAACTTGCCTACTCGGTTTGAATGCTCAATTATTTTAATTTCTATTTTATCAAAAGTATAGAGAAACACGAAGGATAATTACCAGGAAAAGAAAATATTTAACAGCACTGCATGTTTAGTTTTTTATGTTATGTTTGCATTTTCCTCGACTAACTTAATAAAATGAACTGATGGTAAAGTGGAAATTATCGGACGTTGTGTTTCTTGTCACGTGCCATTATAAGGTCGCAGTAAATAAACTAAGAAAATTTTCATTTAGTAAGCGTGGTAAAACAAGTAAAACATTAAAATTCATCATCGTCTCAGACGGCGGGGAACCTTAGAATATTCGTTATTATTTATTAAGGTTTTCTTCGTAGATATACTAATTTAGCCGTTATAATTCAAACCAAAAGTAAAATTACTTAATAAAAAGGGAATTGTAAAGAAACTTTAATAAAACCAACGCTAGAGTGAGAGTTGGTAACAATATAGTTGTGTATAATATATGATTTGCAGGAAACAACTACTCAGCGGGCAAATACCCCGACCTGCATTGAATTACACCTTACAAATCATTAAAGAATGGTAACCAATATCATTTGTCAACTCCCTGACCAGACATAGACCGGTTTCGAACTTATTAGTTCTCATCAGTATGCCATAGGTCATGGAGCAGACAAATGATAGTGGCCAACCTGCTAGTTTTATACAAACTATAGTAAATTGAGTAGTGGTGAGAGGTAAGTGAAACCTCTCAAATGGTCAATTGCTACTATACACCATAGATTCAATGCAGGTCGGGGTATTTGCCCGCTGAGTAGTTGTTTCCTGCAAATCATATATTATAACAGTAGGTTAAGTCCACCTAGGACTGAAAGGTCGCCGCTCTCAGGTACTTGCAGAATCGCAAGTCGCTATACGCCCGTAGAGACATCTATGGTGTATAGTAGCAATTGACCATTTGAGAGGTTTCACTTACCTCTCACCACTACTCAATTTACTATGGTTTGTATAAAACTAGCAGGTTGGCCACTATCATTTGTCTGCTCCATGACCTAGGGCATACTGATGAGAACTAATAAGTTCGAAACCGGTCTATGTCTGGTCAGGGAGTTGACAAATGATATTGGTTACCATTCTTTAATGATTTGTAAGGTGTAATTCAATGCAGGTCGGGGTAATTGCCCGCTGAGTAGTTGTTTCCTGCAAATCATATATTATAACAGTAGGTTAAGTCCACCTAGGACTGAAAGGTCGCCGCTCTCAGGTATTTGCAGAATCGCAAATCGCTATACGCCCGTAGAGACATCTATGGTGTATAGTAGCAATTGACCATTTGAGAGGTTTCACTTACCTCTCACCACTACTCAATTTACTATAGTTTGTATAAAACTAGCAGGTTGACCACTATCATTTGTCTGCTCCATGACCTATGGCATACTGATGAGAACTAATAAGTTCGAAACCGGTCTATGTCTGGTCAGGGAGTTGACAAATGATATTGGTTACCATTCTTTAATGATTTGTAAGGTGTAATTCAATGCAGGTCGGGGTATTTGCCCGCTGAGTAGTTGTTTCCTGCAAATCATATATTATAACAGTAGGTTAAGTCCACCTAGGACTGAAAGGTCGCCGCTCTCAGGTATTTGCAGAATCGCAAATCGCTATACGCCCGTAGAGACATCTATGGTGTATAGTAGCAATTGACCATTTGAGAGGTTTCACTTACCTCTCACCACTACTCAATATAGTTGTGTGTTTACACCCCTAACACTAACAAATTCAAATTATTTATTAGTCTTTGAACTACATGCTATGCAGATAAAACAAGTCAATTTGTAAAATAATGGCTCACAATCATTCAAAAATGGTAAGAAATATGGCAAAACAAATGTATAACTAACCTTTTAAAATAACAATAACTACATAAATAATCTTAGAGAATAATAACTCACAAACATTTAAAGTATAAATATGACTTAAAAATTCCACAAAAAAGTTTTAAAAAATGTGACACACAAAAGTATAAAATAACAATAACTACATAAACAATCTAACAAAATGGCATCCATATATTACGTGTAATAAAACTGATAGTACTAGTGACTAGAATTGGTAACTGTAGTGCATTCTGTAATACCATAAAATGCGTGTTCCTCTAGAAACTCTTTTAGGTTATTTTAAATACATTCACATTAGGTGCATCTTTTATAACATGAGACAGTCTATTGTATAAATTGCAACCTGCATAAATTAGTGATTTTTAAAAATTAATTAATTTTAAAATTAATAATCATTTATTCTTGAAAGTTTCCCGACAAGTGCGGTTGTATGGCAATCAAATCAAAAAATCAAATATAAGTCTTATAATACGTTTTTGCAAAATAAAAACTCTTTTGATTTCGGTAGCTTGACCCCAAACAACTATGTTATAGCTTAAGATGGAGTATACCATAGCATATAAGCATCTAAAAGATTCTTTTTCAGTGAATTTTTAAGAATTGCAATGACGAAAAATGCTTCACCAACTTTATTGCATAAATGATCAATGTGGTTCGTGAAGTTTAAGTGTTACATTGAGCAAAATCACTGTTTTTATCGGTAGTAGTGTTAAACTTTTGCATAATGCAAACAAAGGAAAAATCCTAGACATGCTTGAAATTTCAGAAATTAAGAAGGCCCTAAGAAACCATAAAAACGTCACAAATACACAAACAGAATTTATGAACAACCCTGTACTAGACACTATGATAAAATTAATATTAAGTTCCGGGCTGTATTGTTAAATTTAAAGAAATAGCAAATCAAGTTATTATCCCCCTATAAGTAGGTAGAATATTTCCAAGATGTATATTGTGAACCAACACTTTCAGGTCAGTTTTTAAGACTCTTTGATAATGGTCGCAAGGCCGAAACATATGTCAGACAAAACTGAACAAAACTCATGAAACAATAAACCAAGTGCGTGTTGTAACTACTCTTTTGAATATTTATAATTAAAAACTTTTAAGACTCTTTGATAATGATCGCAAGGTCGAGACTTGATTAACCTATGTATTCGTAAAAATGTTTTTCCTGACGACCTAAAAGTCGCCAAGGTAGTACCCATACATAAAAAAGACTCCAAGGATGATCCTTCGAATTACCGTCCGATATCGATAATTCCTTTTCTAGCAAAGATTTTTGAGATGGTTCTAAGAAAACAAATTACGGAATATTTTGAGCTCAGCAATCTTTTCAATCAACACCAATTCGGTTTCAGGAACAATAAATCCACCACTTTAGCTATCCTCTCCCTAATTGATTTCATTACCAACGGATTTGAAAAAGGATTATACGTTTACTCGCAATTTTTGGACCTCACTAAGGCCTTTGACTGTGTGTCTCATGATATTCTTATAGACAAACTAAATTTCTACGGATTTGATGAAAATAGTACAAATCTAATTAATTCCTACCTAAGCAATCGTTACCAATTCGTTACCAACAAAAGTGAAAAATCAACTTTGTTACCTATAAAATATAACGTTCCTCAAGGATCTATAATTGGCCCCATATTATTTTTAATATATATTAATGACTTGCCCAGTTCAATGATTGATAGTCATTTTACACTATTTGCGACACCACTATCTCAAATGGTTTTCATAGTATGATGGAATTATTAGATAACGCAAATTAGCCGCAGTCAAATGCTGAGAAATGGTTCCTGGCAAATCAGTTATGTTTAAATCAGTCTAAAACTGAAAAGATAATATTTAGCCTAAGAAGCGCAAGTGACGAGATTTCCACATTCAGAAATGAAACTAAATTCTTAGGTGTTTTCTTAGATACAAAGTTGTCGTGGAATCGCAAGCAAATTATATTTGTAACAAAATTTCAAAAAATATATATCTACTACGAAACCTGTCATACAATGTCTCACAAAGAACCCTCTTAACTGCTTATCATGGATTGATACATACCACTATCACTTACGCAATTCTGGCCTGGGGTCATGCGCCATCAGCCAGTTCTGTTTTCTCGCTACAAAGAAGAGCAATTAGGGTGGTTTCTGGTCTCAAGTATAGAGATGACTGCAAAAACACATTTATACAACTCAAAATCCTCACACTGCCTTGTATTTATATTCTCCATTGCCTAATGCACATTAAAGAAAATGAAAGCAAATATGCAACTCACAGCCAATTACATAATTATGACACAAGGAAGGGTAATTCAATTTTACCAGACTTTCTCCGACTAACAAAATCCAGGAATAGTATTAACTATTATGGGATAAAATTTTATAATGTATTACCGTCCCAAATTAAACAATTGAACGGTAAAAAGTTTAAAGAAACTGTGAAACGTTTTCTTCTCGGAAAAGCGTTTTATTCATTTGATGATTTTTTTATGTGCTGATTTTAATCATTTTGTTCTATGTTAATTTTATTTGTGCACATTTTTTGTACTTGATTGTTTGTTTTTTGTCCATTTACAATATGATACGTGTTATTTTAACTTATAATACTTTAGGTACACCGCTTATTTACTTATGATCATTTATACATATACATTTGACTTGTGTAAACACTTGTTGTATATTAGCACCAAAAAAAAAAAAATATTAAACTTATGTCAGACAAAACTGAACAAAACTCATGAAACAATAAACCAAGTGTGTATTGTAACTATTCTTTTGAATACTTATAATTATTTTAGTAAATTATTCGGTATTTCATCAAATCCACATAATTTTTTTATTAGGGAGTTTATTTATAACTTCCAATATCTCAGTTTCAGTAACTGGTGTTATGAAGATTCAAATATTATTATATTTTGATTTTGTGCATTCTGTGGATAATGAATTTTGAAAATGAGTATTTAGTGTATTTCCTACTGCACCAGAAAAATATTGACCGAATGAGTCGGCAATAATCTGCGTTCCAGGTACATTAATGTTGTTTATGACCAATCCAGAGCATAAATCCTTTATTTTGTTATTTCCAAGCGTGTTATTTAGATAATTATAAAGAGTTTTTGATTAATTTAAGGATCTGTTAGTGATCTGGGAGACATGCTTTGCCTTTCTTTTTTTATAAATTTGTCTGTTTTTTAGGTTTTTGTACAAATTCATATCTTATTGATAAATTTTAAGTCATCCAATCTTATTGTCAAGTATTGCGAAAATTTAATTTTTTTATTTTAACAATTATTTGTTGGCATTCACTTAGTTTGAAGAAGAAATGATATATTAAAACACCATAAAAAAGTATTAAATATGTCATCAAAGATTAAGGTTACATTGCCGCTATTTGTAACAGTAGTGGGGTCATAGCTATTTACAAAACGAGTTTTAAATCCGCTGATGGAGCAATCATTAATAGAACAATATGCGATTTACTTATGTAGAGGAAATGCAACATGTTGGGTTTTAATATGGCATGTAATCAGTGCTAAAGCAAGTAATTCTGTCATCAGTTCTATCTATTCTAGTGGGTAACTCAATTAGAGATGCTAGTTTAGAAGACTCAAAAATATCACATAATATTTTAACAATTGATTTATTTAACAACTAATTAATTTACAATAATTTGTCCTTATAATTACAATACCAATTACTACTTTTATCCACTATAATTCAGTATTCAATGCTGTACCTTTCACTAGCCTGATCACTTGTCCCTTTTCTGATCTGTTCACTTTACATTTACTTTACTAGCCAATATTGAATATTAAAAGAATGGTACATTTAAGTTGGTATTATTTGTATAAGTTAACCGACTATTTCTGCAGAGAAACCCATAAATTCGGTGGGGTCGCAATATTTATCAAAAATGAGCTTAATTTTAGGATAAAGGCTTCTAATGTGGAAAAAATTGAAATGTTATTTGAATATGCCTTAATTGAAATTCTCTTGGTAGATAGTTGTATCACAGTAGGTTGTTTCTATAGATCTCCGTCTAGTAGAGCTACGGATGCAGAATATTTTATAGCCAAAATGGATATGCTGTTAAATTTTATTGCTACTAGTAACTCTCCCACATTTCTTTGCGGAGATTTTAATTTTAACTTTGACGATAGTGTTGAGGATATTAACGCTAAAAAATTATGTAACATTCTTAACTGTTTTGGGTTAAATAAATGTATAACGGACTTTACACGTATACAAGGGGAAACGAAAACCAAAATTGATAATATTTTTTCAAATGTCGATAAAAATTCATTAAATCCGCAAATAATATATTCGGATTTATCTGATCACTTTATGCAATTAATTACCTTCTGTTGCAACCGTAACACAAACGTTTTTTTAATAACGTAGATAATTTAGATCATTTTAAATATTTATTATCGCAAGAAAATTGGAATTTTATGGCTAAAGAGCAAAGTTGTGAGACTAGTTTCACTAACTTTTATAATACCTTCTTGGAACTGATGGATAGGGCTTTTCCATTAGAATTATGTAAAATCAAAAAAAATGAAAATAAAAACAATACACCGTGGATCACAAACGAAATTATAAATGAAGGAGTATTCCTAAGAGACTTACACAAAATCTACAAATTATCAGAAGATAACGAAGTTTATCTTAGATATAAGATATTAAAAAAAATCATCGTGTTAAAATTGAACAGGCTAAAAAAAATTATTATGAAGTTAAATTTCTTAATTCGACTAACAAATCTAAAACAGCCTGGTCAATCATCAAGAATAGTGATGATAAAAAGAAACTTCCTAAAAACTTTGTTGCCACGGATGGCAATGACATAAACAACTTGCAAAGTGCTGCAGATGCATTCAATAACTTTTTTATCAACTCCATAAAAACACTAACGGAAAATATGCCCCATATTTTGAGTGATAATAAACAGGTTTTTAACCACAATGCAATTTTTCTGTTCCCGTTCAGTTCAAACGAAATGCTAAATGTCATAAAATCTGTTTCCACAAAAAAACTCATCAGGTTATGACGAGATACCGTGTTCACTCCTAAATAAAGTAGCGGAATACATTGTTGAGCCTTTAACGTACCTCATAAATCTATCCTTTATTGAGGGGACTTTTCCAGATATTCTAAAAACATCTTTAATATTACCAATTCACAAGAAAAATGATAAAACCTTAATTTCAAACTATAGAGGTATTGCTCTACTATCGGCCTTTTCAAAAACATTTGAAAAATCCTATTATGTCAGATTAAACAACTTTATTACTAGTCAGAACTTATTATCATCATATCAATTCGGTTTTCGGAAAGGTCTATCAACACAAGATGCTGTTCTAACTCTTTGCAACTATATTTCAAACAACTTTGAAAACAAAACAAAATCGGCTTGTTTATTTTTTGATCTGACACGTGCTTTTGACACGGTCGACCACAATTTACTACTGGATAAACTCGAAAATTATGGAATCCGTGGTCCAGCCTTAACTTGGATAGAGTCCTATTTAAGAGATAGAACTCAATTTGTTGTCTTAAGAGATGCTGGTAAAACCGGTACGTCTGATTCTCTCAAGGTTACTACGGGCGTTCCTCAAGGGAGTATTCTGGGACCCTTATTATTCATTTTATTTATTGACAACATCGCGCTACACATAGAAGATGTTTTTATAACGCTTTTTGCAGATGATTCCACCGTTGCGGTTAACTCAAATGACATAAACGAACTCAGTCATAAAGCTAGTGACACTATTAGTTCGATGCAAACTTACTGTGAGAGTAACGGTCTTGCACTGAATAATATAAAAACAGATTTTTTACTTTTTACCACCAAGAAACCAGATTATAGCATGTTGGTTAGAATTGGTAACTGTTCTGTAAAACAAAACAATAGCGTTAAATTCCTTGGTGTTTTTATGGATCCTCTTTTAAATTGGGGAACGCACGTAGACTTTATTAATAATACGTTATCTACCCACTGCTTTGTCGTATGGCAGCTTCGTTCTTTTGTTAATATCCATATTTTAAAACTGTACTATTTTGCTCATATACAGTCTTGTCTAAATTATTGTATAATCGCTGGGGTAACTGCTGTCGATTTAACGAAGTGTTCACGCTTCAAAAGAAAATTGTACGTACTATGTCCTTTAAATCTCCTCGTCATTCTTGCAGACTTCTTTTCAGAGAACTGGGAATTCTAACTGCTTCATCTCTATATATTCTCAACTGTATATTGTATATAAAAGAAAACTTGGAGCAATTTAATAGCAGAAATGACATAAATAAAAATCTGAGACAGAATTATAATCTCAACATACCAGCTCACACCCTATCCATCGTTGCAAAAGGTCCCAAATTAATGTCTATAAAATTATTCAATAAATTACCTGTGCATATCAAGAAAATAAATGTCATTAATCTTTTTAAAAGAGAAGTAAAATCACTTTTACTCAAACACTCGTTTTACTCAGTTGATGAGTATTTAGGGACTAATTTTACCAATACCAGCTGACAACCGAGGAAATATTTCCTTGAGTTTGTTTTCGTTTTCCCGTTGTAAAGTTAATAATTTGAAACTTCTTGTTTGTTAGTCATGCTTTGTTTGTTCTTTTACATTATTCTGTACCTAATTTATTTTTTTATTGACAAATTTATATATGTATATGTCTTGTGTAACTTGACCAATTTGACTATATTCTAATGCTTGTAAAAGTCTATGGAAATAAAGGTATTATTTATTTATTTATTTCGTAAATGCTTTCATTCCAGTTGATTGATACGTTTGATTTATCATTCTGTTATTTGATATAAAATTTGGCATCATATCATATAGTTTTTAGATCCACAGATATATAAACATTGCAAAAGTAAATTATTTATTAGTCTTACAAAAACCACTGCTGAAAACTTGCACGAATAAAAACTTTTCAGAAATGTAAGGACCTCGTACTATTAAGAAATCGTTGCGAATTCTATGGATTCCTGCTATATTAACGTTTTCTTTGTGAAAGCTAAGAAATATGATGCCACAGTCACACCAGACAAAACAAATCGCGATAAAATGAAATGCCTTTCTTTATTGGGGATTCGCGCTAGGCTAAAAATGCAATTCAGCTTGAAGTGTATTTCAAACCTTTGATTTTTACATCTTTGATATAACATACTCAATACATTTCCTTGAAGACACTGGAAAAAAACAAAGTGGTGACGGAATCCCATATAATATTGGCATTCCTTTCAGTTTGTAAATTTTAATCGATTTGATTATTTCAGCGAGAAATAATTATGTAAGTAAACACATATTAAGGTTTCAATAAGTATATTTTTTAATTGATTGCCATATACAGTATAACAAATAGTGATAAATGAAGAAGTTTTTTTGTACAAATCTATATTATTAATATAAATTCCTATTAAAAAAACATAAAATACTTGAAAATGACCAACCCAAAAGATTTTTTGAAACGACCCGAATTCAGTGAGTTTATGATAATATTTAATTAAGAACAATAAGTTCTCTTCTGTTGAATTTGAAGTTCTTATTTAAGTGCTCTAGGTATCAAAAAAAATCCATCAGCTAAGTTTGTGAAAAAAATTCGTCTTCCGTGGGATATATCTTTCACAAATACTGTTATGCTTGTAATTCTAATTATCTCCTTAAGATGCCAGCTTGGTTGGCAAACGGTTGGGCAATATACTATGCAGTAATTTAGTTTTTGTAGACTTCGAAAGGATCCAGTACTTATAGTGTACATTTTTTAATATTTTGTTACTAGTCACTTTTACTCCTCATAACTAAAGGTAGTGGTTCGACCATTTAGTACTAATTTAATCCAACTATGTGTATCTGGCTGCCATTAAAGAAAAATGCAACAAAATTACATTTTCTATCGTTATTTTTAGTCAACTGATTTACAGTCATGCGAAGCCTTGTGAAAGAGTCAACTTAACCTCCATTAGTCTCGTTTGAAAATTAATTAACCACTTCTATGCCATTTTTAGTACATAAGGAATCGGGTCCAGTTTGTTCGGTTGTCAGAGGTTTAAATAAATAAAGTAGGAACTCGATCAGCTTCCAGTGCTGAAGGGATGTGCCGGAGTCTGTAGAAGATGTCGTGGTAGTAATGGGAAGAAAGGGAAAAGGTAAGAAAGCCGTGTTAGGGAACCAAATTTTTATATCCGAAAGCATCATTTGATGGATTTTTGTAATAAACCACTTATTTTCATTTTCGGCTCCTTTGACGGATCGACTTCTTGATCAACGTATAAAAGACAGTTTGAAGCAGCCGCTTGCGCAAACAGCTGTAGTAATGAAGACAAGACTATGGCATTAGTGTTAGCATTAAAAGGCCAAGCATCAGAGTTGTTTCAGACGATGTCAGTGGCGCAGCAACAGGATTTTAGAGTTTTGGAGGCTGCTCTAGATATGGCGATCAGCACCTCGCCCAAGTGTACCGCACTCAGCTCAAAACACGTACACAAAAGGCTGGAGAAAGTTTCAAGATTTTGAGGCCACTGTTGAGCGACTCACATATCTGGCTTACACGGATGCACCCAAAGAATTCCAAGAACAATTAACAGTTGGTACTTTCATTGATGGTATAAGAGATGAGGAGATCAGGCGAGTCCTTAGATTATCTCAAGATAAGACTGGTAGCGAGGCCTTGATCCTTGCCCTCGAGGTTGAAGCCGCTTATAAAGAAACTCCACGTCTGAGAATACGAGCCATGAAAGTAGAAGAGAGGGACCATTTAGAAAAACCAAATATTGAAACTTTAATGGCTCACATGCATAAAATGATAAACCAGTTGTTGACCAAACCAGATGCCCCAAGGGGCAGAAAATAGAACAGAGCGATGGACAGCCAAGGAGGATAATTAGCTGTTGTAAGTGCAGCAAACCAGGGCATATTAAACGAAACTATCGACAGCGGATCCCTGAGAGAATAAATGCCGCAATATCCAAAGAGCCGCAGGAAAACTAAAGGTGGGTAGCACCGTGGGGCTGTGTTGGCTGGTGAACGCAGTGCCTTCAGAGATTCGAAGAGTCCCGAGTAGTCTGCTGTTGGACGGCTATGTAAACAAAAGCAGATGTATCTTCACTATCGACACAGGTGCCACGTCATCAATAGTGCAGCTAGGATTTTTATCAGGAATAAAAGTTGATAAAAGCCAAAATAGATTGGTGGTTCGAGTAACCAAGGGAACAGAGCAAGGTTTTATGGAGAAGTTGACCAAGTCAGGTTGTGTAATATTTTGTTAACAAAACATATTTCATTCCTCTTGCTCAACACACTCTCTCTTATACTAAACTACTCCCTCGCCACTAGCTAGCCAAGTGTGCTCCCACGAATTGTAAATCTTTGTTATATGTAGCAAGTAAGAGCAGTGACAATTTCTTGTTTTTTATGTACAGTTATAGATTTTTTTCTTCTTCCAGCCAACACTAACTTACTGTCCAAATTTTTATGCAATTAGATTCTTTATTCCTCAATTATAATACTTACAAGTAATAGGGATGGACAGACGGACTGACACTTAAACAGGCGAACAAACATACGAACAGAAATACTAACGGGCGGACATTTTAAAATCTGTTCGAATTAGATGGCTAACAACCCTAATATGAAACTGTTTTCTATGTAATGATATTTTAGAAAATTCTCTAGTAACTACTATACAATTAACTCATCTATGAAGAAGAAAATTATATACCTGTGTTAGCTTATTGTTAATATTATTTTTGTAAAATATTGGGTTTTTCAATAAATCCCAAACTGAGTTTTAAAGTAACACATTATTTATATATACATTTAATTAAATTGCCTTCGGTTACTGAGGAAGCAATCTCGGTTAATATTTAGAAAATAGACGAATATATATCTGAAATACGACTGCACTAAAACTGAGTTAACAGCCTTATATATTGTCGTGAGATATGGATTTAGTATATTGGATAACATTATTGGAACATCTTTTAAACCAAATAAACCCGGCTAGAAACGAATATCCTTTGAAAGCTCCTATCATGAGATCTGTTGATAAAAGTGCAGTTTTGTAAATAAAACGTTGAGTTGAGCAATCTGCTCTGTCATATCTATTTTTTTTCTGATGCAAAATACCATATTTTTCTATAAAATAAATTGTTACACGTTATATGCAGACTATCGAGATCTTATATATGTCTAGAATGAAAGTAAACAAACTATATTGAAAATGTAAAAACAAGGCTTTTTGAAAAGAGCCTGTCGGGCTCTTGATTGATGTTTAAGTAAGAACAGAAAGTGAACCGACAAATTATCACAAAATGTACACATTCAAATTATTTCAGATAATTGAAGTGGGCTGTCAGGTGTATTACAAAGTATCAACAGTTAAACAGAACCTTACTTAGAAACGATTACAAATTTAGTCCAGTTTGCAGGAAATATTTTACCGTAGGACCTTGCAGGGGACGAATTAACTTGGAACCCACTGATATTGATATTGTTACGTGTTTACAATCTCCAGTAAACACCATGTATGTAGATTCAATAAATTGCAACAAGAACTTTCATAAACCACCGATTAATCACTTACTTACAATGATTAAGTTCTTATACACATTAGTACACACTAATTAGAAGTTCCATCTACTATGGTGTCACTAATATAATTCACAACTCATTACTGTTCTTATTCCATCTTATCACTTGCTTGTCTAATATAAAAATGTCCTCCGTGCGGTTGAACTCACTGTATATATACCCGCGTCGAATATCCTCGATTATTCTAGAATCGTCGTGGCGCCTCCGGCTTTTTCTCGCACGTTCCATGAGGCAGTGGCGTAGACGTGCAACAATATGGTGAATAAGTTGCCAAATATTGTTTATATTTAAGCATTTATATTAATCCTATAATGATTTTATTACAGTAACAATTTTCTTAAATCATATATAAGATACTTCCTAAACTTTTTTATAAGACTAAATCACCGTAAGGGATCTACAAGCATTTTTCAGACTCGGCCTAAAGTGTTTAACACAATAAGTAACATTCAAATTTTTCAAACACTAACAAAAAGTGAAAAAATGTATAGTTTAATAGAGAGTTATTTAATGGAAAGAAAGCAAATTATCTAACTTGACGATGTTAATAGTGAACTTAGACTAGTTGAATGAGTACCTCAAGGTACAGTACTAGGCCTATTACTACTTTGCATGTACATCGATAATTTCTTTCGAATATAGTCAACCGAGAGAGTTTCTTTCACCAACAATGCAAAAGTTTTTATGAGGAAAACATTTAGTCAGGTTTACAAACTAAACATAAAAAAAGATTTCACGCAAATTAGTGATTGGTTTAACAGCAAGCTTTTAGCTACTAACTTTGTTAAAACTAAATTTATTAAATTTGCTTGCTACGAACATTTTCTACCCATCTGTACTATTTTAAATCTAAAGTATGATAGAAATAAAATAATTATTAAACAAAAGGAAGACCAAATAAAATAATTTGGACTTTTCATTAATTGCTAATTTGATAAAACAAATTAGAGGACTTGTCTACAAATTCAAGCAGATAAAGTAAGTCTGAAAATTTCAGCAATTGAAAAGAATTTACTATGTATTAGTAGCGTCCCAATTTGGGACGTTGCTTTCTTCAAGAAAGAAAAGGGAGAACTAATAGAGAAAGGTAATTAATTATAATACAAAATGGCAAAGTCTAGCTGAAAGCTACTCATACTCAACCACGATGAGGCACATTAACAATTCCTTAAATAAAAGATGGAAAAAGAAGATTTCAAAGAACCTGAATTTAAGCATGGCTAATAGTCCATTTAACGAGGTCCCGAACATCAAAAGTTTGTAGGATTTTTGAAATACATTTCCCCCCTGTTTTCGAGGGTGAGAAAAACGATGGTGATGGTTTCGAGTTCTGCAACTCTTGCGTACTACCCCTATAAAGGAAAAACCCACCCAATTTCCGGCTTCTCGGTCTTGGGTCTGCGAGGAGTCGTCGGATCAGGTTTTTTTTGAGGGGAATGATAATAAATTCAGTTAATTTACATTAGATTGCTCCGGAGCGATCCCCGGGAGTTGAACCTACCCCCGCCCATAATAGCAATATCCAAAAAAAGAAGAAAATACGGACTCGACAAAATTTTTTATGGGTTGTCGAGGGCATGGATCTTGATGCAGGTGCTATTTTCCACCCTACACTCCCGCAATTACCCCCAACGTATAAGAACTACCCCCTCTTCCATACTGTCGGTCCTATAGGCATACGGGGATTCGTCGGATCGAGGTTTTTATGAGAATATCAGGGAAACTAACTATTAATAAACCACAGTTGACCTAGCAACCCCCGGGGGTTGAAACTACCCTATTTGCAATACCGAAATCCCTCGAAAAACGGGAAAACAGGCTTCTCACGGGTTTTTGAGAGCGGTATTCACGGTGGTATTTTTTTCATTTTACCCTCTCGAAACTACCCCCTACGTATAAAACCACCCCCTTTTCCATGCTGTCGGTCCTAGGCATGCTGGGATTCGTCGGGTCGGGGTGTCTATGAGAATGTCAGGGAAACTAACCATTACTCAACAACAGTTGACCTAAGCAACCCCCAGGGGGTTGAAACCACCCTGCTAGCAACACCGAAATCACTCACGGGTATTCGAGGGCAAGAATTACGATGCTGGTGTTATTTTTCACTCTAGCCTCCCGCAACTACCCCAAAAAATATACCTTTCTCTATAAACTATATGTGGTTATGTATATATAAGGGATATTTTTATACATTGGGGGTAGTCGCGGGAGGGTAAGGTGAGAAATAACACCACCATCGTGACCCGCCCTCGAAAACCTGTGGGTGATTTCGGTGTTGCGAGCAGGGTAGTTTCAGCCCCCCGGGTTGCTTAGGTCAACTGTGGTTGAGTAACGGTTAGTATCGGTGGTTGCAAACAGGGTAGTTTCAACCCCCAGGGGTTGCTTAAGTCAACTGTAGTTTAGCAATGGTTAGTTGCCCTGACATTCACATAACAACCGCGATTCGACGAATCCCCGCATCACTAGGACCGGCTGGATGGAAGAGGGAGTGGTTTGTATACGTTGTGGGTAGTTGCGGGAGGGTAGGGCGAGAAATAACCTCTAATGTAAATTAACTGAATTTATTATTATACTCGAAAAGAACCCGATCCGATGACCCCCAAGACCCGGAAGCCGGAAATTGGGGTGGTTTTTCCTCTCGAAACTATCACAATCGTTTTTCTCACCCTCTAAAACAGAGGGGGAAATGTATTGCAAAAGATCCTACAAACTTTTGATGTTTTGGCCTTTTTGTACCTCGTTAGATGGGCTATAATAGATTGGGGAGGAGTAGCAAATACACATTTAAATAACCACACAAGCGGATTTTAAAGTATCCTTTAACACTATTATTTACCGAAGCAAAAGTAAAAACATTTTTATGAAAGTGCATGTTGTCGTTAATTTCATCTTGAATTTTATTTTGGAGGAATCCAAGATACGAGATTCTATAAAAGACAAATTTTATAACACAGCTAAATTCATATATGTTACTTGCTTTGCCTCGTTGTATCTTGTATCTTATTAATTATTTTATTTTTAATTGTTAATTATAAGATTTCATATAAAAATTATTAGTTTGCATCATATTCTTAATACGGCTTGTAGTTATATAGGCATATGTTTATATATGTACTAAGAAACCAAATAAATGATTCGAATATTTTATTTAATCTCCACACAAACTATGTTTGCCATTTCCTAGTGTTTATTAGGCCAATATTTATTATTTTCATTGTTACCATATGCTCGCTATTGTTATAAATATGTATATATTTATGGCTAATAAATATTATCATTATTATTCTATTATTATTTTGTAATTACTATTAATATAATTTATACAAAATTACCGCTTCCAAGATAGATTCGTATTTTCATCTCGAATACATCAGGTTTCCGTCCTACTCAGCTGGAAGAAAAGCAAACAAATTTTAACTCAGTTTGGTATGTCATTACAAATTTCAGTAATAACGGAAATTCCACAAATAACTATATCTCAAATATTATTGGAATCAGAAGATTGATATTCAGTAGACATTCTCTATTGTGAGAAATTCATCATATTATTATTGAATCGAAGGACAATAATAAATTCCACTGGGTAAAACAACTCATTGAGATAAATCAACGTGTTTAAATTTTACTTAAAAAATGAACAATTCTTCAGGGGTTACAAAATAGCAAAACATTTTTAAATGTTTTAAATTTTTTTTCAATTTTTCGTATGCTAATATTACGAAAACGAATTTGAAACTAAAATATTTTCATTTGGTGGTTACAAAGTCTGCTAAACTATCGATTGTAAGGAACGTACATAGAGCGTAACTGAAAAGCATTATGTATAATCTCTATTGACATATATGTCGTGTGTTATTTATGTCTGAGACATCCAAAAGTCGTTTAAGACAAAGAACCAAAAAAGACACCTAGGAAGAAAGTTTTCGGAACTACCATGAAATTTGAAAATTTATAACCGCGTGAAGCCTTTGAAGATGAATCATAAAGTACGCTAAAAATTTATTGTAAATATGTCTCTCAGATGAATTATAGAAACTACAACGAAATTGGCAAAGAAGTAATTTGTTCGTCAAAAAATTGTGAACGAATATTTTTAGAAACTGCAATGAAAACTATGTTACGAAATGTTTGAACGTAACCTTTGATATTTTACGTCTAATTGAATGAAACTCTGTCTCTGCCAAGTCGATGAACGTATGGGTTTACTTTTAAACGTATAAAATTAGCCTAAAATATGTCTTACGCCCGGAAACGTTTATTTTGAAACTGCTACGAAAATCACGTGCCACTTGGTCATTGTCTCTAATCATTTGAGTCGCAGATAGTTTGAAATAGATAGATAGATAATTTATTGATGTTTATACACAAAAACAGTGGTTACACAAGTCAAAGGGAAAAGTTGAAAAGATAAAGTTTACATTAAAATTCATAAAATTTACATTAAAAATAGTTACATTTAGCTTAAAAATGATCAATATAACAGAAGACAGAAACAGAGACTTACTAAAAGCACACAAAGTCAGAGATAAAACACACAGAAATTTAGTAAATCATTTATATATTTTATCGAGAGTGTTACCTCCTTTCCCTTATTGTTTTGGAAAACAAATGAGGCAACATATGTGAACGACTAGCTGGTTTTAGCCGGAGCAAAGAGCCGTGGATTCAGACCACTTGTAAGAGATGTGAAACTTACCCTCTTTGAATGTGTGACATAAAAGACATATTTTTGTTCGAGAAAAAGAGACACTGAAAAAAATTGATATTGTGTGGGCACTATCTATGGTTGATAACTAGTTGGGTTGTCTTTTTTTCCCGTAAAACTAGTCTTCAGTAGAAGAAATTATTGGTAAGGGAAATAAAAATATGAATAAAATGAATGATAAAATATATTGCATAAATAAATAAATTTTATAATATGATGTTACATATAAAAGAGTAAAATTTGATTTCCCCAATAAATCCTTGAAAAATATGTACGTTATTTGAAATATAACTTGGGTGAAATTTTGTTAATAAAATTATATCAATGAAAAGGAGTAATTTTAATACAAAAAAATAATAAATTTGGTATCAATCTCCTGGATTTTCAGTCGGTACAGATAAAAATGGAAAGGTCTAGCACTACACTTCAGGACCCCATTGTCTAGTAGAGCACCCAATCTAAATTATTTGGTAATTTATCCTTGCAAGAAGGCGTTTGATTCCAATGAAAGTTGATGTGTAAAGATTGCTTAATAAAAGTCTGCTTAATACGCAACAGTACTCAATACGTAAAAGTAATTATACAAAAAAAATTCTGCATAGAAACAAATTAATGCTTAAAGACAAATTAATTAATTAATTAATCAATTTAATCAAGTAATCAGTTAATCAATTCTATTAATTTATCGATTAGTTTATTAATTCTGATTTGCAAACTATAAATTGCCAAAAAATGAAAGAGAAAAGAATATTTTATTGCCATGTGGTAACATGTAATATTTTAATTACTTATTGAATTTAAAAAAATGAATTTAAAAAAAATTTAAATTGTAATAAGGACAAAATTGAAGATTATTGAAATTCAAATTACTAATAAATAAAATTTACCTGGTTGTGTTAAACACACGAAATGTCGATATGATTGTAATATAAATTACTAGGATCTCACAGTTGAATGTTCGAAAGTGTAAATCAAATCAAAATCGGCAAGCAAATGATCACTTCGTAATTTTATTTATTTATTTATTTGGTAATGCTCTCAACAGGCAAGCCCTGTTACAGAGTGATATGGTACATTTGATATTTACATTAACCTAAAACTAACTTAATACCAGCTTAATATTAACATAATATTAAAAAGCAATGGTTTAAAACAATGGCTTGAATCGTATTATAGTTACTACATATTCTATGGAGAGGGGAATTGATTTGATAATTTGTACCTGCCAGCTCTAAGTGGAAATTTCTTTAAGTTCTAGTAGGATAGTGGGGGACACTTAAACTTATCATGGACAGGAAACTACTATCGTCTACATTGCCATGTAACAATTTATGTAAGTATAAAATATGCCCTTATTTTCGTCGATTCTCCAGTGTTTTGAGATCATACCTTTCCCTTAATATATCTTTATCTATATCGAAATCATATAAACCAGTCTCTTTATAATTTAAAAACCTTAAAACTTTGGTTCAAATGTGCTTTTAGAGGGCGGAATATTAAACATAATATTTTTAATCGCAAACTCCTCTATAAATCCTTATTTTACTATAAGGAACCTAACCAGACTGCAACCAACAGCTACTCTCCGGGCTATGTGCCCCGCCGAGCGCTGAATTACAAGTTACAAGCCTGGCGCGTTAAGTGTAATAATTGCATATTACCATCATTCTGTATTGTTTCTACGCTATTTTTGTGTATTTGATAAAATGGATTCCAGACAATTGAGCAATATTCCAACTGAGATTTTACATACGAAATATATAATCGCCTAATAGCTCCTGTATTGTTAAACATCTTCGTATTGCCGTACTATGAATCCATACATTTTATTGGCCTTATTTATCATGGCGTAAATATGGTTACTAAATGTGACCTGGGTATCATTTATTTTGTAATTAAATATAATTGGAGTTTTTCTTCTAGTATAGGTCATAATGAAGCAGTTATTAATGTTAAGATACAATTTATTTTGAAGTGTCCATTGATATAAATTATTAATGTCATTTTGGAGCAGGAAGCAGTCCATATTACTTTCAACTTTAATGTAAATCTTTAAATCATCTGCGAATATAGATATTTGGAAGCTCTAATTATTTTAGTAAGACTATTTATGACCATGAGAAATAACAGTGGTCCAAGATTGGAACCCTGAGGGACGCCGGACAAGGCAAGAAACTGTTTCGATGTATAACCACTTACAGACACATACTGTTTTCTGTTATGTAAATATAATGTGAGGAGTTCTATAAGATTCTCATGGAATCCAAAGTCATTTTTAAGTTTACAGAGTAGGAAATTATGTGACATCCGAGTCAAACGCCTTTTGAAAGTCGGTATAAACAACGTCCACCCGATTTCCTTCGTGTATTTCTTGGGATATGAACTGAGTGATATTAATCAGGTTACTAGCAGTTGACCTCTGTCTCATAAAGCCATGCTGGTGAATGGATATGCTATTGGAGACTGATCTATAGATATCGTTATAGATAATCGATTTGCTGGGACTGATAGTATAGCAATAGGCCTATAATTCTTAATTTTAATTTTAACTAACAAGGTAAACTTTTTATATTACAATCTAAAATATGATACCAATATACAAACTTGAAAAATATATTTTGATAATAAAATTGAAAGCTGTAATGTTATACGGATATCGCCATCTGTTGATAGGCGACTTAAACGCACAATTAAAATAGTGACAGGTATACAATCGATAAAAGGAATCTTTAATCAATAATAGTTTGACATTCGTTGCATACCACAGATTAGATAGTTAATTTGCATACATAACCAAATATGCGAACTGCTGTAATAAAGTATATTGTTAAAATATTATGTTTTAATAAATCTACATATTTTCTAAACTAAAATCTCCATTTATAGTGTATAGAACAACTGGTGAAGTGAACAAAGGCATTAGTATTGATAATGCATATAAATGTAAATGAAACTTGTTTTTGAATGCTTATCTTAGCCAGGCAATGTATTTTAATATTTAATTCAACCACATGAAGGCTTCGTACACTAGCTTTAATATTCTCTAGGCTTATCAGTATATTTTACTAGACTCCGGTATAAAGCCTGACATTTCTCCTTTTAAATCCTGCAGGATTAATTTTGCATTACATTCCAATTACGAAATGTGCCGCATAAACAAGCATTGCCTCCAGCACAAAATATTACAGCTTCCAAAGACGATATCGTGCTATGCGATCAAAATAAAGCCACGTTATGGAAGCGTAAAGTCCACAATGGCGCAATCGCCGGTGTTTCCGCACTGTTGAACATTATTTAAATTTACTTCCTTCGATAATATTGGAGCCTTCCTGGTGGAGCATTGGACGAATTTGAGGATTCAAATAAACGTTTTAACTGAATGATTTATTAGAAGTGATCAATTTATTGAATTAGTATTGTGGTAATTTGATTAATAAGTAAGACGTTACGACATAACTGTAATAATTATTTCACAATTACGAAGAAATTACAATTCTCCAAGAAAGTAAAATTAGTTAAAATTCTGTCAGAAAATAAAATGCAAATAAGAAATATATTTAATTATTGAACATTATTACACAGAAAATAATACATAAACTGAAACTAAATTAAACTAAAATTAAATTAAATAGAATAATTATAATACGCACTTGGTTTACTGTTTATGGTTATAAACATGTTTTTGTAATAATTTTCTTAATTAATTGTAAGTATAAAAATTTATTGTAAGTATATAAATTAATTGTAAGCAATTGAATTAATTAAAAATACACACACCCACAGGTTTGTAAGTATACAGGTTGTATGTACTTTTCAAGATATTAATCTGATAAAATTTTAGGAAAGTAACGTGGCAATACCTCAAATCCTGAACAAACATGTTCTACACCGGAATACGATAATAGTGAGAGAACCCTGTAAGATAACTGCAATAAATAATTAATTACTTTAATTAATAGCATATTTTTTGCAGTGAGGAGTTTACTAATGTATACCAGGATGAAAAAATCCTCGAAAACATTATTGTTGAGGAAAATTTAGGTCACACAGAGGTACAATCACCATCGGCAGTACCTTATGCACAAACCATTACTCGGCAATCTATTAGCAGAAGCAGCGATTCGAAACCCGTCTAAAAAAAGGAAATTAAATAATAATTCACATTTATCTGCAATCGAAAGTGGCATGACGTGTTTAGAAAATCGTCTGATGATAATAGTATAGATGTAGATAGTCTGGGATCGATTGTGAGGAGCCCGTTCATGGTTTCTCATAACCACGAAGGTATTATATTACTTCGTGCTCATAACCAAGGAAATGGAAGTCTGGGTGGTCAGCCCTGAGATCCACGTCAGACATTTACCAGGCAGATTACTCCTGGCCTGATCGGTAAGTGCACTGCCTAAACGCATTCATAGCGTTTTGGGCCTGCACAAGGCTTAAGAAGAACCGTCCGTGGGACTTCGACGTCTCATCGTCGACTGGGTAATTGTTGGGGTGTTTTCTTACGTCTATCTCTTCATCTTTTTTCTTGATCTGGTTAGAAGGAAAGCGGCGTGAAGTGGGAGATAAAGCACCCGTTGCTGAGTTCAAAACACCTCCGCACTTATCCTTGAAAATGCATTTCTTGACCAATTATTTATACCGCTATATTTTCGGAATGGCCGCACATATTGGGATAAAGTTTGGTACAAATAGTAGACACTTTTAGTCCAATCAAAAGTGTAGTTATTTGTAAAAAATTCCAGGACCGGGCCCGTTTTTTAAATGTTGCTCTCGTTGCTCCGAACAACACCATGTATATCATTTATTGGAAATTTTTAGTAAACATTTAAAAAGACAATGGATCAGTGTGTATAATAATGCCATAATATTTGATGGCACATTTACGGTTATTCCTTAATAAATTTTCGAAATTCTGTATCGACTAAATTTTAAATTCTACAAATTAAGTAGTCAGCTGTCTGCTGTTATAGTCTCAAACGATATTATGTCGTTTAATTTCGGAATGAACGGACTTAACACGTGTTGGCTATGAAAATGTGCCTTTACATGTTTTTCAAAGAAAGTACAGCAAATTCATCCTATCGAAATTCGAATACAGTTTGAACGTAAGCTGATATATTTGAGCACAAACGCGCTGAACCCTTCTTAAAAATTGCGGACGAGGCCTACATCAAACAGCGCAGCCTCCAGTTGAACCCACATCGACCATCCAAGGAACAAAAATGGATCATGGATAGTGCTAGTAGTTTTAAAGAATTTTATGTACGCCCACGCAAACTCCAGATATTCCAACTATCTTCCTCGAGGATTCTGTGGATTACACGCAACGTGACCTAAACTTCAATAACTTGATTTATAATTGGTCAGTTGGGTATGCAATGAAACAAGCTTCTCTGAATTTCTCTCATAATTCTGTCACGTACTTATGCAACATATATTTGAGGATAAATTTAATTGGACATGCACATCTTGGTTCTTAGTCGCGTCGGCATGTACAACATCTGGCAAAAACGCGGCAGATTATTACTGTTTGTGTTTACACGATTCAATAATAAAATAATTAATTTGTATCATCTAAACACAGACTCATACACTGCAAACATTTCTTTTGTTTAGAAAAAATATACCTTCTGGTATCGCTGTTAAAACATGACCATATTACCCGTCAATATAAAGAGTGTTGTATTTTCAATGCATTTATATTATAATTTATACTCACCTCACAGAGATTTGCTATCATAAGGCGTATCTAAATCCTGCCCCTTACTGGTGTGAAAAGGTAAGGATAGTAACAGTACTGCAGACTTGTTATTAATCTTTGTTCTAATAAATTAATAAAAATATTTACTCTGGATTTTATTTTTTGTTCCTAACGCCACAATATCATGGTCATCACAACCTTAACATGCCATTCACTAGTAACTCATGACCGTCACATTATACAGTACTTTACTCGTAATTATATCACAAAAATTATTATTTATTACGTTATGATTATTGCCTTCTAAAATATTAACAAAGCTGAATATATGCAATCAAATAAAGACCCAAGAAATTAGTTAAATCGACATGATTGGTTAAATTTTGATTTTAGGCACAAATATAGATCATTCAAGATGTATTATTATTCATTTATTTCTTTATGGCTATTATAAAAATAAAATATTTCCTATATAACATATTTTCTACTTCAAAGAATCAACGTTTTCATAACCCATACACAATATTCTTGGTCACCATATAACACAAATGTTAAAGTGAGGGTCGTAAATTTTATTATGAATTTCACTTCGGACAACGTTCTTAAACTTTTTTTCACCTGACAAAAAATTAAGTGCCTATAGGTATATTTAAGGATTGGACACTTCGAAGGTTTAAAAAATGTGGCCCTTCAATAAGTCCATAATCCTTCATTTTGGAGCACTGTCAGTGTGAAATCGACCACGTTTTGTAGAACTACCCAAACAAACTTTTTTAAAAGACCAGCTAAGTAGCATGAAAATGTGCTTCAAAATACAATTTTGTGGGCGAGCGTAGATGCGTCTTTACTATGTACATACTTCGATATGCGATGTAAAGCAACGTTAGGCGCGGTTAGTACTTGGATGGGCCACCGTTTCAAAGAAGACCGTGTCCTCGCCTCACATATCTTCCAGCAGCTTGTATATCAGTGTCAGCGCGGAAGCTATGCAACCTTAGGCGAGGGTTGTGTAAGTGATATACCATCCTTCGGAGGGTATGTAAAGCCGTCGGTCCCTTGTCTATTAAATGTTAAAAAGACCCCTACTCTTCTTAAGGGAAGAGGCTTGGCAAAATTCCTGGTTGGGGGTAGCTCGTCTACAGGCGTCAGTGACAGGCCTCAGTAGCGGAAATAGACCGACGTTAAATAAATGTTAAAAAAATACAATTTCACAATGTTCGAAAGAACGAAACGAAAAGACGAACAACGAAAACTTTTTGAAATAAGAAACAAAGTTGGACCTCGTTATCGCATGACCGTCAACACCAATAATATAATTCTAAGGATATGCTTCATTTGTGATGATTCTACAGCCAGTAATTGTGTAATGCGACAACGTTGCATGTTTATCAAAAAGCATGGAAGTGTTACTAAAAGAATATATTGAATTCTCTCCTTTCTTTCACTACATACAGTAAAAGTGCACTTATATTAATTCTTCAACTATTTAACACGAAGAATTAAATCCTAGGCCTCAAAAACATACAAATCGATACCAGAGCATTTTACTAAAAAACAGTTGTAATCGCCATCTTGGATTTTCAACATTTTGGGTGATGCCTGCCTATTTTAATTTCATTGTAAAACTACGTTCTTACCGATACTGATATTCTTATCACAATTTTCAGTTCTTTAACGATTTCTGTTATATAGCACCCTCACTATTAGTAATAATAAATATATTTTACGTATAATGAGTAAAGCAGGTGTTGATATTCTCTTGGAAGTTGCGGTCCATTTATTGACCTGTATAATTCCGTAGAAAATTAAACAGGAAAATGTTAATTTCTTAATTAGAGTCATTGTTTAATTTAGCTTAAAGTTACATAAGCACCCCTGAATATAAATTTCAGGTAATAAGATTTAAAAGGTAATTACAGAGGCAAAGGAATTTATGTGGAATATAAATGAAATTATAATTCACTTTTTCACGTCAAATTGTCTGGTTGTTCCTGAAAATAATTACCAACATGCTTATAAGTTTAAATACAGAAAGAAAACATCAATGTTATACTATGTTATATATTATGAGTGTCCTATTTTTTAAAACATAATATTTTTAGCCGCAAACTCCTTTATAAAATCCTTATTTTACTATAAGGAACGTAACCAGACTGCAACCAACTGCTACTCTCCGGGCTATGTGCCCCGCCGAGCGCTGAATTACAAGTTACAAGCCTGGCGCACCATCAAAACGCTAATGCTTAGATTGCAACAAACACCAGCCGAAAGACTGATCCTACTTAAAGCAGTTCTCATGCCAGTCGTCACACACTACTTGCAGACTGCAGTTTCGAGCTGTTGGCTCTCGTCAGTGCAAGATAGCACGAGGCACGTCACTGGCACGAGAGCTCCTTTAAGTAGAATCAGTCTTTCGGCTGGTGTTTGTTGCAATCGAAACATTAACGTTTTGATGGTAATATGCAATTATTACACTTAACGCGCCAGACTCGTAACTTGTAATTCAGCGCTCGGCGGGGCACATAGCCCGGAGAGTAGCTGTTGGCTGCAGTCTGGTTACGTTCCTTATAGTAAAATAAGGATTGTATAGAGGAGTTTGCGACTAAAAATATTATGTTTTAATATTCCGCCCTCTAAAAGAACATTTGGACTGTCCTATTTTTTGTTTTTCAACATATAACGAGTGCCCGCGAGATCAGGTACAGCCCATTTTTTTATTATCTTTCAAGATTAAAATTCGAAATTACAGTACAAAATATTTGGCATAAAAATACGTACATTAAGTTAAAACCAGACTCAAAACTACACTTCCGAATTGACAGAAGATACTACTGACTTTTTTATTTTAACACCCTCTGCATACTTCAACCTTATCTTATAGAGATTTGAATTACCTTTACATTGTTTGTTCAGAATTATAATTGACTAATAAATAGAATTGTATCCCGGTATTCAGTGGCGATGAAAATAATATGGGAAATATCCTGCAAAGTTATAATCCATTGTTGGACTCTTGAACTAAATCAAGTGACCACTACCATATTTATGCTAAATTTGTATAGTGTATATAATATTATCGATTCTCTTTAGACGTAATCATAATCTGAATCGGCCAGGATCCTCAAGGCAGAATTAATCTTCTTCAAACTACTCGTACTATTATCCTGTTATGAATGTACATTAATACAGTCTGTTATTGTATTCAATCTCTTAGCATAATTGTTTGAAGAACATACACAATTAATTTATACTTATTGTAAAGCCTGAAGATAGAGTAAGAAACGGCAAAGCAAAGGGCTGAAAACTCATCACCAGGAAGGGCCAAAAACAATTTAATAACCCAGTCCGTCGTCTAGGTAGGTGTAAATAACGACAAAAAAACTTCACAAGAGAATTTGCCGCAGGATTCTAAAGTAGAATTAAACGGCGTGAAAACTCACTTCATCTTTAGAAATGCAGACGGCTTCCTTCTTGCTCTAACATGGACATCATGTACAAGTTGGACGATTAATATTATAAAGTCTTTTATCTCCTTTACTAAAAGAAATGAAAAAAAATTGCAAAAATATAATCAACTTTGACATCCATCATCTTTTATTTTGAAGTACAGAGAATGTTACATAATCACGGGATGAACCAAAGGTTTGTTATTAAATGGAATACTCTCGACGTCTTTGTATATCTGGATTTAGCTCATTCACTATTCCAGATCATTCTATCCAAAATTTAAATTAACTAATGATGCAATGATTAAGATTAGGAAAAAAATTGCGACAACTGTTTAAAATGGACTCGTACCGTGTGCTTGTTATTGTTCACTGTGTCTTTAAGTTGGCGATAAACTACAAGAATATCTAAAGATAACAAAATTCAATATTAGACACATTCACGGGGTAAGAGGCCGTAAACCGATTTTGTGATAATATTCTAGACAAACAATCACTTTCCGTTTATTTTGAATAAAATCGCACAGAGCAGCTATTGATCGAAAATGTTCGAATTAATCTGCTGTGAACCTATTGACATTGCCATTTACAATGATTTATCTGTATGTTTATGTGTGTGTTCATGAAACGGCCACACATTATATCTGACAGCTTCCTATAAAAAAAATTAAGCCTGGTCCATATGTTGCTCTCTTACATTTATTATTTTTACTCCTGTACGCATATTTGAAAGTTCTTGATTTCAACAATTTCAACATCAAACAAACCAATGATGGGAATAAAAATTAAGCAACTGATTAATTCAAATATTGACAGATTTAATGAAATCAAATAGCAGCTGCAAACTATAAAGATAAAAATGAGAAACTTTTATGACCAGGTGTCAGGTTTTCGATATTTTTCATACATCCAAATGTTAGCGCACCAAAAAGGCGAATTGGAAATGGTTTGAATCTCCTCAATTTCATCTTCAAATTCAGTCAAAAAAATTTCCTCCTTATAGGAGACCGGTTTTTTAATATATAATCAAAGACATATTCTAAATTCATTTTCCTTATTTATTTATTTACTTATTTATATATAAAATACAAATTATACATAGACATACGTAAAGTTCGAAATCTCAGAGGCAATGAAATATTTGTAGTAAAATGATGTATATAAAATCTGCAATAGTTCGGTTTATTTATTAGACACTATAATCCAGTCGCCATGTACTTCGTACCTTTGAAAACTTAATGAAATCCCATTCAGTAGTGTTAGACCCAATTTATCCAACAAAAAACTCTGTGGAATTTTGAGGACGGGCGAAAATCCCCAAAATTTTTGTTCTTTTTTCGGTTTTTTCGAGATATTTCGAAAACGTTGATTTTTGCGAACAATTTCCAATTAATAAATTGTAACTGATTAATTTCCTGCAATTTGCATGGTAAAACGTATTTCTTGACCCCATAGGTACCGAGATATAGAGTTTCGAAAAAGTGCAAAATTTCTCAAAATCATAAAAACTGCTGAAAAGGCTGGTTTTCGATATTTATTTTCAATTTTTTAACATATTTAATGGACTTGTGATATCTACTTCCACTTGCATAGGTTCAACTACCAACTCCCGTCCCCCAAAACCGAATCGAATCTCCCACTTCACACAATTCAGTTGTGTCCCAACCGTTGAAGGCGTGTGCTCGTTCATTTCAATGTGAATGATATTGATAGCCCTAGCATCCACCTTCCACAAAAACATCTATTTCGAGAAGAGCGAGAAAGGTAATGCCTCATCATTATTATATTCAGCAGCTTCATGCAAGATCGACCCACAAGATATTCTCTTTCTGCACGCAGTAAGTGGGTGCGACACTACCTCAACCCTCTTCGGACAAGGGAAGAAGAAGGTCTGCAGAATTTACGAGAAGAATACTTCCCTACATGACCTAGTAGTTGTATTCTCAAAGACCCGGAAGCCACCCCTACCAGATTTCCGAGGCAGGCGAGAACTTTCTGGTGGCACTGTATGGAGAGAACATGGAAAGAGATTTCCTCAACAACCTCGGATACCAATTCTTTACTAAGTAGATGGCCAAACATAAATTCCAATTGGCTAGACTCCCACCTACCACAGACGCGGCCACACACCATGTTTCCGAACATATCTCCAGGTCTAAACGTGGCTGGGTAACGACATTGTACCGTCAGTTTGGAAGTGGTCGCTGACGAGAAGAAGGGTCGTCCCCATCAGGAAAACACATAATGCAGACCCAGACAACATATTGAATATCGGTTTTTGTAAATGCAAGAAAGGGTGTAGCAATGCAGCCTGCAGCTGCAAGAAAGCAGGACTGCGGTGCTCCACCCTTTGCAAGAACTGTTCGTGGTATACATGCGAAAATTCGCTAGAGCCTGATCTTCAGGGCGAAGAAGCAGAAGGAGAGCACGAAGAAGAAATTATTATGGATGCACTGCGAGACGATGAAGAAGAACGTGAAGAAGATGAAACTGCGTACGGTGCCAAACGCCTAAAGTATTAACTTTACTTCATTAACATTTACTTTACATTTCCCTACTTTACTCTTTCCCAGTACCAGTATGGTAGGAAGCCAACAGTGCGCCGACTGGCGAACTATCATTATATTACTAGCTTATCTCTATTATGGGATTAAACCTCTCTTCGTAAGAGGGCGTTCACATAACAATACATATACTTGTCATTTTTGTCAATTACTTTCAGAAATTTATACAATTGACATTAAGCAAATATTTTGTTCGTTTTACGATGTCAAACATATTGAAAAGAAAGAACTTTTATTATTATTTGCAACTTTTTGTTACTTGAATTGCTACAAATTGTTTGTGGCAAATTATAAAAAATATGGTTTTGGATTAAAACTTGTTTTGATGTTAAATAATATAATATAACGTTCACTACGAAATTATTCGTCGAAGAAAATCGGAATTTCATTTTTTTTATTCCATGTATAAAAGAGATATCTAACTAAAATGTTTCGTTTCATATTTCCTATTTTTATGAAACTATATTAAATTATCAAGTACCAATACGACACTGAATAGATAAATAATGCTTGAATAGTTCAGCACGAAGTACTTATACACTATACAATGCATTTTTATTGTTAAATCAACACATAATAATTAAAACAAAGAACAAATGAGAAGCTCATAATTTTTCCTACATCAGCTATCCACTTCAACAAATATATGAAAGCTCGCTGTTATAAGAACTTTAGCAGATGTACTCGGCATGTTTCAAGCACACTATCCATTTACACTTTATGACCGAATTGTCTACTAATTCTATTTAATTGCAGTTTCAGTGTTTATAACGTCCTATTCAGACTACTTTTCCGTTTCCATTAATGGTTTATTCGAGTCATTTAAGTGTTTCAATAGATTTTTTACCACCGACGTAAATGTGATATCGCAGTAAATTTATTTTAAGTTTTGACGGGACAAACTTTGGGCCTTAACTGTCTTTTTGGTTGTCGTTTACTCTTTATCATACATCGATTTCAACTGAAGGAATTGCAGGATTTTCTTGGTACCACTAAGTTTAAGAAACACAAAGAAGCCCTGTTTATTTAAACCGCCTTCGACAACAGTTTTCGAGTAAATATCCAAATTTGGCAAATATATAAGTCGAATAGTTTGAATATAAAAAAATCAAAACAAGAATTCTATTATTAGGAGATGATAAGAATATAAATTTGTAAACGAGAAAATTAGACGATTTTTCTATTCAATAATGTCGGTAAAAAAAACAAGAAGTACCTAATATCAAGTCATGGAAAACAGAGCCCATAAAATATTTTATTTTGGAAGATGTTATCTTTATAGCAAGTGGATTAAATGTCACTGGTTTAAAGAAAATTTTACGGAAGATGGAAATACTTATGTTCTTCGCACAACATTTCAAAAATCTGTTTCAATTGTCTTGAGACAAATTACTAAGTTTCACTATATTGTACCATAGATACTGCCACTGTACATGATCTCAGAGACATCTAGTATAACTAAACTCGGCTACATCCGAGTAAAATATTTCAAATGTGCTTTTAGAGAGCGAATACTAATACATAATATTTTTAGTCGCAAACTCCTCTATAAGCACATTTGAACTATGCTAAGCCCAGTCAGGCTATTTATTTTTTGATTGCAACAGACACTGGACCGCTAGATGGCGCCTGCTGACTATTTTACATGTCGCTATTCCAAAGATACCGAAATGTAATAAATGGTCAAGTGATCCTCGTGTCGGTCGTCACATGCCTACCTTGCACTGACGAGATTCAACAGCTCGTAACTGCAGTCTGCAAATGGTGTGTGACGACTGGCACGAGAGCTCCTTTAAGTAAGATCAGCCTTTCGGCTGGTGTTTGTTGCAATCGAAGCAATAGCGTTTTGATGGTAATATACAATTATTACACTTAACGCGCCAGGCTTGTAACTTGTAATTCAACGCTCGGCGGGGCACATAGCCCGGAGAGTAGCTGTTGGTTGCAGTCTGATTACGTTCCTTATTGTAAAATAAGGATTTTATAGAGGAGTTTGCGACTAGAAATATTATGTATTGAGTAAAATATTTGTTAAATAGAGATTCGCATACAACTTCAAGTTTTACACACTTTGAATTAACTTCTTTCTCAATTACCTGTATCTTGTTATATATTTCCACCTTCTAGTTGAAATTTATGTTCCGTTGGGTTTGCAAAATAAAATAAAATTTATCTTCAACCAAAAGTCTTTTAACATACGTTGGGAGAGGCAGATTAGCGCTGTACATAAAAAATCCACGTTATTCGTATACAGAAAAGTCAAACCATTTAAAAATTTCATTAAAGCCTTAAAAGAATGCTACCACATCAAGCCTTTTATATTTTAAATGAAATTTTTACCGCAACTACAAAATGGGTGGTATATATTATATAATAAATTTATATTTCAGTGGTTACTTTATACATATATCCTCGTCCGCATTCGTATCCTATAATACGGGTCCAGCGTAGATACATACATAGATAGACAAACTTTTATTAGCTTTTGTGTAAATGAATTTACAACTTACCCAAATGGGTGTAGAATACGTCAAGCAATGTAAAACAGACAAAGGAGAATAATATAGAAAAATACAAAAATAATGTACAAGAATACATAAAAGAGTAAAACCTAACTAAACACTTTTTTTCACAAGATATTTTTATCTGACAGATTACTTATTTCTATTAAATATTATGTAAAAGAATATATAAAACAGAGTGTCACAAGACACTTTACTTATGAGACGTTTTTATAAAAAACTATTAATTATCTAAGAAATGTTCTTCTATTATATAGTAAGCCTTTTTGATTAGTATTTGCTTTAGTACCTGCTTTAGTTTCTTAACATGTAGATTTTTAAGTTCCAAAAGTAACTCATTATAAATTTTTATTATTGAGACCTACAGTTTTTTGAATATAGGAGAAACTGATTTTACTACTGAAAAAATTGGCCTTATGTCTCGTCTTGTGTTTATATTCTAAGGTCTTGAAAATTATAATATTTTGTTAAGAACTTGGAGACTGGCATTGAAAAAGTAACTAGTAAAGCCACACAACTGTAATATTCGCTAACTGAAGACCGCACCGATATATGAAGAATTAAATAACACGAAGTACCCGCAGACTAGCATGCACAATATGCTTAGAATTCCCGGTCTTATATACTGCCAAACGCATTTTGTTTCGCCGGTACCAATAGTCTCGCCCAAACGTTTAACCCTGCGTTTGCCGTGCCCCGTCAAGTCAATTCGGCGAAGGAGTGTTTTCGTGTTGAAAACAAAGATTTTTGAAAATAAAAATTATACAGAAAGATGGACAATGAAAAAGGGCATCTTTTGAAGTAGGTATCGTTATTGTACGTAACGTGGCTACTAAGTTGTTTGAAATTAACTGTGGGATTAGGACGGACGTTTAAATTTGGCTCGGTAACGGTTTGCGAAGGACTCTACTTCGATATGAATGGTGAATGTTTACCGGAGCTTTCGGAGTTAACGCGTGCGCTTTAGGAGTGTATGCGAAATCCTTAGCGTATAGGTATCTGGTCGGTAATTTGTTGGAGTTTGGATGAAAAAAAGTTACGCTTGGGGGAATACGAGTTTATGAGCTTACGGCCGAAATTAGATATTTTAAGAGACTTGAAAACTGAATTAGACGTTAAATTAGATGAACAGAAATGAATAGAAATAACGTAAATGATATTAATGGGAATACGTATAGCGATTTGGGCGGGATTGAATTTAATATGGGGGCTTTGTTCTTAGGGCTGTTGTTTGTAAGTTTTTGGCTATAAAATTGTTATTTAACCAGGTTGAGAGTTGTTATCGACAGTTTATTTATGAAGTGTTAGTGACTTAGAAAAATGTAGTTTTAATTTAACTTATGTCAAGATATGACTTTTTTATTACCTTTTGACGTTATGAGTGAAAAATCATGTCTAGTTTGTAAATTATGAGATTTTTTAAATTTATTTTTCCCTGACGCATGAAAGGTACTATAACAATATTACGTCAATTGCGATATACCTACATATACTACACATTTAATACTGCCATCATAGAACGAATTAATGTTGAAAATTATTATTTGTCCGTCAGAATCTGAAATGTTTGCAATGGGCTTTGGTTTATGTTTGTATTCCACAAAGTTATCATTATTCATATTAGACGAAGCAACATTATGCAAACGCCGAAAGGGATCCGGTCTGAGTTGCCCCTTAACAGTAACCCTTTGCTAAAGTCATTATTACCTCTTTCTCAATTCGTGTAATTCAGTTATTTTAAGCAGAACCAGTTGTTCGACAAACTTTGCGGAATTATATATATAGGTCAATTATTCATGCGATTATACAGACGCTGTTTCTAGCATGCCACGTATGTGACACTGGAAGAAAATATTTTGTGAATGGAGCATTGAAATTGGCTCGCTCGGTGAGAGTTAAAGTAGAAAGCCTAAATAGTCTACGAACTGATACAATTTTCAGCGATTATTTATTCAAAGACTATTTTTCCTAAGTATGTTGAAGAAATCATGTCAGAGTGTCCCCAGTAAGGATTGTACACGGTAACGTTATAAGAGGGATACGTAAATGCCACTATAGTATTTGCAGATCGATTAGGATTGGTTGATTTTGTAACTCCTTCGTGAAGACAATAAGAATATGATGATGATGATGATAATGATAATGATGATAATGATGATAATGATGATAATGATGATAATGATGATAATGATGATAATGATGATAATGATGATAATGATGATAATGATGATAATGATGATAATGATGATAATGACGATAATGATGATAATGATGATAATGATGATAATGCTGATAATGCTGATAATGATGATAATGACGATAATGATGATAATGATGATAATTATAATGATCATTATAATAATAACAACAACAATAATACTGAAGAGAGGTGCTTGAATGGTTCTGCAAGGAGGTTACCGATATTTCGTTCTGCAAATATAAATGTATGTTTAAAACAGTCCCCGTATTGACATTAAAATATGAAGCTTGACTGATAATAAAAATTTCGTCGTACATACGACACGTTTGGGATAATCTGCAACCCTTGTTGACCAATTAATCTGCACATATTATAGTAGCATTTATGGGCCAATAGAAGAACAATACAAAATGTTACAGCCTTTAACTATTTGTTCAAGGTAGTTGTAGTTAACCAATCTTTTTACATACTGGGGGTGTTGCGCATCCCTCTTATACCTCTACTGAGTATAATACTTACTTGAATAAATAACCACTGAAAGTTGCCACTATCTCTTCTACCAAAAAGTTTAGTGTAACTGATACATGTTTACGATTGATGAAATTGAAAAGTAAAAGATTTGTCCATGTCTCAGGAGGTTTTTGCACGTGTCTATAAAATTTCAGTTGGTTGAGTTTTCGTACAAATCCTTGCAACTATTCAATGATTTTCAACAGGTAGCAAATCTAGTAGTCTTATAGGCCAAGGCAAAAACGGGTCATAGTCTCTTATTTAAGTATTTCTTTGAACTTTGGACTCATAAAGTTACGAAAATTCGAGACGAATATCTTTTGTTGTTTAACATTTGCAATAAAAATTCTAAATTTCTTTGACAACCACAAACCGGCTTTAAATATTTATTATTAGTTTTTTAATTTTAATTAGTTCTAGTCTCATAGTGAAAAAACCAGATCATATTAGATATCTACTACAAAATCTTCTAACTTATTAATATAACGTCAGAATATTTATTTATCTCAATTATAAGGCAAGTAAATACAGTGTCCTACTTTCAGAACTCTTCTTGTACCTACCCAATTCAACTCAAACCCGCTATATAATTTATAACTAAAATATTGAACACAAAGAGATTTAACAGTTTACTTTGTGTCTCGATGAGAAGTTCACAAAGTTCGAACTCTTTCGTCAGACATCTGTCTCGCATTTCACGAACAAGTTCTGTCGTAGAGAATTTATTTAATATGAGACACAGCTCGACATTTGCCACAAATTACTTTTGATTACGGGTATCTATCGATTACTCCAAGTATCGGAAATATTTTTAGTAAGTAATGAGCATATCACAAGATAGAAATAGTCCAATATGTTAGTTAATAAAGCCAATTGAAATACAGTGATTTGAAATATATTAAAATATTTGATATGATGTTGCGTTATGCTGTTTCCGCTGAGGTACATTACTTTACGTTTCGTAACATTGTGTTATCTTATGTTGTATTAGGCTATATAACTTTACTTCGAGTTATGTTAAGTTGCGTTGTTTTATTTTACGTTATGTTACTTTATTTTACTTCGCGTTACTTTAAATTCTTTACTTTTGTTTATACGCACTCATATTCGTAGTGACACTCCACTCCACATCACTTCACTCTACTCCTCTTATGTAACCTATTCAATAATACATCGTAATCATATGAACATAAGAAGTAAAAATAGGGTAATGGGGTAGTGAAGCGCAAGTTATAGCCTCTCCTACTCAATTGTTAACCTCACCTTCGCGATGAGTTCAATTTGAACTTGGTGCACCCTGTTTTCACTAACGAGGCTCTAACGACCGAGTAAGGGCGGAATAACCCTTACCTTTTGCCGTGAGCACATCCACCTTCTCACGAAGAGTGCGGTAAAAATAACCCACCGCACACAAAGGTTGCTTTTGGAATCGTTTGGTTACCCCATCGTCGCAGTCTCCTTCTGTGCCATGGGACCACACTACTCGCCTTCCGCAACCGAGCTGGTCAGTTGCATACCTGCTCCAGCTAAAACTTCAAATGCAGCTTCGTTTTCAGTCGATTAAGGCTTTAAAAAATGATGGAGCGTTCAAGTGGGACAAAATCATCCGGAGGTAAAATACCCTCCCGATCGGATCTCCGGGGGAGGGTGCCCACAGGGACACCTCATCGAATGTCGAAAAAACACCGACAAGTTAAATCCAACAAAACTAATTCTTTCATCTACGGTGCTTGGAATGTTCGTACTTTGAACGACAGCACTCGCACCGATCGGCCTGAAAGAAGAACTGCTCTAATAGATAGAGAACTTCACCGACTCAATGTTGACGTTGCAGCTCTCAGCGAAACTCGATTTTTGGAGGAAGGCTCTCTCACAGAAAAGTACTACACCTTCTATTGGAAAGGTCTTCCCACCAATTCAAGAAGACAACATGGAGTAGGATTTGCCGTTCGGAATCAACTTGTATCCAACTTAACACAAGTACCACAAGGCCTATCCGAGCGTCTAATGCTGCTACGCTATGAGCTATTAGATGGCAACGCGGTAAATCTAATAAGCGCCTACGCTCCCACTCTGGATGCCAGTCACGAAACCAAGGAAAGCTTCTATCAACAGCTGGAAGAAATCCTCTGTAGAATACCTAAAACGGAACGACTCGTTATTCTTGGCGATTTTAACGCTAGAGTAGGGAGAGATGCAGACACCTGGCCAGGCATCATAGGCAAGAGCGGTTTGGGCAACATGAACGCTAACGGTCAACTACTCCTAACTAAATGCGCAGAACATGATCTAGTTATAACAAACACCATTTTCCGACAAAAGGATGAATTTAAAGGCACCTGGCGTCACCCCAGATCAGGTCACTGGCATCTACTGGACTATGTTATCGTACGTAGGAAGCATCTCAAGGACGTCCAAATTACAAAGGCGCGCATTGATAGCGAATGTTGGACCGATCATCGTCCTGTTGTCTCTAAAATGAAAATTGTTATGAGACCCAAACACCGAAGAACTCAAGTAAAACGTATTAGTATTAGTCTCTGTATTAGTAAATTGCGTGACCAACAAACCGTCGAACAGCTAAAGCAAAAAGTTCAAGAGAATTTGAGTGCACTAGAAGAAACCAATTCTGTAGATGTCGCTGCTACCTGGACACAAATTAAAGACAGTTTAAAAAGTGCGAGTGAGGAAATGCTTGGCACTGCAGCAAGTAAAAAACAGGAGGACTGGTTCAATGATAATGAAGCTTTTATACAAGAACTTCTTGACCGCAAACATATTGCCTTCCAAAACGCTATCAACCACCCCAACGACTCATCCAAAGCAGAAGCTTTTACCCAATCTAAGTATGAAACGCAACGCGAAATCAGACGAATAGAGAACGAGTGGTGGGCAAGCAAGGCCAGAGAAATTCAAAGGTACGCCGATTCACACGACTACAGGAATTTCTTTCAAGGAGTAAAAGCAGTGTACGGCCCCAGTCGGAAAAATATGTGCCCTATTAAAGATTTAAATGGAAATCTCCTCAAAGAGGACCAGGAAATAAAAGCCCGATGGAAAGAACACAACTCTAACATTCTTAACCAGCAAAGTCAAGCCGATCACGATATTATAAATCTTATCCCACAATATGACACCTTCGAAGACTTAGATAAACCACTAACAACTGAAGAGATCTTAACCGCCATTGGGCAGCTAAAAAATAACAAATCTCCCGGCGCCGACTCACTCCCAGCTGAGATCTTTAAAGCTGTGTCGTAAGAGCTCATACCCTACCTCAAAAAACTGTTTGATGTCGTGTGGGAAAGTGGTCAAGCTCCGCAGGAGTTTCGTGATACACTTTTAATCAACCTCTTCAAAAACAAAGGGAGCGCTGCGGACTGTGGAAATTACAGGGGTATAGCTCTCCTGGCTGTTGGAGGGAAGATACCCACTAAAGCGATGGCAAATAGGCTAACACCTGTTATGGAAAAGCTACTTCCTGAAACACAGAGTGGCTTTAGACCAAACCGAGGCACATCGGATTTAATCTTCACACTTAAACAGCTTCAAGAAAAAGCACTCGAACATCAAGGAGAAATTCACATGGCCTTCATTGATTTAACCAAGGCGTTTGGCTCGGTGGACAGGGAAGTGCTCTAGAAAATTATGTTCCGCTTAGGTATCCCTAGAAAATTTGTGGAAGTATGTCACACAACAACGCCCAGGTTATGTATAATAATGAGGCAACCGAACCTTTCCAAACCCTCACTGGAGTTAGGCAGGGCACCCCTACTCTTTAATTTGTTTACCACTGCTCTAACAATTATTGTTGACAACAAACTGACAGTCAGAGGAATAGGTCTCAGATACCGTTTTGATGGCAGTCTCTTTAACATAGGGCGCTTTAGAGCTTTCACGAAGACATGCACAAGATTCATTTGTGATCTCCAGTATGCGGATGACTGTGCACTTTTAGCCTCTACGCCGGAAGAGCTTCAAGAACTTTTAGATGTGTATGCCCAGAGCTATGATTCCTTGGGACTTAAAATCAACATTGGAAAGACTAAGATTATGTCAACTCCTCATCAAGTGAACCAAATAGACATTACACTTAACGGAAATTCTCTTGAAGTGGTGGATCAGTTCAATTACTTAGGCAACGTTGTTAATGGCAAAGCAAACATGGACAGCGAGATTCGCAATAGAATTAACGCTGCATCTAGAGCACTCTGGGGACTTAGAGAGAGAGTATTTGACAACCACGACCTTGCTTTGTCAACGAAAATGGCTGTCTACAGAGCAGTTGTCATTCCAACGCTGCTATATGGATGTGAAAGCTGGGTCACTTACCGTCGTCATGTGAAAGAATTAGAACGTTTTCAGCAAAGACACCTCAGAAGTATGATGAAAATCCGTTGGTTCCATCACATATCAAACGTGGAAGTACTCAGGAGAGCAAACAGCCTTCCAATTGAGGTGCTTATTTCAAGAGCACGCCTAAGATGGGCAGGTCACGTTCATCGTATGCATGATAACCGCCTTCCTAAATGTAGACTTTATGGTGAATTGCTAAGCGGTAGAAGAAGGCGTGGCGGTCAACGAAAGAGGTTCAAAGACGCTCTCCATGAAAATCTAAAATCCTGCAGTATTGCAGACGAGCAATGGGAACAACTTGCAGCGGACAGAACCGAATGGCGAGGGGTTGTGGCCAGCTATCAAGGAAATGTTGCTGCAAGAAGGCCGAATCCAAGACCTAACCAGGTCTATGTTTGTCCTGACTGCGGTCGACATGTGCTCTCCCGATTTGGCCTCTATAGCCATAGTCGTGTGCACCGTAGATGAATGGGAATTACAATAGACCACACCTTTTACTTGTTTTTTATTGTACACAATTTATCGACTGTAACATTTTTATACTCGGACTCGAGTAACGGCTAATAAATAAATAAATAAATATAAAAAATTATAATAGCAAACAAGAAACAAAATACTTTTATTTTACAGAATCACGGAGTATATAAAAAGTAGAACCAAGTACACTAGAGTAGTTCTAGTTTGGATAGTACAGTGATCAGACCAAGAACGAGAACAAAGTGATCGGACTAGTAAAAAGTACTGTGACAAGTAGTCACTTAAAAGTAGTAATTAGTTTTGTAGCTATAAGGACTAATTATTATAGGTTAATGAATTGAAGCCACGCTTAGGGTATTTACTAATGAGTGTAAACACGTAACACACGGTAAAGAACAAGTTTAAATTATAGTACAAACATAACACACCATGTATATATTTGCTTCAATTTTTCATAAATTAATCACAATAATAGTTCCCTCAGCAGAAAACGATATGTTCCTTTGCTACTCGAGACTTAACCTTAACAACGTTAGAGTTTTTTAATTACCCTGTAGAAGAAAGTATTACCTGAGTTACTAAAACTCTTTGTCCCAGAGGCACATAACTTGTCTTAGAAAATAATTAATATTATTTATTAAACGATTTACCAGACCGAATAAGGCTAGAGAATTCATCATTCATAAAAGTTCGGCTTTCAGGAAACTTTCTTCTTTATAAAAAGTACACTTGTTGGATGTTTCAAACTTGTTTTGAGCAAATCTCTGTTTCACATCGTTCCAGAAACGTTTACATCACACTATATTTTAAAAGTTTTATTACGAATTATCATACTTCTATATATTTAGCTAAACTCCGGATAGGTATGAGATGATTATGCATGTTATGATACTTCCCGAACTTTTTCAATACCGAATTGAACTAGTTTTCAATATGTGTTTAGTTTTTTATCTGCTTGGGTATCTTAAATATGTAAATCAAATAATTAGAAATAGGTTTTAATTCGACTGTATTTGTTTTCTTCGAACCTGCTGTATAAAAAATTCGACAGTAATTTCTGTATCCTCACTTCTATAACCTTCCGTACATTAAGTATTACTGTAAATTAATCACAAAATCAAATCCCCGTAGTAAAGTTATTTCATCAACTATAACGAAAGAGAAAAGAACCCCAACAGTAATACATCAAATTCACTGGAAATAAAAGAACGAGCACATCACACCTAGAAAACACCTTGAAGTAAAAAATATCCGAACCGTCGGTTACAATTTGGTAGACCGAACTGAAAGCAGAAAATTGTGTTAAAAGATTTCCCAAGCCACTAAAGAAAGTTGTCCATGTTTTTAGCTTCTCGTTTATACTCTGTGTTAGTGGTAGACATTATAGGTACTATAAAAGCTATTCAGAAACACCAAACTACTTGTGTTTTAGAGCTTACGCGAAGCCATTTGTTTCTATAATGATGATTACTACGTTACCGCTTTGTATCTTATTAGGATAGATAATTCGTACTTCTCTACAAAGGTATCTGCAGTCGGATAAAATAATTCAGCTAAAGGTCAGGCGTAGTTATTTCCACATGGTTGAACAACACAAATAAGTTTCATGTTCCACTTGTAATTAGCGATATTCTACATTGAATTCTACATAACTTTAATTAACTTATGGAATTAGGTTCATAATATCGACCGAAATTGTATATAGGAGGTGAAGTAAATCAAACTAGTGAGGGTTTTATATATTTTGAAGAAAATCTCTAGGATTTTTTCTCTAAAACTCTCATTTTTCAAGATCTAGGAAAACCGCATGTCTCCTGCTTTGCCACACTCTAAAAATGATCTGCCTGATCCTGAGGTAGATTCATTGATTCCTACAAAGGTAAAAATCGGCAAAAATTCGTATTTATATTAAAACAGAGGAAATTTTCATTTGTTTTAAAATTCTATTTTGTAATTTTTAAAAACTAAATCTTGTGTTTCGTTAGTACAAAAAAATGTTTATTAATATTTTAATGTCAGAAACCGCTGTTGCTATATGGACCATTACTTACGGACCATCCTGTATAAATTCCAGGTCGTTCGACATCTGCCGTTTTAATATACATCGCGAAGTATCTGTCTAAATAGTGAGGACAGGCATACGTCACTTATACAGATCTCGTAAAAGTTTTAGACTAATGACCATAATATTCTACTTAACAAGCTTGCCGCGTTCGATTTTTCGATATCACTACTACATTTTTTCAGTTCATGTCTTATTAATGGAAATAAACACTTTAAATATTAATATTATAGGTCGGAAAACTTCATTTCACTGTCGGGTGTACCGCAAAGATCGGCTCTTGGTCCAATGCTATTCAACATCTTCATAAATGTCATTGTGCTTGACCTTCATTATCATATCTTAATGTACACTGATGGTTTAAGGATATTTAATGTCACTGATATATCCGATTGCTTAGTTTTGCATAATGTCACTTTGATTTAAAATTTGTGTGTGAAAATGAAAACATATCTGTGATCGCATATGCCATATGTCAAAGTAATGATAGTCAACTTTTTTTTCCAAATCGTTGCTATACTTTTTTTTCCGATTGGTGTATAGATTTTCTTTCTGCATTCAAGTGTGCAAGAAAAGTATACACTTCCATTAGAAAAAATAAAGTTAGCAGAGCAGAGATTTGGTTTTCGTTCGCTAGAGGGTGGTCGCGTACCTTCCAGCTGCTAAGAACGGCGACGTGACTTCCGTCTTGTGGAAAAGGACGTAGGCTCCTGTGTGTGTGCGCTGCCGAGTCCTAAAGGCTTGTTATTTGAGCCATCTTTATGGATTTTGGATTATCGGCAACCGTAAAACTTTCTTCGTTTTAAGTTTTTGAAGTTCGTCAGAATATTTCATTGCTACGGAGGGAGTTTAATCCGCATCTGTGCGGGATTTTTGTGTGCACACGTGAGTACCTTATCATCGCCCAAAAATAGGTCGAAACCGATCTGCAGTTAGTGACATCCTGAGATGAAGGAGGTCTCGCATCTTCCTCGTAGTATTCGAGCATTTCCAAGTCATTGTATTTTAGTGCTAACTGTGTTTAGACAAAATACGCAAATTTTACTATATAATTCAGCGCTCGTAAGGGGGAATAGCTGTTTTGGTTTAATTTGTTGAGTCCTTATTTATATAAAGCACTTGCATATAGGTTGGAATATTATAATTCCTATATTTTTATAAAATTTCCTTCTGCTAATAAATTGCTTATTCAGTGATGATTATTAAAACACAAACAAATAAAAAAATAAGTAATAGCAGCTTATTTAAAAATCATAATAAATATATTTTAAATTTTCTTAACGTATTTGCAGTAAGTTTATAATTTATTATTATAAACCTAATGTGAACCGAGGTAATATGTGTTTGTCACGAAAATTCAACTTTCTCAGGAATACAGTCCTTCGAGATTTTAAAAGAAGGATGACTTTGAGTATTTTGTTTGGTTTCGTTTCGACTTGTCGTGCTGTGACACTTTCAGATGTCCATTCAAGTTTTAGAACTTCGCACGATACCTACATTTCCTAAAATAAACATAATTATTTGGAGTACTACAAGTGGCTCATTGTAATAAAATTGTATATTTATTTGCACTGTTAAATAAGTTCGGATTAATTTTCGGTTACATTTTTAAATCTCAACAAACTTGATGTTATTTTTTAAATTTGAGGTCCTAGATCTCACAAATCCTTATAATGAGATAGAAGCGAAACAGTTCTATCAAGTTTATTGCAAACACAATATATACACTATGCAATCAATTGTCTGGGGTTTCTAAAGCTGAGGATGAAATTAATATTAATTTAAGCATTTAATTCAATACAAAAAACTATTTAATACGAACTTTGCATTAATATATCTCCTTTAAAAGAAACCCGTAACATCCATTATCGAGAATAAGGATCTGTAGCGGGTATAAATTCTCCGAAAACCAAAAGTAAGAAAGATAAGGACTTCACAAGATGATTCGTATTCGAGTGATCAATGTATGTAATACATGAAAAGGTTACCTTGCTAAAAAGCACCTCTAAAGGAAATCATTGAGGTTAGCTATATGTTATGAGAACGCACAAGTTCTTAATTCAAGATCTACAGCATTACATGTTTGAAACTCGATTATTTACACCCCATCAGCAAATGATTTTGTGATGCCTTACCGGTTTAATAGTATTATGTATAATATAATTTCCATCGTAATTACAGCATAAAATATATCAGACATAGCGTAAAGAATAAGTCTAAAAACGTGATCCATTTTTCTTTTTTATATCTATATAGAATGGTATTTTTTTTTCAAGGAGATTTATTGGCTGATGTACAACGTATCTAAATCCCGGTCATATTTTAGATGATTCCTCGCCAATATATAAAAAAAAAGTTTATATACAAAGTTCTGGAAGGATAACTTCTGGAGCGGAAATCTAATTTGAATGATTTTAAATTGACAGCGAAATACAAGGCAATCGATCAAATATACCAACACGCAAATACGCTCAGTTTATATTATCTTGAATTGTTCAATACAATAAAATTTCTAGTATATTTTTAAGTATCACGTTTTTAAAACTATTTTTGTCTTGTATACTTAACACTGAAGGTTATTAACATTTAACTTCTAATTAAAGGGGTTGAAGTTACACACAGTGAAGTAAATAAATCGAAATAAGAAAAGGGTCCGGGGGAGACATTTTATTGCTGAAAGCAACTATACAAATATAAAGAAGTAATGACTGGAAGTTTTGGACTTAGAATGATATCGGGGATATATTCGTTTAGATAATTGAAGTTACGACAATGTACCCCAAAAGACCCATGGGAGTCTCAGTTTCTTATTAATAAGCCTAAGCTTATGGCGTGGTGGAAAATGTAGCTAAAAAAACACAAGGCAGCAATTGCACGTGCGGTTCTCAGAAGGAAACGTTAAGATAGCTTCGATTCTTTACGTGTCCTTGCAAACCACAAAAAACCAGGCCTCAAATTTCAAGTATTGGTGAGAAGTAGAAGAAGACTCATGAATTCATCCATGAAAAACAAATGGGTGTATGTGTTTATTTGTCAAACTAATAATAATAGCTTCCAGATAAGCATTATTATTAACTAAAAATTATGCTTACAGCAAAGCAAAAGATATTCATTATTCAGTGATGCGCATTGAGAAACACATATTCATCTAAAGCTATCGTAGAGAAATCCAATGAACATTCGCCAGATGTACTAATAAAAGATGGGCGTTAAAAGAAATAGTCCACAAATTTAAAAGAACTGGTATATATTAAATATAAAGAAAAAGAAGGAGTTTTTGAAGATGACGGTCACTTCAATTGCGATGGATTCGTTGAATGAATTCACAAAATTATCTCTTAGAAGAAGAGCAGCCCAAACTGGAATTTCTAAAAAAGTTATACGAACAAATATTAAAGGCCAATAAGATTCATCCATAGAAACCAAAATTTGTACACACTCTTGAAGAAAATAACGACGATAAAAAATTGGATTTCTGTTTATGGATGGGCGAGAATATTTTAAGTGACAGAAAGTTTCACGAAAAGATACTTTTTTCTGGCCAGGCAACATTTTTCACTAATAGCACAATAAGTTCACAGAATTGTAGATATTGGTCCTCGGGCAATCCAAAATTTTCATATACGAAGTAGACGGCAATATTCCCAGAAAGTGAACGTTTGGTGTGCGATTTCGTACTTTGAAATAACTAGTTCATATTTCTTTGAAGGAAATGTAAATCAACATTTTTATCTAGAAAGCTGAATATAATATTTTTGGATCAATTCGACAATATACCTATATCCATATTACAAAGGATAAAGATGTTCCTACAGCAGAATATCTGCCCGGCACATTCTGCAATTACTGTCAGAGGATGGTTAGACAGTCATTTTCCAGAAAAATGGATTGCTGGTCACTTAGAAGTCCGGATCCGAAGAAACAAAAATTAAAGAAGCAGTTGATGGCAGTGACGGCTCGTAAACTTTGAAAGTGTTGAAACAGAAGGGCGGGCGGGTGGTTCGCGCACCGCATGCGAAAATTTTCAGAAAATTCAAGGTCATTGTGTTTTTCTATTACTTTAAAAATGTCTAATATTACATGACTATATATAATTTTCTCTTCATGTTAGTCGGTTTAATTCTCATGATATTCTCTACAGAGGATCATAACTAAGAGAACTAAATCCGTTTAACAACAAATAATCCACCACGTTTGGATAACAAGAGATGTCGAAAAAAATTTCACCTAGGGCACTCATTTTTCGACTGCCTGTTAAATATTTTATATATGTTTAAGCCGTAAATTGCCACTATTCTAATACTAATAACCGTTCATTCTCTTGTGAAAGAGATGTTCAACTGAAGACACTGAAGTCTGAAGTGTACATGCGCTAGAAAGAGATGGGATGCCAGAGACTAGCTGCGCTACTCTCATATCTAACATGTGTCTTTAGAGAAGGCACCAAGCATTCAAGGTCACTTATCACATAAGGATAACGTATTGAAACGAAAAGTAGCTTCTCTTAGCCTTCGGTTCATCTGACCAAACGCGATCCGTAATGAAAGACGGGGAAATATGCATACACGGACTGTCCAGACTGCAACGTTACTATGGAAAAAAAATTTCAAAATTTTCTTGTTTGTACATTGAAAATTAATTAATGAATTAACAACATTTAGAATTGAGATAAAGCTACGTAGATATTTCTACTTGTAAAAATATTTTCTAAAAATATTAGTTTGGAGATATTCTGCTTCTCCCAAAATTGTAGAGAAGGCTCAGCCTCCCCTGCCTCCCCCCGACGAGCCGCCACTGGTTGATGATATACCTCTCCAATAAATCCAAAACAGTTATAGAGCATTAAGAGCTAGACTAGAGCTGTGTGTTGAAGCTGATGGTAACAATTTTGAATAATGAAGCGACATATTTATTATTTATATTTACTTCTAGATGCCTACAATCATTTTTTTAATTATCATTTGTTAATTGTCATTTGTATTCATTGGTTTCCCAACTCAAAATGTAATTTTGCTTCATAATAAAAATTAATACCTAAATATTTTTTTCTATAGATACTTAGCAGATCAAACATTTTGGTAAACTGGCATACATTTTTTTTTAATCCGAATAATATTCTTTAATGACATTTTGCATTTTTTACAGAAAAGGCATTTTACCTAGCAAGAAATTCGTTTTTGTTTAACTGTCATGGCCTACGTAATGTTAAAAAGAAACAAAAGTACATGCACAATTACTTTTTAGATAAGCAGGGGGTGAACCCCCAAATATGAAAAATATATTCGAAAATGTTTTGTTCGTTTCATCTATAGCGCTCTTAATCGGAGGGACACACTGTATATATGAATTTTTTTCGATTTATATGAAATGTACGTCTAAACTGTTCTGCAAATTTATTTGTAAAATTTCTTCTGACGTTTAACAAAAAGAAACCTTCTATTATAATATACATTTTACCTATTTTAAATGGGTAGAATTAATATAAATTATATAAATAAATAAATCATCTTTGTCACGGATATGGTCATTAGTACGTCAGATATTTGATTCGACTCGGACACTTTTATAACATGGCATTACCCCCAGATAAAACCGGCGCATCCGTCATTTTATAAAATTTTATACACTTGGCCAAATTATGACGTCTCTTTAAGGGATATAAAGAGTCTAGAGTTAATACTGGTACTAAGTACCAGTACCCAAGTAAAAATGGATGTACAACTGATCTGATCTGGATGACACTTTCTTAAAACTGTGCTTTATATAATTTCATACAGACTAGGTAAGATTATAAGTAGGTATACAAAAGTAATTTGATATAAAGCAATAATTGCTCCACATCTTGAATTTTTCTCTTCAAGACTTTTTCTCCTAAATAAAAATCAAACTGAAAAACTGTTAAAAATCTAAAACAATCAATTTTTATGTTTAAAATAAAAAACCGAGTTTTGCTAGCATACTTGTTCAATAATTTAGAAACTATATACTATATAGTTTTATAATTATTCAATAAGAAATATGAATGGTTTTTCATTTGCACAATAAAAAGTTACAGATTATTAACTTTCCAGAACAAAATGACTTTATTCTAAAAGAATTTTATTAATAGTATTTTTATTAATATTATAATATTTTTTTCTAAGGTTAATCTTATGTGTTTTCTTATATATCGAGTGACCCAGAAAGTACTTACCAAAACACTTCTTTGTACAGTTTTAAAAATGAAATTCTAAAATTTGGGATATCAAATTAGATATCAATGGCCACATTTTTAAATATATTCTACTCTACTCTACTCTATTCTCTCTATTGAATGAATTATATTTATTTTATTAATAATAATATCCCGTCCAATTATATCTCTTCTAATATTTTATCCTATGCAAATAAACACAGACATTAAGAACCTTTATTTAGACTCGCGAATTATTATTCCTTTTGATCTTGATGCAGATGCATCCGAGTTGAGATTTCATAAATAAAAAAGTATATGAGAGACGTAAAGACATAAGCTTTGCGTATGTGTGTTAAGTGAGAAAGTCATTTCTCTGAAGGCTTTTATCACAGAAACGCATCTATTTAAACTCCTGCAGCCCACACTACTCATCCCAGTGTTCTGAACACACCCCGACTGACAACTTTCGCAGATTATTTCAACGCTCAAATAAATTATCGCCTAGCATATGAAATTAAATTTTTTGCAGTAAGTCATCATTCTGCTACAATTTCTCACCTAGAAGCTGGTTTTATCGATTAATATTGCAAAAAGGGGTATGATGCATTGCCTGTTAGGAGAAAAACTCATTTATTTTAGAGCTATTTTTCAAGTAGCATTATGAAACCTGTATAGACCACATACGACAGATATTATTTTTATTTATAACTGAGGCAACTGAAATGTGTTTCCCGGTGTTTCTGTAATGAGTGCAGCTTGATTAAATTTTTTAATTATTACCACATATTAACTCCATAAATATCTAAAATTAATCAAGCAGTGCCGCACCATTGGCATACGAGGCACAAGAATTTGTGCAACAAATTGTGTTTAATATTCAGGCTACCTCTTATGATTCGACACTTGACAAACTAAATGAACAAGAGTAAAATTGAACCCCAATAAAAAACTTAAGCGTTTTTAAACTTCTTCTCTAATATAACTAAGCAGTTCAAAAATGTGTCGTTATATAAGGTATGTCTGTGTGAGCGCGCTAAGTCGAAATACCGACTCGATATTGATGTGGATTTCGTCACATCTCAGGGATTATTCTAATGTACAGTTGGTCACAAAATGTATAAATGGAAAACAGATATAATAAAAAAACTATTCAGTATGATAGAAATGAAAGGAACCCCCACCACTGCCATAATCCCCACCACCACAAATCCCCCCACCACCGATTGCACCGCCCCTCCCCTACTAACCTAACTCCCTACCACCAACCCAACCCCCTACCACAAATCCCCCTACCGCTAATCGCTCCCCCCCCCTCCCCCCACACGAATATGCCCTACTCTCCTTAACTCCGATAACCGCCTCATTCATACCCTCTCCTATTTTGGGAATGACAACTCTATTGATTGGGAAATAGTGGGGGAAATTAAATTTGCAATAATAGACGTGCGTGTGAATTTATATCATTACAGATTAGTATATGCCAACGATAATACCTCCGAACACCTTGTTTTTAAATATGAATAAAATGTGTCTTGAAAGACTTTTCAATTTGTGCAGCAATAAATGCGTATAAAAACTTTGAGGAACGTTTATTATTGTTTCAAAATTTGAAAGGTCTTGTAAAACCTTTAGACTTTGCTCTGGCAGGATATTATTACACTGGTTATAAGGATGCCGTCCGCTGTTTCAAGCATGTCCCTTTCTCTTTTGAATGATCTAGCCTATGAGAATTCTATGACATCCCTCTTTCCAAAATAGGTGGGAGTATCAACGAGGAGAGTTGGAGAGAGGGAAGGAGGGTAGGGAGGATTCGAGTGTGGGGAGGAGGATTGAAGTGGGGATTTGGGTTAGGGGGATTATAATAGTGGATGAAGAGGTGGGGCAATCAGTGGGGGAGGGCAAAATGATGGAAAGGGGCGGTGCCATTGGTAGGGAACTTGTGGTGGGGAAGGGGTGGGGCGATTGGTGGGGGATTTGTGCTGGAGGAGGGATTATACTAATGGTGGGGCGATTTGTCACAGTCCTCTCATTTATAACCTACTCTATACTATAAAACAAACATTAAAAATGCACTATATCTAACAACGATGAGAAGTATTAGAAAGGGGTGAGCGTGGATGGGTGACCGTTCCAGCGAAGACCGCGTTCTCGCCTCACATATCTTCCAGCGGCTTTTTTGATGAATAGACGGAATTGGAATTGGTTGGGAGGGTGGTCAATAAAAATTATTGAACTACATAGGACCCATTGGGCCCACTTACTCCCTGTAGGCACACCCTCGCCTAGACTTCCAAGCAGTCTAATCTCGCGAAATAGGGGGTGTGCTGCCTAGGGGCATCTCCCTTACATCGGTCAGAATATACCAACGTTCTCCCAAAATGAATTTTTTGATAGACGAGACGGCAGAACAGTCACAGAATACATGTTGAACCATCTCATCTTCTTGTTCACAACCTCTACAGAGAGGTGTTTCGCTTAATCTCATATTATGTAGATGTTTCCTTAACGGGCAGTGTCCAATCTAGATTCCTGTTATACATCGTAGGTTCCTTCTGAGCATTGCCATGTAGTCCATAGCTGCACTCTTGTTGGGATATTTTAGTAGTTCATTAGCAAGCTGACAGCTGTTTGTTTTATCCCACAGCTTCTTGAATTCATTGTGGGTGTTCTCTTCTCTTTAATTATTTGTGTTATCGCCGTTTTCGGTAACAAACTGGCCGGGCCTGGTCCAAAGATACTTAGGCCTGCTGCTTTCTTGGCCAGTCTGTCAGCTGCTTTGTTGTCAGTACACTGTGCATGTCCCTCACCCAGCACACCAGTATGTTATTCATGCTGGAGGTACTCACAAGTGCTTGGTGACATTCCCATACTGCTCCTGTGGTAATTTTGTAACTTCTCAGATCTAGTAATGATTGTCTACAATTTGTGTAGATTCTGATCGTTTTGCCCGTAGTTTCTTTACGGACAATCTCCTTTGCGGCTATGATTATGCCCGCTAGTTCTGTCTGTACTAGGCTGGCTGACATAAACACTTTGGATTTCATTCCCCAGGTTTTCTCCACGGTCCTGCGGCACTGCTCAAAAGAAATGTAAGCCTTCTTTAGTCTTCTGTCTATGTGAAGATTCCATGTTAGTTTGGCATCGAAGGTTACCCCAAGATATTTCACTTCTGATGCGAAACTTAGTGTTGTATCCAGGAGGGTAGGTACCTTCAGTGCTCCTAGTTTCCTTTTCCTTGTGAAGAGAACCATCTCCGTCTTCCTGAGGTTGACAGATTCCAGGGAATGTTCTTTGCACCATTTTTCGATTATTGAACTGATGAATAGATGTTTCTACAGATTACTTTTTGGATTCTAGTGTTCATAACATATATAAAAATTTAAGAAATAAGAAAAATGAAAAATAAATCCATAGAAATTAAAATTATTGTTTTAATCATCTTGACACCAAATAACTTTTTAAATTATATTAACTAAATTTAATAGTCACATATTATCTACGTATTTAACCTTCTGTGGGAATTTCAATTAATGAGTCAATATATATATACTTAACAGAAAATCCGTCAGCCGAAATATCCCTAAAAATTGTACAAACGTCATGATTCGGCACATTGCGTCTTGAACACCTTAATTTGATTATGTAAATATTTAAATTACAGAATCCGCTTGATTTTTAATTTCAAGCAGAAATGAATACAAACTTGTGGGAAGGTAAATTAACATGTGAAAGGTTCGTATTCGAGATTACAGCTCTCACACTCTCAAATTGCAACTGATGGTTAATCTGCTAAATTACGATTTAATTTGGCATCAAATGCAAGGCGTTTAACGTTATAATTTATTTCGTGGGCATGACATGTAACAGTAGCTGTAGTTTTTAATTAGTAATTAACTCCAGCTGTGAGCTGTATTCGAAGATACATACATGTGTAAATGAGCAGAGCTCTAAAAATGCATATTTAATTGTCTGCAATTGGATTAATTAAATGGATGTTAATTACCATAAACATGGAGCGAGAAGCATAATTCATTACTTGTTATATGTATTTTGATCGAATGAAAAATAATAGGGGAAACGGTGCAAAATAAAATCTTGAACGCCTTAATAAAGAAGTCGGACTAAGCCGAATATTAAAACAAAAAAATTTTCTGACAAATTAAGTCAGAGATTTTATGATTTATTTTCCAAATATTCTTTATAGCAGCAAGCTTTATAATAGCTTTGGAATGCCATTGATTCTTATGGGGGTGTGCGTGCACCTTTAAACAGCGATATCTCCATTTAACTTTTGTTAGAAATTAATTCAGTTTGCTGTTTTTTGCGTTCCTCAACAATTATCTCAAAATATAAGCCATAAATTAAAAAAATTATCTTGTGTAACGTTATCACCGCGTTCCTGGTGTAGTGCCATTTTTATATTTTTTATGATTAACAATAAATTTACATGAACTCACACGATATGTTTGTCAACTACAATAAATAAAATAATTAATACGCGCAGTGAAATATCCAAGTTCACCAAAAATTAGTCCCAAATTTTTTATCCCGTTAGGTCATCGAATATTCGGAAAAAGAAAAGATATATTCTATTACAAGTGGTGCATTTATGAAACCAATTTTGTTCTTGAGGATAAGCTATTAGTATTGCTTCATCAACAGTTAGTTCCTGAAATGTGAAAGAAAGTTGAAAAGACACTTTGTATCAATCCACCATATAAAATCGAACCAAAACTGTTGGAAAATCTCCCAGCTTTTCAAACACGTATGGAATGCGATACTTGCAATAAGTTTTCTTATTTGGGGTAAAAATTTATTGAAAGATACACTTGAATTTTCATAAACTACTGAATACATTTGATGAAAGTATATTTAAAAACCTCTATCGGTCTTTTGGTAAATCTGTATACGCAGATACTAGCTACTATCCAAAGCCGTTGCATGCATTACTGCCAATAAAAGAATTCGGTCGACCAAACTGTTTAGATTATGATGTCATCTTTTCTCAAAGTCGTATGATTTTTCATAACATGTAAATGTAATAAAGGGAAGTGCATACGTACTTCAATGTATTTAAATGAAATTTGTTCTGTTAAGTAGTTATGCAAATTAAAAGTTTTCCCCGAAAACAAAATAAAAAGATAACCTAAAAAATATTGAAAATAGAAAACAATACACTATAATATAATATGGCTAAAATACACAAGACACTTTTGAACCTAGTCATACTCTAAAATAATTATATAAACAGATTAATGTCATATGAATTTAAAAAGACAAAAAAAAACAGTAAGATGGAAATTTTTTTATTAAAATACAATTAATTTAAAAATTTATTCACTGCGTAACAGTTTTTATTTAGCAATAATTTTCTAAGTTTCCTTTTAAAAGCATGCATACTACCAGAATACCTTCATCTAAGGAATTATAGAATTTACACCCCCCCGATAATGAAAATTTCTCTGATACATAGTAGTTCTATGACAGTCAGGCAGTAGAAGATGCTTAGTTCTAGTATCTTGTGAATGTCCAGCTTGATTACTTGAAAAGGTGGATTGTGTTTGTGGGCGGACATATGAATTAAATTATTAGAAATAAGAAATATTATCATGGCAGCTAGAATTTGAGGATTTAAGTTTATCTATAATTAAATTCAACATCAGTAGTAGAAAGTGCAGATATATACACAGATCTATGAAGATTAGGCACATTAGATTCTAAGAAATTAAAATCGCGTAAGGCATTTATATTTGTCGTGCTTGTGAAGTGAACATTAAAGCCATTAGCTACATATACAATCGGTATTTCATCGCCATCCTTTTTAACACATAATATATCTTTAGAAATTGAACTCGACCCTTGAATTTTTTAAATTATGTTTCACATAGTTTTCGTCCCGTTATTTGAATTGCAGATTTCATGATCATGATACTCTCGTTTAGCGGTCTGCGATTTATTACGATACAAGTTATTCAGACGTATATTAAAACCCTTATAATTATTTTCTATTCTTGCTGTGTCATACTGTATAAGTTTACCTGGTTCCTTAGTCTAATTATTTCAGGTGTCATATATTTGTTTTTATTTAGTTTTCTATTATCAATATTAAAACGCTTTAAAGGGAAACTTGCTTCAAAACAATACAAAATTATATCATAAAACTTGCCCAAAGCAGTGTTAAGGCAATTTTGGGTCAGAAAATCTTGCCAATTTTCACTCTGCAAATAATCATGGAACGTTGTAATATTTATTTAAAAATACTTATTTATCTTTTATTTTTGTCCAATACAATTGCTGTGCTTATCCTATTTTACTTTCTTCATTAAAATTAGTATCGAATGTTATTGCATAGTAATGAATATTGTATTAAAATATTTAGTAAGCAGGCGGTGGAAACAAAATAAAAGTAGGTAAAATGATTTTTTTAATAAATAAGAAACATCAGTAAAACACATTTGAACAAAATTGATGAAAAACCATTACACTATGTAATACATTTTTACAAGGAATGAATGAAATTAAAATGAAATATTTACTGAATTACTACATACAAAAGCATTTTTTACTGCAGATGCTCAAAATGTTGTCCTTTATTATCTCTGCACAATCGCGTTTTTGTGACGGTAGTCCTAAGCACGCTATCTAACTGTAATTCAGTAATCCCATCGATTGCTCTTCCGACTCTCATTTCCATGTCTTCTCTGTTTATTGGTGGAGTTCTATAATCATTTTCCTTGAGGTGGCCCCGTACAAAAAAATCAAGCGGCGTAAGGTCTGGTGACCTTGCAGGCCATCGAACGGGCCCATTTGTTCCCATCCAGTTTTCTCCAAACCTTTCATTTAAATAATCTTTGCTGTTATGTGGTGGAGCCCCATCCTGTTGAAAAATTATTGGGTTAACATTAGGTGGCAGTTCTTCCAAAAAATCTTGTATCTGGTTTTGCAAAAATCCCAAATATCTTTCTTCATTTAATGGACCATCAAAAATTATTGGCCCAATAATTCTTCTGCCAATTACTATTAACCATACATTAAAACTATGCTCCTGATATGCACTTTCTCTCATATTTCTGGAATTTTCTTATGCCCAATAACGGGTATTGTTACGATTAAATAATCCCAAATTAGTAAACCTGGACTCGTCAGAAAATAAAATTCGTTCATGAAAATTATTGTCCAAATTGTGTCTGTTCAATCTTCTTTGAAAATCATTTTCGTATAAATGCTGATGCATTTGGTACTTGTATGATTTAAATTTGTGTTTTTTCAAAATGCGTCGAGCTGATTCCCGATTTACACCGGTTTGGTTCTCAATCTGTCTTATCGAAATCGTGGGATCTGCCTCGACAATTGCAAGTACATTGATTTCCGACTCTTCATCGATAATGAAATTATTTTCCGGTACATCTGGTTCACTTCTGAATTGCTGTTCAACTCTTACAAAATAGTTGCTTGGTGGATGAATTCTTTCGGGAAATCTTTCTTGATATAAGTCAGCAGCCCGCCTGCTATTTTTCTTACATTCGCCATAGATTAGTAGCATATCTACTTTTTCATTTCGTGAATACATGGCAAAACAGAGTTAAAAACGTGATAACTTAGGTATAATTTAATGTAAAATACTTAAATTGCTGCCAAGTAAACAATTCTTAATTGTCAAATCAAAATGACGCCTCGTTTTACCTTCTTTTGTTTCCACCGCCTGCTTACTATTTTTGTTGCAGTACAATATTCATTACTTACTTAAAAAGGACAATGACGCATTATATAACTGTACCAAATTTCAAAATAATATCTTTTTAAATAAACATGCTACGGGGTGTTACATGTCTCCTGTGTTACCCGGTATACTGTGCAAATATGTGTTCTCCTCTCCCCTATCTTTCGAATCTGTATTCTTCGTTTCGGCTTATTTCAATATTAAATAATACTTTAATCGAATGACCAATTATTGAATATCCGAACTCTATAAATTACAATGGAGAGAAAGATCATTACAAATTCATCTTCCCTTCCGCTCAAATATAATAATGCACGACAAAACGTGAGATTTGGAATATATCTTGACTGAATACATGAATATTAAAACTACAATTAGAATTTCACAAAAGCCGTTCTATTCTATCCCTACACAAGATAGGAACCCCTACAGTGCTCGATATGAGTTCAATTCGGATGCAATGAAATTGGTTTTCTCGATGAAGATGAAAATAATTCTAATGAACTAAATTCCAGTTTGCTGTTCAAACTGTTCACGATCGAGTGCATAAATTTCACATAAAGCCTTTATGAAATTCAACCACCAACAAGAGTAAAATGTTCTTGTGTGTGAGATTAATGCTCTAATTCTTGTTTTTAATTACTCTTCAGCAGTGTTGAGTTTTCTATTTATACGTGAATATATTTTATATTCGAGGATAATTTCAGCTTGAAAACCTAACTCACCGTGGAAATTGCTCATAATAATGCGATTATCCGATCTTTAACAAGTGGATGTTGCAATCGCGCGTTCCTCAGTGATAGTTAAGGTGTTAGCTCGATTCAGTTTTATTTAGATTTTTAAAATAAAACTACTCTTCATTAAGGTCAGCCGCACTCTAATTATTGTCTCCTAAATTAATAACAATATTTTCAATGAGAATGTTTCAATGTTCAAATATTCTTTTTGTACTTGTAAATCTTGGATATTTGAAGTGAATGATAATGTTATTGCGTCGATTAACAGTTCTAATTAACACTATATACTGAGTACCATAGTAGAGATGTATGAATTGCTCTTCGTTATTATTAAAGATAGAGAAACTAAAATGGGATCATTTTTGGGCAATTCTAGGACATTTACTTCCATTTATTTATACCTATATTTATTACTGCAACAAATTTTACAAAAACAAGATAATAAGAAAGATAAAAGAAAAATTTAGCGCTACTCACTTTGACTGGATTAAAACATGATTTTTATTTGTAATAAATCCTATTTATATACTTTTAATTGGCCCACATTTATGAGTATGGGTCATATGCATATCTATATTTCTTGTAACTCGTGCATTGATGAGGGGTCATTGTAGATCTGATCCACGGGCTGATGGTCTCGGATTTCAGACCGACGACGATATGACCAGTTCAAAATTCCTAGCAACGAACAGATACTTTTTTATGTCTGTCAAGCGGGCATAAATGTAGCGGCCCTGCTGGAAAATCCAGTTGACATTTCCAACTGAAACACTGAGAAACACTGTCGAGACGAAATACTGCCGAGAAAACAGTGCTGCACTAGTTTATTTTCTCCAATGGAGTAATGGCTGGTGTTTCCGATATTTTCTTTCCTCTTCTGGCCTTAAGTTTCCTATAATGACAGACAAGGAGGGAAGATATCGAGAGTATCAGGCATTATTGCTAGAATGTACATGTATTACACTATATGTATTCCCGTATGTAAACGAAATTCTTTGGAATTGCTGGTACGTGGAAAAAATGAGTAGCGCTAATTTTTTTATTACATATGGAATATGATTTGTGCTGCTGCTTTTCTTACATAATCCAATGGGTATCCCAGCCAGCAAAAAAGGTACCCCTACTACGGTAATACTACTAGAAGTAAAGACAAAATATAAATTCAGGTAATTAATTATTTACCTACATTTGGAAAATAAAGTTTTCTCCAACAAGTCACGTGTTAGATTCCTGCTGTGGAATCCAGCTTCAGATTTTTTTTGTATTGTTATAAAAACAATGTTGAAACATTACCTGTACATGATTTCAACAATTTATAACCTGCAATAGTTTGCTTTTGGCTATCATTAAATATTTAAAAAATGTATTGCACAATAAATCAGTTTTAAAATAAGCTCTACACGTTTTTAGAAATTTCTCATCGGTAATATTTTATTCCTTACCATCAATTAGTGTATATTAATAGAAAACATAGAAAAAAAACTTAGTCTGTTAAAACGAATAAGGGTAAAAATCAGCTTTACACGATTTCATAAAGGACCCCGCACATTTCTTATTTAAAATGGACCCCGGTAAAACTCGCTGGAATCGATATATGTTATTCCTCTTGAGCTCCTGATCAAAAGTTCTCATGGTCACAAGAATATGGGGAAAGCCGATTTTTCGGAATTTTTCCACTAATAGTATGGAGCCGTGGTCCTTTCAATGCGTTCTACGGGGGTTTTTTGATCGTTGATTTCAAATCCGATGTCAAAAATAGCATTTGACAGTTGACAACTGTCAGTGGCCCTGTTAACTCGCCTTATTTTCGGGAAAAGATTTATCAAAATGTATACAAGGGGATTTTTTGGGTCGCTGATTTCAAATCCGATGTCGAAGGTGGCATTTGACAGTTGGCAGCTGTCAGTAGCAGTGTTAACTGTATTATACGAAAAGAACTGAATCTTTACATCACGCACGGTGCAAACGCAAACTCTACCGGCGGTCCCCCAAAAATCTGTAAACCAATATTGTGTGTAATACTTACAATACATCTATTTCACAATCTTTCCGACACGATACTCAATGTGTTTTTGCAATTAAACATTTCCATTTTTTACATTAGATAATTACAAATTTGTTATTTTGGATATTTTTAAAGTTAACACAATTCGTATTTTGGTGTTTGATTGTGCCAAAAATCCGAAACCAAAACTGCACAAATGTGATTAATACTTCCTATTTTTGACAGATCTCAAAATTCCAATATCAATAGCAACGCCGTAATAAGATGACAAGTTAAAGACAGGTATTTATTTGGAAGATTAAACGATAAACAACTCATTTCGCATGTAATTACCAATGTTAAATGATTATGTTTTTTTTATAAAAAAAAAGAAATATCCAGATGGCACAGAAAGCAACATCTTGCTGTATATGAACCCCAGTCTCGATTCGCTTTCGCATGGGAGAGAGAAAAAATATCTGCGGAACTCGGCCTGGTTTCTCGTATATTTAATATGCTTCAATGAAAATAGAATTATGTAAAAGTATAATATGACGTCCACATCAAGTAACTGATTGAAATTAGAAAAAGTTTGAAAATTTCCATTTTTCTTAATACATATGCTTATTAATTACTATAAGGAAGCAAATAGAACCATGCAGGCAGTATTTTGAGTTTTTTTTCGATAAGGGAGATTGCAATGATAGACACCGAAAATCAGATACCCTGTATCTGTCTATTTTAAGTGGGTGAATAAATGTAATATTTTTCTTATTTTTAAGCTCTGTATACAAATAACATTCTATCAATTAAATTTATACATTTTCCGTTAATCTTAACTTGCCTTTTTATAATAAAATCTTGACTTTTATTGCAATTTCAATTGATAATATCGTCTAAATACATCCATTTGTGAACGTAAATCTGCAAATTGCAGCTAATAAAAATAAAAAGCAATAATTCAATCATCTCGCCTGGATATTTGATTGATTTTCGCCTATAAAAGGGTACTTGAACGATGCGGCCAGGCTAATTAAAATAAAAATCCGCTATTAACTAAGTTTTATAAGTTTCTTTTTGATAGAAAACGCTGCGTTATTAAAAAGTTTCAATTTGCTTCATCAGAAGGCTTAGCTATATCTAAAAAGCCCACTTCAAAGTCATCTTCCAATTTTATTTATTTTATTATACAAACACAACAAAATTTACATTCCAATAGCAGATGTAAATTGATATAGAGTCTATATGAAACTAATATAATTTGCTTACTGTAAACTAATAGATTTAGGTTATATTTAATTGGCAATACAATAAAAAATAACAACGTTATGTACAATCTTCGTTCTTGTAAGCTTCTGAAAATAAAGCGACTTAATAAAAAGTTATATTCAAGGCTGACGAACACATAAATGCGATCAACAGTAAATGCGTATTTCAAAACTTTCCTTTGCATACTTCCAATATTGGTAATATGAATATCATAGCATGGACTCGAAACCAAACGTGTACAGAGTGTTCCTTAATGACATGCTAATATTTTATGAAGAATGTTCATATGCCCGCAACGGCTTAATTTTCTTGCCGCAGGGTGCTGAATTTTTTTTAAATCGTTATTTTTCAATATCTCCAAAAGTGCTTTAGATATTTTTTTCAATTTTGGTATGTGTTAATGAGATATAAAACCACATATTTTAGTCCAAGTGTATATTTTCTCCGATCAGCCTGGCCAATTCTATATAAAAACGGTCTCTTGCGTTTTTCTCGTCAGATGCACATTTCTTGATTAAAATAATTAAATTTAAATTACTTCATTTAGCAGTATTGGCTAATAATTTTTTAACACATCATTTACAAAACAATATTCAATAATAATAATAATAAACGTCTTTATTATATCCCATGACCATTACAAAAAGAAATATATATATTACAAATTTATTGTGTGGCACATAAAAGGCGAAGTTTAATGTATCACAACCGTTTAACAACAATTATGACCATCACTCTCCTTAGTGAAGCTGCTTGCTTGAATAATTTATTTATGAATTTGAAATGATTACACTCATATTGATACAAAAAGAGAATCAAAATCTATAAAGTCAAGCAAACAGTGATTATTATAATTACTTTTTAGCTAATAAAGGGCTTTAAACGAGATGGCATAAGACAATACTGAATTTAAAACAACAATAATAATAATAATGTATAATATGGGGGCTATAAACTAGAAATTTAACGCTCACATAAAAGAGATTTATATTTGTGCTTAAAATTACACATTATTTTGCTTTTAAGTTCGTTACTTATACCGTTATTTATTTTATAAATTTGGTAACTAAATAACCTCTTGAACAACTGAGAACGATGTATTGGAGGAGTTAGGAGACCCTTAAAGCTAATATTCAAGTTATGTACGTCTGTTTTGAATTTAATTTTCGTATATAAATATGGTGGTGATTTATTCAATATTAATTCATGAAACAAACATGCAATATGGTTATTATTATTATTTTATTATTTTGCATAATAAGCCATTTTACTTCGCGTAATTTGTGTGATATTCTTTGATTTTTTCGAATTTCATATATTAATCTAAGATATGAGTTTTGTAGTTTTTGGATTTTACGTAGATAAAATGCATTAAGGCAAGGGCCATATAAAGAATCTGCATAATTAAGGAGAGATACAACTAGTGACTTGCAAAGTATTACCTTGGTTTTTTAGGAAAGACAGTGCCTGTCTCCATATATTAATTTTAAGGACAGATAACCTTTTTGAAGCGCCTTATTAACATAATTCTCAAACCTTAAATCACTATTAATAATAACACTAAGACTTTTGACTGTATCTTTTTTCCAGTACGGTGTTCTCTACAGTAATATTTAGAATAGACCGAGTAGTATTTCTTTGTTTCTTAGGTCCGAAGATTATTACTTCAGACTTGTTTGGATTAATTATTAAACAGTGACCTTGAGCTGCCATTATAAATTTACTAATATCTTCATTTATATGAAAACTAAAGAGGGAAAAGAGTAGTAGAGTTGCGTGTCATCTGCATATAAGGGAATTTTAGAATAATTTAATTTATTAACGAGGTTACTTGTGTAAATAGTAATGATCAGTGGGCCAAGGATGGACTCTTGAGGCACACCAGATTTTAAAGTTAAATAATTTGATCTTACATTATTTAAACGTACATTTTTCTCCCGGTTTCTCATGAAATTGTCAATTAATTCTACTGAATATTCAGAGATACCTATATAATGAAGTATTGCTGCAAGCATTTCATAATTTGTAGTATAAAAGGCTCTACTGAAATCCAGTAGAACTAAACACGTACACATTCCTCGGTCCGTTGCTTCTATAATGTCATCCACTATATGAAGCAAAGCCGTGATGCAACTGTGTCCCGGCCTAAATCCAGATTGAGTTGTGGGAATCAAATTACTTCTAGAGGAACAGCGACTATGGCAAAGAGAAAATAATAATATGCCTTTATTTGTCAGGTGTAAAATATAATAACAACAGAATAAGATAATGTGGATGGCGGTATCCAACAGAGCTGCTCATACAACCATCCCATTATGAGTGATATATGGAACATCTATTGTAACAATAACAAATGCGTCTACTACAATTAATACATAAACAGGTGAATATCCCATTACGTCAGATCTCGATTCTTGAAGGTAAATATTCTAAATTTACTCCGAAAAGCAAAAAGTTAGAAGCTACCTTGATGGTATCAGGTACAGAATTAAAAAAATTTGCTGCGTTGAAACATGGCTGAACTATGTTTAGGAATAGTGTAAAGCTCTCTATGTCGTGTAACATGCTCAAGAATATCGCTTACCTTTGATCAGTTTATTATATAGGTATAGATAATTTGAGGTTATCTATTTTGTAGATCAAACAGGTCATGTGGATTATGCTTCATTAAGCTTGAGCCACCTAGAATTCTTAAATGCACCGGATATACGATCAAATTTCCTAATATTGTAACTGAAGCTATTGCACATATTTTGTAGTTTCTGAAGAGTGTTTTTATCTCTCTGTAGTAAAGCTGGTAGCAGTATACAATACTGCAATATTCAAGATGTGACAGTATTAAGAAATTAGTTAACCTTAACTTAACCCCTTTACTAAAAATATCCTTATACACATACTAAACTTTTAGTTTACTGAATGAAGTCTGGATTATGTTAGAAACATGAGAGGTAAATCTAAGGTCAACATCCATGTAAAGTCCAAGATTCTTTTACTGGTTTAAATTCTACATTATTTAGCACAATTCTAAATAGCAGATTATTGACGATAGAGTTACTATCTCGACCAAACACTAAAACCTGCGTTTTCCCCTCATTTAGAATGAATCCATGTGCATCAGAATCTACCAATCATGTCTAGATCTGAGTTGATATGGTGAATGGATGTATTGAGCTGATTGTAAGTAAAAGAGTAATATAGTTCCATGTCATCCACATATTGATGCGATTGGCAGAATTTTAGTTGCTGGAATATATCAGTAGTATAAAGATGAAACAGTAGGGGTCCTAGTATACTACCATGAGGAAATCCCTTATTTAAAGCAATGAACTCGGAAGCATTTAAAACAACCCTTTGATTTCTATTATTTAAATAATTTACAAATAACTGAAGTGCTAAGTTGCCGACACAAAAATATTTTAGTTTAGTTCCCATTGTGGCATGATCTAAGGTATAGTTCCGCTCATGTATTTTCAATTAATTTTCGCCATAAATAAACAAATGGTTGCGAAATAACCAATTTATTGTTAAAGTCTTTTTTCACAAGGAAGGAAAGGGGTGGAGGAGATTTTTTTCCGCCATCGAATGTGGATCACTTTCTCTCGCAATCAATTCTCTTTCATGATTTTTGTACCTTGAAGCTCTAACTTCATTAGGGCCTGCACGTGATTCCTTTATAAAAACGGACGAGCGGAGTGAGACGTGTATTTGTGAGAGAAAAGTGGGAGCGCTAGGCTCCTCTCCCGGCATCGAACACCACAAAAAAAAATCGAAAAAAACGAGTCCGTTTCAAGCCATTCTTAATGCCAGATCAACCCCACTAAGTATATAAAAAGCCTTAATGTAGTCCAAGAAAATTAAACATGAATTGTTATTACCATCACTTGCACGAAACAGATCACCAGTTACTTTAAATAAAGCAGTAGCTGTACTATGATGACGACGAAAACCAAATTGAGTCGATGATTTTTTTTTTATACATTTATTTAACGTCGGCCTATTTCCGCTACTGAGGCCTAACACCGACGCCTGTAGACGAGCTACCCCCAATCAGGAATTTTGCCGAACCTCTTCCCTTAAGAAGAGTAGGGATCTTTTACTTGCCTAACATTTAATAGACAAGGGACCGACTGCTTTACATCCCCTTCGAAGGATGGTACATCTCCTATACAACCCTCGCCTAAGGTTGTATAGCTTCCGTGCATACACTGATATACAAGCCGCTGGAAGATGTGTGAGGCGAGGACGCGGTTTCCGTTGGAAGAGTCGGTGATAAAACTTTATTTTTGTTTAAGAAGTCACTTAACAGGCCCTGTACAATTTTTTTCTAGTAACTTAGACATGGCTGGTGTAATACTTGTAGGCCTAAATACTGGCGCTGTCCACTGTATTTTTCAGTTTGTAAGAATTCCTGAATATTCCAATTTTATGTGAGACAGTTCCGATGTTTTAGTAGTTTACACGCAATTTCTAGTTACTTTAAACGTCGCTTACTAAAATATACAATCAATTGCTATGTCCTAGCGAAATTTAAATATTTATTACTAGTGTAATGTATGGGACAAGATTGACTGTGCGAAATTGACGCGAAAATTGTTTATATTTTTCATCCGGAGATACTTTACATGTTCGGGTCCTTTCTCACATTTACGAGACCTGAATTTCATATTAGCTAGTTTCATGGACGATCCGCTCCTGATTATAATATACAAATGTAAACGTTCTGTTTATTTCAAAAAGCACCTATTTCATGATTTAGTACCTAATACTTTTCCTACCAGCTATGCGAGGGAAATATGAATGTGTGTAATAAACAGTTTTACAGAGCTAAAATATTACCCGAAAGGGTGGAATGCCGTATAATCTTGGTAATAGGTCTCGAAATATAAAGTAGTATTTCTTTCTGAGGAAAGGAACGAGTTTAAATTGCTCTGGCCATTTATTTCTCTTATTATTTGTTGCATGACTGTTTAATTAAGAAGTTTATTCGTCGAATTAAAGACACTGTAAGGCAAATTTCAAACTTCGCTCTACAATTTATTGGCGAATTAAAAAACTATGTAAATATCTAAGTCCACTTAAAATCATGTACATAGTAAGCATTTGCAACTGACCATCCAGCGGCGTATCATTTTTCAAATAAATAATTTGGTGACAGTTCCAGTAACTGCGCCAATGGATAAAATTATTTGTTCGTTTTGTGTAAGTGGATGAGAAATAAAAAGAAATAAATTTTGACAAAATGCATCTAAAAAATAATAACGAATAAAACATATTATGTTGATATGAACAAATGTGTAATTTTGAAAGACCTGAAAAAGTGGGCATCTTTTTGCAATACAGCGAGTATGCCTCATTTTTTAAATGTCCATTTTTTATGAGTAGTTTCGTAACAGTATCTGTAACTACGCCAATGGATAAAATTATTCGGTCGTCCTCTGCGAGTAGATGAAAAATGCAAAATTTCTAAAAAATATTTGTCGCTAAAAAATAAAATTTTTAAAAACTTTGACACTCAAAAATGAAAACAGATAAAATATATATGATGTCATAAAAAATTATCTTATTCTGAAGCAGCTGAAAAAATATCGACATTACTAATGCTCTATCAGAATTAACGGTTGCAGTTTGGAAAGGATTCGACATCTCGTACAAACCGAGGAGACATCTCTATAGGGGGAGATCAATGCTTTTATAGTGCTTGGCAAGAAGGAATAATTGATAATGTACTATTTCTCACGACTTAGATAAGACAAGAGATAGGGGATCGGGGTTTCTCCGTCAGGTGGAATTACCAAGAATCAGCTTTTATGCAACTTCGTTACAGACAGGGTCTTGAAATGGAAAACGTTAGGCCTGTCCTATATCACAAATCACGTCACACTAAAAATTCTATCATTGGATATACAATTTTGAACAGGACATTGTTAGATAAGGTCTGTAAACTAAATCACCATATGAAGAGACATAAAATAAGTGAATCGACTCGTTTCAGTTTTACTTTAATAGATAATATTAATTTAAACTGGTACATGTATCCGAGTTAGCATAACAGGTTTAAATTATATGGTTAACATGGTCATTGAAGGTAATCTGAGCGTCAATTCTTAAACAGTGATTTTTTGCGCGTCGAATAGTTTATTTTAGAGCCATTTAAAAAGATTTATGTCGCCTATATGTAATTTGGTTAATAATTTTTTTATTCCAATATTTACAGACATTGTTTTTTCGAATATAGTATAAGACCATGAGTACCTGAGAAAATTCGTACTAAGTCATTACTAATCATTATACAGACATGTACTGCATCCAATGGCGCGAAAGAAATATATATCTGCTGATCGTCGGCATATGAGTGAAATACGCAGTGTTTAATTTTCATATATAAGTCGGACATATATAAAACAAATCAAATTGAACCCAAAAAGGAGCCTTGTGGAACGCGAAAGAAATATATATCTGCTGATCGTCGGCATATGAGTGAAATACGCAGTGTTTAATTTTCATATATAAGTCGGACATATATAAAACAAATCAAATTGAACCCAAAAAGGAGCCTTGTGGAACAACTCTTTCCAGTGTAAATAGTAATATTTACCTGCTGACTTCGATTACTCAAATAAAATTTAAACCGAATAGCATTATCTGATATTTCCAGATAAGATAGCTTTGCTCGTAATAAGTTGTTATTTAAAGAACCAAACGTTTTACTATAATCTAATAGATAAATAGATAGATAAACAAAGGAGCTGGTTATTTGGTATTTACCACCGCGAACTTTTCGGGTCTATTATGGGGCTCCTAGAATATATTCCTTATAGTACCTCTCCTATATAGTAGCCTATAGTATAGCTCTCCGCCTTTGGTTTTTCTTCTTCGAGTACTTAGAATCTCAGTCTCGCCAGACCTTCACAGTGGCACAATACGTGAACTGAGGCTTCCTCTTCCTCTTGACAGAACCTGCATGTTGCGTCCTCTGCCAGGCCCATTAGACTCATGTCTCCATTGATCGGGCAGTGCCCAGTTAGAAGGCCTAGTATTATTCTCATGGCCTTCCTATTCTGGCCTAGCAAATCTTCCGTGAATTTGGCCAAAGGTTCTTTAACGAACTCTTTGGTATGTGTCTGTCTTGGGAGATTCCTGCACCATTCCAGAGATTTATTTTGCACTCATTCCTTAGTGGTTGGCAATGTGCATGGCACAAAAGGGCCCAGGTCCTATTGGGGCTTTGAGCGCACCTTCCTTGGCCAGTTTATCAGCCTTTCCGTTTCCTCTGTATCCCTCTTGTCCTGGTACCCATGCTAAGGTCACTCTGTTCTGACTTCCCAGCTCTATAAGAGCCGTCAAGCAATCCCACACCAATCTTGTATTGATTTGCATAGAACTGATTGCTTTTATTATTTATTGCCGCTTGGCTATCAGAGAAAATGGCAATCGACGATAGGTGGTAAAGTTTTTTACATCTAAGAAAAACAGATTTTAAAAAACTCAAAACTAAACTTGATTTTAGATACTCTCACTACACTTTTTTAAAATGTTGGTGCTGACGAAAGTACTTCAATCTGGACGAGGAACCTTCTGCGAAACATGTAAATGTCGGACTGCTCATAGGCTGGCCTAAACTTTGGTTTTATTAATTTTGACTTTCCGAAATTTTTTATTTTTGCTGAAAATTCTGATGGGAAATTAATTTATAGACAAAAATGTACAAAAGGAAAATAAGAAACAAATGGAATAAACATGAACAAACATAAAAGAAGACGGGGACGGAAAAGGTTTAAAGATTCAAAGGCATGAAATATCAGTAAATGTGAATAGGGTAAGCGGAAGTTATAGTTGGTTGGTACTCCGTCCCGTGTTGCTGGCTAATTGGCGTTTGGCCTTGCATTAACCTGTGCACCACTGAGTGAGCTTCGCCTTGTATGAATATGTGTAATGATGGCAGGTCCAAGAGAACCCTAAGTGCAGCCATAGGAGTCGTTTTTATGGCTACCGTGGCGCACAGGCAAGCAAGCCTTTGTACGCCACCTAACAGCCTTATTGCTCCCGACAGCACCGTCTTAGTCCACCAAACCACTGATCCATAGATTATCGTGGGTCTCACTACCCTGGTATATAACCACAAGTTCATTCTGGAATATAGTCCCCAGTTTTTTCCTCACATTTGCCTACACCTTCCCAGACCGATTGTTGCTTTCTGTGTGACTTTTTGGATGTGGGAATTCCATGTTAATTTTTGGTCAAAAATGATATTTTGCTTCACAGGCAAATGGAATTTGCACTCTGTTGAGCCTTAGAGGCATTAAGCCTTCCAGTGCTCTTCTCCGTGTAAAAATGGCAACTGTGGTTTTGTGGGGATTTATGGAGAGTCCTTCCTTACAACACTATTTGTCGACAACATTTAGCTCTTTGCAAGGGGTTCGTCAACCAGAGTTGCCCACAGCAATGAAGATAGTACTCCTTCCTGGGGGGCAGCCTGTGCTCACTACCGCCTCAATGGAGGCCTCACCTAGATTGGATATTATAATCCTATTGTCTAGGCATATCACTGTTGAGACTCCTCTGTTTGATAGTGATAATTTAATAACACTGACATAATAATATTAAAGTGGTCAATAGCTGTAAGATAATCATCAATGATATCGGTAAATACCATCACTGTGTTATGTTTGGTGTAAAATCCTGATTGGCGGTGGAGTAATAGACTATTTGTTGTTAAGTATTTAGTACATTATGTAGATAATACGTTTCCTAACCTTTGACAAGACAGGTACGAGGCTTAGTGTTCTAAAATCTTTCTGGTGAATTGTTTTTCGCAATAGGTGTTACAATCGCTTATTTCCAGTGACATGGAAATATAATACTTTCGATGGTCGTGTTAATAATAAAAGTAATGGCCTTTGAGCAATGAGTAGACAAAGTTTTAACATTTTTAGTGAGATATTATCAACACTTGTCATGTTTGATTTGATATAGTGAAAAGCTTTTTCGACATCTTCTGTAGAGATTTTACTAAAAGTAAAAAGGTTAAAAATATCTACATATTAGTGGTGATTGCTTTCATAATGGTTTATAGTTCTTGAGTTGGAGGTACGGAATTAATAAAATACTTGTTAAAGTTATCTGGGCTGCGCAAATTCTGTGAGATGTCCATATTATTATTTTTGTTGTTTATACTCAGGTTTTCAATAGTTCACCATTCTCGAGAATTATATATTGGATTATCTAAACGCCATTCCAAGTAAGCTTCTTTTCTCTGAAAATGGTGTAACGAAGTATTTTTCGTTACCCAGATATGCCCAAGTTTTATTTTATTTAATCTCTTAAATATGTTATAGAAATTGCCATGTTATATTTAATTTCGACTATTCCGTATAAATTGTACCGCTAACAGCGAATTAGTTAGAAAATAATTAATATTTGTGATTGTCAATACCGCGTAAAAATATTTCACTTGTAAAGGTACAGATGAACTCAGGTGGGGAAGCGACAAGAAGAGTTTCTACATTTCAGACACGCCAAATCACGCACGAGGCAGTGCCTTCCCAGCGACCGACCACGTTAGACGTGCAGAGCTCTCCGTCCTGTAGTACCAGAGTAAGGTAAATTTTCCAAGTCCACAAATCCATCGTGGCGTTATTTTTCTAAGTCCGAAAATATTTTAAAATATTTTACAAGTCCGTATGACGTCACTCCTTCAGTACACGGGAATAATTTAATTATTCCGCATTTAGTCTTCTGGCTGCCGTCCCACGAGGTACACGTGTCCGCTGTTTGCTCTGGTGCTGTAGCGAAAATATCACAAGTCCCGAATTCAGGTAACATTTATTTTTCTAAGTCCGTAAAATCTATATTTGAATTATTTTTCCAAGTCCACAAATCCATCGTGGAGTTATTTTTCTAAGTCCCCAAAGACATTTCAAAGATTTTTACAAGTCCAGCTGACGTCACAGTGATACACCGCGCACCTATTTTCTGCTGTTTCTCCCACTCCTTCATCTCTGAAGGCAGTAATTAGATTCACACCGATCAGTTAGTCCTCCCGATCGACTCAGAGCCAGCAGACGTGTTCACGCTAAATATTTAAAACCTGAAGGTACCGTTAATTGTTCTAAGTTCACAAATCTGTATTCGAATTATTTTTCAAAGTCCACAAATCCGTAGTGGCCTTATTTTTCTAAGTCCATAAGAGACCAGTAGCGCATCCGTCTAGCGCCTACTCCCACTCCCATGGTAAGAGGTTTCGCTGCTAGAAGAGGACCTGTGCAGCCAAGAAGTCAGTCAGCCCAGGCGACTCATTGGGTTCAGACGTGTCCACTCCGAGAAAGCGAACCTAGGTGCCATCTGTCATATTCAAGGTGTAGGATTTTGGCAAAGTCCAGTCGACCAGCAGCGCATCCATCGGGCGTCTACTCCCACTCCTATCGTAAGTTGTTTCATTTTCAGAAAAGGATCTGAGGAGCTCTGCAGAGAGGGATTCCACTACGATCGCTCCACCGAAGCAGACATGCCCGACCGTACGCACAGGGAGTAAGTAAGTCCACAAGAGGAGTAGGTAAACTGATGTACTAGCAAGTACTGGATAACTGTTTCACTGTGGTTTTTATATATTTGTGTCTTGCTTTACTCGTCTGGTGTCCGTAACTATTCTGCACCCTGTTTATTCTTGTTAACCATATATTCTGTGTGTTGCAGCCTGCTAATCTGATCACCTGAGTCATCTGGTACTATTGGGGTTTTGCGTTGCTACGCGTGCTCCTCCTGGCATTTGATCAATTTTTCATAATAAATATTTAGCTTTGTACATATAGGTCTATCGTAATATACTGATTTTATTGAAAACTCTGAGTTTTACTGTCTGTGTGTGAACGTCTAATTTCCCATATATTGACCCACTGGAATAAACTTTCTCCACTTGAGCTGCTCAGCCTCGCGTATTCGGCTTGAGGGTAGTGTGTCCTATCACTTAAACTAGGACTGGCGCCCGAGTAATTCGAAAACTTGTTTCCGAAGCTCGTGTGTCAAAGAGTGGCCGCGCCTTTTCTCCACGTCAACGTGCGAGGTGGAGAAAAACGCGTCACAATGGATGAAATGACTAGGTTCCGCAGCTGTTTGTAGCAAATCCATTTAGAATTTACTTGCTCTATAGAATATTTATTATTTTTTTGTGCTTGTTTATATTTGGGATATGCAATATTTCTGAGTTTGACCATCAACTTAATATTGATCAACCATGATAAAAATAAACTCCTTTAAGTCAAGTCCTTCCTTGACCAGGAAAAGTAGAAAGATATGATTATGGATATGGTTAAGTCTCAAATTTTGGGAATTTTGGATGTTGAAAAGCCAAAATTTTTTTATGTCAAAGCTCCTCTGCAAAAATTTTGTGCTTTTTTGCGATTAATAATGGGAAAGATTATTGATGCAATTATTTTTAGAGAACATTAACTCGATAACGTTAAAATGTCAAAGAGATTCTTATCAACTTCATAAAGGAACTTAATGCTAATGAAACGGTTTTAGTTATCTCTGATAAGAAGGAGCAGTGCGGGATTCAAGTGGGGGGTGGCGGCTTTGGAAGTATTGGCTCTCGGTGATGTAACTTGAGAGGCGGCAGACATTCATTATTTTACAGCAAAAAGATAATTAAAGAAATTACAAATAACAAATTGAGGCTTAACAAAATGACTAACTTTAAAAAAATGTGCCTCCCCCCCTCCACTCAATATTGTATGCCTCTAACAGCGACTTTCATTCAATAGCCCCTGGCGGTGAGTATAGCAAAGCCGGCACCGAGATGAAGTCCGAAATAATCAACATGACGCAAAATCACGTTTCAAGGTTGTTTATCTATTCTTAGTGGTGTATATAAAATTATTCAACAAAATTCCAATTCTTCTGCAAAATGTTTCCAATTACTGTAAATGTTACTACTGCACCAATATGCAAATAACTTACAACATCCCAGAATAGCAAGATACATGCTAAGGCTAACTTGAATAGATAAACATATCATAAAGAGATAATGGCGTATTATAACTTGTGCATGAAGCGCATCATAAATCAAAACAAATATGAACCTTTTCAGTCGGGTTTATCTCTACTGGATTTTTCTTGTATGTTAGGCAAAAACTTTATAAAATGAACTAACTTAAAAAGGTCATTAATCTAATAATTATCCTGTATGATAAAGAAAAAAAGACCACAAAATTAATCACTAAGCTAGAGAATGACCCAAATTAAAAACCCCATTAATCTAATAATTAATATCATGTGTGGTTGTAAAGAAATGACCTCAAAATTAATCACTGCACCACTCAGAATTTAGAGAATGAAGGAAATTATTCCGATGTTAGCAGGTAATTTGAAACAGCGATTTAAATAAAACACAGGTATTTTGATAATGAGAAATGTAAACCATATATAACGTAATGTATGTTTATTTTTTTATTTATTTATTTTATCATTTCCATAGGATTCCGAAGAATATTGAATGTGTCATAAGAAGTCTTACAAATTAATAACAATAAAATACAAAATTAGTGAATAGAAGAAGCATTACCTAATAAAATTAAGATCATAACAGCATATAGTTAAAAGATACTTTTTTAGTTCTCTTTTGAATATAAAAAGGATTTGAATATTTTGTATTCGATTTGGTATGGTATTAAATGCCATCACAGCACGGTAGTAAGCACCTTTTTCCAGTGTATTGGTGTAATGGAGAGATATACGTAGTACATTACAATGTCTTGTAACAATACTATATTGTGTCCTGTACATATAACAATTCCTCGTGAATTTATCAGGTTTTTTTAACAAATAGAATAAAAAAATAAATGTATAATGTAGGAAGAGGCACAATCTAATCTAATCTAATTGTTTAAAAAGTGGCTTTCTAGGTTCATATATACACTTCTTGAACATACACCCAATGATTTTTTTTTAGCTATAAGTACACTTTGGCCAAATGATGATGATCCCTAGAATATAAAACCATAACAAATGTTGGATTGAACATGGGCAAAGTAATATACATTTAATACACTAATGTTAACTGATGATCGTATGTTACCTATGGCAAAATAAATTTTATTAAGTTTACTAACAATGCAGTTGGTGTGATTTTCATAAGTTAATCTAGAATCTAGGTCATTAATTTCAATATAATTACTGTTGTTAATAGTACTATTTTGAGTTTCATTAATACAGTTTTATTTTCGCTTAATATTAAATCATTAACTCGTCCGTAATTAGATATGCTTTCTACTACCTGACAACCTAATATGGATACGTCTTTTAAGTCCTTGGCTGCGACAATTAGTGATGTGGCATCTGCAAATGCACATACAGATTTTACAGATAGGAATGCAGGGAAATCATTAACATGAATAAGAAATAAAAGAGGTCCTAGCACAGAACCTTGAGGTACTTCAGTTATTAACGGCCTAGGGCTAGAATAGTGGAAACTAATTCTATCGTTATCATCAGTCTTCAAGCGTGTTCTGCCAAAGAGATATGATTTAAAGTGCAACTCCTCTGATACCCATATCTACTAAGCTTATTCAATAGTTTCTTATGATTAAGTGTGTCGAAGGATTTAGATAGATCAAAATAAATTCCCGCCACATATTTACCTTTGTCCAAACACGCAACAATATAGTTCAACGACTCGTATATGGCACTTTCCATTGATCTGCCTTCAACAAAACCATGCTGAAATTTTGTCAGGATATTATGGTCTTTCAGAAATGTAAACAGGCGTTTATATGTCGTAGTCACATGGTGAAATACGGCTTTTCGGGAAAAGCCTAGGCAGTTCATGAAATGCCGGCAGATTGTGTGAAATGCCAGCAGATTGTGTGAAACACCACCTCATGTTATATCCTATGACTAGGCTTTTCATGAAGTGCCTTAAAATTTTAGTATTTTCGTGTAATGAGAAGTTTAACAGGATCTGCCGTGATTTAGGCCATCGGCATTTCATGAAATGCCGTGATGCTGGCATTTCATGAACTGTCTAAGCCTTTCCCGAAAAGCCTATGTTGTAGACACATAGTGCAATACGGCTTTTTGGAAAAAGCCTAAGTAGTTCTTGAAATGCCGGCAGATAGTGTAAAATACCTCATGTTATATCATTTGACTAGGCTTTTCATGGAGTACCTTAAAATGTTAGTATTTTCGTGTAATGAGAAGTTTAACATGATCTATCGTGACTTAGGGCATCGGTATTTCATGAAATGACGGCAGATAGTGCGTAATCTGTATGTTACACGATTCGCCTAGGCTGAGAACCTGATTAGTCAGTTAATGTTATGATTCGTGCTTTACATGATCTGCCGGCTTCATCGCTAGGCTCATTCACGATATGACTAAATCGTGTCATTTCATGAAATGCCGATGGCCCAAATCACGGCAGATTATGTAAAGCACGAATCATAACATTACCTGACTAAATATACCAGGCTCTTCATGAACAGCCTAGGCGAATCGTGTAGCATACAGATTTCACACTATCTGCCGGCTTTTCATGAACTGCCTAGGCTTTTTCCGAAAAGCCGTATTTCACCATATGACTCCGACATATATACTAATCTTTCAATAATCTTTGAGAACACAGATAGCAAAGATATCGACCTATAATCCTTAATGTCTGTCTTTTTTCCTTCCTTTCTTATAAACGGGTAACAATTTGGCAATCAATTCATCAGGAAACTCACCAAATAGAAAGCATTCATTGATAACCAATGATAACGGACTAGATATCTCCTTGGCTACTACTTTAAGCACTGAACAAGGTATATCATCTAAACCGGCTGAACGCTTGTTTGGCAGGTTCGAAATAATGCTTTCGACTTCTTGGTGAGTTATGGGAAATAGAGGACAAAGCAGTTTGGTAAGCGTGAATTACATTCATGCTGATTATTGTAATCTGAAGTATCATGGGATAAAGTAAACTGGCCAACGAACAATTGAGCTACTTGAGATTGATCCTCGCTTTTTAGTCATTATTTTTTAGAAATATTTATTAATTATTTGCCACACTGCACTGGATTTATTATGAGATTCCAATATTATTTTGTTATAATAATTGATTTTAGTGTTATTGATACAGTCATTATATTGATTTTTTCGGATTTTGTAATATCGTTTAAGTTCAGCATTATTACTTATTACTGATAAGTGAAGCAAGTCTCTTAAATTATTAGACAATTCCTTGATTTCATTAGTAGCCCAAGGAGAACTACGTTTCTTAAAAAAAATCACGAAGTCTACAAAATAATAGAATTATTCTATTATTTTGTAGACTCGATGATTTGTTTTTGAAGAGGATAACAAATGTAATAGAAAAATCAGATATAAGGAAGAATATAAATAATATATTTAGTAAAACAATTATATGTGATAAATTTGTATTTATAAGATTATCGAATGCAAATTTTATCTGTAATATAGCTGCTGTTATGTCATTAATAAAATTGAATTTGCAAGTTCATCACAAGCGTTGGTTGGTTTGAGAAATGCCACTATCTAAGGGGTTAGCACAATTTACCCACTTCTGAGGCCCAAGTGCATGTAAGCGAACCCCCCGCCCTAGCAATCCAGAACCTGAGTTATAATTTGTGGAATGGAATACGCACGTCCTATATTTTCAAATATTTTAAGTACATATGCATAAATATGAAAATAATTTCATTTTCTTAAGATACTCTAGTTAACATTGGAAATGTCATAAAATGGAGATTATGTTGAGAGGTTCGTAAAATATATCTTGATTTTCTTGACACTCTAAATTCCAATTTGGGGTGATTGCGATTAAAGGCAATTTACTACATATTTATTCACAAAGGCAAGGAGTTTTTGTCAGATTACAGGTAGCTAGTTATATTCGGTTTGAAGGACATATGTTTTATTCAGACATGCTTTTCGTTAAAAGTACGTAGACATAAAAAGAAAGACTGGATGCTTATTATCAAACTCTCCAGGCCGTCGTATGCCAAAAGCGAGTTGTCATCTCCAGTTTTAATTGTTTTCATTTTCTTTCGTTAATGGTTAGATGCTTAGCCACTGAAGAGTACAAAAGTAGTAACTCGTAAAACACCTGCAGACACGAAATAATGATAAATTATCATAAAGTAAATTGCATTCGTTAAAGTCTCCATTACAAGAACTCGCGTAATTTATTAAACTTCATTTAATTGTTTCGCAACTAGTCTGCTAAAATTATCAATTTAAAGTTTTGATTAATGGTATAAATTTTAAACATTTATCAATTAGATACTAAAATAATTAACAATGATCATTACTCACATTGAAAATGTATCAAGTGAATTATTTTTAAGCAAATTATTTGATGAAGTATTTAATGTACGACGTAATAAATTAACAAATGCAAATTGTATCCAGTATGTACTTGGACTGATTTTAGCAACATGTCACTTGTCAAATTCAAATATTTTTTCATTTAGAATCATATAATTACAAAAATATATATTTTAAATATGTTATTATACACTAAGCTTAGCAACATGCTTATTTTACGAGAAATAGATCCATTGCATAGTATAATAAACTGTAACCTTATTATAGTGATGTATGTGCCATTGTGGAAAATAATAATAAACGTCTTTATTAATGAAGTAAGTTTAATAAATAGTTTTTAAGACTCTTTGATAATAGTCGCAAGTCCGAAATATATATCAGAGAAATCTGAACAAAACTAATGAAACAATAAACCAAGTACATATTTCTAGTTGGTTCGGGAAGATCCGCTACGAAAAAGAGGATTTTGTTGAGCAGTATTATTGTAACGTCTGGGAGGAGTATACTCGCAGATTGTAACACCGCACGGCCACTTCGATGGATTTAATAGACTCTCAAATTTAGACTCACGTATACCTAATTTGAAGGAACAGAAATCCTCATTGGATGTTAGTGATTGGCATTTGACATCAGCAACTTCAAGTGCTTCCCTCACATATTCCACGATGTTTTGTTCGGTAATATTTGGCTCGACGCATCCTAGATATAACCATGGACGACGCTCCACAGCATTAAATTAAGCCTTACTTTCAGTATTGGTACCTACAATGATCTGCTTGCGCTCACGGCCTCTACCACGTCTATGATGAACATTGATCCACCCATTTTCTTTAGAAGGATGGGTTACAGGCGTGGCCACTTGTTTGTTTTCATATTTTTTGCTGATATTATTGTCCTTATCACCATATTGCTTTTTGCTAGACTTAAACAGAGGTTCTTTTATGCTAGATTTTTCAATAGTAGGATTAGGTTTCTGCGTATTATTTTTAAATGCACTAACTTGAGAGATACTGGCCTTATTGTTATCGTTGATTATAGAATGATGATTAGTTAATAATTTGATTAAATCCTTATTGGACTCCGTTAGGTTTTTAACTTCGGTTTTCAGTTGGGCAATTTCCTCGTGTAGATATTTCGTTTCACTATGTACTATTTCACTAATAATGCATTTGAAAACATCACTATTGCAAAAAGTTGTAATTATTTCTTCCATTTGGTGCTTTTCTAACTGTCCTCTAGTGTCGGGGGGCATATTTGTTTTTAGTAAATGCTTCAAATATTTTGAACACAGATTTATACGTCCGCACGCGATGATAGCTACTACTATATACTATATACTACATATTGTAACTATTCTTTTGAATATTTATAATTATTCTGTTGAATATGTTTCATCAAAAACCTACCGCAGATTCCTTCCAATTAAGAGTGAAATTTAGTGTCTACACTTTGCCACTTAACCCTTACCTTTAAGAATTTTACAATATTTCAAATGACATAATAATATCATATATAAGCCAGATTACAGCAGACCACACAATATAACAAAATTACTGCTTTTGTAATAAATTAGTTTTTATCTCAGTTTTAAAAGCGTTCAAGCTAAAAATTTTTTAAACCATGTTTAACATTATTATACAAATGAACTGCATTATAGGAAAAAGACCTAAATACTACTGTAGAGTGTTTTGGCATTATGAGTGCTTGACAATGCCCAATATCACGATTATGAGTTTCATCCCTATATAACAAGTTCCTTCGCAAATATACGGGTACAGATATTAATAACAAGCGATGTACAAAGGTAAGTAAGTAATATATAACCACTTTAACTGACGAAATTAATCGGTGATGTGATCAAATTTTCTTAAGATTATTAATGAACCGACAGCAGGTATTCTGCACTCTTTGAATGCGATTTTTTGTGTTAAGTCTAAGTATACACGGTGTCTCACCGGGAACTGAATCGATCGATATAGAGAAAAGTACGTATCCACAAAAACGCAAAATAACACTAACACTGTAACATGCGTATTAATCGAATTGAAGATATGGCATGAACTAATATAGCATAGATAAGATCAATTTAAAATATGATTTCATTTTAATTTAATAATTGCTCAAAATTCCGCCCTCGAACCTCGACACATTTTTCGCACCTTCGGATTAGTTCCTCATGGGTAGTTCTAATTGAATCCTGTGATATGTTTTGAAATGCATTTCTTCTTTGCATACAATCTTCAATGGTTGTTAATGGGCTCTTATAAACTTTATTCTTAATAGTTCCCCAAATGAAATAATCCAGAACTGAAAAATCGGGCGAGCGAGGAGGCCATAAGAAAGGTCCATTATTGGCAATCCATTTATCATAAAAAGTTTCTTGTAAATAATTATTAATTAAATATGCGTTATGTGGGGGAGCACCGTCGTGCTGATAAAAAATGTTTCTATGTTCGGCGAGAGGTAAATTCTCTAAATAGTTATTATTCAAATTTTGTAAGATATTCAGATATCTTTCACCTAAAAAAAAAAAAAAATTCACCTATACATATTAGCAGAAGAGAAAATTTAATTTACCGTTTAAATTTTCCTGATAAAATTGTAATGCCACCACTCTATCGTTTCTTATGACACAGTAAACATTGAACTGCCAACTTTCCTGAAAGTTTCGCTCTCTGAACATATGAGGATTTGAGCCACTCCAATGATGCTAATTGTGCCTATTAAAAAGTCCATTTTTAGTAAATTTTGCTTCATCTGTCCATATAATATTTCCCAAATAAGAATCGTGACCCTCAGATCTTATTAGAATAAACTCACAAAAATTCTGTCTTATTAGGAAATCTGTTTCTTTTAATGCTTGAACCATATGGAATGAAAACGGGTGAAACTTATGTTTTAATAAGATTCTGTGAATTGAATCCTTGCATAGTCCCGATTCCAGAGCAGCTTGTCTTAATGACATCCTTGGAAAAGCATAAAAATATCCCAGAATGATTATTTCAATGTTTTCGTCATCAACAATACGCTTTCTTCTTTGCATTTTTGCCTTGACAGAGCCATAATTTTTAAAATTTTCCAGTATGCGTTTTACAGTGTTTGGTGACGGTTTCCGTTTTTCTGGATATCGAGTAGCAAATGTGCTGCAAGTTCTTGATATTACTTTATCACATTCTCCATAAATAATAAACAAATTTAAACAGTCTTCGTTGGTGTAATTTAAACATACTGGCATTTTTTGACATAAGATAATGGCTGATTTTTTCTAATCATGGCTATTTTGATGAAATGATTACAACAATTCATGAATTTCTAATAAAATCGCAAATATTTCAAAAAGTTATAACTATAACCCCCACAATGCTAATATCAGAAAAAAGGAAATTCAATTTTACACAACTTGACGTAAAAAAATACAGGGTGTTTCATTTGACCTAAACAAGTTTTCGCGGTTTGAAGTTGACAAGATGTAACACGAAAAACGGAACACTTGGTATGATATTATTGAATTTATCTCAGTTGTAGAATGTAGTTATCCTTGTGTTCTTTTTATGTGACAAGAAACAAATGAGGATCTTTTACACGAAGAAAGTTATAACGGTTCTTGCGAACCGTTGCACCTGTCAAGTTTTCTATAAAATGTCAAATATCTCTGAAACGGCTAGGTTTAGGTATAGGATATGCTACAAATTTTCGACTCAGAATTTTATGCTCTTTTCGAAAACCCTAAAATATATAGGGTGTTCCATTTGAAATAAGCAAGTTGGTATCGACTTCCGGTATAAGCGGAAGTGCCAGCTGCTTGTAATTATTTTAGTTGGATTGGCCACACCGACACCGACGTTAGTAATTATCTAAATTTTCAAAATTTTCTGATGCGTACTTTTCTCTATATCGATCGATTCAGTGAGACACCCTGTATATAAGCATAAAAGAAAATTGGCAGCAAAAGTGAATCACACTGTTTTTTCCTGGTTTTATAATTAAAAACATGTTTATTTGCATACAGTAGCTTTAAGCTTGAGACTTCATTATTAAATTATTAATATATTCATTGAATCTTAAGTTGATATCTATTATGACTCCTAAATTTTTGCTCTGTCAATAAATGATAACCTTTCATCATTCAGTATAACATTTAAGTTTGACTTAAGATTTTCATATTCATTTTTTGGACAGTAAATTAAGTTTTAATTTAAGATTTTTACAAATACGAAACTATTTTACTACTATCCTCGTTATTATTTTTGGATACTAATTCATATTATTGGCAACTAAATATAGTGTAAATAAGTTGACAATCCTCTGCATAGTAACGAACTTCTGAAAAAGTTGTAACGCTATACACGTCAGATATGTATACTACAAATAAAAACGGACCCAATATGGAGTCTTGCGGAACTCCAGATGTGACTAGCTCAGAAGAAAACATACCTAGGTCTGTGCTGACAATTTGTTGGCTACTTTCCAAATATGAACGAAAAAACATTAACGACATTATCTAAACCGTAATATCGCAATTTTACTATCAGTAAGTTATAATCCACTGAGTCAAAATCCTTTGAAAAGTGTAATAGAACCAGTATGCTCGCCAGTCTCTCATCAAGATATATGACTATAGCCCAGGCGGTATCTGCTTAAAATCACCTATGTTTGGGTGAATCGGGTAGTAAGGCAGATTTTTTGCTTAATCGCTTCTAAAAACGATAAGAAATGATAATTTCACTATGCGCTAGTTTGAAAACGGGGGCGTAATTTTTTATTAAACAAAATGTGAAAAAATTCCTAAAAATTCCGTTTTTTTATTCTTATTTTTTCATATATCTCAGTAACTATCGCTTTTAGAGAAAAGTTATAAAGTGAAAAAGTTTTGTAATTAAATTTGAAATAGCAGGTTATTAGTGGAATTTTTTTCAAATACTTATAGTATACGTAGGATCTTCATACTTGGCTAAAGAAAACTTTTTAATATAATAAATCTTCCCACCAAATGTCATCAAGATCGGACTTTTAGTTTTGCATAATAATTTTTCAATCTAAACTTTATGTTGAAAATTTGCAAATTTTCAAAATGTTGCTGAGGCTAAAACTAAAGCATTGAGAAAGTTGAAAATTTTTGGACATATAAAAGAGCACTCAAATTTTCAAATCCAGTTTGAGATATTAAAATCCGTTAATTAAGAAAGCCTAGGGAATTGTTTAAAAATTTGGCAAATTTTTTTGCTTATAAACAAATGCAATAATTTTGAACATTTTTAACGGATTTTTATTTTTCAAATATATTTTGAAATTATTCGGAAAGACGCTTCTTTAAAAAAAACAGAATGATTCGGTTATTAGAACCGGTGTTATGATAGACTAAAGTTGAACTCAATTTATTTCGTCCTATATTGTTTTGTACTGCTTTAGGTCTCTAATACATTTTTTTAATTTTTTCTATGTGTTTTAGCAAAAAATGTTTTAGACAAAAGTTGTAGGTCTAGATGAGTACTATCCAACGATGTATCGCATTTGATTCAATATAAAATTTTAAATACTCCTATGATAAAATATTAAAAATTACTTGTTGATTTACATTACTACGCCAGTTCTACCCGAAAGATTCAAACGGTTAAAGTTTGAGTAATAAAGATATTAAGTCATAAATGTTTTTAGGTACCGGTATTTTAGAACAACCACTTCTGTTACTTTAGTCTGGTCGATAGCCGAGTGGGTTAAGGCGCGAGGTGGCAATCACACGGGCATCGCATCACCGGGTTCGAATCCTGGCTCCGGCACTGTCGGAGGAAGTGGTTGTATGTCCGCGTTTTTTCAATGTGTAACCCCCTTCCGCATGAGCCCCTGGCTTCTGGAATTGGGGTTGTCTAATTTCTGTGGTGTTTAATTAATATAATAAATAATAAATAAATAAATAAACACCACAGAAATTAGATATAATAGTATACACTTTGTACTCTCTTGATAAAGGCCTAATAAGCCGAAACCTTTGTAGAGAATTTTAAACAAAGTAATTTGATACATCTAAAAGCAGTGTTTACTTAGAAACAAATATTTTTAAGACGTTTCACAAGGAACCAACCACAAACTCAGTTCAGTATACTAAAATATTTACCAATGCCGTACTCGTGCTGTGTCCAGCTCTGAAACCTTACTGATTTTCTGGTGGCAGCTTATATTTATTAAAGTACTGCATTAATTGAAAATTGACGATTTTTTCTAAAATTTTACATAAAATAGAAGGCAAGCTAATAGGACATAAATAAAGTGCTTTTGGACTATTTGTCTTTGGGATAGGAAATACAATAAAAAACTTCTTTTATTTAAGGGTTTAAATAAGTTTATTTTCACAATTTTGTTGTTAGTAATTCTGTGTATTCCTTCCGTTTCGGAAGTTCGACCATTGTAATTTCAAAATATTTAAATATTTTTATACTTTTCTATGTTTTCACTACAGAGGTAATTAACTAAGTTGTTACGAAGGCACAAGTGATTACATAATCAAACTGTACATTATAGTTAATGTTTGCTCATTCTGAATTTCCTGAATGGAAAATGTAGGATGAAAGTACGCACAAAAGCAATTTTACAATATAATATTCTATAAAATGGCGGGTGCGCCGGCACTAATGGTCATTTTCATCGTTTTACATTTAAGTAATGATTAACTAAATATACATAACTATTTAAACTCCGTTTTACTGCAGTTTCTTTTCGCCGTTGGATTTTAAAATGGATTTGGTTAAGTTTAAGTTTTAAGTATCGATCTAGAAGATTTAAGCTTATATTATTGTGAACATACACTTTAATTTTGAGCAGTAACAACAATCTGTCCATTTTCTGGCTAAAAAATTGCATCTATTAAAAATGGAAAGTGCGAAAAGAAGCATCAAAGGGCATGTAATGTAAATTCAAATGACTATCCCATGGGGACAGACTGAAGTACTTAATATTTTTTTTAAATAAAGATGTAGATACTTATCTATGTTACTTGAAACAAAAAAGCCGTTTATGTCCTCAAAAAATATAACAAAATAGGAGACAAATTATCTTACAACCAGTAAAACCGACAGCCAGTCCAGCGTCCAAAGAAATCCTGAAGCTGATTTTCCAACTGCAGAAAGGGCTGCATAGTTTTTCTCACTTATAGAAAAGCAGAGCTTTGGTGTTCTTACTGTACGGTGAATGCCAAAAAGTGTTCCGTTTGAGCATCGTTCTGAGCCCGACGAAAGGTATGACTCAGAAATTTTGAAAGAAGGAAACGATGAAATAATTTAAATTAAATTAAAGTTCCTCTATTTCACTTTTTGAAGTATCAGAAATGCCCACAGAATAACTTCTGATACTGTTACAGTTTTTTCTATTGCCGCTACTATATCAAAACGGCTCAAAATTTACCAACAGATAATGGTAATGAATATCGCATACGAGCAAAAATTGCTTTAGAGAAGCAATACAAAATTAAAGATAATTTAACTCCAGAAGAAAAGTTATCGATAAATTCTTTAAAACGCGGTGAAAGTATAAAAATATTGCCAGCAGACAAAAGGTAATGCCACAGTCATTATAGATAAAGATATATATATATAACACAAAAATCATGACTCTTGTAAATGAGGGACCCTACTCAAAACTAAACAAAGATCCCACAAAATCAATAGAGAGCAAAATTTACAGAACTTTGTTTAAATACAAACATGAATTTAATGATTTTGAACTAAGGAAACTTACACCACATCATAGTAAGCCTCCTCATTTTTATGGATTACCAAAGACACATAAACAAAATATTCCTTTAAGACCAATTGTTAGTTCTATTAATTCACCATGTCATAATTTGGCAAAATTTTTACTTAAAATTATTGATCCATTATCTGGAAATACCGATTCATATATTAAAAATAGTAAACATTTTATAGAAAAAATTTATGAAAACGATATTCATGAATCACACCTGATGGTTAGTTTTGATGTAGTTAATCTTTTTACCAATGTTCCGGTAGATGAAACCTTAAAAATAGTTAAAGGCAGGTTGCTAAATGATAATAATTTGGAAACTAGAACTAAATTAAGTGTAAATAGCATAATGGAACTCTTAACACTGTGTATAAAAACAACCTATTTTCAATTTGACAATGAGTTCTATCAGCAGGATTTTGGTATGGCTATGGGGTCTGCATTATCACCAATTTTAAGCAAAATATTTATGGAGAACTTTGAAAACACACGTTTAAAATTGTATAAACAAACCGGTTGTCTGGTGGAGATATGTTGACGACATCTTTGCAATTTGGCCTCATGGTGTCGATTTACTAGATAGTTTTTTGAAAAATATAAATAGTAAGGAACCGTCTATTAAATTCACATTAGAAGTAGAAAGTAGGAATGAACTACCGTTTTTAGATGTTTTAATTAGAAGGGTAAATAATAATAAATAATAAATGTTAAAAGGGGTGTTGTAAAATGTTTATACGATAGGGCCAAAATAATTTCATCTAATAATTTTTTTTTTTTTATACATTTATTTAACGTCGGCCTATTTCCATCTAATAATGAAATATTAAATAACGAGAAAAATGTATCAAAGAGGTTCTAGTACAAAATTAATGTTAAAATTAGGGACAATCAGGTACGACAAAAACCTGAACGTCATTATACAGCAATAATTCTGTATGTATACGGACTATCGGAAAAGCTACGCCGTATAGGTGACAAATTTAATGCTAGGACGATATTTCAAACGGGGAACACTTTAAGATCTATTTTAACAAAAACAAAACCGATAAACAGGGAGCAGAATTCAAAAAACTGTATTTACAATATCCCGTGCGAATGTGATAAATGTTATGTGGGTGAGTCATTCAGACCTTTCAGTGTGAGGTTGGATGAGCACAAGAATTACATTAGAAAGAATGAAATTCAGAAATCAAAGATTTGTGAACATGCTTGGGAAAACGGACATAGAATAAATTGAGACTCGGCAAAAATTTTAACAAAAGAAACAGATACCAAAAAAAGAAAAATTAAAGAATCAGCAATAATCTTATTAAATAAAGATAAGTGCGTATCGAATTGGTCTGTAGATATTTGACAACATGGCTACCAATGTTAGAAGAAGAACTTAACAAACTCAACATTATCTAAAAGAAAATATCATCAGTTCTATATTCTGTGTAAGTAGTAAGTATCTATGGAAATAACATAAACAGAGTCTTAAAGCTGTGTATTTGACATACCTACACAGCAAAATAAGAGTTCTTCTAAAAAAAAAGCTTTGAAAACGGAAAGAGATTACTTTCCGAATCGTCAGCAAAATACATTATTTCTGTGTTTATTCCGATTTATATTATTTGCAATCCTTTGCCGTAAACGTCACGGGCGCAGAGGCTTTTTTCCAATAATTCTATTATTTTGTAGATTCGGTGATTTGTTTTTGAAGAGGATAATAATACATGTGGTAGAAAACCCAAATAATAGGAAAGAATATTCGTAGAATGCCACAAATAACTTTCAGACAAAATTTCCTCAAATTTTATTGGACTAATGAGGTTGATATTATTCTTAGTTATTTTCATACCAAATAACATTATGGGGGGGGGGATCGTTTTAGGGTTACAAAGAATAATTTAAGAGCAGATTTAAAAATATTCCAGCTTAATGTTTTTATTTTTTTAAAAAATGTATTTTAACAAATTTTATACTTATACCAAATGTAAACTTTTTTGGGGGCGAGACCAAAAAAAATGAAAGTCGAAAAATAAGGAATGGACAGCCAAGTTTACAATTGTTTGGCTTGTAATTTTCAATGTTCTGTGGGTAAAAATCAATGTAATGTCGATGCGTCGTTTATTAAAGTCAAAATCATGTTAACGCGCATAAAGGAAGACTGCACATAGATCGAATGGTGTGTATTTGGAAGAAGCTGGCGCACTCACAATGTAACGGCCTGTAAGTAGCTCAGATTTATAACCTATACAACATTTATAGGACTAAAAGAAGTATAGGGAAGTAACACGTGACATTGCCGGCTCAGTGGGTCAACGTTTACATGTTAACCGTGGGATCCCGGGTTCGAATCCTGGCTCTGATATGGATGTTTAGTGGCGTTTTTCATCTGTTATCGATTTGGTAACAGTACACTAGATGGGCTTGTGTGAGAGGCAAGACGGGTAGTCGCTGTACCACTCCTGAGTTCGAGTCTCATCTACGGCAGATGGCAATGTCGTAGGAAATGGTTGTTGTGACTTGGTTGAGTGGTGGAATAACTAATGCTAAACTCCGCCACGTCGATTAAAAAACTAATTTAAATTATTTTTTCAATTTCACATTTTATGATACAAAACATTATAATAAACAAATTGTACTTTTATAATTAAGAAATAAATCGAATTTCAGTAATTATGTGCTAATACTGTGGCGAACTGTATAGATATAAAGTGAACATATAACTATAGTCTAAAATTTACGGGTAGTTCGACTCATCCAATTAGTTTTAATCATAAACATTAAAAATAAGTACGAAACTATAAAATCTAATTATCCAGAGATTTCATTTAAGATATAACAAGCCTATTTAAAGTTTTAAACTACACCCGCTGTAACAAAATTGCTTTAAGGAAATTAGAGCATTTTAATGCCTCAGAGTTGAGACATCGTATCAGCTACAGAGGGGAATAAAATCAGTAAGAAATAAGTAAGTTATTTATTTATTTATTAGATACTACTAATGGAAAAACAGAGAATACTGTTATGGTTTTATTAAAGATTGGACCAAAATTTCAAATTAAAATCGACTTCAATCACTACGATAAATTTTGGTCTACTTAAAAAATATGGAATTCAATGTATAGGCATGTTAAAAATAAAAATTCTTGGTTAAGAAACCCCAATATATTTCAATATTATTGGTATGGTCATGGACAATAAATAATTGGACAACTATTTTAGCCTAGTGCAAGTCTATCTATGTTTGAATACGCAGAAAGAGGTCCAAATAGGACAATTATTATGGAACAATTTTGTTTTATATTTTAAAACGGTGAATATGTAGAGTTCATATCATGAACGTTGTCGTCTCGTCATCAATTCATGTACTTATTAATGACATGAGATTGTATCTTTGTAGATACAAAGCGTAAATAACAATGTTACATCTGCTGGGGCTACGACAGAAGTTCCAAACGTAACGATACAAATGAATAATACAATCACTAGTTGTAACCACAACCAACGTTCAGCATTCCGTCAGTTCTCTGTCAATTCAGTAGCGTGCAGCTAATGTATATAATTCATTGTCTATTTCTCTTCGTTTTTTATAAGTTTTTAGTGTTTCTTACTGTGATATTTTAAGTTTCCTGTAATAGTTTAAGAGACCGCGATTAATTTCATGACCGAAAAACATATGGCTGAAACTTGCACCATATGTAGAGGTGGACTCGGCAATCAGAATGGTTCTGGTCTGTCAGCGCAAAGCTGCTGCGTTTGGATACCAACGCCTAGCAAATTTGATGGTTGGGACATGATTTTGGCTAAACGAATTCCGTCGGTCTGCCGCGGCGCAGCTGCTGCGTTTTCAAAACTAACCGCTTCAAACTTGCTACGTGGGACAAAAAATTAGAGTGAATGAATATACGTGTGAAACTTTATGGTGGATATGAGCCTGATAACTGAAAAAGCGGTAAATAAAAGGTGTGGCGCCACCGCTGTTCCTTATAAAACTGATTACATCAAAATTCAGCCATTGGCGGCATACTCACTACTTATGTTAAAATGCACATAGTTTAATGATTGTTTTTACAAAAGCTGGTTTTTATGACAATTTCTAACCCGTTGATGTAGGAAGTTAACACCAAATTAAAAATATAATAACTGAACATTATATTATTGCTCAAGTAAACAATAATCTATATTATAAATATAGAAGTGTACATATATCATACTGTTTCTTAATACCAATCTATAAAAGATATAATAGGGATTAAAACATAATATTTTTAGTCGCAAACTCCTCTATAAAATTCCTATTTTACTATAAGGAACGTAACCAGACTGCAACCAACTGCTACTCTCCGGGCTATGTGCCCCGCCGAGCGCTGAATTATAAGTTACAAGCCTGGCGCGTTAAGTGTAATAATTGCATATTACCATCAAAACGCTAATGCTTCGATTACAACAAACACCAGCCGAAAGACTGATCCTACTTAAAGGAGCTCTCGTGCCAGTCGTCACACACCACTTGCAGACTGCAGTTTCAAGCTGTTGGCTCTCGTCAGTGCAAGATAGGCATGTGACGACCGACACGAGGATCACTTGACCATTTAATACATTTCGGTATCTTTGGGATAGCGACATGTAAAATAGTCAGCAGGCGCCATCTAGCGGTCCAGTCTCTGTTGCAATCGAAAAATAAATAGCCTGATTGGGCTTAGCATAGTTCAAATGTGTTTTTAGAGGGCGGAATATTAAAACATAATATTTTTAGTCATAAACTCCTCTATAAAATCCTTATTTTACTATAAGGAACGTAACCAGACTGCAACCAACAGCTTAATATTAGGGATTACTTAAAACGATGAAATAAATACAGTAACTTTGGGAATCAAAAAATTAAACATTAAAACAGATCATAAGTACTTAGTTAAGTAGTAGTAGTAATAGTGAGTTAGTTCGTTCGTTGGTTGGTTGGTTAAGTAGTTAGTAGTAGCTAGTAGTTAGTTTTTCTTTATTTTAATGGAATTCTACATGTTTTATAACAGTTTTTTAAAATCAGAAATCATAAAAATAAAGATCATTTAGTTTTAAAAAATTTGTTTAGTTTGTAGTACGTAACTCCTTTATTTTTAATTTTTTGCAGACGGCGTTGAGTATCCTTCAGATAATCCCAAAGAAAAAATCAAGTGGAGTTAGGTCTGATGACCCAGCAGGCCACCTAATAGTTCCATTAGTAGATATTACCCGGTTGTCAAACTTTGCACCAAGGTAATTTCCTACAAAACCAACTCTTCTAGAATTTTAAAATGCTGCCGGTGTGGCTGACCACGATCGGGATATCTTTTATAATATAAACGTGTGGCCGCATGGACAGTTTTCTGACATTCGCCGTAAATTAAGAGTAAATCTACCTTTTCATTTTGTGTATATTGCATCGTAAATCGTATCTCATTTTGAATAAAGCACCTAATTATAAATTTACAAATAATAAATACGCCTCTATTTAAAATAAAACATACAGGGTACTCCTTGAAAAATTGGAGTTATGATATATTGAATATCCATGAAATGGGAAAAACATTTCTAAATCCAAGCAAATGAACAAAACAGACCAATTTTACATTTGATTTATTGAGAAACACCCTTTTATTTAAATTCAAAGTCTACTTTGAATTTTTTTAAATTTGTTCCTGAATTCCAAAGCCAACTAGAAACAGCAAATAAATGCCATTCCCAAGGTCATTTTTCATCCGATTTTAAGTCTGAAAAAAGCTCTGGAAAGAGAAATTACAGCTATATAAGAAAAGTGATTTAAATATACAGGGTGCTATTTAAATAAGAAAGTTGTGGCAATTTTCGGCCATACCGGAAGTGATTTTTTTTACCACCGAATGGTCAAAATGTGGCCATTGATACCTATATTTGATTTCCCAAATTTCATAGTTTTATTTTAAACTGTAGAAATAATAGCGGGGGGGGGGGGGAGTTAGTACTTTCTGCGTCACCCCGTATACCTATTAGATCATTTAAAATAAAAATGTCAAATATTCATTGTAAAAAAATTCCTAATTGTAAACGTCACTTACCGGTATCCTACTGGAGCTTGTCACCCAAATCCAAGAATCGCCCCCAGGAGCCGCTCCTTTGCTTCCAGTCTGCTTCATGATTTCCTCGTCTTTTTCTTCGAGGTCCCCCTTTATTTTCGGATTAAAAAATTCCACTTGGGCTTCTTCATTCTGGGTACTCAAAAAATTATATTCAACCCCATTTTTCACATTTCTTTTAACGCGATTAAAAGTCTTGTTACCGCTGCTATTTAAAAATTCGTAATCTTTTAACAATCTTTTTAATTCGTCTCTGAATATCTCGCTCCTCAGTTCGTTAAAAAAATATTGATTGAAATCATTTTTCGCAACGAAATCATTTCGTACTTCTGAATTTATTAAACGGTAAATATAGTGCGCCAAAAAAATCTCTGTTAGAAATATGAAAAACACGCAACATAGTACCCGCACCGTGTAACTCGGATTTATTTCGTGGATTGAAAGTTTAGATGTATTTCGCTCGCCAGGTTTTTCTTTTGAATCTGTCGCTGACATTTTATTATTTTTTATTTCTATTTCATCGCGAGTTGAAAACGCGGAAATCGTGTACCAACCACTAACGCAATGTTCTGCGTTATACTGACGCAAAATAAATTCTGGGTTGGCTAGAACTAGAGGCACTTTCCTCTTCGGCGTTTACGATGCGCGTTGTATAAAATATTTCACTCACCACTCACTTACTCACTATAACTTTATAATGAATGCTTATTATGTGTTAAAATCTAGTGTCCTCTTTAGTCTATTTTTAAGAAAATTTTGCTCTTCTTAGTCTCAGTACGGATACAAACTAAATTAATTTAAATTTCAAAGTGTTCCGTGACTTTGACACGTCGTGAAGTTTCGAGTCGAGTCGGTGTCATATGTCAACAGTCGTCAGTCGTACACGTTGCTTTGTTTTCCTTCGTTTGTTGTTTGTTTCGCAGCGACTATCTGATTTTTAAAGCTTGGGTAATTACAAAAATATATATACCCAATAGTAATGACTGCAAACGAATTTTGTAAAGCCTTACCAAAAGTTGTAAGTCGTATTATATTTAAATTAACTAGCATATTATGTGGGATTATATTTTTTGAGGTTAGGAACTACATGCACACTTGAATGGATCATTAAGCGAGGAAACTTTAATACAGCTAGGATGCTTAGACGAGTCGGTTGCAGAATATAAAAAACTGGTAAACCTCATAAACAAAACGGAAAAAACTCTGGAGGAATGTTTCTCAGTGTTTAATGTTGCCCAAGCAGCTACGAGGAGTGAGAGTTCAGTTTATTTTGCCGCAAAAAGCGTTATCGAAGACTTTGCTGATGATAACGTTATATATTTGGAATTAAGAACTACTCCCAGAGTTGAAGATGGCATGTCTAAAGAAGATTATATTAAATCCGTCTTGAAAGCTATAACGGATAACGAGAGGGATATAATCGTTAAGTTAATTTTGTCAATCAATAGAGGACATGATGCAACAGATTCACAGGATAGTCTCAACAACATTTTGAAAATGAAAAAGGAGTATCCAGATATAATAAAGGGCATAGATCTAAGTGGTAATCCATATCAAGGACGATTTGAGGAACACTTATTTAAAACAGCTAAAGAACAAGGTTTATATACCGCAATCCATTGTGCAGAGGTTAAAAATGATAAAGAAGTAGAACAAATTCTTAGCTTTGGACCTGACCGTATTGGCCATGCTACGTATTTGCATCCAAATTTTGGTGGTTCGCAGGAAAACTGGGAACTCTATTGTAAGAAGAATATACCCATAGGTATGTCAAGTGAAGTTAAAAATTGAAAAGATAAAATCCATTGCTTAGAATAGACTTACGGTAGTTTTATAGAAGTGTATCACACAAGTCAACCTCTGCGAGAAATCGTAGGTCATATCGCATACCATAATATGATTTCCGTTTATAAGTTGGTACATCCTATTTTTTCTATATTTGAGTAAAATTTGGTTGAAATAAAATAAGTTACAAGCAGGATATTACCCTCTTAGATGCGACACTATTATTTTGATAATTATTGTCAAAATAATATTTTCATTTTAAATAACAATAACGTAACATTACTTTCTGGATTTTTTACTAAAAGTAAAGGCATAAAAACTTGACTTACATTAACTTGAATCGAAGCTACATAAACTATTTATAATGTCTAATTGTTTATAAAAGAACAAATTGATATTTTGACCAAAAACTTTGTCTTGTGTAAATGAAAATTGAAGAGGACATTTTTTCTTTATGATTTTTATTTCAGACCAAGATCTGTAAAGCCTGCTAACATAAGCACCCCATGCCTTTTACAATTTATCTTTGTTGAACAAAATCTTAATATTTATTTTTTTTTACGTTTTAGTTCGGTTGTCTATTAAAGCGTGTTTTTTTTAGTTTTTTTAAACTATAATTTTTTTACAGTGGGATCCGAACCACTTCTTGGGGATAATTTATATTCGAAAATTACTTGCAGTAGGTGGGGCTCGAACCCACTTCTCTAGGTATTCTCAGAGAAAAGCTAGACATGTCAATCCTCCAAACTGGCATTGCTGATAAATAAATTCTATAAAACTTCCGTAAACATGTAAAGCGTATCTGGTTGTTTAGCTCACTTGTCATATATTTAAATTAAGAGTAACCTTTATTATAATACTTTGTTTATATTACATGTTTTAGAGTGCTGTTTAACATCGAACGTCGTATCTGGAACATCCAGGAGTTATAAAGAACATCACATTCAAGAATGGATAAAAAACAGTCTGCCATATTCCATAAATGTAAGACAATTCTTTCTTCATATTATTTGTAAATACCTAATATAATATTTTAGGAATAAGAATAGGATTATTGTCAAACGAATTATAATGTACTAGCACTAGCTGATCAGAATTAGATCAACAGTATAATATGTAGAAAGGTTTTCATACTAGATTTTGAATAAATGATAATTATCTGCTAGAAACCCAAAAAAAGAATTTTTCTATTCCTATTTTTATTTCTAATTATAGATGTTCATGGTTTTTGTATTTAAAATTAATAGAAATATGTATAACAATGGAATATTTCTGTGGTAACTATTATTACGTATCTATCATTAGTAGAAAACGTATTGAACCTGATTTATAAGCTATGGAATTAACGTGTTTTTCCCAACTCATTTTTTGATCTAGAGTCATCCCTTGAAACTTAATACAATCCGCATGCTCAGTGGATTGATGATTCATTTTTAAGGGTGCTATATTCATGATTTATATTTTTTGATAAAAATGACATATATTTTTACATATATTAACTATCAAACCATGATTTGATAGGTTTCACTGTTACATCTTTTGGTTCAGATCTAGTATCGTCACTTACCACGATTTGCTTTCTCTCCCTTAAATAATTGGACACCCGTTCATTTGGAAATCCTCGCACTCCAATTCCAGATAATTTTTCTAAAAGCAGTTTATGAGGCAGTCGAGCAATTTACTGAAAATAAAAGCATTAAATAATCATAATAATAATAATGTATTTTATTCATCACATCGAGTTACACACATAGTCACTTCAGAATAGGTATTCAATATTGTTTAAACAATGTTAATTAAAATATAATAAACACACTGCAAAATGATGCAAGTTGAACACTGCTGCTTGTTCAAGATAACTTGAAATACCAAATTATGCAATTTAATACTTTTTTCTGGATTATAACTGAGAAAACAAAGCAGTTTTTCAAGAGCTGCTATAGACTGCTTCACATAATGCAAACAGTAACTAGTAAATTAGTTTTATAATTTATGTTTCAGTTTTTTCTCCGTAATAAATAAATTTTCCGTTTTTTTAGACTGACGATAAAGGGGTATTCTGTACAACCCTTTCCAAGGAATATGAATATGCATATCAGAACTTTAATTTATCAAGAAAAGACTTGTGGACTATATCTTACAATTCCATAGATCACTCGTTCGCATCGACAGAAGAAAAGGAGTTATTAAAAATTAAACTAGAAAATTGGAAGAAAACAAACAGGCAATGCTTTTAACATTATTTTGGTCTTCATTTTATAAAATTTAAGGAACTAATTTAATGACTGATTTTTCTAATTCTTAATTTATATGAAAATTGAAATTTCATTGTTAAAACATATCGACTCCTAGAGGTAAGGTCAACTTTTATCAATTTTTAATTAACTATATCACATGTAAGATTTAATAAAGAAATAAGGAAATTTTGATGTTTTCATGTTCATAGAAACTTAAGCCAGCCCTGTCCCCCCTTCCTCATCTCGAGCTAGAATGATGCAAAATCATTGAAGGTTTTTTATACCATCTAAACTACTGTGGTGAACTGTACATAGCTCTACTTACTATAAGAGTAATTTACTGCGATATTAATACACTAATATTTTTGAACAATCAATCGGCAAGAATATTTTCAAACGTCTTGTGGAAAAGTAATATTGTATGTCCAACAAAAAAAATAATCACCTGTTTTTATTAAAAAGTTTCTGAGAAAATAAAGTTTTTGAGTATTCTAACTATATTAAAGTTGTACTTTAAAGAACAGTTCCTTCAAACAAAAATTTTCATTTAATTTAAACAGATAGTACTTTTTCTTACCTCAACTTAAAGTAAAGTGACTAACCAAGGAGATCACCACTTGCCAATTCTCCGTCAGCATAACATATAAGGCAACTATTGGATTATCGGTAAATTCCCCACAACAGCTCTTTATATGAAGAATTCTCACTGCAAATTCTTGCACTGTAAACTCCAGATTAATCTAAATTCAGAGTACAAAAATATTAATCACTTGGTGTATCTCAACAGTTAAGTTTGTAATAAGAGTCTAAAAATTGGTAAGATAAGATGTTTCGTTAAGGCCCATAGAACAACATTTCTCCATCATCTGAAAAAGGTGTCTAAGCCCTGGCTGGGCACCCCTTAATTTTCGAAATTGTTGAAAATTAACCCGGAAAAAAATACAACGCCATGGGTCTAATTTTAATATATTTTCATACTTTTCTTAAGTAATTAGAAAATATTGCCAAGCAACATAGTTGTTCTTAAGAAAAGATGATTATAAGGTTCAAAAATAATTTTTCAATTGTGATGCTTTCTATGCACCAAAGCGATAGCAGACGATACTATTTGAATTGGTTGGCACTCTTTAAATGTTGATGAAGATACATCAAATGTATTATTATTATACTTATTGAAGATGTTTGATCATAAGGAAAAACTAAGCAAATTTACAGTCTCAACAGATGGCATAGTAAGCGGAATAATAAGCAAAAATTATTATTTTGTTTTATTTTTAAGAATTATTTTTATGTTAAGAATTGTCTCCAGATTATAAGATTTTTCCATAAAATAAACATTTAAAAGAGCTTAGTTATTTAGGTGTTGGTTGCTTCCACTTTTGAGCAAAACAAAGTCCTTTGAACCACGCATAGAACATGTTAAGTAGTTCATTTTCGAACAGGCCCAGCTCAAGGAACCATGCCAGCTCATCTTGCCCTCCAAGGAAACTATTTCTCTACAAACATAAAAACACACCACAAATAGTAGACAACCCCTAAATCCAAAGCCATGGACTGCCAGAAAGGGGATTACACATTTGAAAATACGCAGACAACATCTATTACCTACCCACCGACATTTCCAGCAGCAGGGATCGAATCCAGAACACGGCAGACTCTGGCCAAAGCAAATTTGCCACATAAGGCACTCTAGCTGACCAAGCTACCATGCCGGTTATATGCCTATATACTTTTTTTTTCTTGAAAATGGTAAGAGATAGAACAATGCCATGGCCTGGACACAAATACAGCATACAATTTTGCATAAGAATCTTATTTTATATTTTACTATCTTCTCGTGTGTAAAGCTCCACAGCAAAAAATAAGCCTTGCAATAATAACACACCAAGAGAAAAGAAAGACCTATCCATGTAATTGCATTAGAATGTTATTTATTTTAAAAACTACTATTCCTCTTACGCATTGAGAAAAATGTTGACTGTACCTTTTGAAAATAAATCCACATTTTTCGTTCTAATTTTTTTTTTTAATTATTGCATTTTTTAATTAAGCGTCAAAATATTATTGAATAATTAATTATTAAAAAATTTCATCGAGACAAATAAACAAATTTCATGATATATGCATGCATAATGCCCTCACACTCACAGCGGACCTTTCACAGTCTGGGGGGATGTTAGACCCTTCGTATTGGTCTGGCCGCTTACAAAAGGTCTTAAAATAGTCACCCAATATATATATATATATATATATATATATATATATATATATATATTGTTATTATACATGATTTGCAGGAAACAACTACTCTGCGGGCAAATACCCCGACCTGCATTGAATTACACCGTACAAATCATGAAAAATTGGTAGCCAATGTCATTTGTCAACTCCCTGACCAGACATAGACCGGTTTCGAACTTATTAGTTCTCCTCAGTATGCCATAGATCATGGAGCAGACAAATGACAGTGGCCAACCTGCTAGTCTTATACAGACTAATGTAAATGGTATAGCGGTGAGAGGTAATTGAATCCTCTCATGTGGTCTAATGCTACTATACACCAGACATCATAGATGTCTCTGTGGTGCATAGCGACTTGCCATTTTGCAAGTACCGAGAGCGGGGACCTTCGGCCCTTGGTGGACTTAACCTATATACTTTTATTATACATGATTTGCAGGAAACAACTGCTCAGCGGGCAAATACCCCGATCTGCATTGAATTACACCTTACAAATCATGAAAAATTGGTAGCCAATGTCATATATATATATAATTCAGGCTTGCTATTATAACATAGTTACCCCAATATTTCCTCCAGCTTTACAGCGTCTGGCGGAAGTTTGGACTCATGGAAAGTGTCTGGCAATAAATGTTGGTTCTTAATAATATTGTGTAAAAACATATATAAAAAACCAGCTATGTTACTTTAATGTAAAAGAATAATTAAGATTTTCAGTACCTGTTATTTTAAAAATTTTAGTTTTGTAAAAATGACGTACGCCTGGAGGCTCTGGGATCTTACTCTATAAACAAATAGTTGTATTGGGTATTTTAGTTGCTAATACATCTCGTACAAAATGTAGTAAAAAAAAATCTAAAGAGTTGACTTTAACCTTCAACCACACGTGTGAGAATCAGGCAACACAACCACTACACCACGGACGACTTTTAATGAGCTTACATACTTTTTGCTATACGAAAGTAAGAGTAAGATTTTTATTTACCTTCAATACCTATTATCTGTGAAAGGGCCTCGCTTTCAAGCTAGCGAGTACGCAATACGTTTTTACCTACATATTACACATTTAAAACATAATTTTAGTCGCAAACTCCTCTATAAAATCCTTATTTTACTATGAGGAACGTAACCAGACTGCAACCAACAGCTACTCTCTGGGCTATGTGCCCCGCCGAGCGCTGAATTACAAGTTACAAGCATGGCGCGTTAAGTGTAATAATTGCATATTACCATCAAAACGCTAATGCTTCAATTGCAACATGAGAGCTCCTTTAAGTAGGATCAGTCTTTCGATTGGTGTTTGTTGCAATCGAAGCATTAGTGTTTTGATGGTAGTATGCAATTATTACACTTGACGCGCCAGGCTTGTAACTTGTAATCCAGCGCTCGGTGGAGCACATAGCCCGGAGAGTAGCTGTTTGTTGTAGTCTGGTTACGTTCCTTATAGTAAAATAAGGATTTTATAGAGGAGTTTGCGACTAAAAATATTATGTTTTAACATTCCGCCCTCTAAAAGCACATTTGAACTATATTATACATTTACTGTGAAAATCTTAGCTTTGCTAAAATGACGTAGGTCTGGCGGCTCTGGGATCTTACTCTATTAATAAAGGTGCCCCTAAAAGATTTCAAATATTTTGGAAAAATATATGAATCTTACAAAATGTGTGGATACTGGATAAAGGAGTTCTAAAAACACAAACTAGATAAAAAATTTTATTTTTAACAAATGTTACAAACGAGAAAAAATATTTAATATGATTACAATCTTAAAGCTGTTTATTTTTTTGTAATGGTAATCACGTAACCCAAAATACCTGTTAAATAATTTTTCGAGCATAAAACATGTACTTATAAAATGACTAGAATGGAAAGAATCTTAAACCTAAGTTAATAATATACTATTTATAAAGTCAGGTTTACACAGAGCGTTCATTAAAATATTATGTAAATAATTATTGTATTTTGGTGTATATAATATTTCTATTAAAAAATAAATAAATAAATAGAAGTTTGCGCAGACCACATTAACTGTTGGTAATTCGATGACTGAAAAGAAAATTTAACAATGACATCTATTTTCAAACTTCACTTAATTTGTACCCTGTACATTGTTGTGTATAGTTTTATATTACAATCTACTTTACAAAAAAAAAACAATATGTATTTGAAAAGTTAGCCGCATCTTTAATTGATAACAAATACTTCATTATGAAGCAAATATATGTCATACCTTCTATTTTTAATTGATTAAGAAATCGCTCCATTATGAAACATTTATAAACAGAAGAAATCTAATTATATTCTTGTACTGTATTACAGTAAAAATAAACTTGGGTGTTTTTCTGATTTGTTTAAAAGATGTTCAGAAATTGCTGTACTCGTTGGTGAACATTTAAACAAAATTACGAACTTTGTGAGGTACTTTAGGTTATTCAATTAAGGTATTTAATTAGAATATAACGAAACAATCTGCACCATACACTATACCTACAAGTATATTTAATATTCCTCTTTTTAATATATCCGGCAAAAGAGGAATGGATGCATCTTAGGCAGTTGCAGTGTTTAAAGTTTAGGCAATCATGGTATAAATGTTTGCATTAGAAGTAGAGGTTCTTACTATTTTTAACTTTACTTTGATATACAGGGAGTTTTTGAAATACATCCAGATATATTCAAATCTATGAATCTTTCCTAATATACACAAAATATACAAATTAAAATAAACATGAGTTACTCAAAGTTATTTAAAACACAAGGACTACGCCATTCTCACCATTGGTGTAACACATTTACAGTACACTGACGTTACCACTCTAATTAACCATAACACCTTGGCAAAAACCATTTTAAAGAACTAACGAATAGAACAACGACCTGGTTCAGCCAGTGGAAATTAAAACCTAATCCAATGAAATCACAAGACATATTTTGAACCATGCACTAAACAACAACAACTCACCAATACTTACCATTAACCATCACATTCTCACCAGTCAAACAACAGTTAAATATCTGGACATAGGTTGAGACAACAAACTGAACTTCAACAACCACACCAAGCCCATAATAAAGAGGTTGTTCCAGAAGCCAAACATTCAGAATCAGATAAAGACAGCAGCTCATATCTATAAAACTATGTCGACCAATACTAGAAAGCCACCCCCTATACCTAAATTTCAGAAAGCTAGCAACAAAAAATGTCAATGTTGCAGAAACATCAGCTGGTATATGTACCAGTCAGTTAGTAAATATATAGACCGTATTCACCAAAGCTAGTTAGATAAAGTTTGGTTAAATTCCTAACAGATTGTTAAATCAATCTACGTATTCGCTGAGCTTAGTTAGTGTTTAATATGTCAGTAGGCGTCTCACTAATTTAACTGAAGAAAGTCTAATAGGTAATAGTCCAACGACTTAATGTTTGAGTGAGGTTATGCTATTTTGATGATGATTTGGATCTTTTTATCCACCTGAAAAGCATATACAAGTAAATATATATATGAATATGGCCTGGTCAAAGTTATACATTTATATGGTAAGGGAAAACCTGGAAGTCAGGCAATTCACAGACAGATATGTGGTGGCGACCCCATTTAAGAATGGTGAAAACATTGCATATTAGGTTAGTGTACTTTACCGGCAATGGTTTCCTAATATGAAAACCTTTGTGTCGGCTGTGCAGCATTTAAAAGACAATGATCTACTAATGCGTCTACAAAACTGCATGATTCCATGCTAAAAAGAACTCAAGCATTAATTAAGCTTCGAGCACTAACTAAATAAAACATCAACCTATGTGTTTTCGTTTTCAGCTTCATATATAATTTGACTTGACAATGCTGTAGTCAAAATAATAACTTTTACTATGGGCATCGATATTGAAGAGAGAACGTGAGTTGTAATTTTTTTTCTTATTTCTAGATATAAAATGGCATTAGTCTTCACATTACATAAGAACACAAATTAAAATAGATAAATGTATTTCAAAAACACTCTATATAATGCACCAATGATTCCACTTACGAAAACTAGGAACACAAAAAAATACTCTGAAGTAAGTGTATTAATAGGTCGATCGGAACTTTGTAGATTAGGCCATGTTAACAAGTGTTCAAATTGTGATGTCACACGTAATTATATGAAGAAGATTTTGTATCCAACTCTTAAACTAGTAAACTCAAAATAATGTTATGTGCTGCCCTCTAATGGAGAGAGATGTGATTAAGTTCCTGGTCAAAGTGAAGGAAACCTGTTATTCTGTTACTCCCAGACTAGTAGGGTGGCGCCGTCTATGAGCCAATTGACGAACAATCATCTAGTACATAGTAGAAAACTATGGAGGATTCTAGAATAGAATTCTGGAAGATTTGAAGTGTGTATATAAAGAGGTGAATCCAGCAGATGGAACAGTTCAGTTCAGATGAGTGAAGTATGCAGTACAGTTCAGTTCAGTGAAGTAAACAGACAGAGAGTTTTTAGGTTAGACAAGAGTTGACAAGTTTAAGAAGAAAAGTAAAGTACATAGTGTTTTAAAAGTAGTGAATTTATATTAGATTAAGTTATTATTAGTTGTGTGATTTTTAAATATTTACTAGTGTAATTTTAGTGATTAATAAAATAGTGGTTAGTGAAAATTCTTGTTGCAAGTTATTTGAATCCACAAAGTGTTTACTGAAAACTGTAAACACGTAACAATAAGTTCGCCCTTCAACTGAATTCGAGACTGATTAGTGAAAGTTGAAAGAATCTGTCTGTTAGAACAGCCGGGGCCTTTGCAGAGTTGAAAAGAGGTGGCTATCTCAGTATCTTCTGTGCATTGTGCGCATCTTTAAATGTTACTCTAAATTGTGCAAGTCTAAGACGAGATAAATGTCAATTCTGCATATCACTGTTCTAATCTATTAACATTTTATTTGTCGTAAGTAAACATTATTAACCATACTGGGGGTGAGCTCACCCATATCGGTATTTGTTAAAAAAAATAAACAGGTCGGAATATTGCAATGATGCACAAAAAATTAATGCACTGGGAAAACTGTAGAAAATATATTGGAATTATGTATGAGAGATCATAGTATACTACATATACAAGGTATGATGTAATTTTGGCATAAAATTCTTGAACAATAGGCATTTGAAATTCTTGTATAATCCCTTTAAATATTACATAGATTGATTGTCACAATTTTATGAAAAAAAATAATCAATATCTCCACTCCATTATATCAAGTGAATTTCTGCATAAAGATGTATGAAATTTCAAGTTTAAATTTCACCCGTTAATATATAAATACATTACTCTACGCCTATTATGTAATATGAGCATTATGATGTCGATTTTACATAAGGAATGACCTATATTCCAATATGTTGTATTTATTACATGCCTCTAGAATGTAACAAGCATAGGTGGCGTCATTCAGTACTAGTGCAATTTGTAATACTGTTTGCGTGTCTATTGACAGTCGACATTTCTATGGACAATTAACCTTTCACGTTTCACCATTGCAGTGGTAAAACAAATAGACATATAGACACAAATAAACCTAATTTATACCCGTAGAAAAGGTATAGTCTGTAATTCGTTTGGAATGGCATATTCTGCGCTCGCGGACCATCCCCCTCGCTTCGCTCGGGTGACAAACTTCTGCTCACGCAGAATATGCTTCATTCCAAACTGATTACAGAATATACTATTTGTTTAGTTAACGTCAAAGTTTGCAATCCAACTTTAAACCACTTCCCACATATGTAGTTTCATTGACAACATGGTTATACGGAATTTTATTTTATTAAAATCAATAAAAAGTATGTTGGATATTTACAATATCGCAATTAGTCAAGTGCAAATTGCTTGTTGTCAATACGACTTGCGAAATAACTTATATATGTGGGTTATAACTTATAACTATAACCTATACTTGATATATATTAATATATATAGCAGTTATATATAAAGTGAGCGGTCATTCTATGAATTGTTTTTTTTTTGCTGAAATTTATATACAGATAATCTAATATAAATAATGTTCATTAATTTGTCTGTGTAGACTATTTGCTCTTCTTATGCTGTGCTCAATAACAATTAACACCCAGTCCTTGCTGAAAGCATTCACGATTACTTATAACAAAATTAACATTGTCTAAAACAACTTTCACCCTGACTTACAGCTTGCATATTCTCTCTTTTGTAAGTATTGACGTAGATAAGAACTCATTCGATTTTGAGATTATAAAATATAAATTAAATAAACAAATTTTAATTTGCACTAAGTAATATTTTAGGCTGACTTTTTCAAATACTTATTGGGTAAATACATAGGCTCTAGGAGGCAGACACACAGTTTACAGTTACAGATACGAAGCTTTATTTCGAATGAAGGCTCAAAGCATAGCCTTTTAAAGCCTCATCGTGGCACAATAAAGAGAACAATAAATAAAATCTATAGAGTCAACAGTAATTAACATATAAAAATACTTGCTATCATAAATGCAATGATTGGTCTCGCAGCCTAATATTAACACCTCATTAATTCATACGTTGAATGACTAATATATACATGTATTAAATTAATATTAACTTAATACGAAAGACTTGGGTTAATATTGTTTTAATATATTTTACTCAATTAATAAATTAATATGTTAAAGCTAGTAATGTTGGAGCAGAACTCCAACATCTGAATTTAATGGCAGTACAAAATTCTAATAAACTCATATAGGAATGTGTATTCCTGTCATTTAGTTTCACTGGGCTGATTAATTCGTTTCAAATTATTTAGTTGAATACTATTGTGGTGGGAAAAATAATTTAAACCAAGTGAACATACAGAATTAATCTAGGAGCTAAAATTCTGATGTCTTTTTCGTTTAAAAACTAGAGCAAATATACTCCGCAACCTCCACCACTTACTATGCCTGTGTGGCTTGTGCTCGTTACCTGTTAAACCTAACTTTTCTCTTTCTTTTTTCCTAATTTCCCTGACTAGAGTGTGAAATGCGTCGTCTACATAAGTTCGTAAACACGCCGAGGTCTCATAAAATGGACAACCCAACTGTCTCGCGAGAGATCTGCCCTCCTCAGATGTAACTTTACGTTGCATATGGAGATCGAATTTGTTACCTACTAAAACTAGGGGTGTGTCTTCAGATGCTCTAACTTTCTGTATAAGTTTTTTGTACTCTAATGCCTCCTGGAAACTGTGACGGTCCGTCACACTGTAGCAAATAAGAAATCCCTCGCCGCATCTCATATACTGATCTCTCATTGCAGTGAACTCCACCTGAAAGCAAGAATGTAACTGTTCTCAGTTATTAAATAATAGTATAGTTAAGTAAGTATTTTAGAAACAAAATTGTTAAACATTTTATTAGTTATGAAAATTACATAAGAAAAACACCTTAGATAAGCTTGAAACACTCTTATTCAGACTACTAACTAAATCAACTATTGTATTAAGGCTCCTCTACACGTTGGCCAACACACTGGCGCACGTATTGGGCGTTATTGGCAAGGAAAGGCATGGCATGTTGGAAGGGCGTTCAGTTTGTTTCGACGCAGGTCAATATTGTTATGTGCTGCCCTCTAACGGGGAAAGATGTGATAGAGATGTGAAGTCCCTGGTCAAAGTGAGGGGAAACCTGTTATGCTGTTGATGGCCAGTGAGTGGGGTGGCGCCATCTATGAGCCAATTGACGAACAGTCATCTAGCACATAGTAGAAAACTCTGTAGGATTCTAGAATGTTATGGAATAGGATTCTGGTACATTCTATGGGTGGATATAAAGAGGTGAATCCAGCAGATGGGGGAAGAGTTCAGTTCAGTGAAGTATATAGTACAGTTCTAGTATACAGAGAGAGTTTTTAGGTTAGACAAGAGTTGACAAGTTTAAGAAGAAAAGTAAAGTACATAGTGTTTTAAAAGTAGTGAATTTATATTAGATTAAGTTATTATTAGTTGTGTAATTTTTTAAGTATTTACTAGTGTAATTTTAGTGATTAATAAAATAGTGGTTAGTGAAGATTCTTGTTGCAAGTTATTTGAACCCACAGAGTGTTTACTGAAGACTGTAAACATGTAACAATATCAACAATATATGTCATGAGGGTAGTGGCTGCTGTTTTGTGAATTCCAAATGCAAATGGCTTGGTAAAATTCTATGAATTTAACAGTTTCTTCGTTGCTCATCACCGCCATTATGTACCATAAAATACAAATTTAATATATGCATTGTACAAAATATCAACCCACAATCCTCCTTCACATACTAGGCCAATGCAGCCAACGTGGGGATGTGACTACCAGCGTCCACCAGTGCAAAGACCAACGTCCTTTGATTTGTCTTGAAAAAACGACAACAAGACGGATCGGTCGCCAATGCTTGGACCAGCTCTGCCAATGCCGCCAATATGACCAATAGCCCCCTCTACGCGATGGCCATAAGCATTGGCCAGCGATATTGGCACACACATTAACCAACTTGTAGGAGCCTTTAGCTGGAGACTTTAACATTAACTTTAGTCAACCGACACAATAACCTCTTAACTTGTTACAATTTCAATATACATGTTAAATCTTATATTCGTGTCTATCAACAGTTGCACAATACAATTATTGATTATCTCTGTAGTAATTTACAAAACCAAAATGTTTCCTGCTCAGTAAGTTCACCTGGCTTATCTGATCATGAAGCTGTTTACAGGTGAAAATCTAGAGTCTGGCCACTCGAATGGGAAGCGATGATTGGTCCGTATGAAAAGTGGATGCATAATGGCGGCGCCAATAAGAGTTGCTTTTGTTTTGAGGAGCATAATATTAAGACTCGATGCAATAGGTTAAAATGAGAATAACGGGACTGATTTGGTCACGAAACAATTAATGAGAACGTTATTACTCTCATATATTTTTCCACTTTGTCAAAATAAATACTGCAACCTGCTCTTGACACTTGCAATACGTTGTAAACACACTGATGCACACGCGCGCATACAAACCATCGTCGCCATTATGCATCCACTTGTGCCGAGTGGCCAGTCTCTATTTTATAGTCTCCTTACTAGGGTCCCTATAAAGTAGTCTGGTCACTCAAGTGGAAGGTACTGATCGGTCAGTATGAAAAGCGGATGCATAATGGCGGCGCCAATAGGAGTTGCTTTTGTTTTGACGAGCATAATGTCATTAGACTCAATGTAATAGGTCAAAATTAAAATAACAGTCCGTTATGACTGGTTTGGTCACGAAACACTTAATGGTAACGTTATTACTTACATATATTTTCCCACTTTGTCAACACAAATACTGCAACCTGCTTTTGAGACTTGCAATACATTATAAACACACTGATGCACATACAAACCATAGTCGCCATTATGCATCCATTTGGGTGGAGTGGGGGTCGAGTGGCCAGGCTCTACTTTATAAGGACCCTACTGATCAGAATTCAGCAGCGCCATCTATTGATGGGTGATTTTCGCCTACTGCTGTCTACTACAGATAGATAGACCTCTTTGATGTAAACAAAATTTGGACTAACTTCAAAACGTTCAGTTTTGGTTTGTGGTATTTGACATTGCAAGGACCTAAAGTAGGGTTATATGTTACATGTTTTCCCTCCAAGCAACGACCTTGAATAACGTGATGTCTTACGCCCCGTTCAGATAGCTGCGGAATGCGAATTTCCGCTTGCGGATTTTTTTTTAATTCGACATATGCGTTCCACGAGAAGTTACTTTGCTAATTTAACTTCTAATTAAAAGTGAACGAATTGTCTTACGTACATTTTGCTACACCTGCAAGAAAATTAGACTGTTTTAGAACAAATTTTATAAAAATCCGCAAGTGGAAATTCACATTCCGCAACTATCTGAACGGTGCTATATGCAGATGCCCTATTGTTTTCTAAATTAGAGTTTTTTCTATTTTATAGGTTATAAATGTTAAAAATCTGTTGTGTATATTCTAGAGATTGACTGGAAACTAATATTATAAATAGTGCCGGGTTGAGGGTATATTTTGGAACTATTAGCTCCAATCCCAATGGTAAAATTTGTGAGGTAGCAAATATTGTAGTAAAGTGCATTTTCTAAATCCGTGTCTAATAGCAATAGCACTACCGGTTCATTAACTTTTAGAATGACAAATACTAAGAATTCTAAATAATCTTATCTAGATATCTGTAGCTGTTAGTTATTTTACACATCAGATACAGATATCCGAATAGATAGGGTCTCTATTATAATAATTACATAATACCTTTTCATTACAAAAGGTAATCCCTGTTGCTATGACAACAGATCTGAAACTTGAATGAGGTTGGATATCAAGAGATAGCTATTTTTGTTGAAGTTATGCGTCGGTGCTGCAAAAATAACATATATGATACTGATAATACTTAACGATATCCTTCATGGTACTCAATTTCAAACATATTTCTGTAGATATAAATTATACGAAAAAAACCACATAACTACGTAAAATATTTCTATCTTTTACCTGCCCTGCTGTATCCAAAATATCTAAGAGTGCAGGTTCACCATCAATAACAGCTTGTTGTTGATAGGAGTCCTCTACAAAATAGAAAGGTAAACACTGCTATTTACACATATCAGTTTATATTTACCAATTGTAGGGTCATGGTAGTCTAAAAAACTGTGGCTAACAAACTGTAATGTAACAGCTAAAACAAGAATATTTAGATAAGAAGACAATATGCACTATTTATCATACCCGACTTGCCCACGCCACCATCACCTAACACAACAATTTTATAGACTCTAACACCACTTCTTGTTTTATCCTGGGTGCTACTACTGGCCCCTGCAATGGGTTTATCAACATCTATTTCTGACACTTTGCCTGACCTGCTTGATTCCTGCCTAGATAATTTGCCCTTTTTCTTATGACTTGCCTCCCCTGCCATTCCAAATAAGCACTTTAAACTTTTAATAATTATTAGATAGCTCTTATTAATTAATATAATTCAAAGGCAAATATTGACATTTGCCACTCCTGTCCCGAGCTGAGACCTCTACATCGTACACCGTGTGACATTTCTAAATTTTTGAGTGACATGTAGGAAGATTACTGTAACAGCGACATCTATGATCAAGTATTTAGTTCCGAAGTTATTAAACAGTAAATTTAAATTATGATTAATTAAGAGAAGCAAATGAAATGATAAGATATATTACAAAGATATATTTTCAAAGAAGATTAGAACATATCAAATGTTCTAATTTTCTTTCTTGAATGTTAAATTTTGTGATTATCTGTAATTCAATACAGTTATCTTCTCTATCATGTTTACCAACAATAATTACCATATGACAGAAGAATGCAAAGCATTTCTCAGAATAGTAATCAATCAAAACAATAACATAAAGTATAATGTCATATTTCTATTGTCCACACTTCAGAGATAAGAAAGTAAAGGCGATATTATTTTTGAAATGAATCATATTTTTAGTTGAGATAATGGGATCGAGTGAGGAACAATCGGTAAGTGATATGATCAGTTCAAAAGTGCAATATTTTAATTTTTTGTTTGTTTTGTTTTAAGCCACCACCACCCCCTAATTTAAATAAGGAACATATCGGAATATGGATGGGGTGGTGTTGCAAAGGAGACAAAGAAGTAGCAAGAGAAGCGGCAGCAAAAGGAATCGATATTAAACTGATTGTACTTTTTCTATCTTTAAGGAAGAAGTTGAGATCTGAAGATGCCGAATTATTTTACAGGGAAGAAGTAAGTCAGAAGCATTGGTTTAACTTTAGCTATTTTGGTGTTTGTTTACATCCTTGCGCTTTGCAGGTCCTCGTAGGCTGCTACCCAAAATCATATTGTCTGTATCTTTCGATTTAATTTAAGGCAGGATTTCCATTACAGTTTCCTCTTCCCAACTCTTCTATCATAAAACTAGAAGCACCCGAGTTTATACAACTAGTAACGCACCAAAATTAGGGAAGGTAGTTTTGCATAAAATAATAATTGGGTAGTAATGCCACTATAATAATAGCATATCGGCAGATAACACAATGCACCATTAGAATGTTTTGCATCGGTCTCTGGAGACACAATCAATTAATGCTGTAATCTTGTTTTCTATTTTTTCTTGCAAAATAGAATTAATTTGATTAGAGTACATCGTAAATAACAAACTCGCATTGTAAATAAAAATTTAATTTTGCCCATCAATATTTTTTCGCCTTTTTTCTCTATGTCCTTTATTTATTTGTTTGTCTGTATACCATAATCATATATTTTGTAGTGTTTAAAATAATTTATTTTGTTTTCAGGTTTTGTCATGGGTTAGAGAACTTTTAGATCGTAAGCAAATATTCAGAGTGTCTCATCTTTTAAATAATATTGGGGTTGATCCTGAAAAAGAGTTAATAAATGTCTTTTATTCTACCACGAAAAGGGATCTAAGGGAATATATAGGAAATCATTTTATGAAGCTTGACAAACTAGATGGGACAACGAAGCGTTTATGGCATTTTTTAGATTTGATTTTAAATAATAATTTGTTAATTTCCAAATACAAGCTGTTAGAAGATAGTATTGAGTGTCTAGATAAACAAAACGATGAGTGGAAGTCTGAAATTGCATCTAAGCTGTTTTTGAGAACACATGGTAAGTAAAAGGCATATTTCCAAAAAGTTCCTTTGCGTTGTCAAATTTTCGGAGTTAAGAACACGTTTTGTGAGAGAAAGATTGAGTAATATATTCCAAAAGACTAGCAATTGAAGTCAATCTAATTTTATTTTTGCTTTTTGTGAGTTGTTCTTAGATTTGTTACTGTATTGTTAGAATTATTACTCCGAATAAGTAATTTTTTTATTCATTAGTTATTTTTGTATACCGGAGCAAATCTGTTTTAATTCATATAATCGGGATTTTATCATCAAGAGGTAACTGAAAATGGAAATTGTAGAGAGCTAATAAATCTACGGATATACCAACTCTTCAATTTGTCCTTGATAAACGTAAACTAGTCTCTTTTTGCACGAAAGTAAAAACGTTTGATAAGAATACAACTCAATGTAACTCTTGATGCCTGAAGATGTGGTAGTACCTGATGTACATTATACCACGAAACCGGTAACTAAATATAGAGTTTCTGAGATAAAATACCTTTATTTTTACACGCTTCACCTGTATGTGTGTAAGTTTGTAAACTCTTTTCAATCTTTGAACGTGTTTCTCACCCATTTCAAAACGTCAGATTAAACTGAAACTTTGCACACTTATCAAGGACCGATGACAATACAATAATGTGACAACTCTGTCCTAATGTCCTCACCAGAATTGTCAGAATAAAATAAAATTTAAAAAAATGACTAATCTATTGTATATTTTGGAGGAGGGGTCGCAGTAAATAATATAACGTATTTGCCATTGTATAAGCTCTTGTTAAACGCTAGTTCCAACTTTAATACATGCATTATGATGTAATATTAATTATGTACTACTAGCGGATACTCAGCGGTTTCGAAAAGCAGGATGAATGGCGTGACTAAAAAAAAAAATCAAAAAACACGCTTTAATTAATAGCAAAACGAACTATTGGCACACCCCATATTTGTGTGTCCATCTTTGTATTCTTAGTGTCTTTCGTCAATTTATTTTTCAGATATGCAACTATTGCCTTATTTAAATGGAGACATTCTTTGGAAGCAGTTGTTGTTTTACAATGATGTAAAGTTATTGAAAGTTTGGATAAGTGTCAGATATGGCGAATTACCTGTTAATTATGAGGTGTCTGACAATCTCTTGGAAGTTTTCAAAACTTTCCCGATCACAAGAAACATGATAAATCAGCTAAGCATTTCCGAAACATCTCTCAGTACTTGTCAAAATATTTTGAATGAATTCAGCAGATACGGGATTTTTAGTGATAAAGATATCAATGACCTGTTAAATATCTTGTGCCGAATAGACCAATCGGTTGGTATTGAACATGTTTACACAGTAATATCAAAGAAATCAGCCAATATATCAGAAAATTTATTTTTAAAATTATTAGTTGAATATTGTTTGGAACATAACTTATTTCATATCCTAAATGTCTGTATTAAAAATTTTAATATTCCTAATATCAGGAAAAGTAGCAACTCGACTCATCTAGATTTAATTTTAAATTTTAGAAAATTAACGAACAATTTTAATGACGAGACTGTTTTATGTGATAATATTTTTAATGTGGCAAAGTTTTTGTGTAATGATCTAGTTGCCTATTTTAATGAAAATCCACTGATACTGTTGTGTGTAATGTTTTTTACCAAAAATGTAAACTTTTTAAATGTGTTAAATAAAAAGTCATTAGTTATTTTTGATGAGCAATTATTCGAATGCGTCCCTATGTTACTGGAAAATTTTAAAACACTTGGGGCTATACATAAAAGGATAGCCACTGAAGAAACATGCAGCATATCCTATTACAACTTGCTGGAAAGGCATTTGAATATTAAAGTAAGGGATTTGTTCGCTTTTCAGTTTGAGGGCACTTCAATGCCACACTTTAACTCTCCCAACTTAGTGCAATCTTATGGCTATTCGAAACAGATAGACTATTTATTCTATGTTAAAGAACTTAGGCCTAGTATAGCGACGAAATTATTTATGATCAATGAGTTTAAACGTCACAATTGTCTCACTGAAGAAAGTGTTAAAATGGCTCAAAGAAAAATATATAAATTAGCTCTGAGAAATTTTAATAGCATCGAAACAGCGTCTAGTTGTATTGCCTTCTTTGAAATGATTGGTGTTAAGTCTGACTTTTTAAAAGTCAGTATTAAAGCTGCCTCTATTTTACTCGAATCTGGCGAGGATATAAACTTTATAATCAAATTATTTATGAACATTCAGAATGACGCTCATTCGATACTAAAACTTTTAGAAACCGCTGTGATTGGTAAAATAGACTTCGAAAACATCATTGATACTTCTTTATTTATTGATGCAATCAAATCATATGATTTAGTGGTTAGGTTTGCGAATTTGTGTAAACTTAAGCTGCCTGATATGTTTCTGAAGTGTTGCGCTAGTAACAATATGTGGCTGCCATTCCTAATCTTTGCTCAGATCAATAACTATCCTGTGGAGCCCATTAAAATTGCCTTGCAATCGCTAAAGAACCCAAATCTGCTAGAACACATTAACCACAGTGTGGTTCACGAGATTCAAATCGATGAACGGAATATTTTGATGCGTGACAGAGATTCTAGGACATCCTTTTTCTCAAGAATTGGAGTTCACAGGAGTATTGACAGTTTAAATCAGACTGGATCCGTACACTCCAGTATTACTTCGCAAACAAGCCAGGGGAGTAATACAAGTTCCGCTGGATCAGACTTTTTAGAAATCGACATCTTGAACACTAAAGCTACGCTTCTGCAAACACTAATCAGATGTCATAATAGCACCGATCCACCTCGGGCTTTGCTGCAATCCTGCCAACTTTATAGAAATCCACTGCTTGCTGTTTTAGCCACAAGCTATGAGGTAAGATAAAAAAAAATTAAATCAAGTTTTGTATTGATTAAAGTTGAAACGATAAACGTAGAAATGTTTTTTGAATCATTTGGGCTCTCAGTAGAATACGAATTATTCCATTATGACCTTCCATGACCTATTTATAAAAGATTAAAATTAAATAAATATTTGCGCATAGAGTGTTCGAAAACATTAGAATTTTTGGTGGGTGGGTTCTTTATTTAAAAATAACAATAAATAAGCTACAAGCTAACGGGTATCAGGAAATATTACCCTACTAGGTCAAATTTTTAGTTAACATACTGTCTGCCTATTTTACGAGGGCCAAATATCTCGCTTAGTATCAATTGTAGAAGAATAAAGCTTTAGAAACAGGTATCCCATTTTTTGTAAATTATATTTCAGCAAAGGGGCGAGCGTAGGTGCGTCTTTACTATGTACATACTTCGGTATGCAATGTAAAGCAACGACAGGCGCAGTTAGTACTTGGATGAGTGACCATTCCAATGGAAACCGCGTTCTCGCCTCACACATCTTCCAGCGGCTTGTATATCAGTGTATGCGCGGAAGCTATACAACCTTAGGCGAGGGTTGTATATGAGATATACCATCCTTCGGAGGGGATGTAAAGTCGTCGGTCCCTTGTCTATTAAATGTTAGGCAAGTAAAAGATCCCTACTCTTCTTAAGGGAAGAGGTTCGGCAAAATTCCTGGTTGGGGATGGCTCGTCTACAGGCGTCGGTGTTAGGCCTCAGTAGCGGAAATAGGCCGACGCTAAATAAATGTATAAAAAAATATATATATTTCAGTAAAGAGAAGTTTAAAATCCATAGCCTACTTTGTGAGATATATTACAAAAACCTGAGAAATAGGAAAGCCACAAACTTATTAGCTTCCTTATTTGAGGAGATACGAAAAAAAGTTAAAGGGATGAAAGTTGACGTCAAAGGCAATAAGAATAATAATGTGTATCAAAAAATTCGAAAAACGCAGTAGGCTTGACATATACGCTCTTGTGCAAAAATAAAAAGAGCAAATTTCAAAGTAGGCCATGACACCATTAATTCTGTTTATTTTTTCTCTTTCCAACGATATAAAATATTTTACAAAGATAACAAAATTAATCAGTCAGTCTGTAACCTACAGACCCACACAAAAGTATCATTTTTACTCCTAGTAAAACAATTAAACTATTGTCTGACGTTTTGAAAACTAAATAACAATATATTTATTGTGGTAATAAAAGAAACACAAAGGGATCGGGTACATATTAAGTGATTCTAACTTAACTCTAATATTTTGCAGTAAAATATAAAATACAGCCAAATATTAGTCACAATTAAAATAATTAAATACAGTTTAAAATAAATAACTTTTTAAAAATTTAGTAAAGTCGATATTATTTAATGTACAGTCAAGAATAGATTGTTCCAGTTTCGACTTAACTGTATGTACTGAGAGATTAGAGATTCTGGAAATCTGTTTATAAATTATTATGGATGTAAGATAAAAGATAGGAAAAACTTGTTTGAGATATAGCACCACGATGTGAAGATACAGTGAGTCTGCTATTGATATTTCTTAAACTCCTCTCATGGACCTGATCATGTCTGATAATCTTGGCAGCCAGATATTCAGGCAGATCTGTTGTTAAAATTTTATTGAGGAAACAAGATAGTGCACAAACCTAGTTTCATCTTGCTTAAGTAACCCTAGCTTGCATATAATATAAGGGGTAATATGGGCATAACGTGGTATATCAGTTATAAAGCGTATACAATGCTTTTGCATTTTTTGAATGCAAGATTTCTCTTGTAGTGGCAAGCAAGGACCGTAGACAATATCAGTATAATTTATATGTGATAATACTGAATTATTAATCAACATATTTTTTTGTTTCTACGTCTAAATACTCTTAAGGGGAAAAGTTGTTTCAGCAAGTAGGCTTTGTGGCATATTAAATCAACATGCTTTGTAAATTTAAGTTTCTGATCGATCGGTTTCCTTTTTAAAAGTTATGAATGCAATTCTTGTATACCGTGTATATTAAATACACAGCTTTAGGATTGCAACAAAATTGTAAACATAATCTTTTAATATTATTTTTGAGGAGGAATCACCCGCTAAAAATTCTGAATCCTTGAAACACGTTATAGTATAAACAGGCATGTAAAGAAAACATGCTTTTTCTAATGCGACCACATCTACAAATTTCTTCACTAAAAATGTATTCTTTTTTTTTCAGCCAGACTCAATAATAACAAATTGGTTAACTTGGTTGGCAGTTTCATCAGAATTGTATGAGCCATTTACAAATTTCGAATCAGTTGCAGTTTGTGCCAAAGCCGTTACGAACTTACTTAACAACTGTATGAAAAATCAGTACCCAAGGACTATCCTTCAGAGCTTACAAATATTTATTCCTGTAAGTTGGTTTAATATACACTTTTTCTGTCCTCTGATTGCCCAATGAGTGTAGTAGGTGAAACGTGTTTAGTAGGATTCATGTCCCATTAGTAGTCGAAAATTGTCAACTAGTTTTACAGAATCCTTTATGTGATAAATAAAAATAGTTTTTTTGTTGAATAAAAATTGCAATTTTCTGGAAAAAGCTCTTGGCTTTTGTTTATATTTCATAAATCGAGATGCCATTAATGATCAACAACATAAATAATATAAACCTAATACTGATGTGTCAGTTACTGTTTCTTTGATGCCTTGATCGAAAATATACAATAGTACATTTTAGAATCTCATAATATTCGGTTTCTTTCAGGAAAATCCACTGTACCACTTCGTGGATTTCCTGAACTGCTGCATCAATTTGAACTTTGATGTTTCCCTTTTGATTTTGAAATTAGACGCATTTAAGCATTCCTTAGGCAAATGTAGGAGATACAGTGTTCTGGAAGAAAATGACCATGAGCTAACTTATCTGAACAACAAAGTTTGGATCGAAACTACATCTCTTTTATTATTGTTATCAGCAGTTGAATATAATATTACATCTCTGTACCAACAAATTCAGTTCTTAAAAGTCTTATGCGACGTTAATATAGGAAAATATATTAATTGCCCGAACATAAGAAACGCTCTGGACATCTTGAGGAACATTTATGAATCTAATTGTAATGTAAGATTCAATATTAGCCCGTATTTCGACAGTAAAAATGGGAGGAAAGCAGTCGTTGATTGTATAAGTAAACTGTTGGACCATGAGCTGTTTGAGGTTGCTATAAAGATTGCACAAATAGAGGGCCTACCATTAGATCTTATTTTAATCAAGGAATGGCAATGCAAGTATGAAAATTGGGACCATAGTGATACAAAATTTTGGGAAAATTCCAACGAACAGTTTAGTGTACATAATATCACTGCTGATTGTGTCATCGAATTTTATTTAGGTTACATAGATAAGGCACGAAACAATTTTGAAAGATATCAACTTCTGAAGTTAGCCAATGACTGGGCAAGTAAATTTGATCTCTCTTGTAAGTACGAGATAGAGAGGAAGAAATGGATGGCTTTCATTGTTTTAGAAGACAAATGGAAGAGAGAAGTTACCTTTATCTTTAAAGAGCACGCATCCACAAATAACGTTACCTACAAGGAAATGTTAGGCATGCTAGAATATGTTAAAGAGTATGAAGAAGAAATTCCTGCTGACTCTCTAAATTTATTTGAACAGTTGGTGAATGAAGCTTTAAGTAAGGGATATTTTTGGTCGGCGCTAAAATTGGAAAAGATGTTTGGTTGCAAATGTCCTGACATGGATATTTTAAAGTTGTGTTTCAGTTTAGCTGAAGGGATTGTGAACCCATACCAACTGAGTGTTCAACAAAGGTTGTTAGTTACTACAGGGACGCATTATCGAAGACTAAGCCACAGAAGGGCCTTCTTATCGAGGAGGCTTTCAAGTTTGAGTTCAGGTAATAATATTAATACATAATTTATTCATCCATTAAGAAAAAATCATAAATATAAAATCTTGTTAGACTAGTCAGAAATACATGCATTCTTTCAAAAACAACAGACATACATACATCCGATACACACTAAAGCTCCATACATGCAACAAAATTACACTTATTGCACTATTTTGTATATTTAAGACCTAGACTTCAGAAATTATTCAACAGAATAAAATGCATTAGTTGATAAATAGTTAAATAACTTGAAAACTTTATAATTAATCATTGGCAAGCAGTCTATTTGCGTGATCATAGCATATAATTCCCTGATAACTTACGGGGACCTGACCAATAGCTAATCGCGAAAATAGTGATCTCAGTTCATTACCGCTTCATGTAATATTCATGTATCATGTTATTTTTTTACGTACAGCAATTCATTCTCTTTTATGTTTATGGCACGGTATAGTATATTAGGTGATGCGACAAGACCCGTACGAATGGCTTCGTAAGTGTTTAGTTGTATATAATGCAATAGATGGCAGGACAAATAAAGTCGCGTCATTACTTACGCACAGAAATATTAGAAATACAATTTACATACATACAATAGTTAATGCTCTGTAGATTTGTTTTATTTATATTCAAAGAGCCTTTTAGTTAATTCTTTTTGTCTTAGTTTTGCCGTTTAGTTGTGTATATATGCAGCACTACATGTATCAAAGACTAAAACAATATGTAAAAGTAAATCATTTATATGTTTGATCATATTTTTTTTGTTAATTTCAACCATTTTAAATGTTTGACATAATATATTTACTCTTAAATACATCTGTACAGACTGTTCTTTGGCTTTCACATCGACCAAGACCAACTCTTTTTTATTTGCTTTAATTTGAGGCAGTAAATACTGTTTTTTATTTCCCGTTCATACAACTATGTGGTTATAAATGTTTTAGTATAATGAAAATATCGTGAATGATAATAAATAACAGAGGGTGATCTCTATAGGCGTGATATAATTTTTTTTGGAAGGGTCTAGCTCAGCTTGACAAAACGTGACAATGCATTTATGGATGGCCCCCTTCTATCGATCTAATCTATACCCGGGATAGATTTTCTGTTATCTTATTAATGCTTTGAGCCGTTTCTTGTGCTGTAGGATATAAAAATAATGAGTGAGCCTCAGAGGGGGCTAATCTCAATTCCTTATTTAGCATAGCTTGTTTTATATTTACAAGGAAGTTTTTAAAGTTGTCTGCTAATATACTTTTAATATATATTTAACTCATGATAAATATAACTATTTTTTGGAGGGAATGAGAAATATTGTTGACAATCTTATGCCAAAAAGAGAAATTGTGCTTCATAATAAATATAATGGGTGGTTTAATGAGAGAGTTTTAGATGCACTTAAACGGCGAGATCAATCCTACAAACAATATAAATTAACGAATAACCGAAACGAATGGGAAAGGTATAAATGAGACAGGAATGAGATTACTAGTGTAATTAGGACTGAAAAATGCAGGTATTTCCAAGAAGAAATTGATTCTTGTCAGGGTAATTCAAAAGAGATGTGGAAATCTTTAAAAAACATAACAGGACAAAAGACTAGAGGTAATATTGATGTTGTTGATTTTAACGGTGAATTATTACATAATCTAAATGAAATAGTAGAAAAATTTAATGAGTTTCTTGTTCAAAGTGTTGAAGATATTATTGAAACTATACCCATTAATAATAGGAAATTTCCAGTCAAAAACAGTAACTGCAGTCTATCAGATTTTAAATTATTAAATAAATGTGAACTAAAAGAAATAATCCATTCACTCGCTAACAAAAGTAGTCCTGACGATGTTGGTATGTTTATATATAAAGAATTTTTTGATGTCTTAGCAGACCCACTGATAAATATTATTAATTGCTCAATATTGACTGGAAAAGTTCCAGATTCTTTAAAGGTATCTAGTATCATTCTGTTACACAAAGTTGCCAAAACTATTAAAGCCGAAGAATTCAGACCAATTAATATGTTACCTGCATTTGAAAAGATATTAGAGAAAGTGGTATACCTGCAAGTCTTAGAATACGTTTCAAATAACCTTTTAATCTGTAAATATCAATCTGGATTTCAGAAAAATCATAGCTGTGAAAGTGCCTTACAGTACTTAATAAATGATTGGAAAGAAGCACTTGTTGAAGGTAAAGTAACGGCTATTATTTTCCTAGATCTAAAGCGTGCATTTGAAACGATCGATAGAGCTAAGCTGTATGGGAAACTAAAAGCATTAGGTTTTAAGGGGATAGTCTTAAATTGGGTGAAAGATTACGTGGATAATAGAAGACAAAAAGTTAAATATGAAGAGTATGTATCTAGAGAATCGTATATTAATGTTGGAATACCGCAGGGTAGCATATTAGAACCTTTACTATTTATTTTATATTTAAATGATATATCCCTAATTTTTGAAACAGCGAAATGTTATCTATTTGCTGATGACACAATAATATATATGTCAGATACATGCATATTAAATCTTGTTGCTAAAATGAATCAAATATTAGAAAATGTCAGTGATTGGATGGAAGTAAATAAATTAAAATTGAACGTAGCAAAAACAAAAGGGATGATATTAGGGAAAAAGTCATATAGGGAGATATTTCTCATTAACCGGTTACAACTTAAATTGTGTGGAGAGGCTGTCGAAATAGTTAATGAAATTAAATATCTGGGGATCATGCATGCAATGTGGGGTATCAAATGAATCGTCTCGACGTCTAGAATAGGAATTTTATTGTATTTTCGTTCTAAGCGTACAAATGGCTCTTAGAAATTAATAATTTGAATCTCAGGTATAAAATCATGACCCCGGGTTCGTAACACGTCACAGTCTGCTATAAAATAACAACTTCCGGTAAGGTATCAAATGAATCGTCTCGATATTTTAGAAAATATTAGCCGATTTTTATTCATCGCCGGTAATGATTCTGGTGTAGTTTGTAACCAACTTCAATCCAATTAGTCAATAGAAATGGTTGAAAATTGGACTAAACTTAACTACAAAGTATAACAACACCAGGATTGTCAACAAAATAAAATTTGACGATTATTTGACACCATTCCATAATATAACCAATACTCATATCCTCACGCTGGGGGAAACGTATATGTATAGTTGCACTGGTGGAGTACTCCAGTTTATGGATAGCCGCCGTCAAAAAGTTAATAATGTTAATGCTTGGCAAAACCAAAACTCTCCAAAACCCTAGCATTAATAACATGTTTTTTACATCTATGGCATTGAGAATGACAATCATTTTGAACAGTTTTTGTGACAGTCTAGTCTACTACAGGTGTACGTAAATTAGAATACATTATTCCATTTTTGTTATCAAATAAATTAATTTTGATCAGGTCGAGTTTAAACTGAATTGTGTAATTTTTTTTTAGCTTCTCTCACCCAGGGACCTGTTTCATTCGTTCAAACTGCAGATGTTGTCGATGGGACTCCCGTTCAAGACACTTTAGCGCTTTTGGTATTACTGGCAGAAAAACTAACTGTCAGTGGTGAGATAGGCTACAAAATATTTATGACGTATCGAATAAGCTTAAACATAGAAATACCATATCACGTAATAGTTTCCAATGCTGATTATATGAAAATGCTGAAGGATGCCCTTGAGGATGATTGCATGCATAAACTGGATGTCGTTCATGATTTTATCAGAGTCTACAATTGGTCCAAGGATGAGGTTGGTATTTCACACAATTTTTTTTTTATTATTTCAATTATGTTAATAATTGTTATATTTGGGTGTGGACTAGAGGTAAAAGATTTTAAAATTCATATTGAATTGATTTTAAATAGAAATTTATGGTTCCTGATCTTTCAATTCATTTGTAGAATACATTCATCAACTTTTTAAGGACTCATTACTAAGGTTATTATTATTATTATGTATATTAAATACAGCAGTGGACCCAACACAGATCCTTGTGGCACTCCATGCATGTTATCCGCCATATTTGAATACGAGTTTCCATAATAGGTCAGCTGTTTACGATCCACTAAATGGGAAGAAATTAACTTTGTGAAGCATGCATTTACACCATACATCTTTAATTTGTTTATTAATATATTGTGCAAGACACAGTCGAACGCCTTTGAAAGATCACACAACGTGTACCCTACTTAGTTCTGATATAAAGCTGATGGTATGCGATTCTTTAATTCTCTTCTGTCTTGCTTATTGCTATATTGTGTATTGGCCTGCTCTGTTAGGTAGAGACAAAAGCACTCTCCGAAGATATAAAATGCTTGTATAAAATTTTATTTCAACTTACACAAGTTTGACCATATGACTGAACGTTTTTTAGAAAGTAAATTGTTAAATTTAGATGAAAGATTCGGACACCATTTAGCATGTCTTGTTTACAAAATTGATAAATTGTTGTCGAATAGATAATTTGTGTATTGCATTAGTCTTAAAATTTTTTTTTGTATATACCTAATTTTATATTAAGAAGAGTGACCCGAGGTCGAATACCGCCAACCTAGTGAAACATCCCATATAACCCCATATATAAATTTAGTTTTTTCTTATGTTTCCAAATTCAAGTAATTATTGCAGTTAATTCATTTCATTTTTACATTTATTTAGTCATTTAATATTGAACACTGTAAAGTTACCAGAATGCATTTTTAAAATTATATTTTAAAGCAAAGTTAAACGCTACAATTTTGAGACAGAATTTACATAAAATCTAGTCGAGTCGCAGGGTTTGTTTATCGTATATTCAGATAAACATCAAGTACTTCGTGTATTCCCATAGTATGGAATCGCCTATATGTTTCTAGCTTAACTATAGAAAAAGATAGAAAGTTGAGCGTCACTCTAAAGTGACGTTGTGTCGAATATTATAATAGCGTTAAAATAAACATATTCCCACAAGAAACAAGGGGAGATGCATAATCCGGGTAGAAGGGTGACATCAGGAATCATATAAAAGAAGACCAGCTTGTTTACCGAAGGGGATGCCTCTATCACTCCCGAGTTACATCGCCGAATGCTATCATTCGCTGTGCTCCTGAGTAATTGCATTTCAGTATAACTAAGTCACATCGCTGACCCTCCGGGCTCGCTGTTCTTATGGTAGTATTGAGAGTAATTATCTAAACTACAAGCCAAACGATCCAAGGAAATCCACATTTAATTTTGCTATTCATCTCGTAGACAACCATTCTTTGGCGTACTCTTTATGAAGTGCCATTTTAACCTCTCTGTTATGCTCAACGAGTACGTTAAACATGAAGAAGCTGGGGAAGAGCATTCACGGGCGATATAACGCTATACAGGGCGCACAGAAATTCAGCTGGTATAAATTTCTAAAGGTGATTACTTTCTTATTTCGAGACTCTACTTTATTAGCAAGATATTAATATGATTATCTGAACGATTGTTCCTACTCTAATTTCAATCAATGAACAATGTATAATTAAAGGATATTTCCTCAACACTCTATGATATTTTACATCAGTATTTAATGCTCATTTCTCAACTTAATTTTGATAATGTATAAACATGACATGATTCTTGTCCTTTGTTTTGCATTCGATTTATTATCTAGCAATTGCTAACAACTTTATTTAATTATAAACCATTATTACCTAGCGATTGCTAACAGCTCCATTATAGATTATCATTATCAGGCCATTGCCACAACCCTAATTACTATTAAAATAATACAGCACACTTTTGTATAAGTTCTTCTTATTGCATCAAAACACTCAGTATATCTATAGTATGGTCATTACTATAGCAGCGCAAATTTTCCTATTATAATATTTAGACAATTGTCTCAAATATTTGGATTACTTTTGATTTCATGTTCGACTATTGTTGCACCAATTTATATAAAAGAAAATGGGTTTTTTTTACTATTTTTTCCCATCAATTATTGTCTTATTTCTTTCACCTTTACTTTTTCATCATACAGTTAACAAACTAAATAAATGGTTTTGTTTCAACTCAAAATAGCAAACAGACTTTAACTATAAAGGTACGGTGCAACCTTGGGTAATAAAACACTACCTAAATAATATATCAAATTAACTAGGTCTCTCAATTAATAGACAGTGTGTTCAAGTTTACCAGGTATTTCAATTAACAGAATGATTAATTTTCTAAGGTATATCGTATCAGACAGAAACAAGTAATATTGAACTTTATATAAAAGAACCTGGGTAAATGAAAAAGGTTTACTACACACACAACGAAATTTGGGTCCTACACTAACAAAACTAGACGATCACGCAAATGGCCAATATTATTTGTTTATCCTTCAGATAAATAAATAGTAATGAATTTACTGGTGACATGATTACCAGGATTTCATTTGTAATTAAACGGGGTACCCCATAACCATTACACTATTTAATATGTATTTTGATTCATTTTACTGTAATGTCATAAATAAAGGCGATTATTAAAGCTAAAGTATGATAATAAAATTACTATAACTGAGAAAAGAGAAAGTTTAACAATTATATGTTTTACTGATACTCGGCACAATGTACTGAACAAAACTTGGTATGAAAATTTAAAAAAGGGACGATTTAGCTTATTGAAGGCTGCAGCAGCAGTCATTCGATATCGAATCTGCACTACTCGTACTCGACACTAAAAATTACCCCCGCCTAGTCAAATGTTTGAAAATATTAATATAGCGAGATTCTGAAATCACTGACATATATTTCGAAGAGAGTAATTTAAAAAAATAAGCGATATACACTGGGACATTTGAAATTAATATGTACGACTGTCAGCCACTATTATTATGACTGCTGTTCATCCTAGATCTTTCATTTCGAGATTGCAATTGTGTCTCTCAGTTTTTTCTCATCGACGATTTGGATCTCTCATACAGATTTTTTCATATTTTGGTTTGTGTGCATTGTGTAATGATACTGAGATGTATGATGCAGCAACAGTACTTCAGTTTTCCAATTTTTGAAATCGTCATGTCTTACGAGCACGGTCGTGAATGGTGTATGTGTTCTGTGTGAGTAGCTAACAGTGTTTTATAAGCGTGGGGCTTGTTTATAAATCAGAAAGAAAATAGCAGAATATTTACAACAAAGGATAGGAACCTTTTTTATAATGAATCACATGATCTACAAACTTTCTAACGACTATTTTTACAATAAAACATCATCTCAGAGATATATGTGGGGAACCGATTTTTTTTTACCTTTAACCTTGAATAAAATTTTTGCCACAAGTGGGATCGATGGGGACTCTTAAGATTTCGATTGTTTCCAGCTCTATGCGAATTTTTCTGAGATTAAATGTCTATTTTGATCTTATATTTGTTATAGATTGCAGATTTTATTTGTGAAGAAATCGTAAATGCCGCAACCAATTATACAGTATCGAAATCGGACGATTTCCTAATGTGGAACCTGAAAATGGATCAAGAGTTCCATCTAGTCCTGCAGTTATTACAAGATAACTGTTCTTTACTCGGTTACAAACTTTACTCTTATGCCAGCACAACACACAAGGCGCAGGTCTCAGCGAACCTTGACTTTAAAATAAGCGAACTGGTCCTAGTTATAGAACTGTTAATCACTGCCCATGACTGCTTCACCACCGACTGCAATATGGAGGGGATCTCGATTATTTTGAAGAAATGTCAGACTGTCATTCTACATTTGCTGACGTTGAGAAGTTGGAAACTTATAGTAAGGTTACTTACTGGGGTAGGAAGATACACGGAAATGAACTATGTGTTCCAAATCCTCAGGGAAAATGATCAGTTCGAGTTTCTATTACGTAAGGGTTCTAGAAAAGATAATGGTTTAAAAGTAGCCCTACTTGAATACCTCAAGAGATATTGCCCTGATAATCGGGACTTATATAAGATTGTCGCTTTACATTTTACTCTGTTTTCTGAAGTGGCTTTGCTTTGGGAGAGAGAAGCCCAGAGTGTTATAAGAAATTTAATAGCCATATCAAAGCTGGAGATGCAGAACAACAAGCTTAACCCTGACATCCAACCATTTGTTCTTTTCACAAATACAGATGGTACGAGGATATGCTTAAATAAGGTAAGATTTCTACACCATATATTCCGAAATCCTCTCTAATTCCCAAGGTTATGTCAAAAGTCAATCGGTTTTCATAACAAACTTTGACAAGCCGTATCTCCCAACCCCTTATATTACAGTTTAAAATTACATCTGGCTACTGTCAATTCCATCTTAACAGGACCTCTATTCTGTAAAAGCGTGAAACCACACTCCCATGAGAAGTGGACGGAGTTCACTTGAAAATGTATAAAAGTCTATTCTGTAACTACGGGAGTGATCACATCGTGCGAAAAATGCTGGTAAAATCGTGAGGGAATCCGCCAGTTCCCCCGGGAGAACGGCGATCCTAACTGTACTTTTATGACAATTTGCGTCGGTCAAAAATTATTGTTGTCAAATTTGTGAATCAAAATGGACATTGCAGATTTGCTCATTGCCAACGAGGTAAAAATAATATAATCCTTAGCAAATATTACAATTAATAATAATAATAACCTTTATTAACCATTGTGAGATACATAACATGTATATATGGTAAGTCAAAATACAGTGCTTAATATAAGTAAAAAAAAAAAAAAAAATACAGGTATAATATCCCAGATAGCACACGACGTCCCAAAGACGTCCAATTTTGGTCTTAATGTGGTCTGAACATCTTAGGACCTAAAATGGACGTCCTCAAGACGTCCAGAGTGGGACGTCTTTGGGACATCAAAAAATGTACGTGTTTAGCATGTCCATATTAGGCCTCCTAGCTTTTTTATATTGTGTTTAGAAAAATAATACATTCACATCCAAATCAATAATTCTTTGCGAGAAATAAGAATTTCGTCGTAGATGTAGAAATTCTAAAAAATTGTAAATTAATAACTTCTAAGTTTTGAATTTATTGCGCTTTTCCAGCGATAAATGTCATTCCAGTACGACCGCATTCGTTTGACTTCGTCATGTTTTCGGGTTGGCCTTACGTCTGACAGTTGCGTTGATCATTTCATTTCAATGTATTTTCTGCGATATTTCACAACTCCTTTGTTTTGCAGTGTTTTATGCTGTGGTTTTATGTATAGTTGACAAGTATGACTGATGGTCGAGAGGTGAGCGCATTTGCCTCTCACCCAAAAGTTCCGGGTTCGATCCCCGGTCGTGGCAGTGGAAAATACTGTGAGAGGGATTTTTTCACTATACATGAATATTGGGTGTGTGTCCCTTGTCTCTAAATGTGTAGCCCCCTCCCACACAAGGCTCTTCTAGAGCCTTCCGGGATAAAGGGGGTTGTCATTACCTGTGGTGTATTTATTATTTATTTATTTTATTATAGTATTATCCTGACTTAATAAGTAAGGTAAGTTATTTCGATAATATCATGCATTTTCTGGCACAAAATTAAAATTTAGAACAAAATTGTTTTATTTTCTGATTCCCAGTACCAACTGTATTGTTATTCCATACTTGAATTAATTATAAGTTTGCTGAATATAAAGGACTAAAAAAAGTGAAATTTGTGTAAACTTTTGAGTCGAGGCAGTATTCTTGGGTATAGAATTTGCCTCTAATGCTACCCTTTCTAGTCTCTGGTGTAACTGGTGTATACAAATTGACCACTAATATGGCAGACAGGCAGTGTACAATAAAAAAAGGAAAGGCCGATTCATCGCACAATGCTGCATTCGTCTTATTGGCCGCCAAGCTGTATATAATTAGGTAAAGTCTATTTTGATGTGTGAATGGGTTGATAATATGCGTACGATTTCGTATGTGTTGCAGACAAAGTTATCGCAATAGCAGAAAAATTCAGTAGACATATGCGACAATAAGTTTTAGCTATTACAGAGAATGCGAATATCTCAATAATATCCCTTGAAGGTCTTCTTTGGGACTAGAATGGACCAGAATAAAATGTTTTAACGTCTCCGTAATGTCATATAAATGCATTTTTAGGCCTAAAATAAGACGTCTTAAAGACGTTTTGATTAGTAACAATGGACATGCCCAAGACGTCTTCTGTACGACTTACGTCTTAAAGTGGACGTTTTTAAGACGTCTCGAATATCCCATGCAGACGTCCCTAAGCATCTTTGGTATGTCCGAGTGCTATCTGGGATATTGTAAATATAAAAGTCATATACATTAAATAAAATAAAGAGAAATAGAATATACAATAAAGATATAAAAGAGAAAAATATATATGTATGTATAGGTACATATATTTTATTTTGTTTACTACATTTACTACATTTGTAATACCATGACGTATATATGGCAAGTCAACAAGTCATGAAAAGAAAAGAAGTTTACATATACCTACATGAATATAAATATAACTATAAAATAGACAGGTAAAACACAACTTAAATAATACATCTATACAATAACACATACAAACACATACACAAAAACGTACAAGGAGATATGCTATGCTGTTATCACAATTTATAATTAGATTAAATCATACACAAGAATAATATTGTTTAAGCAGGCATTTAGTCTAAGCTGAGAAATAGCAGTGTTCCATAGTTAAGGTCTCATTTGTAGAAAGTCTTTTATAGCAACCTCTGAAGCCCAAAATTTAGACAGACAGTTTTCTTATCGTTTAAGATAAGTCTGTTTCTCTGACACCATATGCTTAAATCATCGATGACATTATAGACTAATTGCTCTATTTGGGCAGGGTCATCTGCAGATTGTAGTGTCATCTGCGAACATGGTTACGTGCCCATTTTTAATGTAATTAGGCATATCATTTACATACAGTAAAAAAAGGAACGGGCCGAGCACAGACCCTTGGGGAACTCCAAGATTTAAATTCCTTGATGCAGAAGTTTCATTATTTAACTTTACTCTTAGTGTTCTGTATTCCATGTAAGATATAATCCAGTTTAAGATATTCCCACGGAAACCAATATTATATAATTTTTGTTTCAGGAAATTTTTATCGACTGTATCGAAAGCTTTCGACAGATCGAACATTAGTGTTACAACGTATTTTCCTTTATCTAATGATGAATATACATAATCTAGCAGGTGAAAGCTATAATATATATAAGAGAGTATATCCTTACGGAGCAATAAGAATTTATTCTGTCACCTTTTACCTAATTTAATTAATGACATGTGGCATGACAATGACAACAACTGAGCGCTGAACAGGTGATGCTTTTGTACCAACTTTATTGGTTGTAAATTTAGCAATTCTCGCTGAATCCCCTCACATTCACCACCTTTTCACTGCAATTACAGAATACAATCTAGGACGGTCGGGTGAGATGCGGGTGATGTGAGCTCGCGCTTCGCACGATGAATGCTCACTCTACCCATAATTACAGAATACTACCGCCAGTAGCAAAAAGGTCGTAACTATATTTTTTTGAGATTCTCGCTTTATTTTATTCTCATGTTGGTATTAGCTGCCTACACCTTATTACGAAGTATAAAAGCCCTAATTTGGTCGGAAATATTATTTGATTGAGAAAATAATAGGCCGTAAGTTTTCAACGCCACCAGTTATTAGCAGTAAGAAAGCAAGTGAAGTTAAGGTTTTCTTGCTACTGACGGCAGAATAGAGGTCCAGATCATAAGTAATATGAGTGTGAATAGAGATACCCAAAGGAATCTAGCTAACCAATTTGAATTTGAGACAAGATGTACGTTGAAGTAAACGTCGTGCATTAGGTCTATCATATTAACAGATTATCGGGTTGTAGACCTTGCATGAAGTAAAAAAAAATTCTAAATTTCAATCTAATCTCTTCTATTATAATTAACTGTTACTTAACTGCATTTATTTATAGGCCATGGAAAATTATACACATGCCACGGAATTTCATTTACAAGGGGAAAAGTTGGCAAAAGCTATAAACTCGGCGAAACAGGCTGAACTAATAGCTTTGCAAATGTCATTATTAAAACCGTTACCTAACAGTGGTACGGCAGTGTGTTTACTGAATTTAAATGAAACACAGATGGCAACTTTGATATCCACACAATTAAGGTATGTATTTGTATCAGAGCAATTTACCATTTATTTAGACGCTGTCTTTTGGTACCGTTCAGGAACTAGCATAACATATGTCGCGCCACGCTCAATATCAGACATTGTATTACATTGAGATGGAGAGCCTTTCCATTTTAGCAGTCATTTACTCTTGTTGAAATGCAACAAAATTTGTACAAAAGTTTATTAACAAAATGTAAGTGCATATAAATACATTACATGAACATGAACAATGAACTAAGCAACATTTAAAAAAATACTTAATAACTTCTACAAAAGAACTAAAGGACAAAATACCACCTTTATTCTGTATTTCAATCTTACCTTTACTTCTTACCTCAAGATCTTGACTTTCTGCCTCAAGTTCTTGACATTTTATCAAGATCTGGACTTTCTATCTCAAGGTCTTGACTCCTTATCTCAAGATCTTGGCGTTTATTATCTCAAGATATAGACATGCAATTGAGAGTAAAGGTGATAGCTACAGGCTCATGATCTACCCATATCTGTTGCTATTGGACAGTCGACAATAACCTAAATTTTCTATTAATTGATGTAATAATATTTTGTTGATTTTTAACACATTCGTTTTTCCTATTTGTAGTTTTGAGCAGACCCGAATTCTCATACAAGCATACAACTATCAGCCTGACTGGGCCAGCGTATTATATGAGCAGTGCGTCTTGCATAACAACAATGACTATTTACATGCGTTCTTGCAACACCTAGCTCTAACAGATACTGTAGTGAATGAAATTTCAAAAAAATTCCTCAACGCCAACATAAACTCGCCGAATGAAATAAACAGCATGAAAAACTTACTGAGCAAGTTACCTTCCGTTCACACAAAGTATAGGATAGCCAGTGAATTGGGATTTGTGGACTTGATTGAGGACTTGATCATGAAAGACCAGCTGGCCTATCTGAAAGATACGGTGTGGAAAAAAGGTTACAGAAATTGAGTTTTTGTCTTGAATATAAAATTACCATTCAAAATTGTTTGGAGTTGCAAAATTGCCTTTGATAGTGAGAATTGTATAGTCTGATTTTAATCTACCTAAAGTATTTTTTTTTAAAATTATTGGAGCAAATTATTTTGTATAAAATTAAGATTAATCGTGTCCGTAATTGGTTGTTGAATTCAGTTATATTTTTTGTAAGTAAGTAAGTGCAGTTGTTTTGGTTTTAAAGTAGAATTTTAATCGAGACAAGGTGCCAGTTTTGGTAATGTGCCGTCAATTACTTTATTGTTTATGGTGTAGTTTGCACAAATACAAAAATACTGAACACTTCAATTAATGTGTGCTTCGACAATGATGTTGACATTCTGGAAATGATTGAAGCTCTCCGAATAGAGCTAAAGTTATAATAACCCAGTAGATTAAAACATCTAATGTCAGAAAGATATTGAAACATTTTTAATGTAGGAAAAACAAAAGATCTGATTGGTTGAATTAGATCATAATTTAACAAGCTGCAGAATTAATTTAGTATGAAATGGTACACAGTTTTAGATTTAGGCTAATTTTAATCATCCCCAGGTGATGCCAACATGATCGACGAAACGTCTGTTAAGCATTATTTGAGCGCAGTAGTTTCGTGTTTGTGGAAAATAGTCCATATTCAGTTCCCTGTCCATACTATATTTATATTTTAATGTCCTATAAGTCAGTTATTTTACAATAACCACCCTATTTTGAGATACATTAAATGATAAATAACGCCCTAGGGCGTTATGAATACCTGTAGCGCCCTAAGGCATTATAAAGAGTTTTCTCTCAGCCATTCCTCAAAGTGGCAGTATTCTTTCTCATATACCTTTTTGGTTTTATACAAGTGCCTCGGTTGCATTAACAACACTTATTCAGATAGATTATCTTCTAACATCTTCACTATAATACAACCCAAAACAAATAAATGATGACAGCTTTATTGACAAAAAAAATGCAACGGCGGCGTTTACAAACAATTTTGATTTTTACTCTCTTTTAAATCAAGTAAATAAATAAATATAAATAGATAACACCGCAGGTAATGACGACCCCCTTTATCCCGGAAGGCTCTAGAAGAGCCTTGTGTGGGAGGGGGCTATACATTTAGAGACAAGGGACACACATCCAATATCCCTGTACAGTGGAAAAATCCCTCTCACAGTATTTTCCACTGCCATGACCAGGGATTGAACCCGGAACTTTTGGGTGAGAGACAAGTGCGCTCACCTCTCGACCACCAGCCAGTCGTTCTGAACATAATATATGTCAAATTAATAAATCGTAAATATCAAAAAGAATATTCGAATGAAATAACAGACTTATAGGACATTAAACGTTGAAGGCACCACGGGTGTTATAGGATAATGACGCCCTCGGTCAACGTACATTCCCTCGGGCCAGAAGCCCTTGGGAAGTACACTGCCGACCTCGGTGCGTTATTATCCTTATAATCCCTTGATACCTTAATAATTATAATAATGTATTGTTTTATATGGAGTGACGTTTTTGTGTCAATGTACTGGACAAGAATAGCCGAGACAAAAAAAAATCACTTGACTCCTCCATAGTACATGTTATTTTTTCTTCAAACTTTCAATATGCATTAAATAAATACTATTATGTTTATCTTCAATTACTTGCACTGCCACTGAGAATGATGAGAGCGGAAGTAAAACACTTCTACTTTCGCTCAGACGAAGTGTGTCAGAGAAATGGCAGTTCAAACCCACAAAACTTATCATTAAAGTCATGTTTTTTGATGTTTGAAGAAAAAATTGTTTTATAAGAGACATAACCACAGTACTTTATTTATAAATTGATTGTTTTCATCAAAAACAGATGACTAGAATTTTAGATGTGACACTAACACTGAGATTTCACACTATTTCCAAAGTGGGATTCTCCAACAGGGAAATTATCTTCTCCACTAAAAAACTATATTTTCACTAGATGAAACAAGTTTTGGCAATAGTGTGTAGTGATTTTGTGTTTTGCGGAACTTTTTTATTTAATGTTAGTTAAGTTTTTTATGAAGTTTATTTAAATTTTTATATTGCACGCAGCCTCCAATGGTAATTTTTTAACAGATTAGAATGGAATTATTTGTAAACAAATTCCCAGAACAGAAAACAATAATCTTTCATCAAATTTCATGATCATTTTGATTAAATTAAAAGAGTGTTGCCAACGTCGAACTTTCGTGAGTATACAATTTTAGTAATTTTTCATGCTCTTAACCAGGATGCTGCTCTTTTATAAAATTTTGTCGTAAATACAATCAAGCTATATACAAGGTGTTCCAATCAATACTCCCAGGCCGGATATCTTCTAAACGAATAGAGACATTTTAATTCTGGGAAAACCAGTTTGTAAGCGCATTAACATTGTTTCAGTTTTGAATATAAATAGTTTTTAATATATTGTTACGTGTTTACAGTCTTCAGTAAACACTCTGTAGGTTCAAATAACTTGCAACAAGAATTTTCACAAACCACTATTTTATTAATCACTTAAATTACAATAGTAAATAATTAAAAATCACTCAACTAACAATAACATTAATCTAATATGAATTAACTATTTTTACTTTTCTTCACAAACTTGTCAACTCTTATTTAACCTAAAAACTCTCTCTGTATACCAGAACTGTACTGTATACTTAACTGAACTGTTCCCCCATCTGCTGGATTCACCTCTTTATATACACATTTGGAATATACCAGAATTCTATTTCATATCATTCTAGAATCATCCATAGTTTTCTCTATGTGCTAGGTGACTGTTCAAACATAATATTTTTAGTCGCAAACTCCTCTATAAATCCTTATTTTACTATAAGGAAAATACCAGACTGCAACCAAAGTTACAAGTCTGGCGCGTTAATTATTACACTTAACGCGCCAGACTTGTAACTTTGGTTGCAGTCTGGTAGTTTCCTTATAGTAAAATAAGGATTTATAGAGGAGTTTGCGACTAAAAATATTATGTTTAATATTCCGCCCTCTAAAAGCACATTTGAACTAGGTGACTGTTTGTCAATTGGCCCACAGATGGCGCCACCCTACTAGCCAGGGAGTAACAGAATAACAGGTTTCCCTTTACTTTGACCAGGGACTTAATCACATCTCTCCCCGTTAGAGGACAGCACATAACACTATAAATGCGTAGATGTTGTTGAGCTCTAAAAAAATATTTATTCGTTAATGACAAATGACAACATTTGAACTGAAATATCTCGAAAATTGTTAAATATGTGGATTTTTTAAATAAAACAGAATCTATTTAGAAATGCATTTCTGTTCACACAAACCTCATTTCAGAGTTTCTCCCATAGAAATATTTCTTTAGAGCCCAGCAACATCTACATATTGATATTTTGTAATTTGAAAGAAATAAACGTACCCACGGTGGGAGCCCCTGTAATGTGGATGAAATAATTTGGGATGAGATAAATTAATCTGCCCCACACAAAATTACCTTTGGTACTTATTCATAATTCCACCACAGGGACGAATAAAAAAATTGTGGCAAACACAGAAACCAACAAAATAGTGTCAACACTGATGCTCAATAGCACAATATACAGTCCGCATGGACACTATAGTTCAACTATAGTATAACATTAAACTAACACAGTTTAATCCTACGTAGGCGTGTATTGTTACAAGAACAAATTTTCGATACAGAAATTACCTAACGAGATTCACCATGAAGTACCAAAAAATTCAGTAAGCAAGTAAAAAGTACAAGACAGTGTTAAAATAGGTATCGTATTGTTAGGTCTAAAATTACGTACACATACTACAAGTCTGCACACAGAAATATATAAAATAAAATACAAAACAAATATAGTATACGGGATGCCAAAACTTTTGTTATGAACCGGTTTCTGGTGAATTTTGGTCATTGATATTAAAATAAATACAGAAGTAAATAAGTTGCAACGTTGGTGAAACCGAAATAAGTTAAAGATGGTACTTGTCTTTTAAAACAGCAAGTCGATGAAACCGATCCTCTTACAAGGGTTACGCTTCTACAAAATCATCTCATTTCATGTGAAACCCGAAAAATTCTACACGAAGTATAGGATTAGGTTGGGTGTTCCTAAACAGCTGACGGCTTGGTAGTTGACCTCGTAATGCCAGTTGCCTACTTATTCTGCAGTCTTCATGTGTAATCTCTTAGGTGTCGTGAGTTACCTCACCAAGCGATTTAAAAAAACTGGCTTCAGATCACATTTAGCAAATGTGGAACGTGGAAATTTATAGTAAATTTGCTTTGCTCAATAGGTGTATTTATGATATCAATGAATTTGTACATGGTGTTAATTCAACTGATTATTTAAGTTGTAACTCAGATATCTCCAGGACCAAACCCAAATTATCCCGCATCCAAGGGACGAATTATCCAAATTCAAAATTTAATCCAAAAGCAATAAGCAAAGATATGAATTCAGATATAAAAATGTAATACCAATAATAATCAATAATTATCCCAATAATAGTGGTAATAATACCGGTAATAACCAGTAATAGTAATAATAATAATAATAAAAAAAGTATTTTATTGGATAAACCAAATGGCCATCGACCAATGTCCTTCAGCCAGTGTTACAAAAGATTTTTTGTGAGTTAACAACATTATGTAATCAAAGAGGTAGTTTACATGTTATATATGAAAAAAAATAAACAAATAAATTGCATATGTAAGTAATACAAAATATATATAAAAAAAGAAAAAATACACATAGAATACATGTAAATTAATTGTGCTGGTATGATGTTTTTCATTCCTGTCATAGGATTCTAAGGCATTCCCATATTGTGTGTTCTGGGTGTTTTCTGTGGTTGCGATGTTCTTCATTTCGTGTTTTGCAAAGATGTTGGAATATTTCTATGTTGTAGTCTGACGAGGAAAATTTTGTGGATAGTTTAACAATTCTTTGGTGGATGGGGTAATAGTAATAATAACCCATAAATCCAATAATAATTAATGATAGTAATCTAAAGTTCGAATATTAATTCAGTTAAAATGTCTAAAACCAAAAAATGCCGCAATTAGAACAACAGCCATTATATATTAATAAATTTGTATTACCACGTGGACGATATCCATCGAAAGAATTGTTATACAGAGCTTAAGCTTATCACAGCCGCCTTGTTTGCAGGTTCGCAACGAAAAGAACGTGGTATGGGCCGTTCAGAATGAAATAAAGGCAAGGCTAATTTGCACATAATAAACACCACACAACATAAATTAGACAACCCCCAATTTCTGAAGCCAGGGGCTTGTGCGGGAGTGGGTTACACATTGGAAAAAGGCGGACATACAACCATTTCCTCCGACTGTGCCAAAGCCAGGATTCGAACCTGGTGGTGTGATGTTCGTGTGATTAATCGCAATTGCCACCTCGCGCCTTAACCCACACGGCTATCGACAAATAATACAAATACAAATTTATAATTCAAACCATAAATTAGAAAAATTTACATGATCAAACACTCAACGAGCTGTTATTCCAATGTTTCCAAAATACTAATTTTTTACTAAAAAACGTTTATTACAATCACAAAATGGGAAAAGTACGTGAGCTTTCTTGACAGTATACATGCCACGTACAAATGTAGCTGTGGAGAATTTGGATTGGCCGAAATGTCGAGCTTCTATAACTTCAAAATTTAAAATAACGAAAATGAAACTCTCTCATTACAATATTCAAAACTGGAGTTCTCTTCATGGCTTTTACAGAATTAAAATGACTCTATTCGTTTAAGAGATATCTAGCTTGATAGTATTTATTGGGACACCCTGTATATTTTCTATAATTCTGCAAAATATATGTAATACCACAAATTTGCATATATCTATCACTTGTAAGAATTCTTTTGTTATTCTCTACAACTATTATTTAAAAATAATTTGTTGTCAGTTACTCTTATAATAAAATAAATAACATTTTAATTTGACACAAGTGGCCCACCTAAATATATGTAAAGAGCATCTGAACTAAGTTAATTTTGGTTGAAAAGAATTAAAGGCTGTCTAATTGTTTTAAAATGTTGCCCAACATGCACAAATATATAAATATTTTAAGATTATTTGCATATAGCTAAGGTTTTCATATTTTTTATTCTATTTATTAATGTTTAATGTGAAATAATATCCAAAATTATTGGCGAGTGCATAAGTAATTTGAAATCTGAAAAGCGTCAATATACAGATAAAGCCACAAAGAAACAAATATGAGCAATTTACGTTTGGCTATTGGCAATAGAGAAGCAATACGGTGTAGTCAAGTAGTTTGTTGATTCTCAGGCGTGCAATAATACACCAGAAGCTTACATTCAATGGGTAAAAGTAAATTGTACACCTTGGCTTCATCTATATGTGTAATTGAAGTATACGTACAGATTATTAACTGCTTATATCATTTTTAAGATAATATTATACTATATTCATGTCTTCTACAGCTCCTGAAGAGTAAAATTGCCTTATTGTACTATTGTTGCAAAAAAGAGAATTAGGCTAGACTATGAATTTCTTACAAAGCGGGGGAAAGAATCTTGGCAGTTCAGTGAACAAGCCTTTTCGCTAAATATTCAAGTAAAAGCATCGAACTCCTTACAGATTTACATTAGTACCAATTAATTCACCGATATGTGAAAGGGACGATAGTGAAATTATTTTGGGCGAGCCTCAGCTACCGCTTATTGACGTTTTCACCATGCATGGGTGAATTAAGAGTGTATTCAAGATAAATCCCCACATGTTCATTTGTTTAATTTGCTCTACAGTTGACAATAGCACTGCTTCCACGACTAGTACAATTTTAGACAGATGTTGGGTCAATGGGTAGGTTCATTATAGAGTATATAGTAGTGATAGATCTGACGAAATGTCCTTCCATTGTATATATGGACATCGCAATGGTCATTTTCTGGTTGTTTCTTCTTCCAACATCGACTCCACATGTTAGGATGAATGTGAACATAACCAAGCTAGACTCGGTAGCAGCTTCTTCTTTGGATTGCTGACCCAATGGAAAAACTGCCTCTTAGATCTTGAGACTTGATTTCTTGGATGATGTTGTTGTCCGTAATATAGATATTTGATCCCAGTGTTTGTTCTGATGCGATATTGATGTGTGTTCAAATTTTTCTCTATTACACAATATTTTTCATTATTTGCTTTTGTCATTATTTACACCTCATGGAAATGTAGATTATTATATTGTTCCGATCGCTTATTTGTATACTTTGAACTTGAAGGTTTGTATCAGATTTGATAACATTTTAACATTTGCAATTAAACATGTCTATTGCCTTATTCCGTCTCATCATTCTCATCTATTTGCACACATATGTTTTCGGCATTGGTCTTTAATCCCATTTTTTTATCTGTTTCTTTTCTGTTCGCTACCAGTACTAATCTAAATCATTTTGTTCTGTTTTATTTTACGCTGCTCTCATTGGTATTTCTCCAATGATATTGGTAAATAGGATCCCCCTTATTTGAGGCTTCTAGCTATCTCAAATTACTTTTTGGGGGCGTACTATCATTTCCCACATTCCATCTGGAGTCATCCTTTATCAGTTGGGTCAATTTTCTTAGTATGTTCCACCATTGCAGTGCTTATTTGATCTCATTCAACAGTGTCATATACTTTCCAGAAGCGAACAAAGATGTTTTGTATAATTCTATTGAATTTCCATCCATTCTTAATAACATACAATGAAAAGTTAACCATTAGATTAGATTAACAAAGGAGCCTTTACCACCGTGACCTTTTTAGGTCTATTGTGATGCTCCCAGAATAGCTTCCTTATAGTACCTCATCCAGCTTTGTACTAGACTCCACAGCTTTGATAAAGGCCCTTTTGTATAGCTGTCCGCCCTTGTCCTTTCTTCTCCAAGTACTTGGAATCTCAGTCTCGCCTGGCCTTCACAGTGGCACAATATGTGAACTGAGGTTTCCTCTTCCTCTTGGCAGAATCTGCATGTTGCGCCCTCTGCCAGGCCCATTAGACTCATGTGTCTGTTGAGCCGGCAGTGGCCAGTTAGAAGGCCTACTATTACTCTGATGGCCTTCCTATGCTGGCTTAGTAGATCTTCCATAAATTTGGCTGAACGTTCTTTAATGAACTCTTTGGCCTGTCTTTGTCTTGGGAGATTCCGCCACCATTCCAGAGATTTATTTTGCACCCATTCCTTAATGGCTACTCGTATGTATGCCTTCGCTACGCCATAAAAGGGCTCGGGGCCTATTGGGTCCTAAGCTAATCATTAGTAGATCTGCTGTTTCTGGGGTCCTATTCGTAATTCCCGAAGAAGTTATCCAAAGTAAAATATTTGATAGAATGTTATGCTCGATATGTAAATTAATTCATGTAGTTGTGTGTTGTAGTTGGAGCACCTTTTGTCTCTTTTTTTATAGATGTGGATTATATGTGTCTGCTACTTAGTTGTGATCTCTCTCTCTCTCTCTTGTCATAGCCTAGATCCTTCAAGTCCTTCAATTTACTGACTGTTTCTATAGTTTCCTCTATAGAGATTGCTTTTTATTGACAGATCCACAGTTAGGCAGATGTTTCCTATGTGTATCATGTTCTGTTTCATGTTCAAACAGTTTTTAAGGTACTCTTTCCAATTTGGACTAGTTTAACTTCATTTATCGTTAAATCTTTTGTATCCTTCTTAAAAATCAGAAATGTAATTAAGTGTTAAACCTTCCCTTCCTCCTTATAGAAGGATTCCATTTCCACTTCACTCATGAGCGGCAGTAAGACTTTTACTACCGCTCAGAATGATAAGAGTGAATGCAAAAAATTTCTACTTCCCCTCAGACGCAGTGTCAGAAAAACGACAGTGTTTAAGTTCAAAAAACTCGTCATAAAAGTTCTTCCCACTTTTGAAGAAAAATAATTTTTTATTTTTAATATACAGGGTGATTTACCTAAACATGCGGAAAATTATTCAGTGGGTTGTCCCCACCAAAAGGAGTTCAAAAAATTAAGAAATAAAAAAATTTGGAAAAAAAATTACTTTATTTTTTTTGTAGAAGTGCGCCGCCTATGACTAACCAATCTGACGTAATACGGTGCAACGAAATCACTTCCTTTCTTATGTGGTATGGGTAAAAACGATTCTCGCGTATAGGGTACTTATTGAAGGGTCTTGTTCTAGTAATTTTAGAACTTCTTCGTCTACTTCAACAGGACGATTTACTACACGTTCTCTGTCGCTGGGTAAACAAAACCCGGTGTCACAAACTCGTTGCACTGCACTTTAATTTTTTCTCTCATTAGGTTTGCGCCTATGGGGAAATTTTCTCCCGTATTTTCGTACAGCCCCTGCAAGACTTTCATTCATTGCACCATAGGTTAGTATCATGTCGCAGTAGGCATAATCGATATTTGCGAATACAGTTTAAAATTTAATAAAAATGGGAAATGCTCTAAACGGAAATCGAAGAGTCACTGAACTGAACAGTGAACACGTGGTGCACTGACCTAGACAACTAAGACAGCTGACATTATTACCTGCTAAACAAACAAGCGACACGTGTGTGAACGCGTCGAGATAGCATAACTCACCCGCTCAGAAGCGTATCTTTGCAGGTTTTAATGAAGAAAATATAATAAATTACCTCGGATCGCTTTAAAATTTTACAGAGGCTTTCCCACATAACAGACTTGTATACCATTTTATTTTCCGCATGTTTACATAAATCACCAGGTATGTAAAAATATGCATACAAAATTTTATCATGATTAATGACACCCGATTTTAATCATTTGAAATTTTTTGCTAACTTTATATGGCTACTGAGGTTTCGCCTTGTAGACGAAGTTAAATATAATAATATAAGTATTTAGTTTCATTTGGTATAAGAAAATAAATGTAAAACTGGTCAAAAATAGGTAACAGGTATTCCGGAATGCACTAAGTCAATTTTAAGCTCAGGTACTGTAAATATAAATATATTATTAATTATTTAGTATAATCAGTGAATAAGCTATTATTGCTCTACATCAGTTGCACATACAGCTGGCATATCTTTATTACCTTGCTTTTTAAGTGCCTTGTACAGTAATCTCGACTTACCATGTGCTCGGCTTAAGATATTAGTTTACTTCTTACCAGTACATCACATGTAAATATCAAATTATTTAAGATTTTATATAAGTTCAAGTTTGTAACAGTGGTCGCTGGTGCAATGACTACCACATGAAGAAACCTGGAAAAATATATTTGAATTATAATTCATAAAAAGTTGGTCTACCTGCACCCAAGTTTTTCATGAAAACGTATAGAAAATATTTGCAAAACATATTTTCAGAACCAGGATGGAAATTGATCGACAGATTTCAACTTTCATTAAGAAGCTTTTAATTTTTATAGTTGCACCTTTATGAATTACAATTCAATTAACAATGTTTATGAATGCAGGTTGAATTTTGCTTATTAATTTTACTCCTGATTTTTTAAAAAATGTTTACTAAATATTTTACCATTTTTTTACATACTTATCTTAAATGGCAGTTTGATTTTTAAATCTTTTTCCATGACACTTCTCTGCATTTAATTGTGGTAGTTACATGTAAAAATATGACTTGGGTTCTATGCTACAGGGCAATATATGCCAAATTAAATTTTACCAGCTGCCACTCATTTCTAGCAATCACTAGAGTTTCTATTTTATACTGTTAATGTTTATTCATCCTATATATTTTATTTTAAAGTAATTTATTAATTATTTATTTTTAATACAATTGATGTGTCTGGCATATTGGTCTGAATTACTCCATATGGCATACATTGCATTTGTGTGTCATATACTTCATTTATATTATATTTGTATAGTTAACTGTAGAATAGCTAAAATTTATAATGATCCCAAATGTATAAGAAGAACGTCAACCATTCAGACCAGCATGGCTGTTTTATCATTTTAAATATTTCTGACTGTGATTTCGTAAATAAAATGAAATATATTTTTATACTCATAATTTTGGAATTTTTTTACATTTCCATCATGCCAAATTGCAAAGATATATTTTGGTAGAGCAAGAAAGTGGTACCCACACTCAACAATCTATGATTTTAAAAAAAATTGTTGATTTTTTCCAGAAAGTTGCAAGAAGACCTTATGACAATTACAAAAAATCACTGCCTACTAGGCTGTCATAGGCAGAAGTGTCCATTTAAAAAAAAATACATTTTAAGAGAAAAGAAAACAAACAAATTAACTTTTGGTAATTGAAATAATTTAGGAAACAACAAAATTTAAAGTAACAATCAGTGTTTGAGATAATTACTCATTACATGTAAATAAAAATTTCAATCAATTGTCGGATGTAGCCTCTCTCAACTAAGCTCACATTTCTCAATTATTTTACGATTATGATTGGTTACTCTTTTCAGCTCTGGAATACTGCTTTCGCGACAGGCTCGTCTTGTTTTACCACAAAGTTCTTCTCGATTTCTACGCCTTGTTTTGTTTTGTAAACTTTATTGTTCACTGTTCCCCAAAAATAAAAATCTAGCGGTTTTATATCTGGGGACCTAGGAGGCCAGAATTCAAAAGGGATATTTCTTCCTATCCGCAATCGCGCGCTGCCTGGCTATTTCTGCGACATTCACCGTGCATTCAACAGTATATCAAAACTTTGTCACTTTGTGAATAAACCATAAATTTGTAATACACACCAAAATAATATCCCGTTGAAAATATTTTGTTTTGCTTCAATATACAATTCAATGAGGAAGTTGCACGTTATTTTTTTATATCAAATATGCTTCCTCGTATTTTTCCTTTTTTTTTTTAGTTAAAATTGGGGGCTAAAAAAATTATTTATTTTGGGTGAATATAAAACCATTGAAATGCTCTCTCCGTGCCAAGTGACGTCGTATGTGCCAGATGACGTCACGTTGTTATTATTGAAATGTTGAAACATCTAAAAGCAATGCTGTGGCTATAGATTATACCCTAAGTATCTTATGAAATAATTATCCGTAATATTAACCAATAGTTAATAACAAAATTAAGGATAACAACGTGAATTCGCAAACTCAGGGCAAATCAGTGACGTCAAAATGACGTCAAGACAATATCATAGCGTTTTCAGTCACGTGGTTTTTTTACATAAAAACTCAAGTTTTAATGTCGAATATTTCCGAAATAAAATTTTTCTATGAGTTAATTTTATTATATTTATCAACTTATATAATGTTATTATGGAAAAATAATAAATTCAAGCATTTTTAAAATGCATGCATCTTCCTCATTGTATGTTTATATTTTGGGGTCATGGCCGCCTAGATGAGAAATTAAATTTGTTCATAAAATGTCAGTAGTTAATATTTGTATCTCAATATGCAATAGTTGTATGTAAACTTACCTCCTTAATCTAAAAATATACAGGGTGTATGCTATTTAAAAATCCAAAGCTAGCATTATTTTCGGTGAAACCGGATGCGACAGATAATGATAAATCTGTGATATATGTGATGATAATGTAAATTTCTAAGAATTAAAAATTTGCCCATAACTTGATAAAATAACATATTAAGTTAATTACTTTCAGTTTCTATTATATTCACTTTTAACGACAAACTTATTATATTTGAGATTTAAACATGGAAAATATCAGTTAGATATGAATCCGAAAAGAGGTTGAATTCCAAAATGTAACCCACAATAGCCCTATCTATAAAATGGGAAAATTTGGATGAAATAATTCAGAGCGGGCTGAAATGTTGGGAATGGGGTTATTTTGTGGAACTTTTTAACATATTAAAATTCCTTTGTTTGTATCTATCATCGTTTCTTTTGAATTTACGACAAAATTTCATAAGACCTAAATGAAAGGTTACAAAATTTCCTACAGAAAACACTTTTTCGTATACGATTTTCAATAAGTAGGGACAAGGAAGCAAGAAACTGCCGATTGAAAATGCGGTTGATAAACAGGCAATTTTCGTCACATTTGAAGTACATAAAAGTGCATTTACTAATATTTCTTCACCTTTTGAAGTATCAGAATTTATTCTGTGAGCATTTCTGAGTCGTTTCATACTAGGCCCATATTTTAAAAAAAAATTGTTTTGCACAGTTCTTGCAGGAAAATCTTAATTTATGATAAAATAGAATTTTTGCTCACAGCTTTAAACAGCTGTAACTCGTAAACCATTCATCGTATGAAGGTCACTTGGAGCTTATTTTACAGATAATTTAATTCTCTTCAAAAAACCTTTAGTGTCATTATTTCCTAAAGCCAATCAAAAAATAGCTGTTTGTCTAAATGCACTTGAAAATGACAATTTTTCATGTTTTTCCCTTTTATCTCTATTCACTCGTTATCAAAACGATTTGGAACAAATACCAACATATTCCAAATTTGATTATCTTTAACTTTCATTAGATACACTATATGCGTATAGTTCAAGTAGGAATAAACTGAGACATAAAAACATAACAAAAACTTTACGACCTCATTAAAATACCATTACTCTTTGTGCTACCTCGTCCGACTATCGACCGCAAGACCTCCCGCTCGTTTTTAATGTGCGGCGAGTCGTTTGATAGTTTGATGTGAGGCATACCGCCGGTGGCCCGCGGCGATAATAATGATGTCGTAAAGTTTTTGTTTAGTTTTTTTTGTCTCGGGAAGTCCTTACTTGGACTATACGATCTATCGTTTTCGAGTTTTTATCAATTCTATCATGAAACAAATGTTTTGATAGCACGCTATAAATTTAATAATTTTAAAAAGTCAATAGACACTCACACATACTGAAGAATTTATATACGATTTCTATGGAGAAACAAAGAAAATCCAGTGTGTCATTAGTGCCGAGACATTATTAAATGATATTAAAAATATGCATAGCCTCGAACAAAACGACACCTTTAGAATAATAAATATTACCTACAAACGAACAAACTTTAATGATTATAGTCATAATTAGTCAATAATTTATTATACTGCGCACGATAAACTGTAATTTAAATAATAGTGTGGCAAAATATTAATAATTTATTCAGGGCATAATAATTAAAATTATCACAAACCATAGTGATAATATGTAAAATTTAAGGACACTTTATATAATTTTGCGATAAGAATAGGTACATATGTATGGTACACTTATGAAACATAATAAAAAATATATATGTGTAATAAAAAGTTCACGGTTATTTAGTTAGTATTTTTTTTGCTTCATAGCAGGTAACAAAATAAAAGATTACTACAGGATTGACGAAAAGAACATTTTTAAAAAGATTTTCGGCTGCCCACTGTTATAGTACATTTCATTCCCTGTAAGTAAATAGAAAACAAAAAATGTCAAAATTAGCCAAAAATGTAAATCTTTCGGTCCGAAACGACAAACCCCGATAAATAAGTAACTTTCATTTTCATTTCAAGCAAAATTCATAATTACGTCACAAAAAAATCTGAAAAAATTCACGAAACATCGATAATACCAAAATATCCTAAAACAATGAAAAAACCCGTTACAATATTCCAATTTTACATCATAAACTTTTGAAATGACTCACCTACAAAAATACAGCCCCCGTATAATAGCATTCGACACTCAACACGCTTTTCGTACCTCTGGTATAATCTTAAATTCATATCCATAAATTTCTTACAACTCATTTTCCATTCAATTTTAACCTTCACTCGTATTGCGCCCGAACTATTTTATCTATTCCATTTCAGTCCACATTTCCAAATTAATGTCACAACTCATTCTCGTTCCAACGCACTAGCACACTTTCATTTCATTTCAACTCCACATTTACCCCCTTCAAACATCATCACGCCAGGCAACCCAAAGTCCATATTACGTGCGTGCGTAAAATATGATTATACAAGGACAATTCAATATATTCAACTTCTTTTTCATACAATATTTTCTAAACCACAGCAGATTCGAGTTTCATTCAATGATCAAACAATTTCTCCTTCTATTGCATATACAATCATAAAATTTTCATTTTCAAATTTTAAGTTTTTGCAAAGATAATGCAATATTACGCAACCCTCGCCCGCACTGAATGTCGGGATCCAACTTTCTAGAATAAAATGGGTGTAAAAATGTTCGTGCAAGACTCATGGGGCACGACAAACGAAACAATACCAACTAGTAAAAGACCGAGCTTAATACGCTTTAGGCAAGTCAGTGTCGGTGTCCGAAGTTAATAATTCTAGATCTAGCCAGTATAACTCGTGCTCGTGCTACTCCCTGACAGACATTGTGGTGCAAATGTTTTTTGCTATCAGTGGATGTTACAATGCGCTAAATTCCATAGATACAATGAAGTCGAGAATTAAAAAAAATATTTGATTTACCTCATAAAATATAGCAAAAAAGTATCCAGCATCACACGCGAATCATTTGTAAATATTAGAAATTAAGACAGTTTCATAAAGAATTTACTTTGAAGGAATTGAAGTCAATTGTCGGATGTCTAAAATTAAATATGGGCATATATATTTTGTAAGGAAAATTGCGGTACTTGTACTTTTGTTGATGTTAACCAAATAAGACAAAAGACAATAAATCCACACCTTAATTAAATTAATGTGTAACTATGCTCATCCGCTCATATAACATTGTCAATATTTATCTACTGTTAGCTATGTAGGATTTATTATACTGAACTATTTTCAAAACATGTGTTTAATCGATTCTGTTTTAAAAATAATATAGCAAGGTACCTATACTAGAGTTTGTAATACGCGGTAAGAATTAAATCTGCTAAAACTTTAATTTATCACTTTTCGTAAGTTTTAAAAAGTTCCGGATAGTTAACGTGCGCACAAGAAAGTTACAGAGAGATAGAAATTTGTTTGCTCAAATTTAAAATCTCGACGTTACATGACATTTTAAGCCTATTTCAACAAAAAAAAAAATTGTCATTATACTTCCACTGGATGTGGAAGTAATAAACAATATCTACTACGTGGTAAACTTATGGATGTTTCGCCAACCAAGTTGACATGATGGGAGATGATTAAAATTACAATTGCAATTATCTAAAAAGTTAACTTATTTTCAAACAACTGTGACGAATATTCTATAAAATGTTCAACAATTATTATAAACATTTCAATAAACCAACGAGAAGTACCTATATAGCATTTACATATAGTCTCGCATATAGTTTCAATGTTAAGAATTTAGAAATGTTGAAGTTGTTGTTATAACTGGCCCTAAACACTAAACATTGTACTGTTCTTTTCTAAACGATATTTAGGCATGGAAATACCTATATAGGTAATACACAAAAACAAACTTTAGTAACAATACTTTTTAAAAATAATAATAACTTACCATTTCACTGTTTATTTTCAAATTTATAAATAAGCCCCGCTGAGTTCCACACTAATTTCACTTAAACTATCTATGTTATTTACTTTCTTATTAATAACCACAAATACACTGCAAGAATAATATATTATTCATTTCTTCCCGCCAACAATAAGACTGATGTACACAAGAAGCGTAGACTAACACTTCGCTGTGACCACGTGACGAATCAGCGCCACCTTCGTCAACAAACGCAGGAACCGCGTTTGTTGAAATTCTTGGAAGCGGTACGGCGATTGGTTAGCGGAGCGCTTAGCAACTAGTGGAAACCCGGCTGCGCTGCCAAGGAGAATACCTTTTAGGTCACTTGTCTCGATGTTTACTAATAGTGTCTGTTATTTGCAATTTAACAATGGCGCGGCGTTTAAAATACTTCGATTTGTGTGTAACTCAATAATATTAAAATATATCTCAGTAATATTAAAAAGTATTAACTGTGTTAAAGAGAACTGTGTATAATGTGTAGGTACAGGGATGATTTTAATTCGTTCATTTGTGATCGGTATTAAAAAAACGAGCGGTCATTGAGGCATTTAGATAATTTGTCGAACACTGTATATAAATAAATGTGATGGTTTTAATTCTGGATTTTAATTTCAACCAGTAAAACTTCGAAATGGAGCCAAAGCTGCAAAGTGAGTACTCACCCTATTTAATTTTCTCTTTTTTATACCTGTCTCTATATTTATATATACCTAAAACAGGGCTCATATTTTGAATTATCTCCTCCGTAATATTTAATTTACAAAAACATGAGTAGGAGTTCCATGCAGATAATTGAATTTCTATATTTTATGTAGCTAATATTTTGTGTATTAATCAGGAATGCCTATACGTGTAGGTGTTTAATTTTAACAAGAAAGAACAGTACTTTTGTAAAGTTGCCCTGTTGTGTCTCACATTGTCCTAAAGTATATTTTGAAGTAGCAAAATAATAAATCAAGGGTACAATCATACATTTATACACCTATAGTACAGTAACTGGAGATTTTAATTTAGGAGAATTTTATGGATTAAATTTCGGTTCTTTTTTGATAATTTAATAGTATAAACGCATTCTTGTATACTTTTCGACCATGATGTTGAAATGAAACACCTACATGTACATTATGGCTATTTGTAACAATTTTCGATTTATTGAGCAATAAGTACAGAATTCAAGGATAAACTTGAAAAATTAGAGGTTTTTCCAAATAATTGAACAGAAAAAATGATAATAAAATGCTCCGCATGTTGTCCATTTTCATTGACACACTTCTCTATACATCTTTGAAATGAAGTTTCTACCGTTTTTAAAGTTGCCGGTGTAATTAATGGAAAAGCAGTTATTATTCTTTTTTCATATTTTGAATTATTGTAGAAAATTCAATTCAAAAATTTAAAAATCATCTTTGGTTACCCCGTAAATTTTTAGGATGTGAAAATGATTCAAAAACATCACACAGATGTCTAATTTTTTTCCTTAAATTCCATAATGGTGACTGTAGTGATTTTTTCAATATGCATCTACAGATGGCATTATTTCAACAACAAAAAATCACTGCATCCAAATAGTTGGGAGATAGTCAATATTAATAAGAACAGTCTAGAAGAAGACTTCTAAAATTTACTGATATTTATAGCATTCAACACTACACAAGAACACTCTATTGGATGTACGTTTCGCCAAATATGTCGGCATCATCTGGAGATGATAAACACTAACTTTTAAACTTAAACACTACCATTCAACACCCTCCCTGCTTGACACGCTACTCAGAGATGATTTCTTCCGGTAATGCTAACATGGTGGACGAAATACGTGTCATGCAGAGCGTAATGATCAAATTAAAACTCATCTTTAATCATCTCCAGACGATGCTAACATGACGGGCGAAACGCGCGTCAAGCAGAGTACTGGAGTGTAATGTTCAAATTAAAGCTCAATTTTCAAATTATGGCTCTGTTTTCATCATCTCCAGGCGATGTCAGCAAAAAATTCATTTTATTGTGAAAAGCGTGGGGTGCTTGATATCAATTGTTATAAATATTTTATTGGTAGCTATTGATAAAAATATAATTATAAAAATAAAATAAAAAGCACCTCACCCTTTTTACAATAAAATGATTTTTTTGTCAATAATATTTAAACATTATTTTTTACTTTTTAGTTCGGTTTGTTAATTTTTTAAACTATAATTTATAAAATATTGTATATTAACAGCGGTGCCTCCGGCAAAATGTCGACAATAGATTAATCATTTTTTTAAAATTTTATTTTATCCTGATGATCCTGGTAAGGCCATTAGGACAAAGTTGTAAAATTATTATATTGACGTCGGTCCTTGATAAGTGTGCAAATTTTCAGTTTAATCTGACGTTTTAAAGTGGGTGACAATCACGTTCAAAGATTCCGTTACATACAAACAAACATACAGGTGAAGCTAATAAAAGCATGTTGAAAATATACACACTAAATTCCAGTGTAATATTTTACACCCCCTTTAATAATAGGGTGAGGGTGGCTAACGCCAAAAAATTTTTTTGAGAGGTTTAGTTCTTGTATACAAACTAAATCACATTTTAATTTTTTTCACGATAGTGTGGGGGTGGTATTGGGGGTGATAGTGGGGGATGTCTGATGCCAAAGAAAATTTTGAGACCTTGACTTTTCGTACATGCCCAGATTGCAATTTTATGGACTCTTACCTGCTTGCTTTGCATATCTACCCTTATTTACCCCATTTACCCTCAAACCCCTTAACGGAATTAGATCAAAAAATCAAAATATAATCTAGTTCCGGATCTCGTTATAATACATAAGTTTACCAAATTTCAAGTCAATATCATAAACGGTTCCAGAATAAACGTGTGCACAAAAAAAGCCACAGACCGACAGACAGAACATTTTTTTCGCGTTTCATAAATAAATAAATAAACACCTTTATTGCCCAACAGATTACAAAGGAATCCAATTACAGGACAAAATTAATAGTTTATATTCAACTAAGCTAAACTACACTAAACTAAGCTAAATTAAAATTATTGAATCTTCAAGTTAAATTACAGAAAATAGAATTACATTAAATTAATCAATGTAGGTAAGAAAAACAAATAAGAAAGTACACAAAAATGATCAATATTAACAAAAGTAAGGGGTATAAATAACCAAATACATAATCAGTAGAATGGAGGTTTTCACGGCCGTTGTCTAATGAAGTAATTTCTTCTGGGTCTTGCCGTGGTCGTCGAACTCGGCTTGACGTTTCGCTGATCATCCTGTCAGCTTCTTCAGAAGGATTCTAAAGACTTCCCTCTGAAGAAGCTGACAGGATGATCAGCGAAACGTCAAGTCAAGTTCGACGACCACGGCAAGACCCAGAAGAAACTACTTCATCAAATATATAATCCTATATTAAAATTATTATCTCAATCTTCGAGTTAAGTTATAGTAAAAAAATCGGCAGCTACTGGAAGCGGCTGGAACCTCCCCACTCGGTGGATCTTTGAAGCCGACAAGAGCATGAAATTGTGTGACAAAACGGCACTAAACGTAATCCGATATCATCCAAAACCTTTTCAGATCTTCTGGGGCACTGAAAAAACCCTCAACTTAATGAATTTACAACACTCGCCTGCGGCTCGTGCTGAAAATTTCAATCTATGCGAGTTATTACCTACATTATCGCTCGTTGAATAATATACTACTAGGATAATAACAACTTTAACGTCATTTGAACGACTAAGAAAGTCTAGTTATCCTAAATAGTACAGATTTGTAAAGCAACAAACTTAAAATTGGTAAAGTGATAATCTATAATAAATTCACCAACGAAGGTACAGAAAGCATATGATAATGATATTGTTACATCTGCCTTTAAAGTTTGTGACAATCCACTGGTGCAGTCACTAAAAGTTACAAATATGCCGAAATCTTATTAACATGACATGACACCAACGTTATCGGATGACAAACGATGACAATGACAATCGTCAAAATTTGCTGATTGGAATCCGATCGCTCGCGGCTGTCTTTATTAATTGAAACATTAGCATTTCAGTAACTTTACTAGATTTTAGAGGAATATTTGTAGTTTAATTCTTCGATTTGTCTGTAATCCGCTCTACTTTCAGAGCAGTGAAGAGACCCTCACACATGAATTGACACGTGATGTGATGAGTTTCACGACGTAACGGCTACGCGCATCGATCATGTCACGCGAAGTGCGATCTATGCTTCATATTTGCTTTGTTTTTAATTTTTTTCACGGAAACCAAATCGAAAGGGTGGAAGTGAGATATATCGTTGAAATCAGAATTTTAACTGCTTTTCAATGGTTCCATTGCAAATTGAAAGTAATTATAAAATAAACAACTTGTTGCGTCAAAACGGCACTAAACGTAATCCGATCTCAACCAAAACCTTTTCAGACCTTCTGGGGCACTAAAGAAACGCACCTGCAAAGTTTTATTCAAATCCGTTCAGTATCAGCGCTATCGTGCTAACACACATATACACACACAGACATTTTTCAAAAATCACTTTTTTGGGTTCCTAGGACCTCAAAACGTAAAGATTTGTTGTTATCTCAATTTTCGTTTTTGAACCAATTTTAGTAACCTCTCACAATTTTATTGTGGAGAGGTTAAAAATAAAAATTACGTTAAATTCAGTTGAGTTATGTAAAAAAGGAAAGGAAGAAAAAATATATAGCACAAAAAGGAGCAAGGAAAAGTAAGGGGTACAAATAAACAAACAGAATAAACAAACGAAGAGTAAAAAACGTAAAAAAGGGAGAAAGAGAAAAAAGAAAAAATAAATAAAAAATATACAAGTAACACATAGAAGTACAAAATTGATTAAATTAATCAAATAAGAGCAAACAGTCAAACATTTAGGTGAGGTTGCCATGATCTATGGCAATTTTAGTCAGCTCATTATTGTGGTGTATATCGCAGATCATGCCAACGTCATTCACACTTTTGCACATAGTATATATAAGTGACCGTAGCAATGTAATCGCTGAACCTAATATGATATTTGATTGACAAGACTAATGCAATCAATTTTATTATGTATTAGCTTGTAGATAAAGCTCACTGCAAATAAAACTCTTCTTAGATGTAGCGACTAAATATTCATAGAATTTAACAGGAGGAGCAGCATAGACTCCTGAGATTGTATATTGTAAGAACTTGAGTAATTTCCTCTGAACATTTTCAACAGCCAATTCTTGTGCATTATAAAAAGGACACCAAATCAGGGGACCGTGCTCTAATTTTGATCTTACATAAGAAAAATAAAGTGTTTTTAATGCAGCGGGATCCTGAAAATTACGGCAGTTTCGAATTATAAAGCCTATCATTCTTAATGCAGAGATTGTAGATTGTTTAATATGTTCATCGAATGATATTTTTGAGTCGAACACTATACCTAGATCTTTTATGGATTCACATCGACTTAAGTCTGTGGACTTTAATTGATATGTAAATTTCTGCACACTTTTTTTTAATGTAAAGGTTAAGCTTTTACATTTTTGAAGGTCTAATTGAAGGGGGCAGTGCAAGAACCAGGCAGCTCCACTTTTTAAATAAATTCGTTTTATGGTTTTGTTCGAACCTAAAAAAATAACCGAATCGTTTAGTGCAAGAAATAGGTTGCTCCTTCTAAAGTTACGTATGCTATGTATTATATGGAGCTGCCTCAATACTTGTTTTCAGCAAGAATCGAACAGATCCTGGAGCTGCCTGATTTTTGCCCGAACCTCCTGACATCTGTTGTTCAGTAGCGCAGTTGTATTTTTAAACGCTCTCTCCTGATTTACGCTTATGATTATGAATTATTATTATTCGCGCCTTAATCAATATGTGTACAGTATCTTGTGTCTTCTAGTGTCATTTTAGTACATTTTCTTAGTTTATTTTACTTTGGTTATTATAATACCATGGCAAGTAGCGACAAATACGGGCAGTACGAGGACTCATCCACTGTTTTATTCCCGATTAGGAAGAAACAAGTGGAAGTAGCCAGAACAATGATGAATTAGAACGGAAGGAAAATATTGCAAGTGCTTCAAGTAAACAACCTCTTTCACCCACGGTAAACAAAAGGCCTAAAAGGCGAAGTAGGAATCAGGAAGCGTGAAAGAGAAATTAAAGAAAATTTAAAAAAAGTTATGGAGAAGAATATGTAAACGAGAGAGGAACTATAGTTACAAAAAATACTAGGGGTGCTCCATGCAACTGTCGATGGAAATGTTGTGCTAGTTTGAGTAAAGTCGTGATGAATGAAATATTCATTATATATTCTTAAATTCAGTAGAAATAATGCTGTATATTTGTTTTTTATAAATAAAAAGTAGTAAAAATACCATCAACAGTTTTAAAAATCGTTGATTTCATTATTTTAGTCAAAAAACAGGCAGCTCCAAAATTATAAAAAAAATTTCTGGAACTGCAGATACGAATAATTTCACAAAAGCCTTGAAATATGTCACTTGTATACATATACTTTCAGTATATTGAAACAAAAAACCTATATTGGTACAATAAAATTTTTAAAACGTTTTTCTTTATTTACCACAAATTAACTAAAATGGAGCTGCGTGGTTCTTGCACTCACTCGTTCAATTGGAGATTATTTTCTTCACACCAGACTTCAATCTTTTTCAACTGATTTTGAATAAATATGCAATCTTCAACATTCTCTATAGAATGGTAAATTTTGAGATCATCAGCAAATAGCACATTTTCACAATCGATAGCTTGCACCAAATCATTAATAAAAAGCAAGAATAGTAAGGGGCCAAGATTAGATCCTTGTGATACTCCAGAGGTAGCGATGAATTGCTTAGAATCGAACCCGTTGTAAGAAACATACTGAATTCCGTTGGTTAAGTACAACCTAATACGTGCTATTAGAGATTCATCAAATTCAAAGCCGTTCAGCTTAATCAAAGTTATTCCGTGATCGATGCGATCAAAAGCTTCGGTAAAGTCGGTATATATTACGTCAATCTGTTCATGATTGTCAAGTACCGTACTGCTAAATTTGTGAATGACATTTTAAATCTATTTCAACAAAAAGAAAAATATTTTTTTGCGTGACTATACTTCCACTGGACGTGGAATTAATTATCTAAATCGGATATTAAATAAACTTTTTATAGGGGTGGTTCCAAGCAAAATGGGACACGCTGTATATCTAATGACAAAGATTTAAATTTATGTTCTAAGATTTTAATTTATATCTATTTACTGTCATGGACAAAAAGTGACAGTTGGTCTACTTTGTTAGACAGACATTGAATATTCACATGGAAGAAAAGCTACATTTGTAGGTCAGAATTTTCACTAAAAAACCTAATTACAATGTTTTAGAACAAGAAATGTATTACGTAGTCTACATATTATTTTTCTATTTCTTTTATTCTATTTAATTTATCTATACAATTAATGATGAAGAACTGAAGAGCTGTAGTCATTTCAAAGATCTAGGAGTTATATTCGATCCAAAGTTAGCCATTTCAATCAAATCACCGCTAATTCCTTCAAAAATTTAGGCTACATTATCCGTAATTGTAAAGAATTTAACGAAAATACACTGAAACTTCTCTATAATTCATTTGTGAGGTCAAGACTTGAATATGCATCAATAGTCTGGAGTCCTTGTTATGAAAATCATAAATATAGCATCCAAAAACCTTAGAGGCGCTTTTTTAAATACCCTTGGTTCAAAACACCGTGGTTCAAAAGTTCTGGGAATTATCCAGAGAGAAATTTTCCACATTGTGACTTATTACATAGATTTAATACGAGTGATCTTCAACTACGTCGGGCGTATCACTCTCCTGTATTCCTTTTTAAGATTTTAAATGGCTCTGTTGACTGCCCTGTAATTCTTAATTGCATTAGATTTCATGTTCCCAATTTGCAGACTGGCTCGCATTCGTTTCTATTCTATTTGCCTGCACCAAGAACATATTTGCTGTTATTTTCTCTCTTGCAACTATAATTCTTTATATAATAATATAGATATTTAATACTAGTAGAGTGTATACGACCGGAATTGAAACCGTATAAAAACTAAAAGCCGGCAAAAACAGTCGGTATCTCTTTATTGTACATGGGCGGAGGTAAATAGAAATGATTGTCAAAATAAAATGTTAAAATTGTATTCATTTTTATTATTTTTTGTTTATTAGGTTCATTTCGCCAATAACATATTTTTGAGGTATTATATCAGTTTTAGATGTAAAGTCTAAAATTTAAATTTATTGATTTTAGTCTTAAAGTTAACCCATATTATATTGAAATATGTTATTGCTCAACAAGGACCAACGAGAAGGTATGAACATATCTTGCCAGGAGGGGATGGGACAGGTTAGATTAACGAGGGGTAACGATTTTAGTCAAAAATAAAATAAAAATTTAAGTTTCTTCTAAAATTAAAACGTAAGTTTCTTGAACAAACCAAAGAATTATTATATGAAAACAAAAATAAATATTTGTATATATAAAACATAAATAAAAACAAAATTAAAATATTTCTCTAGAATGAAGTAACTTAAATTATTTCTTGTCACTAAATAAAATATATTCCACGAAATGTAACAATAAAAAAGTGAATGAAAAAATGAAGAAAAGTTAAATGTTAATTGACGCATCCGAATCTTCACTTTCTGAGGAGGAATCATTATCCAGTTGAATTAAAATCGGCGCACTAGGGGGTAGCGTTGGATATCGATTTTCTTCTCCAATTACATGCCTAACGCAATTTTTCCTTTTTGAAATTCTGTTCTTTTATTCTTTTCAGTAATTCGCGTTTTATTGGAAGTTTTACAGGAATTTCCATTTTTTTCTCATGAATTTTAAAATGTCTTCCTTTTTTGTGCTGTTATTTGGTATTTTATTTAATATACGCGAGTGATAAGAAGCATTATCTAATACAATTACCGAATTTGGCGGAATATTTGGTAGAAGCTGTTGAGAAAACCGTTTTTCGAATAGATCGGCTGTCGTGTCTTCGTGATAGTCTGCAGAAGACTGCGATATTTTTTTGGCCGACAAGAGCAACGCATTGGGTACAAACCCATTTTCACTTCCCGCATGAAGTATGATAACGCGTTTTCCTCTAGAACACGGAGTATTTAAAACACAATTGTGCGAACTATCTACCCAACCATACTTAACAACATCATGCGTGTCAAACCACGTCTCGTCTAGATACACTATATGCCTAGTTGACGATATTCTCTAATTTTTTCCAAATAATCTACTTGAAGTGAAACTATACGTCGCGATTCCATAATTACCATACGACTGTCAAGTTTTTTATGTTTAAAACCGCATTCTAATAAGACATTTCGTAGTGTATCTAAAGACCTATAATTATAATCAGGATAATCGCTCAATTTTTATTGAATCATTTTTAACGTAGGAACTATATTTTCTTCATACATATTATAAATTATACGCCGTATTACATCTCTAGTGGCATCATCAATATTTTTTAATTTCGTATTTTTCCGTTTCCTCTTTGCGCTGTGATCTATAACATCGCCTTCTTGAATTACGCGATAAATTGTTGATTTTGATATTTTAGTTAATTCGTTAATACGTCGTATTATTTCTTTGTCACATTGTTCAGGATTTTCTCTTTTCAAACATTCATGTATATTTAAAATAATAGGTTGACTTTGTACGTGTAAATCTTGGTTTTTAAACTCTAAATTTATTTCGGCTTTTGCGACAATAATCGGTTCAACTATTTCGGGATTTTCGGGCGTTATTATATTATCTTCTGTTTCAAATGGTCTCCAGAAGGCCATGGTTATAAATTTGAACAGTAATTAACTAAACTTCTACGCTTGATATTATAATAGGTATTTATGCACTGCACTGGCATATAGACAGCACATTGTTAGACTTCCACGTTGACTGATAAGAAACGATTTACGAGTTTTTTTGTGCTAGTAGGCCTGTCCGTTTTATTACCTTTAAACCAGTGCAGTCGTAGATGGTTCATTCAGGCTGATTACATTGCCAGTCTCGGACTCGCCTGCACAGTTTCAACTACCGTTCGAATCTCGCAAGTCGTTGGAATCTCGATACCATTGCCAAATATATAGGACAAAATATCAAGTTCAGTGCACACGGTCATGTGCTTTAAAACTGACCAGTTTCAATTTTGGCCGTATTTACTATATATCCAAAATGCGAAATGTTGTTTTCAATTCTACACAACAACTGTAGCTTCTAAAATATTAGATTACAACTTTTAGGACTATACTAATCATACATTTATTTTGTTAATTTTTATTATTATTTAATTGTTTACTTTTAGTTAACTTATTTAGTTTTAGTTATTATTTAGTTTTCTTTTTATGTTTGTACAATTCCTGCCCTATAATTGGATTTCTGTCTGGGCAGTCATAACCAAAATAAATAAATATTATGGACAAATAATAATTTACTATTTTAATATACCAATTAAATAACATTGCTGCAAATGTATTTAACTTTCAATGTTTAGTGGTTAATATCTGTTCCCTTAATACTCGTTATATAACTGAAGCTGATGGCTGATGCCGTTAAAGTATATGAAACAATCAGTCATGATCGCAAATTACATTCCCGTGTAAAGAAGAGGCGAATGCTAATATAAAACAAACTTTGGACTAAAATTAATGGAAATTTCTCTATATCGTTCTCGCGGTGACAAGCAAAACTATCAATCAGCTGAAACCGCGCGCAAATTACAGAATTCCGCATGCAAAAACGGCAACGTCTGTTCTCCGTAGATGGCGCTCCCAGAATCTGACAGAGCTGCTTCATTTTCATTTCAACCCCAAACCTGAATAAACTCACCCCCCTGTTTCATCTCTGTCTTGTCCATTTGCAAACGTTCCTGCGGAGACGCTTTCTCTTGGACGTGCAAGTTAACTAAAAGAGATGGAGAACGCTTAATATCAGTGTCGGAAACATCGTTAATCTTGTACTGCCTACATAGAATGTAATTATCGGGATATAGAATACATTCATTTCTGAACCGTATAACTTGGACAAGACTGCAAGACAAAGCCCAATCCAAGTGATCGGACATTGTACTGTTGTTGACTTTAATTATTGCTTTGCCATGAAATTGATTAGTACGTATGGTTTAAGAATCAGATGTTTACTGTTTGCCTTCCAAATGGATAATATAAATAAATAGGTAATTAATGTGCCCACCTAATTGACGTGGCGAGGCTTAAACTTAAAAATTACTAAAAGTCTATACACAGTTACAAATAGACAAACTGAAATTTAATGCATCACTTGTGGTCCAGTAAACTAAAAAATTACGTGTAATAAGTTCAGACAACACAAAATGTTCTGAGATATTTTCTAAAAGCGGCAATATTATATTTTTTTAATGTTCTGTTGGGTATATTCCGAGATATACTTAAAAATATCTTTATTTAAGAAGAATATTATTGGGATCTTCCCTTCAATATATTCTAACAACATACGATACAAATAATTCTCTTGAGTCTCAATAAATTCGCAAAAGTTGCGCATACCGGGTGGCATGCCTAGAAAGTATCTACCTTAGTATCTAGTATGACTGGTGGTCAAGAGGTGAGCGCACTTGCCTCTCACCCAAAAGTTCCGGGTTCGATCCCCGGCCGTGGCAGTGGAAAATACTGTGAGAGGGATTTTACCCCTATACACGGATATTGGATGTGTGTGCCTTGTCTCTAAATATGTAGCCCCCCCCCCCCCAGACAAGGCTCTTCTAGAGTCTTCCGGGGTCGTAATTACCTGTGGTGTTAATTACCCCCCACTTTCCTACAGTTTTAAAAATAAAATTCTGAAATTTGGGAAATCAAGTATAGGTATCAATGGCCACATTTTGACCATTCGGTGGTAAAAAAAATCATTTCCGATATGGTTGGAAATTGCCATAACTTTCTTATTTTAAATATCACTCTATGTATTAAGTCACTTTTCTCAAAAAGCTGTAATTTCTCTTTCCAACGCTTTTTTCAGATTTAAAATCGGATGAAAAATAACCTTGGAAATGGCATTTATTTGCTTTTTCTAGTTGGCTTTGGAATTCAGGAAATTTAAAAATTTCGAAGTAGACTTTGAATTTGAATAAAACAACAAATTAAATATAATATTGGTTTATTTTGTTCATTTGCTTGGATTTAGAAATGTTTTTCCATTTCGTGGAAATTCAATTTGTCATAACTCCAATTTTTCAAATAGTAGGTACCCTGTATGTTTTATTTTTTTTATCAGATAGAGTGGTAAATTTCCTTTGGACTAGTTTTCTCGATTAAAAATTGAATATAAATTAAAATAACTATTAAGCTTTTTGCAGAAGCGTTTCGAATTATGTTCATATCTTGAGGTATTTTTAACAGGGGTGTATTTAACGTCGGTGCAACCGGTGCAACACACCGACGGGCCCTAACGCTCGCGGGCCCCCTAGTCTGAGTTCTAAAATCCATAAATAATACTTAAAAAAATATTAATATTTAATCCAAAGAATAACGCAAAAGGGCAATAATTATTATTATATTCTGCTCGTTTAGTAATCCAATCTCTTATCGGTAATAATTATTGTAATAATATGCAACGCTTCTCCACTGCGAAATTCAATAGCGATTTGATTTTTGATCTATTAATGCGTAACTCAACACCACGTGCTGTGTTTTTCCTAGACTAGCTGCTTTGTTTTAGATATTTGCACATTTACCAGTAATTTTACATAAAAGTTTGATATTATTATTAAATTGAATTATTTTTATGTTGTTTGCACACCCACCCAATCGTGATCGAATTGGGAGATTGAAGCTTGATAAAATTTGGGCCATATCCTTGAAAAAAATATGAAATTTTAAAGACATAAAGCGTTTTAGGCGAATTGCATAACTAACCTCCATCTCCTTAAAAAACTATTGACTTACGTCCGATTTTATAAATGAAAGCGTTAAAGAAAGTGCTGTGATAAAATTTTAAAATGTTAGAAATCTACCTGGCTGCATCAGCATGTTCAAGTGCTTTGGATGTCATCCTTATGGGCCCAACATTTAAAAAATATTTCGACTGCTTGTTTTATAGCTTGTTAAACCCGACTTCAGGGGTTGGAACTTACAATTAGTCTTATATTTATTGTCCCTAATTATGGAATCAAATGGTTTAATAGTGAATATTTGCAGAGTACACTGTAACATTTTATGGCTTTATAAGTGCACAGTGAGAGTTTTTTTGTTTAGTATTTGTTTGATATATTGATACATACATATATATATTAGCCGTTACTCGAGTCCGAGTATAAAAATGTTACAGTCAATAGATTGTGTACAATAAAAAACAAGTAAAGGGTGTAGTCTATTGTAATTCCCATTCATCTACGGTGCACACGACTATGGCTATACAGGCCAATTCGGGAGAGCACATGTCGACCGCAGTCAGGACAAACATAGACCTGGTTAGGTCTTGGATTCGGCCTTCTTGCAGCAGCACTTCCTTGATAGCTGGCCACAACCCCTCGCCATTCGGTTCTGTCCACTGCAAGTTGTTCCCATTGCTCGTCTGCAATACCGCAGGATTTTAGATTTTCATGGAGAGCGTCTTTGAACCTCTTTCGTTGACCTCCACGCCTTCTTCTACCGCTTAGCAATTCACCATAAAGTGTACATTTAGGAAGGCGGTTATCATGCATACGATGAACGTGACCTGCCCATCTTAGGCGTGCTCTTGAAATAAGCACCTCAATTGGAAGGCTGTTTGCTCTCCTGAGTACTTCCACGTTTGATATGTGATGCAACCAACGGATTTTCATCATACTTCTGAGGTGTCTTTGCTGAAAACGTTCTAATTCTTTCACATGACGACGGTAAGTGGCCCAGCTTTCACATCCATATAGCAGTGTTGGAATGACAACTGCTCTGTAGACAGCCATTTTTGTTGACAAAGCAAGGTCGTGATTGTCAAATACTCTCTCTCTAAATCCCCAGAGTGCTCTAGATGCAGCGTTAATTCTATTGCGAATCTCGCTGTCCATGTTTGCTTTGTCATTAACAACGTTGCCTAAGTAATTGAACTGATCCACTACTTCAAGAGAATTTCCGTTAAGTGTAATGTCTATTTGGTTCACTTGATGAGGAGTTGACATAATCTTAGTCTTTCCAATGTTGATTTTAAGTCCCAAGGAATCATAGCTCTGGGCATACACATCTAAAAGTTATTGAAGCTCTTCCGGCGTAGAGGCTAAAAGTGCACAGTCATCCGTATACTGGAGATCACAAATGAATCGTGTGCGTGTCTTCGTGAAAGCTCTAAAGCGCCCTATGTTAAAGAGACCGCCATCAAAACGGTATCTGAGACCTATTCCTCTGACTGTCAGTTTGTTGTCAACGATAATTGTTAGAGCAGTGGTAAACAAATTAAAGAGTAGGGGTGCCAGGACACATCCCTGCCTAACTCCAGTGAGGGTCTGGAAAGGTTCGGTTGCCTCATTATTATACATAACCTGGGCGTTGTTGTTTGTATGTAGACTGCGACATACTTCCACAAATTTTCTAGGGATACCTAAGCGGAACATAATTTTCCAGAGCACTTCCCTGTCCACCGAGTCAAACGCCTTGGTTAAATCAATGAAGGCCATGTGAATTTCTCCTTGATGTTCGAGTGCTTTTTCTTGAAGCTGTTTAAATGTGAAGATTAAATCCGATGTGCCTCGGTTTGGTCTAAAGCCACTCTGTGTTTCAGGAAGTAACTTTTCCATAACAGGTGTTAGCCTATTTGCCATCGCTTTAGTGAGTATCTTCCCTCCAACAGCCAGGAGAGCTATACCCCTGTAATTTCCACAGTCCGCAGCGCTCCCTTTGTTTTTGAAGAGGTTGATTAAAAGTGTATCACGAAACTCCTGCGGAGCTTGACCACTTTCCCACACGACATCAAACAGTTTTTTGAGGTAGGGTATGAGCTCTGACGACACAGCTTTAAAGATCTCAGCTGGGAGTGAGTCGGCGCCGGGAGATTTGTTATTTTTTAGCTGCCCAATGGCGGTTAAGATCTCTTCCGTTGTTAGTGGTTTATCTAAGTCTTCGAAGGTGTCATATTGAGGGATAAGATTTATAATATCGTGATCGGCTTGACTTTGCTGGTTAAGAATGTTAGAGTAGTGTTCTTTCCATCGGGCTCTTATTTCCTGGTCTTCTTTGAGGAGATTTCCATTTAAATCTTTAATAGGGCACATATTTTTCCGACTGGGGCCGTACACTGCTTTTACTCCTTGAAAGAAATTCCTGTAGTCGTGTGAATTTTGAATTTCTCTGGCCTTGCTTGCCCACCACTCGTTCTTTATTCTTCTGATTTCGCGTTGCGTTTCATACTTAGATTGGGTAAAAGCTTCTGCTTTTGATGAGTCGTTGGGGTGGTTGATAACGTTTTGGAAGGCAATACATACATACATACATACATACATACATATATACATATACATACAAGAATATTTTAAATTGCAGATGTAGGACACCGATGCTTTCAGTAAACATGTGCTTATAAAAGATGACCATTTTTATGACTTCTCCAATTTATCTCAAAGAACTGTAGAAAATAATATACGATATTTTTATTTTCGCGCATAGTTGTAAAAATCAATAATAAATCTTATAATAGCATAAACGCAAACAAAACCCTAATTTCTTCTTAATTTTTGAATAAACGCGAATCGAAAGTGTGTTATTAAGAGTTTTTCAAAAGTGTACTTGGTAAGTATTAATAATTTTTAATTGATAATGTGGATAAAATAGATCTGCTGCTTACATAAATGAGAGTAGTTTAATTAAAAATAAGTTGTAAATAGAGCTTTTTGATTTTTTACAAAGAATAAAAGTGCAACATTATATTTTACTGAGAATGCGCGCCAAGCAGTAAACAAATATATAGCGTGTCCCAGTTTATGTGTTACACTTGATATTCTGTGTAATTTTTTAGATATATTTTTGGTTGAAGATCCAGTCTGACTTAGTTTTTTCTATGGAATCCGATGCTGTTCAAAATAGACGATAATAAAGTTATGGCTGAAAAATCGAATTTTAAAAATAACGCAGAATGGCCTACGTTTGCATAATTTTAATTAACCCTTAAAAGCGAAGTAAAAACTTGCATGTAAAATTTTAAATATTTGTTGATGCTTCTATAAGGACCAAAGCACAAGGGATTTGCAAAAAATTGAAAATTTTGACAGAAACAATAGAAACGTCTAACGTAAAATGTAATAGACTGCGTTAATATCATTAAAACAACTTCACAGAATTTAAATGCGGCTGAGTTTAGATAATTTGATTGAAGCGATCCTCATGCAGATTTTTTGAAATATCACAGACGCACAGTTTTACCAAAGAAAATTGATGCAAACCGTGATTCCGCTAATTTTGGATACTTTATCAATAGGTTTAAATGAAAAGCACTATTTATAGACCCAATATATTCCGTTTTTCAAAAAATTATTTCTCAAAAAAAAAATAACAATCATGCGCAATTTTTCTGATGATCATCTACCTATGTTTCAAATGAAATTCTTTTAATCCGTCAAGCCGTTTCTGGTGAAACGAAAAATTGTTCCCCCCCAAAAGTAATCTGTGTGTTACCGCGGGCCCCTATTGTTTGAATTTGCACCGGACCCTTACAGTCCTTAAAAACGCGCCTGAGTTTTAATTGGGAAAACCAGTCTAAAGCAAATTTACCACTATATTTGATAAAAAAGATAAAACAAACAGGGTTCCCTACTATTTGAAAAATTGAAGTTACGACCAACTGAATTTCCATGAAATGGAAAAATGGGAAAAACATTTTTAAATCCAAGCAAATGAACAAAATAGGCCAATTTTACATTCAATTTGTTGAAAAATACCCCTTTATTCAAATTTAAAGTCTACTTCGAAATTTTTTAAATTTGTTACTGAATTCCAAAGCCAACTAGAAATAGCCAACGAGTGCCATTTTCAAGGTTATTTTTCATCCAATTTTAAATCTGAAAAAAGCGTTGGAAAGAGAAATTACAGCTTTATGAAAAAATGTACTTAAATATACAGGGTGCTATTTAAAATAAGAAAGTTGTGACAATTTCCGGCCATACCGGAAGTGATTTTTTACCACCGAATGGTCAAAATGTGGCCATTAATACCTAATTTGTTTTCCCGAGTTTCAGAATTTTATTTTTAAAACTGTAGAAAAAAATGGGGAAGCAGGTACTCTTTGGGTCACCTGGTATATATTTTCCTTATTTTTTTTACAGTATTTTACGTCCTAATATAAACTATTTAGTAATGTTCCAAATGTGACAAGTGAATCTGGTTTGATGTGTTGGAAAATCATATTAGAAGTATTTTACACAGGTATTATGAAAAAGAGTATACAAATATGATGTAATTTTGAAAAATGAAATGCATTTATTTTTACAATTAATCGTGAAATAAAACTAGATAGAAGCAAACATAAATATGAGAACGATATTTAACAATAAAAGAATGTATGATGATAAAACAAAGTTAATATTGATAATTTGAGTTCTTCGAGTTATTCTCAAGAAAGCAAAGGCCAATATTGACTCAGCATTTATAGTCCGGACGTTCAGACTCCATAAATAGGTTCGTACCAACCTGTTAATTACTCAGATATGTGGTTAATGCACACAATATAACCACTTATAACTTGATTGATATTTATCTTCAATATCTTTATGTGCAGTGTTAGTCTTCGACTCTACATTAGAATGTTTTTATTTGTTTGAACACGGTAACCTACGCGGGATCATTCATTTTCCTATTTTTATTGTAATAGTTTAAACAAAAATTATCTCAGGCTGGTTAAAAAGTAAAAGCTAGAACTTGTTAGAAGAATGCGTTCATGAGAACGCTAGATTTCTAAGTACTAAGTGAATTACAATAAAAATAACAAGTATGAATCCAGATGTATTTATACCGAAGGTGTCAAGCCCGGAACATTATTCCGAGATTTTCGAGTAGTCGTGTTATTAACGATGATATTTGTATATTGGCAAGAAATTAGTGACAACTTACAAATAAACTGTACAACGGTGTTAAACTTAAAGCCTTCTCCGTTCTTCTGTTTCCCTTTTGTCTGAAGGTTATATTAAGCAAATCTCAGATGGCATAACACATGTTATTGGTGAAAGATTTGGAAACAGAGCTAGATTTTTAGAAGAAAAGAATGCAAAAAAAGACGTAAAAACTTGCAGGAATGTAATAATATTTGGTAAATAAACAAGAAAAGTTTCAGAAAGGAAGATTTTATGGTGTAAATGAAAGTAGCTCAGAGTGCACCAAACGCATGGTATCCGGGCTCTCCCATGCTCTTCATAATAGTCCATCTTCAAGCCTTAGGGATCCCATTGCGCCCATAAAGCCTTCAATCCAGCACTTTTGCTAGAAACATCCTTTCATTCCGGGCGGATTCCTTTTTCCTTCGCCTTCAACATTGGTCCTGTTTCATAGTTGTTCAGTTGTTCTTCTCTTACAACTTCCTTCGTCCAGTCCTTTGGAACCTCAGTGTTAACCGCCTTCACTTCTGCTACATCCTACTGTTTCCTTACATCCTCGGCATTCACTTCCTTAGGGTGCCTCTGGCGACAGTACCTCTTCACATGGCCCAATTTGCCGCAATTATAACAGCGGGTTCCTTTTGTCAGACTTTCACCACTTCGTTGCTGCTTCGGCTCCTGTTTAGGCAGTTGCGGTTCATGTTTCAGCTTCGGCCGAGAATTTAATTCGTTCAGTACTTGCGCGACCATTTCCTGTATGTCTTTTAGCATAACCATCGATTTCGTTTTATCGGAGCGGATTTCCTCTTTTCTTGCAGCGTTTCCGTCCTCAGGGTTCCATTTTCGACAGTCTCGCATCATATGCCCTGGTTTGCTGCGCTGATAACACCGGATACCTCCGCTAGGTTTTACACCTTCTTGTCTATTTTCCTGTTTTACTGGAAAACTTGTCTTTTTCATTTACTGAGTAAACATTCTATGTATGTTTTTTTGGTGTCCAAATTCGTTTTCTCTGATTGAGCTTCTTTCACATATACTGCTCGTACTCTGTGGCATGAGGAATCCATATAAGCGGCTCTAGATCGAGTGCATGGATCAATGCTCCGCAACTAGGCTTATGCCGAGATAGTCTAAGGACCGGCCTGATCTCCTCGTCTTTTATGCCACAATAAACACGTCAGCTGCTCCTGGAACTACCTTGGAGCATTCGAGTAAGCCGAGTGTGCCAGTCTCTCTACTGCAGCCTCAAATTCTTGTCAACTCTTTTCAGCTTTCTGTATACGTAATTTCAGCTGAGACCGATATAGTTGAGTAAAGTGTTGGTCTCCATACCTTAAATCGAACACAGCTTCTAAAACTTTAAAATCCTTTTGCTGCTCCACTGGGATCGTCTGCAACAATATTAAAGCTTGCCCTCTCAATGCTAGAACTAATGCCATAGCCTTGTCGTCATCACTAGTTGTTTGCGCATGCAGCTGCCTCAAACTGTCTTTGGTATATCGTCCATGAAGTTTGTCCATCAAAGGAGGGAGGTTGTAATCGAGGACCCGATGACACTACTAACTGGCCTCCTTTTTCCCTCAACTGTCGCATAAGCCGTTCTACATCTCCCTAAACTACCCGAAATTTTTCTTCTGTATCGGTAATTTTCCCTTCGACGTCAGTAACTTTTTATTTTACTTCAGTTACTTCTTCAACCGTATTTACTTTTCCATTGACTTCACTTACTTCAGTATTTACGTTACCCATATCCTCTTTAATTTCATTTTTGATTTCATCAGTGGCTGTCAGGAGAGCGTCATGTTGCACTTGTATAATTTTTCTCAATTCTTCCTGGCGTGTCATTTCTTCCTTTCGTTGCTCTTGCTCTTCTTTTTCTTCTTAACGTTTTCTTTCTTTTTCTTCTTGACGTCTTGTTCTTCTTTTTCTTCCTTTTTGATTTCATCAGTGGCTGTCAGGAGAGCGTCATGTTGCACTTGTATAATTTTTCTCAATTCTTCCTGGCGTGTAATTTCTTCCTTTCGTTGCTCTTGCTCTTCTTTTTCTTCTTAACGTTTTCTTTCTTTTTCTTCTTGACGTCTCTTTTCCTAATCTAACATCATTTTCCTCAGATCGTATTTTCTTCCTAACGTTTCTTTTCTTGTTCTTGTGTTTCATCTTGGTGTTTCTTTTCCTGGTCTAACATCATTTTTCTTAGTTCTGCAAGTAAGTCCTGTGTTTGTTTTTCGGCAGCCATGCTTCTTGTTTCTATTCAAAAACTGACAAACAGCACTAACAAGTCTTATTTAAAGTTCGTCAGGTACAAGTTAAATATTTCCACAAAATCTGGAATAAAATGTTCTACAAATTTTATCGGAATGTCACAAAATGGTCTTATTTAGTGTCTATCTCACTTCCTAGTTGAAAGCACTTAAATATTTACGCTAATTTCTAAATGGAATGTTCTAGAAATGTTCTCAAAATGTCACAAATAGATCTTATTTAATGTCTATATCACTTTCCAGTTGACAGAAATCAGCTGACTGCAGTGGTTTCCAAATAGAATATTCTAGAAATTCCCTCACACTAGCACAAATAAGTCTTGTCTAATGCCAATATATCACTTTCCAATTCAAAGCACTTCAATATCTACAGTGGTTTCCAAATTGGAACTCTCTAGAACCTCGTCGAATACTCCAGAAACCTTGTTGTAATTCCGTTTCTGACACCAATTGTCACGTGTTTACACCCTCAAGTAAACACTTTGTACGTAGGTTCAATAAATCGCAACAAGAATCTTCACAAACCACTACTTTATTTATTACTTAAATTACAATAATTAATCCTTAAAAATGACACAACTAATAACTAATAACAACTGAACTGTGCTCTATACTGAATTGAACTGTCCACGTGCACCGGATTCACCTCTTTATATATACACTTCGAACGTACTCGAATCTCCTCCAGAACCTCGTCGAATGAGCTGGAAATTTCTGTAGTTTTCTAGGTGCTAAATGGCGGTTCGTCAGTTGACCCCGAGATGGCGCCACCCTACCGGTCGTCAACTAAATAACACGTCTCCCTTCACATTGACCAGGGACTAATTACATCCACCTCCGTTAGAGGGCAGTACATAACAGTTGCTTTAGAATTGGCAATCCTGAAATTAATGAAAAACGCCCCATTCTAATAAAATTGAAGGGTTTGGAATTTAAGAACAAGAGATTTGACAGAGAAAATCTTAAAAGGTTCTGGAATTATCTCCAAGGAAGATTTGACTATTGAACTGTTTAAGTTATATCAAGGAGTCTCTGAAAAATTGGAATAAATGGACATATGGGAATATTTTTGCCTAAAGCCTCATTCAATTGTAGTGGCGGTCCCAGAATTTCGACGTGGGGGGGGGGGCAACAAAGACGGGCAGCACAGCTGTGTACAGGACAGTACACGTAGCATAAGCACGAAAACTTTTTGAAAGATCAAAACTACTTTGATTTTCAAGTACCCCAATATCACGATCCAGTGATTCTCGTAGATTCTAGCTTGTAATATTCTTCCCAATTGTCATTGGATTTTAGAAACATTTTAGTACGGTTACAGCCTTATTTGTAATCACTAGTGATATAATAATAGCTTATGATATAAGAAGTTCGATGATAGTACCTATACTGGTGTTATTAGACTTTTCGAAAGACTGATACCGTAAGTCATAGAGTAATTTGTAATAAATTAAAATATTATGGTTTTGATGAGCAATGTTGTAATCTAATAAATTCATACTTGTTTTGTAACCAATCTACAAAAAAAAAGGAACTGGTGATGAAGCTGCTATCAGGAGACGAACAGAATTACAAATGTAGCATTTATTATACTTAAAAACACTTATTTCCAAAAAATTACGAAGAGTATTATTATAAAATCTTCAACAATTATATACAAATCTCAGCGACCATATTGTTATTCTTATATAAGATGTATTTAGTACAACATTAAGTAATTTAATAAACAAGCAAGCAATAAAACTATATTTTGCAATCACAACTGCAAGGAAGTCAGAAGTCGTCCATGACAATGGAAAATTTTGACTTTAATTAGTACGTGCGTAGTATCATTTACTACGCATTTGATCAGAATAAAAGAATTGCCTGCAAAAGGGTTGCGTATTATTTAAAATGGATCTAAATTTTGATCTTACACCAACCTTCAGGTTTTTTTTTTCGATATGCTGACGTCGAGAACGATTAGTATGTAATTTAGTAATGTGTATTCTGTATAAACCATGTAATCTTTTCTAAATTACACACCATTTATAAGGGAGGAGGATCTCGGCCTGTATCCCATGATTAATTGATGAAGAGCATAGTGCTAATGGCTCTTGATACCCTCCACTTTATTTTTATCCTTCCAAAGTAGCCTGGATCGCGATCGCTGATTACCACTGTAACTGCTTAATTGCTTTGTATCTGTAATACACTTTCAGTGCTGGATACATTTTCACTGTTATTCAAGAAATACATATATGGTATGGGTATCAGAGAGTATATGTCGATCGATTTGTGCAAGGGATGCATGTTACATTGTGCCAAAATCTTTAACCAAAAAATGGGAAGTTATAAGTTCAACCTTATGTATTTATTTTGTGTTTGTTTTTTAAGATAAGATAATTTATTCGACCAAGTTACATAGAATTTTTGGCAAGTCTACAGCTCAATAGGGCAGTACAACAAAACACTATAAAACATAAAAATCTAGACACAAAACATTGTAAAATATTTGGACAAACTATTTGAAATACATAACTGTGTAGTATTAATGCAGTCAAAATAGGATTCGAAGTGGAACTTTTTCCATAACCAATTTTATGGTTGGATCCTGTTGGGGAGATGCTAAGGAATACCAAAAAAAAAAAAAATTGACCAAAGCAAACTAATTTTTTTATTAAATTAAAGGTATTAAAATTTTCTTTACGATCTGATAAAAATATTTTCTATTTTTTTTCAAAATGGCCGAAAAAATTCATTTTTTGTTTATTGGGTTTTAATCAAATGCAAAAAATGGCCAAAATAGGTTTAAAAAAAATTTTTTTTGCGGCTTCAAAAATCTGACACCGAGGCCTAACTTTCTTTAAAAAATGGTCCGTTTTGGACTTAATGGCATAAAATGGCGGCTAATTCAAATTTTAATTTTAAATAACGATTTCGTCTTTTGAGGAGTTGTTGTTTATAATGTATATAAACGTTTTTTGTCGAATCATCTGCCAGTGGTGCCTGGGAAAATAGTTATAAACAAAATAAACCAAAAAAGTTCAGTTTTTTGCTCATATCTCTCTAATTTTGCCCATAGCCATAATTTATGCGGCTATTATGAAATTTGTTTAAGATTTCATTTTGTGTATATTGCACAAGAGATGAAATTAAGGCTGTTTTTTTAAACAATACGCAATTAAATAAACAATTAATTATATTATTAACTTTCCCGTATAAACTCATTTTCTAGACCCTTTAGTTGATTACTAGGAAGAATACAAAAATTTAGTTTTTAAGATTCGACATTTTTAAGATCCACTTTATTTGAAAAATCGTAATAACTAAAAAATAACTTTATTTCAAAATATAATTATACAATTAGTGCAATATTTGGGATAGTTTTTTTGGGCTAATTTTTTTTTTCATTCATTTATTTAACGTCGGCCTATTTCCGCTACCGAGGCCTATCACCGACGCCTGCCGAAAAAATTTTTGCCGAACCTCTTCCCTTAAGAAGAGTAGGGATCTTTTACTTGCCTAACATTTAATAGACAAGGTACCGACGGCTTTACATCCCCTCCGAAGGATGGTATATCCCCTATACAACCCTCGCCTAAGGTTGTATAGCTTCCGCGCATACACTGATATACAAGCCGCTGGAAGATGTGTGACGCGGTCGCGTGAGGACGCGGTCTTCGTTGGAACGGTCACCCATCCAACTACAGGGTAATTTGCAAAAAAATTATCGTTTTTTGCACCAAAAGTGAAATAAAGTTATTTTTCAGTTATTATGATTTTTCAAATAAAGTAGATTTTAAAAATGTCGAATCTTAAAAACTAAATTTTTGCAATTTTTTGTATTCTTCCTAGTAATCAACTAAAGGGTCTAGAAGATGAATTTATACGGAAAAGTTCATCATAAAATTAATTGTTTATTTAATTGCGTATTGTTTAAAAAAACAGCCTTTTGTAATTTCATCTCTTGTGCAATATACACAAAATGAAATCTTAAACAAATTTCATAATAGTCGCATGTGAAAAACTATCATTTTTCGATAGGCATTTTGTTTAATTAAAATATTCCATTTTAAACAAGAGTTATGATGTTTTAACGAGCGCGCGCTCCTCCGCTCGCTAGCCTTGCTCCCCACCATGCCAGAGTTATACGTTATAAACATTTAGATTTTCCGCGCTGGTTTTTGCTCCCACAAAAATGTTTCTGTAATGAAATTTGTGTAGAATTTCCTCAGCTTCAAAATTGAATTCTTGTAAAGTTATGGCTATGGGCAAAATTAAAGAGATATGAGCAAAAAACTGAACTTTTTTTGTTTCTTTTGTTTATAACTATTTTTTCCCAGACACCACTGGCAGGTGATTCGACAAAAAACGTTTATATACATTATAAACAACAACTCCTCAAAAATCGGTGTGACACAACTCAGACAAACTTTCCCATAAGTATTTGTCTAACTAGTATATTAGCTTGACTAGATAGATCGAGATACCAATACAGATAAAGTAGATAATTCCGTATTAAATAAAAAGGTTGTGATTTACTTAATGCATAAATAATGTTTTCTACTCACTTTACCGACTTTACCGTTTTAGATAAAAAAAAAATATTAAATTCTTAAAAGCTCACTCCCCGTAGCACTCCTCTCTGCTTTTTCTGGGAGCAACTGGTTATGGCCGTCTTATGCTGGTACTCAGGGAGTATTTATGTGTCAAATTTAATCAAAATTGTTTTAGAGAAAAAAATTATTTTCTATTTTTTTTCTATTTTTAGGGGTTTACTCCCCCCACCCACCCCAAAGAAGAATTGCAATAATTAATGTGAGCGTGGAATGAAGAAAAATAATGTTTTTAAGGTTTTAGAACATAGTTGATTTTTTAGCCTACGTTACATGAATACAGAACTTGCTAATTTAAGTGATTGTATGAACTGATAGTGTCGTCTAAAACAACACCAATAATTATGAAGCTTTTACCTTTCACCTTTAATTAGTAAGTTATTTGTAGAAAAAACAAGTTTCTGGGTTTTGTATTCATTCAATTTAAAATTATTTGAGGAGAACCAAGAAGCCGCTTGTTTAATAGAACTAATTCTATCATCTGCATAAGCGATGCCCTTTTTAGGTGACATAAAGTGAAAAGTCATTAACATACAATATAAAAAGTAGTAGCCCCAGACACATCCTTGGGGCACTCCATGCTTAGCCGGAAGTAATTCTGAGTTTATATTATATACAGAGACACACTGTTATCTATTGTTCAGATAAGAATGGAAAATAATGTGGATCAAATTGTAGGGTTTTAGTAAAATTCATTACTAAGTTATTTAGCTCGAAATATTCATTAATATATTTAATATTATTATTCATTAAAGATATCAGTTCTAGCTGATCTTTATGAGACGATAATAAGGTGTTGTCATCGGCAAATGAAGAGTGAAAATGGATATATAGTTGTCTATATTATTGCAGTATAATAAAAATAATAGGGGACCTAAAACACTTCCTTGTGGAACACCTAAACTTACATGTATTTTATTTGAATTTTCACCAAAATAGTGTAAAAATTGTTTTCTATTTCTCAGGTAAGCGCTAAGTAGACTTTTACAATTTCCTCGTAAGCCTTAATGTTCAATTTTCTCTAAAAGTATTTCATGATTCACGCAATCGAACGCCCTGGAAAGATCTACGAAAAGGGCAAGTACCTTGTTATTATTATCTAATTCTTTAGCCACGTTGATTCGATGATAGAATATTGTTTTTTTTTGTTCTAAAAATGTGATCATTCTTTTATGTAATTTTCAAATATTTTTGAGAATATAGATAAAAGGGAGATTGGACGATAGTTTGAGATATTTTTAGGATCACCATTTTTGAAAATGGGAATAACTTTTTATATTTTTAAAGCATCCAACCCTGGGTTATTAGCCATTTAACATAGTGGTTTGGCAAGGTATTGTATACATTTTTTAATAATGGAAGTAGAGAAATTATCGGCATCAAACGAATTTGTACTTTTAAGCTCTGATTTCATTTTCAGATACCTCATATAGAAAAATATTTTTCTCTGTATAGTTAGGTTAGTTAATTTTTTGTGCGTTCGTTACAAAAGAACTTTTATTTGGAACCCTGTATAGTAAATTAGTTATCAGGGTCCCTAGAAAAAATAACAGCAGGTTAAAAAGAAATTATTTACCACCAGCCTGTCTCACACGCTGTGGCGTTATTCCTGTCACTTTCAAATCAAAATAGCTGCTGGATTATTATTTAAAACTGCTGTATAAGTCAGTTGATGCTAAAATAATAGAATATTTGTTTAAATTGTGCTTTTAAAAATTAAATATCCTCTCATTAAACAAGTTAGTTCTTCTTTTTCCTTTTTCCAGTTTTCGTTATAGTGAGGCATTACAGACGCCTACCCTTACAAGCCACTGCTGTCAAAAGTCCTTTTATTGTGTTCAGTGTTAATAATTGCTCTTTGACGCCAAGTCAATGACTTTATGGAGCACTTATTATTTAGTATTAAGACCGTCTGACAAGCTCATAAGACTAAATCAAATACCTAACTTGAAATCTAAATATTTATGAAAATTTCAAACGATTAATGCTATATTTAAATATAAAAGTAATTAACGACAGCTTTATAATTAATCTCTTTGAGATGTAAATGGTGTTACCAACTTTTCTGAGAAAGGTGGTAATTAATGTTAAGCTGCTTGAATAACTATTGTTAAACAGTCTCACCCTTCCCATCAGAGATTCTTATGCATTGCTCTGAAATATTTTCCCTGAATCCATAGTCCCTCGCACTGGGCAAACAACGAACTTCTATTGAATATGAAACCGTCAATTTAGATAAACGTGCTTTTATCATTTTTATTTTGTCTCTTCAATATGTGATTTACATACTCAGTTAAAGTTCTCACATGGCTGTTTAACGTATTGCTTCCGGACTCTACTGCGACTGTTACAGTCAATGGCGTATAGGTATATCATGTATTGTATTATTAGGAAAAATTCTATCATAATTATTTATTTTGATTTTGTATTGATAATAGTAACAATATTACAAATAAATCTTAAACTAAGAAATAATTACTTAGACAAATTCTTGTATAAATAAAAAATTTATGGGGTAGCCCCATAGCCAAAATGAAAACTCAGTACCCCACCCCACAAGGATCCTTTCTGGGATCTATATTTTTTCATAGTTATATTAATGCTTTTCTCAGGTCACTTGAACCAAGTCCATTCTTACAACATCAGAATCAAAGATATAACCTAAATAATAATAACCAAAACTAGAGATGGTAATAGCTACATAGAAATCTAATTATTTAACATCTTATCTCCTGAAATAAGATTTCTATAGCTAAGAGCCTATGAGCCTGAAATTGACCGGATACTTTCTCTTTTGAACAAGAGCAAATGACCCTGAAAAATGCAAATCCTTTTACACGCGCATGGAGTAAGCCAAAATAATAGAGGCAGACCTTCCTCAAAAACTCGCGGAACACCTCCACCCCCTACCCAAAGTGATGCTTAAAGCGGTAAAGTCGTAAAATGTAGAGAGGGAGCTTTACGCCATTCAAATGAAAATAAAATTGTATGTTTGAATCATACATACAAAACATTGTTTTGGAAAATCCAGAAACTAGTTCATGGGGTGCATCACGTGAACTTGGAGAAAGTTACTCAAAAATTCCAAAATAAGCAAACCGTAGCAAACCATGATCAGTCATCATGTAGATAGGTACCTATGTCATTGCCATTAAATGAACTTTTCCTTTGTTTCAATACCATTTAATTTTGCCTCCTGATCAAAAATTGTACGAGGTGCAATGGCTGAAGGTATAGATTATATTAAATTATTATTATTGATTATATGACATATTGACATAATGGATTGTGATTAATTAATAAAAAGATTTACTAATAAAATCAGAAGAGTATTCGTTCATTAATAGAGTACCTACCTATACTAGTTTCTTGTGCTTAGCTGTTCGGTTTTTATTATTATTATTTTTTAAATGAATTATAATTGTTATTTATATTTATTGTTAATTATAGTAAGTACATACCCAAATACATGCCAGATATATAATTGTTGCATAATTATATTTACATAGGAAGCGTCAGACTGTTAGACATATCTTTTGCAAGGTAAATGCAACTTACATGTACATGTCCTGTATGTTTTCTGAAACATGGCGTTTTAGTTTTTCGTATTGCTATTATGATGTGTTAGACATGTAATTTGTATATGTATCATACATGTTCCAGAGATATGAAACATAATAAAGGACCCCCACACTTTTCTTATGGAAAAATGGTCCCGTCAAATTTGCCGAAATTGGGACATGCTGTAGCGTAGTTTACTATAGTATATAGTAGCATAGTAGATAATAGCATTCTGTGGTCCAGCCCCGCCTTGTTGGAAGTAAACCTCATCAATATTAGTATTGGGCATTTAACTAATCTGTGGAACTATTATATTTTGGAGAAATTCTAGATATTTTGATCTAGTTAGAGTTCCGTCAAAAATTATTGGACCTATGATATGGTTGCCCAGTACGCCTAACCAAACATTGAAGCCAAACCGCTCCTGAAATCGCCCCTGTCTCATAATGTGAGGATTTTCAATTGCCCAATATCGAGTGTTGTTTCGATTAAATAACCCAAGATTTGTAAACCTCGATTCATCAGTGAACAAAATGTTTTTGATAAAATTCTCATTTCTTAATTGGCGTAACTGTAACCAATTACAAAAGGTTATTTTTCGTTGATAATCATTCTCATACAAAAATTGATGCAATTGATTTATAAGAACGATAGCCGTGTTTCTTTAAAATTTTCCAGGCTGATTCTTTGGAAACTGGTAATTCATGTTCAATTTGTCTTACTGAAATGGTTGGGTCAATATGCACTAAAGCTAATACATTAATTTCCGTTTCTTCATCCACAATAAATCTTTCTTCAATTTCTATATTAGGTTCAGTACTAAATTGATGCTCCAACCGGGCGAAATACTTTCTCGGAGGTTGTCTTCTTTCTGGATATCTCTGTCCATACAGAGTTTGTGCTCTAGTTGCATTACGTCGAGTCTCTCCATAAATAATGAACATGTCAACTTTTTCATCTCTTGAATATTTTTCAGCCATTTTATATTAATTTTCTTGTTTATAACAAGACTTGCTTCAGAAAATTAGTGGGTAAGTCAAGAATAACTCAATTGTTGCGAATGTCTGTCATTTTCATGGCTATCTGCAATTCTGGATTTAAATGTAGATAGGTATCTTATTAAAACGATTTGATGGCGCTTACTTTTTAAAAATACTTCTATTATTACGAAGGTTACGAAGGATATCGTTAAGAAATGATTAATGGCGAAAAAGTTATAGTTTATGAATCATTATTTCTGATTAATAAAAAAAATAGCACAGTTCCATTAAAAAAATTTCCATAGGGCCCCTACGGAAATGAAACGTAAAATTAAATTCCGCTTTTTGAAAAAAACCTAAATATACTGGTACCTATCAGTAATTCAAACAACTATTTTCTTCTTTACAGACAAGCCTACAACCTTACTAATAATTTCCATAGCCTACTTAGTAATTTTCTTACATCGCATTCATCTGACGCGGCCATTTTGAAAAAATTTAAAAAATTTTCGTACCTCCCTTATTTTTTGGAATTTTTTACATCTGTTGCACTTGGAAATTTATGCTTAATGAGAAACCATCAAAAAAATATAGTTATTCCAGTTAAGAAAAAAAGTTGATGTCACTTACGGTTCAACCGGAAGTGATATTTTCATTCCTGTTAGTCTAAAAGTAGCCCATTATTGTCTAATACATGTGTACCAAAAACCAAATTTTTAAATACCAACCAACCAAAATATTGGGGGCGTACTTTGACTCGTGGCCACCCGGTATAACAATCGTAGGAAATAAATATAAAGTACCATATAAGCATAGTTGTTGTCCTTTTTAAGGCCATTCCTCGGATAACTGAAAATTTGATTTGCTACTTAGAGGAAGGTAGGGCATGTCAGGTGGCCGCACAAGTGTCTGTACATTTTTTGCTTTAACTGCCTGAATTGTTTCGTGCCGATTTCAAGAGATCTAATTGGAAAATATGTAAAATATAATGTGTAATATATGACATGTATTTTTGAAGTTGTTAATTACATTTTATATTCAATTGAGGTATAAATTAAATTTTTCTAACCTAACATTTAAAATTATTACCTTTATACTCCTTGTTCTCGGCACTACAACGTGATAACTCAAGGATAATGGAGGTTCATCAACACAACAATTGTTGAATTTCAATAAAAAAAGTAGATATACCTATACGCAAAAACGAAAATGTAAATATTCTTTATTTCAATCACAAGGGCTCACCACTAAAGTTGACTACCGCCACACATGTATGGGAATGAGAAACACTTATTCATGCATGCATTTCAAATTGGAATCATATGTTTATTATAATCCTAGAATTTTCGTCGAAATTAGTTTTAATAGTGAACTGAGCATGTTCCACCAAATATTTGGCTATCCTTATTGGTATGGTATTAATGTATTCTGTAACAAAGACAACAATACTAACCAAGGGCGCACCCAGGGGCTCCCTAAGGGGTGGGGGCAAATATTGAAAAGTACCCGGTAAAAAAATGGTGTAAAAAACACGTTAAAACATTAAGAATATATAGCAGGTTATTGTTTCCGTTTTCTATGCCAAAATATTCTCTTTTGCAGGTGGATATTTTTACATTGTTTTAAATCTATACTTCCTCACAGTAGATGTTTATTTGGCATACCTAAACATATTTGAAGACAAATTGATTAAGTTGGCACTTATTATGAGTATTATGACTACTGTAAACAGCAACAATATTGTAGATTCGGTTATGTTTGCGCTGTTCGCGGATACATAAGCCGGGTGACTTCGACAAAGCGGCGCCGCGAGCCCGGAAGTTTCAGATTTTCGCACAGCACAAGGGTAGCCCAAGGGGGTGGGGGGAATTGCACCCATTGCCCCCCCCCCCCCTTGAATCCGCGCCTGATACTAAACCGGTTGCTGGTGATGGCGCAATCGATGCAGATTGACATGCGTTTAAAAACCGTATGTTATAAAACTGCAATATTATTGAAGGAATATTTTCATTTCCCATCTACCTATTACAGATTATGATTAATGTAAATACTTTACTAATATTTTCAGATATTGCTATAAACTATGAACTTTTAGATCCAATTGTTTATGATATGCCTATAATAAACGTTGCGCAAATACATTTTTATCGTATACATTTAAAAATCGTATTATAAAAACTACAATATTGCAGAAAAAATGTAAGTGTCAATTTCACCAATATACAATTTAAATATTTGACAGAAATGTATAGTCTCAATTAATTATTTTTCAAATATTCTGTGTTACTCGAAAATTTTCGGAAAATCCATTTATAATATACATATAAAAATCGTTTATGAAATAAACGCTTTTCATAGACGTTGATTATATATACGATATTGAAATTTAAACCATAATTTCATATAATAAACGTTTATTAAACCATCATGTGTTAATTGGGTTAAGACTTTCAATTTTGCATCCATTTTAAGATCATTTACGTATTAGCTACATATAAAGAAATATGGATTTTGATACCTTCAGGGATACTGTAAAATATGTGTCATGCATTTGTCAGACATATATTTATTTCATATGTCAGGATTACTTAGGTGAGCTTTGTTTGATACTTCGCAGACATATGTGTGTTTACTGGATAGTGGTCCTAAGCGTCTATATTTTATGTATAACGGGATTAATGTTTGCTTTTGTTAATTTTAATGTAATAAGAATGGAAGGAAACATTTGAGCTTTAAGGGGCGCCGTATAATCACCTGTGCCTAAGGCCCTTTGGCCCGCGAATAACTGTGCATGGGGGACGTCAAATGCTACGTAGATAGGTATTGTTTTATTGTTCTGTGATAAACAGCGTGCTAATGTTGTTTGGACTTATGTGGTTATTCATCACTGCTGTAGAATTGAGAATGTTTTAATTTTCTACTCTTATTGTGGTTGAGGGTTGAGGAAATCCGAAAATTTCAAACGTCCAGGGGACCATTCCGGCTCTCAACGGCCCTGTTTGTACGCCACTGGTTACCAATCAGAAAAACCTATAAACATGTTTATAGTTTCCTTAAAGACAATGTATTTAAAATTCTCGTCTCATTTTCGCAAAGTAATGTACAAAATATTCGTCTAATGAAGCAGACATAAATGTATTTATTAATATTGAAAAATAGTTAATTATTCAAACGAGGACTTAAAAAACAAGTTTCCCTGGTAGATGGTGTAACAACCGTGAATGATTGGTAACTATAAATCAATGGACTATCTTAGAGCTTCTGAAATTCATTGTACAATGGGACTATTCTGAGGTTGTTCCGAGTCTAGCGCAGTGTCTTAGATTTTTCTAAAAATAAAGTAAAGTCACGTAAGCATGTTTAGTATTTGATTTGTTGTTTTATTTTGGGGGTGCTCAATAGAAAACCGCCACGGGTGTCAACCTATGCTACGCCGCCACTGGGTGAGGGAACCCTTTTCTTTTCGCGGAAAAGTGGTAAATCGGTCATTTTTAAGGATGGTTTTTCAGTTTTAATTTATTTTTCACATTTTAAAATGCTAGTTAAGAAACGAGAGCTGTACCTTCTTGTTGTAGATGTTTAAGGAACCTTAATTCAGTTCAAATTTCGTGGAAATCGGTTCACCCCCTCCCATGATATGTAGATATATAAATATATTGAAAAAACGCAAAAAAATTGAATTACGGCTAACTTGGACATAATTAAATCGGATTTGATGAAATTTTAGCAAAAAATATCCAACAGTTTGGCCGCAATTCCATTTTTAGTCCAAATTCCACAAAATTTTCAAAACTTTCCCCAATTTGTCCAAATGGTCGAACGAATTTTTTTTTACCAAAATGAAGGCAAGTATTCTTATGTACTTTCACGTGATGTAACTAAAAAATAACTTCATTTAGCCACTATTTTGTCATTTTTGGTACACATGCGCGCGGCGATTTCCCGTCATTATCAGTATTATACGTATCCGCGCACAAGTATACGTGTAATTATTCATTATAAAAATTACAATATTTATAAAAGAAAGTGATTGTGAGCAGGTTTTAAATTAGATAAAAAAAACTCTCGAAGGTAAGGTATAATTTTTCTTTCGAAAATTCACTGGATTTGTGTTAAACTTTTTACATATATTGATTATTATTTTATTTTAATCATGTCTTCTTTTTCTAGTAGTTGTACTAGATGTGCTACTATAAGAAGTGTCTACTTCCGAATCGGTAACTGGAGTTATTACTGGAATATTTCTTCACCCCCGTCATCGCTAAAATCGTATACATCTGAGATATACAATATCGGCTAAATTAAAAAAAAAGTTATTTTTAGTTATATTGTTAAAGAACACGATAAAACTCTCGATGTACTTTTCGAAACTGTAACAAAATCCGACTTTCGCATGAAAAGCGTGCTTCATGTAAAAATAGCGTTTTTTATGCAAAAATTTCAATAACTCAGCAAGGAGTGTCATTTTAGAAAGTGTAGTAAATGTCGCTGCACGGGGACGTAACGTCGCCCCGACCACCAAAATTTAGAAACAGTAACAAAAATTTCGGAAATTTCAAAATTAAAAACCCTTTTACGAATCCACGTTGTTAAGCACTGCAACTCATGCGTTGTGTTAAATATGAGGACAAGTTAATCCAGTCTCTATTCAAAGTATATCGAGAGTTTAGCGAAAATAGCCTTTAGCGACAAGGGACCCCCATCATTTCCTAGCAGTCGCTTTTGACGGGAAAATGATGGGTTTTAACGGGATTTGCCCTAAACCGGTTCCGCAGTGATTCGGTGTCAGAAAAGTATAGTTACCATGTACTCATATGTGCATGGGACCGCCTTACCTGAACGTATGAAATTGTAATTGCAAAATATAATTTAATATCGTTGCGATTCAAGCATTTTTAAGCTCCGTGGAGCGATCAAAATTGATATTGAACTGTAAATACGTAAATAGACAGGCAAGCAAAAGCCCACCAAAAATTTATAAATATTGAACTTTTCTTGAATCTTTTTGTGTAATCGTTAGCTCAAAAACCGCATATTGGATGGTGTTGGTACATTATAAGTCGTTCCGTCCCTCACCATGTGTTGTACACGGGCCAGACTATAGTTTGTCAAAAACATTTTTCTTGAAGTTGTTGTAAAACATGAATTTCATAATATCAGTGAAAGTACATAAAAATACCTTCATTTTGATTAAAAAAAAATCGTTCGACCTTTTGGACAAATTGGGGAACGTTTTGAAAATGTTTTGGAATTTGGACTGAAAATGGAATTGCGCCCAAACTATTAGATATTTTTTGCTAAAATTTGGCAGGGTATTTTTTGGGTATACAGGTTACTTTCGTCTAAAATTTCATCAAATTCGGTTTTATTTTGGCCAAGTTAGCCGTAATTCAATTTTTTACGTCTTTTCAATATATTTATATATAGTCCAAGTAAGAACTTCCCGAGACAAAAAAACGCAACTAAAACGTTACGACATAATTATTATCGCCGCGGGCCACGGCGGCATGCCTGATCAAACGACTCGTCGCACATTAAAAACCAATAAAGGTAAACGAAATGATTTGCGGTCGAAGGTCGGTCGAGGTAGCACAAAGAGTAATGTTTTTTTTATGAGGTCGTAAAGTTTTTGTTACGTTTTTATGTCTCGGGATATTCCTACTTGAACTATACCTACATATCGTGGAAGCCGGTGAACCGATTTTCACGAAATTTGAACTGAACGTTCCTTGAATATCTACAATACAAGGTATAGTCCAAGTAAGGACTTCCTTAGACACAAAAAACTACTGTCATCGAACGAACCGACGCACATTAAAAACGTGAAGCTAAGCGCGAGTCAATTTGCGAACAGAAGTACAAAGAGTACCGGTATGTTAATGAGGTCGTAAAGTTTTTGTCGCGTTTTTTATTTGCCAGGAACTGTTTGCTTCAACTGTCCAACGATATCGTTCTAATTCCTTAGCTAGCATTTTAAAGGGTCCAAAATAAGTTAAAACTGATAAACCATCCTTAAAAATTACCAATTTACCCCTTTTCCGCAAAAAAGAGGGGTTCCCCCATCTACTCGAAGTAGAAAACTCAGGGTCCTACCTATTCTTAGTTTCATCAAAACAAACTCATTTTTCATGTCGCTTTGAAAATTTTCTCTATGGCCTTATTGCTTATTTTGGGCTATTTTTACTCCACTATAGGTAGGAATTTCCGGTAGAAATAATAAAGTAAGTAGGTACATAATAAGAAGTATGTATGATTATAATTAAATCCATTTTACAATCATTGAAAGGTCTTATTCATTGAATGAATAGAGGTGTCTGTACGGTTATTCATATTTAATTAAAATGATGTGGAAAAATGGAAATGAAATGTCTGAAAGGGTCTTTTAAACAAACACAATCGAAAAAGTAACAGCTAGTTATTAACACGTCTTTAAACAGCTAAAATAAAGACAATAGTTGTAAAATGAATCATATAACAAATAACGAGTCGTTAAAGAAAACACATTAGAAATCAATCGTTAGATGTGTAAATCAACAATGTATGCAGCATCAAGTGATTGGATAATAAATGCAATAAAAACATATTATTACATGTAACCCAGGCCGCTAGATCCACCCCTCCACTTAGATAAGCTCCTCCTGGCGACACCATTGGATGCCAGGATCCAGCGCCGGGGGAAAACACGCCGAGCTTTGACCGGTATCCTGTCTGAGCGAGAGATCCGTGCCAGCTCTTGTACGTGTTGTTACGCACCACTTCGATAAATACACATGACCTAACCTAAAACAAAGTGACCGTTGTTTTGTGTTGGTTTCGCGCCGCGCGTGTTTTCCGGTAGTGAATATCAACTGTTCTATTGCCAACTCTTTTTTTGTGACAGTGCGTGGGGTGCGATTAGCATTCTGCATCCTAAGACAATCAAAATTCGCGTCAAAAACAGAGAACCCGTGCCCGTTTACGCTATGGAGATGGACCCACAAGAACGGGAGAGCGAATTGGGAGAAGACAGCCCAGTGGTAAGTGATTTTCTGCACTTCATTTCCTAATTTTGTTTCCGAGGTTGTTTGTATTTCATGATGCGTTTAACGATTACCGTACTTAACCTTACTATTAACTACTACTACTGCCCTTGAGATTTTACTACCAGCCACCTAAATAGTGAACCTCAGTTATTGTTATTGAGTTATTATGAAATTAAATAAAAGATATTTCTTAAAAGTGGTTGGAGATAGTTATATAGAAACATGTGATCCAATTAATAAACTTATAATATAAAAGAATCATTGTGAGATTACCTAAGGATCTTTCAAACCATTTGAGGCGGCGGAATGAATAATGTTAGAGGTTAGGACTTACACCGTCTCGATGTGGATGTTTTCCACATTAAACCTGACCTAATATAAGACAGAAAGAGACATACATTAAACGTCTATCAAGATTTGTTGTCAAGTGGAGTACCCAAACTAAAATAGGAGACCTTTGTTTACTGACGTGTTTAACAGTCAATTATTTTAGTCTAAATTTAGAGGATTGTTTGGAATAATACTATGTCTCGGACAAAGTACAGCACACAAATGAAACATTGTCAAATGTCAAGCGAAATATTCATACAGGAATTTATTTATTTAAATCATAATTAATTCAACAAGTTAAAGATAAATTCGAGCTCCAGAAACTCATTCAGCAAGTGGATATCAGCGTCCTAATTAATGTTCTGGTGTAATCTGGCCTTTTTGAGGATCTACCTACGACGTGATTAATGTTTCTTGTTTGCCTTCTAGGTGTCAAACATCTTTGTGGTAGCTTAAAGGGAGCTTTTCAAGTTTTACCAAAAGGTTTCTAAGACTGATAAGGCCTATCGTTGTCCTCACGTGGTTATAACACTGAGGATATACGTACCTATGACAGATTTGTCATCGATTGCGGCTGTGTAGAATTTGTTATACCTACCTACTTTAAGTATACGAATAAACCATATTTTCACTGTTTTTATACTTAATGTTAAGAGTTCATAGAATAAGTACCTATCTGTAGTAAATACCTATTACGTACTTAATAAACAAGTTAAGGTGATAATTTTATATAAACCCTTGAACATAATACCTACTATGTAGGAAATATACCCTTAGTAGTTTTATAGGAGTAGGTTTTGAAATAGATGGCATAACTTTGTTGAATGGTATATTAAAAGTATCTAGTAATTCTTAACAAAGTTGATAGATTAAGTACAGTTATTTAAGTACTTACGACACAGTTGGCAGATATATTATTAAAGCAACATGGTAATAAAAAACTGATGATTTAGTCAAGTTTATGTACCGAGCGACTAAAAACGTTGTTTTGCCTGAAGAGGAGAGTAAAATCTGATAGACTAGTAGATTTATTATGCGGTAGGGAGATAGGTAGGCACCTACCTAATTTGAATAAAGATCTTAAAGAATATAAAATTCGTCGTTCTAATATATAGTAAGTAACTCATTAATATCAACTGTTTCATTTACGGTTACTTGGTTGAGGGACAAACATACTGAACTTTCTGAATTCTGGGTTCGAATCTCAACCATGGCGCTGAATAAGAAATTATCTAATCTCAATATATCCAAATATTATGTGTCCCTTGCGAGGTGCCTTAGTATCTGAATGTTTAGGACCCTCCCTCACAAGAGAGAGGCAGCGAGATGCAAATCAAATTTGCGACCATTTTTTTTAAGCTACGAACTGAAATTATTAACAGTGGCGAGCGTCAAATATTATGTGTAGCAGAGGGGATGTATACAATCGCAGACCTTCGGAAAATCCGTATAAATCACATCAACTTGTCCCTAAGTCTAAGGAAGAGACATGATATAAATCTGGGGTTATCAGCATACGTCCTAGTTCTTGTTCTGTTCGGGGGTAAGAAAATGCCCTGGGTTTATGACTTAAGGCTTTTAAACTTGCAAATCGACCAAATTAGATCTATAATTTGCAAGTTTAAAAGCCTTGCCCAAACTCAGGACATTTTGAATTTGTAGTGTTGCCCACGTTTTCTATTTATAAGACTGTTGAGTTGTGTGGACTACCCCTACGTCCCATGGATTTCTCTGGACTTATTAAATGGCAAAGAACTCAAATATCAATTATTGAAACGCGACTCCGGCGCTCTATGGCAGGTCTTGAAGTTGATATCAGGAACCCGTGCACCATCACACGGTTTCTGTAAAACAAGGCGTTAATGACATCAATTTGACAGGTTTCGATTTTCATTCATTGTTACTATTACTATTTCATCAATTATAATTCTGATTTTCCTATACCGGATATCTCTTTCCTATTGGTTTTGATTTAATTTATTATATTAAATTATATTATTTATTATTATAAACTTTTTCAACCTGTCTTGTCGCAAAAAATATGATTTTTACCTGGAAGTCTGTGTTGGACTACAGATTACGTTTTTTCAACGGGGGAAACTGACACTGTATGGATGGATTCTGTATCAAACATTGTCAAGTAGATCAATGCAATAAAAAAAATTAATGACCGAGGAGTGAAGGAAGTTAGATATCTACTGAGTCATTCCCAAAAGCAATTATTAGGACAAGGCACGGTGCAGGGCTCATCAGTTGACCGTAGCTGGTGAGCTCTGGATCATTGATACAGCTGATACTGATTGCGCCGGCTATAATATCTACATTAAAATAAATAATGACTAGCCTGTAGCTCTAGTTGCCATCTTTTAGCATAGAACAAACTCTTAAGGTTTAGATAATGTAGAAGTGTGCCAATGAGATTTAAACCATATAACAGTTAAGAAAAAATTAGTAGAAACAAGTTTATTTGACCGTTGATTAATCGCCACCGCAGATTTGCTTGCTCAACACAATTCGCCCAACTTTTTCAACAGAACCATACATTGAATAGAAGAACAGTTTAGCCAGGTTCTCTTAATAGACGAATCATGTTTTGTTTAAGAGTATCTGATGGCCGTGAATGAGTGTGTAGAAGACCCGCAGATCGATATGCCCCTTGTCCAAAAGGAAGTTTTATATATAAGTATTAGTGATTCGTTACGCTATATCCAATTGTGCCTCGGAAGTATTGCAGTATTTGTGTCAGCCACGTGGCGTCGTGATAAAGGTAGAACAGCTGTTAGGATCGAGTCCTGATGCGACAATGCTTGGCAGCACGTCACATGTGTAATCGAGTATTTGGAAGTTCAAAACAATAGCTCGGTTTGACCCGCACCCTAAACCATGTAAGAATGTCTATTGGATAATTTTGGAAGAGCCAATTATTTAGATTGTTTATTGGCACCCAAAAACAAGTTTCGAATTGCACTCTGTTAGAGGAGTGGGATCAAATTTTCCACCAAGATAACCGAGGGCTGATGAAGAGCATGCCTCGTTCTTTGTGCTTGAGGTGGTACGCAACCCAAATAGCATTTTATTGGCTATGCAGTCCCATGTATCCATTGTGGCATTATGGTGGCACTGCGCGTTACTTGGCTAGTTTTTAAAATGCAGAGAAACATACCCATTTCCTCTTCGTATGGGTTTTTGTACCATATATCTTCTGATCACAAGTTTTACAAAAATAACAAAATTTGTCAGTACCGATATTGGAAAAAACTAACCTCTACTCCTGTGACGTTTATGTCTAAAAGGATCAGTCATGGGTTATTTTTTGCCACCTAATAGAAATCATAACAAAAATAAGCATAATATGCTTATTTTTGTTACTATATATTATAGAATATTTATCTGACGTTTCGGAAACTAAATCTGTTTCCTTTTTCAAGGTTATGCAATGCAATCTGTCCATAAAATTAAGTTTTTAATTGGAACTGATGGATTTATGGATGTTATATAAATCCCTACATAGTTTTTAAAAATGTAGTAATTTACTTTCGGCGTTATTTGTGATAGAAATTGCCCTAATGCGTTGAGGCTAGAAAACGCTCCCTTGGCGCGAGGCTAGGCGGGTGACGTAACATGCCTGCTGCGCGATATGAGCTGCGATACTGTAGGTGTTGCTATAGTGATGTAGTTGATTTTGCGACTGGCATGCGCTAGGACGGGCCGGGTATTTTTGCCGATACATGTCATAGTCGTATTTACCTGTGCTTTGAAAGAAAATCGGATACCATAATCACGTCTACGTTCGGTAAATTACGTGAATCGCCTTTCTGGAAACCCTCCACCATATTTGATAGCAATAAACAAACTCTATTTGACGTTCTAAATTGTAAAGGCACTGTTACTACCGTGAATTCAACTTTGTTCTACGGCTTCTGCTGTTGTTCAGATTGACTTTTTTCAACCATAGTTCTAATATTGTTATTATTAGGTAAATTTTTTTATTTTGCACTACTTTTAATGTATATTATTTTTTTGTGGACAGACCTACTTTTATATACTGTGTATATTAAATACACAGCCTTAAGATTGTGTTTACGTCATATCCAAATACTTATTACAACTTCCACAACATGGTTACCAATGTTAATAGAAGAACTTAACAAACATAACATCGTTTAGAAGATCGACAATTCTGTCTAAGTGGTATTTTCGGAAATTTAGATATTTTATCAGAGGGAACTCGTTTCTCAAACGAGTCAAAACACCTCCGATTACTGTTAACACATTTCCCTAAAAGAAACCAGTTTTGAAGTGATTTTGATATAAAAATAACATTATTTTTGTAGTGTGTTTCTATTCAGTATTATATAAATTTAAAGTATGAAGCGGTGGGGAACACCAACTCAACTGTTGTGGTATTTTAGAACAAGTAATTTACATTTTTATTTTGACTTCATCAAACTTACCTGCAGTAGTAAAAATATATTTGTTTTAAGTTCTCACAGTTTCGGATAATAATCTGTTGTGTGCTTAATATTTTGCCATTATAACTGTATGGAAAAAGTGGAGACAAGTTAGAAATACTTTCAGAGACATAATAATATATTTCATACGATTTTACTAATGTATGGACACAAGTTTACAGTTGTAAGTCAGGTCAGATGCTGAAGTGTATTCCCAAAAAAAAAAAAAATTATACTTAAAGATGAATACAGTTGGAATCTGGAATTGGTTGGGAGGGTGGTCAATAAAAATTATTGAACCACAGCTCTTAGGCCCCATTGGGCCCCTTGTACATCCTCCCTGTAGACAGACCCTCGCCTAGGCCTTCAACCAACCTAATCTTGCGAAATAGGTGGTGATGCTGCCTTCCCTTACATCAGCCAAAGTAGGCCAACGTTCTCTCAAAATGGATTCTCTGATTGATCAGACAGCAGAACGGTCACAAAGTACATGTTGGACCGTCTCATTTTGTTCACAACATCCACAGAAGAGGTGTTTCGCTTAATCTCATATTATGTACATGTTTCCTTAACGGACAGTGTCCAGTCTGGATTCCCGCTATAAAACGTAGGTTCCTTCTGGATATTGCCAAGTAGTTCATTGCTGTACTCTTGCTGGGGTATTTTAGTAGTTCCCTAGCAAGCTGGCAGCTGTTTGTTTCATCCCACAGCTTCTCGAATTCATTTGATCGGTTAAAGACTGGCCGAGCCTGGTTCAAAGATACTTAGGCCTGCTGCCTTATTGGCCAATCTGACGGCTACTTTGTTGCCACTTGCTACTACACTGTGCATGTCTTTTCATCCAGCATACCAGTATGTTATTCATGCTGGAGGCACCCACATGTGCTTGGTGACACTCCCATACTGCTCCTGTGGTAGTTTTGTAGCTTCTCAGGGCTAGTAATGATTGTCTACATGAATACAGTTATTAAACTGTTCAATTATATTGCTATGTTCAAAAATTAACAAATCGGTAGTAATCAGAAAGATGTTGGATGTGTATGTAAACTTTTGTTTCACACAAGAATTTAAATATATAGAATATATATAGAAAATGCTTCTTGTGATGCTATTAAAAACAACCAACGTAAATTTACGATAGATGTATTAACTGCAGGATCACTAATAATTTAAAAAATCCAATGATTTGAATTCTAGATTCGACCACGAATGACCGACAGACTACAAACGACAGACATATTTGATTTCAGAGGACCAGAAAACTCAAACATTTTGCACGATAACCGTCCCTTGTACAGGGTTCCTAGTGAACCTGAAAACGCCAGGGAATATGACATTTTTTGAAAAAGACAGGAAATTTATTAAAAAATCAGGGAATTTTAATAATTTTTATAAAGGCCACGGAAGGCGAACATTTTTAGCAGTTAGTGTAAAACTATGAATTATATAATCTGCAACATATCATGTCTTGTATATTCGTAAATTAAATAAGTAGTTTCGAATTTCACGTTGGTAGAATCGGGAATTGAACTCAATGTGTCCTCGATTCAAAGTGGTGTCTACTTTGAGGATTGTAAACTAAGCACAACAGTGTCACTTAATCAAACCTGAAAAAAATTTGAAAAAGTATAATGGAAAAGCTAAAAAAAATGAAAGAATTTAATTTTGGAGGATTACTATGAATCTGTTATAAAGTATTCTGTACGGAAAGTAAAAATACCGAAGTAAATAGTATGCACCCAGTACAGTCACGCAGTGAGTTGAGTTTGATTGAGAAACTGTACTTTTTATAATGGTGTTTACGAAAGTCTAGGAATTACCTAGGTACCTAACTACAACTACCTCTGTCCCGATTCCTGTCTTCGTCCTAAGCAGCAATATAACTATAGGGTGGAAAGTTAATATTTCATAAATACATTATATTGATTTGCAAATTATTAGGTACCTACTTTAAATTTCAAGTTTATTGAAGGCTTCAGATTTGTAATAAAGAATCGAAGATGAACATATAAAATTAATTTTCATATATATGCTATTTACATATTGCCCAGACTGCCCTGAATTAAATATGGAAAGCAGTCAAACGAAATTTTCATGATTTAACGTGATATTTCAAACATATATACAATATTATTAACGATAGAAATATTTCTCAATTTGAATAGCATACTATGTATGCTGAATCAGAGTTGAGGTACTCAGGTACTAAAACATACTCCTAATAAAGTAATCAGTACTTACATTTTTACTTTATGCATTTTATTCTAAGTACTTTTAAATTCCATGTACTGCTAATTGCGCTCCCAGTACTTTAAATAAAAAGTACTGGATACTTGTACTTATTTCAAAATAAGTAATGCTTGTTACTTAAAAAAGTACTCTAAGTACTTTTAAATATTCAGTATTTTTTATATTTAAAAAGGTTACCTACTTTGAATAATTTTGTCTAGAATTTTGTTAATAACTCCATCAAAATGCAGTCTCATTATTTATTGGGTTTGGATTATGACCATGCTTATACTTAAAGTAGCAAGTGATACTAGAATTTTGTAATCCAAAAATGCACTTGAACAAAACAAGCAACAAATAAAGAGAAATAATAAATAATCACATCTCTTATTTTTTTCTCTTTAAATTCTGTAAAACATATTTGTCGACATTGCCGACACAGGCCACGCAGTGTACCTTGTACCATAAACATTCGAAACATATGGACAAGAAAAACATTATTTCATAAGGGAAGTTGTAGCTAATAAGATTATTTCTGTTAAGTACTTGTCGACAAACGAAATGCCAATTGATGTTTTAACAAAATTTTAGAGAAACAGCAAATTTTTAAAGTCATTGAGCATTTCTGGAAAATGCTGAGTGAGGGTGTTAAAATAATCAACATTTTACAAAATTTTGTATTGGTATTACCAACTTTGGGGGTTGTATGATTTGCGAAAGTGGTAGCGCTGTTTTAACAGGAAGTGTATATTATATTTTATAAAATATAGTTAGTTTTTCTTCGATCGTCACAGAGTTAGAACCGTTATTTTATTCGTTCCGTTTTTTTCCTCTGTATTTTGATAATCTACATGTTTAAGTATTGTTTAATAAATTTGTTCTCAATCTTTTATTATATTTAATTATGCTAAATTTCACTATCAGATTCAAACATTTCATTTCTACACATCAAAATTTAAAGTTGTATAAACTATTAGTCAAGATGTGTAAAATTGAAACATCTTAATTCTGATCCATCATTTCCCATCATGAATTTATTTGTAAAAATTAGTTTTCTTTTGGCTCCCATCATTTTTTTGTAAATTGTGTGATGTGATTCACAAAAGATATTACCCCTTTTAAATTTTTTATTAGAAAAAAATAGTAGATTTTTCTAGAAATTTTACCTAAAAGCGAACACATAACAAGTGCAGAAAGTTTTCTCCTCTTCTATACTGTGTCTGTTTATATGTAGCTAAATGAAAAGAAAAAAAATTGTTTTTTGTTTAAAATGCTAAAGAGTAATATGCAATTTGCGTTGAAATGAAAAACTTGCAAAGTAGTACTGCAGCATAAGACATTCCTTAATTTAAAAATTACCAGTACTAAATACCTAAAAAGTATTACAGTACATTCAAAATAATACTAAAAATTGTACTTACTTATAATACTTGTACTTGTACTTAAAAAAATACTTGGAGTATTTAAAGGTACTGTAAGTATTTTAGAGTATTCTACTGGTTATTTCAAGTAAATTATGCTTAATACCGGGAGTAAAAATAAAAATTTCGGGTACTTCTACTGTGAGTAATTTTTAAAAGTACCTACTTGTCTCAACTCGGTGCTGAATTTCAAATGCAGTTTTGATAAAAATATGTTTAACTTTAATACCGACCGGCAGCCGCTAGGGGTAGACAGGGGAGACCATCACACTACTAAACAGCCCTGGCCGAATAGCCGCGCTGCGCGCTATGCAATGTGGTCCACAGATTTTGTAGAATCTGAAAAACGGGAAATAATTAAATGACATCGTTTAAATACCTAGAGGTATTAGAAGACCTTGAAGTCAACACCTATTATAAGCAGTTATTCCATACCTAGAAGAAGCAAAAAGAGACTATAACCAATCAATTACTAGATTTTTTTTAGGGTTTTATTAATAATATTTTATAATTTAACACTTACTTGTTCAATCGAAATTTAAATAAATTATTATTACTTGATACATTAAAAAAATCGCAAATGTAATTCCCCAAGTACTTAGAATAGTTTCTCGAATATTTGCATAACAATATTTATTTCCGTCTAACTTAAATTATATAAGTAGCTCTAAAATGGTTGTATTAATAACGCGAAAATGATTTATTTGAAGTAAATTACATAATTCATAATAATTAATAATCAACATTACCGTCGATATCTATATTCTTTTAATAACACAAATAAGGTTGGCATCAGATAGCTGATAGGTATATTATTATATGGAGAAATATATGTCAAGATATATATCGTGATAGATATGATGAGCTAGCTAGGTATTTCTAAATTAATATTAATTTTTTAATGACAGCAGGTTTAGAATGGATTTTTCCACATTCTGGTTTGCAGCCTAAACTATTTTTGAGTTTAGGTTAGGAAATGGGAAAACTAGTAAATTGATTTTTGTTGTAAAATATTTAAATGAAAAGCTTTACATTTAGATTGGATTTGTAAGAATACAAAAAAGTGATAATGAAGAAAGTATGAAGGCAATATTTGACTTCTGCAAAGAAACTAAAATCATACGGAAAGGAGAAAATTCTGTAGCTTCAGGGAATGTTAAAAAAATGCAGTATGATAATGAGCGGCATACTATACGTGGAAAGGTTCATGTATGAACGACAAAATGTATAAAGTAATTTATAACTTAAAATAAGTGTAAATACTTTGTCACAATAGGTAATAATTAAACGTCAATAAGATAACTTTCAATTATTTTCACTTTATGTCCAAGTCATGGCTACTAGATCAGTTCGAAGTGAAAAGTATTATAATTTAAGGTTTTTAATGAAAAAATAAAAATATCTCTCTCTCTGGAAATATCGATTTTAGGTATAGGATATTATTCACAAAAATCGTAGAGAATTAACCTGCCAATTCAAAAATACAATAATATACAGAGTGTTCCATTTGAAAAAAATGATTTTCTTTTTTAAATGACCTGAATTAGCGCTAATATAGAATACACCCTGTATAATAATAATTAATATTTGGTGGTTGTGTCGTTGAAGTATATCCCTTGTCTACATAATTGCAAAATAGATCTTCTTAATTAATAGTACAGGGCGAAGCGGGAGGAAAGTGCCAAACTCCAGGAGTGTATAGCAGAAATAAATATATGATTAAAAAACCAAAAAGTTGTAATCCATTTTTTATTTGTTGTCTAGTTCGAATTATTAACTTTCAATCTACAACAGATTTTCAAATATGTCTCCATGGACTTCCAGGACATTTTCTGACTCGTTTACGAAGGCAGCGTGTGGCTTGCCTGAGTTCATCTTGTTGTTCCCTTATGTGAGCTGCAGCATTCATAATACGAAGAATTAATGCATAGCGATTGTCCACTATGTCCACTTTTAATATGTATACTTCACTCTTCAACCATCCCCACAAACAGAAGGCTAATGGCGTGAGGTTTGGAAATCTTGCTGGCCAACTATTGGGACCACCGCGACCACTCCATCGTCCTGGAAAAATTCTATTTAAATGCTGCCTGACCAGATTAGCATAATGTGGAGGAGCTCCATCCAGCTGATAATGCAAAGCTTGTCTGATGCTTAAAGGAATATCATCTAATAACGCTTGTAAATCATTTTGGAAAAATAGCAAGCAATTTACTCCTGATTCTCAAAAATAAAAGGACCAATTAAGTAATTATCAACGATACCACACCAAACGTTAATCAAAAAACGATGTTGAAAATTTGTTTCTACTGTTGCATGTGGAATTTCGTCAGACCATCTATGAGAGTTTACGGGTATTGTTGATGCCGTCTCGAGTAAATCTAGACTCATGGGTAAAAAGTTTATAAAGAACCAAGTTACGATTAGCTTTTATCCACCGGCAAAATTGTACGCATCTAGCATGGTCTCCGGGTTGCAGATGCTATACCCTCTATATGTGGTATGGGTATACATGCTCATGTAATATTATTCGAATCACTCTTGTCTGAGGAATTTCAAGTTGGGCAGAAATTTTTCGTGAGCTAGTGCCGCGATTCTCTTCCACCAAATCAAGAACGTTTTCAACTTCATCCACTTCTTGTCTAGAAACACGTTTGGATCTAATGTGAGTACTGGAAAGTTCACCACTATCACACAATTTGTTGAAGACTGTTACAAAAACTGTTCTACATTGAACTCTATGGCGTGGAAATCGCTGTCATCGATATTCTCTAACCGCAGAACGAGCATTCCCATTACAAAAACCATAAACAAACACCATATTTGCATATTCACGATGCGAGTAGATGTGTGGCATTGTTTATCATTTTTAAAAAACCGTAAACAATGACAAATAATTGTTTGACATTTCAAATGTGCTAACCTACTTGAATAAACTTATAAAAAGCAATACTAAATATTCGCTATTTCTTGTTATGAAAATTTTAAGACGCTGTAACTCGAAAACAAATAAAAAATGGATTACAAGTTTTTGGTTTTTTAGTCGTATATTTACTTGTGCTATACATTCCCGGAGTTTGGCAGCTTCCTCCCGACTCACCCTGTAGGTATAAAAAGGGAAATATATCGGGTATAGGTTTGCAACATTATTCAATATTTTAGTATACGTAATAAATATCATATTTGCCAGATGATGTCGATAAAACGTTGGCCATAAAAATAAGGTCGTTAAAATAATATTTGTATGAGATTAGTTAATTGCGGTAAAGAATGTATTGATGATGTGAGCGATAGATGAATCTGGCCCAATACCTTCTTCCTTTGATCAAATTTTATAAAGGATTTAACCTCTTGACAGTAAATATAGTCTATTCCAGTGGCGGTTCTAAGGGGGGGGGCGTAGGGCCTACCCCCATGGACACATGAATTTTGTAAATCTACCGGTTACCAATTATTAAGATCTCTCTACCCTACATTTACTTTCAACAGATCACAATAAAATATGCCTCACTAGTGCTGTATTAGGCCTGTCGAACAATAAAAAAGATATACACATTTCGGTTATTTGGCACAACTTTGTTACATGGCCTATGTCCATTTAACAATTTTATATAATAACTAGTATTTTATTTATATTTAGCACGATCTGTGTAGCATTTTGATTCAGTTTTTGTAGTTGAAATTGTTTTCAACTAGCAGAATTTTACTTGTATGACTGCTAAATCATCTCACACTATTTTATGTACATATTTTTATATCTTAGGAACTCAGTCATGTTTTTTATACACTATTATGTATTTCCGTTCTATTACAGCACCTCAGGAAACAATTGTCGATTTCTTCAATTCTAAAAACATTTATTTACATTCAGATACCTATATTTCAATTGTTGTTTACTATATAAGTACATATGAATATTTTTCTTACCTTTCTCATTACTATACATACTATATCCTATAAGATATAATATATTTGCTGAATTATCACAATACATTATACTATTTATTACGGCAGTTCATATTTTAGGTTATGTATAGAATAGAAATTACAAATTGCAATCTAAATCTGCTGTGGTATGTAGTATTATAGATTCCTTTTATCGATTCTGTAATTTGCTTGAGTAAGAAAATCTTCCTAAAAAGACCGGCAGGTTGTTGCGCTTAACTCAACAATTGACAGATGGCGATACATCTACCATTCCTATATTTTACAGTTTTCCATTTGATTATTAAAACTATCTTTTTCAATTTTGTGTAGTGGTATTATTTTGCAGAAAGTGGGACAAATAAAGTTTACCTTATTAGTAAAATTCACCATGAAATCATTTTTGCCTGCAGCTTTTGTACTGATTCGAACGTATATAAAACTTAACTGTGGACTTCAGTAATTAATATTACATTTTTATATCCGCGTTAAGAAGTGTTTAACATCCAGGTAAATTTCATTTATTAGTAATTTAAAATTTCAGTAATCTTCAATTTTTGTCTTTGATGTAATTTCAATTTTTTTAAAAATAAATTTAAATTCAAATTCATTTCTTTTTAATTTAATTAGTAATTAAAATACTATATGTACCACATGGTTACAAAATATTTTTTCTCTCTTTTTCATTATTTTTTGGTAATTTATAGTTTTTGAATCAGCTTACGCATAGCTTATGTGTACCTTCTGCATATTCTACATATTCTGTATACCTTATGTATATCTTCTGCAGATAGAAAATTCAAGCTTCTGTATATTTTCTTCATATTGAAAATTTCATCTTCAAACCCAAAAGGCATCTATATATATTACAAACTCAAAATTCAGTTTTATATATTTTACGCTTATGCTTAATATTTTATATTAAAAATTTGAACTTGTCACAAATTTATATCAATTATAAATTTATATAGTTGGACAATTTTTTTACAATTTTTAAACTTCACTTAATTGAAAGATAACCTAAATTGCCAAGAAAACCTTTAGACTCCATTTTTGGAAGATACAATTGTGGGCCTGAATTGCTGTTCCAGAGCCATTCACCTCAACAATTCTCAATCCCGGAATCTAGCATCTTGGTATAAATTTGTTATATATATATATATTTTTTTAATTTCAATTAGTTTTTGTTAGCCGATATTACTAAGTAACTTGAAAATTTCACATTATACAAACCGATTCATGTAATGTATTTTATCATTCATTTTAAACTATCTTTTTATTTCTCTTACCAACAATTTCAGCCTGATCTATAGTAGACTGGTTATTCGAGAAAAAGAGACAATTCACTATAGATGGTGCCCAATTTAACATCAATTTTTCTTTGTCTCCTTTTCTCAAAATAAACAGAAATTTGTCATTTATGATGTACATTTCAAAATGGGTAAGTTTCTCCACTCTTACGAATACTCCGGATCCACGGCATATGTTGCCTTGTGTGAATTTGAGAAGATAAGTTTTATGAAATCAAATTTTTTTTGTTCATGTGAGGCTTTTAAGGACTACATAACATAGGTCTGGTATTAAATGAAGACGAACTGTTCGACGAAGTTGGTCTAATACAAGCCAACGTTACAGAAGATGAAACTACCGACTGGAACTCCGAAAATATTTGCACTATCACACTGAAGATCGCTGCCTGACTCGAGAGTCTGGATAAAGTCAAAATAAATTTAAAAACTTGGAGATTTTATGGGAATTATTCTTTGTTTTCATGAGACAAGTGCGTGGATTAAGCGACTGTTCTCCAAAATTAATAACTATTAGAGTTCAGCAAAATCGTAAATGGAGATATTCGCACTCAAGGCTGTAATGCAAGTTCGTACCAACATCAATGAGAGTTGCACCTTCAAGACAATACACAAAATGCCAACAATTTTTTTTTTTTAATGTCCTGTCTCCGATTGTTTAAGCATTAATCATTAAATACCCTTGCAGCTGACGCTACGTGTACACAGCTGTGCTGCCCATCTTGGATGGCCCCTCCCATGTCGAAATTCTGGGACCGCCACTGGTCTATTCTATAAACAATCATTAGCAAATATTGAACCAACCTACGTAACAGGTTTGACATTTGGCAAACATGCAAATGCAGGTACGTCACCTTTAGGGTTTTTGACCCCTCAGTAGTAAGGTGCCTAACTGTTTACAGGTATATGTCTACGATCTAATTAAAACTATATTTTTATGTTGTTTAACATTTATTAAAATTTTGATGTTGGAAAATGTACAAATCATAACTTGAAAACAAAATCGAATAAGTAATCTTTTTCTACTGACTAGTTCTATAAAAAAAACGCAAATATAAAATTATTGATAAATTTAATATAGGTATAGTCGAGCTCAGATTTACGGTGTACTCAAAAAGGCAATAAATACTTTACAATCTTATTAAAATACCGTTAAACTAGTCGCAAAAGTATTTGCGCCCAGGCACGCACTTGAAATATTTAGATCAGCAACTCAGCCGTTTAATTTTACTGCACGTTACGGTCTGGATATATAATACATACATGATCTAGTTATAACAAACACCATTTTCCGACAAAAGGATAAATTTAAAGGCACCTGGCGTCACCCCAGATCAGGTCACTGGCATCTACTGGACTATGTTATCGTACGTAGGAAGCATCTCAAGGACGTCCAAATTACAAAGGCGCGCATTGATAGCGAATGTTGGACCGATCATCGTCCTGTTGTCTCTAAAATGAAAATTGTTATGAGACCCAAACACCGAAGAACTCAAGTAAATCGTAGACTCCGTCTCTGTATTAGTAAATTGCGTGACCAACAAACCGTCGAACAGCTAAAGCAAAAAGTTCAAGAGAATTTGAGTGCACTAGAAGAAACCAATTCTGTAGATGTCGCTGCTACCTGGACACAAATTAAAGACAGTTTAAAAAGTGCGAGTGAGGAAATTCTTGGCACTGCAGCAAGTAAGAAACAGGAGGACTGGTTCAATGATAATGAAGCTTTTATACAAGAACTTCTTGACCGCAAACATACTGCCTTCCAAAACGCTATCAACCACCCCAACGACTCATCAAAAGCAGAAGCTTTTATCCAATCTAAGTATGAAACGCAACGCGAAATCAGAAGAATAAAGAACGAGTGGTGGGCAAGCAAGGCCAGAGAAATTCAAAGGTACGCCGATTCACACGACTACAGGAATTTCTTTCAAGAAGTAAAAGCAGTGTACGGCCCCAGTCGGAAAAATATGTGCCCTATTAAAGATTTAAATGGAAATCTCCTCAAAGAAGACCAGGAAATAAGAGCCCGATGGAAAGAACACTACTCTAACATTCTTAACCAGCAAAGTCAAGCCGATCACGATATTATAAATCTTATCCCTCAATATGACACCTTCGAAGACTTAGATAAACCACTAACAACGGAAGAGATCTTAACCGCCATTGGGCAGCTAAAAAATAACAAATCTCCCGGCGCCGACTCACTCCCAGCTGAGATCTTTAAAGCTGTGTCGTCAGAGCTCATACCCTACCTCAAAAAACTGTTTGATGTCGTGTGGGAAAGTGGTCAAGCTCCGCAGGAGTTTCGTGATACACTTTTAATCAACCTCTTCAAAAACAAAGGGAGCGCTGCGGACTGTGGAAATTACAGGGGTATAGCTCTCCTGGCTGTTGGAGGGAAGATACTCACTAAAGCGATGGCAAATAGGCTAACACCTGTTATGGAAAAGTTACTTCCTGAAACACAGAGTGGCTTTAGACCAAACCGAGGCACATCGGATTTAATCTTCACACTTAAACAGCTTCAAGAAAAAGCACTCGAACATCAAGGAGAAATTCACATGGCCTTCATTGATTTAACCAAGGCGTTTGACTCGGTGGACAGGGAAGTGCTCTGGAAAATTATGTTCCGCTTAGGTATCCCTAGAAAATTTGTGGAAGTATGTCGCAGTCTACATACAAACAACAACGCCCAGGTTATGTATAATAATGAGGCAACCGAACCTTTCCAAACCCTCACTGGAGTTAGGCAGGGATGTGTCCTGGCACCCCTACTCTTTAATTTGTTTACCACTGCTCTAACAATTATTGTTGACAACAAACTGACAGTCAGAGGAATAGGTCTCAGATACCGTTTTGATGGCGGTCTCTTTAACATAGGACGCTTTAGAGCTTTCACGAAGACACGCACACGATTCATTTGTGATCTCCAGTATGCGGATGACTGTGCACTTTTAGCCTCTACGCCGGAAGAGCTTCAAGAACTTTTAGATGTGTATGCCCAGAGCTATGATTCCTTGGGACTTAAAATCAACATTGGAAAGACTAAGATTATGTCAACTCCTCATCAAGTGAACCAAATAGACATTACACTTAACGGAAATTCTCTTGAAGTGGTGGATCAGTTCAATTACTTAGGCAACGTTGTTAATGACAAAGCAAACATGGACAGCGAGATTCGCAATAGAACTAACGCTGCATCTAGAGCACTCTGGGGACTTAGAGAGAGAGTATTTGACAACCACGACCTTGCTTTGTCAACGAAAATGGCTGTCTACAGAGCAGTTGTCATTCCAACACTGCTATATGGATGTGAAAGCTGGGTCACTTACCGTCGTCATGTGAAAGAATTAGAACGTTTTCAACAAAGACACCTCAGAAGTATGATGAAAATCCGTTGGTTCCATCACATATCAAACGTGGAAGTACTCAGGAGAGCAAACAGCCTTCCAATTGAGGTGCTTATTTCAAGAGCACGCCTAAGATGGGCAGGTCACATTCATCGTATGCATGATAACCGCCTTCCTAAATGTACACTTTATGGTGAATTGCTAAGCGGTAGAAGAAGGCGTGGCGGTCAACGAAAGAGGTTCAAAGACGGTCTCCATGAAAATCTAAAATCCTGCGGTATTGCAGACGAGCAATGGGAACAACTTGCAGCGGACAGAACCGAATGGCGAGGGGTTGTGGCCAGCTATCAAGGAGATGTTGCTGCAAGAAGGCCGAATCCAAGACCTAACCAGGTCTATGTTTGTCCTGACTGCGGTCGACATGTGCTCTCCCGAATTGGCCTCTATAGCCATAGTCGTGTGCACCGTAGATGAATGGGAATTACAATAGACTACACCTTTTACTTGTTTTTTATTGTACACAATTTATCGACTGTAACATTTTTATACTCGGACTCGAGTAACGGCTAATAATAATAATATAATACATACGAATTTTAAGTACGCCCTTGTACTATTTCGTTCGTAAGTTGACTCGCTTATCTTTATAGGTTTTAAATGTGCGTCGTGTTACATGGCTTATGCCCATTTAACAGTTTTATATAAAAACTAGTGTTTTGGTTATATTTAGCACGATCTGTATAACATTTTTCGATTCAGTTTTTGTAAGTGAAACTGTTTTGAACTAACAGAATTTTACTTGTATAACTGCTAAACCATTTCACAGTGTTTTATGTACTTAATTTTATGTCTTAGGAACGCAGTCATGTTCTAAACTATTATGTATTTCCGTTCTACACAGCATCCCAGGAAACAATTAACAATTTGTCTACAAAATTTAGTTACATCAGATATCTATTTTTCAATTTTTATATTTTTGTTTACTATGTTAGTACATATGGTTATTTTCTTTACCTTTTCTCGTTACTATATACAGTATATCCTATAAGATGTAATATATTTACTGAGTTATCAAAATACGTTTTAATATTTATTTACATCTGTTCATATTTGTGGTTATGTATAAAATAGAAATTACAAACTGAGGTAAAAGCAAATCAGCTGCTATGGAAATAATAAAAACTTTTATTATAGATTCCTTTTATCGATTATATGCCACTAATTTAGTTGTGAGTACGGGAATCTACAAGGCAGGTTGTTGCGCTTAACTCAACCATTGACAGATGGCCATACTTGTACTATTTTTATATTTTATAGCTTTCATTTTAAATAGGGAATTAGATTTCTCACATTTCAACAATTTCAGTCTGATCTATAGTAGACTGGTTATTCGAGAAAAAGAGACAATTTTGCTTATTTTACAATAGATGGTGCCCAATTTAACATCAATTTTTCTTTGTCTTCTTTTCTCAAACTAAACAGAAATATGTCGCTTATGCTGTACATATCGAAAAGGGTAAGTTTCTCCATTCTTACGAATACTCTGGACCCACGGCTCTCTGCTCCGACTTAAACCAGCTAGTCGTCCGCACATGTTGCCTCAATTCTTTCTCAAAAATAAATAACAAGGGAAAGGAGGTAACAGTCGGCTTGTTGATGACACCAGGCTGAATGGTCCAACGGCAATAATATAAGGTCGTAAAGTTTTTGTTGCGTTTTTTGAGTGCCCAATAAATGTGTATTCGTTTTTGAATTTTTGCAATTGATTTTCAAAATTCAAAATAACCATATTGCAAATACTGTTCGAGTAAGCGTTTTGTCTAAAGGCGAGTAGTTAGTGATTTCTGTTTAAAGTTCTTTCAACCTGTCAAGACTGGGATATCTTGCAACGTTGTCAAATTTCTTTGTTTCATTATTAACAAAGTTTTAAGATTAATTGTATTTGCATTTTCCGTTAATAAGACACTATTTGTGTAAGTTTCTATTGATGGGTATGTTTCTCGCTTCGTTTTTGTTTAAAAAAAACTCATGAAGGTAAATAATTTGTTACAACTTTAGAGAATTGTCTGTGGACAACTTACACCTATATAATAGATTAATTGTATTTAAGTAGTGAGGTTACATCAGCTTCACCTTGCTTGAGTATTCTAGTACTCAAACTCGTAAACGTAAATTAATTTGATACCTGAATCTTATAATGAAATAAAATAATTAATGCCTTGAGATTATAACCTTCATAAATCATGACAAAATTTTATATGTGCTATAAATAATGCTTAATAAATCGTGCTCAGTGTTTCCATGATTTATCCGACGGTAATTGCCTAATATCTATTATGACGCGTTTTCTAACTTTAATGAAGTAGAAGAGAACTTTAAAAATCTATAAAATGTAGCTAGGGAGCATCAAATACCTAGGGCATTAGAATTTTTTAAAATCGACTTGACATCAATTTTGGTTGATTTGAGGAACTCTTTCACAAATTGTTTTGTTCATTTAGATTGCCCAGAACTTTTGATATGATATCGATTTTGAGAGATTTCAGTCCTTACGACCTTGATATCTCGAAAACTGTTCATTTTTAGACTTTGTGCCTAAGGGAACTTTTGATCAAGACGTCATGAAGTATAACATATCACAAGTGCAGACAATCTGACCGGAACCCAAAACCCATATATTTTTTGCGAGGTCCTTTGGATGTCGTGCAATATGTAAAGAATGTAATAAAGGAATTCAAGGTCTTGTCGGCAGGTTTAAAAGCCACTGGGAAGCCTGTCAAAAACAGTGAAATAAAAGTAACAACATTAATAAGTGCCAAGCTAGTACAAGTCAAAATGAACATTTCCAACGAACGGCAAGCGCAAATGGAAACTATTTTCTTCTGGAGAGTTTAGATACATCAGGACATCCACACACTAGTGATTATCTTATAAACTTGACCATCGATTTAATATATAAGTGCAAACATGAGTATAACTGCAAAGTTACTCGTTTTGTCACAGATAATGCGACAAGCATGAACAATATGAGGGAAAAAATTGCCCAGACCCTGATGGATGACCCCATTATAACATACGGGTGTTCTGTCCATGTATTGAATTTGCTTCCCAAACATTTGGAAATTATAAAAGCATAATCACACGTAGTTCAAATTGTAGAATATTTCCGTAATACACACTTGCCAAATGCTTGGTACAAAGAAAAAGAGGACACGAATCTAACATTATGACAAGATTTTGAAGGAATATAGTTTCCGATTGTCTTGAGGTTTATGCAGGGGCGTAGCCAGGATTTTTTTTTGGGGGGTGTTTTAGGTAAATCGTACAATATGCGCCGCAGGTGAAAATTTTTGATTTTTCAAGGTCAAACGTTCTAAAATTGAAAGTTACAATTTTGAGTTAAAAATGGAGAACTGTAAAAAATGGGTTTCGTAATTCGTTAATCAGTTTTTATTTTTGTTGATATTTCACAGGCAAGTACAGCATTTTACATAACTGAAGAGTATGTTTAAATATAACTTGTACGGTGCAAATACTAACGACAAATTCTGGGGCAATGATGGATTTCAAAAATTGATTCGCTTTCGATGATGTTTCCATATCTGATACCGTTGATAGCTCTTCTAAAGCTTCCACAATAGGTACAATGATTTCCTTAAATCTTAAAAGACCATCATGATTTTGAACCCATCTTGTCTCACACATAGAAATCAATTTATTCCATCGTACTTCTGGTAAACATTTTATTATTTTTTCTTTCAAAATGTGGGTCCTTTTGGCAGATATATTCATAAATGCACCTACAGATTTTATGGTTCCAAAACAATTTCGTATATGTTGAACCTGGCTAGCATGACATATCGCAAGATTTAGGGAATGGGAGCTGCAATGAACATAAAGAGCACCTGGATGCTTTTTACCAATAACGGCCTGAACACCTTTAAAACGCCCGCTCATAGAATTTGCACTATCATATCCCTGTCCAAACATGTAGGAGAAATTAATATTTAAAATATTTAATGTTTCCAATATTTTATTTGCTATACTTTCCCCTGTGGTTTCTACTAGAGGTACATATCCTAGAAAATCCTCACGTAATACAAAATTATTTACCTCTTGTTCAATATAACGTATGCAAAGTGTCATCTGTTCTACTCCTGAAATATCGGTCGTTTCATCAGCTAATACCGAAAAACATTTGGCAGCATTTATTTTTTCACACAGACCATTTTGAATTATTTCTCCACAAATGTTTATTAGTTCATTTTCTATGGGAGGGCTTGTGTACATAGCATTTTTCAGCGCACTACTGAAAAGGCGTTTTAAATTCTCCTCAGCACTCAAAACACGCATTCTCAACAAAGCACGAAAATTTCCATCATTTGTAAGTGGCTCTGGAGCATCAAACTGTAGTGGTCCCGAATCTGAATGCCCTCGTAATGCCAACTCTTGTCGTCCGCATAGTTTGTTTACATCAATTACAGCTATATGTCTTAGTCTGTTTTCGGTGGCGATTTTGTGTCTAGAACCGTCCAGAGTATTTCTTATATCAGGAAGTTCTTTTTTATAGGCATGAATAAAATAATCACCTTTCAGAACATTACTAATATGATATTGAGTGGTGGAATGATCTTTATATTTTTCTATGGCTTCATGCCATTTGTTAAACGGCACAGCGACAAACGGCAGTAACATCGGATTTTGACCTTTAGCTACAGAGTCACAATTACTTGAAAAAACAACACACAACTTACATAACGCACAGCCACCCGCACATTGTGTATACACTAGCCACGGGAACCGTTGTAACCAGTTAACTTGAAATTTTAAACTTCTTTTCTCGCTTACAGGAAACGTAAAATTGGCCTCGGGAATCCATGAAGATGTTAAAATTCTATATTTAATATCATCTTGCAAAGACTTATTAATGTAAACGCCAACATCGTAAATGTTAATTTGTTTGTCGGTGTCAGTCACGACAGTCACAGGAATCTGCTGAAATTTTGAACTGGTAGGAATATCAGTATCCTCTTCGACTTCTTCCCTCGTGTTACTTTCATTCTCATTTTTTGACTTCTTCGGTTGAAAGAAATTCGATAACAGAGTTTGCCTTTTAGCCATTATTTCATTTAATCTAGTTTTGTACTTCAATGTAGTGTAAGTTGGGTTTTAGGTTAGGTTGAAACTGAATAAACCTGTAAACTCTGGTTGTAGTGGTTGTTATGTCTACTACGTTTTCACCGCCGCGGGAGGCGGACTTGCTAAATGATACATAGATATATCAAGATCTTACTGGTTCAAGCAGCCTCAGGCACGTATCACATCACATTTTCTGCTTCTGTGCTCCTGTTAGGTTGTTGTTAGATTTTGCTATTACAATTTACTACGTAAATCGAAAATATGCCGGCCCACCTCAAGTAACATCAAAACTTGCTGGGGTATAATAGTTTTCGACTTTGGCTTTGTATTGAGATCCACTCAAATTTTCGGTCATCACTTTTTAAAATTAAAATTTTCAATATTAACTAACTTTCCAGTTTTCACGGCCACAAGAAAAATTCCGTGAAGGATAATTATAGGGGGTGTTTGAACACCCATATCACCCCCCCTGTATACGCCCTTGGGTTTATGTCACTGAAGGTTCAAGTTGTTGCAGGTCTGTGAAGAGCACAAAGGTAACTTTGATCACAGCAACTGGTGGCGAAAAGGCACTTAACATTATGCTGACTGTGGAGGAAAATTCACAGCAATCTCTACGGAAACTTGCTGATGATTTTGATATTGTCCAAAGTCAGTAAGCAATGTTTTCAAAACAGAGTAACTATATCCATTTGTGCCAGGAATCATCCGAGGATGACTTTGATCGTAAGGTGGGATTTTGTGAAATTATGCAGGGAAGATGTGACAGTGATCCAGCATTGTCTTATAACATGTTACCTTTCATAGGCAATGGCCGCAAAAATTAATGTGCGGTTGGGTAATGTGTATACGAACTTAATTGAAACCGTATAAAAACTAAAAGCCGGCAAAAACAGTCGGCATATCTTTATTGTACACGGGCGGAGGTAAATAGAAATGCTTGTCATAAGAAAATGATAAGATTTTCGGGCGTTATTTTATTATCCTCTGTTTCAAATGGTCTCCAGAAAGTCATGGTAAATTAGTAAATAATTAAAATATTTCACCTTTTATATAGTAGTAAATATTTATAAATATGAACAATAACTAAGTAAACTCCTACGCTTGATATTATAATAGGTATTTATGAACTGCATTGGCACATTGACAGCACACCTCATCGACTTCTGAGAAACGATTTACGAGTTTTCATTCAGGCTTACATTGCTAGTCTCGGACTCGCCTGCACAGTTTCAACTACCATTCGAATCTCAATACCATTGCTAACTATATAAGACAAAATATCAAGTCCAGCGCGCACGGTCCTGTGCTTTACCACTGACCAGTTTCAATTTTACCCGTATAAAGTATATATGGACATTATTTTGTTGGACCATTTTTTATAGATGGTAATTTAAGATCCGTAATTTACGTGAACTTATTACAAACCCAGTTCCTGTAATCGCTGCAATTTTTCCGGGTGTTTTACTAGTAACCGATGGCGTATGGTTCCAGCAAGATGGTACTTTTCTACACTATAAAGTTGATGTAAGACAGTACTTGAGTCATGTGTTCCAGGGCGATGGATAGGCAAGTGAGGGTCAATCGAATGGCCAACTAAACCTCCTGATCTTACCCCTCGACTTTTTTATGGGGTTATTTAAAGGGTTGTGTTTGTAACAAGACAAACAATTTGGAGGATCTGAAAGATATAATACGAGGGAAGTTTGGTCGAATACCACGAACAGCACTGGATAACACATTGAACACCGATTTACACGTTGCCCAGCTATTAACGGAGCTTAGTTTAAACATCTTATTAGATAATTTGTCCTTTTTCAATAATAAAGTTTGTTAATCTTCTTTTTCTTATACAAAATATTGCATGCGTTCGAGAAGCAAATCGCATTGACGGATTTCGATTTTCTTTACCGCTTAATAACCCATTAAAATACCTTTCTTAGCTCAGTCACTGTATACATGAACTTCTAAAGCTGAAGATTTTTCCACCAGGATTCTCTTTATTTTGGCGTGTAGTATAGTGGCGCATGCGCTTTGCTCCGAAGTTTTCTCAGCCCAATATCTCGAAAATTATTGGTTTTATGTGAATTTTTCATAGGACCTTTTTCATGCAGATTTATCTCACAAAAAAATTTTATAATAACCAAAATTAATGTAAAACCGATAATTTACGAGATATTTGAGAAAAACTGATTTCGGTGACCTTTGACCTTTTATAACTTTTGCAGCCTTCCAGTTGGCTTTATGGACTTCTTATTGTGACGCTAAAATCCAGCTGAAAAATCTTCGGTTGTATTTTTTTAGAGGTTTGGTCTTTTTTTGTATAAAGTGACTGAATTATCTTTTGAGGTGTCACAAAGGATGGGTTACCATTTGAAAAAAAAGTTGAGATGGCTGGAGTTGGGAGTGCGTAAAACTAAAAATTATAAAGCTTAAAAATTACGTAATTGAAAATAAAATTGGATCTGTCCACGGGTTTTTTATACAATCAATATTTTAAAAGTTACAGTCATGTTTCAGTATTCTTTACACACGCTGTTTGGGTGGAAACATGTTAATTTCCATCATATTGTCCATTATTTTCTGAAAATGCCAACTTTGTTGCGAAACGCAAGTCGAGTGCGATGTTTTTGATATTTGTATAAATAATTCCCGTATTAATGTTATAATAATAATAATAATAATAATAATAAAGAATTTATTGCCCAACAGAATACTCCAGTTACAGGACAATTTTACGAAGATACAAATTACAAAATATAAGATATAAAATGAAGTATAAACTATAAAGTATAAGTAGTACAAAATATAAAATATAAATAGAAAATGCAAAATATACAATAAAAACACAAAATACAAAGTACAAAATACGAGATACAAAATATAAAGTACAAATTGTAAAATACAAAATACAGAGTTACGGCCTATTTCTAATGGATAGTTTTACGCCTCTTGAATAATTCTCTGAGGAAAGACTAAACATGTCACAATGGTTGCCAAGAGAGTTATACATTTCCATCATAACATAAATAGGTGATTTACCAAGAATATTTGTTCGTTTTGACGGTAGTGCAAAGGTGGAAGTTTGACGCGAGCCTAAACGTGGAATTCTAAAATTTATTTGGGAGAGGAGTTCTGGGCAGTCTATTGTATTATTAATAATTTTGTAGATATACATTAAGCTTGACATAATTCTTCTGCTTTGTAATGAATCCATATTAAATCTCATTAACATTAAATTATTCGGATATCCCTGTACTGGGTACTGATGATCTATTTTGAAAGATAAGTATTTTAGAAATTTCCGTTGAACAGATTCTAATGATTGTGAGTATATCTCATAGATATGATTCCATATCACTGAGCCATACTCCAATTTAGAACGGGCGAAACAAAAATATAGCGTTTTTAATGCTTCTGCATTAGTAAAATTTCTTGTATTTCTTATGACAAAACCCAGTAATCTTAACGCAGATTTAGCTATCGAATTAATATGTCCTGTGAATTACAATCTGGAGTCGAACAGTATACCCAAATCTTTAATATTTTCACAGTGTGATAAAGTGATGCTGTTAAAACTATATGAATATTCAATTGGACTAACCTTTCGTGTATAAGTCATAACTTTACATTTTGAAATGTTTATCATTAAATTATTCACTAGGCACCAATCCTCAATGATATTTATTTGTTCTTGTAATCTCGCACAATCCTCTATGGTATTAATTTCGTTAAATAATTTGAGATCATCCGCAAAGAGAAGTTTGTTGCAATTCAGTGTATCGCATAAATCGTTGATAAATACAGAAAATAAGAGGGGACCTAAATTCGATCCCTGAGGTACGCCAGATGTTGCAACATACGTGTTTGACTTAAAACCATTATACTGAACATATTGTAATCTGTCTTGTAGATAAGATTGGAAGAAATTAACAAGTATATCACTGAAACCCAAGTTGTTCAGTTTATTAATTAAAATTCTATGATCAATACGATCAAAGGCCTTTGAGAAGTCGGTGTACACCACATCCACTTGCCCCCGTTTGTCCAGAGTGTTAGAAATAAATTGGGTTAAACACGTTAGGTTTGATATTGTAGAGCGTTTTTCCATACAACAATTTTTTATAGCCGGATATATTACGTTGTACACCGACACTTCGAAAACCTTTGCAAAATTGGGTAGAATAAGAAATACCCCTGTAGTTAAGTATTTCATTTATGTCACCGTTCTTATGAATAGGGCAGACTCTAGCTAGTTTCCAGCATTCAGGAAATGTAGATATTCGAAGTGAGAGATTAAATAAAATTAACAGCGGAGTAATAAGTACATTAGAACAGTCCTTTACTACGAAGCTAGGAATCTGGTCATGGCCAGAAGTCATTTTATTTTTAAATTTTTTAATGGCTTCAGATATATCGAGTTCAGAAAGCTGTACAAGATTAATGCACGGATAATTGGCTATATTGTTGAAGGGTAATAGTTCGTTGGACGGTTTTGAATATACACTGTTAAAATAGCTACCGAATCCTCCGACAATGTTTTGAGGATTGTCATATATTATACCGTTACAGTGCATTTTACCCGGTATCCTCGTTTCGCCTCTCTTATTGTGTATATAGGACCAAAATTGTTTAGGATCATCCGTTACGTTCTATCAGACGTTCCAGCAATTTGCCCTTATAGTTTATTTAAATCCCAAAATGTGAGTCAAGATTCATTGACTGTAACAATCTAAGTACACTAAGTAAAACTAGTGATTTTTTAAAAGGCGTAAAAATGTAATTAGGTACATCTAATGTTTAACATATTACAGTTGTGAACTCACGTTAAGATTCAGCTCGAGCGCTTTGTTTTTGCATACTGAAACTGTTAAAAATTTACAACGTTTTGTTTACGTTTCAATTTAACGCTTAATATAATGCGCCGAACAATAGTAACTTATTTTGTTGCTATCTATAAAAAAACAAAGAATAATATAAATATAATTAGTTAGGTACGTTTGAAATGAAGGAAACAACTAATTATAGCTTAAATACCTAGTCTAGTTCCATAATAAGTAGCTTATATGTCATGCATCAATAATACGGTCTAGTGATGTTTAAATGTGTCAAATTAAAGACAAGCGCTGTCAACTACGCATTAATATCCTATATTAAATTTTATTAACGTTTTGTTTGTTAGTGAATAATAAACGCGCGCATTTAAATCATTTCTTTGCCTTATCGAGAAGCTATTCCAAGGTAGTGATGTCAAGCCTAGTTTTAGTTTTTTGCGCACGCACGAGCTGCAGAGCGTTCCAACGTGACACCCCACATCTGTAAATTATAAATATATATAAATAAATTGGACGCGAAGCAGAATTTTTTTTGACTGACCACATCAGCTAATTATGATGAGAATAATAAACGCTGGAGACGCGCAAAGCACCGTCGTAGGTCCTGCTTTATTTCCGCTATTTATATATAATTTATTTAACAAAAACTTTGCCCGCAAGAAGATAATAGGTAATACAAAATCGGTGTCCCGCAAGGCATCATCTTAGGTCCTTCTTTATTTCTGCTATTTATAAATGGTCTTCGATAAAAACTCTATCACATAGTTCCGCTCTATTTCGTGGCCTATTTTTATAGATTTTATTTTTTATGGTACCCCAAAAATAATAATTCATAGGGGTGGCACATGGTGATCTGGGTGGCCACGCAATTAAATGACTATTTCATCCAATCCAACGCATAGGAAAGTTGTTATTCAGCCTATTTTTAACTATTACTGCGTTATGAATGGAAGCCCTATCTAGTTGGAAATAGAGGTTTTGTTGTACGGCTAAAGGTAAATTTTGAGCGGCATCTCGAAATTCGTGTGTAAAAAAATGTAGGAATCTCACACTACACGATAAGAGTGCACAACCAACAATTCTTATTATTTCAACTTTATCAGCAATACTTAATTGTTGTGCAGCCTTGTTTAAGTTTAATTTAACATTCGATACAATTTGTCAAATCCATTCCAAAGCACTTCATGTTAACAAAGATATTGGTATGCTGAGTTCTAGGTATTTTAAAATATAGCTACCAATTTTCGTATGTTCATTTCATAATAGTGTTTTAATCACCATCTGAAACACAAGAACTATACCAAATTTATTTGATCTAAATCAATCAACAAATGACCGAGATATTGGGGTGTGGTGGTGAAAAGTGGGACACACTGTATACCGTAATCGGGGGTGCATAGAAACACATTTTGAAGTTTGCGGCTTTGGTGCAGAAAAATTATTCAGCTTTCTCAAAATGAAAAATATGGAAAACCCTGGTCCCTCCTAGTAGATAGATGCATAGGTATATTTTACTTTTTCAAAAATTTGACCAGTTTGACTGCAAAAAAATAAAAGGTATATGTTTCTATTCACCCCGCAATGTGGGGTGAACAGAAACATTAACTTACTTTTGCCATTACATTACTCTTTTAGCCCCGTTTCAAGCTGGTCAGAGTAACCATTGATACTTCCTGGGGTAACCTCGGCTCTTGATCGTATGGTATTTTTTCAGCAAGAAATGAAGTTACTTACCTGTTTTTCTCTTGTTGAAAAAAAGTTTTGCAGCCTATAAATTAACCCCATATAACAGCTGTTTATTGACAACACTGTTTCAAGTAGAAATGCCAACATAAAATGCTGAAATTTACCAGGTATACGTTAGGGACCTACTGATGGACAATTTAACAGAAAACTAAAACCGCCAATTTTAAATTTGAACTCCGAGGATATTTTTCAATTACGTTCCCCACTTTTGTTTCTATTCACCCAGCAGTTTCGATCCACCCCCTTTTACCAGTAATTGCAAAAATCTGAAATTAAAAAAAAAGTGCAATATAAATAAAAAATTAAGATATTATCCGTAGAATTTCTGCTTTTTTAAAAATTATTTAACTTTTACATGGGTTTACATCCACATATATTCCACAACTCCAAATCCATCAAGTTCAATTTTCAAAATTATGGGTACGTTATTAGCTTGTATACCTATTCCTCTGGATCGGTTTGGTTCAGAACATGTGGACAATGAAGGTGTTAGCTTGACGGTTTCTAATGATCTTAAAAACGTATATATTGCAATCATACCATAAATATGTCTTCTTAGTGTCAGTATCTGATGTACAAAAAAATTCTCGAAGTTGTACGAAAGACGTTCATCTAAGTTTCTATAATTTTATATTTAATACCATATGTGTGACATTGGGCGAATACATCGGTCGGATCATTGATCATGGTGAATTATACAACCTTAAAATAGCTCTTTGCAAATTAATGCAGCAAATAAACAACTCGAATTACCATATAAAAATTGGAATGTAAAAATTACGATAATATTACATCAGCCTTTAATTTTTTAAACGATTGTGAAATCAAATTGTGTTTAGTATATACGCAATAAAAAATTATGCAGTAAAAACGCCAATGCCAAGTGATGATCGCTATAACGTTAAAATTAGAAAATAAGAAGTTATAATTTTCAGAAATGGCAATTAACGAATTAACCATTTGTGTTTGTAAAGTCCTCGCTGTATACTTGGATGTTGTGGACAAAAATGTAAACAAGCTATACGAGGAGTAGGTTGTTGCCTATCCACTGGTTCATGGACTATTACCAGAGAGTAGAAAATAAAGATGGCCGGCACGGTAGCTCAGTCGGCTAGAGCACGTTATGTGGCAAATTCGCTATGGTGTGACTCTGCTGTTATCCGGGTTCGATTCCTAACAAACTATTAATACGGTGGGACATTCGCGCGGGAGTACCGCAAGGATCGTGCCTGTCACCAAAGTTGTACAACCTGTACGGCTTCCGAATCCCCATACTTCCCAAATACCAAGCTAACCAAGTGTGTCGACGATAAAACCATGTATACACACTCCCATAATGCTCAAGCAGCAAACATGCTGTTTAAAGCATACATGGCCAGTGCCAGTGCGTGAAGTACTTAGGGAAGTTGTTATGGGGATACGTGAAGGATATTGTTTATAGAGACACACCAACAACAGTACAAATTACGAAGGAAAGGATAATAACTGTTTTTCGCCATACAAGTATGTATGAGGAAAGATATCCTAATCGTGTCTTGCCAGATAGCCGATTCTTTTCGACTATTCATCGCCGTCTTTGTGAAACTGGTAGTTTCCAAAAAGGCACTTCGGGAGGTCGACCTCGAACTGTCAGAACACCCGAAATTGAGGAAGCAGTGCTGCAGTGCGAGGAAGATCGCTAGAGCTCTGAATATCTGTCATCAAATTGCATATCAGAGGACACGCGGGACGCCACTGGTTTTTGCATTTCGAGATATTAAGATGTAACTTATTTTCTATACACCAACACTGAATATGAGTCAGTTCATTTTGCAACTTCCTACAATCACCAATGCAAGTTATAGCAGAAAATATTTTTAAATCGTCAATCAGCAATCAATTACATCATCTAAGTCATTGATGAATAAAAGATATAGCAGAGGGCTCAGGTTGGATCCTTGCGGAACGCCAGAGGTAACAACACATGAGAGAACACGAAACCATTGTACGCAACATATTGATGTCTGTTATATAAGTAGGATTTAAGAAATTCAATGGCTTGGAATGAAAGCCAAATTTTGTCGGTTTATTAAGTAAGACACCATGGTCTATTCTATCAAAAGCCTTTGAAAAGTCTGTATAAACGACGTCCACTTGTCCCTTTTCTTATCCAAAATATCTGAGGTATTTGAGCAAAAACAGCTAAATTAATAACATCTGTTACTCATGAATCCGTGTTGATGAATATGAACAGAAAAGTATATGCGATCATATAGAATAATTTCAAGGATTTTTGAAAAGTTTGAGAGAATGGATATGGCCCTATAATTATCGACAACTGCCTTCTCGCCATTCTTAAATACTGGATAAACTTCAGCCATCTTCCAGCGGCTAGAAAACATTCTTGTTTTTAACGCAAGATTAAATATTATACATAGGGGTACAGCAAAAACACCTGCAGAATCTTTAACCATAAATGATGGCGTCTTATCAGGACCCGAGGTCATCTTGTTTTTTAACTTGCTTATAGCTAGCAAGACTTCGTTTTTAGAAATATTCTTAAAGCTAATATTTTCATAATAATCACAGTCTTTCTGCAATAAATGAAACACGAATATATTATGTCTACAAAAATTGTATATAAATTGCTTATATTACGAAAACTACGCATTTTCTCCAAAAATGACGTATTACATAAATGAAAATCGATGATATCTTGAAAACTATGTACTTCATCAAAAAATGTCAAAGAACAAAAAGTGTTTAGATCGACGTTTTCTACAAGGAGACACTTACTTTATGTACTTGTGATGTGTTGGGATTTCAAATTTCGCCAAGTAATATCTATTTAAAAAAAAGGTTATTTCTTTGATCTCTCTGAAAGCGTATGGAACTCAGTGTTGTTTTAGTTAACGCAGTTTTATAGCCTCGTAAGCGTAAAACAAATGCATTACTCTCGACTCTCAGGAAAGAAATAGACAAAGTTATATTATCTAAGTGATTGATTCTTTATTTACCATCTTTGTTGCAGATGATATGATGGTTTAAATATACCGTTACACCGATTTAATAACTTTTACTCGATAAACTGTTAATTATTATGATAAATAGTGTTTAATTGCTATTCGTTCAGCATGTCTCTACTAAAGAAAAAATTAATGCTATCCTCTGTGAGAACTGTGATTTGTGTATGCTTAGTGTTACTTATTATTAAATTAGTCATAAATGTTGTACATTTATACAGTGATAATGAAAATCCTAGTGAAAAACTATTAAATACAACTATAAAACTTTAATAATAATAATTGTAATTAAAATACAGTAGTTGTAATCAATACTACCGAGGATGGGCACTAGATAATGTATGCGAATTGTCATAAACATACCATTTATGTAGTTAATGAAAGAAGTACGGAACTTTTATCAAGAGACATAAACCAAAGTTTAAATGTACTGTTAATATTATAAGAAAATGTAAGTAAAACATTACAACATAAAATAAATAGATGCAGCGTCAGCGATGGGATTGGAACGTTTGGTGTGGGCTGAAGAAGCAGATTGCTCAAACACCAAAATACTATTAATAGTGCAGAATGTAGCATGATATTTACCAGAATTAAGAATAAATTCTGACGAAAAATTTTTCTTCACAGAAATATTTTACTGGTGTCCTTGATTGGCATTTCAAAAATCCCCATTGGTACGACCGTAATTCGCAAAAAACCGCTAATTTTATGACAATGTAAGAGGTCCCCAAGGAGCATTGAAAGGCATATTTTCGGCAATGTCTCGACACTGTGTCGAAACATGTTTTTGGACACGGTACATTTTCTAGGCACAGTTTCGAAACAGAGTCTACACTGTAGGATATATGCCCAAGATGGTAACTTGATTCCAAAATGTGCCCATAACTGTTTCCAAAATATGGCTAAAGTATGTCGCATGTTTCCGAAATGTTACCGAGAACCACATTTTGGTTGTCAAATATTTTAAAAATAGACTTAAAGCCGACATAATGCGTTATTCTCTAAACATTCGGACAAACAAAGGACGCAGTTGGCATGCAGTGATATTAAACGTCCAGATATAAGGTTTCAAATCGACTGTTTCAGATGGAGAATAATACAAAATCTATACTTACTGTTGGTTTTTCCTTAACTGCTTCACTGATGATGCCAATAGGACGTCGTAACACTATAAATCTAACACAGTAAATACTAACACTTTCTTAAATTTAAACCTGAAAAGGAATTTTGAAACACAAGAAAAAGACAATATAAAGTTCAAAAATATATATTTAATCTTTAAAAAAATTATGTTTTACAAAACGTTCTAGAAAAAATCGGCAGCTACTGGAAGCGGCTGGAACCTCCCCACTCGGTGGATCTTTGAAGCCGAAAATAGCATTAAATTGTGTAACAAAACGGCACTAAACATAATCCGATCTCATCCAAGACCTTTTCAGATCTTCTGGGCACTAAAAAACCCTCAACTTAATGAATTTACAATCATCTATGCGAGTTATTACCTACATTATCGCTCGTTGAATAATATACTATTAGGATATTAACAACTTTAACATCACTTGAACGACTAAGAAAGTCTAGTGATCCTAAATACTACAGATTTGTAAAGCAACAAACTGAAAATTGGTTAAAGTGATAATGTATAATAAATTCACCAACGAAGGTATAGAAAGCATATGATATTGATATTGTTACATCTACCTTTAAAGTTTGTGACAATCCACTAAAAGTTACAAATGTGCCGAAATCTTATTAACATGACATGACACCAACGTTATCGGATGACAAACGATGACAATGACAATCATCAAAATTTGCTCATAGCAATCCGATCGCTCGCGGCTGTCTTTGTTAAATCAAACATTAGCATTTCAGTAATTTTACTAGATTTTAGAGGAATATTTGTAGTTTAATTCTTCGATTTGTCTGTATATATATTTAAAACCGGCACTAAACGTAATCCGCTCTACTTCTAGAGCAGTGAAGAAACCCTCACACGTGAATTGACACGTGATGTGACGAGTTCCACGATGTAACCGCTACGCGCATCGATCATGTCATGCGAAATGCGATCTATGCCATATTTGCTTTGTCTTTAATTTTTTTCACGGAAACCAAATCGAAAGGGTGAAAGTGTGATATATCGTTGAAATCAGAATTTTAACTGCTTTTCAATGGTTCCATTGCAAATTGAAAGAAAATATAAAATAAACAACTTGTTGCGTCAAAATGGCACTAAACGTAATCCGATCTCAACCATCTGGGACACTAAAGAAACGCACACGCAAAGTTTCATTCAAATCCGTTCAGTAGTTTCGGCGCTATCGTGCTAACACACATGCACACATACATACACACACACAGACATTTTTCAAAAACCACTTTTTTGGGTTCCTAGAACCTCAAAACGTAAAGATTTGATGTTATCTCAATTTTCGTTTTTGAACCAATTTTAGTAACCTCTCACAATTTTATTGTGGAGAGGTTAAAATGTATTGACAAACTATAGTCTGGCTCGTGTACAACACATAGTGAGGAACGGAACGACTCATAATGTACCAACTACCATCCAATATTTAGTTTTTAACTAACGATTACGCAAAAAGATTCAGTAAAAAGTTCAATGTTTATAAATCTTTTGGTCTTGTGTCCACGGACTTTGAACCCATTCCTTTATATTATATATGACTGGATAGCAGTCACTTCGTTCTCGATTTGGATAAAGTTAGGAACATTCAATGTGTCAACATCTTCATCCAACCATCGACATCGTTTAACATCAAACAAAGAAATTCCCTGGCACTTCTAGCTGCAATTCTTTGATACAAACAAATTTGAACCTTATAACAAGATTGATAGAGTTGGTGATATTTTAAAGTTTTTGGTTAGAGTTGAAGTTTAGAGTTTTAATACTTTAGATTTATACATGTGACATCACGAAACTTATGACTCCTCCCCCCCCCTTGTCACACGATGTCACACTTTGTTGACCCCTTCCCTCCCCCTTAATGTGTGACGTAGTTTATGGTTGGCCCCTTATTGAAATATAATTAATTTTGTTTTAATTAAACAACTACACCTTATGTGAATTTTTATTTCATATCCATTTATTTGGAACCCATTTATCAAAATTTCGTTAATCTCATCGACAAACGAAGTTAGAAAATCTTGTAAATTTGTATTTGTTCCAAAATATATAGCGATAACCATTGGTTTTATCATCAGCATATTGTTAATTACGCCAAAATAGGCCAAAATTCGGATTTTGAATTATTACTTATTGGAAGTCCATCGATGTTAAAATTCAGTTCAATATGAATTTTGTCTAATTTTTGAAATGAATGAAGTAAGCGAGTTTCCAAGCCATTGTATAGTCCAAGGACTTCCTGAGAAGAAGGAAACGAAACAAAAACTTTACGACATCATTATTATCGCCGCGGGCCATCGGCGGCATGCCTAATATCAATCGATCAAACAACTCGCCGCACATTAAAAACGAGCGGGATGCTTTGCGGCCGAGGGTCCGTGGAGGTAGCACAAAGAGTAATTGTATTTTAATGAGGTCGTAAAGTTTTTGTTACGGTTTTTCTGTCTCAGTTTATTCCTACTTGAACTATACCAGTACTCGCCAAAACCCATTTGAACTATATGTATTTGCTTTGGTGTTTCGAGTAATGTTCTACTATCTGTGAGCAAATAATTATGGCCAGATTGCTTAAGAAGTTTTAGAAGTTGATTTAACGTACGATGTGGTACATTAGATGGCAATGCCGAATGCCCTAGACTCTCCTAATTAACGGATTTTAATATCTCAAAATAGATTTGAAAATTTGAGTGCTCTTTTATATGTCAAAGAATTTTCAACTTTCTAAATGCTTTGGTTAGCCTCAGCCTCATTTTGAAAGTTTGCAAATTTTTTTGCAAAATTATTATGCTAAAACAAAAAGTCCGATCTTGATGAAATTTGGTGGGAAGATTTACTATATTATAAAGTTTTCTTTAGCCAAGTATGAAGCTCCTACATATAAGTATTTGAAAAAAATCCACAAATAACTTGCTATTTCAATTTTTTTTGCTATTTTACTACTTTTCTAATGGTAAAAATGAATTTTTGGATTCGCAACCAACTGCATCGTATTTAAAATTTAATTACAAAACTTTTTCATTTCTAGAACTTTTCTCTAAAAGCAATAGTCACTGAGATATATGAAAAAATAGGAAGAAAAAAAACCGAATTTTTAGTAATTATTTCACATTTCTTATGATTTTTAGAAGCAATTAAACCGAAAATATGCCATACTACCCGATTTATCCAAGCATAGGTGATTTTAAGCGATATCACCTGAGCTACACGTTTTGTTGTAGCGTTTAATAGGTATGCCCTGTAGTATGATTGAACTATTAATTTTGAATCTTTTGTTATTTTGATATTTGCAAAATACCTAAGATACTTAACTTAAATATGTTAAAAGAAACTCGCCTTGGAATAAGTTTTTCATTTTACTTTCTTTTAACTATCTCGGTACATCTAAGCATTATTGCAGTAATGTTTTCCGAGATGGCGAACATCATTAAAAGTTTCAACGTGGTGTGACCCACATACCTACAGTTAAGTAACAGATTCCTGTTTCATGCTGCAAACCGAGAAATACCCGACTCTCATTCGATTCCATATGAATGAGATTTTATGGACACTGCACATAATCGTAAAATATGTTGGTAGCATTGTTGTAAAGATGGTGTTACCAACATTATCCATAACTATAACCTGTATGTCAGTTGTTTAAAAAGGTGTTATTGTGGGCAGGCGCAAACAAAGCAATGAGAACGTCCCTGTGTATACGCTTTGATATCACATTATTACGATCGCGGTGTGCCTTGGCTGAGATTCCCGCCCCGCTATTGGAAGAGAGTATCATTAAGCCACGCCCTTCACATCTCCATTGGGTTTACTTTCACAACACGCTCTGATCAATCTTTCTATTAGAATGATTTTATCGCAAAATAAAATACTAGCCAGTACAACCTGTCTTGGTTTGCACCAATTTTTCAGATTTGCATAAAATTACAATGTCTAGACGGTTATGAACGTGTTGATCGTCAGATGATAGTCTCATATGCAGGCACAGTTACTTATACAATGCAGATCGTAAATTGTCCTATTTCCCAAGAGTTATAATTTCATAGGAATAAGACTGTTTATGATAAGGAAATCATGTGCATCTTATTTTGCAGGAACGGACCAAGTGTTAGTGGAATTTAAAAATTGTAAGCTCCAATCATTTTCATCACACGACTTCTCTCGACAGCTTTAGTATGAATATACCTACTGTAAATACCTAAATAAGTACAGTGTGTCTCACTTAAGAATGTAACAGCATAATATTTCTTTTGTTTTTTGTCCAATTTAAATCAAAAGATAGAGGTCATAAAGGTCTATTTAAGACCACAAAATCACTTTCCATCTTTAAAGGCAAGGCCATCTAAGATGCTAAATTATATGAAAGGAATCATAGGAACCATTTTTTAACCAAAATTTTTTCGAAATGATTCAGAAACCCTGAATCCGAAGTTTAAATTCTAAAAAAATGAGGTTTTGATGATTTTAACAAAAAATAGGTATTTCTAAATTTATTTTTTTAAAACAATTTACACAAATGAATAATAAATAATAATCAATCAAATTATGTTCTATCAAACCCCCATCAGCCCTAATGCTCGCTTTCTGTTATTGTCCATAACTTTTTGGAGGATTGCAGGCGTAATTTCAGCGCAACCTTGCCTAATCCGGCTTTTCATTTGTAGTCTATTTCGTGGCTGCGTTTTGTAGACTTCATTCTTTAGAAACCGCTATAAATTAATAGTCCAAGGGCGTGAGGCCAGGCGACCTTGGAGGCCAATTAATAAAAGTGCTATTTCTTCCAATCCACCTCCGGGGAAAGCTGTCGTTTAGCAATTCGTGTATTGTGGATTGGAGCTCTATCAAGTTGAAAGATCACATTGTTGTATGCAATAAGGGGCAAGTTTTCAATTTCGATTGAAAATTCAGTTTGCAAAAAGGTTAAAAAACGTTCCGCATTCAAATTTCCGTCAAAGAAATATGGCCCAATTATTTGTTCATTCAAAATACCGCACCACACATTCACCTTTTCTGAATACCGGCTTCGACAGTTTACAATCCAATGAGGGTTTTCAACGGACCACTATCTAGTATTTAGAGAGTTACTTGTAAGTGTCGCTTGATCTGAGAATAATATTTAAAAAAAATAAGGGTTGTTCAAAAACTCTCCCTGACACCAAAAGCAATATTCCAACCGCCTTTCTTCGTCTCCTTCTTCTAATGTGTGTAAGAAAACATCCTTGAAGTGACGTATTTTATCCTTGGGTACATTTAAAATTGTGGCTACACCTTGAATTTTCTCTCGCAAACTGAAGAATTTCTTCATCTCTAACATGATCCCTCACACGTTGTTTTTGTTTGTTGCACACTTTGACAGTTCCATTGAATTGAATAATAAACATTACAGAAATTAGACAACCCCCAATTGTAGAAGCCAAGGGCTTGTGCGGAAGGGGGTTACACATTGAAAAAACGCGGACATACAACCATTTCCTCCGGAGCCAGGATTCGAACCCGGTGGTGCGATGTCCGTGTGATTAATCGCGATTGCCGCCTCGCGCCTTAACCCACACGGCTATCGACTAAATTATTAATGCCACATTTTTACATCGGGAATCGGGGGACGATCATGGATGCCGATTACGAAATTCTGTAGCAGCTTCTCTCATTGTACAAGAATTATCACCAACGGATCTAACAATTTCCACTTTTTCCGCAGTTGTAACCATTTTAATTGAAATAAAATATGCTAGAATACAAAAAATCAGACAGAATGCTAACATATTTACCTACTTGACAACTAATCTGACATTTACAAAATTGTCTCACTAGAAACAAAGGAGTCACAGAGCATGCTTATCAAAACGAAAAATTTTTAACTGGAATTTTGATCATAAAGACCTCATTTTTTTAGAATATAACTAAACTTTGGATCCAGGGATTTTTGAATGATTTCGAACTAGCTTAGTCAATAAAAATTTTTTGATTGAAAAAATGCCTACTATCATTTTTAAACTTTTTTCATATAATTTAGCATCGTAGGTGGCCTTGCATTTAAAGATGGAAAGTGATTTTGTGATCTTAAATAGACTTTGGTGGGCTCTATCTTTTGAGATTAGTTTGATCCCGCGTCCCGACTTTGCGCGGCGTTATTTTGGAATTTTGCTATTTTTTCTTTTTCATACTAAATTGGTCCGAGCAATGTAGTCTACAAACTGTGCAAGCTCCATTAACATTGTTCCAGTAGCTACTGGTATATTGACGACGGTTTCGCCAACCAAGAGGTATCATCGGGTGATGAGTAAAAATACAAATCTAGCAGTTGTACCTAAAAATCAAAGTTTTCTTCAAAGAAGTTGTAATGTCAAAATCTCTAATAAACCGGCAAGAGTATTATAACATTTATATCTAGTTTAGTTTTATACCTTCTCAAAAACTGTAGTATTTCCAGGATTATAAACTATTTTTGTTAGACAGGAAACATCCGAGTTAGAAAAACACTTACTTGGAAAAATTCGACTTTTTTGATGTGGACTAGTATATTCTGGTTTGAATTCGTTCATTTGTTGAATAGATCTGACATGAACAACAATAATTTGAATACGTTTATCATTTATTAAACAATTTGATGTCTGTTAAATGTCACTCCTATTAAGTCATGTGAAGTCACTTCTCTTCTAAGTGTTCCCAAAAATAAAAACGTAGGTGTAAGATCATGATATCTGGGCGGCCACTTAATTAGGTTGTTATCCATCTCGCGCGAAAGTAGCCATTCAACTATGTTCGAATTATCGTTGAGTTTGCGTACTAGGGCTCCATCTTTTTGAAAGTACAATTCTTAATCTCGACGAAATTCCTAACAAAACATACGTTGTTTTGTTTTTAGTATGATATTTAAATAATGCATTGAATAGTTTCCTCTTCGGGTACTTTATAACTTTGTATTGTTACGTGCTTACAGTTTTTAGTAAACACTTAGTGGATTCAAATAACTTGCAACAAGAATTTTCACTAACCACTATTTTATTTATCACTAAAATTACACTAGCAAATACTTAACAATTACACAACTAATAATAACTTAATCTAATATAAATTCACTACGAACACTATGTACTTTACTTTTCTTCTTAAACTTGTCAACTCTTGCCTAACCTAAAAACTCTTTGTCTGTTTACTTCACTGAACTGAATTCTTCTTTATACTTCACTAAACTGTACTGTTCCCCCATCTGCTGGATTCACCTCCTTATATACACCCATAGAAATGTACCAGATCAGTATTCCACAATTTTCTGGAATCCTACAGAGTTTTCTACCATGTGATAGATGACTGTTCGTCAATTGGCTCATAGATGGCGCCACCCTACTACTGGCCATGAACACAATACAGGTTTCCCTTAATCACATCTTTCCTCGTTAGAGGGCAGCACATAACAGTATTATTTTTAATTATTGTTGCATATTATGCTCTGCAAACATTTGTTTTTAAAGGCAAAGGCGTATATGCTAAGTAAATAGATTATTATTATTATTTTTGGACGGTAGCATAGTGGTTAGCGCGTTTAGCTTTCACTCTGAGCATACTAAGCCAGGTGGGTTCATATCCCTCTACGAACTGTAGGGTCCTGTCTCCTTTACTCACGGGCGGTTAAAAACATTTATAACATTTATTTTATTTATATTTTACATTTGTCTGGTCTTACCATCAATGATCAAAAATAATTTACTTTATGCATAGGCCACTAGTGGCTAAAAGTAATTTAACCAGTGAAATTAGAATGACATTGAAATATCTTTTAAACATTGTATCTAGGTATCAATTTTTTTCTTCTTCTTGCAGTGCCGTATCCGTTCAACGAATGTTGGCGATCGTGTTCGCTATTTTGACTTTATGAACCGCCGCTCTGAAAAGCGCGGTCGTTGACTTCCTAAACCACTGTCTCAAGTTCTTCAACCAGGACGTTCTTCTTCTTCCTGAGCCTCGTTTTCCATTGATTTTACCTTGGATTATCAGATGTAGTGTATTATATGTTTCTGGATGTCCCATTACGTGGCCAAAGTATGATAGTTTCCTTTTTCACAGTATTAATTACTTCCTTATCTTTACCCATTCTACGCATTACTTCTATGTTTGTAACGTGGTCTACCCAACTTATCCGTAGCATACATCGGTATAGCCACATCTCAAAAGCCTCAAGTCTCTTAAGGGTGTTTTCTGTAAGAGTCCACAACTCCACTCCATACAAGAGGACGGAGAATACATAACAGCGAACCATCCTTATCTTCAATTCCATATTTTGGTCATGTCCACAGATAATCTTCCTCATCCTCACAAATGTTGTTCTTGCTTGCTCTATTCTTGATTTTATTTCAGTCGAGTGGTCCCAGTCATCAACTAGAAGCTGTCCCAAATATTTCATTCTATGGACCCTTTCTAAACGTTCTGTCCCAATCCACAGTTCTCCACTAATGTTTCTTTTGCTCACTATCATTAGTTTAGTTTTTTTGACATTCAGTTTGAGGCCATAATTTTCGCATACGTTGATTGACAAGAGAAGATGGAGTCCCTCAATATTGTCTGACATAAGTACTGTGTCATCTGCATAACGCAGATTATTCACTGTAACTCCGTTTATTATTATACCCTCTGAGACGCTGTACAGTGCCTCTCGAAATATTACTCCGGAATAAACATAGTAGGTGTTTTATCGTATTCTACTATTTCTTCACATTCTTGAGTGAAGTATTGGTCCTTCGCATTTCTGAGTTAAACTGTTTGTAGTTAGCATCTTTCCCTGGATTTTTTGTTGTCTTCTCTCTTCCATAAGGTCTAGGGTATCCTGCGTCATCCACTTCCTCTTTCAGTTTTTCCGTTATCGTGTCTTTCATTGCTGCGGTGAGCATTCCCATAGAAGAACTATGGGTATATCTTGTCTTTGGGATATTGTGGTGACTTTTCTTTCTATTGTGTCCGTAACCTCTTTTCGAATCAGAGTATCATCTAGTTTATTAAGATCTGGTCTTACTTTATATGTTGTTTTTTGTGTTTTCTTAAGTCGGCATGCGATTTTAGCGAGTAGAAGCGTATGGCCAGATGGACGGAATTTCTGAATCGTTTCTTGATGGTAATGAAATCTATTTAAATGTTTTCTTAAAATGTTTTCTTAACCACCTCTCAAGTTACCGAAGTAACCCCCTGGAAGATCTCAAGGATCTTGTGCTAGGTAAAGAGAGACGAGGCCCTACAGTTTAATGTGGACTCCGAACCACTCGTGGGGCAATTTTTTTAATGAAAAATTGTTTCGCCTTGTGGGTATCGAACCCACTTCGCTAGGCAACTCAGTTTGCTAGCCAGACGCTTTAACCAACTGAGCTACCATTCCCATAAATTTGATTGCGTATAATGTTCCCTGTTCATTTCTGACTCCTAATCCGTGGTTTTCAACAATATCTTCTTCTGCTCCACATCCTACTTTGGCATTAAGATCGCCCATCTGAATTGTCACTGTGTTATTTTTTAGATTCTTCATTACTGTACTCACATCAGTGTAAAACTGTTCTATATCCTCTTCGCTGCTTTCAGAGGTAGGAGCATATACTTGAATGAAATTGATTGTTGTTGGTTGGTTATTTGTAGCATAATTACTCTATCTGAAAGTGGTGTGAAATTTATCACTGATCGGTCTACTTCTCTAGTTACAATGAGTGCCAAGCCATTTCGATGGTATGTACTGTCTTCTCCTGAGTAATATACTGCGTGCTCCCCATAAGCATTCGCCCTGACTGGGGCCATTGCATTTCGCTGATTCCTAGTATGGATGTATTAAGTGGGGTCATTTCTTTAATGGTGTTACTACGATAAATTTCATGCAAGTCTTTGAAAAATTTTAATTGGCCCAAATAGAGAGCAGGGTAGAAATTTAACGGAAACACCTTATATCCTTGAAAGATTGACACCTAATATATTACAACACATTCTATTTAGGTTGTGTTGTCGTTCTATTACGCAAAATGTCATAGCAAAAATACCACTCATAAAATGCCAGTTAAACGAATATTTTAAAATTTTTATATGAGCGATCAACGCTTGTGAGGTTAGAATTAAACTAAGATCGTATTATTTATATTTTATTATGTAGGGAGACACCTATCTGAAAAAAATATTTTAAAAATCTGTTTTTATTATTATGTTTACGATCAAAAGTGATTTGCGTCTCCCGTAATTCCATTCAGTGTTCCAAGTTATTAACCTGCACTGTGCGTCACCTAGCATTAAAACAGAAAATCACATTTCGTATCATGAATCAAAAATTTATACAGACCAGTAGATATCTCCCACAAAATTTATTTTAGCCAGATTCATGTTCAACATTTTAAATGACAAAATATATTAAGGTTTTGTTTTCACAGTTGGGTCTGCGATTAAAAGCTCGAGGTATCACGCACATGTGTATTTAACAATTCAAGTTGGCGTTAGCGTCTCGACGCTCGTCAGTCTTTCATACACGAATCAAGATAAAACTGTTTTAGACGTCACATTCTATGGAGAATGAAAATATAGCCGCGTAAAAATAACCAACGGTTCCAATTAGAGGCGGGCAATCGACGATTGATATTTTGACAGGAAAATGTTTCGATTTCAGTGAAAAATTAATTTTACCTGTATTATTAGGATCTGCTTATTAGGATATAAAAGTGGGATACCATTTTTTATTCAGTGAGGATGAACCTCACTTAAAAGTGACCTTGAGAATTTTTAGAATTTTATAACAATAAAAGTACCAGACTAGAATAAATACCTGGTAGTATGAGTAGGTTAGAAATGAGAGGACTGTGTCAGATCCCCCCACCATTGATACCCCACCTATTTTGGGAAGGGGGAATGTCATAGAATTCTCATAGGATGGATCAATCAAAAGAGAAAGGGTCATGTTATATGACTGACTTCTTATATTAATATGTATTATACCAATGGCAACTTGCATCTTAACTATGTGTTTTAATTGTTTGAAAGATAGAGAAGTACTATAAACTTTTTATTTTTTATACTTACGATATAAATATTTTCAAGAAATAAACAATCTTTTCTCTACATGTAGTACATTATTCAAAAGTAACTGAACAATCACTGCAACAAACCAGATGTTTACAGGGCCATAAAAACCACAGATAATTCATTTGCGAAACAAATTTTACATAAAAGTTTATTAACACGAAGTTCAACTTCATTATTTTCTAAATCTTTTACATCAAGTGGTAATGATGAAATATTTTTTACATTCTTAAGTTTATTAAATTCACATTTATCAGAAACGCGGGTGTGCAGTTCCCATACATCATCTTCAGGATGTTACCTCCTTTCTCTTACTATTTATTTTTGAGAAAGAATTGAGGCAGCATATGCGGACGACTAGCTGGTTTAAGTCGGAGCAGAGAGCCGTGGGTCCAGAGCATTCGTAAGAGTGGAGAAACTTACCCTTTCCGACATGTACAGCATAAGCGACAGAGGTCTGTTTATTTCGAGAAAAGGAGACAAAGAAAAATTGATGTTAAATTGGGCACCATCTATAGTAAAATAAGCAAAATTGTCTCTTTTTCTCGAAGAACCAGTCTGCTATAGATCAGACTGAAATTGTTGGTAAGATAAATAAAAAGATAGTTTAAAATGAATGTTAAAATATGTTACATGAAAAATAGACAAATCGGTCAGAAAGATAAATTGAAATTTAAGAAATATATATATATATATATATATATATATATATATATATATATATATATATAAGACAAATTTATACCAGTATCCTAGATGGATTATGGTTGAGGTGACTGGTTCTGGGACAGCAATCCAGGCCCACAATTGTCTCTTGTTGCAAGAATGAATCCTAAAGTTTCCTTGGCAATTTACGTCTCTCAATGAAATGAGGTGAAAGTTCGAAAGTTGTAGGAAAATTAACCAACTATGTGGTTTAACGAAAAGATATCGAAATTTTATCTATGAAAGATAAGCTGTGCAAAAACTATGCAGGAATGTAGAAGAAGTATCTCAGAATTTAAGTATCTAAGAATATAAGCACGTACAAAATTTATGCAAGTTAGCTATGGAAAATTTAAGCAATGTTAGCTATGCAAATATATTTAAGTTAGCTGCACGAATATATTTAAGCTAGCTGTGCAAAATTAATTAAAGCTGACTGTACAAATTTAATTTAGCTAGCTGTACAAAAGCTGATTTCATAAAAACTATAAATTGCCAAAAAAATTAAAAGGAAAGAGAAAAATATTTTTAAAACCATGTGGTACATATAGTATTTTAACTACTTATTAAATTAAAAAGAATTGACTTTGAATTCAAATTTATTTTAAAAATAATTGAAATTATATCAAAGGCAAAATTTGAAGATTAATTAAAAATTTTTTTTTAATGAGTATAATGAAATTAAATTACCTGTATATTAAACACTTTGTAACTGGGATATAAAAATTGTAATATCAATTACTGAAGTCCACAGTTAAAAATTATATAGTTTGAATCAGTACAAAGGCTGCAAGCAAATGACTTCCTGGTGAGTTTTACTGATAAGGTAAACTTTTTTAGTCCTGTTTACTGGAAAACAACGCTACCAAAAAAACTAACCTGACAAATTCAATTTCCTAATTAAATTGAAAGCCATAAAAATATAGAAATAGTACAGGTATGGCCATCTGTCAATGGCCGAGTTAAGCGCAACAGCTTGCGGGTCGCAACTTTACAATTTCCTTCACTCACAACTAAAATAGTGGCATATGATCGATAAAAGGAATCTATAATAAAAGTTTTTATTCCATACCACTGCCTTTGCTTCAGTTTGTAATTTCTATTTTATACATAACCACAAATATGAACAGATGTAAATAAATAGTAAAACGTATTGACTATGGTGTGAACTTAGTAAATATATTACATCTTATTGGATATACTAATATAGAATGAGAAAAGGTAAGGAAAATAACCATATGTACTTCATAGTAAACAAAAATTGAAAAATAGATATCTGATGTAAATAAATGTATTGTAGACAATTGTCTCCTGGGATAATAATGCTGTATTACAATGGAAATGAGATACATAATAGTTAAGAGTATGACAGTTCCTAAGATATAAAACATAAGTACATAAACAGTGTGAAATGGTTTAGCAGTTATACAAGTAAAATTCTGTTAGTTCAAAACAGTTTCACTTACAAAAACTGAATCCAAAAATGTTATACAAGTCGTGCTAAAAATCCACAAAGCACTAGTTTTTAAATAAAACTGTTAAATGGACATAGGCCATGTAACAAGGACCCCAGTCCTCCTATACCGGCATAGTAGAAACCTGCCTCAGCTAATTCTCTGGGTTTTGGGTGCATCTGAGGTTGCCACTCCTCAAATGTTTTCATGCGACCCTCAAAAGTCACTTTATCTTTATAAACCGGAATTATTTCCCTTGTAATACATAATGGATTCTCATCAAAGAATGGACAATTAGGACTCCATCTCAGGTGATCTGCTGTGGGATCATCACCTTCCTGCCAATTACAGTTACTTATAATAATGTTGAGTTAAATCAAATTTCAAAAGCGCTTTTCTTCAGCCCAACAGTGACGGCTGTGGTCAACGAGGAGAATCGCTCAAATATGCCTATTATGAGTGTTGCAACATTGTTCGAGGATGAAATAGTGCTTTCAATGAAGAGACTGAAAAACAAAATGACCTGTGGACCGGACAATGTTGCAAGTTTTCCTTGTGAAAGGCTGTCTTTGTGCAACTTTTGACTATCCTATTTAACTTATCCTTGAAGCAAGGCACTTTTCCTGGTGTATGGAAAGCTATGCCAGTGCCTGTCCTATTCTGAAAAGTGACGATACTTCTGAGGTAACAAACTACAAGCCAATCACTTTTTTATGTAACTTCGCGAAGGTTTTCGAGATGTCGTTGTATAATCGCATCTACCAACCCGTTAAGAGTATTATATCTCTTGACGGACACGGCTTTATGGAGAAACGTTCAACTAACACTAATTTAATATGTTTCACGCAATTTCTCTCTAAGTCTGCCGATCGACAAGGGCAGATAGATGTGATATACACTCACTTCTGAAAGCTTTTAACCGTAAAGATCACAGGATTCTTTTAGCCAAACTATCTGAAATAGAATTTTCCGATACACATATTTGACGTTCTTTATATGCAACTGTTTCAAATCTAGCCTGTATGAAATTACTTCGGGAGTTCCACAGGGCTCTAACCTTGGCCCGTGTTTTTTTTATTGTCTTTTCATCAACGGTCTGAATGACATAATCGGCTGCCAAAAATTGCAGATGATTTGAAAACATTCTCATCAATTAAATTCATTGATGACTGCATTAACCTGCAAGCATGTGGTGTATTGGTGCAATACCAATCGCTTTAACTTAAATATTTCTAAGTGTAAAGTTGTCACTTACTCCCACAAAACCAACGCCATTACATACAATTATCAAGTAGACTTGCAGGTTCTGGTTCGCGTTAAGGGGGAACAAATGAGGGTTATGCCACAAAGTGTCCTTGGTCATATAATACATCTACCAAATTTCATTTTGATAATCTAAAAAATAAGGAAAAAAAGGGGTCTACCATGATCCGTTGTCATTCTGTACATAGGCAAGTAAAAATACCGAAATTAATCAGCATATTGGAAAAATAACCTCTAGGCCTGTGACGCGCAGACTATTCAACCGACTTCCTTTAAAAATAAAAGACATATAAAAAAAATTGAAATAAGAATATTTTCTAAATAACTGTCCGTTACTTGACACATTGCTATACAAATAACGTGCTAAATTCTTTACTCAACTATTACTTGTACCTGTTACAATTTATTATTTTGTTATGTGCACGCTGCACGCCCACCCCTCTTGCGAAGAGAGGGTTAATCTCCTATAAAAAGAAGCTAGGCATGCGATGATGGTTCGCCAGTTGGACCAGAGATGGCACTTTCTCATAGAATGTACTAGAAGGGAGAAAAATTCGTCCAGAACAACCTAGAGTGAACTGGATGAATCGAGAATAAGCGCCACCGAGTATGTAAGAAGCGGGATCAGTGCATCGGGAATCAGTTCTGAGATGACCCAAGTGATCAGCTAAGATAAAATTAGAACAGTAACAAGTTGTGAATTATAGTAGTTAGTCTATAGTAGATAAAAGTTATAATTAATGTGTTGTTATAAGGCCTATTATTGTAAGTAATTTAGTGACTCAAATCAATGGTTAGTGACAATTCGTGTTGCAATTATTGAACCTATGCTCGTTGTGTCTACTGAAGTGTGTAAATACGTAACAATTTTTTTGCAAACTTAAAAATTACCTTTAGTTAATGTTGCTAATTATGCCTCTTTTTCTACAATTATGTATTAATAATAAAAATATATGTAATTTTAAAAGTAAAAATTTATATTTAAGAAATAGTATAACGATTTATGGTAGAAACTCTCTGAGTACGGCCATACCTCATAAATGACATTTCAACTCTATGAAAAAAAAATTGATTCGAAATTTGTTGATGCATCTAGTGCGATGACTAGAAAAAATTGGTTGTAATGGACCAATGTGATGTCAGAAAAATGAAATCGAGCATAAAAATTTGAGAATGTGTATTTCGTGGGCCATCAAATTTGGCCTGAACAGTTTTTTTCAACAAAACGCAATTTTTTCAAATGGAACTATAATGGTAGAGTAAGTACTACCATAAAATAGCGAATGTTCTAAAGAATGGATGTGGCCAAAAGCACGGAAATTTACTATTTCTCACTGTATAACACAGCACGAGTCCTGATGAGTGCTGTAATTTTCATACTAGTGGAAAATGGACATTCTATCTAGCTTTTCCTACGACTCTCCCTGATATAAATGCAAAGACTCGATAACTATTCGTGTATTTTGGCCCCACAGAATTTTTTTCAGTCCTACGAAAACGATCATTGCTGTACAAGAAGCATATCATTCTTTTAGATGTACCACTGATTTTGTCAAAAGATGTCTAATATTACATTTTGCAAATCTTGTATAAAATTACATACACAAGTCTGCTTTATAATAAATTACTTACTTACTTACTTACTTACCTACTACCCTCCTCAATCTTGCATTCAAAAATATCCACAGTATATTAGATAAATCCTGAATTTATTTACTGTGCAATAATCGTTCATTAAAAACCTTATTTAATTAGAATAACAATAAAACAGCAATTAATGCCCGAATTCCCAGAATCAATCTGAAGAATGTAAGTAAACATTTCAACGATCTTATCACGTGCAAAACATCTGCAGGCCAGATAAATTAAATGAGCAATAGAGAAATAATGTAAATACAAAAATCATGTTCATATTTAATAGATTTCTTGTAAATCCACTCTAATCTTGATTGATTTACAACCCATTTGGGAATCCGTAAACGAGAGGCCCATCACAAGGAATTTTGAATCAGTATTTAACACTTGACGTGGGTTTAGAATATTCAGTTATTGTTGCAAGTGAAATTGTCCAGGCGACATTAAATTTGACAGGCAGAGATAGGGGCATATATCACGCACATACCCTTATGGGGATTAATTGTTAAGATTGTTTGATAAACGCAGTTTTTGTTTATTGAGAAATATATTTTAAATAGGCTTGAGTAAAATTGATTTTAGAAAATAGAAAAAATGATTTGTATGAGTTAAATACGAGGAAGTTTTAATTTAAAAAAAATCTTGATAAGCAGAAGGTTGGGGCCAGTGTATCCACTTTCTATTAGTTTTATTTGTTAAATAAATACTACTTAGAGTGATTAAAAACGAAAATCAAGTTCAAAAAGTGCAAGAGAAAAGCCAAAAATGTAAGCGACGCTAATTTAGGTGATGTCGAAGAATTACAAAGAATGCCCGGTTCATGTAAATGCTCCATTAAGCCATTCTGTCTCTGAATGTAGATCTACTAATTTAAAATGTATTAACTGTGTTAATATTAAGTCTAATGATTGCAACCACGCTGCAAATCATCATTATTTGCAGTCAAATAGCAACCAGAGAGGAATGCTATCGAGTTTGATATCGCGCTAAATAATGTTAGTGAATATTCGAAAATTAAGCAATTGAATATATATTATCAAAATGTCCGTGGTCTAAAAACAAAAACTCGTTGCTTGTATAATGCGGCTCTCACATGCAACTAGGACATAATAGCCCTAACTGAAACCTGGCTAGACTCTGACATTTTTGATGCTGAGTTATTAGGTTCAAATTACACAATCTTTAGAACAGACCGTAAATTTAGTCAAGTAAATGTTACCAGAGGTGGCGGTGTATTAATTGCTACCAAAAGTCTATATACAGCCATCCCAGTCTCGATTGTTCTATTCCTAATATTGATATGGTTGGTATGAAAATTGCTTTACGAAGCAACTATATATGTGTTATTGTTTTGAACATACCACCAAATCTTGGCGTACAAATTTATGAAACTTTGTTTGATGAAATGCCGAACCTTGAATTTATTACCCGTGAAGAACAAGTTATTATTGTAGGTGACTTCAATATACCTGAATATGCTAATTCTCTTACTAATAACTGTAATAGCAATGACTATCCTAAATAATTTTTGTGAATTCTCAAATTTTATCCACTATAATAGAATAGTAAATACAAACAACCACATCTTAGACTTAGTCCTTAGTATCACCTGAGGACGATCATCGCTCCCCTCTGGGTATTTATTTACAAATACAACAACAACAAAATAAAAATGTTGTTAATTCTTTTCCCATGTATAATTTTGGAAAAGCTAATTTCCATAAGCTATACGAGGACTTAACTAATATAAATTTTGCTAGTATTGATCAATATAAAGATGTGAATGAGGCATGTGATATATTGTATTCTATCCTGGATTCTGTTTTCATTGATAGCGTCCCAAAACTTTAGCTAAAACTAATAAATACCCACCTTGGTTTAATGGTAATATCATTCGCAATATAAAGACAAAATCAAAACACCGGCGCAACTTAAAAAAAAAGGTAACTCATATGAATTGAACCAATTTAAAATTCAAAGAGCAAACATAAAAATCGATATTGATAACGCGCACAAAGATTATCTCATCAATATTGAGAACCAAATTAAGTCCAATTCAAATCACTTCTGGTCATATGTAAGCAGAAAACATATATCCAGTATTCTTAGCGTTATGACCTATAATGACTCCATATTAAACGAAGCGCAAGTAATAGTTGACGCATTTGCTAATTACTTTCAAGAGTCATATTCCGCATCTACAATCTTTTCTTTTGTCATATATAGCACTCATTGCAATACTAACAATTTATGCATTCCCTATATTACCGAAAATGACGTACTTAAGGCACTTAAGAAAATTAAACCCAAAAACACTACAGGTCCAGATGTGGACCTTTCTCCTTAAAGATTGTGCCAATTTATTTGCAATACCGCTAGCTAGTATTTTTAATTTGTCTTTAAAACTGCTACTTTTCCAGAATCTGGAAAATATCTAGGATCTGTCCGGTATTAAAAAAAAATGATAGATGTGCTATTGAAAACTATAGGCCAATAGTAATATTGTGCAATTTTAGTAAATCACGTCAAACCTCAAATTTGCCTCAATCAACACGGATTCATGCCAAATCGCTCTACCACCAGCAATTTGGTGTGTATTACTCAGTTTATAGCTGAACATTTGGATTCTGGTAGATGTCATTTATACAGATTTTTCTAATACCTTCGACAGACTGGACCACGGAATTTTGCTGAACAAATTATCCGAATTTGGACTAACTGAGCACTTCCTAAACTTCCTACTACTTGGTAAATAGACGACTAATTGTACAATACCGTGGATTTTGGTCTATGGATATCTCAGCGACATCAGGTGTTCTCCAAGGTTTTGTGCTTGGGCCTTTGCTCTTTAAAATTTTTATAAATGATATCATCATTGGCTTACACTGCAATACATTACTTTATGCCGATGACCTAAATTTTTTTACATCCATCACTAGTGCAGAGGACTGTGTTGATTTGCAAAACGATCTTGTACAACTATGGTCTTGGTGTAGCGTAAACAATTTAAAGTTAAATATCTCAAAATGTAGCTTTATGACATACACTCGTGCACAAAATCCAATAAAATTTATCTATACAATTAATGATGAAGAACTGAAAAGCTGTAGTCATTTCAAAAATCTAGGAGTAATATTCGATCCAAAGTTATCTTTTATTAGCCATATCAATCAAGTCATCGCCAATTCCTTCAGAAATTTAGGCTACATTATCCGTAATTGTAAAGAATTTAAGGAAAATACACTGAAACTTCTCTTTAATTCATTTTTGAGGTCAAGACTTGAATATGCTTCAATAGTCTGGAGTCCTGATTATGAAAATAATAAATATGGCATTGAAAAACCTCAGAGGCGTTTTCTTAAATACCTTTGGTTCAAAAGTTCTGGGAATTATCCAGAGAGAGGTTTTCCACATTGTGATTTATTACATAGATTCAACACGAGTGATCTTCAACTACGTCGGGCGTATCACTCTCCTGTATTCCTTTTTAAGATTCTAAATGGCACTGTTGACTGCCCTGAAATTCTGAGTTGCATTAGATTTCATGTTCCCAATTTGCAGACTCGCTCTCATTCGTCTCTATTCTATTTGCCTGCACCAAAATGTTCCAACTATGATTCTTTATATAATAATATAGATACTTTTAATACTAGTATATCCAAAATGCGAAATGTTCTCAATTTTGCACAATAACTGTAGCTTCTAAAATATTAGGTTGCAACTTTTAGGGCTATACTAATCATAGATTTATTTTGTTAATTTTTATTGTCATTTAATTGTTTACTTTTAGTTAAGATATTTAGTTTTAGTTATTATTCAGTTTTCAGTTTATGTCTGGGCAGTCGTAACCAAAATAAAATAAAAAAATAAAAATAAAATAAAATTCCTTCCTTGGAAACAAATATCGGTACAATTGCGTTCAAGGTAATTATCTACTAAATTAAAACTAGAGTTGGATATACTTGCCTCAAACATTTTAAGAACTCTATAAAATAATCTATAATTACAAATGAGAATGAAAATTGGCTAACTCCAAAGATGTATGATCACAACATACTGAAAATTAAAATAAACACAACAATGACAAAAAATACATTATACGAAAAATTAGAATGTTAAAAGTAATACAGATGAATTATGAAATTCAAAAAAAAATATTAAAACACAATGGAACATAAATACAACAGATGTAAATATAATGTCAGACAAATTAATTACAAATATTGTAAATGCAGTTAATGAAATTGCACAAATTAAAGACGAAAATGTATACAGTGATGAATGGATTGATTGATAGTGATATAAGAGAAAACATTAATATAGAGAAATAAATTGTACAAGAAAGCTGCCTCAACCGGTAAAAAAAGAGGACTGGGAACAATATAAACAAAAAAGAAACTTCGCTACAACTACAAGTATGAAAAGGAAAAGTAAAGAGGGATTTTATAAAAATGCAATTAGAAATAAAAAAGTGGCGAACAATGGAAAGAACTTAAAAAGACATTGCCTGAAAGAAGTGAGAAAATTTGTGACAGTATAATTTTTGATGGTACTCTAGAAAAACCGCTGCCCAAGGAATCACTACTTCCACATCCAGATTTTGTATCCAAGTCTTATGCATACTAAATCCCAATGTAATATTTTATCCCCTTTAATAATAGAGTGGGGGTGGTAGACGAGGTGGCTAATGTAAAAAAAATCCTTAGTCCTTAGTTCTCGTATACACAGTAAATGCCAATTTAATTTTTTATTCCTTTAAACAATAAATTTTAGAGGCCCTTGGTTCAAATCCCAATTTAATTTTTTACTCCCTTTAATAATAGGGTGGGGATGGCAATGGGGGTGGTAGAGGGGGTAGCTACAGCCAAAAAATTTTTTTAGACGTATCATTTTTTTATACGCACTAAATCACTTTTTAATTTTCTTTACCCCCTTTAATAATAGGATGGCAATGGGGGTGGTAGAAGGGGTAGCTAATGCAAAACAAATTTTTTAGACGTTTCATTCTGGTATATACACTAAATCACATTTTAATATTTTTACCCCCTTTAATAATAGGGTGGGGGTGGTAGAGCGGGTAGCTAACGCTAAAAAAAATTTTGAGACCTTAACTTTTTGTACATGCCCTAAATTGCAATTTTGTGAACTCTTACTTGCTTGTTTTGCCTATTTACCCTTATTTACCCCCGAACCCTTCAACGGAATTAGATCAAAATATAATCTAGTTCCAGATTTCGTTACAATACATAAGTGTACCAAATTTCAATTCGATATCATAAACGGTTTCAGAGTAAACGTGCGCACAAAAAACGTTACAGACAGACCGACAGACAGGAAATTTTTTTTCGCTCAAATTTAAAATCTCGACGTTTCATGATATTTTAAGCCAATTTCAAAAAAATAATAATAATAATTTTGGTTGCGGCGTTATCGAGGGCTCTGGATAGCCCACATTTAGGCCCTGCTACGCCCACTCCTACCCCTTCAGCCGTCTTAGGTCGATCTGTATACCAGATTAGTGATCCTTGTTTCAATCGCAGTGCATCCATCTTTCTCGTCTGATGGCTTTCGATCAGCACGTCAAACGAACAGTCAATGTCGTGTTTGATTGGCACTGAGTCAGAGGATTTGGTCATGGACTCCAAGTGGTCTAACTCCAGATTCCTTAAGTGACCAACCAGATCGCCTGATTTAAATTTATGTGCCTGATGCAGTCATAGGTCGCCAAGTACTGCCTCCTTCCTCACATTCAAGTGCAAAGGAAGTACGTCAAGCATTGCCTTCATAGCTGCTGTGGGACACAAATACATTGCTCCTGTAGTCCCTAAACAAGCAAGGCATTGCAGTTTCTGCAACTTCTCTTGTGATATTTTTGCCTCTGTTTTCGGCCATGATGCGCAGGTCACCATAGGTTTGACAACCGAAAGATAAGATCAATGTGTCATGTCTTTCCAGATGTGAGTTCCAGAGTTTTTGATTCAGATTTATTCCTAGATACTTGACTTCACTGGAAAAGTTTAGCATCGTTCCATTCAGCATAGGAGTTCTAAGTTTTCTCCTTTTGGTGAACGGAACAATAACTATTTTCCTCGGATTGATATTAATCCCCTCTGACAAGCACCATTTGGATATTATGTTTAAGGCAATTTGCATGTGGTTTGAGATCATAACCTGATATCTGCCTCTCACAGTCACGACCCTGGACGTTGACGCCCGAATTTCTCATTTTATGGAGATCATCGACCACCATTGGCCACAGCAAGGGTGATAAGACTCTATCTTGTGGACAACTCCTGATTGCAGTCACCATAGCCGACTCATCTACTACACTTGTAGTAATTATTCTGCTTCTGAGCACGAACTGTATCCATTTAATTGTAGGTGACTGTATTCCCCTTTTTCGGTGGCTTTTTGTATGGATTAATTCACAGGAGATGTTATCAAAAGCACCCTTTATGTATAAGAACGCATACATAGTTACTTCTTTAGCCATGAATGTCTTTTCAATGCCTTGGACCAGGCAAGGCAAAGTATTTATTGTTCAGTTGCCAGGTTTAACATAAAAATAATGCTTAAAAATAAAATACCAATTTTTGTTTGCGTATTTAGTTAGTTCGCCATGCGTTAGGGAGTTGTAAACTCACCTAGTTTTTCCCTATGATCGAACACTATTTGCGTTGACTGTATAAACAAAATTATGGGTGTTGTATTTGAAAAGCCAGAGTATTAGCTTGCCAAATATGTCGCGGCACACGCTAAATAACAAATTAAAATGAAAATGATTCCTTACATTACAACGACCAACGTGATAAAAAACTAATGATGGAATGAATGATCACATTAACTTATACAGACGTATATTTGATTCATACATTTTTTTTATGCGTGAATAAATTGTTTTCACTTATTTCGCAGACATTTTACATTTGAAAATAATTGTCTACAGAGACAAAGTTAAATTAACTTGGATACCACTGTCCTGGAAGAAATAATATATACATATTATTTATTATGTACCTACCTATCTTTAATTAAAATTTAATGGCATTCATCAAAGAGGAATTTATTAAATCGCCAGACATTTATACAAATGAATGCTGTCGTATAACATAATAAAAACTACATTTTAATGAACGTCTTAATATAAACAAATAAAAACCTTACGCGAAAGAGTTAATAAAATATATACTTATAATTTATAAATAACTATGCCATTATATTTTTGTTTTTATTCGAATGTCTGAATTATAAATTTGCGTTTTAAATAATTTATTTCTTGTTATTACGAATAAAAAGACGGGCAGTAGTTAATTTTTATTTTGATTTTAAATTTTGTTTTTTCTGTGTCACTATAAAAAGGAGGCGTGTAGAAATGTCATTTGTAAAACTCGATTGATAAAACGTATGTGCGAAACTTATTTTATTTTAGGTAACTATTACGTCAGTATACATTCAACAACGTATTCGCGATTATTTTTCTACCGAAGCATAAGATGCTTTTCCACAATGTGCAATCTAAATTTGTTTTAACCACAATCACGCAACATTTCAATGTATTTTCGGGATAATGAAGTGTTTTTAACAAAAATTGATATATGACAAGCTCTATTTCGACGCAACAGTGAACAATCTTTCGAAGTTGCACAAAGAGATAGTTCGATGAAAATAAGAAATATGAAGAAAATTGGAAGATCAATTAAACAATTTTGAGATGATCATTTGTGTTTACTCTTTTAGGGCCGGTAAGTTTACATCGAAACTACTTTCCGCAACTCGATTGAGACATTTCAATTCCCTCCCGTTAATTTTCTATCGAATAATCTCCCCTTCAAATTCGACTCTCAATCTGTTTCGCATCTTTAATATCGAAATACAATCAATCTTCATTCATATCCTTCAATAAAGTACCGGTACTACCATCCACGATTATTATCAAAACTTATTTCTATGCGGTCCGCTTTTGTTATCATAACTTATTTCCTTTTTCACCGTAGATGTATCGGCACAATTTCATATCATATTCAACTCTAAATGTAGGACTTTCGGGATGACTTTACGGGGTCATATCATATCATATTAATTTCTTCAATATATTTTCGTTAATAACTTCCAAATTAAAGTCGATTCGAACTTCGTTCATATATAAAGAAAATCCCATTTCAATGCCGAAACGGTCGTATAATTGTTATATCAGAATTTTTCATTTTTACATTTGATGATGCAAGATTGTGAAATATAGCGAAGTCATACCCGCATGGAATGACTGGAGACATTTCCAGACCTCCGCACACAACGTCCCCAACGGACCATATAAAAACTATTAGCCCATTCTAAGTCAGTTTCGGTGCATAAGTATGTCAGTTTCGGCGTGTACATCTGTTCTAAATCTGTTCGTAAGTCAGTATACCTCAAGTTAGTTTCAATGCTTTTGAGTATCCGTTCTATTTCCTTGGCTGCTCCAAGTAAAAAAGCTAAAACAAATCTTCGCCCACCGCGCCCCATAAAACAAATCTACGTTAAACCAAACCTTCTGCCTTCGTGCATAATAAAACAAAGTAAATTTTTTCATACATTTTAAATCGTTTACAATTAAAAGAGATTTTTTATAAGTCGGAATTCCCAGTTACAGTTACCCTTCCATAACTGCTATTAGAATTAATATTTACGTTTAAGAAGTTTTACGAACTATGTCATTTAATTTAAATAAATATTTTAATTTCGTTTTAAAACAAAATGTGTTATTTCAAGAAGTGATATAGAGGGTGAAGCTTTAGACCCTTTCACAGACATTAAAAAAATCAAACTTAAAACAAAGTGCTAAATTAGACTCGCACTCTTAAAATACAAGTGAAATTCAATCTCTGGGATTTATACAGGATGTTGTCTGGACACTGTCCGACATCTTAGGAGCAACCACCCCGAACCTTTTCAAAAATAAATTAAGTGCACGAAAGGCCCTCGAAAGTCTCTATCAAGCTCTAAAGCCCCCAATTCCCCCAAACTTTTTTATTTTCAACAACCCGCTCGGATTTTACGTGTTCAGGATACTTTTATGCTAGAATTTGTAGCAGATAAAACGGCCCAATGAGATATCCTTTATTTGTCATTCCAAACTTCGAAAAAAATCATTATTTTCTTTTATTTTTAATAAAATAAATTTTCAAGGCAATTTGGTGGGGACCACGAAGCAATGCCTCATTGCCTTGGAGTTAATCCGGCACTGCTTCGTGATTGAGGGTAAAATTTTCTTTATGGGATCAAAATTGCAATAAAATATTTTTTACTGATTCATTCGTTGTTCAATGGTACTCTCTGATGAACTGTTATCTAAACGTATACGATGTATTTGGTACTGATAGGCGTTTTTGGGCTAGTAATAGAACACAAGGAAATGGAATTCTAGCGCTAGCTGAAGAGCTCACACATTAAAATCTTAGCATATCCTCTCTTATTCGACTGTTTAAAAATTAAGGAAAAATATTTGGTATGAAGATAAAGAAAACAATAATATATGTATCTATAGATTTTTTTTAATTTAAAAAATCTATTACGTAAGTTATAAACACTGAAAATCAAAAGGAATAGGGATCTATTAATAAGTTTTATTAACATATACTTAAAAGTAAATCCATAGATACTTTGATTATTGTTCTGTTTATCTTGGTACAATTATAGTTTCCTTAATTTTCTTAAACCAAATGAGAACGAATTTAACATTCTCAGATTTTTCGAATTTCCCAAACCTTCAGCAGTTGAGTAAATTCACTCTGAAAATTCCATTTTGGAGGCAATTAATACAAAGTTCTTCACAGCTTCCCTGCAATTAAAAAATGCAACAAAATCTTTACGAGCTCATTATTAACGCCGGCGAAGCAGTCGGTATGGTGTCATCAAACAAGCCGACGTACCTATAAAGGTAACGGATTCAATTTGCCGCCGGAATAGTACAGATAGTAAATTATATTTTTTTAAACTAATATAAAATAGAGAGAAGAATAGGATAGGCAGCCAATACGAGAAAAAACGTAATGAATGAGACTAATATTAGACATTAAAAAGAGGTTTCTAAACGAGTTTAGTTTTAAAGTTTTCAAGGATGCTGGTACATTATTAATTATAAAGGAAATTATATGTAAAACATCTTTTAAACATTGCATATTTGTGAGGTGGGGGTGTAACGAGGTCCTTTAAATCTTAAGTTATGGACATCCGTTCTGTATTTTATTTTGTTATACAAATAAGGGGGACATTGGTTTAAAAAAACAAAACTGTAGAGTGGAGTTTTCGTCTGTCCTGCATGCTTAACCAGTTTGAATGTTTTACTTTATATGACATTGGCTCAAACTTTCTTATACCATATATGAACCGCAAATTCGACTTTTGAACTTTTTCTATTCGATTAATGTCTAGTTTATCTAGGCACGGTCCAAATATAGCATCACAATAATTAAAACGACTTAACACAAGATAGTCTGTAAGTTGTATTTTAAGGGACTGTTATATTAAATGGCGATTTGGAAATCACATTTTTAATGAGGAGTAGGCTTTTTGAATGCTTTTATATCTTTTTTAAAACATAGATCTGTATCTAATTCTAGTCATAAGTTTTAGGCACTTTGCACACATTGCAAAGTCCCATTTCCTATTTTAATTGCAAACTCATTCTCAATTTGCCGTCTGCACTTGCCAAATACCGTAACTGATGTTTCCATTGGGTTCAGCTGAAGTTTATGACATTCGGAGATCTACATCATCTGCATAAAGATGTACTTTGCATTATTTAGGTCGAACGTTAAATTACAAGTGTATATACTAAACAAAAGTGGGCCAAGTATTGAGCCCTGTGGATCACCACATGATGCACTACCTTTGCAAGATTGACCTAAACCAGTTTCTACAAACTGAACCCTACTGAGTAAATAACTATCTAAGAACCTAATTGCACTCTCCGAAAAACCAACGAAGTATAAAATAGCAAAATTTCGTGGCTAATTAATGAAAGCTTTCGATATTTGGCAATTTTGATCCCTTTAATTTCGACATTACACAATGTTTACATAAATACGATTTATGATATTGTCAATAAGTTTTTCATTAGAATGCGGCGCGTTGCCAACATTAAATTTATAAGATCTGACATACTAATTTTGTTTTTCTCATTTAATTTCTTTAATTCAATTTTGCTGATTATTTAGATATTATAAATTTATAATGCGGAAAGGCAAGCAGATGTTCTCCCAACAGTGTCATTATCTACATAAAATAATGTCACAAACAACACGATATTTTCCAAATTTTATATTAATAGGGTCGCCTACATCACTATGAAATATAATTTTAGGACACGTCTAGAACTTTAATAGATTTTAATTAGTAATAATTCTAGAGATTGACAAAGATATATCAAGATTTCTATTACATATACAAGACACACTAAGTGATATTTAATTAGATGAATTTATACTAATTTATTACCAAGTAAATACATTCTTTTATTAGAAAGTGTCAGATTGAAATCTTTACCATCATATAATTGATCACTTTAGTCATAGTATTATGAAGCTTTATTATGGAAACTGTTTCATTTGTGGCAGAATGGAGTATTTGATCTTTCAAAATTCACAAACTACGCATCTTACACAAGTAACGTAATCATATTGAAAATAACTGACACAGCTGGCTTTCTAATTTGAAATTTAATAAAAAATGTTAAAAAATATGTAAGCTAACGCAAAGTGAATAAATTATTACAAAAATAATGAATGTGTAGTAAAATAAAAATACTTACTAATAAAGTCCAGTATTCCACTGTTTCCTATGAAAGGAAATCGATTCATCGCCACCAATCAAGGTGCACAATGTGCGTTTAAAAATCAATTGAAAATAATGTCCGATAAGCAGCAGGTAGATTAACCCTAAAGAAAGGACTACAGTGCAGGGCTGTTGTGCATCGCCGGCCGTAGACTAGTTTCGAGCTTGTTAGCTCTCATCAGTACGACATAGTCGAATGCACAACAACACTTCAGTGTTCCTCTAGTCATCAAATTACAGACAAGAGGTTTCCACAATTTGTCGATAGCTCCATCTGGTGGCGACTTATTGCAATCAGAGTAACGTATAGTAACGTAAAAATACCATCCTACCACAGTTGGTTTATATATTTTATTAAATATAACTTGGTCCGAGTTTTTCAATAAGTCGCTACTAGATGGAGCTATCGGCACGTTGCGTTGCGGAAATCTCTTGTCTTTGGTTTGATGACTAGACGAACAAGTGTTGTTGTGCATTCACATATATCGTACTGAAGAGAGCTAACAAGCTCGAAACTAGTCTGCGGCTGGCGATGCACAACAGCCCTGCACTGTAAACCTTTCTTTAGGATTACTACCTGCTGGAGGCTTATTGCAACCAGAATTTATTTTACGTTTTCCGATTGAACACGTAGTATGTCTCATTTTATAGCACATTATTTTCAATTGATTTGGAAACGCGCATTGTGCACCTTGATTGGTAGCAAGGAATCGATTTGCTTTCATAGGAAACGGTGGACTACTGGACTTTAGTAGTAGGTATTTTTACTTTACTACACATTCATTATTTTTGTAAAATTTAAAAATGTTAGAGAGAACTTTAGAAAATATTTTTGATAAGGTGTCAAAAATATTCTCTCTTGTGATTTTACTCGTTTAATTTTTTTTTATGAATTTTAATCTTTGCCCAGTTGAGAACAGAATTAAAGAGCATTTTAACGGCAAATGATTGCCCTACTAATGTCTAGCATACCCACCTAATACCTTACTTCGATCAGACATCATGAGATTTAAACACTAGCATTTTCGTTGAACCGATTACCTTCGCCTATTCGGTAGGCATCATCAGGTTGATATCCAATGCCATAAACTCAAAAGAAGTAATATGCGAATATTTTGGCATTTTTTTGTTTTCTGACTTTTTGAAAATAACCTCTCGTGATTTGTTTCGGTTAAGTATAATTCTATGAACTCGAAAAAGTAATATGCAAATATTTAGGCATCATCAGGTGGCGAAACATTTTTATTTATTGTAACTACAATTCTCACATCAAATTCGGTGCACCTCAAGGTTTTGTTCTAGGGCCAGTTCTTCTCCGCATTTATGTCAATGATATAGTGCTACCTTATTTAAATTTATTCTTTTTGCTATTAATATGACTTTGGCTCACTCCCACATACATGTTTTCACACTATTGGAAGAAACCCATAGCAGTATTCGCTAGAACACTGATTTTTTAGTAACCAGCTGATTTCGAATAAAGATAAAGCTACAATTATAATTTCTAGACATCACTCTCTAGGTTCCGATTCTTTTAATTGTGTTACATTTTTAGATGCTGTTTTAAACCTCGTTTTAAACAATAAATTAACATGGGACATACACAGAACTTGTTTACAAAAACATGTCCCGGAATATTTTTTTATTACGTAATTTGATAATATGTAGGTATCATAGGACTACTATATTAACGCCTTATCATGTCCTGATTTAGTAGAACTTAATTTTCTTATCTTAGTATAGGGCCATTCATCGTCATAAATTCAAAAATTATTTTGAGCAGTATCAGACTGTTACTGTCGCATGGTCTTGAGGCATCACTGGAAATGTGAGCGTGTGTGTAGTGCAGCGGGGACCAAACTACTTGCTAAGAAGGGCAGAGTAATATTATAGTAATTATGTAGCTTGAACTCAATGTGAGCAGACTGTTATTCAATGCCTTTTTCATTTTGTTGCTTGTTATAGTTTAAAGTATTAACGTTGTTAAAATTCACATAAGTGTTTACATACTCATCAAAAAGAAAATGCAGTTCATTAATCGCAAATATATCCGGCTCGAAGGACCAAGTACATTTATTATAAACGAAGCACGCAATTTTGTTCTAATTACCATATTCTGACTGATCAAATGGGATGGAGCCATCTTGGGTTTTGGAATGTTCACATGAACATTATTATGAGTAATCTCCACAGCTGCCAAAAGATTTTCACAGGCTATGATACATCCTGTACAACAGAAATATATACACATGTGTATTTCTACACTGTGACCCGCTATATTGGAGCTGCCATCTTCAATTATCAAATCTGATCTGAAATACTGTTATATGCACACCCACGCCCTCTTACAAAGAAAGGTCTAATCTCTGGTGGTAGAGTGAAGGGAAACCTGCATATTAGTTGGTTGCCGGATAAGCAGCGCCATCTCTGAGCCAACTGACGAACCTGCAGAGATTTCAAGGCTATTCGAGACGGATTCTGGAACGAGATGGAAAATTCGAGTACGTTCGACGCGTATATATAAGGAGTGAATTCGAACAGAGGTCAGAGAGTTACATATTAGATTAATGCAGTATAGTTCAGTTCTGATAAGAGGAGATCAGATAAGATAAAGAACAGTAACAAGTTGTGAATTATTATAGTAGTTAGACTATAGTAAATGAAACTTGTAGTTAGTGTGCACTAATGTGTATAAGGACTATTTATTGTAATTTAAGTGATTGATAAATCAGTGGTTTGTGAAGATTCTTGTTGCAATTTATTGAACTTACGTATAGGGTGTTTACTGGAGGGTGTAAACACGTAACAATACATTTTAAGAAACTTCCACAACTGTTGCGTATTCGCATGAAATTAAACAATTCTAAGCATTTTGACAATGTATGTAGGTATTACGTAAAAAATCGTAAAATACTTCGCTATCGGTTCTCTCTGACTTGAATATAGCAGTTTTGAAAATAGCTGCTATGCCTATATCTGCAAATTGTAAAGGGTTTTTTATTTTTACCTCTTTCATAACTGGCTAAACATTTTTAAACCGTAAATCTGTGGGGCCAACTTTCCATTTAAAGGATAAATATGGTGACGAAAGTAACACTGTAAAACAGTGCCTATAATGACACGAGAAATTTATTTTTAGATTTGGACGTAAACCGTCTCAAGCACTGCCCATTTTCTTGAGGTTTTACATATAAGATATTATTGACTAAGAAATCTTTAACACAGCTTAACAATTTTATTTCGATTTGAAATATTAGGTAGAGTAGACACGTATTTAAATTTAAGTACTTCGAAGAAGACGTGATAATAGGTTTATCTTGGTCAGGTAAACGGTAGGATCAAACATAAAATAACAATGGCACGCCTAATACCTACAGATTTATTGCTTGGCAATAGAATTTCTTACGGTATACCGGACAGGGTATCATCTTCTGTATATAAATGCACAGTTATTTAGATTCTTTTTGAAATAATTTTGAAAATTCTTGTAACTAAAAGCAAAACGCCCCCGTCTAGATATGAACTTTACGATGTATAATTAAGTTGTTTTTCCAATTACCTTAAATTCAGTTTTCAAATAACATAGAATAATTTCTGTTCGACGATCACTCGCAAGCCTTAGACCGAGAAGCCGGAAATAGGGGTGTGTCTTTTCTTTGGTAGAGGTAGTGCGTAAAAATTTCAGAACTCAAAACCATCACCATAGTTTTTCTTACCCTCGAAACTTCATAAACTTTATATTTAATAGTTCCTCAAATAAAATAATCCAGAACTGATAAATCGGGCGAGCGAGGAGGCCATAAGAAAGGTCCATTATTGGCAATCCATTGATCATAAAAAGTTTCTTGTAAATAATAATTATTGCATAGTCCCGATTCCAGAGCAGCTTGTCTTAATGGCATCCTTGGAAATGCATGAAAATATCCCAGAATGACTATTTCAATGTTTTCGTCATCAACAATGGGCTTTCTTTGTATTTTTGCCTTGACAGAGCCATAATTTTTAAAATTTTCCAGTATGCGTTTTACAGTGTTTGGTGACGGTTTCCGTTTTTCTGGATATCAAGTAGCAAATGTGCTGCAAGTTCTTGATATTACTTTATCACATTCTCCATAAATAATAAATAAATTTAAAAAGTCTTCGTGGGTGTAATTTAAACGTGCTGGCATTTTTTGACATAAGATAATGACTGATTGTTTCTAATCATGGCTATTTTGATGAAATGATTACAACAATTCATGAATTTCTAATAAAATCGCAAATATTTCAAAAGGTTGTAACTTTAACCCCCCACAGTGCTAATATAAGAAAAAAGGCAATTCAATTTTACACAACTTGACGTAAAAAAATACAGGGTGTTCCATTTGACCTAAACAAATTTTCGCGGTTTGATGTTGACAAAATGTAACGCGAAAAACGGAACACTTGGTATGATATTATTGAATTTATTTCAGTTGTAGAACGTAGTTATCCATGTGTTCTTTTTATGTGACAAGAAGCAAATGAGGATCTTTTACACGAAGAAAGTTATAACGGTTCTTGCAAACCGTTGCATCTGTCAAATTTTCTATAAAATGTCAAATATCTCTGAAACGGCTAAGTTTAGGTATAGCATATGCTACATATTTTCGACTCAGAATTTTATGCTCTTTTCGAAAACCCTAAAATATATAGGGTGTTCCATTTGAAATAAGCAAGTTGGTATTGACTTCCGGTATAAGCGGAAGTGCCAGCTGCTTGTGATTTTTTAGTTGGATTGGCCATACCGACATTAGTAATTATCTAAATTTTCAAAATTTTCTGATGCGTACTTTTCTCTATATCGATCGATTCAGTTCCCGGTGAGACACCCTGTTTATGTAGTATATCCTAAATTTCAATCAATTATCTTCCAAACTGAAGGATTAATGGGGGGTATACCGTGATCCTGTTACACCCGGTATATGGCAAGTCAACAATAAATATAAATTAGATATAACATAATATTACATTATTTTTATCATTATTATACCAGCTCGTGATGTAGTTTTAAAACTAATTTCATGCAACTGTACGAAAGATTGTCATGGATCATACAGTTGTTTAAAAGCTGACCTTAAGCTGGTACGTTAAATACAATTCCACTCATGCATTTGCATACAAAGTTTTATTTCAATATCTACATTTATTCAAAAGATATTTAAGGAAATATTTGTAACGCCCTACAACGTCCACTGAATGTTTATATGACAACATATTCTTAAATTTGGACGAGGAAAACTCTCCCCTTCATTTAAGACATTCTATTATTATACACCCTGTATATTGAAAGTTTAAAAATAGTGCATTGCAACTGTATGGTAAAAGTCTCCTTTGCAGCCAGCTTGACCTTTCTCCAATGTTGTAAGGATAATGGATCAGACAGACCGAGGAAATTTTAATAAAGTAAAAGCCGCCATAATAAACAGTCACAGTCCGATTGCCAGTTCAAAGTTTTACTTCTAATTAAATTTGGCGGTTTAATTCCGCAACAGTCGTAAAACAAAGGAGAACAGGCGCGGCCTATGATTGGTTACACACCGCAAGGGCACGCCCCCAAGTTATTGTTCTGTTTTATTACCGTCAAAGATTCCCCTTCGTATAATGTTTGAGGAACAGCAGCACAATGCGTAATAAAATATTTCATTAAACGTGCAAAAAATCCGAAGCTGCTTTTAAAAAATTGAGAAATCGCTCACATATTAATGTTTTTCAAAGAAAAGTAGATCATCTAAGTGATGCAATAGAAACCGAGGTTACAAAATTATTTCGAAAATTTAAGAGCCCACAAACATTAAATCGTTGAGGTTAAAAATTTAACTGTTTGATGACTAATTTTAAGTCTGCCTTTCAATTACCCAAAAAAATATATTATGACAGTGATCTAATTGATGATAGAAAATGAGAACTTTTGAATATTACGCAGATTTCTGATGCCGATGTCATTAAGGCAGTGAATGAATTAAAACCGAAGAAAGCACGGGACATGACAATGTACCAAGTGATGTAATTGAGGTTTGTAAGGAAGCATTTGTTAGGCCATTTAATATTTGCTTCAATTTTTAGAAATGAATTTTTTTCAGATAAATTGAAAAATTACTCCCGCTTTTAAAATGGAAGATCAACATGAAATTATAAACGATCGTTCCATTGCTAAATTATTAAATTTATCCAAGATATTCCACACTATTACTTACCTATTACGGTGCCTCCATGAGCACGCTAAGAATAGAATATCAAACTTGCAATATGGGTTCCACAAAGAGATCAGAAAATGAGAATCTAATGAACTCTGAAATAGATGTTTCAGCAAATAATAATCAAATGGATGTGATGTATACTGACTTTGCTAATAGGCTGGGGCCGTTACGGATTTTGAATGCTGAAAAGAAAAAACTTAATAGCAGGCAACGGCCGACTGGAATATATAGTTGAGGTCATAAACAATGAAAAAAAAGACTTTGGAACTTGAGATGAACGGAAGTAGTGAAATGCTATTTAAGGGATGAAAACCGTTTTTCGTGATTTGTGGCGAAACGTGACTTCCTAGAGAAAAGTATTTCATACGAAAGTTGTAGATAATAAAAAAATCTAAAACTTTCATTGTATATATTTTTCGGCATAACCTCAAAGTTTGCGAGAAAATGACGAAATACCGATTTTTCTGTTTTTATTTTTTTTTCTCGCGTGAAAATTATTTAATTTAAATAAAACTTTGTGAAAGTATGTAATTGTTTGTATATAATAAGCATGAATTTTTTCAATTATGAGAAATAAATATTTTTCGAGATTTTACCATTTTTCCGAAAAACACCCCTATCTTCGGCAAACAACTTTATTGATTTTTTTTTGGATTTTGATGTTCTAGAGTAGTGCTCATTTTTTTTTTGTCGAGATGTCTACTTTCAAATGGTACGTCGATGTTAGAGATTTATTGTCATTTAGCAGCTTAAAATTAAGAAAAACAGAAAAAAAAATTTTCGAATCTCGAATTTGTCGATTTTTTTCATTTTCAATTTTTTAGCATATTTATGTTAATAATTCATAATATTTTAATGAAAAAACTTACTTTAGTATAAAGTAACTAAAGTTGAATGAATTTAGTTATTGGAAACCACGCTAAAATTGAATACAAACAAAAAAAATACTGTTACGTATTGAAACAAAATTTTTTTTTACAAAATTTGAAATTTCTCAGCATACAGGTATCTGAAATGCTCGCCCAAAACGACTGAAGGTTGGGGGTAGAGAGGGATAAGACAAAGTGAGCCTGCACAAGAGCAGCAGAGCTCGTTCTGTTGTAGTAGTAAATCTTTATTCGTCTAGTTGTGTAAAAGTATTTTTTCAGTTTGTGATGCGTCCTTTGTAAACGCACGTGGTGATTGAGTTTTCGATTAAAATTAAACGAATACCTTTTTCACAAGAAAATTTTTTATCAAATCAAAATAATAAAAACAATATAATTATCACAATATTAAATAAATTACAGTTATCACAATATTAAATAAATTACAGTCCGAGGGCTTTTTGTGTAAGCGAGCTCCTGAAGACGCCGACGCACTGATTGTTAATATTGCGATCCAATTAGTTAAACAAGATGATAAAACTGTAATAATCGTGGGTCAAGACATCGATTTACTAGTTCTTTTACACCAATTAAATTCGAATGGGCTGGATATTTATTTTCACAAACCAGGCTCAAGCAACGTCAAAGATTCATTTTATACATCCCATTGTTTTAAACACGAACCATACACAAGTGTAATAGCGTTTCTTCATGCTTTCTCTGGGTGTGATACAACTTCAAGTTTTGCTGGAAAAGGGAAAAAAAAACAATAGTAAGGTCTTTATTGGACAATAAAAATTTATTAAACCTAGCCAGTGTTTATTATCAAAAAGATGCAGACCACATAACCATAGCAAAAAATGGATCTCAACTTACAGCTAGTATTTACAAAAGTAAGAAAATTTATAACTCATTAAATGAATTACGATTTGAGCTGTATCAGCAAGCTACAAGCAAATCCACTTTTAAATTGGAAAAACTCCCTCCAACTGAAGAAGCAGCTGCACAACACTCCTACAGAGTCTATTACCAATTGCAAACTTGGTTGGGTAATTTTGACAACGATCAGGACAACAAAAAAGCAAAGGACTTGGGCTGGAACGAAAATGTAGGAAGACTCGTGTCCAAATACATCTCTGACAGTTCTGACTTGATTCCCGGAAAGTTGTTAAAAAGCGTTAGCTGTACTTGTGAAAGTGGATGCAATAATCAAAGGTGTGGCTGCCGAAAAGACGGCTTAAAATGTACCAATCTATGCAATACATGCACTGAGAACTGTTCAAATAGAGACAGAGAAGTATTTGTAGATTTAAGCGATTCTGAGCCAGCAAAGAATAATGACATCGAAATTGAAGAGCCTGAAAATGAAAATGATTTTGAAGATAATATAGAATTTGAGAGTTTGATCGATGAAGAAAACGAACCACAACAAAAAAGGCCTAAAATTGATTAGATTTTAACAATCATTTTATTGATTTTTCTTTTTATAAGCTATACACAACCAATATTAATAAAGTAAATATTTGCAAATAAAGTAAAGAATTCGTAGCCAATATAAATAAATTGTATGTTGTATTTTATCATATGTATTTAGAATAATTTAATATGCATATAAAGTTTTCGAAACTTAACTGTAGCTTATGAAAATTAATAAAGTACTATTGATTTCCATGTAAATGTTAAGTTTCATGAAGTTTTCCCTACCTTTCCGTGATGAAATTCATTCAACTTTATTTATTTTATATAAAAGTAAGTTTTTTCATTTAAATATTATGAATTATTAACATAAATATGCCAAAAAATTGAAAATAATGAAAAAAATCGACAAATTCGAGATTCGAAAAAAAAATTTTTCGTTTTTTTTTAAATTTTAAGCTGCCAAATGGCAATAAATCACTAACATCGACGTACCATTTGAAAGTAGACATCTCGATAAAAAAGATGAGCACTAGTAGAATATCAAAATCCAAAAAAAAATCAATAAAGTTGTTCGCCGAAAATAGGGGTGTTTTTTCGGAAAAATGGTAAAATCTCGAAAAATATTTATTTCCCATAATTGAAAAAATTCATGCTTATTATATGCAAATAATTACGTACTTTCACAAAGTTTCATTTAAATTAAATAATTTTCACGCGAGAAAAAAAATAAAAACGGAAAAATTGGTTTTTCGTCATTTTCTCGCAAACTTTGAGGTCATGTCGAAAAATATATAGAATAAAAGTTTTAGATTTTTTTATTATCTACAACTTTTGTATGAAACACTTTTCTCTAGGAGGTCACGTTTCGCCACAAATCACGAAAAACGGTTTTCATCCCTTAAATAGCACCCCATTTCACTATTTCCTTTCATCTCAAGTTCCAAAGTTTTTTTTTAAATTTTTTATGACCTCAGCTATATATTCCAGCCGGCCGTTGCCTGCTATTAATTTTTTCATCTCAAAAAGGTAACGGCCCCAGCCTATAAGGCATTTGACAAAGTTGACCATTGCATATTGATAAGGTTGGAAAGGCCATAAAGTGGAGTAAAATCGGTCCTCAATTATGCTGTTTTAAAAAAACTAAATGGGACCTTCACCATCTTGTAGAACATAATTTTGGCTAAACTGTTTTTAGTAGAGCCCAATTTCGAAAAATCTAATTTTTCATGCCTTAGAAGTAATTTGTAAAATATGTTTTTTAAAATATATATCGCGCTATTAAATCAATGATATTAGCTACGATTATGAATTTTTGTAAATTTAGTAAAAAAAACTATAGCGCTTCTAACGAGACCCTCCAAATTTTCAAAATATAAGGCCTTTTCGAAAAAATAAGCCTCAAGGATGCCACTCGCAAATCCGTTCATTGAAAACTTCACCAAGTGAGCAACTACGTTAATTATTAAAAATTCATGTATGTATACATTAATGGACCATTAATAATAGGCCATAGTTCAAGGGTAGATTCTTTGGGCCAAAATATGAGGATATAACCAAATTTACTTTAGTAAAATATTGCTATGCAAAAAGGTACAGGGTGTCAAGTTCAAATTATTTTTTCGTTTTTTTTGTAATAACTCAACAGCCTCTTGACTGATCTTCGCCAAATTTGCTAGAGGAACTTTTTTTATTATAAGAAAAAATAATTTATGTATTACATATTTTTCTTTTTTTTTTTTTGACGAAACGTGGTACTTCTGAACAGAAGATCTGACGAGGGCGTCATTTCCACGTATAAAAAGTACACTTGGTAGAACTTGATAACTCCAACCGTTTTCGGGGAAAGTGCCGTTAAACATTTCAATAATTTTTTTAAAGACAAATTCAGATTTAATGAAACAAAGTGTATTTATTGAAAAAAGTACAAAACGTAAGGGAAAACAAAATCGTAATAACAGCGCCAACTCTTTCTCACTTTCTTATGAACTAATGGATTATTTTCATGGTATTGAGATAAATGCATAAATCAAAAGATTGTCTAAAATAAGGATCTAATCTTATTAGAAGACCAAAAAATAACGTAAAAGTTGACTTAATGACATTATAAACTACCGCTACCCCCCCCCCCCATGTAAAAACCCCATTGCTGCAACTTGGAGTAAATGTCCGATATGGTCTCCACCTAGTTCTATGCCTTTTCTAGTTCTATTCATAAAAGATTTTCTTACATTGAAAAATACATTTTCCTGCCCTCTAATAAAATTCGCTGCGCTTTGTATTTTGTTCCACAGTTCTTCCCTTGAGTTGATAGTATTTGCATAGACTAAGGACTTCATATGTCCCCTCACATAATAATCCAAAGGATTATAATCAGGACTCCTTGGTGGCCAAGCAAATTCACTTCCTCGACCGATCCATCTGCGTGAGAAAGTCTCATCAAGATAATTCCTGACTTCAATGGATAAATGAGGGGGAGCTCCACATTACATGAACCACATTCTGTTGCGTATGTCTAGCATGAAAGCATGTAATATATCAGCAAAAGTATTTTGAAGAAAAAACAGACTGTCCATTTAAATTTGGAGGAAGGACAAATGGTCCCAATAATTGACCGCCGATGATACCACACAAACGTTAATCTTAAATTCTTGGTAAAAATGCCTTTCTTTAACGGCATAAGGATTTTCTACTTTCCAATAATGGGTATTTCTCCAGTTAAAAACGCCTCGGCGAGTAAAAGTTGCTTCGTCGGTAAATAAAGTGTTCTTAACAAAATTTCGATTCCTGTTGTGTTTATTTGGAACAAATTAACAAAATTGTAGCCTTTTTGGAAGATCCCTTCGAAGTAAATTTTGTACAGGAGTGAGATGATATGGGTAGAACCTGTTGCCACTGCTAAACGACTTGAGCTGACTTGAGGATCTTCATCCACACGAACTAAAATTTCTAGTTCTTGACCTGGGGTAATTCGTAATTGGGGGTATCGTTTTTATAGCTAAATGAACCCGTTTCTCCCAAAGGACGAAACAGATCTTTGAAAATCCTATGGCCTGGCTGTATTCTATTTGGATATTGCAATGAATATCTCCTCGCTGCAGCACGTCCGCTAAAATTATTGTGTGTGTAAACACATATCATATCCCTTATTTCCCTATTTGAAAAATTGTTATGTCTGGCCATTGTAAATAAAATTGTCCATCCTGTATATTAGCTGTGGAAATAAAACTCATTAAAATTGGATTTCTCGAAAACTATGAGACCTAGCGAACTGAATCTTTTTTAAAAACTTTTCTATAGTTTTTTTCTACATTTGACTTCATATATACATATATAAGTTTTTAATAATTAACATAGTTGCTCATATGGTGAAGTTTTCAATACACGGATTTGCTAGTGACGCCTTTAGGACTTATTTTTTCGAAAAATTGTTATATTTTGAAAGTTTGGAGAGTACCGTTAGAAGCGCTATAGTTTTTTGAGTAAGTTCACAAAAATTCATAATCGTAGCTCAAAACCATTGATTTAATAACGCGATGTATGTCTTGAAGAACACATTTTTCAGATTATTTCTCAGAAATGAAAAAAAAAAACGATTTTACAAAATTCGGCCCTGCTAAAAAAAAAGTTGTAGAAATCCATTTCGGATAACCAAAATTAAGCCCTATAAAATGGTGAAGGTCCCATTTGGTTATACATTAAATAAAAAAATTACCAGAAATAAGCCAGTTATTTTACTGAGTATTTAAAATTGTTTACTTTAAATGAAGTATCATTATGCGTGTTCCGTGGACCACTAAATCATCGATTATTTACTACACGTTTCAATATTTTAAAACGAAATTTATTTTTCAACCCCTAAAAAATCATCCCCTAAGCCCTTAAATTTTGTTTACTGCTTTTCTAGCCTCCTAATCGCTATTACGAGCTCATTTATAATTGTATCCACCTGACACTTGCTTTGTTCACTGTCTTCATTATAGACTAATTAAAAAGACGGATAAATTGAAGATAATTGATAAAATACATTTGCGTTGTGCAATATCATAAACCAACTTAATTAGTTATTTTCTAACCATTCATTATAATAAGCATAATATGGCTGATGCAATTAAAACTAGACCAATTAACGTTTAATAAAAACCAATTTAATTATCGATTTAAGGGCAGCGAGGGATCACTTTAGTACCATGAAAGCTGTGCAAAACATATAGTAACAGTCTAAACTCGGCAGGGCAATAAAACTGCACTCCCGCGAGGAAGGCGTAATTACGGGCTAGTTTTTATAGTTGCTCGGTTGGCGAACACTCCTAAAATTCGCGGGCCAGACGGCCGCAGGTTTATCATTTTTCGTTCCCGAACCTAAGTGGATAATTGCAAAAATCACATAGTCCCAAATCGGCCAGAACCGCAAACAATTACGTATAAATATTGACCAGTTATTTGCATCGTATATAAATATCCTAAATAAGCTCGGTATATTAATGTAGTTTTAAAATGCGGGGCCCTCATGTGAGAACCGAAGGTTTTGTCTTCTCGACTATGTGTTTCTGCAAATTGTAATTGCAGCAGAAACGTTTGAACCCGATCATATATAATGTATATTCATTTAAATAAATTTTATACAGGGTGATGCAGAACCTATCTTTAAAACTTTAAGGATATCCATATTGGTCCCGGCTCCGACGCCCCTTGTTTAACGTGATTACTAACAGGCTGAATCTTCGTGAGTGGCTTCGTTTTGACGAGTCTTCCAACTTTTCTCTTACGAAAATTCTCGGTAGAGGCATATAAAGTTCTACGCAACCGCTAAACATGTTGATCGTGGAACTGACATTTTCATGGCGTAGGAATGAAAAACCTACCAGAAAATTTGTAGGTCAATTTGATCATTCGATTTCAAAATCATTAATTAAACAATAATGTAAAAATCAACCCGTTAGTGTAAAAAAATAGGGAGCTGCGCTTGTCCTACAAAAGCGATGGGTTGGACCGGCGAGTTCTCTGCCTCCAATATGTAAAAATTACGAGATCTGAAGTTTTATTACTAACGGGCTGATTTTTACACTATTGTTTAATATTTTTGAAATCGAATGATCAAATTGTCCTACAAATTTTCTGGCAGGTTTTCCAGTCCTACGCCATGAAGTTGTCAGTTCTACGATCAACATGTTTAGCTTTTGCGTAGAACGTTGCATATGTCTACCGAGTATTTTCACAGCGGCAAAAATTAGAAGACTCGTTAAAAAACCATTTACAAATAATCATTTGCACATAATTCTACATGATGTTCTTTATAGTCATTGAAATAACTGATTTTTTTGAATATTTTTGTTTAACATGTTTCAGTAATCAATTACCTACATTCTGATATCTCATAATGACTATATACTCTTTTTCGATAGTTTCTATAGTTGAAAAAACTCTTGATTTACACTATATTTGAGGCATTTTCTCAAATTTTAAACGGTTGAGGACATAATTTTTTATTAAAAATTTAAAGTAAAGAAATTTAATCAGAAACATTTTAACAAATGTATAAAAAAATATTAGGTTTTATATTTTTTAAATAGAAACAAGCTCAGAGAGTTTTAAGTCCTGGTAGCAGAGTGAAAGGAGGCCTGCCTAATTAACGGTAATAAACGGTAGTTCGCCAATTGACCAGAGATGGCGCCATTATCGCGGATAATCTAGAATCATCCCGAATAACAGTCTGGAACAGTCTGAAGTTAAATAAATGAATCGAGAATAAACACCACAGATATATAAGAAGCGGATCCAATGCACGATGTTCAGTTCAGTACAGTTCTGAGACGAGCGAAGAGATCAGATAAGATAAAAAACAGTAATAAGTCGTGAATTGTAGTAGCGAATCTTTAGTAAATGAAAGTTATAATTAGTGTGTTATTATAAGGACTAATTATTGTAATTTAGTAATTAATAATTCGGTGGGTAGGGAAAATTCGTGTTGCAATTATTGGACCTTTGCTTGGAAGTGTTTACTACAGAGTGTAAACACGTAACCAGAACTGGGTAAAGTACTCCGACAAAGTGCTTCAAATACCAAGCACTTAGCTAAAGTGCTTTAAAGTATGAAGCATCAAGTACTTTTATTTACAAAAGTGCTTCGATTACCAAGTACAGTACTTGAAAATTAAAGTACCAAGCCCTCAGATATATAAAAATCAAATACAAAGGACTATTGGTACAGTACTTGAAGCCCTTAAAGTGCTTCAAGTACTATCAAAGGTACAAATATTTAAGTATACAATTTGTACAAGTTCGTTTATTGAAATAGGGAATAAAATACCTATGAATCAGTGATAATATAAGATTAATTAATAAAGGTGATATTATTTTTACACCCACATTATTCACCTTTATTATATAACTATCATGAAAAATTCAGGAAAAATAAACGCTCTAAAAGAAAATTATTTATGTATTTATTACTTAGAATACTAAGTAGTGTTAGTACATAATAATATACATATTACATATTAAAATTGAAATAAACATTTCATATAAAAAGAAATATGTAAAAAAAGTAAAACATATGCTACACTAATAGTGGCGTGTGGAGGAAAAATAAATTTATTAAATAAAAAGGGTGTGAGGAGGACACATATTACATGAAAAAAATGATTTCCGACAAATTAGCCGAGTATTTGATATGTTGTAGTTCAAATCATTCTGAACAAAAAGTTCTTTTGGCAAAACTTCAAATTATGGGCAGTTTTGCCGATAGACCGGATCCCTCGATACTGTATACTGTATCAATGATTTCTCAAAACGTTATGATGGTATGTGCCAATGAATTTAATAATTTGTAAATAGGAAGACTGCCTTAAATAATCCATGTAGGTATAGTTCAAGTAGTAATAAACTGAGACAGAAAAAACGTAACAAAAACTTTACGACCTCATTAAAATATCATTACTCTTTGTGCTACCTCGACCGCAAAGCATCTCGCTCGTTTTTAATGTGCGGCGAGTCGTTAGATCGCAAACATCAAAATGTTAGGCCCGCGGCGATAATAATGATGTCGTAAAGTTTTTGTTTCGTTTTTTGTCTCAGGAAGTCCTTACTTGGACTATACTACATTTCGTGCAAATTGGAAGTTCCATTCTTGTTTTTAACCCCTTTGACAAATGCCGTATCATACATCAGTGAGTTTAATACGAGGTTTAATATTATGCAGGAATGGGAGAATGAGACAAATTACCTCACTAAAAATGTACCAAATTATGTACAAATAATGCACAGGCCACAGATAACGAGATAACACAAATCTGTTTGCTGTTTATTTGTTCTTCTTGTTATGGATTAATTTACCCCAAAAACCAATCTGATGTATGTTGTTTTAAATTCTTTTTTACAATTATTGCAATACAGTTAGTAGGGCGAAAATAAATTAACTATCTTATCAGTCCTCAATTATTCTAAAACTTACCTTTTCTTTATTTCACAATACAATATACAATAACAGGAATCGTAATCACACTTGCATCACCTCACCAACTATGACTATTGCGAACTAAACACTGAACACAAGCTGCTTTGTTTTTCTATTAGTTCCTGATAATTCATAATGAGACTTGTCTAGAAGTGCTTTGAATAAATTTTAAAAATAATTTACAAGTACTTTAGAAATACTTCAAGCACTTCAAAAGGACTTCAATTACTTTTCAAAGTAATTGAAGTATTAGAAAGGACTTCAATTACTTTAAAAGTAATTGAAGCACCTTCGAAAGTAATTGAAGTCCTCTGAAAGGGTTTTAAAACCCCAAGTACTTATGCAAAGTAATTCAAATGTGAAGTACCAAACACTCTCTCTTAAAAGTATTTGAAGCACAGTACTTGAAGCCCTGAAAGTGCTTCAAGTACTATTCAAAGCACTTTCTCAGAGTATTTTACCCAGCTCTGAACGGTAACATTATTCTCATCTACGCCTAAATAGTAAATAGTCTTTGTTAAACATCATTATCTTCTTCATACTTTTCATTACCGTCTTCGATCATCTGAATGTTATTTTTCATTCTGAAATAAAAACATCAATAAAAAATAGCAGGAGACAAGTTTGTCAATTTTTTCATTTTCAGATTTAAAAATGCTTTATGTTCACAATTTTTAAAAAATACTTGATCAACTAACTCTCATCTATAAGAAATATGCAAGTGAAAGGCAGCGATCTCACATCTTTTATTAAATTTGTTTTCTGCAGGTGATATTTTTAGAATCCCATGATTGAGAACGTATAATATTAATTACTGTGAAATATTCTTTTAGATTTCAGACATTCAAAGCATCATAAAAAGCAACCAATTTTTTTATCAGTTTTTTAAAAACGGATATGAATACTTATTGAACCTGTCATTATATGCAAATTTCACCAACTTATAGTCTTTTTCACATTTTTTAGCCCGTGAAAACGTATGTGTGTCTGTGTGCACCCTCTAAAGAATTCACCTGTATTAATAGATTTAACTATCAATAAATAAATTAAATGCGAGGAGGCTGGCTATAAGGGTTAAAAATTACATAACTAGTTCCTCCTAGAAATTGCACGGAAGGAGGTTGTGGGGGTAAGGTTAAAAGACACTAATAATAAACCACACTGTATAGTATAATGTGAAAGTTTTTCCGAATTGTGTCGAATAGTTTATTTATTTTATTTAGATCTGTCCCTAAAATAAAACATAAATGACCCGAAGAAAACGTTTTTGTCTAATAAATATGATTCACACCGATTTTATATACGAACCATAAACGGCGGTATTGATAATAATACTAATAGATAGATTCTTTGTATTTCAGTAATTTGTACATCAAATTAAACCTAATGAATTTCGAAAGTTTCCTTCATATTAAAACTTAATTAGATAACACAATAAAACTGTTGTTATTCTGCGTTCATGATTCACGTATAACCAAATACATAAACGGTGTAATTACTTGGTTTCTTAATAAATTAACATGATACTCAGAGAGAATGTTGTAACCAGATATACAGGGTGGCGAACAATTAAGTGATATTTTGTAGGTAGGCCAAATAATTCTGAAAGGCATTTCATTGACCATTGATGTGACATTTTATATTTGATAAAGAACATTAAAAAATATTTAAAGATAGTAGATTAGTAGATAAGCTAATGCAAAATAAAGTAGTTAAATGAATTTCAGGGTTCGGACTCGAATGAGAAACCTTGAAAATATGCAAAAATAGGGAAATTTTAAAATTGCTAAGAAAAACACGAAAATCACAGGGAAATTCATAAATTTTGAGCTCACGTACAAAACCAATAAGACCGGGCCCTTTTCTGAACCTTGAGTCACATCTAATTTAATATCGCTTGCGTTTGCAAATGGTACTTTATTTTCAATATTCTTACATTTGAAGTCGGTATTGTTGTGTTGTCGGTGTTTATTGCCACGAGACAATGTCTATACAATTAGGGAGGTCATTTACATCAATGGAAATAAGATTGGGCCCTACACTAGCCTTGAAGCATGCCTAACTTAATACCAAACTCTTCTAATACTTCACTAACCATCTATTTAACATATAGCGATTAATCCAAATGAATATAGGCCAGTCAAACTTTAACCGCCTGACAGTTGTTTCCGTGGTAACTGGCTCAGCTTGATTAACAGCTCAAGTTTGACAGAGGCCGAAGGGAACGGCTCTTATTCCCGAATTGATAAATACGAGATATTAAATTCCATCCAGTTCTTGTAAACGTACAATGCATTTCTATCGATCGTCAATAAGTATAAAACATTTTGTTTATTATAGAGAACGTTTTAAATAATTTATTTAAATAATATTCAATGAGTCTATGCAAATTCTGTGGACCGCGTGCGAGTTGTCTTACATGACATTGCAATCACGTATCGTGTCAAGTTTAAGTTCAAGTTTTTTAAATTAAAACATCAAATAGTGAAATGCCTTCCCAGACGTTTTAGTAACACATTATTGTTAATGGTAAACAGCAGAACGCGGAGTTAATGTTCAAAAATCAAAACAAAACGATTCCAGGTGCTGATGCTGGTTGCGGCAAACATCATGCTTGTGTTGAAGCGAATGCATAACAAAATAGTGTAACTGGTAGACTTATTAGTAGAACAATGTTAAAAATGTACTAGGAATTTCTGAGCGTTCGATACTTAGTTACTCAACTGCGTACGGAGAAAAGCGAGACATAATAATTGTTTAATAGTAGTTTTAGGTAATGAAAATTTACAAGAGAGAGAGAGAGAGAGCGAGGGAGAAATAGATATCATATATCCGATGGGAAAATATATATTTCCAGCGTAAATTAATACAGATGCCGTCAAAAAACAGTAGGAATGCCTAAGTAAAATAATAAGAGAATGATTACGACTTTCATTCAACAATAGCCATTTTGTAAATGACGTCGATTAGGTTTTCCGTAGCATTTTAGCAGTATACTGAGTGTTTAGTAATTGTGCTACACTTTTATTTTTATAGATTTATTATGAAGAGAATATTAATTTTAGAAAGAAAAATGTACGCTGACTTGCCCTTAGTTTTTATTTCTATAATTTCCATAATATATACGAGTGCAAGAAAAATAGTTTTTATAACTAGTTAAGTCATTATTACGAAATTACGGCCTCTGCGTTCTCGTTAGGGACAAATTTAATTTATTTACACACATTGCCCTATAAGACGAAGGTCTCATTTACAGGGACGGAAATATAACCAATAACAAAAAAAATCTTTGAATGTTTTTTTCACATTGTGTGACGTATGTGGTAATAGGGATTCCAAACTAGACTGACATATTCTAGTTTAATTCTAACTACATATTCTATAAAACTAAATAGTTATAGATATCAGTGATGTAATTAAATGCCTTTAAATCGTCAGCGTTCGTTAAGACAGGATATTGAGGTGTCATGTAAAAGATGATAGTCAGCTTCGGACCAAGAGCCGATCCTTGCGGTACACCAACGAAATGAGGGTTACCGACTTGTACCCTTGGCATTGAATATATTGGTTTGTATTAATAAGATATGGGAAAAAATGTAGAAGTTGTATCGAAAAACCGAAAGAGCCAAACCTGTGGAGTAGAATACTATGGTCAGTTTCCTTAAAAGTTTTAATAATAAATAAAAATATAATAATAAATATTTTAGCTTCAATATCTAAAGTAAATGTGACACAAAACTCGGTACAAGTTTGGTATATAGCTAAATGATTACAAAACTGAAAAAGTTGTTTTAACCCTAATAGTTATGGACGACGGTGATTGTCCCTTTGTAGTCTACCTTGACAAAGGATTAACTTGGGTAACAAGCGAATTATATAATATAATATCTGTAGAAAAATAAGCAACATATTTATTACTCAATCTCGGCCGCACTGCCTCACAAAAAATACATTACTTACTGCATATTATGGCTTAATGCATTCAGTTTTCTATTACGCCATTCATTCATCTGTTCGTATAGCAGTGTTTGGTATCCATAGATCACTGTATCTTAAAGTCACTGTTGTATATAAAAGAAAATGAAAGAAATTTTGCTACCCACTGGACAATCCATAGTTACCTAACGCGAAATCAAGTCTAATACTTGGAAAAGTTTTTCGCGGTACCGGTATTAGTTTTGATTTACCGAACTCGAATACTTGGACTGAAGTCATTATGAAGGCTTTTGTAGATAATGATTGATTTTAAAGTTTTTGCTGGAATTAAAAGTTAAACGTTTGAACTGTTCCAATTAATGACGCCATTTTAATGCCTCCGTTTTTGTTTATTTTGCAAACTAGCATACATGCCTTTTAAATATATAAATGATTTAATTTTCGAATATATGCTTTTCTAGTGTAAAAATGTTTGTAATTTGTGAGTAATTTCACATAAGTGTGCTAAAAACTAGTGGTGTATGTATATTTAGATACACAAGACCTTATACTAGGTGAATGACCGAACTTATTGATGTTGAATGTTTTTTTAAATAAATGATCAGTTTGAAAAAAATGTAAGTTTTGTTAAATTGTCAGAAATAATACATGAATTTAGGCATGTTGTTTGATCTCTCTGTCTTGAGACCTCAGGATCCCATGGTTCAGTTCAAAAACAACCCACCAATTAATTTATGCACTTAAGAACAATACATTGTAAATAAACGGGGAAAGCCTCGCAGAAGTACAGAGTACTTGATTTCGAGGTAAGCATTAATGTAACAATAATTTTATATGAAAAAGTTGGCAGGAGAAAGTGGTATATATTTAGTGTAGTACGAGAAGGGGATGAGTCAATATTTAGGTCAGCTCCGTAAAAGGACTAAGTACTTGACAGTATGGAGTTGTGCTAAAATTAACTAACTGGTGTTACATGGGTTTCTTCTTTTAAATTCTAATACTATAATGCAAGATCAATACGATATGACATGAATAAAATAATATTGAATAAATAAATAAAACAAAATAAAATAAAATATTCCCTTATAATGATTAATCTAAATTTTATCATTATTAATGTTTTGCCGTAAGTATGTTTAGCTATTAATATGTATTTTTAAGATCAATTAATTGATGTATTACTAGTATAGGGGTATTTTGAATCCATAATCTAACTTTTTTCTTATAGAGCTTTAATGATGTTATATTTTTTATTTTGAGCGGTAGGGTGTCAGATTTTTAAGCCAGTAAATGTGTGATTTCTCTGGCCAACTGTTTTACTAATTTTGGGTTTATTTGTGAAGATATTTTTGTTTCATGTATTATAAATATGATCTGTATATGTGACATCTATTTTTGTATAACATTAATAATATTTTTTCACAAAAAAGCTGTCTTCCATTTTTTTTTGTTTCTTCGTATAATTTGTCAGTGTCATATGGTATATTTTTCATGCAGATGATTTTAAGAATCCATTTTTGTAATACGTTTAAATATTTTAAGAAGTTATTACTCACACCTCCCCAACCAATTATACCATAGCATGTTAATTGCCATTGCACTAAGGAGTAATACAATATATTAAGTTCCTTTAGATTTAGAAATTGTTTAAGGTACTTAAAAATTGAAAGTAGAGTTCTTAGTTTTTTATAATGTAATTTATTTGTAGGTTCCACCATAATCCATAATTATTTCCAGGTATTTAACAAAAACAGCCTCCTCGATCTTCATATTAATATCATTTTCTAGGCGTATATTTAAAGAACCAAGGTTGGGAAGATTGTTCTGGTAGGATGTAAATATTTAGTTTTGCTCTTATTTATAGTGAGTAGATTGTAGTCAAACCAATGTTTGATTAATTTAAAGTCTGTCTCTGCCATATTTTTTAGTTTATGCCATGTATCGGCAACATATATAATTGCAGTATCGTCTGCAAAACTCAATATCTTTCCTTTAGATGGCAAGTTAGTAGATCGTTGATATAAATATTAAATAATAAAGGACCCAAAACCGTGCCTTGGGGAACGCCGTATTCAATCTCTCTTGAGTCGCTTATGGTCCCGTGAATTTTAGCGTACTGTCTTCGGTTGGATAAGTAACTTTCCATAAGTTAAAATGTGGTGCCCCTAATGCCAATATTTTTCAGTTTTTCTAATAACAGTACATGGCTGACCGAATCGAATATAACACGATACTAAATTCAAACGGACGTATAGTAGATTTGATAATATCTAACCAAGCGTGTAAATCTGATGATGTCTTACTAAAAGAAGATTTACATCATCCTGCTCTAAATATATTATTTTCCATAAACCATCGATCGCGAAACAACAACTATGTAAATAATTACGTTGAATCTTATAAGTTCCGTAAGGCAAACTGTCACATATTGTACGACAGTATAAGAAATTATGACTGGTTAAAAAATTAAAAATAGATTCACGGTTTCTAACTTATTTTGTGTTACGCAGTATATCGCTCAATGTATGGATCTAAATGGCCAAGTAGATGTATATTCATTCGAAATATCGTTACATCAGGGGTTCCCCAGGGCTCTGTTCTGGGACCTCTCCTTTTCATAATATTTATTAATGATATTTTAGAAAATTTAGATGCTATGCTATTTACTTATGCGGGTGACATAAAGTTATTTTGTAATATTAGCTCTGAGGCAGACTGCGAAAAATTAACAAACGATTTGCAGATGGTGAATCATTGGTGCTATTTGATCTATATCGACAATTTAGATGTAGTGCAAAAACGATTTCTTAAGTATTTATTCTTTAAGGAGGATGGGTTGTATTCGCCAATTGGAATACCGATGAGGGCATATTGAGTAGCCACCGCGATCACCAGATTTAAGTCTTTTAGACTATTTACTTTGGGGATCATTTAAAATCCGTTGTCTATAAAACCAAACCTCAGTCGTTAGAAGATTGAATTAGGATGACTGTTCAGGAAATATCACATCATGCTATTCAAAACTCCTTAAGAGGTTTCGTTGATCTATTAGGATATTGTCAGGCTGCTGTTGGTCTCCAGTTTGAACATTTATTATGAATATTTTATTTTTTTATCAATATCACAGTGTTCAATATTTTGTAATAAATTTAATTTTTATTAAGTAATAAATATTTATTACTCTTTATTGTATTATTTTATTGGATATTTAGAAAGCAACAAGTCGCACACCCACCAAACCCTGTATCATTATAATTGATGAAAAAGTGTCTATCTGAAAATGTAAAAATATACAGGGCCATCCATTTATAAAACTACCGTTGACGTCATATCTCGAACCATTGGGTAGCTGTTGGAAATCAAAGTACGTAACTGAATACAGTAAAACTACTACAAAACTTTTGTTAAGGGTATTTTTTATTGGAAATTATAGTTTAGCGAAAAATCAGGTGTTTCCACACATTTGCCCAACCCTGTATGTATAAGCACGATAGACAGCTGCCATCGCCACCATTTTACAACAAAAATTTCAACAAATCTTAAAAGCTAATATACAATTGTAAATAATATGAATGAACCGTTATTGGATATACCAAAGTTTTGATATAAAAAAAAATTAAATAAAAAATGTTCTGAATAATTCAGACATATCCTTATAAAGAGACTGATTGTTACATTGTCAAGTATGAGAATGAAATCAATTAGTTTCGATGAATGATGTTCGAATTGGACAGTATTGAATACTGATCCGTATCAGATTCATGGAGTGCTCGCGATTCCACAACTAGATTATCTTAATCGACTATGGTTGTTTCCCAGTGTAAACTATAGATTTATTTGACAGTTGATAAATTTCTCTCCTTCATATTAAATAGAAAGATAGAGGTATAATAAAAGATGTACCACATAAATCATGTGACATATTTCGTTATATTAATCTTAAAGGTTTGTCGATACCGTCTCAGGTCAATTGAAAGACGGGGATACGTCTTCATGTACAAACAATGCTCTAAACAAAACACATGTCGCCGGTTTAGTTACAACAACACGAAACATAACTTTTTAGGCGCGTAGTATTTGTAGTCGTAATGTTTTTTGTAATGTAAATAAATCAGTGCCAGTGTCATCAATTTGCTTGCTACTCGTGATTCCCCGTATTTATTTATTTATTTCTATTTGGGACACACTGAATTATCCGCAGTTAAATTGTTTTATCATAGGAAGAACACTAGAAAATATGGTAAAATATTTACCGGTGTAAGAAACTAAAGTCGCACATTGTCCTATATCGAAATACCTTGCTCTATCCATTCAACCGTATTTCAAGCGTATACGTAATTACAAGAATATAGATAAGAGTACTCGGAGAGTACTGCTGAAAGTACCTCTAAGTTACCCACAAAACAGTCCGTGATAATGTCGCCAAGTACGCCGAAAAAATGGAATTGCTAAACTGCCGCTAAAAAATCTCACAAAAAGTAATCTTATAAGTACTACCATGAGTCCCGGTAAGAGTACCGTTAGTTGAACCACTAGAAAATACACTAAAATATTATTAGAAAAGGTTACCTCGCTGTTTTTACTTAGTTCTGTTTCAAGCACGTATGGCTAAAATACCGATATTTGAAGGTCTGTACCACAGAACCTTGGGGTCCTAGGACTTTCTGCTCATTGGGACTTTTGATCTGGATGATGCTAGGTGCAAAGAGTAATAGTCCTACTCGGCCCTAGTTATCGAGACCGACATCCAGCCAATGGATATTGGCGCTGGATGATGTGTAGAATATCATATCAAAAAATGAGCAAAATTAACGGGAACTGGACTTCCATAAAAAGTTTGCGGGATCCTTTGTTGTGAAGAATTGTCATCTCAACCAGAACTTGTCGACTCCTTCAAAGAAAAATTCCCCAAATTGATTGACTTCAATGATTCAATGAAAATCAGCTGTTTAATGGATTATATTAGAAACTTTTGTCAGATGAAGCGTATGTTTCCCTCACAGCGAGAACTGCTCTTGGTATGAAGACTGCAAAACAACGCTTGACGTTTCTAGGATGTGCAAATTCGACGGGCTTGTATAAACTAAAACCACTGGTGATTGGCAAAGCGAAGAATCCACGATGTTTTAAAAATTTCCGAGATCCGTTTATCTATAAGAATACAAAAAAGCGTGGATGACTGGAGATATTTTTAAAAATTGGTTCTTTCCGAACTTTGTCCCAGAGATAAGCAGAAAATCTAAGAATTGTTTTGTTTTTAATTTTTACAATTCTATAGGTATAGGTATGTTTGCGGCAGAAAGCCGTTCTTCTTTTGGATAATGCACCATCTCATCCTCCAGAAGAGAAATTAAAAAGTGAAGATGAAACGCCATTAATTCAGCCTATGGATCAAAATGCCCTGAATCTTACAAAGCTATTACAAAAAAGCTTGGTGAGTTCGATTGTAGCAACTGAAGAAACTGAGAAAATTACTCCGAAATATGCCATCTTGCATTTGCACAGTACTTGGCACAGAATAACCCCAAGAACAAACACTCTCTAAATGTTGCCATTTGATTTTTTCAATAAACAAGGATATACTGATGAAGATTATATTCCATTAAGTGAACTTAAAGATCTCTGGATAGACGAGGATGCCGAAAAAGACGCGTCAGAAACTATAACTCTGTTACAGACACTTCAACATTTAAACATGGAATATACAGTACTGAATGTAATGGAATGGAACAAAGACATAGAAAACAATAATATTGACGAAATCTGTGAGTTTTCGTCGAAGAAGACACAGAAATAATAAATGAAGAGGAGCCACCTAAAATAATACATGGGAATGATATTCAAGTACTGAAAGTGTCACTGGGGTGGGCACAACAAAATGCAGTTGATATCTCTGACATCTTAAGCATAAATAACGTTTATGAAAAAGCTGTCACCTGAAGCATGCCTGAAACTAAAACAGTCAAAAATAACTTCTTATTTTACCTTTTTTACATTTATACGTAAATATTAGTGGTAGTAGTATGTATTTGGTTATTTTCCCATTTTTGGTTTTTTATTTAAGTCCTACTGTACCTGTGGTACATAATAATAATTTGTGTTCTATTGTTGGAAAAAAATAAAAGTAAATGTTTTTATTTACATTTGTCCCAAATTGATTTTATCCTGTTCACGTTATCGAGTTTACTGATAGTGCTATATTTTTTTAAAAACCGTACTATCAAGTCGACAATAATTTATTTTTTTATTAATGCTCTTAGATTTGGTTATGAAATATGCCTCACTGCTATCTTTGATCTTTGAAATTTATAGAATTATTTTTTAAGCTTAGTTTTACTTTTATTAAATAAATAGTTGATCGTATTTTCGTATTACTGACTAACGCTTATGCAAATTTCTAATTTGGCCAATTACGAAAATAATTTTTCTTGGAGACGATGTATTTTCGTTAGCACGTCTGGAAGTCCATACGGCATTCTCCGTATTTAAAGCATGTAAGTAAGTCATTCGAATTAAGTTATGTTATTTTTGAAAGAATAACCATTGTGAGTATACAAACGGAATTCAACTAATTTGGCCTCCTGCCAGATAATTAAATGTTCTTAAATAAATTGCCGCAAATGATATAAAAACGCAGACATGGCACGCGTCCAAAATATTCAGATTTTGTCCAACTATTCAGCATAATCTTATGATATGTGTATCATAAAATGTTTTAATAAAATATTTATTATTTTATGAATAAAATGCTAAGTGGTGTCACATCTATTTCCTGTAAAAATTCAGAAAATAAAAATATTATATAAATCACTCATCAAGCGTGGCTATTTATCTTTCCGTAATAGATACAAAAATAAATTTAACAAAATAAAAACAAGGTAATCATAAAAACATTTATTTATACATATAGAAAAATATGGATAGTGATTCATTTACCTGATTGTTAATAATAAATGTGAAAAGGCCGTGCCATTTACCTACCTGGTTGTTACTAATTCATTTTCCTTTAAACATCGTTCGAAATATTTTTGCTTTTATCGGGTGATTCATTTAGAGGTATTTTTTTCAAAAATAACAAAAAATAAAAAGAAACAATTTTATTGGGTAATCTTTCTTATCATATAAAAGAACCATTCTTTACATTTATTTTTTAAAGGTTACTTCTTTCAAGTGTTGGCCGTGGCTGCGGCTAACATGGTCCATTCTGAAGTTCCAATTTTCGATGACGTGTTCGAGCGTTTCGAGTGGTATTTGGCCAATGACACGAGTAATGTTGGCTTCCAATTCCTCAATCGTAGCCACCTTATCCATGTAGACTTTGGACTTTACGTAGCCCCAAAGGAAAAAGTCTACAGGTGTGATATCACATGATCTACATGGCCAATTTACTGGTCCGAAGCGTGAAATTAACTGTTCACCGAATTGTTCTCGCAATATAGCCATGGTTTCACGGGTTGTGTGGCAAGTAGCGCCATCTTGTTGAAACCAAATATCGTCTAGATTACGAGCTTCAATTTCGGGCAGCAAATAGTCCGTTATCATTGCGCGATAACGGGCGCTATTAACAGTTACGTTCCGGCCGGCCTCATTTTTGAAGAAATATGGACCAATGATTCCACCAGCCCATAAACCACAACAAACCGTTGTTTTGTCTGGATGTAATGGCATCTCTTGAACCTCTTCGGGTTGCTCTTCAGCCCAAATACGGCAATTTTGCTTATTGACATAACCATTAAGCCAGAAATGGGCCTCATCGCTGAACAAAATTTTGGTCCAAAACATTGGATCTTGTTCAAGCTTTTCAAGAGTCCAAAGACTGAAACGGCGACGATTCGGAAAGTCGGCCAGCTTCAATTCTTACACGAGTTGAATTTTGTAGGCTTTTAAACCAAGAGCCTTGCGTAAAATGTGCCAAGTTGTTGAATACGACAAGCCAAGCTGTTGAGAACGGCGCCGAATCGATTCATCACGGTCATCGCGTACACTCTCAGTTACTGCGGCTATATTTTCTTCACTACGTGCTGGATGTGGTCTATTTGGTCGCGTATTAGCCAATAATGAAAATTTTTCGATGGTACAGCGAATTGTGCGTTCGGTAGGCCGATTATGTGGATCATAAGTTGCTCTAAGCGCACGAAACACATTCATTGTAGAACGATGATTTTCATAATACAACTGAACTATTTGTAGACGCTGTGCAGAGTTAAGTCTTTCCATGATGAAATGTCAAGCAATACTGAACAAAAATATCGTGACAGTTTGACACGACTCACGCTTGATCTGTCATAAAATCCCCATTGAAAAAAGTACCTCTAAATGAATCACCCGTTACTTTGTTTTATCAGTTGTAGAGTCTTATCTAAGGGGGCACAACCAGGGTAATGGCCCAGAACGACAAATTTGAGGGCGGCAAATTGGTAGAAAAGGAATATTAAAGTAAAAGAACCCGAAAGAGCAAAATAAAAAAAAACGTTAAGAAACTTAGTAATAGCTACGTATTTTAATATCTAAATTAATTAATAAATTAAATCGTGGGTGGAAAAAATATGAAGATCCTATAAACTTTTTAAATATTCTACAATATAATGTAAAGTAAACAAAATAAACGAGCTCAATTCTTAGTGAAAACAATCTTGATATACTATGCATAAATGAATACTGGCTTGTTAGAGAGGAAATTCATCATGTAAAGCTAAACAATTTTATTCTAGTTTCGAACTTTGCCAGAAAAGATACCATTCATGGGGGTGTAGCTATTTTCTGCGCCAATAAATATAACTTGCCATCTTATTATACAGGTAAATAAACTATCTGTTGAACTGCATTGTGAAATAGCTGAAATATGTGATAATGACTATCAGATTATAACAGTTTACAGATCGCCAACAAAAGAGGCAGTGGACATTTTTTACAGCAACTTTCCAATGCCTTAACTATACTTTCTCAAAAACATGAACACAGTTGTCACGGGAGATTTTAATGGACATTTTCATAACCCAGATAAAAACACTCATGAACTTCTAAACTTATTTAAGGTCTTTTTTATTTTTCCCTGTAATAAATTCGCAAAAGTAGTTGTCTCGACAACATATTTGTAAATTTTTCGGAAGACATTTGCAAAGCGAATATTATTGATCCGATGTTATCTGACCATAGCGCTATTAAATTAGATATTCAATCTTTTCAAGCCCCCAAAACTACTCAAACGAATTAATTACAGACCTATCAACGATTCCTGCTAATTTGAATTAAATAACTCTTTATCTGGTGTTGACTGGAGCTTTATTGACAACCTAAGTCTAGATGTCAATATCAGATTTGAACTTTGTGTTTCAAGCATTTCATATTCTCTGGATGGATTTTCTGATTCTTTGGGACTTAAAATCAACATTGGAAAGACTAAGATTATGTCAACTCCTCATCAAGTGAACCAAATAGACATTACACTTAACGGAAATTCTCTTGAAGTGGTGGATCAGTTCAATTACTTAGGCAACGTTGTTAATGACAAAGCAAACATGGACAGCGAGATTCGCAATAGAATTAACGCTGCATCTAGAGCATTCTGGGGACTTAGAGAGAGAGTATTTGACAACCACGACCTTGCTTTGTCAACGAAAATGACTGTCTACAGAGCAGTTGTCATTCCAACACTGCTATATGGATGTGAAAGCTGGGTCACTTACCGTCGTCATGTGAAAGAATTAGAACGTTTTCAGCAAAGACACCTCAGAAGTATGATGAAAATCCGTTGGTTCCATCACATATCAAACGTGGAAGTACTCAGGAGAGCAAACAGCCTTCCAATTGAGGTGCTTGTTTCAAGAGCACGCCTAAGATGAGCAGGTCGTCTTCCTAAATGTACACTTTATGGTGAATTGCTAAGCGGCAGAAGAACGCGTGGCGGTCAACGAAAGAGGTTCAAAGACGCTCTCCATGAAAATCTAAAATTCTGCGGTATTGCAGACGAGCAATGGGAACAACTTGCAGCGGACAGAACCGAATGGCGAGGGATTGTGGCCAGCTATCAAGGAAATGTTGCTGCAAGAAGGCCGAATCCAAGACCTAACCAGGTCTATGTTTCTCCTGATTGCGGTCGACATGTGCTCTCCCGAATTGGCCTCTATAGCCATAGTCGTGTGCACCGTAGATGAATGGGAATTACAATAGACTACACCTTTTACTTGTTTTTTATTGTACGCAATTTATCGACTGTAACATTTCTATACTCGGACTCGAGTAACGGCTAATAATAATAATAATTCTCTGGATGTTACTTGTCCTGTTGAATCTAAAATAGTAAACCATATTAGCAAAACTAAAATAAACTTCACAAACGAACTGAGTCAGATGAGAGCCTTAGTGCATAGAACTCATTCATCAAATGATCTAAAATCTTAATATTTAATAAAAACTGACTTTATTGATGGGGATTAAATAAACCCAGAAAAACTGCTAATGATTATTATATATCCACAAATAACAATTTTCCAAACAAATAAATAAGTTCTTCACAATCTGAAATGGTATCCGCTGAGGATTTCAATAATTATTTCGCGACCATCCCACTATTTAACAAGTACTTTACCGACAGTGAATTTCTCCACGTTCAGTTCCTCGATTTGAGTAAAGTCTTTAACTGTGTGTCCCATAGTATTCTAATAAATAAACTAACATTTTATAAATTCTCGATAAATAGTCAGAGGCTTCTAAATTCATATCTTGAAGATAGATCCCAGTGTGTACAGTACCAAAACATAAAATCGAATTTAATCGATACAAATTTTGGGGTACCGCAAGGGTCAGTATTGGGCCCAATACATAATCTACATAAATGATTTACCCAACTGTACATCTGTACCTTATTTTACCCTCTTCGTGGACGATACAACATTAATCTACAATAATCATGATAAGAACTGTCTCTTATCTAACGTCAATGACAACACAAACCGGCTATTCAAGATTGATTTTTAAGTAACCAGCACAATAAAAAAACACAATCAATGACTTTCGGTTTAAGGCATCACACAGCGGGCATCGACTCTCCCGACAGCGCAAGGTTTTTAGGGGTTTACTTAGACCATAAGTTGTCCTGGGAAAAACATACGATCCACATCTGAAAAAAAATGTCCAGCAATATTTTTTGCTACGCAGCCTGCCGAGTATTGTTTCAAAGTCAACCTTACTAACAACCTATCATGGGCTCATTCACTCGGCATTTACATATGCGATTCTGGTCTGGGGACACTCTGCGCATACCAAGAACGTTTTCTCGATGCAAAGAAAAGCGATCAGAGTTATTGCAGGCTTAGGATATAGAGACGATTGTAAGCAAGTCTTTAAGGAATTATCCATTTTAGCATTGCCCTGCACGTACATACTACACGGTCTCCTTTATATCAAAAGAAAACTAGGATACATACACGAGACGCGACTTGATCAACAACTATGCAACCAATCAATCAATCAAAAATTAAATCATAATTTTTTACGTCTAACCAAGATCAGAAATGGCAAGGCAAGTTACTCTGCCATACATTTTTGAATGTACTGCCGAATAACATACAAAGACTAGAATATAATAGTTTTAAAACTGCTCCTATATATTATTGTTGATTATTCATTAATTCATTGTATAAATTCATTTCATATCATTAATGTATGATATTTCCTAATTTAGATGATAGCTTTATTTTCATAGTTCATTATTAGCCGTTACTCGAGTCCGAGTATGAAAATGTTACAGTCGATAAATTGTGTACAATAAAAAACAAGTAACAGGTGTAGTTTATTGTAATTCCCATTCATCTACGGTGCACACGACTATGGCTATAGAGGCCAATTCGGGAGAGCACATGTCGACCGCAGTCAGGACAAACATAGATCTGGTTAGGTCTTGGATTCGGCCTTCTTACAGCAACACCTCCCCGATAGCTGGCCACAACCCCTCGCCATTCGGCTCTGTCCGCTGCAAGTTGTTCCCATTGCTCGTCTGCAATACCGCAGGATTTTAGATTTTCATGGAGAGCGTCTTTGAACCTCTTTCGTTGACCGCCACGCCTTCTTCTACCGCTTAGCAATTCACCATAAAGTGTGCATTTAGGAAGGCGGTTATCATGCATACGATGAACGTGACCTGCCCATCTTAGGCGTGCTCTTGAAATAAGCACCTCAATTGCAAGGCTGTTTGCTCTCCTGAGTACTTCCACGTTTGATATGTGATGGAACCAACGGATTTTCATCATACTTCTGAGATGTCTTTGCTGAAAACGTTCTAATTCTTTCACATGACGACGGTAAGTGACCCAGCTTTCACATCCATATAGCAGTGTTGGAATGACAACTGCTCTGTAGACAGCCATTTTCGTTGACAAAGCAAGGTCGTGGTTGTCAAATACTCTCTCTCTAAGTCCCCAGAGTGCTCTAGATGCAGCGTTAATTCTATTGCGAATCTCGCTGTCCATGTTTGCTTTGTCATTAACAACGTTGCCTAAGTAATTGAACTGATCCACCACTTCAAGAGAATTTCCGTTAAGTGTAATGTCTATTTGGTTCACTTGATGAGGAGTTGACATAATCTTAGTCTTTCCAATGTTGATTTTAAGTCCTAAGGAATCATAGCTCTGGGCATACACATCTAAAAGTTCTTGAAGCTCTTCCGGCGTAGAGGCTAAAAGTGCACAGTCATCTGCATACTGGAGATCACAAATGAATCGTGTGCGTGTCTTCGTGAAAGCTCTAAAGCGCCCTATGTTAAAGAGACCGCCATCAAAACGGTATCTGAGACCTATTCCTCTGACAGTCAGTTTGTTGTCAACAATAATTGTTAGAGCAGTGGTAAACAAATTAAAGAGTAGGGGTGCCAGGACACATCCCTGCCTAACTCCAGTGAGGGTTTGGAAAGGTTCGGTTGCCTCATTATTATACATAACCTGGGCGTTGTTGTTTGTATGTAGACTGCGACATACTTCCACAAATTTTCTAGGGATACCTAAGCGGAACATAATTTTCCAGAGCACTTCCCTGTCCACCGAGTCAAACGCCTTGGTTAAATCAATGAAGGCCATGTGAATTTCTCCTTGATGTTCGAGTGCTTTTTCTTGAAGCTGTTTAAGTGTGAAGATTAAATCCGATGTGCCTCGGTTTGGTCTAAAGCCACTCTGTGTTTCAGGAAGTAACTTTTCCATAACAGGTGTTAGCCTATTTGCCATCGCTTTAGTGAGTATCTTCCCTCCAACAGCCAGGAGAGCTATACCCCTGTAATTTCCACAGTCCGCAGCGCTCCCTTTGTTTTTGAAGAGGTTAATTAAAAGTGTATCACGAAACTCCTGCGGAGCTTGACCACTTTCCCACACGACATCAAACAGTTTTTTGAGGTAGGGTATGAGCTCTGACGACACAGCTTTAAAGATCTCAGCTGGGAGTGAGTCGGCGCCGGGAGATTTGTTATTTTTTAGCTGCCCAATTGCGGTTAAGATCTCTTCCGTTGTTAGTGGCTTATCTAAGTCTTCGAAGATGTCGTATTGAGGGATAAGATTTATAATATCGTGATCGGCTTGACTTTGCTGGTTAAGAATGTTAGAGTAGTGTTCTTTCCATCGGGCTCTTATTTCCTGGTCTTCTTTGAGGAGATTTCCATTTAAATCTTTAATAGGGCACATATTTTTCCGACTGGGGCCGTACACTGCTTTTACTCCTTGAAAGAAATTCCTGTAGTCGTGTGAATCGGCGTACATTTGAATTTCTCTGGCCTTGCTTGCCCACCACTCGTTCTTTATTCTTCTGATTTCGCGTTGCGTTTCATACTTAGATTGGGTAAAAGCTTCTGCTTTTGATGAGTCGTTGGGGTGGTTGATAGCGTTTTGGAAGGCAATATGTTTGCGGTCAAGAAGTTCTTGTATAAAAGCTTCATTATCATTGAACCAGTCCTCCTGTTTTTTACTTGCTACAGTGCCAAGAATTTCCTCACTCGCACTTTTTAAACTGTCTTTAATTTGTGTCCAGGTAGCAGCGACATCTGCAGAATTGGTTTCTTCTAGTGCACTCAAATTCTCTTGAACTTTTTGCTTTAGCTGTTCGACGGTTTGTTGGTCACGCAATTTACTAATACAGAGACGGGGTCTACGTTTTACTTGAGTTCTTCGGTGTTTGGGCCTCATAACAATTTTCATTTTAGAGACAACAGGACGATGATCGGTCCAACATTCGCTATCAATGCGCGCCTTTGTAATTTGGACGTCCTTGAGATGCTTCCTACGTACGATAACATAGTCCAGTAGATGCCAGTGACCTGATCTGGGATGACGCCAGGTGCCTTTAAATTTATCCTTTTGTCGGAAAATGGTGTTTGTTATAACTAGATCATGTTCGGCGCATTTAGTTAGGAGTAGTTGACCATTAGCGTTCATGTTGCCCAAACCGTTCTTGCCTATGATGCCTGGCCAGGTGTCTGCATCTCTCCCTACTCTAGCGTTAAAATCGCCAAGAATAACGAGTCGTTCCGTTTTAGGTATTCTACAGAGGGTTTCTTCCAGCTGTTGATAGAAGCTTTCCTTGGTTTCGTGACTTGCATCCAGAGTGGGAGCGTAGGCGCTTATTAGATTTACCGCGTTGCCATCTGATAGCTCATAGCGTAGCAGCATTAGACGCTCGGATAGGCCTTGTGGTACTTGTGTTAAGTTGGATACAAGTTGATTCCGAACGGCAAATCCTACTCCATGTTGTCTTCTTGAATTGGTGGGAAGACCTTTCCAATAGAAGGTGTAGTACTTTTCTGTGAGAGAGCCTTCCTCCAAAAATCGAGTTTCGCTGAGAGCTGCAACGTCAACGTTGAGTCGGTGAAGTTCTCTATCTATTAGAGCAGTTCTTCTTTCAGGCCGATCGGTGCGAGTGCTGTCGTTCAAAGTACGAACATTCCAAGCGCCGTAGATGAAAGAATTCGTTTTGTTGGATTTAACTTGTCGGTGTTTTTTCGACATTCGATGAGGTGTCCCTGTGGGCACCCTCCCCCGGAGATCCGATCGGGAGGGTATTTTACCTCCGGATGATTTTGTCCCACTTGAACGCTCCATCATTTTTTAAAGCCTTAATCGACTGAAAACGAAGCTGCATTTGAAGTTTTAGCTGGAGCAGGTATGCAACTGACCAGCTCGGTTGCGGAAGGCGAGTGGTGTGGTCCCATGGCACAGAAGGAGACTGCGACGATGGAGTAACCAAACGATTCCAAAAGCAACCTTTGTGTGCGGTGGGTTATTTTTACCGCACTCTTCGTGAGAAGGTGGATGTGCTCACGGCAAAAGGTAAGGGTTATTCCGCCCTTACTCGGTCGTTAGAGCCTCGTTAGTGAAAACAGGGTGCACCAAGTTCAAATTGAACTCATCGCGAAGGTGAGGTTAACAATTGAGTAGGAGAGGCTATAACTTGCGCTTCACTACCCCATTACACATAGTTCATAATAAAGGTTTAACGTGGTAGATTGTATTGTAATATTATTTGCCTAGCGAAATAACAAGGGTTAAGAAAGTGTGAAGAGATTTGTTGATTCTATTAAGATTCAGTTGAATGGCTGATCTGTTGAAAGTTTTGAAGATATCTATGGATTGACACAATGTCAACAAGAAGATCTCACATATTTTAAAAAAGAATTTCGTGGAGATATGGAGGAGGAACCAAAGTTGCTGGAGAGTAGGACACATGGTCTACATGTCGTCCATGAATTCTAATTTGCTTATTAGCAATGTTATTGAGAATGCTGCTGCTAGGAAGTATAGAAACCTCATATCTGAAGATGATGGAGTTATAAGCGAACTGAAGGCCTATTAACTATAGGATGATTTATGGATGTTTTTTTTTTTTTTTTGAGTAAAACTCTTAGGCAAGTTGTCAAGTCATTTCTTACTTTGTCTCACAGTAACCCTCGAAAGAGGATTTACGACCAACGGTGACGTTTTTGTAGAAAACTTAAAAGAAATTTCTTTGAGGCTCCAGCGTCTTATTTATGATTCAATAATGGAAGCTGGTCGTACTTTTGCTCTTGATGTAACGAAACAAATGCTTCTCTCTATGTGGAATGCCAATAGCAAGTGGAAGCAAGTCCTGGATGAACGAAAAACTCGACTCACGTTGGAACAAAAGGTAACTGTAGAAAAACGTAAAGCCCAGCTAATAGATAAAGAGGTTGAAAGCAAGAAACAAAATTATTTCTTATCATAAAAAGAATTTGCAGCCATCGATGAGCAACTGATGTCAATTCGCTAGTAAACACTTTCGATCTCTTGTAATGTGTAAATTGCTTTTAATATTAGAAACATTTTGATTATTTTACATTTTTGGTACTATATGCGTGATGTACATGTATGTATTAATTATTTTATAATAAGGGTCTTACGTAAAATATATATTTTTATTTTTTACTGTTTAAAGCATATTTTATTGTGGATAGTAAAGCATAAAATATTATGCTATATTTTTTAGTCAGTGCGTTCTTTTTTCTTATACCTTAGAAGCTGTTGACTGTTTAATTAGAGAAATCTAATTTTTGATTTTTACTTTTTCATTATGATTTGTATTACTCTATCATTGAAGCTTAGAAAAAACCGTAAACGGTAGCACAATGGCTAGCGGGTCTAGCTTTCAAGCATATCTAGCGGAGTGGGCTCGAGCTCCGCCTACTGCAAAGTAATTTTCAAATATAAATTACCCCCAAGAAGTGGTTCGGATCCCACTGTAGGGCCCCGTCTCCTTGACTCACATAAGTCTAGGCCTAAGAGAGCCATTCAAGTGATCTGGACGGCGGTTAAACATTTATAACATTTATTTGTTTATAATGAGACGGGAATTAAAATGCCCGGATTTAGTAGACACCCTAAATTACTATTATGCTAGGAAAAGTTACGTCCCTATATTAAAGACCTTGACTTTTATATTTTTCTTATATTTCTTTAGCTTCATTCGTTCAATCATACAAACAAATAAACAAAACACGTGATAGAGAAAAACAGATGAATTTTTTATGTATTTTTGTATTTAAGTTGTTTTTATATTGATTTAAAAAATATTTAAAGATATGCTTTTGAGTTTTAAAAAATAGATACCTGCCTTCTGCTTGTATATTTGATTCTGTTTTGTTACTGTTTTTTATGAATATTCAATTTTTGATAAAGCAAAAACAAAATTTCACTCACAAAGGATGATAAAATTGATATCTTACCCAGCGCAGTTATAAGTTGGTGATGTACATCTTTTTTAGGCTCAAATACCTGCTTTAGCAGATGGCAATGTCGATAGGAATGGTTGTGTGTCTACTTTTTCTCAAAATTCCCCTTTCCTTGCTCTGGCTTTGGTTTTGGGTGTTCTCTAATTCGTTTCTTTTGTTTTATGTCTACATTTTACCTTTTTTTTATCATTCATTGTCGGACTGGCGTTAAGAGGTCCTACTGGGCAAACTTCTTTGTGGGGGGAGGGGGCATTTTGAAACGAAAGTAGTAACAGGGACTACATTTTTGAGTCGAGAGAACGCCCCAATCGTACTCATTGTTTGCAGTTCTAGGATCTAGTTGATTTATTGAACAGTAGTATATTTTATTTTATTTTACGTAATGTACTAGAAAACTAAACAGCCAGTACTCCAGAGATTATAACTTTTGTGCTTGTGTTATGTAACTCGTCACCTGCCTGCATTGACGACCTATAGGGTATCGACAGATTGTTGAGTATTACATCAACAATGTCCTTAAGTCAGTTGCAAGTGGTGGTGAATCTTGTTTATTATTGAGATTTATCGGTGGTGCTACTCTGCAGTAAGACAGTGTAATCCAAAAGAGGTAAATAGATAAATAATAATAGAATAATGTAAAAATTCTTTCGCTCTGCTGTGCCCCTCAGTTTTTAGTAGAACGTGTTTTAGAAATTAGGAAATGATTGTATGACTGGTGGTCGAGAGGTGAGCATACTTGCCTCTCACCCAAAAGTTCCGGGTTCGATCCCCGGTCGTGGCAGTGGAAAATATTGTGAGAGGGTTTTTTCCACTATACACGGATATTGGGTGTGTATCCCTTGTCTCTAAATGTGTAGCCCCCTCCCACACTTGGCTCTTGAGAGCCTTTCGGGATAAAGGGGGTCGTAATTACCTGTGGTGGTATTATTTATTGTAAGAAGTCCATAAACATATTAAAGATAGTCGTATATGATAACCTGTTAATAATATATTTGTTATTGTTTGAAGTTATCAAGTAATATATAATAGTAGGTAAATATATGTCGCTATGTCTTATCAATATCATGTGATATCTCCAATGTACTTTGAATGTACTTTACTTTGGTTATTTACATTAATTTATGAATTTTTTTGAAACTGATAATGACCTGATATGCCCAGTATTTCTATTAAGTATGGCATATTCTCTTTTAAACCATAAAACTTGTAATTTCATATCGCAATTTCTTTTATTTTCAACTACTGCGATAAAGAAACGAGTAAGAAATATTTTTATATGCATATTTCTAATACTTATTTAACATCTTACGTATTACATACGATTTAGACTTAAAATATATTTCACTAAAGATAGAGTGGAATACCTTTATTTATATGTAATTATCAGAAATTACTAGTAGACAGTAAAAATTGAGAAAAATCAATATTACGTATTGCACCTCAAGCCAATGTTGATGGATTTAGTGATTACTTCAGTAGTGCTTATATTTGTAGTGTAATATCCCAACAGTAGTAGTAGTAGTATGGCGAAATAAAAAAGGTGTATATTTATTATTTATTTTCTTATAGAAAGTTCCAATTTGACCCGAAAATTATGTATGGCAGATATAAAACGTTAGGTAATAAAATTTAAAATAAAAATCGAACAGTCCTCAAAGTAAGAAAAGGTTTACGAACACCACTGGCGATCATAAAAGTCTAAGTCGGAGGTATATTATTTCTGTTTGCAGAACAAGTAATAAAATTCCGACTGCGTATCGAATTAAAAAAATCATAAAATTTAACCTTGTATTAAGGCCACAAATTTGGAAGTTTTCGGTAGATTTTATTACATTAGTTTTATAAAGACTATATTCCCACACTTTTAATGGGCGAATCAAATAACTTGAATTTACCAGGTAGTTGAAATATTCTGCTGCATATTTTAGTCCTGTAATAACACTTATTATTAATTTTTGTTAAATGATGATTCAATTCGTCATACTCGAAAGAGGTACCTAAGTTTGTTTTTCGATAATCTGAAAAAACTTGAAAATATATTTATTTGGTATTGGAAATAGTTTATACAAAAATTATTACAAGTAAATTTTGTTCTGTGTTTTACCATCATACGATATAATTTAATGATTATTCGGATTCCGCTATAAACTATAGGCAGGGCATCGTTTCAATCCAGAATCCTGGATTTTCAAGCAGCTAAGACTTAAGAGAAGGTATATGAACAATAAAATAATACCTCCTCTATAAGTTCATAGTAATTTATAAAAAAAATATTCTTACCTTTCCATCGTAGTAAATTTGGATATTCGTAAAAACAGGATGAATATAAACATAATATTTTTAGTCGCAAACTCTTCTATAAAATGCTTATTTTACTATAAGGAACGTAACTAGACTGCAACCAACAGCTACTCTCCGGGCTATGTGCCACGCCGAGCGCTGAATTACAAGTTATAATATAAGTCTGGCGCGTTAAGTGTAATAATTGCATATTACCAACAAAACGCTAATGCTTCGATTGCAACAAACACCAGCCGAAAGACTGATCCTACTTAAAGGAGCTCTCTTGCCAGCCGTCACACACCACTTGCAGACTGCAGTTTCGAGCTGTTGGCTCTCGTCAGTGCAAGGTAGGCATGTGACGACCGACACGAGGATCCTTTGACTATTTGGTACATCCCGGCATTTTTACAATAGTGACATGTAAAACAGTCAGCAGGCGCCATCTAGCGGTCCAGTGTCTGTTGCAATCGAAAAATAAATAGCCTGACTGGGCTTAGCATAGTTCAAATGTGCTTTTAGAGGGCGGAATATTAAACATAATATTTTTAGTCGCAAACTCCTCTATAAAATCCTCAGGATCAGGATCAGTCTTTCGGCTGGTGTTTGTTGCAATCGAAGCATTAGCGTTTTGATGGTAATATGCAATTATTACACTTAACGCGCCAGATTTATATTATAACTTGTAATTCAGCGCTCGGCGGGGCACATAGCCCGGTGAGTAACTGTTGGTTGCAGTCTGGTTACGTTCCTTATAGTAAAATAAGGATTTTATAGAGAAGTTTGCGACTAAAAATATTATGTTTAATATTCCGCCCTCTAAAAGCACATTTGAACTAGGATGAATATAGTTTGTACGACTTAATGGATCACTCATATAGGAAGATTACACAGCCTTCCATAAAAGTCCTGTGCAATTATTTTGATTGCACGCTAAGATCTTCCATCTAGATTGCAAGCCAATATTTATTCATTTATTCTGCATATAAAAATGAAACTAGCCCGTAGTGTTCAATTAAAAATGGCATAGGTACAACTAAAAATAGTTTTAAAAAATCATACAGGTTTTGTATGCCTTTATTAATCAATTAAGAGTCCAGATGTCGCCAAAATCTTAGCATAACTCGGCTGTTTATGAAAATATATTTGTATGCAGAAGCGGATTAACCAGCAGGCAAAAGAAGCTAGCGCTTTGGGCACCAAAATTTGAGGGGCGTAAAATATCCTGCATTTTTTTTATAATTATTTAGTTTTTAATTATTTGATCATGTTTCATGAAATAGTAAAAGTCTCAAAAACGGTTGCATTTTAAAAAATATCTCACTAAAGTGTAAAAAATAAAAAAAATATATATTTTTTAAATTTACTTCTTTTAAAGTCGTACTAGAAAGTAAAAAATGATTGCAAGAAAAGCAAGGGGTACTGATCAATTTGGATGATCACTTTAGATGAAACGCATATTAAAAAAAAATCTTTACACATTTCAGTGCAGATGAATCATCCGCGATGCACATCGAAAGTGTAAAGTCTATATTCGCCTTTACTAATGAACACATTTTGCCATTGTGCTTACTATTGTATTTCGGTGTATGCTATGAATAAATTTTAGCGCAGGAAGCGATAACAGTTCACTTGTTTATTGTAATGATATTTTTATTGCTGTTATATGCTGCCATTTGGATAAATTTAATAACGTGTTATGCGAAGGAAAACCTTTAATGCACGCAAGAGATAGTACGTGTATATAAAAAGTATAACTATTATAGATATGGCATGACGTCAGGTGTGCGTTATGTGGGTCATTATACATTATAATAGATTATAAAATAACTATGTTTTTTTAGTCGTTATAATATTTCAGAATGTAATAAATTACCTGCTGTTAAGTTTTCATAGAATTGTATTATCTACTGTTTAGCGGGACTTCCAAATGGATGGTTTGCGTCCATGACGTGGGAGAATTTCAATAAGCTGTGAAATCCAGATGCTATAAATGATATAATCGTATCATTTTACGTTCGTTTTTAAAACTAAATTCTGATATCAGCTAAATGAAGATGATAATGTTATTACGAGCCTCGATTCTTGGTACATGAAAGCATTTGTTCTAATACTTGAGGACAATCTATTTTATTATTTAGTATTTCATACAAAAATATTAATGACTGTCATTCTGCGATCTTTCAGGTTAGGTAATGAGAATCAATCAAGTAGGAGGCTTTGTGGTATTCCAAATGACCGGTATAACCCATCTTCCTTAAAGGATAAATACTTAAGAAATCGTCTTTGCACTGCCTCTAATCTGTCGATATAAGTCAAAATAGCTGGGATTCCATATAAGTGAAGCATATTCAAGTTTTTGATCTGACCAAAGAATTAAAAAACAGCCTTAACGTGTTCACGTCAGTAAACCCGGTTGAATTTCTTATTATAAAGCCCAAATTTTTTAAAGTAGATTGCACTAGGTTATTGACATGTATATTAAAAGGTAATTCACTGTCAAAGGTGACCCCCAAGATCTCTTATATGCTTAGGGTGTAATGTATTACCATTTAATTGATAATCTTTTAGTAGTGGACTTTGTTTTCTATAGTAAGACATCACATGGCATTTCTCAACATTTAGTAGAAGATTATTCAATGAGCACTAATCATTCACCTGCAAATCGTTTTTAAATTTTTCGCATTCAAATATGTTTCCTTGCTAATATTTAGTTCAATGGTTTAAGATTTTTTTGTATGCAAAATTTTCTTTATAATCAAAAAATCAAAAATTACGAATATTGCACTGCTTTTAGCAAAACCTCAATGGCGTCATTTATCAATCTAATGAACGAAATTGTAGAAATTCAAAGACAAGTTCTTACAGTTACAGAGATTGTCAAAATTATCAGGTTATTTGGTAATAATGAAATATCTACTCGACAAGTTTCAGTAATATTTCATCAGCATCATCCTAATCGAGAACATTGGCACAGAACTGTTGGTTGTTTGCAAGAACATATGTAATTTTTAAGACAATACCTAAAAGATATAGCTTGAATGATCAGCAATATCCAGACGATGGACTTGTTAGAGTTCCGGAACAACTCAAATGCTGGTATATGGACCATTGCAAGAAGATTAAATTTACCAAAAAATGAAGTATGGAAATGTTTGAAGCGAATAGGTCGAAATATTTGCATACTTTGTTGAGGGCGATTTATTTTTCCATGCTCAGAAACAGAATTATTAACACAAGTCGGCCACGGTAACTGCGTCAGGAGTTGTTCACAAGGTGGAGTCCTATCACCCTTGCTGTGGTCAATGGTGGTCGATGACCTCCTCCATAAGTTGAGTAATTCAGGCTTCAACGTCCAGGGCTATGCAGATGACCTGGTCGTCACTGTGAGAGGCAAAAATGAGGTCATGGTCTCCAACTTCATGCAAATTGCCTTAAACATAATATCCAAATGGTGCTCGTCAAAGGGGCTCAATGTCAATCCGAGCAAAACAATTATTGTCCCGTTCACTAAAGGAGAAAACTCAATCCTAGAGCCCCTATACTGAATGGAACGATTGTAAACTTTTCCAGTGAAGTCAAGTATCTAAGAGCAATCCTGGATCAAAAAGTTACCTGGAATTCACATCTGCAAAGGACTCTTAATAAAGCAACAGCGGCAATATGGACGTGCCGTAGGCTGTTTGGTAAGACTTGGAGTCTAAGCTCGACATTGGTCTTATCTTTCGGTTGTCAGACCTATGGTGACCTGCGTATCATGCGTATGGTGGCCAAAAACAGGGAAAAATAGCACAGGGAAAGTTGCAGAAACTGCAACGTTTTGCCTGCGTAGGGACTACAAGAGCAATGCATTTGTGTCTCACAGCAGCTATGGATGCTATGCTTGACCTATTTCCCTTACACTTGCATGTAAGGAAGGAGGCAGCACTCGGTGCCTTACGACTGTACCAGGCACATACATTTAAACCAGATGATCTGGTTGGTCACATAAAGATTCTGCTGCCAGTTTGACGTGCTAATTGAAAGTCGTCAGACGAGCAAGATAAAGGCACTTCGACTGGAACAAGGGTCACTCATCTGGTATACAGATGGATCTAATATGGCTGAAGGGGTAGGAGTGGGCGTATCAGGGCCTAAATGTAGGCTATCCAAAGCCTTGGTAACACCCCAACCATCTTCCAGGCGGAAATTTACGCTATAGATCTGTTTGCCCAGGATTGTCTAAGTAAAGGCATCCGAAGGGGAAAGATCTATATACTATCAGATAGCCAGGCAGCACTAAAGGTTCTAAGGTCCTACACCTTTGAGTCTAAAATTGCCTGGGAATGTAGACAATCCCTGAAGCAACTGGCCAACAATAAGTACATTGATGTATTTGCATGAGGGAATTGAAGGAAACAAACTTGCTGACAGCCTTGCAAAAAAGGAGCTGAAGCAGCATTCATTGGACCCAAACCGCTTTGTTGCCTGGCTAAGGGACACATAGCGGAGGAGATCCAAGAATGGGAAAAGAACCAGAAAAAACCTTACTGGAGGAATACTCCATGCCAAAGATAAGCGAAAAAGTTTATAATGTATTCGGAAAAGAATGCCACAAGGCCTCTCGAATTTGAAAAGTCCGAATTAACGCTAATTACAGGCCTTCTAACTGGCCACTGCCCCTTGAGATATCATCTCAAGAATATGGGCAAGGCGGTAGACAACAAATGCAGATATTGCGATACTGCAACTGAAACTGCGGAACACATACTTTGTGAATGCAAGATGTTAGTTAGTCCGCACTGGGCTAAAATTCATGAAACAGGCGGAATTAACGGCTGAACTCATAGGGAAATCAGCCCCAGGAAAATCACAAACTTTATCTTGACAAAAACTTCTTGAATAATGCTACCTTTACTGGTGAGACGGCATTTACGAAAAATGATTCCAAAACTTCAGATATTGTGCAGGAGAGAATCCCAACTTTTTGATTAATTGCTGGAAAAAAATTCGTGGAGAGGAACGACAATTATGTTTTGGGTCATTTTTACATGATTTTTGTAGTTTGATCTAAACATGGGTAGTATAGTAGGTATATTGCAATATTTACAAATACACAGTATAAGTAATTCACACATTTTTTCGCATTTTATAATTTAAAATGTGTCTACTTGAATATAAAAAAAAATCATTCTGATATAATTTTTTTACAGTAATAACTTTATATGTTCTTTAAATGTTAAATTTTCATCATGGAAAACATCAGGATTCTTTATGGAATCTGAAAACATTTTCACCATCTATAGCTGGAGAAAGCAGCGGTTTTAGAAACTCTCTACGGTTTTTTGAATAAAACAGTAGTGCTACCGTTTTTTTTTGGTTATTTTTTAAATTATGCGCCTTGGAAAATCTGCAAATAGAATGCCTAGTGTCACCAATATAAAATGACTGTTTCTTTGGTTAAAATATTTTCTGTATAGATAACAGACAATAGTGGCCTGAGGATGCACCCTTGTGGAACACCTGATCAAATTAATTGAACAGAGGACATAGAATTATTGACAGTTACTATCTGACGTTGGTTGCATAAGTACGATTTAAAGACGCTATAACATTTTCATCGAACCAATAAAAAAACCCATGAACTTCAGAAGATGTTAAAAAGCGTGAATCGATGTAGATATTTAATGTTAAATTGTCATAATTTCGTGTCTAGGATCTGCTGCTATTAAGAGAGTGGCCCAAAATTACATGTTGTCTGAGTAACTGTTAAATGTTAATGTATTGATATATATAGATTTTAAACAATGAATATATAACGATTCTCAGACTTTGTTATACCTACCTGTTAAGTAAATACTATGTGATTACCGTGTATCAACGTATTATTAACCCCCCTTCACACCAGCGCATATTTGCACCACTCTACTCCTGCCTTGTATTATTACTGTTACAATTGATACATTGTATAAGACTGTTAAAAAGTTGGTAATGTCAGTATATTTTAATAGTTGTTATTAGTATTATTATTTCGCGATAAGTAAGTAACGGACTACGGATAACAATATTTTATTGTTTTAAATTGCTTTCTAGGTATGAATACAACTTTATGGCTGCACCTACTCAACGAACTTAGGAATTTCAGTTTAATTAGCAATCTCTTGTGTTGCTTATTATGTTTTAATTATTACTGTTTTTAACGTTGAACTCTTAGGTCTCTTATATTAAAATGTGTTTTAAATAGTTAGTATCAGGAAATTATAACGGATTTAGCTGTACAGGGTGTTCCAATAAAAACTACCAGGTGAAACATTTCTGGAAGTACTAGAGATATTTGAGGTCTGTAAAAGTTCATTGCTAGAACATAAATGGCTTTAGTTTTGAATACAAATGGTTTTTTAATATGTTAAGGGGTAAATGGCTCTGCGCTATAAAGAATTTTTTGGATGACAAAACTTAGAAATGTTATCTATGTTAAAGAGAATTTAATTTCAATTAGATTTCGTTATATGGAAAAAAATCGAAAATCCAACCGTTTGCGTTTTCGAGAAATTTGACTTTAAAATATTTAATTCTTGAAAACTAAAATCGCCGTAACTTACTTACATTAGATTTTAGACAATCGTTCGAAACTTTCATCATAGAAAGGTAATGTCAATGATATGGAAAAAAACTTTTTTTGCAATTTTCGATTAAACCGGAAATTAGATTTATTACAATTTTAAAGCTCCCGCTCGCTACGCTCGCTCGCTCGCTCAATAAGCCTTGTATTATGGACTTGATACATAAATAGCTATTTTGCAGAAGTTTTTATTAAACTTGCAATGTTTGTTAGTTTGTTTAGATGAAATCTTGCAATCAAGATTTCGATTAGTTCTAATTAAGCTAGAGCTTTTAAATTTTGGACATGTGTATAAGTTCGGTGACAATACACTTTAACATTTTCATATAAGAAAAAAACAAGATGGCGGCATCAAGATGGCAGACGATTTTACCGTTTATGATCCGATTCGACTTAAAATCGATATCTGGGGGTTTTCGAGATCGCCAATTATGAATTCTTGGTCAAAACCTAGAAATTAAAAATGGCGACGTCAATATGGCGGACGTATTTTGTCAATTATGGTCCAAATCGATCAAAATCTATATCTGGGGGTTTTCTAGGTCGCGGATTATGAATTGTTAGCTAAAATTCAGAAATTCAAAATAGCTGCGCCAATATGGCTAAGGGCTTTTGTCATTTACGTCAAAATCGATATTTAGTTCAAGATGACGATCGACTTTACCGTTTATGATCCGATTCGTCTCAAAATCGATATCTGGGGATTACAGCATATCAAAAGACTAAAAAGTAAAAAATAAAATTATATAAAAAAAATATTTTAAAAAAAACTTTTATTTAAGTGGTATAAAAAGTAGAAAATAAACTTTCAATCTCCTTTACACAGGAAAATCTCGCGACAAGCTTTTATATCATAAAAAAAATGCAACAAAATGATGGTTTGATTTACTTCAAGGTTTATTTTCTACTTTTTAGAGCATTTAACTAAAAGCTTTTTTTAAATATTCTTTTTATTCAATATTGTTTAACAAATGCAATGTCAAGTATGTAAGTGCTTTTTTCTTATTTCAATTTTTTTTCTTTTTGACATACTTTCCCTTGCTAGCTCTATCCGAGTCTACTTTTAAAAAAAAATTATATGACATGAACCCATTATCATCCCATTTTAAACTTTGTATATCATGTAACATTAGTGTAAGCTAGTTCCTAAAATTTTTTGAAAATTTTTGAAATCGCACTTTTTCAAAATTCAGAATTCAGAGATGGCGTGTTGATTTGACACGAAATTATCCTACAATCGATATGAACATATGCAAATACGTACTATTAAATAAGTAATTAATTATTTTCTTTTTTTTTTCAGGTAAGTACACGTTTTCTTTCCCACCACATAGTGGTAAGTCAAAATTATTAGTGTTATTATATCTACCAAATCCTTCATTAAAAATGTAGTGAACAACAGATAATAGAGGCGAACGTCTTTATACACATATTTCGATCTTCATCGATTGCTGATATGGATGACAAATCTGAATGATGTATTCGAGAGATGTGTATGTATAATGATGATCTTAAAATCTACTACAGAATAACGGACGTAGAGACTGCCAAAAACAATAGGCAAACTTGACAAAAATATACAATTGTTCTCTTGAAAATGATTTTAACCTTAAATTCTCAGAAAAGAGACATTCAAAGTTCTAGGTGTGACTTTTGACAAAACTTTTATCTTTCTCTGACCATATTATACAGACTAACGTTGTCCCGACACCTACAGAGCTTTGGAATTTATAATATGTAACATATTTATCCATTTCAAGTTGGAGTATGCCTGCCTTATTTGAAATCCCCTGTCTTTCCAAAAGTCGAGACATAAAAAATGTCACTTTTACTTCGTATAAAACAATATACTATTTTACTCCACATAGAACATACAATTTTTTCCCCAAACGTCGATATGAACTAAAAAAATAATTAATAAACAATTCTTATTATGAATAAAATGCATTAACGTCAGAAATTAATCGTAAACAACTAGCGTGCCTTGCTTGACGTCGTTATGGTTGCTATATAAAGACACAATCTTCTACAATTATTGTAGGAAAAGATTTTATAAACTTTTATAAAAAAATATGTTCTTTGCGCCCAGAAAATATGGCGCATAGACGGTTTTTCTGAAATATAATGAAGGAAATTGCTGTCAGTCAGTAATGGGTATTCATAAAATTGGTCCTATACCTAGAGGGGTAGCATTTCTATTTGAAACTGCCAAATTGGAAGAAATATACAGGACACTGTTTGAGGCGAACATCGGCTACAATGCTTGTTGATGAAGGAGGTGACATTACTTGTTTAAAACGCTACGGAGGGTGGAAATTTAACAGTGTTGCCAAAGGTTACATAGAAAAATTAGTGACTAATAAACTATGAAGATTATATCTAATAAAAATGTTGAAGCTGAAACCACTGGAGAAAATGCACAACTGTCTTTGGATCAATTTACTAAAGGGAGTCGTTCAGAGAAATCCATTGTAAACGTAGAAAACAGGGCCACATCAGCTTCATCTGGCTTCAGTTTTCAAAACGCCACGCTTCAGAATTGTATTTTTTCTCCAAACGTCAGAGAATCGTGACATTTCTTACCCATTTTATGACATTAAAGTTTGACATTTCAGACGGCTGTGCGTTGCCATTAGCACGGAGGTAAAAGTACTTTTTCTTCCGCTCGTGCGGACTTTTAGTTCCGTTGCTAATGGTAACGCATAGCTAAATTTTTTATCTTTATTTTTTACAGCTAATCGATGTTTGAAAAAAATAACTTGTCTTATTCGGAGTAAAAGCCGCTTTTGTGACTCGTTTGTAATTGCTGGACTCACCTCGTTCATCCGGTTAACCTACAGACTCGTCACAAAAGTATCACTTTTACTTCTAATTTTTAATTTAAGAATTTTTCATCGTCGCAGTCACGTTTTGTATATTAAAGAAATGACGTATGACCATTGTCAACTGATTTTTTTAAATTTTGAAACTTCAGTATTTATGTAAATAAGTCTGTCATCGAAAAGAACGGTTTCAATAACTCATGACTTCATTCGTATGCAAACTATTGTATTATTGATGTCTGACAGATGTAAATGAACAAAAATTGTCAGCCAGACAAATTTTTTAAAAAATTATACATTATTTAGTTTTAGTGTTTTGAAAAGTAAATTCATTAAAAATAGCAATAAACAAATTTTTACTAGTCTGGCGGGCGTTACCGTGTTTTTTACATGTTTTCCAACCATTTTTAGCTTTTAAATTTGAAGTGTTCGATGTCGCATCTTTTTATGACATGGAGCTGAGACTATTTGGTTATTGCGGTTGACATATTTGTTGTATAAGTCCCAGGAAATAGAAAATTGTAAACTCAATTTTTAATCGGAACATTTTAAAACATATTTCACACAACGTATCGCTGATCTCTATACATGGATTTATTCTCTATTCACTTTTAAACACGCTGTTTTATGATCTTGTCAAGAACAACTAATGCGTGTTGCCGTTGCAATCTAAAGAGCTCAGTTTGTAGCACATCTTGTATAACTGATTACCCAAATCAAAGAAGCATCTAAAAATAGGCCACGGTTAAACTAATAGTGTTTATGTAACATTGGGAGTTAACCTCAACAATGTCACCTTTCGACAGTAATTAATTGAGTTTGGAAATTGGAGGTACTTAAAAAAGATTTTTTACATTTCTCGTCTAAGAATGTCCCACAAAAATCACAAGTGTGTATATATTTCATACTTTCATAAATAAAATACAGTTATTTTGAGGAGCGTTGATAATCAAAACGCATCTGTACATGTAATTAAGCAGCAATTTTCCCAGTAGGCCTTGTTGACAATTATTTCTAATTGCATACCTATCCCATATCTCATAATAAACTTATATAAATATTTTATACCTCACAACGTGTATTCTATTACTGTTATTAAAGCATTTTCTAGTGTGTATTTAATTCAATTTTATAAATACATTCCAGAGTTTGTTGATTTTACATATTAACATAGTATATTAATATTTTAATCAACGGCTTAATGAAGTCTTCGAAAAGGAAGACTTCTGAACTCTCTTATTGAATGTATTTTCAATTTCTAGTGAATTAAAATGATGAACCTTAATGGATTTATGGCTTGTGGGTGAATAAATATATTAAAATAAATTCTTATGCGGAAGAAAGCATAATCGGGCTCTGGTCGAAAATAAGAAATATTGTACTCGAAAAATCAGTCGAAGTCCTTGGGAAAAGCAAACCTGAGAAGAAAAAAAATTGGTTTGATATCGAGTGGTGGGTGGGTGAGAGAGAGAGAGAGAGAGAGATCCGATAAGGAAATATTTATTATTTTTGGACATAACGTGCTTCGCGAAAGACTCAATATATATTATAACAACATAGTGGGACAATATCAATGCGGCTTTACCTCAGGACACTTATATATCAACCACAGTCACTCGTTAAGGTGAGAATATCCAAGAGAGGGAGGTCCGATAGGGAAATATTTACAGTTTTTTACCATAACTTCTTATTCTAACGCATATATTGCAAACAAACTACAGGATGTCTCACCGGGAACTGAATCGATCGATATAGAGAAAAGTACGCATCAGAAAATTTTAGAAATTTAGATAATTACTAATGTCGGTGTGGCCAATCCAAGTAAAATAATTACAAGTAGCTGGCACTTCCGCTTATACCGGAAGTCGATACCAACTTGCTTATTTCAAATGGAACACCCTATATATTTTAAACCAAGCCGTTTCAGATATATTTGACATTTTATAGAAAATTTGACAGGTGCAACGGTTTGCAAGAACCGTTATAACTTTCTTCGTGCAAAAGATCCTCATTTGCTTCTTGTCACATAAAAAGAACAAAAGGAGAACTACGTTCTACAACTGAAATAAATTCAATAATATCATACCAAGTGTTCCGTTTTCGCGTTACATTTTGTCAACTTCAAACTTGTTTAGGTCAAATGGAACACCCTGTATTTTTTTGCGTCAAGTTGTGTACAATTGAATTCTCTTTTTTCTGATATTAGCATTGTGGGGGTTAAAGTTACAACTTATTGAAATATTTGCGATTTTATTAGAAATTCATGAATTGTTGTGATTATTTCATCAAGATAGCCATGATTAGAAACAATCAGTCATTATCTTATGTCAAAAAATGCCAGTACGTTTAAATTATACCCACGAAGACTTTTTAAATTTGTTTATTATTTATGGAGAATGTGATAAAGTAATATCAAGAACTTGCAGCACATTTGCTACTCGATATCCAGAAAAACGGAAACCGTCACCAAACACTGTAAAACTCATACTGGAAAATTTTAAAAATTATGGGTCTGTCAAGGCAAAAATGCAAAGAAGAAAGCCTATTGTTGATGACGAAAACATTGAAACAGTCATTCTGGGATATTTTCATGCATTTCCAAGGATGTCATTAAGACAAGCTGCTCTGGAATCGGGACTATGCAAGGATTCAATTCACAGAATCTTATTAAAACATTCTTGCAAACCGTTGCACCTGTCAAATTTTCTATAAAATGTCAAATATCTCTGAAACGGCTAGGTTTAGGTATAGGATATGCTACATATTTTCGACTCTATTTGAAATAAGCAAGTTGCTTGTAATTATTTTAGTTGGATTGGCCACACCGATATTAGTAATTATCTAAATTTTCAAAATTTTCTGATGCGTACTTTTCCTTATATCGATCGATTCAGTTCCCGGTGAGACACCTTGTATAAGACTACCTAAGTAGAACTATAACAAGAGTAGTGTTATAAATGTTCACTTAATAATTTTAAACATATGCGAAATAGTTAGATTTAAATTTAGGAAATACGGAAATTGACATGATTTTAAAAATGAAATATAACTATTTTGCAAACAACTGAAATTATTGGGTGAACATTTATAACACTATTCTTGTTATAGTTCTACTTAGGTAGTCTTATAGTTTGTTTCCAATATGTGTGTTAAAATAAGAAGTTATGATCAAGACAGTAAATATTTCGGACCTCTCTTTCTTGAAAGTTCTCACCTTAAGACAATTAGTATAAAAAAACATAACAATTTAACATTGATACTTATAGTCCAAGTAGGAATAAACTGAGACAAAAGAAACGAAACAAAAACTTTACGACATAATTATTATCGCCGCGGGCCATGGCGCTAAGTTGAAGTAATTAGATCCCAGTAAATAAAAAACGCAACAAAAACTTTACAACATAATTATATCGCCGCGGGCCATGGCGCCAAGCCTGACATCAAATAACGACCCGAGACCCGACGCACATTAAAAACCTATAAAGATAAGCGAGTCAATTTGCGAACATCACTAAAAAAGAGTACCGTTATTTTAATGAGGTCGTAACGTTTTTGTTGGGTTTCTTATGTCTCAGGATTTGCCTACTATACCATGTATTTGTGGATTTTAAGGTTGCATATGATAGCGTAAACAGCGCAGTGATAGAGTTCGCAATACCAGCTGAGCTTGTGAAACTCACAAAAATGGCAATGGCCAATGTCAGATCGTGCGTAAGAATTCAGGGAGAAGACTCTGCATTCTTTGACATAATAAACGGCCCTAGTCAAGGAGACGCGCTGGTGTGCCTCATATTTAATATTGCCTTAGAAAAGGCAGTCAGCGTCAGACAGATCGATGTCAGAGCGAACGGGACATATACATAGATTAGTACAGATCCTTAAATACGCAGATGATCGGGGCGTTGTAGGTCAAAGCAAACGTGATGTAGAACAGTGTTTTATATCTCTGGCAGAGGCAACTGAAGAAAATGGTTTGGAGGTAAACCAGGAAAAAAAACAATCGCAAAGTCTTTGAACATGTCAACCAGTTCACTTATAGTCCAAGTAAGGACTTCCCGAGACATAAAAAACGCAACAAAAACTTTACGACATAGTTATTATCGCCGCAGGCCACGGCGGTACGTCTGCATCAAACGACTCGACGCACATTAAGAACCTATAAAGGTAAGCGACATGATTTGCGGTCGAGGTAGCACAAAGAGTAATGGTATTTTAATCAGGACGTAAAATTTTGTTGCGTTTTTTATGTATCGGGAACTTATTACTTGAACTATACCTTGGCTGTCTGGTAAGCACAACAAATACAAACACTTCTGAAATCCAAATCAAGAATTAACATCGCTCACCGAGCTCTCTACAGCCTATCCTACGTACGGGGCTGAAACTTGGACACTCGCACAAAGTAACGAAACACTCTTGGATATTTTTGAGAGGAAATTTCTTAGGAAAATCCTTGGATCTATAAATGAGGAAGGACTGTGGCGCGGAAAGTACAATTTCAAATTATACTAGACTTAGAAAGACCCAGACATCGTCACATTCATAAAAGATTAAGATGGGCAGGACATCTAGTTAGAATGCCAGATAACGACATCACAAAACGACTCACTATGAATATTCCAGAAGGTAGGAGAAGCAGAGGTCGACCTCGTGCAAGATGGATAGATGGACGGATGGAGTCGAAAAGGACCTTGAAATCCTAAGGGGCTAGGAACAGAACAGAATGGGGGCGAATATTAGAGTAGGCAAAAATCTGCCAAGGCTTTTCGAGCCAAAAAAGCAGTTGAATACTTCCTTGCGTATTTTCATAAAATAATAGAAAACATAGTGTATATTTTATTGTAATAACTCATTACCAAACATCTCACTCACAACCTCCTTATCTTTACAAGATATTATATTTTTTAGAGATTTCCACATCATTTTTGAGTTGCCTCTAGAAAGATCAATCTTATCCTTAAAGTACCTACATTTCTCTGTTCTAATAACGTCTAGTACTTTGTTTCGTTTCAACTTATAGATCTTCCAATCATTTTGATTATTTGTTGTTTTATATATTTTATAACTTTGGTCTCCTTGCTTTATGGCTTCAAGAACTTTATCATTAAACCATCATTTGCCTCTCGTATGTACTATAACTTCCTTCTTAGGCTTGAATTCATCTACAGTTTTTTCAAATTCGTCAAGAATAATCATATTTCTGATTAATATAATATCGTTAACTCTATAGTCAAAATTGCCTACAACTTTATTCATTTCTGCTTGAAACAAGACCACATCTTTAAGTTTACTTCTAATTGTACAGATTTTATTTTAGAAGGACTTACTTCTATATATAATGTTATGATCGCTTATATTTAGCTCATCTAAAACTGCTACTTCAATACCATCTTACATTATTTACATTTTTTAAGCGATTGCAATGTCCTAGGTTAGAGTTTCCATTAATATTAAAATATAATGTTGTGGTCATAAAAACACACATCTTCTACGACTTCTACATTTCTAATATCCACATCAGAATTCTTCTCTTCTTCTTCTTTAGCCCGTTCTCGTACACTCCTGGACATAGGCCTCCTCCATACTTTTCCAACGGCATCTATCTTGAGCACTCAATATCCAATTTCTGCCGGCTCGCCTTTGGATATCGTCTCTCCATCTTGTGTGGGATCAGAATTAGCCATAATTAATTCTGGTAATATTTTGGTTCTAAGGCTTTCGCGAAGCTGATGATCTGGTCTTCTTCTTCTTCGCTTCAGAAGAAGACCACGACAAGATGGTCGAAACGTCAAGTATGCAAAACGATCAACACGGAAGAGAACCCGGAAACCTAACTATGGATCAATCCTGGTAATGTTTCTCTTTGAGCAGTTACTGTAGTTATTCTTCAGTTATTTTCGATATAGACAGAAAAGATGTCTTTAATTGTGACCACAAAATTTGATCTATATTATTCTACTGACTTTATTTATCTACTTGAGTAGTTCTAATGAGTGAATGATTGCAATAATGAGATATTAAATATCAGTCAGTATTCCATAATCTGTCTTTAATGTAAACACTTATTAACTGTCACATTATTACTCCAGTTAAGTAATTTATTGTTTCAAATGAAAAATCTCGGTTATAATTATTCCGCAACCCACCACCTACAAAGCGGCTGTCTACCTGAGTTGGCACGCTTTCCTAACAAAACCACAAAAGCAATTGAAAAATGCTGTATCATAACAATTTAAAAAGAAATCTAATACAGTTCCATTCAGGTGCTGGACCTAAAATAAAGTCACAATAGCACTCATACGTGAAGGCAGAGAATGGACTGGGGCGTGGGCCGTCCAAAGATTTATAAATTTGTCATAAATAATGCACGATCGCCATGGGACATCGAGGACACTATTAGTATAGCGATGTAGGGAATTGATTTATCATGGCGGACGACGGGGTGTCTCGAGAACATTACATTCATATTAATATACAGTTTCATTTTAATATTGTCACCAAGTATTTATAGCGCCATTTGAATATTTGTTTTGTCTGAGGTGATGCACTACGGAGATTTAAATAATTGAATTTATAAAACGAGGTGTGGTGTTTTATCGCAACGGGGGTGGACGCCGGACCATGCCAGGCAACACCATGCCTGTGATTTCTCATATATTTGAATTCTGATGTTTACATGGCGGGACGTTCTTCATTTCGACCATTATTTTTCAATGTTTGAGTTGCAAATGCCTTGTAGCAAGGCAAGGAACATGGTTCAGCTACATCCCTCTAAGAAAGCTAATGTAATTGCAAGAAAATGCGTTGATCCCCTGTGAAAATTATTTTGAAAAAAATGGGATACTGTTTTTCAAAGAAATGACTGAAAATTTCTAATCTTCTTTTAATCCAGGCATTCCAGGCATTAGAAGCCATATAGGGTCCTTACCTGGAAAAATCCATGATAGTTCCGGAAACTTTACGTTTTTTTGAAGCGTTTATTCAGAATTTTTAACTTGCCACCAAAAATTCACCCCGCAACCCCCCTCCAATTTTGAGAAAAAGACACAAAAATAGTTTGTTGTTTTTTTAATCGGTTTTTTTTATAGAAAAAATATCCAGGCTTTTAGCCGCGTGGGTGAACGCGCGGTGGCAATCGCGATTAATCACACAGGTATCGCACCACCGGTACTGTCGGAGGAAATGGTTGTATGTCCTCGTTTTTTCAATGTGTAACTCCCTTCCGCACATGCATCTGGCTTCTAGAATTGGGGGTTATCTAATTTCTATATGGTGTTTATTTATTTATTTGCAACAAAAAAAGTCTTTTGACATTTTAACTACTCACATCGTTTACATTTTTCCAGTATGAGTTAAAGATTGAAATTTTGAAATTTATGGTAAAATCAAACGAAAGTCAGTTGCAACATGATTTTATAGTTCTTAGCCTAGTTTTGCCCAAGTCTAACTGAATATAAAAATGAATAAAATAAAGAATAGAGATGCATTTGTTGTTTGCATTATGTATTTAATTTATAAAAAGAAAAAAAAACATTTACAAATTATCAGCACTGTTTGCGAGGATGTAGAGGGACTGATCATAAGTTACAAAACAGATTTTTTGCTTTAATTGGCGATATTCTTCAGCTGCAGAAACGAAGGATGTATATGTATATACTGTATCATAATTGCTGGCAGGAGAATTAATAAATTACAAACATTTGACAAAAGTTTTGTTATAAGGAAGATGATTTATCATTTCTTCCATGAAGCCACTCCAACCAGGTATTCCAGGAATATCAGCATGTTTCCCAGCAACCATATTAAATCAGAACTTGAAGGTAAATCTTGTTTTGATTTTTTCGACATTCACAATTTTCACACTTGTTAAACGTGATTCTTGTGTTTTCTCGAACGATCTCAAGGGAACGACACCAAACTTTCCAACTTCAGTGGCAGAAGGTCTTTTGGTCCATCTGACAACGCGCCAGTCAGGATAAATCGCACTTTTAGAGGTGATTCACTGAATGCCAGCCATAGCATGGAATGTCTGGAACCCATCAGGTGTTTGCGTATTAAAATCAGGATTATCATACACGGATTGGGAGAAAGAATCTCTGCTTATTTCCAAGGGGTCACGCATTATAGAAGACAGTTCAGAAGTATTCGCTTCGGCGTAAGCAGCACAAAAGCCGAGAGATGCGAGAGAATCGATTAATCGCCCCGATCCGAAGTTTTTATAGATGAAAGTTGAGACGCCAATTTGTACGGGAGAAAGAAAAGATCTGGGGCTAGCGGCTGAAATTATGCAGTGCGCCAAAGATGTGCGTTTTATCTTCAACTTACCCATATTTCTTTCCTTATGAGTTAAGATCACACGCTCTAAAAAAGTACTGAGAGTTTCAGGAACATCGCGGAAAAAGTTGTTAGAAGGACTAGGGAGGATACTCTTGTGTGTCATGAACTGTACTCCTGATGTTCTCAAAAATTATGGTAACTGCTGATTGGACGATGCGCTTTCGTTCTTTTTGCTCATCTTCACATTTTTTCCCGTAAAATACATCAGGCAGAATGTTTTTTTCTGAGCTAACAAGTTTGTTGGGAGTTTGTGAAATAACAATGCCTTCGGAGGTCCTTTAGATTTGGGTTTTGGAAAATTAAAAGACACCGTAGATCTGTGGCGCACACGAAATTCAAAAAAAAAAGGTAAAAAAAAACTAGCGATGTTTATTGTCGTTGAATGGTCAAAGAGGCATTTGGGGCAAACCTTTTTTCTCAATAAAGGTCACTTATGAATGCGCTTTTTCTGCTATTACCTAAAATTTCCTGAAAATTTAATCGTATAGGTTTCATTTTAAAGAGAAATTAAATCAAGACAAGTTTTGTTCCGTGAAAGTTTTTTCTAAAACCAACAAAAAGGAAGTTATGAGAAATTAACCGCCAATTTTCGTAAATTCGTTGATATTAACAGGTATTCTTTAGCTAGTATGAGTGGAACAATTCGACCATATACAGGGTGTTGCATCATGAGAGGGACATAGCTTAATAGGAGGTAGAGAACATCAGTGGTAACCGGAACCTCCCATAGAAATGTCTCATTGGGCCTTCATTACGAAGTTACAGGGTGTTAAATAATTTTTGGCCAAACCTGTTTTTTGTCATAACTTTGACAGGGAATGAAATAGCGGATTCATATTTGGTACGGCTAATGTACTAACGAGCCCCAAGAGGTACATGTATAAAAAAAAATATATCCAGGTCCGGACTCACTATAATTTATGTTTCTTCTTTGCATCAATAAAACATCACCCTGTATATATTTTTTTGAAATTTCGATACGATATTCGAAAAGAGCAAGAAAAAACAAACAAAATGGCCTATTTCATTTTTTTGTTACACCTTCGTGGTTATTTAAATACGTTGTTAAATGTGCAAGAAAATGGATTACAGAACCCTATTAAATGAGAGGCACGTGAAATAAATAGTTTTATAACTAGAATTTGCAAAAATTCTATTGAGCCTAGGTGGTCTGGGTGAATCCTAATTCCGGCACGTTTTAAAGGTTCATTTTGGTAAAAAACTGTGGTCCTAATAAGTAATCGGGTATGAAATAACAAAATTTTTAATCAATCACAGTAGGCTTGTTCAGTAGGCCTAAGCAACCAGTTACTTTGATCAAGAAAATCATCAACATTTTATACTTAATAAAAATTGGAAAAGAGAACAAACTAAAATCTAAATAAATAAAATATTTTCCATTCAATTAACAATAAATAACAAAACAATAACTAAATATGTTTAAAAATAAAACGTAATTGACACTAAAGTAAATTTTCGAAATGTCCTCCCCCACATTCTGTGCATTTTCTTGCGCGTTTAGAAAGGTCACCAATTGCTCAACGTATCATTTCTGGATTATTCCGTATTTCGTCGCAGGTTGTAACGATGCGCTGGATTAAATGTTGTCTACTTTCAATTTCAATGCTATAAACCTCGTTTTTTAAGTGGCCCCATAAAAAGTAATCACAAGGGTTACAATCAGGAGATCTTGGTGGCCATTCATGTGGACCCCCGCGTCCAATCCATCTATTAGGATACACATTGTTTAAGTGTTCTCTTACTTGAAGGTTAAAATGTGGTGGGGCCCCATCATGCTGAAACAACATGCCTCTTATACCGATATTTTCTAACATATTCGGTCAAATGTTTTGAAGAAAATCAAAGTAAATTTCACCATTCAATCTTTCTTCAAAAAAATGTGGCCCTATCAAATGTCTATTCACAAGTCCGACCCAAACATTTACAGAAAACCTGTGTTGCGAACGGCGTTGGCGTACCGCATGTGGGTTTTCCTGTGCCCATTTATGATTATTTCGTGAATTGTTTACTCCATCCCTTGTAAATTGTGCCTCATCCGTAAATAAGGTTCTGTAAATGACTGGGCGATGGTTAGACAACCAATGACAAAATGCCAGGCGGGGGATATCGTCGCCTTGTTGAAGACGCTGTACCTGCTGGATATGATATGGATGGTAACGTTCTCTTTTTAGGGTTCTCCATACTCGCCAATGAGGAATACCAGTTGCCAAACTGATTCGTCTAGTGCTCATATTTGGGTTTTCTTGAACTACGTTTATAATATTGTTTTGTTCCTGCACACCTTGTTGTAAAACACGCTCCACAACTGCAGAAGTAGGAAACTTTCCGTGTTGTCTTGCATACTGGAACACCGTACTAAAGGTTTTATGATTAGGGCATCGACGACCAGGAAAACGCAGCCGATATTCTCTTTCCGCCGACCTACCATTTCCATTACAGAAACCATAGATGAATATTATGTCAGCATATTCCACGTTTGTAAATTTTACTGGCATAGTTAAAATATTTTCACAAGTTTTCACTAACTAAATGCGGATTATTGACACATTAAATTACTAACAAACAATTATTCAACTGTTTAGGAGATTTCTTTTTATTATCTGTCACTTTGAACAAGCCTACTGTGATTGATTAAAAATTTTGTTATTTCATACCCGATTACTTATTAGGACCACAGTTTTTTACCAAAATGGACCTTTAAAACGTGCCGGAATTAGGATTCACCCAGGCCACCTAGGCTCAATAGAATTTTTGCAAATTTTAGTTATAAAACTATTTATTTCACGTGCCTCTCATTTAATAGGGTTCTGTAATCCATTTTCTTGCACATTTAGCAACGTATTTAAATAACCACGAAGGTGTAACAAAAAAATGAAATAGGCCATTTTGTTTGTTTTTTCTTGCTCTTTTCGAATATCGTATCGAAATTTCAAAAAAATATATACAGGGTGATGTTTTATTGATGCAAAGAAGAAACATAAATTATAGTGAGTCCGGACCTGGATATATTTTTTTTTATACGTGTACCTCTTGGGGCTCGTTAGTACATTAGCCGTACCAAATATGAATCCGTTATTTCATTCCCTGTCAAAGTTATGACAAAAAACAGGTTTGGCCAAAAATTATTTAACACCCTGTAACTTCGTAATGAAGGCCCAATGAGACATTTCTATGGGAGGTTCCGGTTACCACTGATGTTCTCTACCTCCTATTAAGCTATGTCCCTCTCATGATGCAACACCCTGTATTTAAATTATACAGTTTTTCAACAGTTTCTCTAAAAAAAAAAAATTGTCCGTCGTGTACTATAACACTAAATGCATATATAGCCCCTATGAACCCCTATTATAAGAGTAGTAGTAGGAGGTAGCTGGTCAGTTGCATACCTGCTCCAGCTAAAACTTCAAATGCAGCTTCGTTTTCAGTCGATTAAGGCTTTAAAAAAATGATGGAGCGTTCAAGTGGGACAAAATCATCCGGAGGTAAAATACCCTCCCGATCGGATCTCCGGGGGAGGGTGCCCACAGGGACACCTCATCAAATGTCGAAAAAACACCGGCAAGTTAAATCCAACAAAACTAATTCTTTCATCTACGGCGCTTGGAATGTTCGTACTTTGAACGACAGCACTCGCACCGATCGGCCTGAAAGAAGAACTGCTCTAATAGATAGAGAACTTCACCGACTCAATGTTGACGTTGCAGCTCTCAGCGAAACTCGATTTTTGGAGGAAGGCTCTCTCACAGAAAAGTACTACACCTTCTATTGGAAAGGTCTTCCCACCAATTCAAGAAGACAACATGGAGTAGGATTTGCCGTTCGGAATCAACTTATATCCAACTTAACACAAGTACCGCAAGGCCTATCCGAGCGTCTAATGGTGCTACGCTATGAGCTATCAGATGGCAACGCGGTAAATTTAATAAGTGCCTACGCTCCCACTCTGGATGCCAGTCACGAAACCAAGGAAAGCTTCTATCAACAGCTGGAAGAAACCCTCTGTAGAATACCTAAAACGGAACGACTCGTTATTCTTGGCGATTTTAACGCTAGAGTAGGGAGAGATGCAGACACCTGGCCAGGCATTATAGGCAAGAACGGTTTGGGCAACATGAATGCTAACGGTCAACTACTCCTAACTAAATGCGCCGAACATGATCTAGTTATAACAAACACCATTTTCCGACAAAAGGATAAATTTAAAGGCACCTGGCGTCACCCCAGATCAGGTCACTGGCATCTACTGGACTATGTTATCGTACGTAGGAAGCACCTCAAGGACGTCCAAATTACAAAGGCGCGCATTGATAGCGAATGTTGGACCGATCATCGTCCTGTTGTCTCTAAAATAAAAATTGTTATGAGACCCAAACACCGAAGAACTCAAGTAAAACGTAGACTCCGTCTCTGTATTAGTAAATTGCGTGACCAACAAACCGTCGAACAGCTAAAGCAAAAAGTTCAAGAGAATTTGAGTGCACTAGAAGAAACCAATTCTGTAGATGTCGCTGCTACCTGGACACAAATTAAAGACAGTTTAAAAAGTGCGAGTGAGGAAATTCTTGGCACTGCAGCAAGTAAAAAACAGGAGGACTGGTTCAATGATAATGAAGCTTTTATACAAGAACTTCTTGACCGCAAACATATTGCCTTCCAAAACGCTATCAACCACCCCAACGACTTATCAAAAGCAGAAGCTTTTACCCAATCTAAGTATGAAACGCAACGCGAAATCAGAAGAATAAAGAACGAGTGGTGGGCAAGCAAGGCCAGAGAAATTCAAAGGTACGCCGATTCACACGACTACAGGAATTTCTTTCAAGGAGTAAAAGCAGTGTACGGCCCCAGTCGGAAAAATATGTGCCCTATTAAAGATTTAAATGGAAATCTCCTCAAAGAAGACCAGGAAATAAGAGCCCGATGGAAAGAACACTACTCGGACATTCTTAACCAGCAAAGTCAAGCCGATCACGATATTATAAATCTTATCCCTCAATATGACACGTTCGAAGACTTAGATAAACCACTAACAACGGAAGAGATCTTAACCGCCATTGGGCAGCTAAAAAATAACAAATCTCCCGGCGCCGACTCACTCCCAGCTGAGATCTTTAAAGCTGTGTCGTCAGAGCTCATACCCTACCTCAAAAAACTGTTTGATGTCGTGTGGGAAAGTGGTCAAGCTCCGCAGGAGTTTCGTGATACACTTTTAATCAACCTCTTCAAAAACAAAGGGAGCGCTGCGGACTGTGGAAATTACAGGGGTATAGCTCTCCTGGCTGTTGGAGGGAAGATACTCACTAAAGCGATGGCAAATAGGCTAACACCTGTTATGGAAAAGCTACTTCCTGAAACACAGAGTGGCTTTAGACCAAACCGAGGCACATCGGATTTAATCTTCACACTTAAACAGCTTCAAGAAAAAGCACTCGAACATCAAGGAGAAATTCACATGGCCTTCATTGATTTAACCAAGGCGTTTGACTCGGTGGACAGGGAAGTGCTCTGGAAAATTATGTTCCGCTTAGGTATCCCTAAAAAATTTGTGGAAGTATGTCGCAGTCTACATACAAACAACAACGCCCAGGTTATGTATAATAATGAGGCAACCGAACCTTTCCAAACCCTCACTGGAGTTAGGCAGGGATGTGTCCTGGCACCCCTACTCTTTAATTTGTTTACTACTGCTCTAACAATTATTGTTGACAACAAACTGACAGTCAGAGGAATAGGTCTCAGATACCGTTTTGATGGCGGTCTCTTTAACATAGGGCGCTTTAGAGCTTTCACGAAGACACGCACACGGTTCATTTGTGATCTCCAGTATGCGGATGACTGTGCACTTTTAGCCTCTACGCCGGAAGAGCTTCAAGAACTTTTAGATGTGTATGCCCAGAGCTATGATTCCTTGGGACTTAAAATCAACATTGGAAAGACTAAGATTATGTCAACTCCTCATCAAGTGAACCAAATAGACATTACACTTAACGGAAATTCTCTTGAAGTGGTGGATCAGTTCAATTACTTAGGCAACGTTGTTAATGACAAAGCAAACATGGACAGCGAGATTCGCAATAGAATTAACGCTGCATCTAGAGCACTCTGGGGACTTAGAGAGAGAGTATTTGACAACCACGACCTTGCTTTGTCAACGAAAATGGCTGTCTACAGAGCAGTTGTCATTCCAACACTGCTATACGGATGTGAAAGCTGGGTCACTTACCGTCGTCATGTGAAAGAATTAGAACGTTTTCAGCAAAGACACCTCAGAAGTATGATGAAAATCCGTTGGTTCCATCACATATCAAACGTGGAAGTACTCAGGAGAGCGAACAACCTTCCAATTGAGGTGCTTATTTCAAGAGCACGCCTAAGATGGGCAGGTCACATCCATCGTATGCATGATAACCGCCTTCCTAAATGTACACTTTATGGTGAATTGCTAAGCGGTAGAAGAAGGCGTGGCGGTCAACGAAAGAGGTTCAAAGACGCTCTCCATGAAAATCTAAAATCCTGCGGTATTGCAGACGAGCAATGGGAACAACTTGCAGCGGACAGAACCGAATGGCGAGGGGTTGTGGCCAGCTATCAAGGAAATGTTGCTGCAAGAAGGCCGAATCCAAGACCTAACCAGGTCTATGTTTGTCCTGACTGCGGTCGACATGTGCTCTCCCGAATTGGCCTCTATAGCCATAGTCGTGTGCACCGTAGATGAATGGGAATTACAATAGACTACACCTTTTACTTGTTTTTTATTGTACACAATTTATCGACTGTAACATTTTTATACTCGGACTCGAGTAACGGCTAATAATAATAAAAAGTAGGAGGTTAACGCAAAATGTTGCATATTTGATAAATTATTGAAAAAATAACAATTAAATAAAAATTGTTGCATTTGAAATATTGGATCTTTTTTCTCTGTACCGGATTTTGCCCTCTTGAGGGGTGGTTTGAAGGGCTAAATAAAAAACTGTTTTCCATCAATATATATTGTTATTAGATATATTAATGAACTCATCCAAGAGATTGGAAGACAGAAACTATGGATTTGGACCCAATTTAGGCGATTGTGAATTTGGAAATTTTGGCGAATGTTTTGTATGAGTAACATTAAAATGGTGCATACAATTGTCTGCCATGTTGTTTCTGAAAAATAGTACATCTAAATGAACAATTTCCGCCAAGTTTGGTAAAGGAGCTTTCCAGTTTTTATTGGCCCATTTTTTAACTTTGCGCACGCGCAAGTCTGCTATCTCTTCCATTTATATTTTTGCCATGTCAAATATGTATAGTAAGTGTTACCGAGCATTTCGATTGGGAGTCTAATAAAAGAAAGTGTCTATTTTGCCGATACTCTCAGTCTACCTAGCGGAAGGCGGGAGGGACCTTCACTACCAAATTAGACCCCGCTCTTAGAATATTATTATTATCACACAATTTAACTACTTTATTATCATCACCCTGTAGTGACAGACATCTCTCGAAGTTTTGTATGATATTAAAAACTTCTGCATATAATAATTTAGATGATTGAATGGCCATAACGAGACCGTTAATGAAGAGCAAAAACAATAATGGACCTAAATTACTTCCTTGTGTAACACCACGCGTTACTGCTACGGCAATGATATGCGTCTCGTGGTGTCAATATATTGTATTCTTTCAGATAAATAAGAGTTGAAAAACATTATTTGTTTATTGGAGGCACTGTAACCATTTAACTTACGAAGTAAGGTGAGTGATCCACCTGACCAATACTTTTTGACATGTATGTATATAACATCACTTGCTTTTTATCATTTAGTACGTTAGAAACATATTTTCTTTCATAAATCCATGTTGTTCTACTGCAATATAGTGTGATACGTCAATGTACAAATAAAATGCGAAAATAGATTCGAACAATTTGGCGATATTGCAAATCATTCCAGTGAGTCGATAATTTTCTGTCTGACACTTTTCACCTGTTTTGAATGTATTTAATCATTTTCATTTATTAGAAAATGTGTCAGATTTGAGTTAAATATTATAGATATAACAGAGGGGTCTAATGAAACTTGAAATACAGTTCTTTACAATAAAGACTGGTACTAAATATGGACCCATGGTTAATTTGGGCTTGAGCTTAAATCCATAATAATTCCTAGAAAATTTGTTTAATACTAAGAGTGCGTTTGCGGTGTTGCGAGATATTTCAATTTCGGCTTAATAAATATCCGTTTACCAGCATCTGTTTTTGTTTTAGTTGTTTAAATCGCATGTAATTAGGTTACAAATTGATTGCATTTTAAATTCATGATCGTGTTGATGGAAGAATACCGCCATTATTGTATCCAGTAATTTAACCATAAATATCTTATATACTATCCGATTTTACATCTATAAATAATTTACTTTAAAATTTACGACACGCATTTAATGACTGAATTCTCTTAAAGTTGATCATTATCGTGGATGTTCTCAATTTTTTAAACTAACATAAATAAGTGTTCAGTGTAATGCTAAATTAAATTTCAAGGTTCATAAAGTTAATAACCTGGAATTTGTTAATAAATAATGTGGTTTAAGTAGAAAATACATCATGCTCGTGATTTTTTGTACATTTTTATTAAAAAAGTTTCCAAACCATAGCATTAAATTTATTGAAATTTCAACCGCAGTCGCGAGATAAACGATTTACTAACCGATTTTCAGTGTCCCATCAGAAATAGAAGAGAAAGGGACTAAAAATACTGTGATGTAAATACTCGTAGAGGGCGAGCGTAGGTGCGTCTTTACTATGTACATACTTCGGTATGCGATGTAAAACAACGACAGGCGCAGTTAGTACTTGGATGGGTGACCATTCCAACGAAAACCGCGTTCTCGCCTCACACATCTTCCAGCGGCTTGTATATCAGTGTATGCGCGGAAGCTATACAACCTTAGGCGAGGGTTGTATAGGAGATATACCATCCTTCGGAGGGGATATACAGCCGTCGGTCCCTTGTCTATTAAATGTTAGGCAAGTAAAAGATCCCTACTCTTCTTAAGGGAAGAGGTTCGGCAAAATTCCTGGTTGGGGGTAGCTCGTCTACAGGCGTCGGTGTTAGGCCTCAGTAGCGGAAATAGGCCGACGTTAAAAAAATGTATATAAAAAAAAAAAACTCGTAGAAGTAGACGAAACAAGTTGTGAGATGTGGACCACAAGTATGGAAGTGCGTGTGTTGAAGAGTTCCATACATATAATAATATACATGTGCCAGCACTTCATAGACATGTTTAGGCCACTGTACCTTGAGTGAGATTTTTTTAAAGCTTAGATATAACAATTGTCTAATGGGAAGTAGAATGCAAATATATAATCCTAATTTGAAGTATATTGGATAAACGAAGCATCTAATTACAACTAGATTCAAGAAACATATGTCCCATTTCAAATATGGACAAACTGAGTAGTTTCGTACTACCCATGCAATATGAAAATGGTACTTGGTATGTAGTGAGTGCTCGTGAACATACAATTTTTACAGTATAGTTATTTTAATTAGACTTTCCACAGTTGTGTTTTTCTGAACAACAGTTTGTTTCTAAGCCTGCTTTGCTGCTCTTCCTGTAGCTACCTATAGATCATATAAAATAAGTTCTTTCAAATGTTGATAGGGGGGCACTAGTGTAGAACCTAGCCCTTTTGCTGTTACGGGTCCTTAGTGAGGTTATGTTGAATGGAAACGCGATGGTAGAAGTGAGATTAACGATTGGGAACCAGGGCAATAGTTAGGTTATGTTGAGACGGGGGCACTAGTGTAGAACCTAACCTTATGTCACGTGATGGAATGAGGTTATGCTATTACGGTGGCCATTTCACAGCACAGAGGCCTTTGACGGCGCGTGGAAACCGCGGCGTGGGAGCGGAGTGCACTATGTCGAAACAGGACCCACTAGTGAGGTTGGAACAGTTTGAATTTTCCGCGTAGGCCGGCTGGGGGCACACAGAACAAGGGACACACGAGCACGGGGGCACATTAAACGAGGGCCCCACTGACCACGTTCTCGTTTGGATTTCTCGCGATCGGTAATTTTCCCCGGTCGGTAATGCGGTTTTCCCGCGGTCGGTAATGCAGATTACACGATTTGAATTTTCCGCCATAAAAAGAGGCGTGGCTTCGTGCTCTCTGATTGGTTGAAAAGTTGAGTGGTGGGGGTTCGTGGGTAGAGTGGTGGGGGTGGGCTCAAGTGCCGGATTACCTACTATTCTGGCTAGGAAACTTGCCGTTGAAAATTATAAATACTATCCGATGAAGAAAAGTTCCTTTATTATGAAAAAATACGTGCTAAAACAAGAGCTGTGCCGAGCATTAAGCGCTCAAAAAAGGGCTTTTATTTTTCGAGCATCAAGCACTGCTAATAGTAAACTGCTTGCGATTACTATGCATTTTGGAAAAGTTCTTTAAATTCCCGAGCACTAAGCTCTTTTTAAAAAATTAAGTAATATAGTATATGCTCAGGTTAGAACTTCATGAATTTAAATGGTATTTACAAAAATTATGTGGAAATCTCTAAAAAATATAATATCTTGTAAAGATAAGGAGGTTGTGAGTGAGATAATGTTTTGTAACGAGTTGTTAGACGATATGAATGCTATTGTAGAAAGATTTAATGAGTTTTATATAAATAGTGTGAGTGAAATAGTCAATGGTATACCTAGAAATAATAGACTATACCAAATTTTTTTCTTGTGTCAAATTATTGCAAAAAACGAGCTTAAAAATATAATAATCCTTTCATTAGCAAGCAAAGGTAGTCCAGATGGCATTGTCATGTTTATTTACAAAGATGTTTTCCATGTATTGGCTGGTCCTATACTAAATTTCATTAATACCTCGCTGTAAATTGGTTTTGTTCCTGATGCATTTAAAATCTCAACCATTGTTGTATTGAGAAAAGTTGCTAAAATCGTTAAAGCTGAAGAATTTCGCCCAATAAATATGCTTTCAGCATTTGACGAAATTCTGACAAAAGTTGTATAGGTACAAATCTTAGAGTTTGTGAAGGAAAACAGATTACAAGCAAAGTAACTGGTATAATCTTCCTGGATCTTAATAGAGCTTTTGAAACCGTAGGGAATGGTACATATGTGGATAAGTAACTATTTGAGTGGTAGAATGCAAAAAGTAAAGCATGATGAGTATGTATCTAGTACAAAGAGTATAAATGTTGGAATACCGCAAGGAAGTATTTTAGGTCCGCTTTTATTTATTTTATATATTGCCGACATTGCAACTCTGTTTAATAACTGGGGTTATCACTTACTTGCAGATGATGCAGTTATCTATATAACATAGGAAAATTTGGTGAGTTGAATGGATGAGGTCTTAAAAGAAGTTAGTGACTGGTTAGAAATAAATAAATTGAAGCTAAATGTATCTAAAACAAGAGGTATGATTGTTGGAAAAAATAAATTTAAAGATGAAATAGGACAGGACGCATTAGAATTTAGAGTTTGTGCTGAAGCACTCATCATCTAATGTTTGTTATCAATAAATGTCTTTTAAATTCTACCTGTCCTTCTAGTTTGAAAATAGCTAATGTCATCCCTATTTCCAAGAACAATTCATCGTCTGTATTTTCACATTATAAACCTATAAGCATACTACCCACCTTATCTAAAATTCTTAAAAATATAGTCCACGAGCAGTTGAATTTTTATTATTCAACGAGATCTTTCCACCCACACAATCTGGCTTTCGACCACACTTTAGTACAACTACTGCGCTGTTAAGTGTGACTGACGATTTATTAAGAGCATTTGATGATAACAAAAGTACTTGCTTAATTCTCTTAGACTTTAGTAAAATCATGCCATACTGTGTACAAAGTTCCGCTTTTTGGGCTTAGCCCAAGCAGCCGCACTATTTTTTCAAAATTATTTAACTGAAAGAAAACAAAAAGTAGTGATAAACAATTGTTTTTCGGAGTCTATCGTTTTCTCCTTTCAATAACCGTAATCTATTACTATCTCTTAGTTCACAGCAAATGATTCTTGGATAGATACAAGTATTAGTTTAGCTTCCCTAGATTTAACCTTGTGTTTTGCTAGCCTTTCCGCGGTCCATTCCTGTTTGTCTATTTTTAAATGCCTTGAAAGACCCCTGGACGAGAAGCGTGTGGCTCTGTTTTTCTTACTCTTTCCATTAACATCTTTGTGACTGGCTGCATGGTCTATGGCCCAAATTCGCAAAAAAACAGATTGTTTCATGCGCTACTGTATTATTATTATTATTATTAGCCGTTACTCGAGTCCGAGTATAAGAATGTTACAGTCGATAAATTGTGTACAATAAAAAACAAGTAAAAGGTGTAGTCTATTGTAATTCCCATTCATCTACGGTGCACACGACTATGGCTATAGAGGCCAATTCGGGAGAGCACATGTCGACCGCAGTCAGGACAAACATAGACCTGGTTAGGTCTTGGATTCGGCCTTCTTGCAGCAACATTTCCTTGATAGCTGGCCACAACCCCTCGCCATTCGGTTCTGTCAGCTGCAAGTTGTTCCCATTGCTCGTCTGCAATACCGCAGGATTTTAGATTTTCATGGAGAGCGTCTTTGAACCTCTTTCGTTGACCGCCACGCCTTCTTCTACCGCTTAGCAATTCACCATAAAGTGTACGTTTAGGAAGGCGGTTATCATGCATACGATGAACGTGGCCTGCCCATCTTAGGCGTGCTCTTGAAATAAGCACCTCAATTGGAAGGCTGTTTGCTCTCCTGAGTACTTCCACGTTTGATATGTGATGGAACCAACGGATTTTCATCATACTTCTGAAGTGTCTTTGCTGAAAACGTTCTAATTCTTTCACATGACGACGGTAAGTGACCCAGCTTTCACATCCATATAGCAGTGTTGGAATGACAACTGCTCTGTAGACAGCCATTTTCGTTGACAAAGCAAGGTCGTGGTTGTCAAATACTCTCTCTCTAAGTCCCCAGAGTGCTCTAGATGCAGCGTTAATTCTATTGCGAATGTCGCTGTCCATGTTTGCTTTGTCATTAACAACGTTGCCTAAGTAATTGAACTGATCCACCACTTCAAGAGAATTCCCGTTAAGTGTAATGTCTATTTGGTTCACTTGATGAGGAGTTGACATAATCTTAGTCTTTCCAATGTTGATTTTAAGTCCCAAGGAATCATAGCTCTGGGCATACACATCTAAAAGTTTTTGAAGCTCTTCCGGCGTAGAGGCTAAAAGTGCACAGTCATCCGCATACTGGAGATCACAAATGAATCGTGTGCGTGTCTTCGTGAAAGCTCTAAAGCGCCCTATGTTAAAGAGACCGCCATCAAAACGGTATCTGAGACCTATTCCTCTGACTGTCAGTTTGTTGTCAACAATTATTGTTAGAGCAGTGGTAAACAAATTAAAGAGTAGGGGTGCCAGGACACATCCCTGCCTAACTCCAGTGAGGGTTTGGAAAGGTTCGGTTGCCTCATTATTATACATAACCTGGGCGTTGTTGTTTGTATGTAGACTGCGACATACTTCCACAAATTTTCTAGGGATACCTAAGCGAAACATAATTTTCCAGAGCACTTCCCTGTCCACCGAGTCAAACGCCTTGGTTAAATCAATGAAGGCCATGTGAATTTCTCCTTGATGTTCGAGTGCTTTTTCTTGAAGCTGTTTAAGTGTGAAGATTAAATCCGATGTGCCTCGGTTTGGTCTAAAGCCACTGTATATACTACACTTATATAGAATTATAATAGACACAAACTAATAATGTTATATAGACCGCCACTGACTTAAGAATGCAATAATATGACAGAAGTGAGGTGGACATTTTTGTTCGTCTATCTACAATAAACATCATTCCTTATACACAATGCTAGTCTAACATCAGCACATGTAATTTTAATGATATATTTCACGTAAATTATAGACTACTATGTGGAATATTAACAGGCCATATACAATACCTCGAGGCACTCCTGAAATTATACCGGAACATTATAGTGAGGCGCAGGTGTAAACAATAATTTATTTGTCATTTTTCGGTTGCTAGCTATAATACCTATTAAAACGTACATTAAGTAAATTATTATTATTATGCTGTTAAAGACAATTAATGTAATAGCTCACATCTGACACACTGATCATGTATATTGTTATGTAATAATATACAAATCAAAAAGCATTTTTACTTAAATATATATTACAATACGTTACTTGAGCATTATTTTAGTCTTCACGGAAGAGTATATTATAATAATTTATAGTTACTTTTTTAAAGCTGTAAATATCGCCAATACTGAAAAAAATCATATGATTGTATTCATCTAATTCTGAACAACATGCAAAATGTACTTCTACGTACGATAACGGAGGAAACATTGAAATTTGAACAGTATGTTGTCTAGAGGAAAAAAACCCAGTCTTTTTTAAAGAAACAATAAATGTAAAAGTTAAAATTTACAAAAATATGTACGAGTAGTGTTGTAACCCTTAAAGTATGCAAGAACAAAAAGGGTGAACCCGAATTATTACAGATTTATTGAAACTACAGGGGTGTTTTGCAGGTCGATACAAACCTTACAGTCCATAGTTATACGATAATCGTACATTGATAAGAAAGGTTATCATTAATCTCTCAGTTTCCTCTCTTGCGCTAACGAGTATTTTTTTATGTTCAATGTGTTAACGGTTTTCTAAAAATTAATTAGTGGTTAATAATGCCATTTTAATTTCGTAAAAAGGGTTAATGCCATGGCAAGTTATGGTTTTTCATTAAAGTTTATGAAAAAACATCCACTTAAGGTATCCAAATACTTTTTAAAAAATCGGCAGCTACTGGGAGCGGCTGGAACCTCCCCACCCGGTGGATCTTTCAAAAGTCAGGGAAATTTGCTTTATTTTAGCAGTTTATATTTAAATTTTACTCAAGACGTGTATTAAAATATAAAGATGTAAACGTATTTTTGCTAATAACGTCGTTCGAAGTATCTCATGGGAATGCAAGTGTTGATAGAGAATTTTCAACAATCAATGTTTGATTGAAAATGTGTTGGAATCATCATTTGGTTGGTCAAAGACTAGTTTATGATGCTGTGCTGGATTCTGGGCCAATTGAAAAAATTGAAATCAATAAAAAATGATTCAGTATTTTAGAGACGCGCATTCTAAATACATAGAGAACTTGAATAAAAAGCAGCAATTGAGCAGAGGGTGAAGCGATAAACAGGAAAGAAATGAATACTATAAAATTGAAGGAACTTGAGGAAAAGAAAACTTAACACAGAGACTAATCTAATCAATGAAGAGATCAACTCTCTTCAATTGAACTTTAGTTATGTAATTAAGAGTTACTTATTATATGTTACTCGGACACTGTATTTTTGATAATACTAAATGTTATCAAGCATACTTTAATTCGCATTTTATTTTAAATGAAATTGTTTTTTTAAATATTTTTGTAGTCATTTGTATATTCTACTTTCGTCAAGGCAATACGAATTATAAAAAGGTGTTATCTGTGCATGTTAACACATTACACAACAGGCAGACTTATCACAAAACGCAACACGACCATGTTAGCGTTCTGCATTGCCAAGACTCGTCATTCCGAGATGTAAGTAAAGTAGGTCTCTCTCTACGTGGACGTCGCCCATCCGACAACGAGCTGGATCTCTGAAAAGAGAGGCACAAGCAAGTGAATCCATTTGTCAGGTGCGATTAGAGTCACGAGTCGGAAGCGGGGTCCGTGGGAAACCAACGGGGCAGATCGCTGTCCGTGGGGGGGCCCATAACGTATCAATATCTGTCCTCGCCCCCCAACTATCAAGTCTTATAGTGGGACAAAAATAACCTGTACCAAATTAATCTACAATAATCAATGGCTCTAATCACACGACGTGCCTGTTTATTTTATCGGGATACATTTATTAAACGCGGGTCGTCACATCAGTGCTAAGTTATTGGAGGTAAATAATGATAATGTGCTCTGGTGCTCAATATCAAAAGTGCCTAAAAAAGTGCATTCGAGTCTAGCTAGCAAAAATGCATGTCAGTATTTAAACTTTAAAACAATATTGACCCACAGGTTGACCCACTATTTTCATACTATTACCTTCCAAAAAAATATTACAGGTAAATTATGTTAATATATTTTTTCTACTGTCACAGAATATTTTTCCTTCAAACGTTAAAAAAACATGACTTTAGTAAGAGTTCAAGTGTGCTTTCAAGAGGGTATGCTACATGCTAAGCCCAGTCAGGCTATTTATTTTTTGATTGCAACAGACACTGGATCGCTAGATGGCGCCTGCCGACTGTTTTGCATGTCGCTATCTTAAGAATATCGAAATGCACCAGGTAGTCGAAGGATCCTCGTGTCGGTCGTCGCAGCCTACATTACACTGATGAGAGCCAACAGCTCGAAACAGCAGTCTGCATGTGGTGTGTGGCTACTGGCACGAGAGCTCCTTTAAGTAGGAATTAGTCTTTCGGCCGGTGTTTGTCGCAATCGAGGCATTAGCGTACTGTTGGTAATATGTAATTATTACACTTAACGCGCCAGGCTTTCAACTCGTAATTCAGGGCTCGGCGGGGCACATAACCCGGAGAGTAGCTGTTGGTTGCAACAGGCGCGGATCCGGACCCAAAGTAAGGGGGGGCATACGTAATATTGAGAAAAACATACAAATAGAATACGCTAAAAATAGGGCAAAAACCTTATTAAAGCAGTTTTTAGGAAGAGTAACATAATATGTATTTTTATTATGCTTCATAAAACAAAATATAATTTGGAAAAAATATTGGCCATACAGTACCATACCTACACAAAACATAAACTAACTAAAGAAACAAAAATATATATTATAATTATAGGTGTTATAACAAATTCATTTCAATAGATATAGTCGAGTACACATTTACTGGGCACTCAAAAAACGCAACATGAACTTTATAACCTCATTAAAACGAATCGTCCCAAAAAACTGATTTAGGAAATAAGTCCCTAAAATAGATATTTTAGTGATCACATATAAAAAAAATATATTAAGGTAATAATAGTTTTAATATTTATCTGGAAGTTTATAATAATTGTAAATATTATCAGAAAATCAACTAAATATGTTTCAAAAATATTCTGGTAATAAAAAATGCCACTGCTTAATATTATAATGTAAGAACAAATTTCCTTATTGCAAATGTGATTCTACGTTGTAAAAATAATTTCCATCACATTTCCACCATCATTGATAAGGCAATCATTATAACCAAGCATCCAAAATCCTGACGCTCACAGTAACAAATTTCTTAGTTACACATTTGATTCAGATGATTTTACGACAAATCACCAGCCTCGATTAGTATATTTATTTCTAATTGATTTGGTTTTACTACTGGTGGTATACGTTAGTTGTATTCGTTCCTGTGTATTTACCATAAAATTAGGACAATAAAATATTACCTGATAGAAATAGATATTATTTTATTAGCTTCCTCGGTAATAATTACTGTTATATTTTTAGACATTAATACTGGTTGCAATTTTAATAAAATCATATTTAATGTTCCGCTCGCCTCTGCCAAAAGTTGTAACAAAGTACTCTAGTATAAAATTAAGTATCTATAAAATATATATAATTTTACCGACATCGTACGCCTATAATATTGATAATGTTAAAAATGATATTGCTATGTATATTTAACCAATAGAATTTTGCAAAATGGATTTTGACAATACAAAAATTCGACAAGTAACAAAAAAGCAATGTAATTTTTTTGATAAAGGAAGATTTAACAAGTGTGACAGAGATCAGTCGATTTAAATCACTTTATCGACCATGCTCCCTTGCTGCCTAAAATATTTTTAATACTCCAGCTATACAGGGTGTGCCAAAAGTCAGTACCAACTTTCTTATTTTAAATAAAACCTACATTTTTTTACATGGTTCGATTGGCCTTTCAATTCTTAGTTTAGACAATCCAAGTTATGTTAACTTATCTCTTGCAGTTTTTAACTCCTGACGTCCTATCGGCGGTTCCATTTCGTATCATATGTGTGTATGTGTAGGCGATTTTCAAATGTCGCAATCAGAATTTGTCAAAAAGTCAATTTTTTCAAATGGCACCTACTGATTTTTTGACACCATTGGAAAAAAATCATATTAGGGTGGGCTACTTAAGTATAAATATCAAGAAATATCATATCTTATCGAAAGATTCCATATTTTTTCAAGTATGTATCTAACTGATATTTAATTGGCGCAGCTGTTGGTAGGATAGTGACAAAGAGGACCTATCTTAGGTATCCGGTACCGCATTACAGCATCATATCGGGAACTGCGAGTTAACATGTGGAATCGGAAAGAGTGTGTTTGCAAAAGCCTAAGAAACCGTCTTTCTGAGGGACCATATATAGAAAAGCAGCACCGATCTGAAAGGATTAAGTAGAACCTTAGAGTTTCAATATTTGTAAAACTTTTCGAGTTTTTTATTATTATGAATCTAAGGGCTGAAAATGCAATGTTGTTTATGAGGTAAATAATAAAAGCCATTTTTATTTATCAGAGAATAATGATGACATTGAGAACTATCGGCAAATACATTTATTAAGTGTATTTTCTAAGCTGTTGGAAACATTTGCAACATCTCGATTTTTTGAGTTCTTTAAATTTAAAAACATTTTTACACCATGCCAACATGGTTTCATACCTGGTAAATTTACAGAAACTGCGTCTTTTTACTTTATTGACTGTCTACAAAAATTTGGATCAAGGCAAATATGTCTCTATTTTGTTTGATTTAACTAGTGGATGTGACACTGTAATAATGCATTTTTGATGACTAAGTTAGAAAATATTGAAATTCGAGGCAAATTTTTAGACTGAATAATCTTATATGAGCGACCGGAAACTAACTGTTAAATATCAAAATGTAGCTTCTGATTTAAATTATATTAATTTGGGTGTTCCTCGAGGATCTGTTTTAGGTCCGCTGTTATTCTCTTTATATATAAATGATCTTCCTAAATTTATCAATGAAGGTACGACCACAATTTATGCAGATGATACAGCGGTATCAATTTGTGCTTCAACTTCTGAGGACTATATAAAGATTGGCTGTGTCTATGAGACCATGAATGTATGGTGTCAGCGTAATAGACTGAAAAAAAACTAAACATATTAATTTTAATGGCTTTTGACTCAAAATTTGATACCTTTTTTAACTGGTTTCAAATATCTAGGAACATACCTCGACAGTAACCTTGGTTGGATATGCCATGTCAATCATGTTTGTAAACAATTAAATACTATTACTACTCCTACATCTCTTCTAACATAATTTTTTGGGGCAAATCCACGGACATTAATAGAGTGTCTATATTACAGATACTAAGACATATTTAATATGAAATACAATGATACGTGCAGAGTAGGGTTTAAGGACAATAAAATCCTTACAGTACCCAGTGTTTATATTATTTATAAATGTTTGCTTTTTGCGAGGGATAATATGGCATTATTTGACACTCTGGGTATAGCTCATGGTAATCTATATGCAATACCTCCACATCAAACGACAACAATTAAAGATTCTCTGTACTATAATTGTATAATTTGCTGTAACAGCAGTAGGTGCCAGCGCTGTAGGTTTATCACTAATAAAACATTGAATAAATTGGACCAAGAACTGACCCTTGAGGAACTTCCGATTAGATAGACTTATGCCTATGGTAATAACAATATATTTTCTGAATATGAAGTAAAGAAAGAAACAAACCCATATAATAGTGCAAAATTTGTTAATTTATTTAATTTAGCAATTTTCTTTCTATATTATTAATTAAAAAATCACTTTACACACTGGCACAGATAAAATGTATTAGAAAATAGTAAAATATCTTAACATTTTCTCATTCCAGGTGCCAAAATATGTTTGTAATTATTTTTAAGAATTTTAAAAATATATATAAAAATAACTTTTTCTTTTTTGATAATATCTATTGAACTATGGAAAATAATAATATGCAGTGCAACAATTATACCTTCGTATTTTTTATACCTCAGCAAATTCCAATACAGCAGCGAGCTAAACGTATACTTAACTATTAAAGGTGTCTGAATTGTATAGTAATATTAATTTCTATGTATTTACCATTAGCTTCATTTATTTATTATTGTTGTCTATCAAATTTTGTTTCACTAATTTCGTACTTTTGCAATCGGTGTTAATAGCGTACTTAGTTTAATTTATAAATACAAATGACAGATGTTTTAACCTGGTCGGACATTTCAAAAACACCGAACCTAATTAACGCCTACACGGTATAGAAATATAGCAGATGCAAATCGATATATGCAATTCATTATATTTAAAAGTAATAATTACTAACAGTTATATTATAAGCGTATACCATAATAATACCCATATGAGAATACTATAATATTGTAATATCTTTTTATTATACGTATGACATAAAAGCGGTATAATTTATGAAATTATACCGGTATATACGATAAATGTGCCTTTCGCATATCAAGTTGGAATCATCAGATGATGATTGGTGCCAGAATGGTTGCCCAGTACTTGGCAGTAGGTCCTCACGTTTAGTTTTGTTATGTAGTGTGTGTATCGTATGTCCGTATAACATGATCATTTCGAAATAAGTCGAAAAGATAATGTCCTGCAGGATGCAGAGAACAAAAATATACAGTGTAAATTTCCTACATTTTTCGAAACATGTTTGACAAATGTTATCAACACATGTTAATATGTTCTTTTGTGTTTAGTATTTACTATTTTTCTTATTAATAATACTGTAGCAATATTGTATTATAGAAATATTTGCAATTTTATCCAGACATGGCTCTTGAAATTATTTTCATTAACATAAAAAAGTGATTGGATGTCAAAATTAATATGTGAAAAATAAATATGTTTTTTTATGATACGTATACATGTGAAAGAGTTTATTTTAACCTGAGATAGGACCATTAATTATAATGTTTTTTGTACTGCACTCTGACGTGTTCTAATTTTTTATTATGAAATTATACACTTTGATATCTGTCGCCATTACCTCGGAAATTCATCATTTATCTTAATTAAGATATTTATATAAAAGAAGTTAGCAATGATTAAGATGTAGCATTAATCTAAATTTCAACAACGTGATTTCAAATAATAAATACGATGATATTTTCACAAATAAAAGCGTTCTGACAGAATTTAAAGTATTATAAATTGATATAAGAAAGCTTGCGAGTTACCGAGTTTCATAATTTAGAGTATATTTCTGGTTGGCTATTATTTTCGAGAGAATAAAATGACACATCTAGGTTCAAAAATTTGTTGTTTACACTCGAATTGCAATATTGTATGGGGTGCTTAGATTTGCACATGAATTTATTTCTATCCACATGATTGACTTATAAAACATCGAACTATTAACCCATTTTTACTTGTTTTTTCGAAACCAAACCTATATATTGTTACGTGTACATACCTTTTCGTAAACACCTCGAGCGTGGATTCAGTAACTGCAACAGGAATGACAATAACGACTGATTTATTTAACAATTAATTAACTTAGAGTAATTAGTCCATATAATTACAATACTAATTATTAGTTTTAACCATTACTTGTCACTGTAATTTTTACTATTCTGATCACTGTGTTCTTTATCTTGATCTGATCAAAGTGATAAAACCTTCAAACTAAAACTTATCTGAGGGCACCTGTCTGATCCTTTTACACTTATAGTTAGGCACTCCGAATTGTTCTTAAAGTTTCCCAAACTTTCCTGATTAAAACCTAGATCTTTCTTGACACATCACGGTTGCCATCTATGGGACAACTGGTGAACCACCATTCTATTGGTAGCTATTTAGGCAGGCTTTTTTCTACCAAGTGGGACTGCTCTCTCTCTCCGTAAAGGAGCGTGGACATAACACTGCCCCCTCCTTAAGCCTGAACCTCTCGATCAGGCAATTCCAATCTCCAAACACTTCGCTATTCGGTCCAGATGCACGATTTTCGTCTTCAACTTCTTACTTCGTTGAATTCGATAAACGTCATTGATCTGGGTGATGATAGGATATGGCCCTTCCCAAGGCGATTGAAACTTGGAAGATCCTTCTTTCTGTTGTACAACCAAACCAAATCTACCTTAACGAGCCTTCATTCGATCACTACTTCTTATAGATGACCCGTATATGACCATATCCGCGTAAACATTGCATTTGCGACACCAAGCCTCGACATCATCACGACTGTTTATCTAGTAAAATCGTTCCAGTACACTAGCCAAGATCTTACTTTTACCAAAATGTTCCCCGTGTACTTCTTGAAGCGCTTTTGGTACCCGACACCTGGGTATCACCAAACGCATAGTATCTTCCTTCCCATCCAGGTTATCCCACGCTCTCTATCTATAATAGCCCATCTATGACCTTGAAGAAGTCGTATTACGCCCATAAAGCCTTCTTCTATTCCGGGCAGATTCCTTTTTCTTTCGCCCGATCCTTTGGAAGCTCTATCTTAACCGCCTTCACTGTTATCACATCCTGCTGTTTCTTTGCATCCGCGGCATTTCTCCTCTTAGAGCCAATCTCAGGACCCATCTGATTTTTTATACCATCAATAAAGGTTTCTAGCTTCAGATTCTTGTAACTTTTCTCTAATTTTTTGTATACATGATTTCAACTGCGTCCGGTGGATTAGGTGAAGTGTGATCCCATATCGTCGAATGCAGCTTCCAAAACTTTAAAATCCTACTGTTTCGTCACCGGGATCATCTGGAGCAACTCTGATGCTTGGCCCCTTATTGGTAAAACTAATGCTATAGCCTTCTGTTCGTTATTCCAGTTGTTAGCACATGATGTTGCCTCAGACAGTCTTTTATATGTTGACCACAAAGTTTAACCATCAAAGGAGGGAGGTTGTGATCAAGGACCTGATGATGCTACTCTAACTCTTCTCTTTTTTCCCTCAACCGTCGCTTAAGTTGTTTTACTTCTCACTCAACTACCCGGAATTGTCCTTCAATATTGCTCACTTTTCCTTTAATACCACTAACTTCCCCTCGACTTCACCAATTTTGTCTTCCAACTTATCGACTTTTTCAGTGGCTGAGAGGATAGCGCCATGTTGTTCTTCTATAATTTTCTTAAATTTCCTGTCGTGTCATTTCTTCTTGTTTTTCCTCATGAAGTCTTATCTCCAGGTCTCCAATCATTCTCTTCTCTCTACGTTGTCACTCGTGTTCTTCATTTTCTTCTTGATGTTTTGTTTCTTTTTCTTAACGGTTCCTTTCTTTTTCCTCTTGACGTCTCTTTTACTGCTTTTCCATCTTTCTCATAGATTCTGCAAACATGTCCTTCATTTGTTTTGCAGCGGCCATACTTCTGGTTTCCATCAAAAGGTTCTCAAAACAGCACAGCAAAGTTTTATTTTTGATCTCTATAGCCTTAGATAACACATAATTCGGATATGATTTGTTGTTTTATTACTGATTCCAATAAGTGATATCAATAAGCACTACCTTCATAAAGTATCACAATTTTACCATATTCAACTTTATCAAATTAAGACGATGCCATCTACCTCAAAAGAGAAACAAGAGTGTAGGTACAGGCAATGCTATTTCGGAATTATTGTTCCTCTTCAGGAAATCGAGGATAATGGAATATCAAATATAACAGAAACGTATCGCAGGGCTTCTAGCAAGTCGTTAAAATCACTAGAGAGTATTTGTTTTGAAATCAGTACTGAAAAACTGTGGTTTAACTAAGTTTAGATATTAGTAAGAGTAGAGTAGGATTTATGGAGAGCAAATTTAGAAGACAAAACAACGTGTTGGGGGATAGGAAAGATTTAACGATTTGATATTTTACAGAGTGAAAAGATAGGGCAGGAGGAGGTAGTAGTAGGTGAAAGTTTGGCTAAAGAGGTTGCAGTAAAATTGGAAACGTCTGATAAGGTAAGGTATAATGTAATTCATTTCAGGCAAAATTTCGTTGCTAGCTTTAAGAAAATTAGGCCGTAATTAATAAAAACAATTTTATGTTATACAAAACTTTGGTAAAACAAATCTAACTGACAAACGACTGACTGTCTCTTCTTGCTGTTACGTATATTTGCCGTCCAATTAGTAGCTTTTCGTAAGTTTTTTACATATAAAATAATCGCCTTAGTGACTAAACTATAGATAATTCAGTTCTGATCTGATCTCCGGTTACAGTTTCTCGAGCTGAAATCGACTAGATAATAATAATTTCATTTATTCCCATTTGAAACCTCTCCGATCTTCCAAAGGAAGTCAGGACATGTTTCCATTCAAGGGAGTTCATTTCCCCTTTTGAGAGCGTCATGTGCCGAAGAGTTCGTACCTCGGGTGCCCGACTGCTTCACACTGCCCCAAGAAGTGGAACGATGTTTCTTCATCGTTTCGGCATCCTGGGTAGGTAGAATCTTCCTCAACGCCTATTAGTGATATGGCCTCTAAGTTTACAGAAATAACTCGAATGTATTCAATTCGAGACTCATTACACACTGAGCTACGCGAGGACAACAGTTCTGCTATAAAACGTGTAATATGTAAGTACTAGAAAATTGTAATACGTTTAGTAGTTTAACAATGTCCATTTGTCAAATTTAATTCCAAAATAAAAGGACTATTAAAATAAATAACAGTTTATAATAACGATTAGCAAATCTTTAAAATTTGAGAATCACTGAACTTAAAGTTTGCTAAACTTTAGTCGTTTCTAAATGAATAATCCGTCTCAACTGTGTTGAAAGAACTTTCCACATGCACTTCATACAAATATCAACAAGTATTTTTATGATTATTAAGACAATTATATTTAAATAGAAAAATATTAACAATATTACTGATAGACCAAATGTGCTTTTTAGAGGGCGGAATATTAAACATAATATTTTTAGTCGCAAACTCCTCTATAAATCCTTATTTTACTATAAGGAACCTAACCAGACTGCAACCAACAGCTACTCTCCGGGCTATGTGCCCCGCCGAGCGCTGAATTACAAGTTACAAGCCTGGCGCGTTAAGTGTAATAATTGCATATTACCATCAAAACGCTAATGCTTCGATTGCAACAAACACCAGCCGAAAGACTGATCCTACTTAAAGGAGCTCCCTTGCCAGTCGTCACACACCACTTGCAGACTGCAGTTTCGAGCTGTTGGCTCTCGTCAGTGCAAGGTAGGTATGCGACGACCGACATGAGAATCCTTTGACTATAGTACATCCCGGTATTTTTACAATAGCGACATGTAAAACAGCCAGCAGGCGCCATCCAGCGGTCCAGTGTCTGTTGCAATCGAAAAATAAATAGCCTGACTTGGCTTAGCATAGACCAAATGTGCTTTTTAGAGGGCGGAATATTAAACATAATATTTTTAGTCGCAAACTCCTCTATAAATCCTTATTTTACTATAAGGAACCTAACCAGATTGCAACCAACAGCTACTCTCCGGGCTATGTGCCCCGCCGAGCGCTGAATTACAAGTTACAAGCATTAGCGTTTTGATGGTAATATGCAATTATTACACTTAACGCGCCAGGCTTGTAACTTGTAATTCAGCGCTCGGCGGGGCACATAGCCCGGAGAGTAGCTGTTGGTTGCAGTCTGGTTAGGTTCCTTATAGTAAAATAAGGATTTATAGAGGAGTTTGCGACTAAAAATATTATGTTTAATATTCCGCCCTCTAAAAAGCACATTTGGTCTATGCTAAGCCAAGTCAGGCTATTTATTTTTCGATTGCAACAGACACTGGACCGCTGGATGGCGCCTGCTGGCTGTTTTACATGTCGCTATTGTAAAAATACCGGGATGTACTATAGTCAAAGGATTCTCATATCGGTCGTCGCATACCTACCTTGCACTGACGAGAGCCAACAGCTCGAAACTGCAGTCTGCAAGTGGTGTGTGACGACTGGCAAGGGAGCTCCTTTAAGTAGGATCAGTCTTTCGGCTGGTGTTTGTTGCAATCGAAGCATTAGCGTTTTGATGGTAATATGCAATTATTACACTTAACGCGCCAGGCTTGTAACTTGTAATTCAGCGCTCGGCGGGGCACATAGCCCGGAGAGTAGCTGTTGGTTGCAGTCTGGTTAGGTTCCTTATAGTAAAATAAGGATTTATAGAGGAGTTTGCGACTAAAAATATTATGTTTAATATTACTGGTAGCTAATAAGATTTCACCCACTCCCTCAGACTGAGACGACGCCTATGATTGCATTTTAATTGTCATATTTTTACATGTCACAATTAGTGGTTATAATTTTACCAGATCATTGTTGCGAATTATTAAGAACTAAAATATACTGGTTAAAATACATATAGATTTTTCAAATAAATACTTTTGACCCAACTAATCAGCTATATTAAGGCCGCCACCTCCATTTCTTCATCAGAAACTATGAGATACTTATTTTGAAATATAAATCATGCGAAAATAGATATACAAGGAACTAGATGTCATGAGATTAACCAGAGCCAAAAATACCACAAACTACCTTTTGATGTCGAATCCGACTAATATGCTTTTACATAATGTATAAATATATTTTTCAAATTAATGTGGTCTTTTAAATTTTTTATAGACAATTTGAAAGTATTCTTATGTACTGCTTGTAAGCAATATAAAACAAAATTGTATAACGAGTGTCGCCAATATTAGAGTTGGTTGACCTATGCGAACAAAAATGTAGCATTTCCTCTTTCAAATTAGAAATTAAAACTTTGTATTAAGAACAACTTAAATAAATACCAGTTACAGTTGGTTCAGGTAATAATAATGTGGGTCTTTATTATTCTTAAATTACTATTTCTTTATTAACAGTTCAAATGCGGAAAATAAATGGGCAAGTTGTAGTAACAAAACGCAAAAATGTAAATATTCATTTATTTTAAAACTCGAACAGCACTTGTCTCCCAATCGAGCGTTTCACTGAGTTGGTAGTAGGAATGTTTATTTACATTTTTTCCCCTCTTTATATATGATGTTTCAGCAGGAATCTGTCGATCTAAGGATATATTATTAAGTTATTTACGCAGTAAAAACCAATTACGAGGTAGGGTTTGTTCGTCGGTCAAAAATCTTTGAATTAGACTAATAAATTATTTAGAAAAACATGGATTAATATCAACTAATTAGTATGGGTTCCAAATAGACATTGGTACTGAGCACGGTACTTATATAGATCCCACAAAAAGCAAAAGAAACGCGAAAATATTAGTATGCGCGGTCTTGTGTTATATACCGGGTGGCCACGAGTCAATGTACGCCCCCAATATTTTGGTTGTTTTTGTATTTAAAAATTTAGTTTTTGGTACACATGAATTATACAATAATGGGCTACTTTTAGACTAACAGGAATGGAAATATCACTTCCAGTTGAACCGGAAGTGACATCAACTTTTTTTTCTTAAATGGAATGACTTTATTTTGTTGATGGTTTCTCATTAAGCATAAGTTTTTTCAGATGTAAAAAATTCCAAAAAATAAGTGAGATACTAGCAATTTTTTAATTTTTTCAAAATGGCTGCGTCAGAGGAATGCGATGAAGAAAATTACTAAGTAGGCTATGGAAATTATTAGTAAGGTAGTAGACTTGTCTGTAAAGAAGAAAATAGTTGTTTGATAGTGTATTAAAGTTGTTATAAACAAGAAAATTAATATAAAATGGCTGAAAAATATTCAAGAGATGAAAAAGTTGAAATGTTCGTTATTTATGGGGAGACTCGACGTAATGCTACTAGAGCACAAACTCTGTTTGGACAGAGATGTCCAGAAATAAGACAACCTCTGAGAAACTATTTCGCCCGGTTGGAGCATCAATTTAGAACTGAACCTAATTGAAGAAAGATTTATTGTGGGTGAAGAAACGGAAATTAATGTATTATATTTAGTGCATGTTGACCCAACCATTTCGGTAAGACAAATTGAACAATATGAACATGAATTACCAGTTTCCACAGAATCAGCCAGGAAAAGTTTAAAGAAACACGGCTATCGTTCTTATAAATATCAGTTGCATCAATTTTTATATGAGAATGATTATCAACGAAGAATAACCTTTTGTAATTGGTTACAGTTACTCCAATTAAGAAATGAGAATTTTATCAAAAACATTTTGTTCACTGGTGAATCGAGATTTACAAACCTTGGGTTATTTAATGGGAACAAAACTCGATATTGGGCAATTGAAAATCCTCACATTATGAGACAGGGGCGATTTCAGGAGCGGTTTGGCTTCAATGTTTGGTTAAGCGTACTAGGCGACCACATCATACTTTCAATAATTTTTTACGGAACTCTAACTGGACCAAGATGTCTAGAATTTCTCCAAAATATAATAGTTTCACAGATTAATCAAATTCCCAATACCAATATTGACGAGGCTTATTTAAAACAAGACGGGGCTGGACCACACAATGCTATTATCGTTAGAAATTACTTAAATCAATTATTTCCAGATTGTTGGATTGGAACCCATGATCCAATCAGATGGCCTGCAAGGTCGACTGACTTAACCCCACTCGATTTTTTTATTCGGGCGCATTTGAAAAATAAAGTCTACATGACTGCTCCAACCACAAGGCAAGATCTGGAAGAAAGAGTTAGACACGAAATTGCACAAACAATACCTCAACAATTACAAAGACGTGTAACGATAAGTCGCTACTCTGTGTATTAACCATAACGGTGAACAGTTTGAACAATTTAATGGTTTATTATAATGTAGGTTTTAAATAGTTTTGTTATTCTATTTATTCATGGTTGTATTGTTTTATTAAAATTATTTCTGGTTTAATTTGTGTTTACTTTTTAAAAATACTTCTATTATTATGAAGGATATCGTTAAAAAATGTTTAATGGCGAAAAAATTATAGTCTATGAATCATTATTTCTGATTAATAAAAAAATAGCACAGTTCCATTAAAAAAATTTCCATCGGACCCCTACGGAAATGAAAATGAAAATTAAATTCCGTTTTTTGATAAAAAACTAATAATACTGGTACCTATCAGTAATTGAAACAACTATTGTCTTCTTTACAGACAAGTCTACAACCTTACTAATAATTTCCATAGCCTACCTAGTCATTTTCTTACATCGCATTCATCTGACGCGGCCATTTTGAAAAAATTAAAAAATTGTTCGTATCTCACTTATTTTTTAGAATTTTTTACATCTGAAAAAACTGTTGCACTTAGAAATTTATGCTTAATGAGAAACCATCAAAAAAATATAGTCATTCTATTTAAGAAAAAAAAGTTGATATCACTTCCAGTTCAACCGGAACTGATATTTTCATTCCTGTTAGTCTAAAAGTAGTCCAATATTGTCTAATTTACGTATACCAAAAACCAAATTTTTAAATACAAAAACTACCAAACCCGGTATACTAAAAAATTACCTTAAAGATAGAAAACTTAGTATATGAGTTACGATATTCTCAGCGATTATGAAACTATTAATATTGGCGTGCCGCAAGGCACAATATTAGGTCCAATATTGTTCTTACTATATATAAATCACATAGTTTCTATACAATTTTTACTAGAGGTATAATTTCTTATGCAGATGACATCGCCATAGTTTTTGTTGATGATTCATGGACTACTGTATATGAAAAAACAAACGGTTGAATTCAAATCTATTAAGTTTAAATACAAATAAAACACTATTCTTAGCGTTCATTATCATAACTGATGACCAACTTCAAAATAAGAGTTTAAAATTACCTACAGATAGAAATTGTTGAACAACACGAAATTGCTAGTGTCCAAATATTAAAAAAATTGAAGAAATGCAACAATACCTGGATATAATTATTGATCAACATTTAAAATGGAAAGAAAATAATATGTTACATATCGCTTCAAGAATTAAATAGCAGGGGAGAGCGCGACCAAGATTTTCGACTTATCGCGGCATGAAGACTTCAATGATTTTTCAGTAGTAGTTTATGTGTCTGCGAAGAAAAAATTTCTTTACGACTGATATCTCTGGGGTTACTAAAGGATTAAATTCTTTTATTGATCATGTAAACGCCATTTTACATCACCAATTTAGTAACTCGTAAAGTTTTCCGTTGTTATTGATTTTACTGAAAACTATGTATTTAGAGTGGCATTTGGCATAAGAATTAAGAATACATAATTTTGGTAACCCATTATTTAACCCTTTCATGCCTGACCCTTTTTGTTGCAAGAATTGCCATAAAAACTTTCTTTTCATTTTTTCTATTACAGATAATATTGGACTAATAACCTTGAAATAACAAAAATTAACCCTAATCGTTTCAACCCTTTACGGGGGTGAACATAGAGTGCCTTCCCAAAAAATACAATTTTTCTTACATTTTTACTACAAACGAAAATTTTAAATAAAACTTTTTTATAATGATCATTAGAAATATTTGTGCGATATCCTTATTTGATTAAATTAAATGGGTACAAAAATTAATGGAGTTTATAATTCCATAAAATCATTTCTTCGAAAACAATTTTCGTTCGGTTACAATATACATATTTAATTTTAAAAAAATTGTAGTTAAAAAATGATCATGTTCGCGCAATGAGGAAGTTTTGTGATTTTTTTTATAATGAAAATCGATAAAGCATCAAAAATCATTTATAAAAATGTGAAATTCAGGATTTTTTAAATTGGTGACAGTTGAGACTTGTCCATAATATTCTTTCCTTTTATTTGGATTTTCTACCACATGTATTATCCTCTTCAAAAACAAATCACCGAGTCTAGAAAATAACAGAGTACTTACTACTTACACAGTAAATATCTATGGAAATAACATAAACAGAATCTTAAAGCTCTATATCTAACATACACAACAAATAAGAGTTCTTCGAAGAAAAAAAAAGCTTTGAAAACGGAAAGAGACTACTTTCTGAAACATCAGCAAAATACATTATTTCTGTGCTTATTCTGATTTATATTATTTGTAAAAAATAATCTCTGACTGTTCCTTTGACGTAAATTCACAGGCGCAGAGGCCTTTTTTCCAATAATTCTGTTATTTTGTAGTCTCGATGATTTGCTTTTGAAGAGGATAATACATGTGGTAGAAAACCCAAATAAAAGGAAGGAATATTCGTAGAATGCCACAAATAACTTTCAGACAATATTTATCCCTAATATTTTCGCAAAATTCTTCAAAATTAGTTCGTTGACAAACGTCAAATTCTAGGAGGTTAAGATACTTTAATATGAAAACTTTTTGATTGCACAATAAGTAAAACAATCTTTATAATAAATATGGATACAAACCCTATAGTCTTTGAACCTTTAATTTCTGAACTTATGAAATAGCGATTGTTGCCAAAAATATGCTGTCATCATAACTGCGTCTACTCTGGGTAGATCGTCCGACTGGGCTTGCAAAAATCTCAAATCGAATAAAGTCGAATATTTATAGAGTAAAATTTTTTTGTAACTATCTCAACTTATGTAGTACATATTGTGAAAAAATAATAAATTTAAGCGTTTTTAAAGTTCATGCATGTTCCTCATTACCATCCCCTGCCGTCTGATTCATCTCAGATGGTACCGCGGCTACTAGAGCCTTAAGAAAATATAATAATCGTGTTGTTTAAAATGCATTTCAGTGGTCCACAAACAAATCTATACTAGATTTACTTGTAGGTACCACTGAAATATTTATAGTATGTAATTTATACACAAATCTGTCTTTAAATAAATTACTTACCTATCCTACCATTGTTAAGATTGTTAATATTGTAACGCGTTCGATATTTGTTCCCTATATCAGTACTAGTGACAGTAACCGGCCACAGACAGGACTTTCAGTGGCGTTGGACCACATTCCAACTGAAGAAAATCCAAGAGATGGAAGATTTACATGCAATCCACAATAAATACTTTATTACCTATTTTTTACTTTAAAATTATTTATGCCGGTTTTGTTGCCAGCTTTAAAAAAGGGGTTTAATTTTTGCTGTGTGTACTGCCATGCCAGGATAACGTCCCATTGTATATGTTTTAAGCAATTCTGCCGGCGGTTGTACATTTAATAAAACGCTGTTTAATACCAGCATGTTTTATGCAAAACCGAAAGGAAGTAAAATATGAAGTGCACGATAATAACGTGTACATTGGTCATAATTAAAGTTTTGGTTCTTTTGTTTAATCCCCTGCAGCTTCAACATATGTGTCCCGTCTGATAGACAAGAACATTCGGTGTCTTATTAATAAAACCGAAAATAACTTGCATGCCCCAGCAGACAGACACTTTTTATAATCACCATTAATCAAAAACACACCTACGTGCGCACTATCCGTCTCTTTCGCGAGGCCAACAACTGACATGAAAATAAAGACAGACCTCAACCGAGTAAATACCTTCGCGAAAATAGCTTATTATTATTCTTAGAAAGTGAATAAATATAATTGCATGTTTATAAGACTGGGAACTGTTTGTTTGTGTCTTTGTCGAGATCCCCTGGACGACAGTTTATTGAAATGAGATGGCATAATTCTAGGTTTGCCAGCGGATGCTGAATTTAATAAGAATAATTCCGAGAAATTAATCCAACAAAGTCTAGTTTTAATTTTAGATGGTTCTTTTGATGTCTCTGCACTTGTTCTGTCTCTGTGTTGGGTACATTTCAAATTAGTTGCCGATGGCGCCGTCACGTGCGGAGGAAGCGGAATTGAAACAAATTACCTAAATCGCCCACTTTACGATATGAAATTAGGAATTATTTACGTTGATAATGAGAAACAAATTTCCATTAATGTCAAATGATTATATTGGTGAGAGGATATTAATGTTTTGTGCAACTGGTGATGAGAATAGTCTATTAAAGGGCGATGGCTCCATGTCTAGACACTACAATTTCCAGGTACGATTTGTGTTCTACAGTAGTAAATAGCATACGTGTTTATTTTCATGTACAAAACGAAGGAAATAAGGGTTTCTTCAATTGTTCCACAGGTTAATGTTGTAGATGTACTATTAGTCCATTTAAAAGGTCGGGATTTATGATGAAGTTACCGAATGTTTGCGTCTCGGACTAGACAATGTCCCCCCTCCCGTTTTCGAGGGTGCTGAATCGATTCCAGGGGTCAAACCAATTTTTCCACCTCGGCAACCCCCTCAAATTGACCAAAAACTACCCCCTAGTCCCTTTTTCCATGAACTCGTTTATTTTCCCCAGTTTTTCGACTGTTGTTCCCTCAAGTAGAACGGAAGGTCCCTCGAGGGATTTGACCTCAGCTACCCTTGTAGAGGGTGGACAATTAATATTTGTTTTTGTGAGAGAAAAATTAATATATTATAGAAGATGTTTGTTTGAAGAAGGCGGTAGGTTGTGTAACCCCGGGGGTTGTTTTCACCTTTAAAAGGGGTGGAAAATCAATTTATAAAAACACTTTAATTATTATTATTATCCTCCCTCTTCATAGGTTTCCCCTGGTAGTTTAAGTCTTCACATCGGTCTGTCGACAAGATGGTGGGCTTCGTGCTGACGTTATAAACGTTTTTATTCCTCTTCTCCTAGTACCCTCCTCATTATACTGCAGGTGTCCAATATGACAGATTTTTCATCGGTACATACAACTCCCTTTCCAGTTTTACCATTTTAAGACCTTCGTGTAATTTCTTTGGGATTTCTCCTGTGACCCCAATGATGATAGGGACTATCAATACTGATTCCATTTTTCACATTTTCTTTATTTCATCTGCCAGTGGTATATATTTATTAATTTTTTTCTGCGTGTTTCTTGCTCAGGTTTCCAGGAAGTGGGAGAGCGATATCTATTATGTACGTTCTCTTTTCGTCCTTCAAGGTGAGTACTATATCAGGGATGTTGTTCGGGATGGGACAGTTGGTGATTATTTGTCTTCCCCAGTATAGTCTCACTTGTTGGTGTTCGCATATTCGTGGAGGGTGATACTGATAGCACGGTACGATCTCTTTTAGATCCATGAATTTGACTCGGATGGCTTGATGAATTATATTAGCCACTCTGTTGTGTCGATCCAAGTAAGCTGCCGGTGCTAGTACAGAACAGCCCGCCACGACGTGGTCCAAGTATTCCTCCTTTTCACCACACATTCGGCATCTGATGTTTTCGATGTCTACTTTTAGGATTATACACAAATTGGAATAATATACTAACACGAAATAAAAAAAGAAAATAAATATTAATTATTATAGATTAAATTGTGAAATATACTGTAAAATAATAACATAACTAGAAAAGATCTAAAACAGTGAAAATGTGGAAAACAAAGAAATAATAAATGAACGAATTAGTCGAAGTAGAACACACTGCAGAATCAGGTAGAGAGTTCCACCAGTCAAAAACACGGTTGCATAAAAAAATTTCCTTAGCGGTGCAGTGATAAAATTCATGGCACAATTTAAAACCATGACAACGAAGGCGAACATCAGAATTTCTATTAAAAAGGTCCTTTAAGTCAACGGAGTACGTATCTTCTAAAACTCGATATGTTGTTATTAGGTCACCACGTTTGTCTATTCACTGCCGACGGGATATTAAAGTTGTGAAGTCTTTCTTCATAAGACGGCCGAGTAGAGCCAAAAGGCAGTCTGGTAGCCGCACTTGCACACGCATAACATTTCGGTTACGCACAAGATTAGGTGTCCACACAGTAGAGCCGTATTCTAGTAGAGGACGAATGTATGTTTTGTACAGACAACCACAGCTCGACACATCTGGTTTGGAGAACACTTTTTTAAATAAAAATAGAGTTCGATCGAGCTTTATTGACGCAACAGGAAATATGCTGGGACCAGGATAGATCCGATGAAATGTATACTTCTAACTCTTTATATGTGTAACGGTTTCAGTAGAGATCAGTCCAATGAGATAGTTGAGATTAGGGTTGTGTTTACCCAGGTGCAGAACGACACATTTGTTAATATTTAATGGAATCAGCCAGTTATCACTCCTTTTTACGTTGTTGTCAAGGTCGAGTTGCAGTTGAATATAGTGAGTGAGAGGGTTACTATAGATTTTAGTGTCATCTGCACGTAAAGAACATTTGCAAGCAAGCAGGCGTGGAACATTTGATATATATATATATATATATATATATATATATATATATATATATATATTAATATAGCAATGGGCCTAATACGGAACCTTGAGGAACTCCACTTAAAGCCCTTTTGAACCCTGATAAGTTTTGGCTTAGTTTTACCTGGAATTTCCTGTTACTAGAAAAGTCAGAAATCCAACCCAGAAGGGAACCATTTATTCCACAGTGTTTCATCTTTTTTATTAGTCTGTTTAGGGGAACTTTATCGAAGGCTTTCAAGAAATCCAGGTAAATGACATCTACAGACTCATTGTATTCAAGGGATAATGTCAAATCATTTAGGCAAGACAGAAGATTAGTAGTTGTAGATCGATCGGGAAGGAAACCATGCTATTGAATTCGCATTATGTTGTTATCAAGAAGAAAAGGGATCAAAGCGTCTGAGATAATTCTTTCCATTATTTTTACTTCAATAGGAATTAGGCTAATCTGACGGTAGTTTTCTCTATTGAATTTGTCACCTTTTTTATGTATGGCGATAACATTGGCTATTTTCCAAGCTTCGGGTAAATGTTCAGATTTAAGAGAGTTTTCCATGATGATAGAGAGAGATAGACTTAGCGGTTGAGCACAGCGCTTCAGAATAATAGACAAAGGCCCTCTGGGATTGATGAACTGTTCGGAAGGCTGATTAATTTTTTGTGCACAACCTCTTGGTTAATGTCAACTGAACTAAGATGGTTGGTATTAGCGGGCGTAATGATATTAGGAGTGTTAATTGGGTTCAACATTATAATTAGTCGATAAATACTCAGGAACTGTATTAGCGGTTTCAAGGTCGGATTGTGTAAGTTGATCACTATCATATTTAATACGAGGTATATGTACAGGACAAGGAGTTGCTAATATATTTGAAAAAAGTCTTTTGTTGTTAGAAAGAATCAGTTTATTTTCATGTTGAGTTAATAAATATATTTTTTATACTATTTTTCAATTATAGATGAAAAAAATGTTTCGCTCCCTTGAAGGGTGAAAACAACCTCCGAGGGTGGTAACACAACCCTAGTCACTTCACCTTTCAAAGAAACGCCTCCTACAAAATATTTTTTTTCTCGCAAAAACAAATATCAATTTTTCCTCCCCCTACCAGAGTTACAAGCCTAAGGTAGAGATGGCTGAGGTCAAATTCCTCGAGGGACTTTCCGTTCTACTCGAGGGAACAACAATTAGTCGAAAAACTGGGGAAAATAAACGGGTTCACGGAAGAAGGGATTTTGGGGATGGTTTTTTGGTCAATTTGAGCGTGTTGCCGAGGTGAAAAAATTGGCCTGACTCCTGGAATCGATTCAGCACCGTCGAAAATGGGAGGAAGGAACATTGTCTAGTCCGAGGCGCAAACATTGGTAGTTCGTCCGACTCCTTCAATGGACTATATTTACTCACTGCTATTTAAGCGAAACATTTTGTCACTAGAATAAAAAATTCAGATAAACGAACCAAAACACTAACAAATATCGTTAGTGCAGATTCCTGTTAATTCTGTTATTGACCACACTACTCAATTCTCACAATTCTATCGTACAGACAGCCAGGGTGGCAATTACTCTTATTGTTACGTGTTTACATCCTCCAGCTAGCACCCATAACGTAGGTTCAATAATTTCAACACTGATTTATTAATCACTAAACGACTTAACTTTATAAGTCCTTATAATTACACACTAACCTAACTTAACTACCGTAAATTATCTACTAATTGTCATTGTACTGGTTTGTTCACTGGCCCCGCTTCTTATGTATCCGTGGCGCTTATTCTCGATTCATTTCACTATAGACTATTCCAGACGACTTCTCCTTCCTTCTGGCCTGTCATTCCGGATGATTCTACCGATTTCTAGTCCATTTGTGGTAATGGCGCCATCTCTGGGGCAACTGGCGAAGTACTGTTTTACTGGTAGCTAATTAGGCAGGCTTCCTTTTACTCTGCTACTGCTCTGGGGATTAAATATCTCTTCGTAAGAGGTGGGTGTGCACATAACATTCTCTAACATCCATCTAAAGTGAAAATGAGTTAAAAAACCTCCCTCTACTGCTGTGTGCGTGCTGTGAAAATATCAATTCTATAGTACGGGGACCGCTATTAGGCGTACAGGGAAATCTTATACATTTATGTACATGTGCAATACGGGTGAGAAATATCTAGAGTGTAATTGGGGTGGGGCGATCCAGTGCGCTGTACGCTGGCGCTGCTGTGATTGTCGATGTTATGGATGTATTTATTATTTACTAGAGTCCGAACCACAGCGGATCGACCAGCTATCATGCCTATGTCCCACCAATCCATGTCATATCAGCTCGTGATTCTAACCCATTTTAATTAACTCAATTTGATTTAAAAAGTTAGATTAAATGTACAAAGTTGTTTCCATAGTTCTGAATACAATTTGTAACAAATTGAGCACTATGCGGTGGCGCGCCATCTTATTGAAACCAAATATTAAGTAACTCAATTGGAAGGTTGTCTCATACATGAGGCAAATCATTTTCTAAAAGATATAAATATCACTAATCATTTAACGTGCCAGGAAAAAGATCTGGTCCTCTTATGTACCCATTGACGATTCCACACCAAACATTTACTCCAAAAATGGTTTGGTTTCTTGTTTGTCTCACCATCGAATTTTCCTGTGACCAGAATCTACAGTTTTGTTTGAATACTACAGCATTATTGTCATACCTGCTCTCGTCGCTCCACGCTCCACTTAATTCTTTTAACAGATTGTGTTCCTCTTCTAACATAACAGTAAATTGCCATAAAAAATCCATTCTCCGTTGCCGAACACTTGGTGAAACGGTGAACTAGACGTACTTTTTAAGGGGAATATTTATTTTGTTTTAATAACCTTCCAAAGAACTTATTATTTATTTTTCTCTACATGGACCATATTTAAGGTTTTTTTGAGTTTAAATTTCCATTTAACTGTTTTTTGTAATTAGTATAGGCTTCACAGTGATTATTTAGCTTTCTGGAGTTACAAAACTGAAAATTTTAACATGCTGTTTCAATTTAGTAATGGAAAGTATGGAGATATTATTTTTGTGTATTTTTTTAAATTTATTTTTGTTCATATTTATTTTTATATGTTTTTACAACTTTAATTTGTACGTTATAAAAATAAATGTAAGTTGCAAGAGATGAGAGGATGAATTCGCTTTTAACCAAAGGCCGTATTAATCCAGTGTATCAAGTGGTTTGTCGCTTGTTTCGTTTTGAAATTTCGTATTTAGTTTTGAAGATTTTCCACTACAACTTTTGAGTTAAACCCACGTACAATCACGTACTAATCCTATTCCTTTATTACGTTTTATTTGATAACATTTCTCACGCTAAAAGTTGTAAAGTTCAGTTGTCAAGTTGGCCGTGCCAAACCTGCTAATTTACAGAAGAATTCGGTTAATATATGCAGTTATTTTAATTTTATTAAACTTATATTTAACATATTCAATTTGCATCGGCGGAAAAAATTATTATTCATCGAATTAATATTACTTTTAAATAAGATTCTTATCCCAGGTTAATAATACGTGCGAAACTTGTTTTGTCTTGAATCCTGACAGACGTCTAGAGATTGTTAAACTGTGTTTTATTTACAACATTTATTAGTTTATAATAGTAATTTTGTATAAGTGCCCTCCTAATTGTTTTTCCAAATGGAGATTGACGTATATACCACAGCACATTATTTTTCGCCAATAAATGTTGAGGTACTGACTGGTGTACAGTAACTCTACAAGTTATATTATTGAGGGGTAGTATAGTGTGTACAGGTTGGACAGGACAGGACAGGTTGCCGTAGATTACACTGATTTGGAGTTCATAGAAAGATTGCACCATGAAACTAGATCTGATTTTTTGAAAACCGACTTTGTGAGATAATTTCCTAAACATAGAATAAGAATGAATGAACCAAAACTGGAAAGAAATGTGGTAGAAAATTTATCAGGAAAATTCTATCGTGTTTAGTTGTATTTAATTTTGTTTACAATTAATTTTGTAATATATTAAACTTTACTTTTACGACTTCTGCATTTGCATACCAAAACTTCTGCTGTAAAATTCACTAATGGAAAAACTTATTACCTACCACACTTGTCCTACATTATAAAAACTGGTCTGACTGCAGTACTTTACCTCAACTACAATAATTTCCCTCATGCCTGCAGTCCCAACGAATTGGCATTAACCGTTTTTTGTTACAGTAAATACTTTTATTCAAGAGACGTTACATGAATTATTTGATCGCATACAAATTTATACATACATATGCAACTATGTACGGGCAGCTACGTATAATTAAGTAAATAATGTCAGACAAATTGTTATTATAAACACTTAATTGATATGAAATAATTTTCGCAGGTAATTTATTGATATTATTCCACATTTCTCGGAACCCAATTATTTGGTCGGTATTTTCTCAGAGCAATTTGCCTCGCAATTTCGAACACAATTTTATTGGAGAAATGACTTGTGTATTATTACATTAATATCTGCGGTGCATCTGCAAGCGAAATACGGCCATCTTGAATATTTGAAGTAATTGTAATTGTAAGTACTCATGATATTTAAATTTGACGTGCACACCATGGTTGTTTATCGAATGTAATCTCGATATTTTTTCACATAATTTATAACACGCAACTTTGTATATATGCGAAACCCGGCTTTCCAACATGTGCGAGCCACCGAACCAAAGCCGGTGCAGAGAATTTGGTCTAACACTGATAATAAGTATGAAGAATATCGCATAGGTTTTATTTACTCTTTTTCTGGGAAATTGAGGCAGAAATAGCCGACTGTTTCGACCTGTTTTGTTCCCCATTTGTGCGTGTATCGTAGCCAACATTAATGTGGACGTTTTGCTCAAAAGTTGATGTATGCACTACAGTCTATTCGTTATATATAGAAAGAGTTTCTTGACTGATAAAATATCTTGCTCTTAAAACTAAACCTGTTTATTGAAAAATGATATTTGGGTATTTAACAGATAACTTTCAGACATTCAGAATATAATGCTTAACATGAAAAACAAAGGCGATATACCGGGCCACACCAAAAATCTCGCGTAATATCTATTGTAGAAGAATAAAGTTTTAGAATCACATCATACCTGTCAAAAAATTATCTTTGGGGTGAATAAACCGAAAAATAGTTATCATACTTTTAGAACCTTTTCTAGAGCAAATATTTCAAAATTTCAAAATCTTTTAAGTAGTGAATTGTGGCACAATGTTTTAAACAGACAGTCAGTAAAAGATGAGTATATTGAATTTAATAACACTTTATATTCTTATTATAACGCATCATTTAAATTTATTACAAGGAATCTTGATGAAAAAATAATAAGTGGATAACTGCCGGAATTAAAATTTCATCAGTTCGCCTTAAAGAACTTTATAAATTACAAAAAAATAGCATAATCACTGTGGATTTTTATAAATCTTATAAAACTATCTACAATAGAGTTATACGTCAGGCAAAAAAAATTATTTTGATAACATTATAATAAACTCATCTAACAAGTCAAGTGCTGTTTGGAATGTAATTAATCAATCAGTAAAAAAAGATAGACGCGCTAATATTAATCCAGAACCAGAAATCAACAATGTAGTAACTACAGATAGAATGGCCATTGCAAATGAATTCAATAAATACTTTTTAAATATAACAAAATCCTTAAATATACCAAATGATAATTTAAATTGGATTCGACTTGCAGGACGTATGACTGAAAATTCAATCTATTTTTCTACTTTTTTTTCAATCAGAATTATTAAAGAGTGTGCAAGTTTACTAGTGATACCTTTAACTGACACCATAAACCACTGTTTCACTGAAGGCACTTTTCCCGATTTATTAAAATTATCTAAAGCCATCCCGCTATTTAAAAAAGGTGATCGTAAGCAACTCTGCAACTATCGCCCAATAGCAATTTTATCAATTTTTTTCAAAAATTATTGAAAAATTAATTGCAATAAGATTAACCGAATATTTAGAATCAAATTCAATTCTTTCTCCAAACCAACATGGTTTTAGAGCAAATAGATCCACCATCTCGATATTAGTTAATTTTCTTGATTTTATCTATAAAAATATTGATAGTGGCATTATTTATTGACCTTTCTAAGGCATTTGACTGCGTAAACCATGAGATTCTCCTAAATAATATTGAGAATTATGGTATACGTGGTCAATGCAAAACACTGTTAAAATCATATTTATCTAACCGGAAACAATGTTGATATTCTTGGTTCAAAATCCGAACAGCAAAAAATAGATATTGGTGTGCTTCAAGGCAGTGTTCTGGGACCATTACTTTTCCTCCGTTACATCAACGACTTGGATAATTCTTTAATACATTTTTTTTGTGCATTTGCTGACGATATCTCTATTGTTGTTTGTGACAAAATTGCCTTGATTAATATAAGTACCTATTTTTATGACAAAAGTTAGTAATGAATCAAGAAAAAACAGTTTCCCTACATTTTTACCCTGCTCGAGCTCTTTACACTTCCAGTTTACTGTTAGAACTAAACAGAAAGTCAATTGAACACGTAACTATCTTTAAGCTCTTAGCTATCAACATAGATATGTCTTCAGATTGGAAATCACACGCCTCCTTTATTTGTAGCAAATGTGCTTCTAATTGTTTTGCGTTAAAAAGATTGAGCCACATAGCAAACATTAATACTGTTAGAATATTCTATTTTTCTAGTTTGGAGTCTAGACTGCGGTATGGTATTATCTTTTGGGGAAATTCATCTTCAGCAAGTCGCATATTTGTACTGCAAAAAAGAGCTATCCGTTGTATGTTCGGTTTAAACTATAGGGAGTCGTGTAAATCAACATTTATCAATCAAAATATTTTAAGATTACCATGTCTTTATATATTCGAAATCATAAAATTTGTTAAAAATAACTTGTCAACATTTAATTCTCTCAATGTAAATCACGATTACCCCATACGACATGGATATAATCTGCACTACAATATACATAGACTTGAAATATATAAAAATAACCCATATTACATGGGATGTACAATCTATAATAAGCTAAGCATTGATATAAAAAGTATAATTAATACCAAAATTCTTCTTCTTTTAAGTAAAGCATTCTATTCCATTGAGGAATACTTAATGCATTAAATTTTTTCCTTTGTCTTCTCTCTCTTTATTTTTCTTTTTCTATCATTTTAGTTCATACTGTATTCTTTAGTAGTGTAATTCTACATTTGTATCTTGACCTGTCCAATATCACTTTGTGATCTATTGGATGAATAAAGTATTATTATTATTATCCCAAAAATACAAACATACAAAATAAGCAACATCAAAAAATAGGCAACAAAACAGACATTAAAAAGTACTCTACATCCAATACATATAATAAAAAGTCACATCACATTAATTATTGTACAAATATTTTTTAAGAGCAGTGAGACTAACAATAAAAAGTCCAAATTAATTCTGTTACAGTTAAACATCATTCTGTTTATGGGATTATTTACCCCACACAGGGTCCTGTGATATTCCAGGCCAAAGCTATAGGTAATCCGAAATTGTCTCTGAGCATGAAAATTTATCAACGATAACAGATTTGGGCAGTCAATTGAATTGACGCATAGTTTATAGACAAGGATTACATCAGCGATATACCTACGTTTATGAATAGTCTGGATATTTAATCGTGTTAATATACGGTCATACTGTACAGTTTCACTAGGTATATTCATCTTAAAAGAAATGTATCGTAAAAAACGATTTTGAACTCTTTCTAGTTTATTTATATAAATTTGAAAATAGGGTGACCATACACAGCTACAGTTTTCTAAACATGATCTAACAAAGCTAATATATAAGGTTTTAATTGCACAAATGTTGGAGAAATCTTTTGGACTGCTTTAAAATTCAATACTTTATTGCAAATGTCTTCTATATGGTAATGAAAATCAAGTTTATCACCAAAGTATATTCCTAAGTCTCTTAGTAAGTTAACACGTTCAACAGTGGTATTTCTAATAGAATAAATGCTGAGTGAATTACTGATTCTTGTACTAAATTATATATATTTGCATTTATCAGTATTCAACATCATATTTTTCTGAAGGCACCAGAAATCAAAACGCTCAAGGTCTTTTTTAAGTTCCGACGAGGATAAATTGTCCTTTATTTCCAGAAAGATCTTCAAGTCGTCAGCATATAGTAACACAGTACTATGCACAAAACATTTTTCAACATCGTTGATGAACAAATTAAACAACAACGGTGCTAAGTGGGCCCCTTGCGGTACCCCAGAAGTGATTTTTATTGCAATGGACAGAAAATTTTTGATTTTCACGCTTTGCGTCATATTATTGAGATAAGATTGGAGCCAAAATAGTAAGTTACCACTAATATATTGTGAAAGGACATTTATTAAGAGCACATGATCTACTTTATCAAATGCCTTAGCGAAGTCTGTATAAATTGCATCTACACAGTTTCCTCTTTCCAGGGCATTGACAGTATAATTTTCAATAACAATAAATTAGTGGTGATCGAACGTCCTTGAGAAAAACCATCTTGTTTTCAAGTGATAACATTTTTTAATTGTGTTTTTAAATAATCATTAACTAATGACTCAAATATTTTAGGAATATGAGATATTTTGGTTATTGGTCTATAATTCAGAACTGATTCTTTGTCACCAGCTTTTTTGTATATAGGAACTACATAAGATCTTTTCCAAACATCCGGAAATGACCCAGAAGAAACGAATTGGTTGAACAGAATCCATAGTGGCCTGGAGAGAGCAAAGGCACAACTTTTTAAAAACTAAGGTGTTATGTCATCAGGTCCAGGGCCCTTTTTAACATCGATACTGTTTAATTTCTCCAATACCTCTATAATTCTTATGTACAACCAATTAATATTAATAGACGAAAAACTGTAATCTACAGGATTAACTGAAGCACTATCTAAAGGGTCATTATAGACTGAAGAGAAATGTTTTGCAAATAAATTTGCAATTGCTTCTCCATCAGACGCTATTTCATCATAATAGTACATAGACTTAGGAATATCATCTTCATTATATCTTGTACGTATATAATCCCAGAAGACTCTTGGATCAGATATAGTACTATTTTCTACCTTACTGATATAATTTCTTTAGCAAGTTTCAGATTGTTGCTTGCACAAAGCCCTTAATTGACTAAAAACTACGTAATCATCTTGAGATTTTGATAATTTGAACTGTCTATGAGCACTACGCTTTGCTTTTATATTTTGTTTTAGGTTTGCATCAAACCATACGGGGAACTTAAACTTACTATTTAATTTAATTCTGGGAACAAAAAGATCAATGCACTTATACAGAAATGAATAAAATAGATCAACAGCATCCTCAAAATCTTGCTCACCCGCATGTCATAACAGATAAAAATATTCCTTCTATTGTCGAAGAATCTCTAGCCACAGAATAATTGTATGTATGCTGGAATGCAAGTTATTCTTATTCTTTCCTATTATTTGGGTTTTCTACCACATATATTATTATCCTCTTCAAAACAAATCACCGAATCTACAAAATAATAGAATTATTGGAAAAAACCTCTACGCCCGTGACGTTTACGCCAAAGGAAAAGTCAGAGGTTATGTTTTGCAAATAATATAAATCGGAATAAACACAGAAATAATGTATTTTGCTGACGTTTCGTAAAGTAATCTCTTTCCGTTTTGAAAGCTATTTTTTGGAAGAACTCTTATTTTGCTGTGTATGTCAAATATACAGCTTTAAGATTCTGTTTATGTTATTTCCATAGATACTTACTACTTACACAGAACATAGAACTGATGATATTTTCTTTTAGATAATGTTGAGTTTGTTAAGTTCTTCTTTTAACATTGGTAGCCAGGTTGTACAAATATCTACAGAACAATTCGATACGCACTTATCTTCATTTAATAAGATTATTGCTGATTCTTTAATTTTTCTTTTTTGGTATCTGTTTCTTTTGTTAAAATTTTTGCCGAGTCCCAGTTTATTCTATGTCCGTTTTCCCAAGCATGTTCACAAATGTTTGATTTCTGAATTTCATTCTTTCTAATGTAATTCTTGTGCTCATCCAACCTCACACTGAAAGGTCTGGATGACTCACCCACATAACATTTATCACATTCGCACGGGATATTGTAAATACAGTTTTTTGACTTCTGCTCCCTGTTTATCGGTTTTGTTTTTGTTAAAATAGATCTTAAAGTGTTCCCCGTTTGAAATATGGTCCTAACATCAAATTTCTCACCTATACGGCGTAGCTTTTCCGATAGTCCGTATACAGTATAGTCCGTATAGAATATTCGTAGAATGCCACAAATAACTTTCAGACAATAGCAAGTTATTCTTCCCGAAATAGTTTATTTCGAAAAATAGAATCGAAGTTATGTTGACGATTTGAAAAATAATCCGCCTCAAAAATGCTTTCAAATGTATTCAATGACAAATATGAATGTATATCTAATAACTCAATAGATTTTTGCACTAACTGGTTGCCAAACTTCAAAGTCGAAATAAAAGTTAATTTAAATATAATATAACATCTCACGTCACTTACATTCCTTAAAACAAACAAAAATGTGTCGATAAATAATACTTCTCTTTATTCAAGAATATTTTAAAAGATACATACATCTTTATATATTTTTTAAAATTTAAGTCTACCCTATCATGGTTATTGTTCATGCTGCCTCTATTAGGTAAGCGGTGTGATTAACAATTTTACATCGACGTCTGAGATAATGCTTGTGAATCCAGAAAAATCCCTTCGTCTAGTTTGTTTTTTTGTTATTTTTTACGCAGTCTTTGAAACATATAATAATAATGCATATAATTTATTCCAAAGTTATATAACCAGTAAAGAGCAATATGTAAAAATTAATTGACTAATAGTGAACAAAAAACTATGGTATACGGCGTACTACAAGGAACTGTTCTGCGCTCAATCTTCAACTTTTACATAAATGATCTTCTTGAGTTGCCAAGTGAAGGGAGGATACTTAGTTTGCCGACGATACTGTCATAATATGTAGAAATTGTGAAACCATGAAAAGTGAAGCTGAAAATCAATATTAGCTTACTTCAGCAAAATAAAATTACAATTACGAATCGGCTAGAAATCAAACGGCAGTCCCTAAAGTGGATTAAAGCCAGCTAGATAAGAGTCTTATAATAATCAATCTAGGTCAAGCTACCGTTAAGGTAAATGTGAGTACATGCTACCACCATGATAAAGTATTATCTCCACTACTGTATCCAACTCTTTTTTACGAGCTTTTCCGAAAGTTGGCTACTGGTGGTTTTTACTGCCTAAGATACGCTGACGATCTAACAAGAATAATCAAGGGACGATTTGCAAACACGGTAGTGTAGTAAGGAAGGACTCTATAAAACCCCGTATGATCATAGTTCTTACTTTCACACGGAAAACTGTACTGAAAGGCCCAGAGCCCCAAAAGCCACACAAAAAGCAACAATTGCTCTGGGAAGGTCCAGGCAAATATGTGTGAAAGCTGGGGGTTAAACCCCAAACTGGTCTTGTAGTTATACACTAGGATACTGCCTGCAGTCTGAAGTGATAAGGCTATTAAGTGTGTAACGGCTTGCCTGCCTGTACGCCATCAGAGGTTCTCTTAAACTTGCCATTACTATATGGAGAAACTCGGTCAGTGATGCAGGGTCCAACGCTGGTTAGTAAGCAGTATAGAACAAATATCTAGAAGTTACGCAAAGAACTGAAGGCAGAATGCCCATTTGAATAATGATCCTAATAAGAAATTTTAATGCCAGATAGGGTCCCCCAATATATGCACAAATAGTAGTTTCGTAGGGTTTATTGATCCATATCACAGTTTACCTGAAGTGTAATTGTTTGTACACATTATTATTTTTGATTAATGCTCTGATTATAGACTTAGACTTACTGTGCGATTTTTTTGTCTTATAAACCAAAAGTCCTGACATAAATGAGATAGGATCATAGAGATATGAACCTTCTTCATTAGAAGAAATTAACACTAGTCTTACTATGCTCAGTTATCAACTGTAATTAAATTCAATCAATTAAATGTACATCGCAGAAATTAAAACGAAAAAGTTTTTGAAAATCGGGCAAGTATTTGACCCAGATATATACTTTTGGTTTTGCTTGTATATTTTCACGTTTTGTTAAGTCATCTTTACCACATAAACACTGCTTATATAATTACCCGAACTTTACATAATAAAAATATCACTATTAACATACACTAGCAAAAACATGTGCACATTTTGTTGCACTGCTACAAAATACATCCAAGTTAAGTAGGGACATAACCTATACTATGTGACTTTATTAAAGTGGTTTTAAGAGCTAATCTCAAGTTACACTCTCGTTTATAGCATTCGTTTAGCGACATAGGGCATACTTACAGTCGTATAATGCTCTGCAAAGAAAATTAAACGTTCAACCATGCTGTTACTCGTATATTGTCGCTCTAATACATTATACATACAATGTCGACATGTTGCACTTGTAGTTTCATTCTAAACAATAAACCAAACAATTTTCATCCATTATTTTGACTAGCTTGTTATTTACTTTTTATTTATACCTTTACCACAGGTTGTTATCCTCGTATTGGACTCTCAGAAACAACAATGAATACGGCTATATTGAAAATACTACAGAAACTCGTTTATTTCAGAGAAGTTGGTTTAACTTGAACTATAATTGACAGTGATTACTTTCAATACATGTCTATCTATATTTATATTTACGTTTATTTTAAAAGTAAGTATTATAACGTGAAGTGATTTTCATAGGTGAAAAGTTGACGCTTTAACATATTTTTTATCATTTTAAGTTATTAAGTGCTTTATATTTAGCAATATGACAAGAAATATAAAAGAAAACGAAAATAATTAAGTGCCCACAGGAAAATGTTTAAGTATTATACTGATATACTTCTTATTGGAGGTTAAGATGAATATCGACAGTATACAGGGTATCACAGACTTAAAGTGACATAGACTGATGAGAGATAGAACACTGCTGACTTCAAAACATCATCAAACTTCCCCATGAGTCCCTAGTGTTTTAAATATCTAAGGTGTTTTATGAATTTTTAAGAAATAATTACTGCTAAGTAATTTTCAAATATGAATCATCTCCAAGATCCCACTATAAACTGTACGGCCCCGTCTTCAGACAAATCTAGATCTCCTAGACTTAAGAGGGTCACTCTGGTGACCTGGAAGGTGGTTAATAAACATTTAAGTAGTTCATACTAATGTTAAATGGGATAACGGCTTCATAGTTAATACAATGTAGAACAAAACTCGGCTTATATTTTAAGTAACAAAGGAGAGCAAAATATGAGAGTATGGATATTGTTCGGTCATTTGGATGATAAATGTCTGACCGATATTTTAAAAATATGTCCACATAAACGTTCTGTGTTGCAAAAGTGAAGTTTAATAGTCTGAAATGGTATCCGCTGAGGATTTCAATAATTATTTCGCGACAATCTCACTCTATTTAACAGGTACTTTACCGCCTGCATAAACCAGCAGTGATGATTATTTAGATAATTCTGTTGTGCGTAACCTAGACGGGGAATTTGACTTTTCACAAGTATCATTTTTAAACATTCTAGATATAATTAACAATTTGAAAAAAATAATAGTAACTATCCATATGATATGAATATCAGAATCCTAAACTCTATCAAATGCATGGTTAATGTATTTCCTAAGATATAATCTGTCAAAAGTTGTACACCTTTACACAAGAATGGCTCTATTGACGATCCTGCCAACTACAGGCCTATTGCAATTATTCCTGTTTTTACAAAAATTCTAGGAACTGTATTAAAACTACAAATGACATTCTATTTTGAAAACTGAAAACCACAACATTAACCATAAATTCTTTAGTAGACTTTATAAATAAAGGTTTAAGGTTTTGAGAACAGCGAATTTCTCCACGTTTGGTTCCTAGATTTGAGTAAAACCTTTGACTGTGTGTCCCATAATTAAAGAGTCTTCTAAATTCATATCTTGGAGATAGATCCCAGTAAGTACAGTACCAAAAAATGAAATCGAACTTATTCGATACAAATATTGGGGTATCGCAAGGTTCAGTATTGGGCCCAGTACTATTCCTTTTCTACATAAATGATTTTTCCAACAGTACATTTGTCCCTTATTTTACTCTCTTCGCTGACGATACAACATTAATCTGTAATAATCATGATAAAAACCGTCTCTCAACCAACAAGCTGGCTATTCAAGACTAGTTTCTAAGTAATCAATTAGTTTTGAACAACAAAAAACACAATCAATGACTTGGCTTGAGGCATCATACAGTGGACATTGACTCTCCCGACTGTGCAAAAGTTTTAGGGGTACTTAGACCACAAGTTGTCCTGGGAAAAACATACCATCCGCATCTGTTAAAAAAGTCCAGCAATATTTTTTTGCTACACAGCCTGGCGAGTATTGTTTCAAAGCCAACCTTACTAGCAGCCTATCATGGGCCCAGTCGCTCAGCATTTTCATATGCAATTTTGGTCTGAGGAACGGACGTCGTTAAGGAATTATCTATTTTAACATTTCTCTGCACATACATACTACACTGTCTCCTTTATATCAAAGAAACCCAGTATACATACACGAGACGAGACCTGCTCCACAACCACGCAACCAGGAACAATAGAAAATTAAATCATAATTTTTTACGTCTAACCAAGACCAGAAATGTCACAAGTTACTATGGCATAAAATTTTCTAATGTACTACCGGATAACATACAAATACTAGAATATAATTGTTTTAAAACTGTGATAAAAATAATATTTACTAGATAGGTAATGCCTTTTATGATATCAGTGATTACTTGCCTTCTGATTTGTTATGTATTACCATATAAAATTATTTTACTTGTTTTACCTCTTTCATTGTATATTCACTTTGTCATTGTATGTTTTTATGACCTGTGCAAATACTAATATCGAGTCTCGGCTATGGCAGATGTCAATTTCGTAAAGAATAGTCGTTATGTAATTAATTGTCTGTGTGATCTGTCCTGGTTAAGTGGTGGAATAGTTAATGCTAATTCCGTAAATAAGACTATTGAAATAAAAAAACTTTTGAAGAAACGTATTGAATAAACATGTATAGTCCAAGCAACAACTTCCCGAGACATAAAAAACGCAACAAAAACTTTGCGACATAATTATTATCGCCTGCATCAAACGAGTCGACACACATTAAAAACCTATAAAGGTAAGCGAGCTGATTTGCGGTCGAGGTAGCACAAAAAGTAATGGTATTTTAATGAAGTCGTAAAATTTTTGTTGCGTTTTTTATGTATCGGGAACTTATTACTTGAACTATATACGACCAGTTGAATTTGGTGCGCATGTTGTTAGTGGAGGGTGTCCGTACTTTTTATATTTCAAATAAATCTTTCTCAATAAATAACGAATCTAATCATAATCAAGTAAGTCATTTGTTGGCAAAACAATAGTTCACACATACCATAGCCAATGTGAGCATCTACAAATACGTACCTGTTATTAAACAAGAATGACATAAATAATTATTTTCTTTTTTTTTCAGGTAAGTACAAATTTGCGTTTCCACCAAACAGTGGTAAGTTAAATACAATAACACTATTTTCCCCATTAAATAATACAGTCAACAACAGTTACGAATAATTCTCGCATTCCTGTTGATTTTGGTTGTTTAATGCAAGAATTAAAAATAATATTAACAGGAGTCATATATCAAAAAATATGTATAGATCTAGTTCCTATAATAATCCAACTGAGTCATTATGCAATGATGCACATTGCACAATATGTATTTATTATATAAATATATGGACAAATTTGCACTTATTAATAATTGTGAACTGGGCATAATAGATGCAATGTTTCAATCACGAATTAGTCATGGATAAGAATAAAACTGCATCTATGAGAATTGAAATTTTTGCAATGTGCAATCTTTTCAATAATGCGTTAAAAATATTTAAATCTTATTTTGCTAATCATAAACAAAAAGTTGTAGTCAAGAATATCTGACTAATAAAATTGTTGAATCTGGTATACCGCAAGGGTCTATTTTGGGGCCTCTCTCATTTGTGTCGTATATTACTGATTTTTTAGTGTCCTAAAAACCCGAATTGCATTTCCATGCCCAGATTTTTAGCAGCTTTCATTCATCGCAACATATGCAGTCCATCGGAAACAATAAACCAAGATATTAACAATCTTGTCGACATTGTTTAAAAACCAATGCCGTTATTTTGTTTGAAAACGGAAAGCAATAGGCAATTTATTACACACTAATATTCTTGTGAATGATCAGAAATTAGTTTTCATAAATGTACAAAATTTAGGTCTCATAATTTCAAATTTCAACAAGTTAGTAACCTTATAAAAAAATCTTGCTGTGTATTAAAAAATCTATATTCATGTCGTTATACTTCAGATGAAAAATTAAGAACACTATTAAGTGAATCCCCAGTCATACTTTTTTTTTTTAAATTATGGTCATATTGTGTATGATCCATGTCTCGACAAAATAAACGCTTATGTGATTCAAAGGGACCAAAATACATGTATAAGATTCATAAAATTAAAAAGAGTGATCATGTATTCCAAAAGTTAAAATCTCTTGAATAGTTAAATAAGGTTACATCTTACAAATTTTACGTACTTTTCATCAACACTACATAATTCAATTCCTATGGACATTAAGCAAATCAACAAATTTCTTCAAATTTCATTATATTAAGGTTTAATTTATTTTAGGAGCAATTTCCATTTAATCTACTTTTTTGTAAAACTTGTTTTTTCATGATTTAGTATTTGAGCAGCCTCTGAGCATCTGTATATTTTTTGAATACTTTATTATCATTATTATTATTATAATGCATTGATACACTTTGAGACTTTTCATATGTAGCTCCTAACAATAATAAATAACTATTTACTATTTTTCATCCAGAAATAAATTATAATCTGTGTTTACTGACTCCGTATTCTGAATATTATTTTCCTGATTTACATTGAGACCGCCGACAACTTTAAAAAACTAAATCAAACATTTCATATCACAAAAGGGCTTCTTTGCAAATATTTATTCACGTGTGTCAAGTTCGGAATCTATACGGAAAGTCCTTAATTTGTTTGTGATTAAAGTTGAATTTTGAAAACCGTCGGCCATGTTTCAACTGGTCCTAAGTTAATATAGACTGGAGACAGGTATTTTTATTAAAACGAATCTAAATATAGTGTCTTACCTTTAATAACAAATTGGGTAAACATTCATAATAAGTAAACCTCCTAGGCATAACCTGTTCGAGGAAAGAAGGCTCGTTATTGATTGAGATTGACAACGTTAATGACTTTAGAATTATACAGAAATTTCGATGCTATAATTAACTGTTTTTATGGAGAATAACAAGTAGAAATATTCGTATAGCAAACATATTGTATTAAATATAAATACAAATATTTGTGACTAGAGGATTTAAACAAAACAATTCTTGGCTAATTAGGTGGCTAGAAATTGTCAGCAATAGTTGATTGCATTCTAGCTTGCTCCATTGTAAAAAATTAAAATTCACAAGCTCTCCTGAATCCTGAGTAATAAAGGCAGTTATAGCGTATTTTACTTTTAATTTTAAAATATTTCTGAAGGTATTCAAATTTTTTTGTTTCATTTCGCTTAAATGAGATAATTGACCTCTAAACCCACGTGCAAGAAGAAATTGATGATTTTTTTAAATAATTAACTGATTATATAATCTACAACACTTTCGATTTATTTTATTTGTCTTAATAAAATCGTGACGTCCATTGTGTTTGAAAAAACAAAAAAACATCGGAAACAATACAATTTTTTTTCACATATAAAATTTGGCATCGTCATCTTTAAAAAAATGCTTTATTTTAAAAATACTTAACGAATTAATAATCCAAAGTATGACATTTACATAAAAAATTACAAACGTAATAACGTAATTTTAAATAATATTTAATAATTGATTAGAAAATTTTGACCAAATTTCTTGTAATTTTGACATGGCAATCATATTTGTGTGTTGTGTTATTTAATCGGCTGTATCAGAGGCTTCTATTTGTAGCATGTTTATACAATTTTTGTAAAATTTATTGTCCACGAAAATATTTTTTTTTGCAATTTGGTGCTATATTTAAAAAAATGTAATAATTCAGTTGATAATATCTAACAATGCTTGTTTATATAGTCACAGCTGGGTATACCTCCTCGTACGTTAACTCTTTTTTAGAAAATCTCAAAAAAGGTTGCTACTAAAAAGGTTGTTACTCTATTTTCCTTAATCCTCAGAAACCTGTGAATATTATCCAAGAAACAGAATATCTGATAAAACTCAACCAGTTAGTCGAGGCTTAATCTACAGAATTCATTGTGAATCGAGGACATTCCCTACCAGGAAGACGCGCTACAGGCTAGAAATATGAATGGAACACCACAATTAACGTTTAGAATTATACTTCTTACACCCGCCAATATTATTTGTAAAAACCCGAAACTCTATCTAAATGAACGTGCCGAAAGAAGACGATATAAATCACAACTACAGCCCTCAATTATTACATAAAATGTAGTATAAACAGAGAATGTATTGTTATGTGTTGCCCTCTCACGGAGAGAAATGTAATTAGGCCTTGGTACAGAGTGAACCAACTGGCGAACTGCAGAAGCACATAATATACGAGAAAAGGCCAGAAACGTCGTGAACAACGCTGGGTAATTCTAGAGAATTCGAGTATCTTTGCCACGATATATAAGAGGTGAACCCGGCGCATGCGGATAGTTCAATCGCTGTTATAATTGCGACAAATTAAGGAAGTGAATGCCGAAGATGTAAAAAAACAGCAGGATGTAGTAGAAATGAGGATGGTTAAGACATAGGTTCCGAAGTGCTGGACAAAGGAAGTTGTAAGAGAGTAACAACTGAACGACGATGAAATTGGACCGATGTTGAAGATGAAGGAAAAAGGAATCCGCCCAAGGGACGTTTCTAGCAAATGTTGGACAGTAGGCTTAATGGACGCAATGGGATGCCCTTAGGCTTGGAGGTAAACTATTACGGAAAGCATGGGAGAGCCCGGATGGAAAGGAAGTAACCATGCGTTTGGTGATACCCAGGTGTCGGGTACAAAAATTAATTCGGGAAGCGCACGAGGTAATATCCGGAGAGCATTTTGGCAAAAATAAGATCTTGGCTAGAGTACGGGAACGATTCTACTGGATAAACAGCTGTCAGGATGTAGAGGCTTGGTGTCAGTTGCAAGGTTTTTGCGGATGTGGCTGCCAAGAGACCTACAGGGTGTGGTGACCGAATGAAGGCTCAATATGACCGTAATGTTAGTTGAGCAGGATTCAAGGTAGGAGACTTGGTTTGGCTGTATAACCCACAGCTTAGTGATGAAGGGTTCTCTAAGCCTCGCTCACCTTGGGAAGGACCGTATTCTGTCATCACCCGGATCAACGACGTTGTTTATCTGATTCAACGTAGAAAGAAGTCCAAGATGAAGATCGTGCACCTGGACAGGTTGGCGAAAAAAATATTTTTCAAATGTTTTCTAGTGCTCTTTTAGAAAAATTATTTCTGTACTAAATTAAAGAGGAATAAATTCTTCATATTTAGCTCCCATTTTTTCTTATGGAACGAAAAAGATTTGAAAAACCTATCTCCCGGGCTGAATTGTGAAAACTTGATTTATGTAGTTAAATTTTGAAAATTGTTCTATGCCGATTTCTTGTACACTTAAGAGCGCTCCGGATATAAGCGGGAAAGACGGTGCAATTTACTCTCATATAAATCATTATTTTAAAAAACGGCTTTCACTAAAAGACATTTAAAACATGTTACAATGTGGGACGATGAGAGAAAAAAAAGTATATATATAAAAAAAAAATTTTTTCTTCTATTTTCGATTTGCAAAAATAATTCTTATCATCCCACATAGGTATTATTAAAATAAACATTTTCCCTTTTGTAGAACTAAAATAAAATTAGCCCTAATGTCCTCAAATGCACCGAGAAATTTAAAGATTAGATAGGTATAATAAATTTGTCCAATGTCATATTCTATTACATCTTTATCACTCTCTTTCCAAGCACACCGTACATTAGGCTGCGTCATTTTATTGACGTGAAGTCATTTACAATTAAAATTGGAAGCATGGATGACTAATACACTCCGAAAAACTCTTAACAAAAACCTTACTTTGTCAAGACGTGTTTTGTGTATCTATAAAACTTGCTATTTGCACGCCACTGTTTCAGGTTTACGTAAATTGGTTGTTTTTTAGGCAAATTTTGAATGAACATTTTGATATAAAAATTATACTCCAATTACAGCAATCAAACTGTCAATTCCTCAATCTGAGGGGCAGGTGAAGTTTTATAGCAAATGATAATTGCCCGTAGAAGAAGCAGAAACTACTACACTATTATTAAAATCGTTTATGAACTTTATTTTTTGACAGAAATTAAATAAAATTCGTGTTGCACATTGCTACTGTATTGCAAATTGCGTGCCGGTAACGTTTTTTATTTTATCGTCTGCCGGCACCCTATAATCATAGTTATTAACTGTTGTTGGTCTGATCGCAATACAAAAATATTTATATATAATACATATAACGATACAAAAGAAGTGTATTATACTAATTAGCCAAATAATATTTAAACGAACTTCACTACCATCGTGGTCAAGAAAAAATATATTTTTTTTTGTATGATGTACGAAAAAAGTAGAAAGAAACGCTTTACCTATAATTTACTTGCACGAATTGTTAGATACGGGAACCCTATATTTTAATGTTTAAAATGGGTTTTTTGCTACAATAAGTAATGAAATATGTTGGAAATTATTTACGCAGTCAAGTTATTCATCGTACTAAAAAAAGTTTTGGAATTTCAGATTTTTGACTTTGGGGTCATCTGTGTTTATCACTAAAAATTCATTACTACCCAAACAAACGTTTTAATTCAAGTTTAAATTGACTGGCTTATAAATAGATGGACTTGCATATGTTTTGTGAAAATGAACTACGAAATTTATTGAAAAATAAAATGAAAAACGAAAAGTGCAGAACCCAATGACGTTCCTATGTTTCTCATCAAACGTGCTCTAAAAGTAATAATACATCCTGTAACCTATCTAGTAAAGAAGGAAAGTAATTATCTATTTTAAATAAAAAAGATCCAATGGCATTAGAAAATTATAGACCTGTTGCTGTACCATTCACTTTTTCAAAAATTCGGGGTCATTTCAATTCAACTTATTTGTGAATAAAACCGATTTCTAAGCACTGGGTATTTATAGCACTGGGATTAGTTCAAAGGTGCTTTTAGAGGGCGGAATATTAATACATAATATTTTTAGTCGCAAACTCCTCTATAAAATCCTTATTTTACTATAGGGACCGTAACCAGACTGCAACCAACAGCTACCCTCTGGGCTATGTGCCCCGCCGAGCGCTGAATTACAAGTTACAAGCCTGGCGCGTTAAGTGTAATAATTGCATATTACCATCAAAACGCTAATGCTTCGATTGCAACAAACACCGGCCGAAAGACTGATCCTACTTAAAGGAGCTCCCTTGCCAGCCGTCACACACCACTTACAGACTGTAGTTTCGAGCTGTTGGCTCTCGTCAGTGCAAGGTAGGCATGTGACGACCGACACGAGGATCCTTTGACTACTTGGTACATCCCGGTATTTTTACAATAGCGACATGTAAAATAATCAGCAGGCGCCATCTAGCGGTCCGGTGTTTGTTGCAAAAAGCACATTTGAACCATGCTAAGCTCAGTCAGGCTATTTATTTTTCGATTGCAACAGACACTGGACCGCCAGATGGCGCCTGCTGACTATTTTACATGTCGCTATAGTAAAAATACCGGAATGTATCAAGTAGTCAAAGGATCCTCGTGCCGGTCGTCACATGCCTACCTTGCACTGACGAGAGCCAACAGCTCGAAACTGCAGTCTGCAAGTGGTGTGTGACGGCTGGCAAGAGAGCACATTTAAGTAGGATCAGTCTTTCGGCCGGTGTTCGTTGCAATCGAAGCATTAGCGTTTTGATAGTAATATCTGTAATCTGTCGTGTTTGCTCGTAGAATAGAGTCGCTATTTCTGTTGAAGTTTGAGGAGGCACTAGTTCGTGACTCAAAACTATTTGGTCTTTTTATTACTTGTTCTACGAATTATTGATCCATACTTATTAACATTAGACAAAAGACAATTAGATGTATATAGATTGTTGAATCCGATTCTTATCCGAAGCAGTTCTGGATCATCTCTATTTTCGTCAAATTCAAATATTGCCAAACTTAACTGACATATTCCTGTTGTTAAACGTTGTAGGTACTCTAAATCTAATCGTGGTAAGCCTTGCAGATGGTTTTCATCAAGCCTGGTCCAAATCACACGTCTTCGTTCTAAGTTTTCGATTTCAATGTATATTTAAAGTATATTTAGATCATCTATTTTTTCTTTCATCGTTTGAGCCAATTCGGCAGTCTTTCCTTCCATGAAAATTAATTCGTGATACTTGTTGATCATAGCACCAGCTATTAAATAAAAGTCTCTCAGGTAAAGGACGTGAGCTCTTAGAATAATACCATCGAGAAAGCGAAATATTGATTTGATGTATCCATTTCAAGCTTTCACAATCAATCTGTGAATGGTCACGATTCTTGCTTTATTGGCTTCTTCTGTTGTTAATTGGCGCTCTCCTGGTTGTATACTCGATGGCATTTTATAGTCAAAGTTGAATTCATCGAGAAAAGGAATAATATCACGGTATCCTCGATCGGCAAGGAATATAGTAGAGTATAGAAGTATGGCATGAATAAATTCTATCTATCTATCTACATCCTCCTCTCGAAACCAATTTCTGATACCGCCAATGTTCTCTTGTAGTTCTGTCCGAAGCATTGCGGCATTATTATTATTAGCCGTTACTCGAGTCCGAGTATAAAAATGTTACAGTCGATAAATTGTGTACAATAAAAAACAAGTAAAAGGTGTAGTCTATTGTAATTCCCATTCATCTACGGTGCACACGACTATGGCTATAGAGGCCAATTCGGGAGAGCACATGTCGACCGCAGTCAGGACAAACATAGACCTGGTTAGGTCTTGGATTCGGCCTTCTTGCAGCAACATTTCCTTGATAGCTGGCCACAACCCCTCGCCATTCGGTTCTATCCGCTGCAAGTTGTTCCCATTGCTCGTCTGCAATACCGCAGGATTTTAGATTTTCATGGAGAGCGTCTTTGAACTTCTTTCGTTGACCGCCACGCCTTCTTCTACCGCTTAGCAATTCACCATAAAGTGTACATATAGGAAGGCGGTTATCATGCATACGATGAACGTGGCCTGCCCATCTTAGTCGTGCTCTTGAAATAAGCACCTCAATTGGAAGGCTGTTTGCTCTCCTGACTACTTCCACGTTTGATATGTGATGGAACCAACGGATTTTCATCATACTTCTGAGGTGTCTTTGCTGAAAACGTTCTAATTCTTTCACATGACGACGGTAAGTGACCCAGCTTTCACATCCATATAGCAGTGTTGGAATGACAACTGCTCTGAAGACAGCCATTTTCGTTGACAAAGCAAGGTCGTGGTTGTCAAATACTCCTCTCTAAGTCCCCAGAGTGCTCTAGATGCAGCGTTAATTCTATTGCGAATCTCGCTGTCCATGTTTGCTTTGTCATTAACAACGTTGCCTAAGTAATTGAACTGATCCACCACTTCAAGAGAATTTCCGTTAAGTGTAATGTCTATTTGGTTCACTTGATGAGGAGTTGACATAATCTTAGTCTTTCCAATGTTGATTTTAAGTCCCAAGGAATCATAGCTCTGGGCATACACATCTAAAAGTTCTTGAAGCTCTTCCGGCGTAGAGGCTAAAAGTGCACAGTCATCCGCATACTGGAGATCACAAATGAATCGTGTGCGTGTCTTCGTGAAAGCTCTAAAGCGCCCTATGTTAAAGAGACCGCCGTCAAAACGGTATCTGAGACCTATTCCTCTGACTGTCATTGCGGCATTATTATTTTTGCCGTCGGCAAAATAGGGTCCTTGAATATCTAAAATATAACCGTTCGTTGCAACTAATAATGCAGGTTTCACCTAGTGCTGACCTTTATGTATGGAATACGATTGTCGCAATGTCCTGATTTTTCAACATAACTGTAGGTACCATCAACAATGACGATAGCTTTGCGATTGTTAGGATCAGCATTATACAAAACGGTAGCGAAATCTGTTACGTTTTTCAATAAACTGTTCGCGAGTTAAGCCGCTGAGTCCTATGTTCTCACGCACAAAACGCATCATTAATGATCTTCTTAAAACGCCTATAGCCATGCTGGCAGCTTGGCGAGTAGAATAAGCAAAGCAAAGCACTTTCAAGAAATTTACACAATCGCGTAATTTACACAAAAACGCCAGGAGATCCTTTTTTTTAACACGTCGTTGTCGATTATTTGCCTGATTCACAGGATCGCATTGGTTCTAAAGATCCTCAAATTGAGGTTTTGATAATGAAGTTATTGTTCGAAAGTCTTCGTCTGAGAAAATATTCGGATGAGTCAATTGCTCATCTCTCTTAATCAACGGCCTATTACGAAGTTCAGTAAAGAAGTTCAAAACTTGTGCTCCTTGTAATTTTATAGGTCTATTTAGGAATTTCATGCCGTCGTGAAATAATCTTGGAAGAAATTGATCATTATCTAAGTGGTGGTTACATAGACGGAGAGACTGAAGAAAATAACTATTAGTATCAAGATATATTTGGACTCTTGCTGTAACAGAAATGCAACTTAAACCAGGGGGTCTATTGTTGCAAATACAACTATCAGACGATTTATGTTTTAAAACCCTGAGTCGGATACATTCAGGATCATCAGCATTTGCTAAGCCTATCCTCAACAATTCATCGCAGTTGATGCATACGTGTATTATTGTTGATATCGATTGGTGGATTATCTAGTTCGTTTCGGTAACGTAAAAGCGATTACCATTTTTTCTGCATCAAAATTCAATACGGTTCTCATTACTCTGGGAATGAAGCGGTTGTTGCAAACGAAGCAATTAATGCGTGCCTACAAAATGTTACAGAATAAACGCGAAACAGCTCTGAAAAAAACGCTCGTATAAGAAAAAACCAAATACCTATACACTATATATTTCTGTTTATGTAAATAATGTTCTGTCTCTTTGATAAAACAGTTTATGCATTTGTATTGAATTTGAACGAAAACGCGAAGAAGTTATACAAAAATTATTACAACTTTCAACAAACATTTCCTACCTAATTTTATGTTACTTACCTGTAGTTTTGTAGCTTTTTCAAACGAAATTTACTTAACTATGAACACACACGATATTATTCAAGTATATTTGTTTTTGACAATACTTGACAGAAGCCAAAATTGGAAGTTACGGGAGTTACGGTTGAAAATAATATTTGCTCGTTGATCCTAAAGAGCGGAACACAACCCTATATTTTATATAAACTTAAATATGTATATACAAAAAACACCACATTGCCTTCGCCGATGTGAAGATTAGCAACAAAATACGCCGATCTCCCGTGACATACGCGAAATCGAATAAATCCCGATTTTGTCAACTCTTTGTGCTTAAAAACGAGAGATTTTTGGGCGACAATGTTACTAAACATTTTTATAGGGATGATGACTCAACGTCATAACGAAAATTAGGCCAATTTGACGGAAGCCGTTTTTCCTCTACAATGTATGCGGGGGTCCTTTACAAGACAAACAGTCGAAGACTTCACTCACACCCGGAAACTGTACATATAAAAATTTGCCATCCTGAATATCATTGTTTGTTAAATCTATTAATACAGGCTATTAAACCTGCTAATTTTATTTATTTAATAAACCTTCGTGTCATGATTTTGGCAGGTGTTAAAACATGTAACCATATCAATAGAAATGAAATATCGCCTAACTTAATTCCCAATGTACTCTAAATTAATTACATCATATCGAGGTCATCTTGTCAACACCATTATACCACTAATGACTGGTATTTCCTCTAAACTACTGGCTACAAATTTTAAAGCCAATCAAGTAAAATATAAACTATGGCTAAATTATAATTAATGTTTTTATAACAGATATTTTTTTAATACATGTTTTGACAACTCTTACTATTTCGTTACTGTTTGCGTTAATTACTTAATTTCTAATAATTAAACCTGATATTGGGTCGGAAATGATCCATATTTTGGTTTATATCTATGCAAATACTTAAGTTGGAATAACAGAGATATATAATTTTATTTTAACTTCGGATATTAATAATTTTAGCATATGGCAACGCAAGATGCGCGCATACAGTACCAAAACTTTATGGTCTCATCGAAATGTTCCTAAGTTCGCTCTGATCAGTGTAAACTATATGAGGAAAGGTACAAAATTAATGAAAATGTTTATATTTTGTCAAACTTTATATTACCTAGCTATATAATTGGAGATTCTTGGAATAATAAATAAAACAATTTAAGCTGTGAACCGTTTTGTTAAATGTAATATTGTGATAATTATAGAGATATTTTATTATATTATTATATTTTTATTATTTTATTTTACAAAGTTCAGTCATATACTGATATTTGTAACTCATTGTGCATTCGCTTTAAGAATTGTCTTTTAATCCTGCTTACTTATGTTAAAAGAGTTTGCCAAAAAGACTTACTATACCGTTTACCGCGACAATATCGATGCCCTACGTTGATACACGACAAACTGATAAAAATAATATTTCACGAAGTGTGGAGTGTGCTGGGAGTAGTAAATTCGACTTTCTGTTCTTAATGTTTTATTTCTTTCCCGCACTGGTTTACTTCAGGTTATATAAAACTACTTTTTCCGAATCTGTATAAGTAATGTTAAAATTCAATAACCACCTGTACATTAAACAGACAAAAAATACATGACAACAAAAAAAGGAATATTACATAATCAGTGCGTTATATGAAGCACTTTTTGGCGTCACCAAGACTACAAGGTCAAGAAAATCTCTGGGGTTAATGTCAGATTGAATAAAATGACTAACAGCCTACAAAACATTATCGCACTGTCTCTAATCAGGAATGCTAGTACTAAGTCCGGGCCCAAATACAGATTGTTTTTATTTTTTACTAGCCACAAAAAGCACTTTCAGTTTTTTCCAGAATTTTACAATTTTCCGGGCAACTTTTTCAATTTTTCTTTCCCTGAAAACCTTCTTTGGAGTATTACGAACATCCCTGTTACACATAATATTTTTAGTCGCAAACTCCTCTATAAATCCTTATTTTACTATAAGAAACCTAACCAGACTGCAACCAACAGCTACTCTCCGGGCTATGTGCCCCGCCGAACGCTGAATTACAAGTTACAAGCCTGGCGCGTTAAGTGTAATAATTGCATATTACCATCAAAACGCTAATGCTTCGATTGCAACAAACACCAGCCGAAAGACTGATCCTACTTAAAGGAGCTCCCTTGCCAGTCGTCACACACCACTTGCAGACTGCAGTTTCGAGCTGTTGGCTCTCGTCAGTGCAAGGTAGGTATGTTGCAATCGAAGCATTAGCGTTTTGATGGTAATATGCAATTATTACACTTAACGCGCCAGGCTTGTAACTTGTAATTCAGCGTTCGGCGGGGCACATAGCCCGGAGAGTAGCTGTTGGTTGCAGTCTGGTTAGGTTCCTTATAGTAAAATAAGGATTTATAGAGGAGTTTGCGACTAAAAATATTATGTTTAATATTCCGCCCTCTAAAAGCACTTTTGAACTATCCCTGTTACAACGAACATCCCTGTCACGAAAAACACTTCCAGTTTTTTCCAGAATTTTCCAATTTTCCGGGCAACTTTTTCAATATTTCTTTCCCTGAAAATTTTCTTCGGAGTATCACGGACATTCTCGTCACAACGAACATCCCTGCCACAAAAACACTTGCAGTTTTTCCAGAATTTTCCAATTTTCTGGGCAACGTTTTCAATTTTTCTTTCCCTAAAAACCTACCTCGATTACCAACGAACAGCATTTCATTTTTATTTATACAGATTATTATAGCTATAATATCAGGTTCAGATATCCTCATTAAATTTAAGACATTGCACTTAAAATTTTCAATATTTTTCTAAATTAATATTGTTTGGTATCGACAAAATTAAGGTTTTTGTAAAATATCTTTCATTTAAAGTTATCAATAAACATCACACTTAACATACAAATTTAAGGGCTGATATTGGAGGACCGTAGAAAAAAACCGCTGCCCAAGGGATCACTACTTCCACATTCAGATTTTGTATCCAAGTCTTATGCACACTAAATCCCAATGTAATATTTTATTCCCTTTAATAATAGAGTGAGGGTGGTAGAGGGGGTGGCTGACGCCAAAAAAAATTTTGAGACCTTAACTTTTTGTACATGCCCTAAATTGCAATTTTATGGACTCTTACTTGCTTGTTTTGCTTATTTACCCCCGAACCCTTCAATGGAATTAGATCAAAATAATAATCTAGTTCCAGATCTCATTACAATACATAAGTGTATCAAATTTCAAGTCAATATGATAAATTGTTCCAGAGTAATCGTGTGCACAAAAAAAAAGTTACAGACAGACAGACAGGAATTTTTTTTCGCTCAAATTTAAAATCTCGACGTTTAATGACATTTTCAGCCTATTTCAACAAAATAATATATTTTTTTTGCGTTACTATACTTCCACTGGATGTGGAAATAAAATGTATGATATTCTGGAAATCTTTTGACTCTATCTAGATATTAAGATGGCCGTATAAAATACTAATATTGGTGATTTTGTAGCATTTTCATATTCCTCTACAATGAACACTACCCATTTTGACTACATTGTTCCTTAGGATTGTTTACCGACATAATAAATATTCACGTGGAATTCCTTTTTAAAATTTCTGTTGATAAGACGTTGCAGGTCTCGTTTCGGTTTCATTTGTAATTGGTTATTTTTGAATTTAGAACTGATTTATAATATTTAATATTATTAATTTTATTATGAAAACGGAATCGCGCAAATCCTTATCAATTGGGAACCTCTGGTGTAATTTTGTCACACTATAATAATGCAAGATGTAAATTTGAGGGTTGGGCTAGGTTAAGGCGACATGTGGTCCACAAAATCTCTATAGGGGAACAAATCTCAACCGGAGAACAAAAAAATAAATGAAAAATTGCTTTTTATATTGTAGCATAATGATGTTGACATTTCCGGACTTTAATGTAGATACATTTTAGTTCAAGCTGCTGTTAAAAAAATTATACGCACATACCAATACTATTGGGGATTACGTTACTACCGATTTAATTTTCTAATAAATACAAACAAGCACGGTTAGAAGGGTAGAAACGTTAGACCATTTTAATTTCGAAACATTAAAATTAAATATTATACTATCATATCTATTTCGAAGAAGCACCGCCCTCATTTAAAAATACACATTAATGCAAGGTTCGTTTTTAAGAAAAAGCACAGGTTGGAAGATACACGTTTTTTAATGACTTCACATATCGGCTTGGTATAGTTTAGGCACCACTCAACTAGGACACACTGACAGTTACACAAGAACCATTCCCTATAATATGGTCATCTGCCCCAGCTGAGGCTTGGACTCAGAAGAGGAGAGCGACTAATTGTGTTGTCTCTCACACAACCACGTTCTCTCTTACTGCTATCGTCTCGGCAACACGTGGAAAACTTCATGAAACATCCGTGCCCTAGCTAGGTTATGAACCTGGAACTCCTTAGTCCTGTACCTACTCGAACAGAAAGTAAATTATTAGCAAATATAATTAATAAATTTGAAGTTTGTTTTGTTATGTTGAACTAGAACGGTTGTGTGAGAGACAACACAGCTAATCGCTCTCCTTTCCCGAGTGCAAATCTCAGCTGCGGTAGATAGCCAAGCCATGTCGTAGATAATGGTCGTTGTGTAATTAGCTATGTGCATGTAATAGCCTGAAATATGTAACAAATATGTATCATGATGAATTTTCTATTCCAACGAAAACCGCGTTCTCGCCTCACACATCTTCCAGCGGCTTGTATATCAGTGTATGCGCGGAAGCTATACAACCTTAGGCGAGGGTTGTATAGGAGATATACCATCCTTCGGAGGGGATGTAAAGCCGTCGGTCCCTTGTCTATTAAATATTAGGCAAGTAAAAGATCCCTACTCTTCTTAAGGGAAGAGGTTCGGCAAAATTCCTGGTTGGGGGTAGCTCGTCTACAGGCGTCGGTGTTAGGCCTCAGTAGCGGAAATAGGCCGACGTTAAATAAATGTATTAAAAAAAAATTAATTTTCTATTTTTCTATGCCCAGGATATATTTGTCGAGGAGTTAAAAAAATTTTAGACCCTCCAGCAAACACCCCGAACATAGGTTCAATAATTGCAATACGGATTGTCACTAACCACTGATTTATGTATCATTAAATTACTTAATTAGTCCTTATAATCATACAGTAACTATAACTTAACTACTATAAATTCATTACTTATTGTCACTGTTTTTTAATCTTATATGACCACCTGGCTCATCTAAGAACTTTACTGAACTGATTCCAGCGCGTTGGCTCTGCTATTTATGTATCCGTGGCACTTATTCTCGATTCATTCATTTCACTCCAGGCTGTTCCAGACGACTTCTCTTCTAGTATGTTCTATGAGAAGCGCCACCTCTGGGCCGACTGATGAACTATCATCTCATGCCTAGCTTCCTCCTATTAGGAGATTAACCCTCTGTTCGAAAGAGGGCAGGGGCATGCACATAACATTATTATTGTCTGAACCTACTTGTTTTAAGCTTGTGTGAGGATTCTCCTGAAATGTAAGTAAAACGTCCAATTTCTTATCTTCAGAGGATTGTTTTCTTCCACTTTTAGGAAGATATTCAACACTACCAGTCGCTTTAGACTTTGTCTCTATTTTTTTCACCGTGGACTGAGGAGAAATTGGTTCTGAAATTGGATACTTGTTAAAACAATTACACACTTGTTCTTCACATCCAGTCAAAATGAGAATTTCAATTCTCTCTCTTTCTGTAAGCCTCATTTTACTAGATAATTTGTTCAAATAATTTTATTCCATACAAATATCATCTTAAGCCACAGGAATCACTATATACATTATTTTCTCTTTTTTTCAAAGTCTTACATACAAACTTTTACCAGAATAGGGCTCAGCAAGGAACCTATATCTAATCCATAATTCTGTTTAAAAAACTGATTATTAAATTGAAAATATTTATATGCAACTCAAAGGTATTAAAGTAACACATTTCGATAAAATTATCCAATGTCCAATAATCAGCAATCATGTTTTTTGCATACTAATATTACCAATAGAATGAACACATTCAACCTTTGATTTAATCTGAACGACCATTGCTATTTCTATATTCATTTTGGTATTTAAAATCAATAATACCGGATTAACCTAATTATATAGTTATTATAAGATTTCTAGAATAGCTTTAAAGTAAATCAAAAACAAAAACATTTATTGCTGCCCTGGTTGGAAATTTATTTTTATTCACCCTTAACCGTATCGTAAACAATATATCTGTTCTAATTTCAGATTCAGAATACCAATTAAATTAGAGGTTTTATTGTAGTAACAAACTTAGGGGAAAATTAGGGCGACGCCGACTGTGGCATAAAAATGTTTTTTTTTAAATAAAAACCTGATAAGTAGATTAATTTATGATTGTTTTGCCATTTTTAACCTGTTTGAATCCAACACTAATTATCATAAACATACCATTGATGAATCATATGTAAATTTATTGCTGCTAAATTTTCCGTATTAGCTGTTCCAAAACAGATACCGTTATTGATGCTTAGTTTGATTTATAACAAAGCATGACTGAGTAATGAATACAAATTATGTTTGAAAATTAGTCAAATGTTTAAAATATCGATAGGAGCATGATTAATTTGTGACACTAAAAACAACTTTTTACTGTATTTTAATAAACATCCGTTTTTAAAAGTGGAGCTACCACTAGAGGTCATAAAAAACTATCTTTCCTGTAATTCGTATATCAAAAATCTTTAAAAGAGCTGACGAAGAAATTCCAAAATTAGTTGGAAAATATATAACGCTGTTGATCAATAGTCAAAATACGAGACATACCGAGTGATCTCAGAATCGTCCTCTCTACCACATGGGATAGATCTGGGCCCGATTTATTTAGTGTATACTTAAATGATATACTTAACCTTTCTTTAGATGGCCTAATCATTTTGTTTACCGATGAAAGTAATATTTTTCCCTGCCCAATATAAGATTGTTTTACCAAAGCCATGTTCCACAACTAAAAGCGTCACTATTGAGGGAATAGATCAGAGAACCCAAAGTGCAAAATGTATAAAATATCTTGGAGAGATCCTTCATAGACATCCAAAATGGAGCTTCCATGCAGAAAACTTATGCAAAAAAATACAATTATTACACTTAACGCGCTAGGCTTGTAACTTGTAACTCAGCGCTCGGCGGGGCACATAGTCCAGAGAGTAGCTGTTGGTTGCAGTCTGGTTACATTCCTTACAGTAAAATAAGGATTTTATAGAGGAGTTTGCGACTAAAAATATTTTGTTTTAATATTCGGCAGGGCGTCTAAAAGCACATTTGAACTAACTCATGTTCAGTTCTAAAACTATAATAATATCCGACATTATAAGTGGTGTACATTCGAATTTGGCTTCACCCTGGTACACAATTAAGGTCGTTCTATGAATTTGAGGTAAAATAGTAGTACACTAATGACTAAATGAACATCCTTATTTAGTTAATTGATTTACCGTTACGCCAGTGAAACAAAATAATTGATACACAGTGACAACCTTATCAAACAAAAAATAGTGTTTTTTTTTTAAATTCTCAAACAAAAAATTTTTGCAAATAACTTCCTAAAGTTGTAGCAAAATGTTCAATGTATTCAACAAATCCAATTCGAGGAACGAAAACTTGTACAAGTGAAAGGTCCCATTTAATTGTTAGTAGATGCAAAGATTCTCGTAACTAATATGAAAATTATCATGCAGAAGAAGAAAAAAGTATAAACGAGGCATATTTCAGCTTTTAGTTGCTTGTATTGATTTCCTGTTTCTATCATTTAAACATTAAGATTCCACTACTATTCTATAATATTTCCCATATTGTAATGAAACATTCCTAATTTCACTTTGAATGCTAGATGACAGCACCTTGTGTAGTGGCAACGTCCTAGTCCATTTCTTTAAATCTAGAAGCTGCCGGAAGCCAACTTGCCATAGACGAAGACGATTTTGCAGCATGTGTTGTTAATTCTTCAAAGATTACGTTAAAAAATACAAATCAATGAAATGGCTTGTAGTAAAGTACCATGATAGTACGAAAATATGTATATCATGTATAACAGTCTGTCACCTATGTGTTAACTGCTTTAACTACTGTTGAGGAGTCACAAAAACAAATTGATAATTGTGGTGACTGGTACGGATACAGTTTTTGTTCTTACATCCCCTCCGAACAGCGCGAAAAAATTAGTTACGATCGTTTTTGCCTCATACGGGTGATTTTCACCCCCCTTTGATCAATCCTCTCTGTTGCCCTGTACAATCACTTTTACAGGAAAAATTCCGTACAAGAACTCCGCCTCCACTTGCCTCATCACGGAGAACCCATGGTTTTTGGTGAATAGGGGGTGAAGGCAGGTTTTTTTCAACCTATCGATTCTCCACTACAAAAACGAGGGGGGGGGAGTAGAAGTGTCCAAGTTTTCCGCTAATTTGTCTGGACTAATAATAAATTTTATAATTTTATATCGACTTTTGTGTGTAATTGAAATAATTAACGAAAGGAGCATAACTTTAGTTGCATATGTTATTTACTATTGCAGCTAACGTGTCTTATTCGAAAAACCTATTTAAACCAAGCAACGCTATTGTTAACACGCGTTCATCGATTAAAGAATTTAAAATGACCCCCGTAGGTGTACTATATGTTCAAAAGTTATTTATACCGTTAAACGACAAAGAAAAATAGTATTAAATAATTCACTGTTTATTTTAAACAGCTTAATATTGTCATAATTAAAAATATTTATTAGTTCTCGAACAAAAAGTTCATTTAACAAGAGATAAGAGACCTATAATTCTGTCATCTTCATAAACAAAGATGTATATCCTACAAAGAAATTGGTGTTTTTATTTTTAGTATGTCACGTGCTTAGACAGTTAAGGTAGGTCGGAAGTGACGTCACATTGAACCCACGCAAGCTTAGGACACGCACCCAAACAAACCTTACCGATAGAAAGAAGATCGGTCCTACAAGGTGGAGCAGAAAAGCGGGTCGATTGAAAATTTTGAAGAGCAAAATCTACGAAAGTCTTCTTAAATTCTTTATTAAGTTCTGTTCAGAAAATAATGTACAGTTTGATATCCCGAAACCGGAAAAAAATCGATTTATTTGTATTGTATATTAAAAGTATACCAATATATCTGTGTCAAAAAATTTCATGAATATGTAAATGTTTTGTACACAGATATAGCGCATATTTTAATAATATTTAAGTATAATAAATCTACATATTTTAGACAGCATTAACGTCGTGTTATTAATAATAAGGAATGTATACATTTTGTATGATTTATAAATTACCTACGACATTTTCTAGTTGTTTATTTTATTATTAGGTATTAAGTTACACAGTAGGTGCTACTTAAAAATAATAATAAAACAAAATGTCAACAAAAGCTTAAACTTAATTTTTCGACATTTTTTTATGGTTAACTGAAACGAAAATAATAACAATACCGTATCAAGGCGTCCGGTCGGACCGCGGTGGTTACTTTTTCTCCAAAACAAATGTCTCTGACTGTTCTGATTTTCCAGGAGTTTATTTAATTTTTTCTCTTACTAACTGCACTCCATTTTGTAGCGTTTCTTTACAATATATTATGTATGCATTGTTGCGTGTTTATACCCTTTACTAAACACCCCAATCGTGGATTCAATAATGGTAATACGAATAACACTAACTACTGATTTATTTGACAATAAATTAACTTACAATAATTAGTCCTTATAATTACAACACTAATAACTACTTTTAACCACTATAATCGTTGTACTTTTTATCAGCCTGATCATATTGTTCTTTTTCTTGATCTGATCATTGTACTATCCAAACTAAAACTAGCGCGTCGGTTCCGCTTTCTTATACACCGTGATACAGGTATCCACCACCTAAGGGGATCAGTTACTTGCTGCTCAGTTTCAGACTACTCTGTTTTCATGCATGAGTCTCGCTCTTCTTTCAATACATCAGTTCTGGATCAATTTGTATGGGACTACTTGACAGTATTTGGCCCACCAAGTATTGGTTACGTCAGTGCTTTCAGTCACAGGAAAATTGAAACTATTCGCAATTAGTCTGGCACGTATTCGAAAACATATAGGTATATTAATAACATAATTAATTTAATGGTAGAACTTACAATTTACAATCTTCAATTTTCGGCTTTGAAAATGGGCGCATACCCCCGTAGATAGTGGCATTCACTACGTTTTAATAAAAATTATTAAAATTTGCTGATTTCTCAAAAAAATTTGCAAATTTCATATTCCTTAACTTTCCCAGATATTCCCGGTCACTAGGAAGCCCTATATTATCAAAAACAACATAAATAAAATCAATGAAACATGTAATGGAAAATGGGATTTACATCGAAGTCTTCTTTGTATCTATCCTCTGAGGATGTTGGTTATCACGTTGGCCGATCTAATTTTACCACGGCTGTTCTAATTAGGGTTGTAGTACCACTGTCTAAGATTTCGTAACCATGAAATGCGGCATCGCCCTAGGCCTCGTCGTTCTATTTTTCCCTGAAGGATGAGCTGAAGTAAGTGGTATTTTTCATTCCTCATAACATGGCCAAAATATTCCATTTTTCTTCGTTTTATTATTATTAGAATCTCCTTGCTCTTATTTATGCACTGTAGTACCGTGTTTGATATATGTAGTGTTCACGATATTTTTAACATTCGGCGGTAGCACCATAATTCAAAGGCCTCAATGCGTTTGCACGTGGTTTTGTTAAGGTCCAGGTCTCAGCGCCATACAACAGAAGAATGTAACATCTAAGAACCAGAGGTCTGATTCGTATGATTAAATTAAGATTACAATAGTTATTTGTTTAACTAGGCAGCAAAATGGTAGATTGACTGCCGCGGCTGATAATTCCTATCCGACCGTAGCGAGGCTAGGAACTCAGCCAAGGCAGTCAATCTATTTTGCTGCTAAGTTGAACATATAATTTTTTCACCGATTGTTTAAATATATTCTAAAATAATTAAATTATTACAATTCTCAATCTCTTTATTTTTGTTGTAATAAATTCAATAAAAGTTCATTAAAATCGCAGTTATTGCTAGTTGGTTACCATGGAAACTAAGTGTCACTTTCCCTGCCTAGGCAGGAAAAATGAACACTTTCCCGCCTAGGCAGGAAAAGTGACACTTTGCTGATTGACATTAGTCAGCAAAGTTAGTACCTTGCTGTCAATCGGCGAGAAAGTATTTTCCTCATTTTGTTGAATGCATTTCTCTTCTTTTTGATACGACGCCGGCGACTGATTTCTCTAGAATGATCCCATCCCCTATTTAAGCAACAACCCAAGAATATAACATGTTCTGCTTTCCGCTAGTACTGTGTCATTGACTGCGAATTGGTTGTTGTTTGTGTGCTCTTCTGACGTCAAACCCTTCTGATGATTCATTTTCTATCTGGACCATAGCTTTTTGTTCTATATACAGTTTAGATATTACACGCAGAACTTTACTGGCAATATCACTATTATGCAGCACTTCGAGAGGTTTCTCATGTTGGACCTTATCAAATGCCTTCTCGAAGTCTATAAAACAGGTGAAGGTATCACAATTGATATCCCGTGCTCTCTGTACAATTACCTGTTTGCTAAACAATGCTTGGCGTGTTCCAAATCCGTTTCTAAATCCAAATTGAGTTATACTAATGTTTTCTTTGAGTTTTTTATGTATGCAATGTGAATGATTTTTAGGAAGACCTTAAGCGTATGAGACATCAGACTGATGATTCTATGATCTGAGAATTTATTGGCGTTTGCTTTCTTTGGGAGTGGTGTAAAGGTTGAAACTAATCAGTCCCTTGGTAGTTGTCCGCTCTCGTATATTTTATTGAACAAATCTCTCAGTACCTTCAAATGTTCATATTCTAACAGTTTTAAAATTTCTCCGTCTACTAGATCTGGTCCGACTGCTTTATTGTTCTTAAGGCGCTTGATTGTCGTGTGTACTTCGTTTGTAGTAATTTCTGACCCGTTATAATCTGGTAATGTGAGTTTGATCTTCGTCTTCGAATAGATCTTGCGTGTCATATCGTGCTTCGCCTGAAAAATTTCTATCTCTGAGCATTTTTCCTGTAGCCACTTTTTCTTCGCCTCTTTGATCTTTCTTATTACTAATTTGTGTAGTTTATCATATTTTTCTTCGTTTTGTTTTCTGTGTTGTCGTCTTTCTTCCATTAACTTCAAGATCTCGTCGGTCATCCAGTCTTTCTTTTTGGTAGCTTGTTCTGATTTCAAGTTGTTTTCTGTCAAGTGTACGACACAGTCCTCGATCGAGTTCCATAGTACTTCTACCTCTGTTCACTTATTAGTCTGTTCTTTTATTTTATTGAGGTTGTTGCTAAAGTTTTTCTTAATTTCTTGTTTTGCATCATTTTCTTTTAGTTGTTGTATGTCGATTTTATGTAATGTTTCGCCTGTACTTCCTTTAAATATAGCCTCGTTGTTGCCAGTAGAAGATTGTGGTAGAACGGGATATGTACTCCGGGGTATGCCTTTGCTGCCATGATTGCGTTTTGGTACCGTCTGTTTATGATTACAAAGCCAATTTGATTTCTTACTATTCTTTTCAGGGGTTCTTGATGCTGCTATACGTATTTTGCGAAGCATAAGTATGTGTTGTATCGACTTCAAATTTGTCTACATCACCATGATTGATACTTATAGGTATCGCATACTTGTTTCTGCGTGATAAGTGATTGATCAGAGAGGTATCTGTTAAAACTTCTTTATTCATTGAAAACTTCTCTCGGAGAAATCGTTGCCATGTGATATGATTAAAATTATTTTGAAAAAAACACGCAACCCTGTAAATGCAGCAGTATTTTGAAATACGTTCAACCAGAAATCATGAAGTTTGTGATTTTCTGACGAAGAACTTGTTTTTTTCTTCAAACAATGGTATTTTACAAGTATTGTTAAAACTACTCTTACTTACCTGCTTGAAAGCTTGAGAACCAATTATATTGCTCAAAAATACTTAAGACTCTATTTATCCTTCAAATCTGGACTGTAGCTTTGTCTTAACAGATGAGTTCAAATAAGAAATTCCCTTAATCGGTACATATGCAGTCAGCAAGATCTTAGACAATGACACACGAAACTCAATTAATGGATAACGCTAATCGTTGCGGAAATGGAATGTCAATATCTTTGATATTTTTTGACCTGCGGAAGACACCCTATACAGAAAAGCCTAGGTTAATTTTCTTGGTAGCTATTCAAATCAATTCTATCTATATTGAAGGACGAATTCAAAGCATTATCTTTAACAAAATGATTCATTATTGTACGCAATAACCATTCATCTGGGAATATAAACAATGACTCAAATAAGTGCCTAAAAGAATGCGAGTTGTAGTAACATAGTTTTTATACATAATGTTGGGGATTGAAATATGATATGTATTTTTTAAAATTTTTAGTCAAAAATGCGCGACCTAAGACTTTCAGGGAAAAAATTTAATAGCAGAAGTTTGGTATCACTATCATTTTCACAAATTAATTAATAAATATTGAAATAAGTGGTAGGTAGGAGAGGTAGGGTTACAAACGTAATACTAAATAAGCTGTAAAGTATTAAAATATAGTATCTGACTTACACGGATGTTAAATTAGGTGTTCCTCAAGGGTACGTCTTAGGTCCCTTGTTATTTACCTTGTATATAAATGACCTCTCTAAATGTTTCAAATAAAATTATGTCTTAATCTGTGCAGATAATGCAATGATAACAATTTGTGCTCTAACTTCTGAGGAACAAGTATAGTACTTGATGTCAACGAAATAAACTTATATTAACTGAAAAAGAAACTATAGGAACTTACTATAAACGCCACGGATGTTTACGTTCCTCTAACAGAAATATACAGTGTCCCTCTTACAGTAGATGCCTACGTAATCAACTCTGTTTAATAAAGTGGTGGTGCAGCAATCGTTCTAGAGATGGCGACACTGATGATTTGGCTAGTCAAAGTTTGTAAAGTGTTAAGCACGTTCCGGAATATTAATTAAAATATATAAAGGAGCGGAACTCGTGCATCGGAGTTACTTGAATATTGGAAGTGAAGCAACAAGAGCGAAAGAGAAATAATTAAGTGATATACAGTGATTACACAGTGAGTTATACAGTTAGAAGTAGTAACTAGTGTTGTAATTTTTGGGATTGTATGCTTTAGGTGTGTAAACTCTTTTATGCATAATATTTATACGTGTGCTTGATTTATATATGAGTATGTATGTGCTTATTATATTATTTAATACAATGATATTTAAATTTTATACACTTTTATGTATACGTGCTTTGTACGATCTTAGATCTGCTGATATCAAAATGTATTAATGTTAGATCTAAGTTTTTATTTATATCTTATTTTATTGATTCACCTCATGGACACCTATGCTAAAAGAGTCAATAAATAGTCATTATTTATTAATTTGTTAAAATTATTTTCACAAGAATATAATGAATAAGATGAATACTGAAAGCTTCTGAATTTTCATCCCAAAAGCAAATTAAAGGAAGGAAGTTTTATACTTATATCTTAGGGCGGTGATTTCGTGCAATAAAAATTGTTTCCCAAATCCTCCCTGTATATAACGTCGTTCCGTGGGCGTCAATAACATAATAATGTACCTTTACGTTAATAATGAAATTAGCATTTTAAAATTGGTCCCCACGATTGTTTAACAGCGGTGGAAGGGTTAGGAAATGTTATTTCATGCATTTAATGTGTTTTACGGTCGACGAAAAGGCGTGATATGATGAATTATATTATAATGAATCCCAGTGATAGGCTTTTTTGTATAAAGCATATTGTATACTAATTTCTTACGTTAATTGCTCTCACTTCCTCCGCTATAAATTTTTAAATAGCCTAAGTAATTGTGTAGTTTATATCTACTTATCTACATTGAATCGCAATTACTAAGCCTTGGGGTATCGATTAAATTCAGAATTTACCTCACCTGTCACATAAAATTTAACGAATGATAGTATTGTTTTTTTTTTTTTTGAAACGACAGCCAATGTGCCTAATATAATCTATTTAGAAAGGGGAGAGAGTAATAGAACAATTAATATTAACTGACCGTGAGCTACTTCTTTACAGATTGATAGATATCTCAAACGTCTTCTAAAAAACTAAATTTAGACAGGGAGGGCGTTGGCGCCTTCTAATACCAAAATTACATGAAAATTATTTAATAGTTCAAGCCTTCCCTACGTCTACCCTTACTTAGTCCAGTCATTGAAGCTTTATACCTCAGAAATATTTTACTATGAACCGATTTACATGAAATTTTGGAATTAGGCTTATCTTACCCTTAACTTCAAAAGTGATATTGACCCGACATCCGTTCTTACCCTGGGGGTGGTTGCCACCCCTTCTCGTTAGTGGAAATCGATAGAAGACCCAATTCTAAGCAAAAAATGTTCCATAAAGTTTTTTCAAAAACTCAATACTTTTCTAGTTATTGGCGATTGAAAACTCGGAATTTTTCCACGTTTTTCAGCGGTTTTTTGAAAATATCTCAAAAAATATGCGTTTTAACGATAATTTTATAATAAACAAAATTGTAGAAGGTCAGAAAATGAACAAATTGGTTTTTTAAAGAGTGTTCTAGGTGCAATATTAAGCGAGATATTGAAGATAAAAAGTTTTTTTTTGTCTCAACTTTAATCGATGTTATTCAATGCCATCTAGCGGACAACGGATACATTTTATCCATATGACAATGAGAAACTTTTTTATAGTGCTTGAAATAATCTTTAAAGTGAGCAGTGTTAAAAGTCCTTTGCACGTAAAGTGAGTGAGTTGTAATGAAAAAAAGAGGGACATCTAATTTTTTTTTTAAATCGATGTGTTTCATAAGTGCCATTTCCACCAAAATTAAAATTAATCGTATTCCGTCTAGATTTAACTTTAATATGAAGAGTTTATTGGACTCCAGCCGTTTGGCTGCTTTGGAATGCATACTTTTCAAAAAAATCACAATTTTAAGAAAAAAAAATTTTTTCTGTCAGACCAAAATTGACGGAGATATGACTGTTTAAAGAGCGCGCGGTAGCGCAATCACAGTCTCTCTCGAGCCCTTTGACCCTTCACCGTTTCAAAATGAAGGGTTTTACACTACATATCATGTATCTATGTTGTAGCTCTTTCAATTACCTTTAAAAAGGTTTTTTAAAAGTTGTTATAGCTTTAAAATTGAAGGAGTTATGGTCCAAAAACTAAACGTTTTTTTTTTTCTATTTAGTAAAATGAAAATTTCGGAGCACAAAAATTTGGAGCAGAGTGAAAGTAAAGAATAATATGAACCCAAAACTATTGTCTTATATATATATCCATATATGGCATATATATCGGAAACATACGCACGAATACATACAAACGTTCATATATGTATATCCAATAAAATCCAATCCAATAAAAACTGCAGATCCACGTGCACCGCAAGATTTACTTAAAATGATTTTTTGCAACTGCAAAAAAGGTTGCGGAGCCACTTGCGGATGCCGAAGAGTCGGGCTGTTTTGCAATGTAACCTGTGGAACATGCAGTGGAGATAACTGCCAGAATAGCCCTCCAACTGACCCAGAAGAAGATCTTGATTACGACAGCAACTCCGATATTGAGTCATGAACGATTGGTGTAATAGTTTTTTTATGTATTGTAATGCTCTTGTTGCATAATTTTTTATAATTAATTACTAATTTAATCTAGTACGTTTCCAGATAACTTGTAAGTTTATATTTTACTCAATAAAAAGTGTCTGATTACTTACTCTATAATTAAATTATTTTGAATTGTATAAACATATATTTTCAATGTTTTAATTTAGGGGTAGTTTTAAGGGTTGAAAAGCTAAACATATGATAGTCATTTTCGAGAACGTGGAACAACATTTAAATCATTTTGAGTTCATCAAAAGAAATTTTTTTATACTATTTTTTATTGAGGGGTTGTTTTTAAGGGTTGAAAAGGGGTTAAAAATATGACAATATTTACTCTATATTTAAATCTTTTTAAGTTATGCAAAAGTATTTTTTGTAATTTTCTTCAATTTAGGGGTCGTTTTCAGGGGTTGTACAGTTTTTTAGGGGTTGAAAATGGGTTAAACATGAGATAATTGTGTTAGAGAACACTTTACGATTTCACTCCTTATTATTAAATACGTTTTCTAGCGATAAAACGGCTCAATGTCAATTTTTTCATTAAGGGGTCGTTTTCACCCCTTAAAAATAAAAACGGAGGTCGGGTCAATATCACTTTTGAAGTTAAGGGTAAGATAAGCCTAATTCCAAAATTTCATGTAAATCGGTTCGTAGTAAAATATTTCGGAGGTAAGACATAGTTAAACTAAACATATTGAACAGCGCACCGGCACACGATTTGTGATCGCTTACAGCCAAAGCAAATAAGGCGGGTTGACGCCACTGGTGTTATAACGGAGTGCATATACAAATCTAGGGTGTGTTTATGTAAAAATTGAATAGGACCACCCTTGTTCTGGCCTTCGATCGTTTACAGTGGTTCTGAATAGGAAATGGTGAAAGAATAATAGGACCTAAACATATTTGCTCAAGTAGGCTAGTTTTGATGTCGAATTTATTAATTATTTACCGAGGTTACATTTGTTTAATGTCTGCCCCAGAAGATGTCGAGTCAAGTTAATATTCTTTAACCTTTATGTTAGTATCACTTATATTGTTCGACAGAATTGTGTTATTTTGTCAAATATCAAATTAGATAGAAATTAAAGTAGTGAATAGTATTTGGGCGTTGTTAATAATAAATAAATAAATGTTTATTTGCCACTGATACATTATTTTATAATATTTATTGGCTTATAATATAAACACATTAGCCCCACATAAGATAGACCTTATCGTGGGTCACTGTGTAACTTATTCATACATATTGTTATTTTGCGGTGCCTATGTGTTCTAAATTTCTCATCTTTTTAATGTATTTTTCTAATAACATTATGTCTTTCTACTCCTAAATATAATAAATCGTATAATATATACACCTACCTAGTATCTCTACTTAATTCCCATCCATTAATACACCCTTCCCTTCTTTCACTTTTTTTCTGTGTTTTCTTATTTTTGTTCAATTAACACAGAATTCCTGACCTTTCTTTCACTAGCATGAACTGTTTTACTTTTCTTTTAAAAATATTGTATGAAACTGATTTGTTAACTTGTAAAGGGTAAATTTATATAGCAGACCTCTTAAATTATTTACTATTCTAGCTGTAAATGTAAATTCCGGTCCAAGTGAACTCCTAGATATTTAATTGTAGTAGCTTTTTCTATCTTCAATTTGTTTAGATCTTGCGTAATGTGTAGACAGTTAAAAGTCGGCAGGGTATTTTTATACGAGGAAAATGGCAAAAATTTCGTTTTTGAAAAATTCTGTTCACTTATTTTTATTTTGATAAATACTACTCGCTATACAATAAGTTTGGAACCCTATTTTAAAAACATGCCATATATTGGATATAAATAAATGTAAACTCATTTTCAGAATCTACTGACAAGCTATTTCGAAATACGCTTTTTAGTGTATTGCTGGTATTTGTAAGTCTTTCCACATCCGCACTATGCGGCTTGGCAGCAAAAATCCACGCGAAAATTTTAGTCGCAGTAAGGAAATCCGAAGAACTTGTTAAGAACTTCACTAACTCAGAAAGCGTCAGTTACTGCAATTTTTCGATTTGTGGATGTTCTAGTATTTCGTCATATCCAACTTGAGTCGTGTTAAACAAAGATCCTTCCCTAAAATACGATGAACCGCTTCAATATCTACTGCGCTTGACAATTCAAAATTCGTGAATGGTTTTAACACTGATATCTGCATCTATTTCAAATCTTTGGGTGAGGAATTCTACCAGAGAATCTACTACTTCCACACTGACGGCATCATAGCTTCGCTTCTCCGAGACGTACTTATGGTGCTCTTTCAAACGTTTCTCTCTATTTTTTATGAAGCCTGAAGTCTTTTAACTTGCGTCCTCAAGTGCAGTGGAAAGAAATCCTTAGGATAATCTCTGCTACACCGATTTATCCCCCCAAGGTCATACGCGAGAACGGTCCCGGTCTGCTAGCGGCTTGCACCAGCGGTCCTTTTTAAAATAGATACATTTTGTGGGATGATGTTTTGATGATGATTTTTTTTAGCTAAATGGATCTCGATATTTTATGAACGTAAACTAAAAATTCCTGTTTTTTTTTCTAGAACAGTTATTATATAGATGTGTATAGAAGGAAACCAAAACACAAATATTTCGTGCTTATCGTACCGTAGCCGTAGAGCCTGTGGCGCAATGCGTGATGTTATTGAATTCTTGTAACATTTAATCTTTAACTAGAACGTTACTAGGTTAGGGTTGTCTAGTGAATTGGCTAGGGATTTTTGTTTCCTTCGTTACCAATTTTTTTTAAACTTGTATAATTGGTTTCCTATATTTTTATAGTTGGGAAGAAACATAATACGAGACTGTTTACATATCTATAATTAGCACAAAAAGTAAAACAAGCGTGCCGCTCAAAGTGCCGCGTTTTTTACTATACCAACAAGCCGACCGGACTCCTAAAGCAAAAAACGCGGCACTTTGAGCAGCACGCTTGCAACTTTTTGTGCTAATTATGGAAATATAAACAGTCTCATATATGTTTCTTCCCAATTATATCTGGGTTATAAAGACTAGGTAGGTATATATGATAGTATTGTGATCGTGCATAAAATCAGATTTTTTGTAATTTCAGACTGAAGCCAAAAAAGCAGTTTTAAAAAAATGTCTGTCGTCTGCCGTCTGTGGTTTAGAGCGCAAGCCACGAGATCGATTTTGCTCAAATTTTGTATGCGGATGCTGGACGGTCACACCACTAGACGAAAGGTTAAAACAATTAAATATTTTTTTTCTCTTCGTAATTTAAAATCGAATTTGTGTACAGTAATTCTTTGAACGACCCCATAAATAAAAATCTAGAGGGGTAAGATCCGAAGATCTCGCGGGCGACAGTGATGGACATCAATTTTTTCACCAACGTTTCTCAAAGACTTCCGTTTAAATTACGTGAATTACCCTGTATTGTTTGTAGTATTTTTGTTTAGTCCGGGGACGGCCCTGTATTCTAGAATTAGAAATTCTATATGTTTATTTCATTATATCACCTTGTATAGGTATTTATTAAATGGAAAATCCAGTGATTAAATAAAATTTTGAGTTGTGTATCTCTGGGGCAATAACTTGTATTAAAATTAATATCTTATGAGTCAGTATCAAACGATTTCTATGTATTTCCACGAACGACAAATGCAGGTCAATTCTTACGAAGTGTATACCATTTCGAATTTCAATAATAAATTAACTTAAGTGTTGGCCTCTTCAATTCGTCTAGTGAACGAACCATTGAAATCAAAGGGAGCACAGCATTGAGGTATCGGCTCTTGGCGCCTGGATCAGTAAAGAATACCCAGGAAATGATAGAATAATCCGCATAGTCGTCCCTTAAATTGAATTCACAGGTTTGGAATTTATTAAAATAGAAATAAAAGATGTTTTAATCAAAGTACAAAATATAATCATTTCCCTATTAATTATAAATAGAGTAATAATTTAATGTCGGTTTTAGATATTCAATATATTGAAAATTTAAAGAAAATAATGAGATATTGCAGTAGTTCTTTTAATGTTCATTTTATTTAGTTGTTAACAATTGTTTTGTTACATAGTGACCTCTTTTGATGATGAAGAATTCTATACAAATTTTACTTTGAGCAAAATAAAACTTTTATGATTTTCACGAAATTCATTTATTTCAATTGTTTCACCAGCGTATTGACTTATTCTTCTGATTTCACTCCCGCATCAGAAGCAGTCACAATCATAAAACAAGTTAAACTTTTAGAGAAATAAGAAGAAGAAATAAGATATTTGAAGAATTATTAAGCAAAACTGATAAGAAATTACCTAGTTTTTATATTTATATCAATGTTCTTCTATCTGAACATGCCATATAAGAGTACTAAGTTTAAGAAATCATTACTAGCAAACACAAACTAACAAGAAATTACGAAAAACTTTTCTGCATTTAGAATTAAGGATGTTCATAACATCCTTAATTCTGAATGTATCAACATATTAAAGCTTTAGGTAAAAAAAATATTAAACACTAAAAAACAAACCGTTGTAGAGTACATCATAACAACTACTTTATCCTAGCTAATACTAGAAGAATACAGAAAAGTTGGATACAAAAAATTATAGAAAATCATGTGTGGTATCAAATTTCAGGAAATTTCATGCTGAAAAAGAACATGATATTGATTTTTAAAAGCAAAATGTACAAAGATGAAGTAGGGGGGAAATAATGAAAAATTATGCTACATATGACCCAGCATTTTCACATTATATGCTTAAGTTATGATACATTACATCACAAAGTTATTGCAGAAAATACTGACATCTTTGGAGAAACGTTCACGATAAACTTATCGGCACACTTTTTAAAGATGAAACTTTATTGAAATCAGACCAAGCAGTAACCATGAAAGTATTGAAAAAATTGTTATTTCTGGTGAGACTCGCCATGTAAATTCTTGTGTTTTAACACAGAGGATGCTTGCTTGTATCTCCTTGGATAATATCGCTCAAGAATTCAAGATGTAAGGGAGTTTTTCAATTACGACTTATTCACTCTACCAACTTCATTATTTGACCACAGAATCCAGCAAATGAGAAAAACTGATAAATCATCATTGGCAAACTCCTTAGATAGCATAGCACCAAACAAACTTCTAAATATGATTAAATGTGCCTGCCAAACTACAGTTGAAGAATCATGTAACACTATGAAATATACATGTCGCCGACTTGGACTTCCGTATTTAGTAGTTCGTAAAAACTGTTGTGGAAAGGACTCTACAAACACACTAAACAGTTTTGATTTAGATAAAGATGAGATTTGATTTTGATGAAATAAATATGACTGCACTGTCGGAGGAAATGGTTGTAGGTCCGTGTTTTTTCAATGTGTAACCCCCTTCCGCCTTTGGCTTCTGGAATTGGGGGTTGTCTAATTTCTGTGGTGTTTATTTATTATTTATATATATTATAAAAACTCCATTTATTGTATAACTTTTCCAAGTTTTACATTTTGTTTAGAGTGAAATTTTAACTTTAAATAATTAAAATTTTAATCATTTTTTTTAAATTTAACATTTTTTTAAAAATTGCGAGCGAAGTTAAAGCTACCTAGGATTTATAAGCGCTTAGATTAATAAAAATATGCTTTTCGACACTGGCAGAAGCTTTCATTTTGTTCTTTCTTTTATTTTTTGAGACCAATATGATATTCTTCTTGAGCATGGAGTTTCCTATAACTTGATACCACACATGATTTTTATGATCTTTAAAAATATTTCATATTTTTACAAGATGGCATGGCGGACAAAAAACGCATGTTGTGCAACAGTACGGATGTATATTTTTATAGAATAATTATAAATATTCAAAAGAATAGTTACAATACGCACTTGGTTTATTGTTCCATTAGTTTTGTTCAGATTTCTCTGACATATGTTTCGGCCTTGCGACCATTATCAAAGAATCTTAAGTTTTAAGACCCTAGTCCTCCATCAATTCTGATACATTTTTCAATTCTCTTCTTATCATTTTTAACAACTCTTCTTTTTTTTTTTATATACATTTATTTAACGTCGGCCTATTTCCGCTACTGAGGCCTAACACCGACGCCTGTAGACGAGCTACCCCCAACCAGGAATTTGGCCGAACCTCTTCCCTTAAGAAGAGTAGGGATCTTTTACTTGCCTAACATTTAATAGACAAGGGACCGACGGCTTTACATCCCCTCCGAAGGATGGTATATCTCCTATACAACCCTCGCCTAAGGTTGTATAGCTTCCGCGCATACACTGATATACAAGCCGCTGGAAGATGGGTGAGGCGAGGACGTGGTCTTCGTTGGAACGGTCACCAATCCAACTACTAACCACGCCTAACGTTGCTTTACATCGCATATCGAAGTATGTACATACAACTCTTCTTAATTCTTCAACTGTTACTTGATTAGATGCTTCTCTAATTCTATCACATAGTTCCGCTCACTTTGTGGCCTATTTTTATAGACTTTATTTTTTACGGTACCCTAAAGATACAAATCCATAGGGGTGACGTTTGGTGATCAAGAAGGCCACGCAGTTAAAGGACTATTTCTTCCAATCCAACGCATAGGGAGGTTGTTATTCAGCCAATTTTTAACTATTACTGTATTATCAATGGAAGCCCCATCTAGCTAGAAATAGAGGTTTTGTTGTCCGGCGGTTTTGAACGGCATCTCGAAATTCATATGTTAAAAAATATAGGAATCTTACATTATTTAAAGTGTCATCAATGAAAAATGTGGTACAATCAAGGTCTCATTTAAAATTCCTCACCAGACATTTACTTTCTTGGAGTATTGTCGGTTACAATTTATAACCCAATGTGGGTTTACCGTTGACCAATACCTTGAGTTTTGCGATGAGACCACGCTATTTATTGTAAAAGTAGCCTCATCACTAAGAATGATTTTTTTCTAAAAATTTGTGTCATTTAAAAATAAACCCTGTACTCACAAGCAATATTCCAATCTCCTCTCTGCGTCTTATTCTTCCATAGTGTGTAAAAACTTGGGCTTATATGGTTTTATATTATGACGTTTAAGGCACTTCCATATTTTATTTCTGTCTACATTCAACTTTAGAGATAAATCTGACACTAACACGTGATTCAGCATTAACAGCATCTAATATTACTTGAACCAATGGACAATCGGCAATGTTGTAATTTTTGGTTCTAAGTTAGGATACATCTCCAGTTCTATTGAATATTCTATTAATTGAACCAACCATGCGTGGTGTAAAGAATCTGTGGGCGTTCTGGATGTCTCATATTGAAGATACTGGCTGTATCTCGATCAGAGACCACACCGTCATCAACAATTTTATCATTTCGTAATTTGGAGATATCAACTGACCGACACGGTCACCTCTTAGCTTGCGATTTCTTTTTATGGGTCTACTTAAAGTCAAAGGTGTTTTCTAATCGACCGCAAACTTTGGAACAACTAAAATATACTATTCGGACAGAGATTAACGTAATCCCAATTGAAATGTTGAAGCGGGTGATGAAAAACTTTCCTGCCAAGGTTGGCTTGTATTTCTAGACCCTTCAATTTCATGACTTGTACAATTCCATCATTCCAACTTTTTCAGTTTCTTTTTTCTTAATGTTTGCATGCCTATGCATTCTGTGGCATGCCATGTCATCCTCCTCATGTGTAAATACGATAGTAGTTGCTATTTTTTTAGTAAGTATCATGATCTCATCATTTTGGCCTTAATTTTTTGATTGAAGTACGGAAACGGACCAAAAAATTAGTTTAAAATGTTTTTTTGTGTATTATTGCTATTGTATTTTTGTGATCTGGGACCATAATCGAAGAAACTATAGTGAAATTTTCCCGAAGTCGTGACATGCTGCACTCTGCAATAGGTATATTAGAAATGTACCTAAAAGTCTACCAATGTTTTTGCTTTGAATGGATTTCCTAAATTGAAAAGAGAAAGATCTCGCACAATAACGTATACGCATAAATAAATTAATTAAAACTGATAGCAGAGTTTCTCAACTTTGAAACATTGCTATTAAATAATATGAAATCACTTATACACATTTTATTTATTATCATGTTTTAAGTATATTCAATTATCTCAATACAGTTACTGTTATTTTTGGTTACATTAATAAGTTATTTAAATTGTGATGAAACTTTTGTAGGTATTTGCAGATTTCATTATTCGTAAACTAACAGTAATATATTTGCTACTCTTATTCTCTAACTTATCAATTTTGTAAGCGTACTAAGCACATATTCTTTATTACTTCTAATAGAGTTAATATTTCTCGAATGAAGAGAAAGTTTCTGTTATTTTTTTATCTATTCCTGGGCGCGTATAATCTTTTGTGATGAATGATAATACAAAGTTTAAACATATAGAATTACAGAGTATATATAGCAAACCAAATATAGGTGAAGCACATCAAATTTTAATATTTTTGTTGATATTCGGTAGTTTAAATTTAAAATTATTGTATAAACGTGATTTTTTACATGCATTTTAAATAGATTATTAAAGATTTACAAATAATTCTAAAGTACTATTTCAAATTGAAGTTTAAAATATGTAGGGAAAATACAGCCACTTTTTAGGTACGTCCGTATTGAGTCACACCATTGATTGTAAAGAACACCACTTGCCCTATAAGCCAGTGAGGACCAATTACTTCAAAAAATCGATAGACGCAGTTGCTTTCATAAATAAATTCCATTTTTATGAATGAATTCTTTTAGAACTGTGAAAATAGTAAAATAATTTTAAAGTAAAATACGTTCTTTCATTCTGTTTATACACATCTTTTAACATATCTCTCATGTCATGTCCTAAATTTTTAATAACGAAATTTTCTTAAAGCAGAATTCTCTATGACTAATATGATGAGTTGGTGCTTTTATAACTTGTAGTGGAGGTGTGCGAGTCGGAAAAAAAGCCGAAAATTGTAAGTATTTTCTATGCAGTCAGAGTACATCCCCCCCGTTTTCGACTAGGCTGAGTACGATGGTGCTGGTAGAATGTCTCTTTGGAGTTGCGCAACCCCCAAACGGCCCCAAGCCATCCCCAAATGGGGTTAAACGGTTATCACATCTTTTCCAATGGTGAAATACGGCGTTCCCCCCGTTTTTGAGGATGCTGAACACGGTGACGATGCTGAATGTGTTTTTCGACCCCCTTCAACCCCCCCCCCCCCCCCACCGGCTAATAAACACCTCCGAAAGGGGTGAAAATTTTTTTTTATTTTATATATATATATATATATACATATATATTGTGAACGATCCATGCTTTTGATGGAAGTCTGAAGGACGTATTTTTTGTTCGAAAAACTTAGAAAAATTGAAAAAAAATAGGAAAAAGAAAAAATTAATTTTCTTTTTCCTCAACCTTTTCTAAATGCTAAATAAAAATATTACGTTCACAAAATTTTTTAGGGTTCAAAGTGACTGTTTCAGACGGAGATTAATGAATAAATCATACTTACTGTCGTTTATGCTTAACTGCGGCTCTGATGGTATCAATTGGAAGACGTCGTAACACTATAAATCTAACACTGTCTGTTTAACACTCTCTTAAAATTAAATCTGAAAGGGAAATTTTGTTAGAAAACACAAGTAAAAGACAATATAAAGTTCAAAAAATGTATATTAAATCTTTAAAAAAATTTATGTTTTTACACAACTTCTTCAGTGAAAATGTTAACAAACAATGGTCTGACCCGTGTACAACACATGGTGAGGAACGGGACGATTCATACGGTACCAACTACCATCCAATATGCAGTTTGAAAAGCTAACGATGCACAAAAAGATTCAAGGAATAGTTCATGTAACTGAAATTTTGGTGGGCTTATGCTTGCCTGTCTTTATAAACGTATTTATTAATTCACATAAATTTTGGTCGCTCCTCGGAGCTTAAAATTGCTTGAAGCGTATCTACTTCGTTTGTATTATGCAATAACAAATTTTACGTTCAGGCAAGGCAAATCCCATGCACGTGTGAGTACATGGTATAGATACTTTTTTGACTCCGAATCACTGAGGAACCGGTTTAGGGCAAACCCCGTCAAAACGCATCATTTCCCCGTCAAATCTGACTGCTAGGAAATGATGGGGGTCCCATGTCGCTAAGGGCTATTTTCGCTATAACTTCCGATATACTTTGAATAGTCGTTGGACTAACTTGTCCTCATATTCAACACTTCGTAAGAGTTGCAGTGCTTGACAACGTGGATTCGTAAAAGGGTTTTTAATCTTGGAAATTTGGAAGTTCAAGTCCAATTTTATGATACTTTCTAAAATTGGGTGGTCGGGGCGACATTACGTCCCTGTGCAGCGACATTTACTACACTTACCAAATTAACGCTCCTCGAAGAGTTAGCGAAAATTTGGCATAAAAAACGCTCCGAAGAGCAAAAATATATTTCCAAGAATTAAAAACCTCCTCCACGGCGTTTTTACGTGAAGCACGCTTTTCTTACGAAATATTTCCTAAGTCGGATTTTGTTACAACGTCGAAAAGTATATCGGGGTTATAGCGTTCTTTAACACTCCCCTCCTTTCCGTGAATCTTTTTGTGTAACGTTTGGTAAATTGTTTGATTGAAAATAAAATGGATCATTGGATGTAGTCTCCCATGTGTTGTATTCGGTTATCGTTCAGACCGGCCTATCTGAACAAAACATAGATGCAAATCTAAAATGGTGATAAATTTTTGAACATATATCGATGCATAGCATTCGATTGAATTATTGAACATTGGGTTTCAAAAATGGCATAAAAAAAAAGAAAAAATCGAAAATCCTCAGATTCTCGATGACACAACACAAACACTTTCGACGCACTTATCTTTCTTAGTGTTCTTCCACTAATGCGGGCTTGCGTCTGCTCCTCCTCGTGTCTATGCCTCGTCGATCACCTTCGGTGTCGAACTGCCTTCTGGAACAGCTTAGGTGGTCCTCGGACTGCTTGCTCCAGCTATACATTGGTTCTGCTCGGTTTATATGAAACAATAAAACAAAATTTTAGTAAAATGTTTGTTTACATCCCGTCTGGGGATCTGCGACCGATAACATATCGTCGTCTTTGAGAATAGGAACACTGAATTTTGTTGACTTATATTGGTTGAAATGGTTTCCGAGTAGTTAAAAATTCTCTTCTTGGGAGAAATCTGCGACCGATATCACATCGTCGTCTTTGAGAATAGGAACATTGAATTTTGTTGACTTATATTGATTGAAATAGTTTTTATTAAAATCTCTTCTTGGGAGAAATCTGCGACAGAATCTGCATCCGTCGGATCGTTGCATCTGCCCCTCCAGCAGACGTGGCGGCATCTCGCCCTTGAGTTGCTAGACTCGTCTGAATCGCGCTCTGCGTCAGAGTTGTCGTCTTTCCATGCCGTGCCAATGGAACATTTGTTTGGACCCTTTGGGTCGGACTCTGCTTACAGATGAATGTTTAATAACATTTGAGGACTTTGAAAAAATCATAAAAAATACCAACTCTGCCGGACACGGTCAGAGTTGCTGCAGTGAATTTGGAAGATTTGTATGTGGATACAATATCCTCAGATGAAAATAACTTGTAAAAAATGCATAAAAAATACCAACTTTTGCCTGACACGACAAGAAGTTGGTATGGAAATTTTGATATAAAATAAACCTAGCACTAAGTTAAAACTTAGCCTAGGTTGAAAAAATGTTATAAAAAGATGATTGAATCTCCAGAACTGGATTCTGAATCAGAAGTGGAAGCATCTCGTGGCGGTGCATGGATTTGTACAACCGTTTGCTCCGGCGGTAGAGGTTCTGTGGAATCGTCTGAGAACGGGGAATCATTTCCATCGAGTGATGTTCCGCCTGGACTAGCATTTTCTTCATCGGAAGATTCGATTTCCAAGTTGTGCTCCTCTGGCGGGGCTGGTCTCAAATCATCGACATGTACTCTTGTCGTTGCATTTCCCTTTTGCACGAGATACACCTCGTCTGAAAACTTCTTCAGAATTCTGGTTGGGCCTGACCAAGACGGCGTGAAGGTATGTACCTTCTTTTTTCTCTTACTCATGACTCTGTCTCCTACTTTGTAGACGATCGGAGTGACGGCCTCTTTCGGCGCATATTTCTGTTTATATTTTTGTTGGGCCTGACGGGCTTCCTTGATTCGCTCGTATCGTGGAAGCGTTTGTTGCTTGGCTCTTTCTTGCCTCCAGGCATACAAATCCCATTCGCCTCTTTCGGCTGGATCATATCCTAACACGACCATGCTAGGTGTTTGATTTGTAGCGGCGTTCCTACGATTTCTTAATATATATGTCATTTGATGCACGTAGCGATCCCAAGTGTCGTTTGGCTTTTTGAATAAAAGAGTCTTTAGAATTTTCTTGCATTCCTGCACCCGTCGTTCCACGGGGTTGGACTGTTGGTGATATGCTGGAATTAAATATCGTTCGATACCATTCCTTTCGCAAAATGTGATGTACCATTCGGAATTGAAATGACCACCGTTGTCTGATATTATGACTCGAGGGACTCCGAATCTTGCTACTATTTCTTCGTCGATATATTTGGCTATCGTTCTGCCGTCGACCTGAATGTATGCCTTTGCCTCTATCCATTTACTGAAAACGTCTTCGACGATAATCATGTATCTGTTTTCGGCGTCTTTAGTCCTCTGCAGCGGGCCAATTACGTCGACGCTCAAGGTTTCAAATGCATTTTGGGGTGCATGACTTCTAAGTGGAGCATTGGGTTGGGCTTGTCTTGTCTTGACAGACTGGCATATCAGACAGTCGTTTATGTATCTGCCTACGATCCTGGCCATATTATTGAAATAGTAGCGTTTCGCTATTTTCCTGAGAGTCTCGTCTCTTCCTGGATGACATGCTTCATCTCGGTCATGATAATGGTAAATCAATTCTTTTATTTTCCTCTTTGGAACTATTAATTTAAAATTTCTATCACAATCTTTAAAAAGTACATCGTCTTGGACGTGAAAATTTTGCATAAAAATAAGATCCGCATCGGAACGTTGTTCCTGTTGAAATAGATCATTCCAACGGCGGATCTTGTCTTGAATATCTCTTGAACTCAATTGAGCCTGTACGATATCTTCGTATATTTCTGAGTGCGTTAATACAGAAATACGTTCTGGACACTTATAATTTGGTAGGAACATTCTTTCCTCTTCATCGTCTGTCTCGACATAATGATTTTGTGGGTTACGACTTAGAAAATCTGCTAATAAATTTTCCTTTCCTGGACAGTGTTCAATTTTGAATGCATATTCTTGCAATAGTAATGACCATCGAGTAAATTTTGTTTTGTCGTCCTTATGTTTGTTTAACCAAAGTAACGCCCTGTTGTCCGTCTTCACCAAGAACGGTTTGTCTGCTAAGTACATCTTGTACTTTTTAATATAGTTCACCACCGCCAAGCATTCTAGCTCGTTTATGTGGTAACGTCTCTCTGCTGGAGATAACGTGTTGCTTGCATACGAGATTATGTATTTTTCGCCGTTGTCGCCTAATTGATATAACACGGCCGAAAGGCCTTGTAGTGATGCATCTGTTTGCAAAATGAATTGACGTGAAAAATCCGGCCGATGGAGTTCCAGCGGTCCGGATAATAATTCTTTTAATTTTCTAAACGCTTCATCGCATGTATGGTTCCAGTGAAAACGATTTTCCTTCGAAAGAAGTTTCGTTAGTGGCTTCGTGATCATCGCCACATTTGGTAGATATTCTCGTACCCAGTTGCAAAGCCCTAGGAAACTTTGTAGCTGCTTTTTCGTAGCTGGAACGGGATAATTTTGAATTTGTAAGACATGTTTTTCTAATGGTTGGGAAGTATCGGTTCTAATTGTATGGCCTAAATATTGGATTTCATTCGTCGCTATTACACACTTTTCCGGTGACACTTTCAGATTATGCAGACGTAGTCTTTCAAAGACTAATCTCAAGTGGGACATATGCTCCTTCACGTTTACGCTGTAAACGATTATATCATCTAAATACACTTTACAGAAATGGTGCAGGTAACCCGTTAAAACGTCCTTTGCCATGAATTTCTGAAAGGTACAGGGAGCTGTCTTGAGTCCGAAAGGCATGACATTGAATCTGTAAGCTGCCCCATCAGGAGTGGTAAAAGTCGAAAAATCTTTTGATGCTTCATCTAGCGGTATTTGCCAATATCCACTTTTTAAATCCAACACAGAAAAAATCTTCGAATTGCCTAAATCTTTAATACTTTCGTGTATCTTGGGTAAGACGGAAGCCTCGTCTTCAGTCATTTCATTCAAATGGCGATAGTCGATGCAAAATCGTGGTTTCTTGTCCGAGCGTTTTATTATCACTGGTGGTGAACTATATTGGGCAGTGCTAGGTTCGATGACGCCAGCTTTTAACATCTCTTCGATTTGGTCGTACATAATTTTCTTAGTACTCGGAGACATCGGATATGGTCTGATATTAAATGGTTTCGTGTCTTTCACTGTAATTTTGTGTTTCACAGTCACTGTGGTTGCTTGAGTCGGTTCCGCAGTGAACAGATCGACAAATTCTTCGAACAGCGGCCGTAGAAATTTGTCTTTAATAACAAGCTCTTCAGGAAGCTTTGCCTGCTGTCTCTCCCTCTGAGAAGCTTGATTCCAGAAGACGGTAATACGCTCTTCTGTGCCGGCATATAGGCATTTTCTGCCATAATCATATGCGACATTGTTCATATATAAGAATGGTGATCCTAATATTATCGTTTCGTTTAAATTTTCGATTACTTGAAAATCAATTTCAAAAGAGGTGCCTGAAATTATTACTTGTAATTTTGTCGTGCCAAGAGAGTCCACCATTCGATCTCCGCACGCCATAGCAAATGATCGACGTGTCGTGAGATTTTTAAAATTATCCAACATCCTCGGATGGATAACGTTTCGCGTCGAGCCTGAATCTATCAGTGCGTCGACCGCATGTTCATTTATTTGAACTTTTATACGAGGCAAAGGGAACGCTTCGCTCATATAATTTATTGACTCTCTTGTCTTGTGCAGAGGAGCGTCGTAGTGGTCATGAGTATCGGAAAAAATTACTGGACATTGCTGCCGCCTTGGTTCGGCCGTTGTGCCGGGGATCTTGCAGATGGACCCTGGCCTGGGTCTCTGGCCCCTCGAAAGTTTCCCGGTCTCCTATTGAGATGAGGGTTATTCGGACACTGACTATGGAAGTGCCACTGCACTGTGTCTGTGCAGTATCGGCACGGGGTAGCCGGTCGGTCGGGTACTCGGAATTTCCCCGATCCGCCATTAAAATTGTTTTGCCTGCGGTCAGGATTCACTGATCCGCTTGATAAATTAGGCATAAAAATAGGACGACCAGGCGCTCTGCCTGGACCGTCCTGTCGAGATACGTCCTCTCGGAAATGCACCCTCGGTGCTGTCGGAGTTGGGCTTCCATTGCTCCTTATACTTGAATTTTGTGGACTGATGTGTCCCGGCTCTCGATAGTAAGACGCGCGGGACAGACGTTGATCAATAAGCTGGATTAGCGACGTCTGTTCGTCAGCTGAATCCCGCTCGACGTTAGTAGCCGCTGCTATTAACATCTCTGTGTTTGAAATTAGGTTGCTTCTCAAGCGTGACCTAATTTCTGGACGCAGTTGGTCCATGATGACCCGAGCTCTGATGGCTTCGGATTTAAAGGGATCAATACGATCGAAAAGACAGGTTTTCCTTGTGATAAACACTGCCGTGTCGTCTAAAGACGTTTGCTTGATGGCATACAGTTGAGCAATAGCTCGTGACTGTATGTCGGGAGAATTAAATCTCGTAAGGAATCTTTCCTTGAATAAGGCATACGAAGTAGTCAACGTCCTAAATTGTTCGGACCATCGTTGAGCTTCGCCCTTGAGTTGGCCGGTTACGTTATGGAGGCGATCATAGTCGTGGCTTATGCGAGCTCTGTCGAAAAATTCCTCCATAATTTTCAGAAATGCTTCTGGATCTTCATGATCAAGCCCATGGAACGTCACGTTCGGACATCTTTGTCTCTCATGGGGCGTACAGGTCGACACGTTCTGTATCGCCTGCACGAAGCCCTCTGCCATTTTCAGAAACATACTCTCCATCGAAGCAGTTTGTGGCTGTGAAGCTGATAAATTAACATTGTCTCCCTCCGCAAACAGTCCCTGTGGTTCTATCCCTCTAGAACCGTCGTCGACGAGCGGTGCGGTGACTCGCTCATAAAATTCTCTTGGGGTCGACCCCTCGGAGTCTTCCGCCATGAATGAGAAAGGATTTGTTGGGTTTGGGGACGGCATGGTCCCTGTTCGGGCGCCATGTGAACGATCCATGCTTTTGATGGAAGTCTGAAGGACGTATTTTTTGTTCGAAAAACTTAGAAAAATTGAAAAAAAATAGGAAAAAGAAAAAATTAATTTTCTTTTTCCTCAACCTTTTCTAAATGCTAAATAAAAATATTACGTTCACAAAATTTTTTAGGGTTCAAAGTGACTGTTTCAGACGGAGATTAATGAATAAATCATACTTACTGTCGTTTATGCTTAACTGCGGCTCTGATGGTATCAATTGGAAGACGTCGTAACACTATAAATCTAACACTGTCTGTTTAACACTCTCTTAAAATTAAATCTGAAAGGGAAATTTTGTTAGAAAACACAAGTAAAAGACAATATAAAGTTCAAAAAATGTATATTAAATCTTTAAAAAAATTTATGTTTTTACACAACTTCTTCAGTGAAAATGTTAACAAACAATGGTCTGACCCGTGTACAACACATGGTGAGGAACGGGACGATTCATACGGTACCAACTACCATCCAATATGCAGTTTGAAAAGCTAACGATGCACAAAAAGATTCAAGGAATAGTTCATGTAACTGAAATTTTGGTGGGCTTATGCTTGCCTGTCTTTATAAACGTATTTATTAATTCACATAAATTTTGGTCGCTCCTCGGAGCTTAAAATTGCTTGAAGCGTATCTACTTCGTTTGTATTATGCAATAACAAATTTTACGTTCAGGCAAGGCAAATCCCATGCACGTGTGAGTACATGGTATAGATACTTTTTTGACTCCGAATCACTGAGGAACCGGTTTAGGGCAAACCCCGTCAAAACGCATCATTTCCCCGTCAAATCTGACTGCTAGGAAATGATGGGGGTCCCATGTCGCTAAGGGCTATTTTCGCTATAACTTCCGATATACTTTGAATAGTCGTTGGACTAACTTGTCCTCATATTCAACACTTCGTAAGAGTTGCAGTGCTTGACAACGTGGATTCGTAAAAGGGTTTTTAATCTTGGAAATTTGGAAGTTCAAGTCCAATTTTATGATACTTTCTAAAATTGGGTGGTCGGGGCGACATTACGTCCCTGTGCAGCGACATTTACTACACTTACCAAATTAACGCTCCTCGAAGAGTTAGCGAAAATTTGGCATAAAAAACGCTCCGAAGAGCAAAAATATATTTCCAAGAATTAAAAACCTCCTCCACGGCGTTTTTACGTGAAGCACGCTTTTCTTACGAAATATTTCCTAAGTCGGATTTTGTTACAACGTCGAAAAGTATATCGGGGTTATAGCGTTCTTTAACAATATCACCGGCAAAATGCATGTAACGCCCGCTTTCGAGGATGCTGAACTCGGCTAAACCGGAAGTGAAAAAAAATCAATTGTATGTCAAAAAGTACCGCTTATTATGTATGTGTTATATCCTAAATTTAAGTCAAATATCTTCAAAACTAAAGGAGAAAAGGAGGGTATACCATGATCCTGTTACTCCCATATGTTAGTAGCAGCCCTTTAGAGACGCCTCTGAAATATTTTAAATTTCTATCGTTATCCAACAAAATGATTCTACGTTAAGAGCAGACTTAGGATAGCAAGTGAATAGTATTCTGGCAACAGTATCAATGAAAAATAAATGCGTCACATTCTGTATTATATGCCTTTCTAACCGTTTCCGAGAAATAGGGTTGGTAGGATTATGAAAGTGTTTGGATGTGCCAGTAGATTTGTTACTACTAGTAAAAATATTAATAGTAAAACTTCATAAAATAAATATTAAATTCTACATACTGATCACTAATGGTATGGTGTATAAACTGTTTTAAAACAACTAAGAAAATTCCGAGAGAAAAAAAATCACTGAATATTAAATAATAAAAGAATAAATAGAACACAAATGCGTCAAAAAGGAATAAAAATTTTTAAAAGCGCGATTCTTGATAAATATCTAAATACTTACATTAATATTATAATAATCTACATTGATCCCGTGTTTGTGATGGCCTTTCAAACCTATATTATTTCAACAAATATTCATACACGAAAAAACATTGTTATTATAATATTGAATAGTCTATATTTATATTTTATATCCTGTTATTTTAATACCAATTGCCAATGCTGTGCATTTTAGGTCAATTCATAATGATAAATATCTATTAGGATCTCTATTATTATTTATTAGGAAAATTTATTTTCCCCATATTAGCTTACTCTCTGTAAAATCATATTATTTAATCCATATCTTCCAACGCAAATGAACATTGACTCTACAATATTGTAAGCCACATTTTTCATATAGTCTGCCCTAAAACGTAAGGTATCATGTTTCAAATTAGCAAAAATATTTGATCTTAATTGAAACTTATTTCTATTTATGCAGATATTACACAATTTGTCTTGCACCTCTACTGTTTCCAGTAAATATGTAATGCCATACCTAAAGCGCCTAACAAATATCACATCAACTCATCTAAATCCTTAATCACTAATATAAATTTTTTTCGATATGGGTGTGTATTTGTGTGTATCTTAGATAACCAGAGATGAATACAATATTTTTATCTTTTAATTCCTCATATAACAACTGTTTTCTGTAGATATACTGATATTGAATCCATTTATATTACTCATTTTGAATCATGAGATGAGCCATTTACGAGGATCTGACAGTGACTCGTTAAAATCTTTTGTTAGCTGCAAAGAAAAAATTTGACAAGAAAAATGCTTGGTTGTCTGGAGGAAAGATATTTGTATGGTCTGTTGAAGAAAAGAAAAGATGCTTAATTTCATCTAAGGCTGACTTGTGATATGGCTAATTTATTTCTATATCTATGTGGTAGTACTAGGGAGTTCTTGAATATTATAAATGCTGAATAACCTTCTAAACTTTTCTAATTTTAATATCAGATCTATTTGTGCACAATTTGATTTATTTTGTGAGTATGTTGCGGATGAGGCACTCCAAATTATTGGGCTGTCTGAAACTTGGCTGGATCCGCTCTTCCCAGATTCTGGATTAAAAATACATGGGTATAATCTCTTAAGATTTGACCGACCCACCCGTGTAGAGGAGTTGCCTTTTATATTAAAGATTTCATTCAGTATAGAATAATGAGAACACCATTTCATGATAACAGTTCCTTGGAGCAACTCTGGGTTAGTATTAAAATAGCAGGAAAAAATATGTTTTGGGTCGCTGTACAGACCACCTAACGCCAATTTAGTTGAATATGTTAATACCCTTGAACATTTTTTTTACTTCCATTATTCCTGATTTTGATTTCGTCATATTTGGTGGTGATCTCAATGTTAATTTTTTAAATAAAACTAGTCCTAGTTTTATACTTTTAAATATTTTTTGCAGAGATATGGTCTTGAGCAGATTATTTCTGAACCTACTCGTATTACTGATGCTTCTCATGCTCTCATCGATATTATCGTCATGTCCTGTAGTCACATATGTTCGAATATTAATGTCATAAAAATGGATGAAATTTCAGGTCACTGTCTGGTTTCTTGAAATTTAAAAATTAAGAAAGAACGTGTAAAATTAAAATATTTTGGTTTTTCTGATAGGGCTATTTCTTCTTTTAATAATTATCTTACTGCGCGACGCCAATGTGTTATTTTAAATAATGAGTCTTCAGACTTTGTTAACATTACTAGAGGAGTCCTGCAGGGTAGTATTCTGGGCCCCCTACTATTTACGATGCTTAGAACCCTGTAAGATTTTTTGAAATCATCAGCATAGAGAAGACAAGGTATTGCCAGCATGTCAACAATATCATTAATGAATAGGATAAAGAAAAGTTGTCCTAAAACTGATCTCTGCGGTACAATCGAGTAGTAGAGATATTTGGACAGAATTGCATCCGCGATATACTTCAAAAAGTCTAGAGAAACCGAATTCGTTAGCTTGACAAGCATTTTATTCGTGCTTAAGAGCTTAAATCTACATTTGGGGCAAGACAGATCATTTTTACAGTACCTTCGAATGATATATTGTTATGGCTTCATAGACTTTGCATATATCTGAACCAATAAGTATATGTCTATTATTAATTATCTTATTGTAATCCGAGGTTAAGTTGAATGATTGCTTGGTACATTTCATTATTCCTTTTAGTTGGCTATAATTTGATTAATTTTAAATCAGAACTTCAAAATAGTTCAGAATTTTGTTTAACAATAAGTCTACTTTAACAATTTTACAATATGTTTACTAGTCATATTGTCTGAGACACATGCTCCTTTCCTTTTGTGTTCACATTCTCCAACGCGTTTTCGCAACTAACCCTTCTTTAAGTCAGAGTGAAACTTAGATATTAACTTGCAACAGAGTCTGGCTCCAATATTATATCTGAAAGGATTAATGCAGATAAAGGCATAGTGACTGATATTTTGCAGAAGCTTGGGGTAGAGGATGAAGTTGTCAAAGTTGTTAAGGGTGTCCGGGTAGGACATATCAATTGAAATAAACCTAGGCCTATTAAAGTTATCTATACTAACTCGTCGTGCTGAAATTTGAAACACAATTGTACTCCTCTCAATACAGAATAAGTGCAGACTTAACAAAAATGCAACAGGATCAGTGGAGGAAAGCCAAAAGTGATTTGAAAAATAGACTAGAGGGGGGGGGAACAGAATCTTACGTTTAGCGTTTAGGTTTAATAATAGCGTCCCCAAAGTTACATCTGCTAAAATCAAAAAAAAAAAACGCATGTTAACCCCATTACAAGCTTACTATCAAAATGTTGATGGTTTGCGTACTAAACTCAGATTTACAAAATGCAGTTTTGTGCTCATTATGATGTCATAATTTTAACCGGAAAATGGTTAACCAAAGATATTGAGGACTCTGAACTGAATTTAAAAAATTATCTTGTGTTTCGTATGGACCGTAATCCTCATACTAGCAATAAAGTAAGGGGTGGAGGAGTACTTGTGGCAATTAAAAACCACATAAAAGCTAGACTTATTAAGTTGTCGTGTAGCAGTGTCGAGCAGTTATATTTATTGTGCAGCTATAATAACATTGAGTTTATTATTGGTGGGGTTTATATCCCTCCCCAATCCCCGGCTGGTACTTATATGGTTAACTGTGAATCTGTAGAGGAAATTGTTGGAGAATTTCAAGGACACATGCTGATTGTAAGGTTAATAATTGAGAAAAAAGAGTGCATGTGCAGTACAAGACAACCAGAGTGAGCTGGTATATTTGAAATTTTCTCACCTTAGAGCAAGGAATTGTCAAAAAACTGTTATGACAATTATCTACTTACTGTGGATCAGTCGCTAAAGAATAACCAATACTTTTGGAAATACATAAGTAATAAGAGATCTTCTTCTAGTAATTTATCAAGTACTATGTTTTATGAGAATAAAATTGGTTCCAATGGTGAGGAAATTGTGAATCTCCACCGGATTACTTTGGTATCAACCAAATGGCCTTATTGATGCTGTTGACAGTATCTGTAGTTTCTATTTTCCTCTTCCGGACTTATCTATTATCAATGTCTACGTCAAAATCTTAAAAATACCCAATAAATTTACAGTGGAGTCGGATGGCATTCCTAATAGTTTACTAAAGAACTGTATATGTTCTTTAACTACGCCATTGACTTCTCTTTGGCAAATTTTTAGCTATAGGCATCTTTCCTGATTGTTGGAAGGAAAGTTATATCATGCCAGTCTATAAATCAGGGGATAAGGACAACGTTCAAAATTACTATGGTGTATGCATTGAATCATCAATTCCTAAGTTATTTGACAGCCTTATAAACGATCAGCTCAGTTGGTCATGTAAACCGCTAATAATGAACAGCATGATTTTTGTCACAGCAGGTCCACAGTAACCAATTTGTTGATTTACCACATACAAATTTTAGAGGCTTTGGAATTTAAATGTCATGTAGTTGCAGTGTGTACTGATTTCTCCAAGGCCTTTGACAGGGTGTGCCATGATATACTACTTGGCAAACTGTCTAAATTGGGGTTTTGTGGGACACTCATAAAGTGGATTGGGAGTTTTTTGAAGGGACGTAAACAGAAAGTTAAGCAAGGGAACTTTTGCTTACACGAAATTGAAGTTTTGTCAGGGGTACCTCAAGGGTCTCACTGCGTCCTCTTTTATTCAGTTTATTTGTGAATTGCATCAGTGTAGCCATTAAGAGCTGTCAATTTCTTTTATTTGCGGATGATCTCAAATTCAGAACTCTACAAGTTATTAGGTAATCATTACAATTTGGATTTATTTTACTTATCACTAAATCAATTTAAAAACAAGATTAGGTCTCTTCCATTGTATTAATTTCAAATTTTAATTCATATTGTTATTTATATTTGTTGTTAGTCATTAGTTTGTAGTATTTTTCGTTTGTTTTAAACTTAATTATTTCTATTGTTTATCATTGTATATTTTTATTACCATTGTAATGGGGTTTTTTCCGTATAATAAATAATGATAACTTGTTTTTCTACCGCTAATTTTTTTTTTGCCAACTTTTTGGCGAAACACTAAGGATGCCATATCGATTTGGACCTCAAAATTTGCACAATTCTACTCATAACATTATGAGGAGTTTCTATTTCATTTAATTATGTACAGATTTATTCGTGGTGTAAATACAACGCAAAATTATGGTTGTATTTAACGGGTTTCATTTGCATGTTTATATTCAATTATAAATATATATGTTATAATGCAATTTTATAAAATTGGATTACACGTAAATCACAGAGTATAAGATTTCTTACAAATATCGATTAAAATGAATCCTAACAACTGCATTCCTTAAAAGCCATAAGTAAACATTCTTGTATCAAATAATTATACTGATACTGATTATATTATCAATGTAAAAGTTTCAATAAATGTTTTACCTTAAATCCGGAATGACAGAAAACATTTAAAATTGCCACCGTTTCTGTTTATGTTCGACCAGATAACTATTTAGATAATGTCGTAGAATTCTTTTCGTAAACATAGCACGGGTCAAGCCTACCTGCATTGTTGAAGGCACCTAAAATTTCTAAGCTATCATAATTTATGTGCGGGATAGCTGATAATAATGTAATTAATACTATAAAGGTTATTTGGAAATAAATGCTTTTAAAGCACGTATACGAACTGACTGGATATAAAAAATTTGATGAATTTAAATTATTTGTTAATGGGTTTTTTCATGATATTTATTTCTATTCGTTGGTGTATCTAATTAATTGCTAAAATTATAGATAAATACTGCGATCATAGCCCAAATAAGTGAGAGGGTGACCACAGTTTTCTGGGGTTGTCTTTGTTTTTAGCCAAAAGCCCGCCCGGAGAAACAACACTCTTTTTATGTAATTTTTGATTGATATTCAATAATAATACTTTTAAGCATATACATATGCAATCATTCAGTTAGCCCGTGCCAGAGATTTTTGCCAAAAAAACTAATGAAATTTGTGCTAAGACAAATATTGGCAAAACAAAATTGAAAGGCATAAAGTTCTTTTCAATTTATCATCATACGTACAGGCAAATTTTCAGTATCTACATGAAAAACGCTACTTCAAAAATTTCGCCAGTGGCCAGTTCTCAATCTACATAAAATTTCTTTTTACGTTATATCCGGGTTTTTCCAGATAGAAATCTTGTCATCTTACGTAAAACCTAATTAGGTTTTTAATATTATTGTAATAGTATGCCATAGAAATACCTACAAGACATAATTTTACTTTATTTGTAGAAATATTATTTTATTGTTAAAATTTTAGTAAATTTTATTAGATGTAGCAAATATGAATTTGTAATTATAAGCGGGACGTTTCAATTTTTTTACCATCTTCAGGAAATTTTCCAAAGCAAGGATACCTCAATTCCTTCAATTACTAATTGACCTGGACATATTGCTGTACCATCTTAGCCAAATTAAACTGTGTATCTGAGTATTACATTATATACAAAACAAGACAAATGTACTTCCCTGCCTGCGTTCACTCATTCTTAAACATTCGATATATGTTTGATGCTGTCAGTGGTGTGTTCTCTTAAAGGTAATTTCTGGATCAGGAGGTTTAATCACTCGGTTAACGATGAAACATAAACACAGTAAATAGAGACAGCACAAGGGAATCCGTAAGAGTGATGATCTTTTCTTTAACTGGAATTGCCTTTAAACTGATATAGTTGTACACTGTGAAACCTGCAGTTAAAAATGTTAGGTTTTCATCCGTTCAAAGACCTAAGTTTTTTGTACATTAGTATGGAGGCAGTTCATTATTTCTAACGACACTGCGATTAGACTGGCCTGCAGCACTGATAATTCCAGTTTAAAAAAAATAACCCTCACGCTATGGAAAACTATAGGCCGATAGCACTGTTATCCGTATTCTCCAAAATCTTTGAAAAGACTTTCGCGATTAGATTACATTCATACTTAAATAAATATGATATATTAAAACCAAGGCAATATGGATTTTGCAAAAACAAATCAACTGAAGATGCTGTTCTATCCTTTTATGAAAAAATATTAAATAATTTTAATGAAAAGCTAAGATTAACCGGCATATTTTTTTATCTGTCGCGAGCCTTTGATACCATAAACCATAATTTATTATTAAGAAAACTAGAAATGTATGGCATTCGTGGTCCAGCATTGGATTGGGTTAAGTCATATCTATTGGAAAGAACACAGATTGTTAAGATTAATCAAGAGGGGGTAGAATGTTTTTCAGAGAGTGTCAATGTGTTAACAGGGGCACCACAAAGTAGTGTATTGGGCCCACTGTTGTTTATAATATTCATAAACGACCTAGCAACAAGCATAGATAATTGCTTTTTAACCCTTTTTGCAGACGACACCTCCTCTATCATAACTGCTGCTAGTGTCGATCAATTAAGTAAAAATGCTACCATGTGTGTGGATAAGATGTCAAAATGGTGTCGAGCAAATGGCCTAATACTTAACCAACAAAAAACAGTATTTTTAATGTTTTCTCCAATTGGTATAAAATTGGATTTTAGCCTCTTGGTTAGAGGTAGTCTTAAGTTAACAAGCAAATTGGCTAGTCTAAACTTTGCACTACTCATTTTCAGCGACGATTTGGAATGCAGCCCTTTTTACAGCTACACTTAACTGAGGCTTCGCACGCTTCTGACAGGCTTTGTGACCACATAGGTTCCCAAATACTGTCACATTTCTTCCATCCAAAATCTGATGGAACTAGAAGGTGCCGTACCCGCTGAAACGACTGTCTCCATATTTGGCTTCAAAGAGAAGTGCGCATGGCAAGCTGTTCTAGAGCATCCTTTGTTGGTGGAATCGATTCTAGCTGACGATTGTTTTTGGTAAATAGCATTCTTCGGCATTCATTCACGGTGTCACAAGACACGGTTCTGGAAAAATAATTCGTTTGATGTAATTTATAATATATAGTTTCTAAAGTTACTCCTTATTGGTACATTTCAATTGCCTGCTGTACGTTAAAACGACAATTTTTTCCAAAGTTTCTATTGCTTTTTCAACATCTCCAGTCTGCAGGGCTGTAAATAATTCTGTAGCAACAGGGTACTGTAGCCAGGTATTAATAGCCGTGAGCTTTCCAATTCCATGAAAAAAAAAAAGATACAGTATCGCATACGGTAACTACGTGAAATCCTATTATCGACTGAGATTTTCAGGACCTGGGAACAAAATTAATACATCTAACCAACCGTGTTCTAAAATGATTAAAGCCTATGTGGTGACTTATCAAGCACCCTTACAAGTTCATGGGCAGCTAAAAATTTGTCGTGCTTTCCCATGCCAAAGCCACGGGCGGATCTCAGGTCCACGGATGACAATTCGCTGGCGCGGAAATCCGAATCGTGCTTATTAAATTACACGGCTGGACAGCCACAGCCCAGTATTTATTCATAGACCGTACGTACTCAAAACAAGATTTTTAGAAATCGGTGACCCCGAAAACATCTGAAACGAGACCTCACTCGACAAAATGCAGTAGAGTAAATTTTTTTGGAAAATAACCTTATTTTATGCATTTTCCAGGCTGCTATTTTGAAAAAAAGGATCGTGGGCCTTGGGACACGTGATTGTGCCCTTAAACATCCCAAGTGCCGCGTGTGTACCAAATTGCAGCCTTCTACGACACTTTTCAGCTCCAAAACAAACGAAAAAAAAGGTAGGCAGCCATGCTATAACAGGGCCCCCGCGGGGGCCCCGACCGTGGCAACATTTCTTGTATGGGTCTAACAAACAAGTGTTTGTTACAATACTTGTACATAAAATACAAGGTGGGATCCATTCGTGCAGGTTACCGTCCAATACGCTGATAGATGCAAAATGTGAAATTCATCGGCCAAATCGTCTAAGTAGAATCCATAATTATGATACATGAAATAACTTATTATATTATTATAACTGTTTATTTAAACTTTTAGGCAACCTACCGAATATTTCTGCACATTATATATCTATAAAAGTAGATAAGCAAAGCGATTTCTGCGCCATATGCCATCCACTTATCAGATGCCATCAGGAAAGACGTAAACGTGAGCCTCTAGTCATTGTCGTCAGATGGTCTCTTTCCCATGACAGAAAAACAATGACTACTTATAGAAAATAATGCGCAGTAGAATTCCTGAGCCTTCTTGCACAACCTCTCCACAGAAGACTTCTTGTATAGTTTCTGGTCTTCAACAAACCTCACCAAACACAAAAGCCTTGATAATAATTGATCAAAATTTTCGTCCTGAAACCAAGAAAAAGACATTTATTGTTCATTATTTCAATTTAAAGCATAAAACCTTATCCATCAAAACACACTATAATTTGTAATAATAACTGGCACCATATTCATAGTCAAAATGCTTAAAATCTAGCAGTGTTTTCTTCTTAACTGGTCTAGAATAACGCTAACGATTTACCTAAGTTTTCATTCTTGTATATCAGTGTATGCGCGGAAGCTATACAACCTTAGGCGAGGGTTGTATAGGAGATATACCATCCTTCGGAGGGGATGTAAAGCCGTCGGTCCCTTGTCTATTAAATGTTAGGCAAGTAAAAGATCCCTACTCTTCTTAAGGGAAGAGGTTCGGCAAAATTCCTGGTTGGGGGTAGCTCGTCTACAGGCGTCGGTGTTAGGCCTCAGTAGCGGAAATAGGCCGACGTTAAATAAATGTATAAAAAAAAAAAAAAAAAGTTTTCATTCTGGTAGAAATGACTCTTATTTATATTTATAGTATAGAATATAGTGTTAGGTTTTGTCTTCTAACTTGCCGTATATAAATTTGTTTGTATCTAAAATGGTGAAGAAAAATGATTAGTTTGTGGTATAGGAGACATAACAAGCTACACATTATATTTGTCTACTATCGTCCATTAACCCCGAAATATTGTACTGCAATTAAGAATTACCGTATATAATTAGAAAACAGTGCTTTCTTTATTTTCCAAATTACATTATTTTTTCTTTGATTAACGGCATTAAAAGTTCCTGTAAAAGTATTTTTAACTCCTTACTCCCACTTCCATCATTGTAGGATTATGTAAATATTTTTTTTACTTACAAAAATTCGAAATATTGCATAAAAAGTATTTCTGATAATATAATGTCTCATAAAAACGTAATAAATATTTTATTTAATGTGTTGTTGATAACTGACAATAGTGGTTCAATGTGAGTAATTCAGTATTTGCCGAGTGGGAGATATTTACGCCAACGAAAATACGAAAAAAATATAAAATCCTGAATATTAATATGTTTCATATAATAATGACCTCTGAACAACAAACTTTGAAGTTATTTGAATTTGTTGATTGATTAGCGTCACAATTTGAATGCGTCTTGTTTTTAGAAAAAAATATAATTAGCCTTTTTCAAGTTTTAATTTTAGTATTATGAGTCACAAATAAATCATAGTTTTTACTAAACGAGGCGTGTGGTTGTAGCGGTTTATTTTATAAACAAATGTATTATATCAAAACTTTTGGTCCGTTTTAAATTAATAAAATAATAATTCTCAAAGCTTTGAACATTGGTGATGTTCATTTAAACTTACTAACGAGTGTCCAAAAAGTTCAGAATGATGAAAAATGCTGACGCCGCCATCTAGGAAAATAAGTGGACTTTTATAGTTTTTTGCATATATATCATAAAATACCGACTTTCTTGAAAAAATATTTGATGTGAAAATAGGGGTTATTATTTTTTTCTATAATTATTCATTGATATAATATAATACCTCGTATGTATATAATATATACACATATAATAGAAAAAAAATAAAATAAACATATGGTAATGTATCAAGTATCACAAAACATAATAGTATAATACAAGTGTATAAATAAGCCTTTAAAGCACGCACGGGTTTTTAGGGCACGAAATTATTAGTTCTGATTACTTGTGTATTTATCATTGTTTAAAATTGTTTGTTTCTTAAGGAACTTTAAAGCTCTAGCGCTTTAAAGGCTCGATTTTGCACGCTTTTTAGTTTCAAAAACAGATTATAACTCGGGCATAATAAAAAATAAATTAATGACAAAAACTAATAAAAGTACAGCAAACTAAACCAGATTGTTACTAACGGCGATACAATTTAAACATTTACTAAAAAAACAAAAATTGACATCAACGTTTGCTGGTAGATTGTAAATTGTTTCAGGGGTCGTTTGGCTTTGAATAGCCTTACTTCACTTTGACCCAAAAGATCTTTTGTGAATAACCCTACAACTAGTTATTGCCCAGGATTCCAAGACTTACAAAGCGTGTGATTTTCCTGGGGGCTAGTTCCCCTATTATTCAGGCGTTAATTTCATCTGCTCTAGGAACTTTAGCCTAGTGCGGATTAATACCTTGCATTCACAAACTATATGTTCCGCAGTTTGAGTTGCAGTTTCACAGTATCTGCATTTGTCGGCTACTGCCTTGCCCATATTCTTGAGATGATATCTCAAGTTACAGTGGCCTGTTATCAGCCTTAATTCGGACTTTTCAAGTTCGAGAAGCCTTGTGGCATTCTTTGCCGAATAAGTTATAAACTTTTTCGCTTGTCTTTGGCCTGGAGTATTCCTCCAATAGGACTTTTTCTAATACTTTTCCCATTTCTAGATCTCCTCCGTTATGTGTCCCTTGGCCAGGCCACAAAACGGTTCAGGTCCAATGAATTGTGCTTCAGCTCCTTTTTTTCACAAGGCTGTCAGCAAGCTTATTACCTTGTACTCCTTCGTGCCTTGGCACCCACATCAAGGTAACCTTGTTGTTGTTGGGCCAGCTGCTTCAGGGATTGTTTACATGTCCAGGCAATTTTAGACTCAAAGGTATAGGACCTTGGAGCTTTTAATGATGCCTGCCTATCTGATAGTATATAGATCTTTTCCCTTCGAATGCTTTTATTTAGGCATTCCTGGGCACACAGATCTATAGCAAGAATTTCTGCCTGGAAGATGGAAGATCGTAGATGGTTGGGGTGTTACCGAGGACTTTTGATTTGGGCCCTGCTACGCCAGCTCCTACCCCTTTAGCCATCTTAGATCCATCTGTATACCAGAAGAGTAACCCTTGTTTCGATCGCAGTGCTTCCATCTTGCTCGTCTGACGGCTTTCTATCAGCACGTCAAACGGACAGTGAATGTCCTGTTTGATTGGTCTTGAGTCAGTAGGTTTGGTCATGGACTCAAAATGAATTAGCTCCAAAATCCTTAAGTGACCAACCAGATCGCCTGGTTTAAATTTGAGTGCCTGATGCAGTCTTAAGGCATTAAGTGCTGCCTCCTTCCTCACATGCAAGAGCAAAGGAAGTAGGTCAAGCATTGCCTCCATAGCTGCTGTGGGACACGAGTGCATTGCTCCTGTAGTCAATAAACAGGCAAGGCGTTGCAATTTTTGCAATTTTCTTGTGCTATTATTCTGTTAACATGATGCGTAGGTAGTCTGGCAACCGATAAGTAGGACCAGTGTATCATTTTCGGCTTTAGACCCCAAGTCTTACCAAATAGCCTACGGCACGTCCAAATAACTGCTGTTACTTTAGTAAGTAAGGGTTACTGCGGTAACTTGAGAGGCGGTTAAGAAAACATTTTTTTAAAGGACTACACCTAGATACTTGACTAGATACTGAGCTTAGAATCGTTCAGCATACGACTTCTAAGGTTAAGTTTTCTCCTTTTGGTGAATGGTACCATAACTGTTTTGCTCGGATTGACATTGAGCTAATTTGACGAGCGCCAATTGGATATTATGTTTAAGGCAATTTGCATGAGGTTTGAAATTATAACCTCATGTCTGCCTCTAACAGTCTTCACCAGCTCATCTGCATAACCCTAGACATTGAATCCCGACTGCAGTCGCCGTAGCCGACTTCTCCCCCACATGTGCGGTAATTATTTTGTTTCTGAATATGGATTGTATCCATTTAATTATAGGAGACTGTATTCCCCTTTTTTACGCGGTTTTTTGTATGGATTCATAGGTGTTGTTTTCAAAAGCACCTTCTATATCTACGAAAGCACACATAGCCACTTATTTAGCTGTAGTGTCTTTTCAATGCCTTGGACAAGGCAAGGTGCTGGTAGATTATTAATTAATAGCTGAAGTAACTTTTGCAACCAGACCGTGACTACTATAGTTAGACTACTATGGTTAGAATATAATACTTTTCGAGAAAATAAGCTATGAAAATCGGTAGTGGTGCCATACACTGTTTATATCTTTAGAGCTGAGGTGAAATACATCAAGTAAAGTGCTGTGTTTCAAGGGCAGTTCCAGTTGGTGTTGTGGAAGACATTACTGATGTCCTGGTTTTGTTACTTTCACTGGTGCCACCATAGTCTACCATATTTTCCATCTTATATTTGAAATACATGGAATTTTATAAAAATCGAAAAATGTATAAAACGTGTAAATGCCTACCGTACGCTGGTCAATCAATCAAATTAGTGACAAGAGAGTGGAAAAACGTCCCAACGATTGCAAGAAATAGATCTCTTGAACAGTAATTCTATTATCTACGCCTTCAGTGACTGCCTGATGACACTGAAGTGTTCAATAACCACGATTCTTCTCACAACGGAGCTATTCGTTCTGTAGAGTGTTTATTCCTCAATCTAAATGGTGCGTGGGTTCTGGATGTATTTTTAAGCAAATACAAATTTAATACAAAATCAGTCACCAATACTAAGGTAGGATATTGCTTTACTGCTGTCCAAAGAAGGATTATTTGATTTGGCGAGGCAACATTTTCCAAAGAAGGAATTTTAACAGGCGAAATTTGCACCACTACAAACACTGGGCATAACAAAATCCTCATGTGGAATTTACAGACCAATAGTTTTAACGTTTTCTGCTACAGGGGTTTCCATAAAAAATGACTTTTTGACGTTTGAACTAAAATAATGTTCAACTGTGGAAATAAAACCCCCTGTATAAAATTGTGAAAATATAAGGACACTTTTAGTTAGACCGTAGGGTACTTGTATGTGTTTGAAAAGAAAATGTGAAAGAAGATATCGATTTTTAGTAGGTTTAATGTAATGTAATGTAATCATGGTACACAAACTTAACCTAAAATTTTATGAGGGATCTATGTATACCCCGAATAACCCTGTATATGGTAATATCAGTTAACAATGTCAGTTATTGGGGTAGGTAAGAAAAAAATTAGTATCGAATTTGTAATTAAAGTTTTGTAACAACGTTGAAGGGTATTTTTATTGATCGTCAATGGCAAATTTATTTGAGAAAGTAACGTATACTTATGTATCGATTAAGATTAAGGAAGGGTGAAATTTCTAATATTAAACCAAACTTAATAGGACTTCTCTTGATCATATTACAAGTAATTGAAACTTGGAGATAATTAATCCTATAAATTGGGTTATTTGATATTAAAAATTGATTTAGTTTCGTTTACAAGTTCAAAACAAAAATTATAAATATTTGCCGGTTTAGTATTATTAATATGGCTATAGAAATATGGACAATTTACTGAATCCATAGAGGAGATTATATATTGGTAAGGGGTATTTAAAAGAAATGATTAAATAGCGATTTAGGTTTAAATAAAGACATATTTTTATGTATTTTTGCATCTTTGTTTATTGATTCACTCCGTCGTAAAATTTATAGGTATAGGAAATTCGAAAAGTTGTGAAATTATAGAAATTGATTTTACACAGTTAACCCTACAAAAGATGATTGAATTCCACAGACAGTGTTTAGGTCACTATATTACTTAGCATTTATGGAACTGAACAGATTTTTTAAATGGCAATATAATTAGTTCCATGCCAAAATTTATTAAAAAGTACGGAAGAAATTAATAGAAGAAAACCGACAGGTTAGGAATGAGAATGATTATCATACATGCAATTCAAAAAGCTAAATAGTGTGAAGAAAAACAGTAGTTTTTTCTAGCACTCGAGCTTTACTCAGGTGTTGTTATCTTCTTGAAATCGTTTGGTGACTTTGCATGCTCTTATATAGTTCGACAGTTCGACTATATATTGTTTTAATTTTTTTCGAAATGTCAACATGACAAATGAAGCATAAACCTTTCTTGTAGCTTAAGCGACCCTGACTCGGAGATTTTATCAGATACATGGTCAAACTTCCTTAAATTAAAACAATAGCGAATACAGGAGTTTTGGATCTTTTCTAAACTTAGCCGATGTCTCCGATTTAACGCGGGCCAGGATAAGGTATCACCATAGAAAAGAGTTGACAGAATCACAGAGCTTTAGCTTGATACCCGGACCAAGCACATCTTTGTGCATATAAAGAGATTTCTCTTTAATTAAATGATTGAAATGATTCACAAATCTTGAATTGTCATCAAAGTGAATACCCAAGTTTTGCACATGTGCTTAGGACTTAGTAATTGCCTATTTAATGTGATATTAAATAATGAATTATTTGCTAGTAAGGTATTAATTATAATTATCTTTTGCAAATACTAACCGTTCAGTTTTATTTTCATTGAGTGCCAATTTATGAGCCATTGAGACCTCAGAAATTATATTTAGATCATGATTTATAGAATTTGTAGTTGTGGCTAAGTTATCGGTATGAAAAGAAAAATAAAATGAGTATCACCCGCATATTGGTGGACATTATTACATGCTTGAAGAAACCCATTAAAATCAGATGTATAAATAGACAACAAAAGTGAGCCCAAGACGCTGCCTTGGGGCACACCGACCATAACCGATATGTAGCTAGATGATTGGCCATTGTTTACTACACTTTGGTATCTGCGACTGAGGTAAATCTGGAAAAAAGAAAAAGCAGGACCCCCTATATCAAGATATTGAAGCTTTTTACATAAAATGTGATGGTCCAGGGTGTCAAATGACTTACTAAAATTCAGCAGGATTAAACAAGTATTTTGATTTTTGTCACACGCACATGCAATAATGCAGTTGTGGTGCTATGGTTAGCTTTAAAACCTGATTGAATAGTCGGCATAATATGTTTACTTGATAAGTAGTTCTTTAGTTGAGTGGCAACAATCCTCTCAAGTACTTTTGCTAATGTTCGCAAGATATTAATTGGTCTGGACTGACAAATTTCAGTAGGATTATTAATTTAAGGAATGGGTAACACATTCGATGTTTTCCATGCATCAGGAAAAATACCCTTAACTAAGCATTTATTTATAATATACGTATAAAATAGTCAGGTGATTCTTAGATTAATATTGTGAGAACCGGTAGCATTTGATTTTAAATCATTTATAATGCGATCGATTTGGCTGGTGGACACTTGATTAAAACACAATCTTCATCAATATCAATATTGGGGTGTTTTGCATTTTCATATTGTTATATGTACGACTACGCCAAATTCGAGAACGATGCCAAAAAAATCGCGTATGTTGGAGAACATTCTAGAATAGACTAGTATAATCGATGCGGGTATATATACGGTGAATCCGGCCGCGCTGGGACAGTATGATATGAGAAATGCTTGTCATAAAAAAAATGATAAGATTTTCGGACGTTATTATATTATCCTCTGTTTCAAATGGTCTCCAGAAAGCCATGGTAAATTAGTAAATAATTAAAATATTTTACCTTTTATATAGTAGTAAATATTTATAAATATGAACAATAACGAACTAAACTCCTACGCTTGATATAACAGGTATTTATGCACTGCACTAGCACATTGACAGCACATCTCATAAGTCCACCGTTGACTACTGAGAAACGATTTACGAGTTTTTTTATGCTAGTAGGCCTGTCCGTTTTATTATCTTTAAACCAGTGCAATCGTAGATGGTTCATTCAGGCTGATTACATTGCCAGTCTCGGACTCGCCTGCACAGTTTCGACTACCATTCGAATCTCGCTACCATTGCTAAATATACAACAAAATATCAAGTTCAGTGCGCACGGTCCTGTGCTTTAACACTGACTTGTTTCAATTTCTTATTGTAACACTCCTAATGTATATTGTACATATTTATAAAAGCTACATACTATTATTAAAATTATTAACAATTCTTACTAGATCTGTTACTTTTCAGTCTCACAATGACGAAGATATGAGCGATGGTGAGGGACACTCAGCTGGCGAACACGACGACCAAGACAGCTGCGATGAATTACGCAGACACGGACTGCTCAGTGACCATGGTGATGTTCTCGCGAAGCTTAAAATGCAAGTGCGAGACATCAAGGTAGGGGTAAGCAAACATCAATCATCCTATCAGATACTAACATTAGGTACTAAGCATTGCATATAATTATGATTCTGATGGTGCTATAACATGTTTCTAGACTTTAACCATCACTGCATAATGTGTGCTTATAGGGGACACACCATAATCATTGTACGGATATATAAATCTTTTTAAATATATGCTCCCTTGAAATAGCCATAGACCAGTGGCTTTGTAATTTTCTTCTTTTAGCAGCCCGAGCAGATCCAGCGGTTGCAATTTCCACGTTAGAAAATTAATTAAGAACAATTTTATATTTTTCAGTTCGGTTTCGTATAACTGCTTTGCTGTGGTGTTTACACCACTCTTAACGACCTTATCAAAAATGGAAAAACTATCTGTGCTCATTCTCGTACGGTTGAAAAAGTTCTCAGGATGCGATCTGAAATCTTCATACATTTTATAAAATTGTCCTTTCACTAGACCAGTATATGTATGCAGTATTTTACATTACAACTGAAAGAAAACAAGAAATCTGACGTGATGGGCCGACTGACTATCGTTGATGCGCACTGGGGCAAATCGGTCGACCGCAAAGTCGGTTCATGCGCACGTTTTCTTATAATTGCGCCTACCCTCATAACACAAATCATTCATTTAATAGTCGCCCGTTTTTTTGTTTATGGAAATTTTTCGTTTCTGTTTGTATTATTTAAATTTTCTTCCGCCTTATTAACATTTTCCATTTTAACAATATCACCTTCTATTACCTACCTACATCTACAGAAACGTTCAAACCTGTTAAACAAGAGGCAATGCGGAAAGAAAAGTGTGAATTATAAGACCCATTGTCCTTAAATTTTATAGTATAATAATTAAGTATTTTACATGCAAGATTTTTTATCTTGTAATTATTTTTCTGAATTCGCTTAACACGTAACCGTTAAATTATTGGATGCACTTACAACCAGTGGCGCATGGTTACCAGGGGCACGACAGCGGCAAATAATATACCGTTACATTAAAAAAAATACCGGCGAAGAAGTATTAGTTCCCACGCACACTGAAACATTAAACAGTAAGTACACTCCAATATAATACTCGATTCGCGTTTTGATAACTATGTTGGCATCGTCTGGGGATTTCGAAGATCAGGTAAAGTACGATGGATTGTGGGATGTGCGATGTTTCAACGTGTTCATACAAAAGGGGTGGGTACATTCCAAAGCACGGTCTGACGTATAATTGCATTTAGTACACGTTTTAAAATATTCAAACATCTAAGCAATGAACGCAACAATACTGCAATCAGAATATACTAGGAAAAACGCATAATTTTATAGAAACGGATTTGCATATACGCAAGATATTGGTAGCAAATTTCTCGGCAAATTTAGACATTTTAAGAGGCATATCTGAAAATCGCCATTTTCACCTTGGAAAAATCATTTTGTTGCCACGAAATTGCTGATATTAGTTGATGAACATGGAAAATTCTAACCTATTTTGACTTTCATCGACAAAAAAATTACTAAATGCCTTTTTGTGGAATGGCTACTATCTAATAATTACTATTGCATTAACACCGAATTTATGAACTAAAAGTGAATAACTATACATTTTTATCTCTCCAAAAATTGCCTCTCTAGGTGTCTTAGGTATGGAACATTTTTTTAAGTTAGTTAGAACAATCAAAATGCATTAACTAAGATGGCTAGTCCGTACCTCAATATTATTTTGCAAAATGAGCACTAAATAAAAAATCTATTTCAACTTGTCAATTGTGTTTCTTTAAACAATGAATACATTGTTAAAAAAAACAATAATTTAATAAGAAAACAAGTAAATTTACAAGAATTACTCAAAATGTCCACTTCTGAGTGCAAAGTCTTAGATATCTATTTGGTATTATTATGGTAGTATTATTTTGTTTTTGTAAAACCCCACACAAAATAATCTAAAGGATTTAATCAAGGATTATTCGTTTTATTGTAAAATGAATATATTTAAAATTAGAGTGGACTGAAAATAAGGCCGTTTGCCGGTTACCTCGTGACGTAATAGTGCAACATGCGCGCGCATTCAATATATAACGCCGACAGCGCTGCACATACGTTTTGCACAACTTTGTTGGCTCCGCCCTTCCACTGGCGTCATAGCCAATAGAATAGCCCGAACATTTGCGGCAATATCTAACCGTTTAAACATAGTTTAAACTTCATGATTTTTTTTTACTATAAGGCATTATTAAAAAAATAAAAAATACTGGTCAACTGTTTTTAGGTGTAGATGTTATTAAAATAATAATAAAAAAAATTGTCTACTTGCCCATTCAATAAGAAACTATAAGCAGATGGAAAATACTGTAATTTTTTTGATTTAACTTTAATACAATTCTTATCCTGCCCTTACGAGGTTCATCACAAGCTACCACTGGTATCATGCAAATTTAATTAACTTATTATAAGGACACATAAACTTTAATGACTTGTGAAATTCACTATATTTTCTTTTACTGGGTCGCGGTTACTGCATACATTGTAATTAAGATACTTCTACTGCAGAGCTAACATTTTTTTTAATACCCCGAATAATGCCACCGTTCCTTTCAGTTCTACAGACACTTCTTCTTTCTTTCAGGACGACTTCGACAACCCCCGCAACCTCAATTTTCCAATGAACAACAGAGGCTTAGTACAAGACGGCTTTCAACTCCCAGTACCGTTTCCATTTCCTCATCCGGCGGCGGCTTTTTTACCACCGATGGCACCACAACCGGCAGCACCTTCTTCGGGAAGTTCGCACTCTTCGGAAGGTAGCGCCTCGTCTCAACACACCTGGTCTTTCGAAGAACAATTCAAACAGGTGCGTCAGGTAGGTCATTTAGTGTTAGATACGTAGGCTTACAATTAGATAGGGGAGATATGGCGAAGTACCGCATTTCTGAAACATCGCGATTCAATAAATATTTTGTTAACATGATCAGGTCAGAGTATCTATACCTATATGAATTTTATGAGCGTAGGTAGCCATTAGCGTTATGAGGTTGAGAGGCGGGAGGCAGTCATAAATTCCAAAAGCGGCTCTTCTGTTGGTTTATGTTATTATTTTAAATATCTAACGTATATTCTTTCCTATTATTTGGGTTTTCTACCACATGTATTGTTATCCTCTTCAAAACAAATCACCGAATCTACAAAATAATAGAATTATTGGAAAATTTCAAAAAGTAATCTCTTTCCGTTTTCAAAGCTTTTTTTGGAAGAACTCTTATTTTGCGCTGTATATTTCAAATACTTTAAGATTCTGTTTATGTTATTTCCATAGATACTTACTACTTACACAGAACATAGAACTGATGATATTTTCTTTTAGATAATTTTGAGTTTGTTAAGTTCTTCTTTTAACGTTGGTACCCAGGTTGTACAAATATCTACAGAACAATTCGATACGCACTTATCTTCATTTAATAAGATTATTGCTGATTCTTTAATTTTTCTTTTTTTGGTATCTGTTTCTTTTGTTAAAAATTTGTGCCGAGTCCCAGTTTATTCTATGTCCGTTTTTCCAAGCATGTTCACAAATCTTTAATTTCTGAATTTCATTCTTTCTAATGTAATTCTTGTGCCCATCCAACCTCACACTGAAAGGTCTGGATGACTCACCCACATAACATTTATCACATTCGCACGGGATATTGTAAATACAGTTTTTTGAATTCTGCTCCCTGTTTATCGGTTTTGTTTTTGTTAAAATAGATCTTAAAGTGTTCCCCGTTTGAAATATCGTCCTAACATCAAATTTGTCACCTATACGGCGTAACTTTTCCGATAGTCCGTATACATAAGGAATTATTGCTGTATAATGACGTTCAGGTTTTTGTCGTACCTGATTGTCCTTATTTTCAACATTTATGAAAACTCTATCAACAAAGGCTTCAGGATATTGATTTTGTGCTAGAACCTCTTTGATACATTTTTTTCTCGTTATTTAATATTTCATTATTAGATGAAATTATTTTGGCCCTATCGTATAAACATTTTACAACACCCTTTTAACATTTGTTGGCTGATTTGAGTTAAAATTTAGATATCTATTAGTATGTGTTGGTTTTCTATAAACGCTTGTTTCAATTGTATTCTTTACCCTTCTACTAATTAAAACATCTAAAAACGGTAGTTCATTCCTACTTTCTACTTCTAATGTGAATTTAATAGACGGTTCCTTACTATTTATATTTTCCAAAAAACTATCTAGTAAATCGACACCATGAGGGCAAATTGCAAAGGTGTCGTCAACATATCTCCACCAGACAACCGGTTGTTTATACAATTTTGAACATGTGTGTTCTCAAAGTTCTCCATAAATATGTTGCTTAAAATTGGTGATAATGCAGACCCCATAGCCATACCAAAATCCTGCTGATAGAACTCATTGTCCAATTGAAAATAGGTTGTTTTTATATACAGTGTTAAGAGTTCCATTATGCTATTTACACTTAATTTAGTTCTAGTTTCCAAATTATTATCATTTAGCAGCCTGTCTTTAACTATTTTTAAGGTTTCATCTACCGGAACATTGGTAAAAAGACTAACTACATCAAAACTAACCATCAGGTGTGATTCTTGAATATCGTTTTCATAATTTTTTTCTATAAAATGTTTACTATTTTTAATATATGAATCGGTATTTCCAGATAATGGATCAATAATTTTAAGTAAAAATTTTGCCGAATTATGACATGGTGAATTAATAGAATTAACAATTGATCTTAAAGGAATATTTTGTTTGTGTGTCTTTGGTAAGCCATAAAAATGAGGAGGCTTACTATGATGTGGTGTAAGTTTCCTTCGTTCATCAAAATCATTAAATTCATGTTTGTATTTAAACAAATTTCTGTAAATTTTGCTCTCTATTGATTTTGTTGAATCTTTGTTTAGTTTTGAGTAGGGTCCCTCATTTACAAGAGTCATGATTTTTGTGTTATATATATCTTTAACTATAATGGCTGTGGCATTACCTTTGTCTGCTGGCAATATTTTTATACTTTCATCGCGTTTTAAAGAATTTATCGATAACTTTTCTTCTGGAGTTAAATTATCTTTAATTTTGTATTGCTTCTCTAAAGAAATTTTTGCCCGCATGCGATATTCATCACCATTATCTGTTGGTAAATTTTGAGCCGTTTTTTCTATTGCCGCTACTATATCAAATTTTGGAACAGTTTTCGGATTTATTGCAAAATTTAAACCTTTTGATAGGACAAGCCTGTCTGAAATGGACAAAAGTCTTTTTGACATATTAATGACAGTCCTGTCAATTAAAGGATTATTATTTATATTTTGTAATTGCCTAACGTATCACTACTAAAGAATATAAAAAAATGAAATAATGAAATATCAGTAATTTGTCATCACCTTCTGTCCCTCCGTTCTACCTTTTACAAAATATGAAGTGAAATAGCTGCATTTTTTAATATAGCCGCCGAAGCTGAACATTCTTGTCGAAACCTTGATTCATTGGCTTTATATACATACTTTCCATTTACTTTTTAATCGTGATCTGTTCATAGCTTCTCAATTTTTTATCCATAGAACACTACAACAATTATTAGAAATGCATGTGCATATGCTTGTTAATGTTACATCCACCTTCCTTATTCCAGTTCACTTTGGTAGTGTTTATTGTATTATCAGCTTTGGATCTTACAGAATTTTACAGAAGGGTTACAGGGTTGATATTATATTATCTATGCCTAGAAATATTTACCCGATGACTTCACCTAGAGCCAACCTTGGTTTTGACGTCATTTATCACCGTCTCCCGATCTTTAGCCATGAATAAATCGTATGTAACTAATACTTTGCCACATTTTTGTGTTTATCGAGTATAACCGCGCCAGAAGCGACTTTTGATCAAATAGGATCTTTTTCTTACATAATGTTTTGCTAATAGCTCTTTTTATATGCGAAACTTCCCAAATTATTTTGTTATCAGGTGTTGCACTTCCCGATCTCCCCTACTTACTTACTTATTATTACTAACGGCTATCACTGAATATGACACTTCAATTTAATGCCATTAATTAAGATTACCATCGCGTTTTGAAAATAAGCTTTTAGCACATAATATGATTATGACTTTAATGCTTGTATATAATTTTTGTATCAATTTGGTTTACGAGTAGTTTTTACTATTTGATTACCTACATATTTGATCAATTCGTTCCATGCAACATTGAATTACCCGATAAATAGTTCCTGTAAACCAATAACAATTAATACTGAGATAACCTGATTGAGAGAGCGCGGGCGTTTGTGTTCGGAAAATGTCCGAGAAAACGCTACAAGTGACTTGAGCCACCTTCAAAAAAATTTAAAATCTACCGATCGACAATTCAGGTTTATAGTTATTTGAAAAATTTACACTAATTCGAATGCACCATGCTAATGCTAATATAAATTCATAATTTTTGTCAGTTTCTTTTGATCGTAAGGCGTATTTAATTCCGAAAAAAATTGAAATAACTTTTTAATCACAATCTGAAACACAAGAAATATACCAAATTTGATCTATTTCGATCAATAAATGGCCGAGATAATGGGGTGTAGTGATGAAAAGTGAGACAGACTGTATATTCTAATCACTGGCAGCGGTGAATATTTGGAGTGAATTACAAAACACTTTCTCATTTATATCTGCTCGTATAACATCCACTATGAAGCTCTTGTCGTTACGTGTGTGACTACCAAATGTGAAAATTTCCAATACGTCACATGTATCGCTAGTGATACATCTTACATAGACTTGTTCTGACATTTTGCACGATAATAGAGTTGTTGAAGCGCCGTCATTCAAGATAAAATGTTTCACGATTTCTACTTTCTTTGAGGTATATAGGAAAACATAGTTGTTCCAAAATAAGCGGGTAATCAAAGGTATTGCGAATAATTTTATGTGGCAATAGTATAGAGCTAGTGTTCTGTTTTTTAGACTCGACATATCAAATCATTCTAACGTAATGCTTTGTGAGTAACCAACTATAGAATAATTGTCATCTTCAATAAAACGCAAATACTCATGAAGCGGCGCTGAATGTTCTCAATATTGTTTAAGGGACCATGCTATCAATATTCTAATTTTGTTCACATAGAGGAAAAATAAAGCAATTTCATTATGTCTGTACTATTAAAACCCTTAACGTTCCTAATTACGAATCCTAAAATTTTTAATACTGAGGGCACAATTGATCTTCAGTCAAAGGCAACACCAAGATCCTTAATTTTATATATGTTGGTTGTAACTGTTCTTTTTTAAAATGGTAATAATTATAACTGACGTGAGCCAGGGCACTATAAAATGTAAATGCGCAACTCTTAGATATAGGTACATTAAAAGATAAATGATTTGATATACATCCATCATTCATCTTATTTAACTTTATTTAAGCGCGTGGCAATCTTCCTTAACTTCAATTACACAAAGATCCTCAAGTCATCCGCATCTAATAGGCTTAGAACGTCCAGATCTGAGACAATTTTATTAATAAAAATGTTAAAGAGTCCCAGTGCAGATCTCCGGGGAATACCTGAACCAGCTAAGATGCCGAACGATCTAAAACTACGGCATTCTACATACTGCCGCCTATAATATGAAGGAATTAAATTTAGTAGATAGATAGAGGTCACTGAAGTGTTATTGTACTTCCGGGTGTTCTCCCGCGTCGATGGTCGACTCCTCCAGGAGTCACGGTTGTCTAAATGACGTTTCAGTGAGAACCTGAAGATGGCAGATGAGATTCTGCCGAAACGTCGTTTAGACAACCGTAACTCCTGAAGGAGTCGACCATCGACGCTAGAGAGCACACGGAAGTACAATAACACTTCATGTAACACTCGCGAAAACCTAAAAAAACAACATAGAGGTCACTCTGTATATAAGTTATTTGACATATACTGTTATGGATCTTGATTTAAATTGATCTAACTATGATGAAATGTAAATTGACATAAAGCGCAAACACCCCACCCCATTGCTTACATTTCATGCATTAATCTCATTGATTCAAAGTGAAATGTATCAAATCCAGAATTTAATGAATCATTAGAATTTTTTTCTGTTTCACGTGTAAATAAGAATAAATGAGTCACCTAATCGCTGAGTTAAATATGTTAATTCTTTGATGTATTGGATGTAGCAAGTCAAAATTCCGCATTCACGATGATTTAAAATCAGCTTTAATATTGAACTGAATGGAAATCAGTCTTCTAATTTCAAGGAGCTATGCAATTTTGTAGCCAACCATTTTAATGTTAAAATTATTGAACATTTACGACTTTGCAGCCGTCCAAATGAAGTGATCGCGCCGATTATAGCGCGCATGCGTCTTAACTGTTACAAATGCATAAAACTTGTCTGGCCCAACTAAATATAAGTTATACTATTCGCCAGTTTTATGGGGCATAATTTCATCAGCGCAGGAATTACAGTACATTTTTAAAGTTATTTGTCGATAAAAGTCGGCAGTATGCGTCCTTGTCTCTATTATTACCGGACATTATAGTGGATAAGGATGGATATTATTGTTTGAGTTTAATTTGTACCTAAATGTTGAAGTATTTTGGTATTCCGAGTACTATTATAATTTGGCATAATATAATTTGATATTTTATAGCCTTGCCTTGCAATGATTTATGGTTATTAAGAATTAGCGCGCGCGTTTTACGTGTCTGTCTGCAGAAAAAAATGATGAGGATTTGGCAGCACACAATGGATGTAAATTTGATAGATCCCTCGTAAACTACAATAAGCCTCCTTTGTGTTCTGTTGCAAATTTGTTAATTATTGAGATTTTACTTCGCGATGACGTAGCTTGTCTATAGTCCAGTCGTCTTTAGGGGGTGTAGAGAAGAAAGTCAAGGCGGTATTTTTGACTGAAAGTGTCCGAAAAGACACCCTGAGTTTGTAAATCCCAACGCGGTCTAGAAGCTACAAGTTTTTGTTGAAAATAGTCGAGGAGTTCTGTCTAACATTCTTAACTTATTTGACAAGAACGCTCCACTTAGGATTGTTATTGTTATATGAGAAAATATCAGTGTTATACTATACTTGATGATGATTCCAGCCAGTGATGTTAATAGGAGAAATACATTAATAAATTCACCAAGATAGTTAAAACTTCAACTATTTGTATCTTGTATGACACTGTCGTTTATCGTATATTCATAGATTTAAGAAAAACCATACCAAGTTACTGATCTATTTCACAAGTTTGTTGAAAATGTTTTTCCGCCTTCTAGGTCACCTGAATTACTCTATTAAGACAAGAAGATCTAGATTTTTGTGAGTAAAGGGGACGGGGTCTTACAGTTTATAGTGGGATCCGATCCAGAATTAATACTTTATATTCATACTAAATAACAGGGACAATTATTTTTCGAATTTAATTCTATTTTCCCCGAAAATTGCAGTTTTATATCACGGAAACAAATTGTAGATTTATAACAATTGCTGTTTAGAAATGTCTAACATAGCTTTTGTGAATAAAACTAACCATAACATTCAGTTTACATTATAACATACTATATACTAACAAATGTTTTGTCTTAAACACAACTGATTTTCTCTAAGATGCATACAAATTATTTTGCGTTTCCTTTTTACGATCGCAGGGTAAATTAAAGAACTAAAGAGAAATATAAAGAAAACGAACTACTTGTGCCATTGTTACAATTTGCAATAAATCAACATTTTGGGCAGTTCCCCGCTTGGCAGTTAGATTTCTCCAGTTTATTGCCGTGAGAAGAAACATCTTTTCAGATTGTAAAATCCAACCAAATGCCGGCGAATGTTCTCAAAATAACCGCACATCCATTCGAACAAATCCATTTGTAGATAAATGATTGAATCTTAGCGTAAGTCCGAGCAAATCTATCGGCGATAAGAAGTATTGGAGTCCTTTGCTACTCGTTATTTTCACTACTTTAGGACCCAATCGTTCTGACCACTTCATTATATCGTTGATTGAGTCATTTACTTCCCCTCATGAGATTAATACATGTGTTAGGAGCCCACACGAGCGTGCTACAGCAAATTTGTCTATGATGCTGTCCACTGGATTTAACAGGGGAGATTATAATGGAATATTTAGATTTATTATCCATTGCATTGGTTACACAAGACCGTGATTATGTGACAGTTATATATCGATACAATTCTCATGAAGAGGTACTTATAAACTATCGAGAAAACTGCATTTGGACGCTGCCGACATTGAATAATAATTTATTTTCTACACAGTAACCATAAAATGTATTTTGTAAGGCAATTAATAGGAGTTCTATAAATCAATGTGGCGTACCTCTAACATCATTTTTTTTTGCAAATGACACAAAGTCAGCGAGAAATACTGAGAAAGTTCCAAACTAAAATGTTAACTTTGAGACACAATGTTCTAATTTCATATTTGAACTGACTGATTTTTTAGTTATAATAATATAGTTAGGTACATCTTGAGGAGGCAGTCATCGATAGTATCAACGCAACGGCAGTGAATGAGGCAGTGTACCTCAGTGATCTCTACGATATCGTTAATAAAGATATTAACCAGTAACATATTGACCTCCCTTTATGAAATATGATTCAGAAACCTCAAATGGTGTATCGAAGAAACCAGAAGCGCCAAATCTATGTAATATCAGGTATATATGTAAGTATATTGATAAGATTTTTACTTGTACTTTACACAAAAATGTTATAAAAATACAATTTTTGGTGTCTGATAACATACAAAATACATTAGAAATAATTTTATCTCAAAAAATTACAATCATCTTATTTATTAATTACCATGATTATTTATTTATTTATTCAATTACAAAATCCAACAGGCAAAGCCTAGTTACAAAATTAGGTACAAAAAATATAATATCTACACTAATATAGATATATATATATAAATCTAAGTTAAAAAAGGTAATTAAATATTCATAATAAATTTCACAATTTTTTAAGGGCGTCTCTTTTTTATGAGGATCTGACCACACTTCGCATAGAAAAAAATAGGGTTGTTTTATTTGTTCGGGTCATATACTTTATTTATTCACACATGAATGCCTATTTCTTCTGTCTAACGTAATTTTTATAAAAAGATATCATTGCATGCCAACTATGTCCATTGTTTGTCCAAATGTTTAGAGAATAGCACATTGTGTCGGCTTTTAGTCTATTTTTAAAATATTCGGACACCAAAATGTGGTTCTCGGCACAATTTAAATTCATTTGTGTCAATTTTGTAACTACACATGGTAAGGCGCATTAAAGCAACATATTGGAAACAATAACAAACATGTTAGTCTCATATCGGCTTCATTACAGTAACATTTGGTAAACATGCGACACATTTTAGCCATATTTTGGAAAAAGTTATGGGCACATTTCGGAACCAAGTTAGTACACATTTTCATCACCACTTTGGGCATCTATCCTACACAGTCTGTAGTCTCTACACTGTTTCGAAACTGTGCCTATAAAATTTGTCGTGTCCAAAAACATGTTTCGACACATTGCCTAAAATGTGCCTTTCAATGCTCCTTGGATTAATTTTAATTGGTAGTGGTATACTACTTTCTTGTGATATGTAATATCTGTTATGCTAAATAAAGATTGTTTTATCATTATTATAATTATTAATTTATAACAGAAATAAAAATTGTATCAGATTTTTTTTATTTATGATTTGGCACTTACACCTGGTATAAGCCATATTTTTGAGGATTAGCCGAGCGAATTTTGATAATACTGACAAGAAGGAGAACCCGAATAAAGATCCGTCACTCTAACAACTGCATGGATCACCTGTGTAGGTTCCCTCGGATACAATTAAATTACAAGTATAAAGATCCCGTATAATTTTGTCACTGGTGGGTTACAGGTATGCCAGTTAAACCGTACTTATTATTGTATTTTATTCATGCGATTGAATTAAATTGCAGTAATTTATATATTCAAATGTAACCCGTACATCTCCAGACACACATTAAGAGCTTGATATTAAAATATAATAACACCTACGTTGTTATATTTCATGCACTTCTTGTCTGCCGTACTGGCAGGAGTTCTGTCTCTATAATAACAATAACACCCTACGTAATTTGTTTTCGTATGTTGGAAATTAATTTAGTCGTAAATCATATCTGTATTCTAGTGTTTTATATTTAACGTACAATTGATAACTATTACGGTGTTGCGTTTGATTTTCATGGCATGTGGTGTGTCATAAAATAAAATAATCGATTAACTCAATTGCACAATAACGTCAATTTAGTATCAATAATAAAGTTAAATTTATTAGCGTGAAAGTCTGATGCTATGGAGGATAGTACTTTTCAAAACGAACAAATACTGTGCGTGTTTATGGATTATCGACCTGATAACAGCCTTCGATACCATTGGCCATCAATTGCTACTTAAAAAATGGGTTTCAGAGGTATTGTATATGATCTGATCAAAAGTTACTTACCCCCAGTAGACAGCAATACGTAATTGATGAGATTGAGAGCAATCCAAAAACTGGAATACGGTGTACCGCAAGGAACTGTTCTCAGTCCAGTTTTATTTAGTTTGTACATCAATGATCTTTTCGAACTTCCAAGTGAAGTAGAGATGGTTAGTTTAGCCATATATAAAGTAAAAATTTAGAACAGTGAACAGTAAATAATCTAAACACGATTGTAGTATGTTAACGATAATGTGAGCCCACCAAATTTCTCTTTCCTCTGAATATAAATTCTGAAGAAAATGATACTATGCTCACCAACGAAATCGAATGTATCAAATATTTAAGCATAATAATAAATGATCATGTTCAGTGGGATCTGTAAATTAATGGTATAATGAGAAATGTAAGGCTATTTATACTCTTCAAATTCAAATATTTAAAGCAAATCCTTTATTTACTGCAACTAGATATACTGTTTTATTCCGTGGTCAGTCTCAATTCACTTGTGGTATTATAGGTTGGAAGGTAGACAATAAACTCATAAAATATTTGAAAATAATAAACAAGTGATTTTTAAAAACAACATACAATGAAAATATTGTAACAATCTATTAGATATTAGACGGTTTCTTTCTCAAGAAATTCTCATCAATATTTTTACCTTCCACCTGTATTTTTGTATTGATGGTATACTATTTTTCATAATTAGATCGTTATTATTAGGCTTGCTTGTTAAAATATTACAATTTAATTAGTTCCTCGCTACAGAATATAACAAAATTGTACTTTTTTGGCTTTTAACCTGTTATGTACCTGAGTAAACAAATAAAAAAATAAAATTCCTAATAAACCTACAACTTTTCAGTTATAGAACTATAAAAAGTAAAATAGCTCTTGTTATGACTCTTAATCCATCCTATAGGTGAGTTTGATAGTAGAAATATATATTTTTTTAATAAACAATTTGAAATGACAAATATACATGGTGATTCATAAGTAATGGTACAACATTTAACTGTAGATAGTAGGAGTCAAAATATTAAGATTTGGCCAATAATGATGCATTAATGAAATATTTTTAGGTGTTGGAGTTACAATTAAATTTTTTATTTTCCTTTGTAATTTAATGATTTTTTAACATTTTATCATGATTATTGGTGAGTGGGGGGTTATTTGTGGTAGAAAATCATAACATACCTTCAAGTTGCGTCTAGCTCCTAGAGGGCGCTACGTACGCTATGTTTAATGTAATGCAGTAACTGATTTAAGTCGGTCATCAATTCATAGATTATTAAAAAAAAAGGAAAAACTTAAACCATATCACTTTACTCCAGTGCAAAATTTTTTACCTCGTGATCTTCCACAAAGATCGCAGTTTTCATTATTTTTGCGTAACAAACAACATAATGACCCTATGTTTATGAAACGAATATTGTTTACGGGTTAGGCCGCTTTTACCAGGCGTGGTGTATTTAATTGGAGAAATAGTCATTCGTGAGAAATTGAGAATCCCTATTTATCCAAGGAAAAACACTTCCTGTACGAATTAAAATAAATGTGTGGTGTGCTATCTTTGGAGACTGCATACTAGGTCCCATTGAGTTACCACCAAATTTAAATAGTGCATCTTATCCCGACTTTAGAAAACATTCTTCCTGAAACCTTATATGATGTTCCGATAAATTTAAGAAACAGTATATGGAACATGCAGGATGGAGCCCCACCACATTATTCGGTAGACGTACGTAATTATTTAAATATGCACTATCCACATCACTGCATCCGTCGAGAAATTGAATTTCCTTGGCCACCTCGTATGACCTCAATCCTTTGGATTCTTACTTTTGGGGCTACTGTAAGTATTTAGTATACAATGATAACATAAAATCAGGGAAGAATTATGGAAAAAAAATTGTGAAGCTGTGAAAAATAATTAGGGATAACAGAGAATCGTTATTTAAAGTTAGACAGTCTCTAAACAAAGGTTTAAAAAATGTATCAAGGTTAATGGTGGTCATGTTGAATATTTATTGTAGCAGGTATTATACATTTTAAAGTTGTTATTATTATTGTTCTAGTTCTTATTATTTGTGATACTTATACTGTTTACCATTTTGAATTAAATTACTTATGTCCATTAGCTAAAAGTGTATCATTATTTGTTTTGTTTTAATGTCTGAAGCTACACAGAAAAAAATATTTACAACTATAGTATGTCGAATTTTGCCGCCAAAATAATTTTTCAAATTGTATAATGGATTTGCATGCAACTTTTCATTTGCACTTTTCTGAAAACCTATTGTACTTAGAGACTTGAAACAAGTATACCTTTAAATAAAAATAAAAAAAATAATTTTAACTGTAACTGTATCTTTTTACCTATAAACATTTCATTAAGCATTATTCTCTAAATCTTAATATTTTGACTCCTACTATCTACAGTTAAGTGTTGTATCATTGCTTATGAATCACCTTGTATACTAATGATATTAATTTGTATTATAGTTATTTTTAGTTATTTAGGAGAAAAAACCAAATGAAAGCAACTATTTACAATAAAAGTTACACGAATTACGGCGTTGTTAATAGTTAGTAGTAAAATTTTATGTCGAAAAGAGCAGAAAAGTATCCGCTAGTTTAAAAAAAAAAAGTTCTTTTATGTTACTATGAAGGAAAAAATCGTTTTCTATGTCTTCTAGCGCGCGAGTTTTCCCCTTTGCTCGCGACCTTGTGCGAGAGTGCGTAAAAGGATAACCTTTAAGTTATCCAAAAGTAAACACAAGTTCTATCCTTGAAATCAAACGTATACAGGGTGTCTCACCGGGAACTGAATCGATCGATATAGAGAAAAGTACGCATCAGAAAATTTTGAAAATTTAGATAATTACCAATGTCGGTGTGGCCAATCTAACTAAAATAATTACAAGCAGCTGGCACTTCCGCTTATACCGGAAGTCGATACTAACTTGCTTATTTCAAATGGAACACCCTATATATTTTTAGGGTTTTCTAAAAGAGCATAAAATTCTGAGTCGAAAATATGTAGCCATATCCTATACCTAAACCTAGCCGTTTCAGAGATATTTGACATTTTATAGAAAATTTGACAGGTGCAACGGTTTGCAAGAATCGTTATAACTTTCTTCGTGTAAAAGATCCTCATTTGCTTCTTGTCACGTAAAAAGAACACAAGGCGAACTACGTTCTACAACTGAAATAAATTCAATAATATCATACCAAGTGATCCGTTTTTCGCGTTATATTTTGTCAACTTCAAACTGCGAAAACTTGTTTAGGTCAAATGGAACACCCTGTATTTTTTTACGTCAAGTTGTGTAAAATTAAAATCCATTTTTTCTGATATTAGCATTGTGGGGGTTAAACTTACAACTTTTAGATATATTTGCGATTTTATTAGAAATTCATGAATTGTAATCATTTCATCAAAATAGCCATGATTAGAAACAATCAGTCATTATCTTATGTCAAAAAATGTTAGTACGTTTAAATTACACCCACGAAGACTTTTTAAATTTGGTTATTATTTATGGAGAATGTGATAAAATAATATCAAGAACTTGCAGCACATTTGCTACTCGATATCCACAAAAACGCAAAATAACATTAACACTGTAACATGCGTATTAATCGAATTGAAGATATGGCATGAACTAAAATAGCAGAGATAAGATCAATTTAAAATATGATTTCATTTTAATTTAATAATTGCTCAAAATTCCGCCGAATTGAAGTTATAACGGTTCTTGCAAACCGTTGCACCTGTCAATTTTTCTATAAAATGTCAAATATCTCTGAAAAGGCTAGGTTTAGATATAGGATATGCTACATATTTTCGACTCAGAATTTCATGCTCTTTTCGAAAACCCTAAAATATATAGGGTGTTCCATTTGAAATAAGCAAGATACGTGTCAGCTGCTTGTAATTACTCTAGTTGGATTGGCCACACCGACATTAGTAATTATCTAAATTTTCAAAATTATCTGAGGCGTACTTTTCTCTATATCGATCGATTCAGTTCCCGGTGAGACACCCTGTATTATAAAAAACAAACAAGGGCCCAAAGAATCGGTCGTTTTACACTTTTTTATCAGCTGATTTTAATAGAACGCCCCCCCTCCCCTAAGATTTTTAGATAAAAACGTCATTAAATTATTTAGACTTTTTTTTTTAGTGTAAACAAAAATACGAGATGTTTACACAAATAATAAACATATGAAAATAGCAGCGCTACGGTAATTCGGATTTGAGGTATGGGTCTAAATTTAACCTCTAACCCCTGTCAATGCATTTGGGATTATGAGATCGAGACAGCTGTGTTACACATTTGCTAGGCCGTCTTGATTAAGAGCAGCGGTTGGAATTAGTTAGGTCTTGATTATTTTGTTAATTCATTAATTTACCCCAAACGATTTGGCAATTTCCGCTTATAGTCACGTGCAAACACGAAATTAATGCAATTTAGAAACGTAAACATAATTAATTTGGACCGTTTAATGATCGTTGATAAAAGATATTGTCGATGTGGAGTTACTTTTACAATATAAATTAATTATTACGCTGACATTTATTATTCTTCAGATTACATTTCAGTTTTGGAACCATTTACTCGCTTAGCCAGCAAAAAAATTGTTTAGGTTTAGTTTCACTATCATTTTTGAACAAGATTATTTATTGCTCGTGAATTAGGAAGTAACTCAAATAAATTTAATTAAAAATGTTTTTTCTGTTGCTGCAAGTGATGAAAATGGGCGTTTTGAAACTCGAAAATAGTAAATATATCCAAGTCGACTTGCCCTCTGTGTGTTTGACGGTATACCGATGTGGCAGTCTATCTGTATGCCTGTCTATCTGTCTGTCCGCCTGTTTATCTGTAGGTGATACGATTTTCCCGAATATGGTTGAATGTGGAAACGTAAATATTTAATGAAAAGCATGTTACAGATTTTTTTGTCAGATCAATAGAGAAAACTTCAGAGAGGTCCCAAAAATTTTTTTTATCGAATCAAAAATTGTTTAGGCATGTAAATTGTATCAAAAGATATTTTTCAGGAACGCTCCCAGGAAGGGCCCAAAAATTGCTTAATCGAGTCAAAAATGTTTACAGTTGAAAATCGCATCGAAATTTCTTAACAGAGTTAGGGGCGGCATTTCCACGGGAGGGCCCAAAAACAAATTGGCGGATTCCCAACAAAAAAAATGCGCAAATTCCTCTGTTCTTAAGTTTGCAATCAACGTGTTCAAACAAATGTAATGTCGAAACATATGCTTAAATCATGATGAAGACAATTAAATTTCTTTTAAAATGTCCATTTTTGCTCCTTTCTGCCCAGTGGCTGTCCGAAGGGGGGCATAGGGGGATATGTTGCCATAAACAGTGAAGGTTTAAGTGATAAGTCGTGTACCAGTTTTTAAACAAAATGATTTTTTCGATGATAAGCTAATTTTATCAGTAGAACATAAAGCTTTTCGTCAATAATAAGATTTTATCGGATTCGTTCAATAAATATGCAATTCCTAGCAAAAGTATTCGTTTTTTCAGGAGTCCAATGAATTAATAGGAAAAAATGTAATTTTGGAATTAATGATGACTATAAAAAGTAATATTTCCATATAAAATTGCACGCTGATGAAGACCAGTAACTCCGCAACACATGTCTGTAACTGCATTGTTGTTTCTCTTTGACGTATGAGGCAGATATTTATATTTTTACAATTATTTAACCCACTAGTACGTAGTTTTATACCTAAGAGGCTTTCAACAATAAAAATTAAAAGTGTATAAAGTTTTCAGAAAACAAAAATCAGTATATATGAAGAATATATCTCGACTTACATAATGAAACTATCAATATGATAAAAAAACATGCATAAAAACATTTGATATTCCACATGTTTACAGGAATGTGAGCGTTTATTTCCACTGATTTTTTAAATATAAGTTCTAGAACTTAAAAATTATTAATTCAACGCCTCGTCACATATATATCAGCCATGATAGCCTTATAATTTTGCATTATTCATTAGATAGAGACTGTGTTGATGAAATACCGTCATAATTAAAATTTATTACCGTTAATTTATATTTTATTTCTAATTGTTTATCATATTAACAATAGAATATAAAGTCTTTCGTTTTACAACCTTAATAAATGAGTTAGTATATAAAAAGTATGTGGATTCGATTAATTCGTTTTTAGAAGCTGGGACGACATAGTCGAGGTCGGGTTGTTGGATGAGGACAACTTAAGGTGAGCAAATCCAAGAGAGAGAGATCCGATATGGAAATATTAATTATTTTTGGCTATAACATTTTTTTTAATACATATATTGGAAGACTACTATTCAAAACAATGACGGATAGATGTAACCCTCGAGAGGCAACCGGATGGCTCTTGGTATTTGGGGTCCTGAATTGATTCAGAACCCTGCTGCATTACCCGATTCGACCCGAAATGGACAGGGGCGAAGATTGGGGTAGGGGTTAAAAAAAGAATGATCACGTGGCAACCGAATAAAATTGCGGTTGCCGGAAAGTTCATACCCAGTTTATATGATAAAATTTTAATGTCATCTGATACACGCGAATTAAAAAAAAAAGTTGTCAGGTAACCGCTTGGAAATTTGAGAGGTTATTGATCTGTACCTCCACTCATTGTCAAAAAATTGCCATCCGTGTTTGCCGGGCAGTTTCCGAGAAATAACCGTTTAAAGTCGTCCAAAAATCGCATTTTTCGACATTTTTAACGAAAATTCTGTTAAGTACGGTTAAAATTATTTAAATCGGATGGCATTCACACTCTGAGCTTTTATATGGGTATAAGAAATGATACGTATCAATGCCATCCGTTTTCGATGAACTTCCACCCAATTTTCGCCACCCCAAAAATCGTCAAAATTAAAATACTCGATTATACGTCAAAGAATATTTCGAAGTCAATATTAACGATGAACTCTAGCCAAAATAAACATTCATCAAGGAAATTCTCTGTCCATTTATTAGTCACACCCCCACAACCCCTGTTGAGGCACGTTACGTCACGGAGGGGGGGGGGGGTATATCCTTGTATATATCTAGTATGTAACTTTTACTGTATCTGCCTTACTTTATTTTAATTTAAAATTAACTATGACTGTGTATGTTATGTTATAGTTTATACATAATAATATAGCTTTGTCAATAAGATTATGTAATTCTTAGACAATAGAGCATATCTTGATTGATTGATTGAGGTAAGAAAACTACATTTGTATGTTTTTAAAATTTATTTAAAAAATGAGTTTGAGGGGCAAGAAAACTACTACCTACTTTACGATTTCGTCAAATGCAAACTTTTGGGAGTGGTGTGGAACATATAAGATTTGGGGGGGTGAAAATACGGGGGTTAAAGCGTTCGGTGCTGTTACATCGGGTACTTTTTGAAAAATGCAAATTTGATTTTGGTTTAGTTAAAAAGAGGATGATCTAGCGCTCATCGTGTAGGCTGATTGTGGAGTCTATGATGCACAGGGGTGAAGTTGCAAGGATGTAAAATTAAAGTACGTTTTTAGCAAATTTCGCTGAAGGAGAAAGAAAAAAATGTCGAAGAGCGTTTTTGGTAGCATATGGACGAATCTGTGAGTTTTTAGGAGTTGGATTTGGGGATTGAAAATGGGAAAAAGTTATTATTATCGAAAAAAAGCTGAAAATCGATATTTGTGTGAAATTCGGTGTTTTGAGGCTTTTATGGATCGATTATAATTTTTTGAGAGAATCCGGGATACGGTTGTGGGGGTGGTCGGGGTGTGATTTTGTGTGCTGCAAGTTCTTGATATTACTTTATCACATTCTCCATAAATAATAAACAAATTTAAAATGTCTTCGTGGGTGTAATTTAAACGTGCTGGCATTTTTTGACGTAAGATAATGGCTGATTGTTTCTATCATGGCTATTTTGATGAAATGATTACAACAATTCATGAATTTCTAATAAAATCGCAAATATTTTGAAAAGTTGTAACTTTAACCCCAACAATGCTAATATCAGAAAAAAGGGAATTCAATTTTACATAACTTGACGTAAAAAAATACAGGGTGTTCCATTTGACCTAAACAAGTTTTCGCGGTTTGAAGTTGACAAAATGTAACGCGGAAAACGGAACACTTGGTATGATATTATTGAATTTATTTCAGTTGTAGAACGTAGTTCTCCTTGTGTTTTTTTATCTGACAAGAAGCAAATGAGGATCTTTTACACGAAGAGAGTTATAACGGTTCTTGCAATCTGTTGCACCTGTCAAATTTTCTATAAAATGTCAAATATCTCTGAAATGGCTACATTTAGGTATATGATATGCTACATATTTTCGACTCAGAATTTCATTCTCTTTTCAAAAACCCCAAAATATATAGGGTGTTCCATTTGAAATAAGCAAGTCGGTATCGAATTCCGGTATATGCGGAAGTGCCAGCTGCTTGTAATTATTTTAGTTGGATTGGCCACACCTACTATTAGTAATTATCTCAATTTTCAAAATTTTCTGATGCGTACTTTTCTCTATATCGATCGATTCATTTCCCGGTGAAACACCCTGTATAGTTGATACTAGTCCAGGCAAAACTATGTATTTTTTTAATCTTAAAAGAGATGTTTTCACACAAAACGGCTTTATTATAGTTTTGCCTTCGATTGTCACACAATAATTGTTATTGATAACACTGCATTTAGAATGGAGAGGTGATGAAACTGCAAATTGTTCGATACTACAGTAGAATCTTCTTCCTCGTCTTCGGACGATGAAAATGATGCCGAAAAACCGGACAAGTCACAGAAAAAAAAGGCAAATATGGCAGCCGTAGCGGTATCCACGCGATTCCCACAGACGATTGGTAAAATCGCGACTTCACGTGATATTGCCATTTTTTCGAAATTTTCAAAAACTTATGTTTCTGTTTGCATTTTTGTATTATTTTACACTTTCTAGTTTTAAGTTTATCGTATTTCACTGTATTGTCCAGTATTACAATTGTTCCGAGCTTTGTATTTTCACAGTGTTCGAATATGTGTAACTTTTGTACTTTGCTATCCGCAACTTAACAAAACTGTGAAAATTTTTTAAACTTTTCTTTATTTCCATCGTGTACATTTTTCAGATTTTGTAAATTTCATGTCAGACTTGGGAGTTAGCCAGGTTCATTTTCAATGCCTTAACGAATGTTGCTAAATAGGAACTTTTCTTGGGATGAAGGTTCTTTGGTTTAAGTGACAAATAATATTTAAATTTTAAAGTTATCTAATAACAATATGTCCATTATAATAAAAGTATGGGAGTTCGAAAAACAAAATTAACAAATACACAGTTACACTTACACAACAACAAATAGATCACAAGGATGGTGTTTAAATACATACATACATACATAGAAAATGTACTTAGTATAACTCCTTTATTAATTTAATGCGTATATAAGAAATTTAGAAGCTGCTTTATGTTTATTAATTTTACATTTCTTAAACATTCCATCGAACCTAACTAATGTAAACTGTTATAAAGTTAATATCAAAGACACACGAATTAATTTTGAAACCACTTGAACTTTAGAGTTCACGTCGGTTTTAGGGGACATAAACGGTGCCTTATTTTAACAGTATCGTTTCAGATTTTATGTAGACTTTTAATTTTCATTGCTTCACATTACTCCTTGCTTAAACGACGCTCTTTTGAGTATAATGCCAATGTAAAAACTTTATTACTACTTAAGTAATTTATTCTGGTAGAAGAATTTGTATTAAATATAATTTAGTCATAACACCGCATGTTTTATATCTATAAATTTAAAAGTAATTTATGTTTTGAAAGGCCTCAGACTAAATCATTAATTTAAAAATGTACCAATCGTCACGATTTAATGGATTATACGTATATAACGCTGTGGCGCGAGGTTTTTATTATGTATTTTTAAAAGGTAGGGTTTTTAATACGGTGTTATGGCTGAGTCCTAACAAAAAACCATATGGACAAAAGCGAGGTAATAAAATAAATGAAAGTGATTGCACTAGCCAAATAACATAAGCTCGCTGCACTAAAATCTCAATATGAATTCCATCAAATCAATCGTTGGCACGGAACATCCGGTTGTTCTTGGCATATGTTTACCAGTTGTGCATTTCGTATTGCGAGGATGAAATTAAAATCTGTCCAATCGATGCAAAACGTATAAATGCCACATTTGTCTGTCTATTTACATAATTTAAATAAGTCTCGCTAGCTTACAGATGCATATTGCTAACGAATGCAACAACAAATATTTAAAAAACGTTTTTCAGCTTCATTAAATAGTTCACATGATTTGCCATGCCGGCTAAGTAATAACTCTATTACATGGCATTTAATGTCAATGGCACTTATAATTTCTGAACTTGCATACAATTCCATTTGCAAGGTCATTTCTGATTCGATTTTGTTTTTTTAAAAACGACTGCACAGTTGAAGATTATATTGCTAAAATATATATATGGATATTAGTGGAGTGTGTGAGTCGGAGAACTTGTAAATATTTTGCTATGCAAGAATTTCTCTTTGGAGTTGCACAACCCTCCCAAACGGCCAAAAACCACCCTCAAAAGGGGTTAAACACATGGCCTATGTCCATTTAACAGTTTTATACAAAAACTAGTATTTCGGTTATATTTAGCACGATCTGTTTAACATTTTTTGATTCAGTTTTTGTAAGTGAAACTGTTTTCAACTAACAGAATTTTATTTGTATAACTGCTAAACCATTGCACACTGTTTTATATACATATTTTTATATCTTATGAACTCAGCCATGTTCTACACTATTGTGTATTTCCGTTCTAGACAGGAAACAATTAATTAAAAACATTTATTTACATCAGATATCTATTTTTCAATTTTTATATTTTTGTTTACTATGTTAGTACATATGGTTATTTTCCTTACCTTTTCTCGTTACTATATATAGTATATCCTATAAGATGTAATATATTTACTGAGTTATCAATACGTTTTACTATTTATTACATCTGTTCATATTTGTGGTTATGTATAAAATAGAAATTACAAACTGTGGTATGGAAGTAATCAAAACTTTTATTATAGATTCCTTTTATCGATCATATGCCACTAATTTAGTTGTGAGTACGGGAATCTACAAGGCAGGTTGTTGCGCTTAACTTAACCATTAACAGATGGCCATACTTGTACTATTTTTATATTTTATAGCTTTCAATTTAAATAGGGAATTAGATTTGTCACATTTTTTTGGTAGCGTTATTTTCCAGTAACTAGGACAAAAAGTTTACCTTATCAGTAAAACTCACCAGGAAGTCATTTGCTTGCAGCCTTTGTACTGATTCAAACGTATATAATTTTTAACTGTAGACTTCAGTAATTGATATTATAATTTTTATATCCCAGTTAACAAGTGTTTAACATACAAGTAATTTCATTTATTACTCATTGACAATTTAATTAATCTTCAAATTTTGTCTTTGATGTAATTTCAATTATTTTTTTTTAAATAAATTTGAATTCAAGGTCAATTCTTTTTAATTTAATAAGTAGTTAAAATACTATGTACCACATATTTTTCTCTTTCCTTTTCATTTTTTTTGCAATTTATAGTTTTTATGAAATCAACTTTTGTACAGCTAACTTGCTTAAATTCTTACCTGCTTAAATTGTTTTGCACATGCTTAGTTTTGTATATACTTACATGCTTACATATCTACATGCTTAGATGCTTACAGGCTTAGATGCTGATATATATTTATATGTACTTATATGTTTATGCACATATATACTGATACATTCCTGCATAACTTTTGCACAGCTTATCTTACATATAGATTAAATTTCGTTATCTTTTCATAAACCACCTAGTTGGTTAATTTTCCTACAACTTTCACTCCATTTCATTAAGAGACGTAAATTGCCAAGGAAACATTAGAATCCATTCTCGCAACAAGAGAGAATTGTGGGCCTAGATTGCTGTCCCAGAACCAGTCACCTCAACATTAATTTATCTAGGATACTGGTATAAATTTGTTATATATAAATATTTTTTTAAATTTCAATTTGTCTTTCAAACTGATTTGTCCATTATTCATGTAATATATTTTAACATTCATTTTAATCTATCTTTTTATTTCTCTTACCAACAATTTCAGTCTGATCTATAGTAGACTGGTTATTCGAGAAAAAGAGACAATTTTACTTATTTTACTATAGATGGTGCCCAATTTAACATAAGTTTTTCTTTGTCTCCTTTTCTCGAAATAAACAGAAATCTGTCGCTTATGATGTATATATCAGAAACGGTAAGTTTCTCCACTCTTACGAATACTCTGGACCCACGGCTCTCTGCTCCGACTTAAACCAGCTAGTCGTCCGCATATGTTGCCTCAATTCTTTCTCAAAAATAATTAACAAGGGAAAGGAGGTAATAGCTTATCACATACTTTCCACCGGTAAAACCTAGCGTACCCCTTTCTCGAGTATGCTAAACACGGTGGTGATGCTGAATGTTTCTTCCGACCCGCTCCAATCCCTTTAACGGCTAATAGGAGGAAATGGGTGAAAATCGTTTTATATATATATGACATGAATTTTGATTTTCTCAATAATTAAAGCACTCGAAGTAACAAAATGAAATAGCTTAAGTAACCATTGTTTAATATTTGTGATTAGAATAAGTTTAAATATAACAAAATACACATTATACTTACGATTTGCTAGTTACCGTTCCAAAAGGTGGTAAAATTTCTCAAATATGAAATTAAAATTATATCATACATAGTGGCATAATTGTAGTCCACCAAAAGAGTATAAAAATTCAAATAAACAGGAGGAAACACCATCCTCCAAAACTCCAAAACAGGCCCAAAAAATATATAAAAATCATTAATTAATAAGTACAAATCATGTAAAATGACAAAAGACACTGTACTTGTGAAATAACAAACAGTCTAAGTGCAAAATAAACTACAAAAATAACAAAATAGTGAAATTAATAAAAATGAATATCGGCCATCATTAGCCAAAAACAGTAAATTAGAAATAAAGACAAAAATAGTAACGGATACCATTCCGTTACTATTTTTGCCACAAACAGTGAAGAAAATACAGCAGATGCTTCCCTCAATCAAAGACCCTGTCCCCAAACTATTATCAAAAGGTGTTTACCAGTTGAAGTGCACATGTGGTAAGAATTACATCGGACAAACAGGACGGAGTATCCAGTGCAGTATCAAAGAACACCAGAGACATACCAGATTTGGATACACGGATAGGTCGGCGATAGCAGAGCATGTCCATAATAACGAGAACCATAAAATCGACTACGAAGACGTCAATATATTAAACAGGAATACGCGCTATTATCCGCGAATCATTAGAGAATCACTGGAAATTATGAAAAGCGTGAGCAACTTTAACAGAGAGGATGGGTATCGATTTAGTAACACGTGGAGACTGGTATTGCCAAGTACCAGCAAGTCACGGTTAACCAAACACGACGAATGAGCAGCGAAGCGAACCAAGCACAACCAATGACCAGCGAAGCGAAGCGACGCCTAGGTATATAACGAGGAGTGTAATACAACAAATTCAGTCTTTAGAATCCTACTGGAGAAGCTGACAGGATGATCAGCGAAACGTCAAGTCAAGTTCGACGACCACGGAAAGAACCGGGAAGATACTACTTCATCGAGTTCACATTAGTTCAACAAAATTAATTATTAAACCAAAATTACTTTCTTAAACTCCGCCCCACACCGCGACCCCGCCTCGACTAAATGTCTCTTGTTGAGCTACATTTTCCTTCAAATACCTTTCGTTCTGTCATGTCGTCACCAGAGTATATACTGAACGTGTAGTTTTAGATCTGATTAGGCTAGAAAATGTACTTTTGTGACAAATATCATGTACCTATCCATATTAAAACTGTTATCTTTAAAAATACAGAATAGATGGGCCACCCGATATACTGATTTTGAACCCTTTAGTTTATTATTTTTATTTTTTTGCATTTTTTAAGCCAGGACATTTTTAACTTAACCGAATTTAGGCAAACTTCTAAAGAATTATTTACGTTTACCAAAGTCATCGCCTAAATGAGTTTTTGTGAATAAATGTTGTTTGAAACTCTTTTACTTTTTTTTTAAACAAACTAAATGTGATGCGATGATAGTTTTATACAGTAATAGTACTTAAAAATTTACCCATTCACGAAAGAAAAGATACCTTTTTCGATATTTTTTTAGCTACATATTCACAGTGTCGGGAAAAACCCAAGTTTGTGATAACGATGACACCTAGATATTTAAATTCGGCAACATTCTCAACTGCATGATTATTTATAACAATATTTAATGATTGGCTATCACAGTATTTATTTTGGAACACCATGCATTTAGTTCTCTCTAAATTTAAGTTTAAGCTGTTTTCTCCTAACCAATCATAAATATTTTCCAATTCATTATTTAGTATACCATTAATGTCATCCCCAACATAGTACAACAGAATGTCGTCAACAAACATTTGAATCTGGCATTGCTGCACTACATTAGCTATATCACTTATATACAAAAGAAACAATATAGGGCTCAAAACCGAGCCTTGTGATACTCCATATTGCACCTCTTGCAAAATTGATGTGTTATTGCCGAACTTCACTGCTTATTTCCTATTAATCAAATAAGATCGAAACCACTGTAACACTGTTCCCTTTAAATCTATCTTTTCTAGTTTTTTCAGCAAAACCTTTCTATCAATTGTCTCGAATGGACGTCGAAAGTCAAGGAACACCACACCCACTATTGTTTATTGTTTGTTGCAATTTTCCACTTTCCTAGCACTGACTGAAGTGCCATTTCACACTACAGGAGTTACTTACTCTTTCTAAAACCGGCCTGATGTTTTTTTTTGTCAGGATATTATTGATTTCTATGAAGTTCAGTAATTGTTCCTTCACTATAAGTTCTAACAGTTTTTTATACGGAGGCAGCATGTTTATTGGACCGAATTCGTTGCATAGAATAGCGTTTTCTGGTTTTTCCAGCTTTCAGGAACTTTACCTTTTTGTAGTGAGAGATTAATTAAATTCAGTAAAGTTAAAAATGTATTGGACTAACAAAAATTCAAAGAAACAAAAAGTTTTACTAGAAAGTTGAAAATTGGTATACGTTTATAAAAATGAAAAATAAACAAACTTTCCTTTAAACATTTTATATTTTATCGCCACCCCTTCTTTGAACATTGGAATGTGCATATGTGCAATATACGTAGAGTGATTTTGAGACATGTCCTTTCTATGAATTAAGAAAAATTTAAGGTCAAATAAGAATATCTGTTCGGATAATTGTAATGTAGTTGAAGGAAATTAAAATACTGTTTTCTCGTTTTATTCGTTTATTTTTATGAATAAATATCGAAGTCGTCGGCAATTGATCATTGATGAAATATATTTTGGCTAAAGCATGTTATCAAGCTAAATTATCAAGACGATTAAATAATGATGACTATGATTGAATGCTGCCTTTAACGTCTCATGATTTAACTATAACTAAATGTTATCATTAACAAAATATTTGAATGAAAATAATTTAATTAATTGAGCATAAGTTAACTATTCCTTTGAACTGTCTTCACTATAAAAACATGCCGTTATTTTACCGTCCCGAATAATTAGTATCAAAATACTACACAATTTGTACCTACGTTGAGCTACTTTGATCTAAAACAGTTTCTGATGTGACTCGTCTTAAATATAACTGAATTTTTGGGACGGCGTTTTTTAAACTTGACGAATTATTAAATGATGGGCCATTTATATCTTTATATATTCATTTTAACTGGAGTGCAAGGAAGAAGCAGACGTGTCAAATTCGATAGACTCAATTAAACTTTTCTTTTATAACTTTTGATCTTTTTAAAATTTTTTACCAAAAGACTCGACGCGCATTTCGCTAATCAAGTTAACATCATCTGAAGACGTTAATTGGAATCACTGTAACAGGTTATTTGTTTAATAAACTTATGCGTGATTCGGTGCCTCTTACTTATCGTTTAGTTTTACCTAAGATTGTCAGCAGTATACAGGGTTACTGGTAATTCGATACATTCCTTTGGAGATGTGATGGGGCATGAGCTAAGGAGTAAATCTAGCCCTAACATACATTATGCAAAACTCAATAGTTTTTGTGATATTTCAATTTTTTTGTTTTTCTCAAAAAAGTAGATCTTAATGTCTTCCGAAAAATCTACTTGACATTTTAAAATTTTTTTTTACTGGATTACTTGTTCAATATTATAGATATCCGTTTGGAATGAAAAATATCCGGAAACATTTCGATCATGTGAACATTTAAAATAAAAACTTGTAAAATTTTGTTTTTTTTTAAATCAGTTATGAAATTTACCTATTAGGTTTTTTCAAGAAAATGTTAATGTAGCACGCGTACAAATTATTATAAAAACTTCCTTATTTCAATAGCTATCTAACTAGATAGAAATGTTTAATGTACCCTTGATAGTTCTAATAAAAAATTAGTAAAGATAATGCAGGTGGCGGAATTTATGAAACGACTAATCGTTCATTTTCATTTAAGTCAGTCAGTCCTTGACTTTGACGTTTGTGCATATATGTCAACTGACATTCTTATCTCCGTGTCCCTTAAGTTTGTTGGTCTTGTTAAATTAGTTATCGAAGATTTTGATTTTGCTCGTGGTTGTTGTTATTAGTTGTTGTTATTGAATTTTCTGTGCCATGGCCGCGTATGCCAACGCAGAATACGCTGATATCTTGTTTGTCTATGGATATTGTGGCGGCAACGCTGCTAAAGCTCGCCGAGAATATGGTCTTTGGTACTCTAACCGCCGCTTACCAAATGCGCGTGTATTCAGTACGGCATATCGAAATATCGCTGAAACTGGCTCCGTGAAATGTAGAAGAAGTGACGCTGGTGCTCCTCCCGTTTATGATGAACCAGATGATGAGGAAGAAATATTGAGGTATTTTGAGGAAGACCCAACTATTTCAACTAATAAAGTCACAAGACTAACCGGAGCGTCACAATGGAAAGTTTGGTCTACGATACGTAGAGTTGGATGTCATCCTTACCACTATACCCCTGTCCAAGGCTTGGAGGAAGGTGATCCTGGAAGGAGAGTGGAATTCTGCCGCTTTATGTTAAATTCAGATGCAGAAAGTGCAAATTTTTTAACAAGTATTTTATGGACGGACGTGTCGAAATTTAATCGCGAGGGTATAACAAATTTCCACAACCTACATTATTGCGCACAGGAAAATCCCAAGTTAACACGTGAAACTAGTTCCCAAATGAAGTTTTCTGTTAATATGTGGATGGGAGTCATTGGCCACTATTTAATAGGGCCACACTTTCTTCCTCAAAATTTAAACGGGGAAATCTATGAAAATTTTTTAAGAAATGATCTGGCGGTGATTTTAGAAGATGTTCCTCTCGCCGTCAGACAGTGAATGATGTTTCAGAACGACGGTTGTCCAGCACATTATCGGCTGACAGTACGACAGTTACTTGATCAACGTTTCCCTAACCGTTGGATTGGAAGAGCGGGCCCAATACCTTGGCCAGCGCGAAGCCCTGACTTAACACCCCTTGATCATTACGTATGGGGTCATATGTAGGAGATGGTCTATGCCACACCAGTCAATACTATAGAAAACCTTAGACAAAGGATAATCGATGCTGCCCAACACATAAGGCATAATCTGACAACCAGAGTAACAAGGACGGAAATAAGAAGACGCTGCCGTATCTGTATACGGAATAGGGGCTCCCATTTTGAGCAAGACATATAAAAAATAAAGTACAACTTTGAAATTAATGAAGAATTAAACTCTACTTTTAAAATGTTTTTTACTGTTTATCTAAAAATAAAATTCGTACTACTTGTGTTATTTTTACTAGTATTTTCTTAGAACTATTAAGGGTACATTCAACATTTGTACCTTGTTAGATAGCTATTGAAATAAGGCAGTTTTTGTAATAATTTATACGCGTGTTACGTTAATATTTTTTTGAAAAAACCTAATAGGTAAATTTCATAGCTGATTAAAAAAAAAATTAAAGTTTTTATTTCGGATATTCATATGATCGAAATGTTTCCAGATATTTTTCATTCCAAACGGATATCTATAATATTGGACAAGTAATCCAGTAAAAAAAATTAAAAAATGTCAAATAGATTTTTCGAAAATTAACTTTTAGGACATTAAGATCTACTTTTTGAGAAAAACAAAAAAAATCAAATATCTCAAAAACTATTGAGTTTTGCATAATATATGTTAGGGCTAAATTTACTTCTTAGATCATGCCCCATCACATCTCCAAAGGAATGTATCGAATTACCAGTAACCCTGTATATATGCAGAAATTTAAATCTAGTTCCTTGACTTTAAAAGAAGCAAACAATTATAAAGAGTAAAATATGTTTGGGAACGTGGAAACGGTTTCCGTTAGCTTACTAATAATATTCAGTAGCGTAGTGACAAGTTTGGGTGGCTGAGAAGGTCTATGGTATAGAAATAGGCCAGTCGTTTAAAACATCGTAGGTCGCAAAAAATTGCACTGTCCTGATTTTTTGCGATATTATTAGGATACATATCAGTAATGTAAAACCAAGTTTGCAGCTTCGAAAGACGTGTGCTAACTGCGTGGTGCTCAAAAAACCTTGAAATTTTCGGAATTTTTAAAGTTTTTGGCTTATAACTTCGAAAAGGTGCATCCTACGGAAAAAGTTGCAGTGTACACATTTAAAGTTTGCTACAATTTGAGCGCAACCGCAGCTCCGTAGGTCCAATAGGTCCCGAGATACACCCCTTCAAAAATTTGCCATTTTTTCCAAAAAGTTCGAAATTTTAGCTTTAACCGTCTTCCGAGCAGGATATCGGCTAAAACACTTATCTTGCGAGGAAAGTCCCGGAAGATGAAGTTGTAGAGCAGTTATTTTGCTTCAATTGGATGTTCACTGGATGTACCACACTTTCTTAAAATTATACCTGAAAGGGAATTTTGTTAGAAAACACAATTAAAAGACAATATAAAATTCAAAAATATATATTGATTCTTCAAAATTTATGGTTTTACAACAACTTTTAAGAAATATGTTTAACAAACACTAGTCTGGCCCGTGTACAACACATGGTGAGGAACGGAACGATTCAAAATTTACCAACTACCATCCAAAATGCAGTTTTATAAGCTAACGATGCACAAAAAGATTCAAGAAAAGTTCAATGTTACTGAAATTTGGTGGGCTTTTGCTTGCCTGTCTTATAAACGTATTTTTATATCACATTAATTTAGGTCGCTCCTCAGAGCTTAAAAATGCTTGAAGCGCTACTACTTCTAATTGTATTCTGCAATTACAACTTTTTACGTTCAGGCAAGGCGGCTCCCATGCACGTATTAGTACATGGTAATAATACTTTTCTGACACCGAATCACTGAGGAACCGGTTTAGGGCAAACCCCGTCAAAACCGACTGCTAGGAAATGATGGGGGTCCCATGTCGCTAAGGGCTATTTTCGCTAGAACTCCCGATATACTTTGAATAGAGACTGGTTTAACTTGTCCTCATATTTAATACCCCGTATGAGTTGCAGTGCTTGACAACGTGGATTCGTAAAAGGGTTTTTAATCTTGAAAATTTCGAAGTTAAAGCCAAATTTTATTACAGTTTATAAAATTTTGGTGTCGGGGCGACATTACGTCCCTTACTTGTTAAAATGACGCTCCTTAAGGAGTTATTGAAAATTTTGCATAAAAATCGCTCCGTAGAGCGAAAGTATGATTACAAGTATTAAAAACCTCTTCCACGATATTTTTACGTAAAGCACGCTTTTCACACGAAGTATTCCCTAAGTCGGATTTTGTTACAGCGTCGAAAAGTACATCGGGGTTTTAGCGTGTTCTTTAACAAGGACGCCGACTGCCTCATTGTGAGAACAGCATTCGAGAAGAGCGAGGAGTACGAGCACGTCATAATCGTTGGAGAGGATGTCGACCTCTTGGTGCTTCTTAATGGATTGGGCTCCAGCGTACAAAATGTATTCTTCCAGAATAGTGGCAGGGGTGGAACAGGTTGTGAGCAGTTCTCTTCAACATCATTCATTCTAGGAGAGCTCTCATTCTCTCCTAGAGTTGTTCTTTCACGCCTTCACTGGTTGCGACATCACTTCTGCCCTTTTGTGGCAAGGGAAAATGAATATGTTGGGCGTCCTTTCAAAACAGCCAGACCTTCTTGACGCCACTCCTGCTGGCAGCAAATGTCTCGTGGCGCTCTATGGTGGGGGAGAAGATGACCTTCTCGACGCCCTGCGTTACGTGATATTTGTCCGATTTGCTGCCAACGTCAAAGTCCACCTCGCTCGTTTGCCCCCAACCGAAAAAGCTGCTGCCCAACATTTCTACAGAACCTACCACCAGGTGCAGAAGTGGTGCGGAACGGGCAAAGAAAATGATGCACTCTTGAATATAATAAAAAAAACGCACTTTTTGACAACAAAATTATTTTAAACGTTGTCATCTTAAAATACGTTGAGAAACTTTTGAGACATCAACCACTTTTTGAAGAAAACATTTTTCTCTGGAAACAGGGGCGTGGTTACTTCTATATATGCTATATTAATGATACTGATTTTTTACTCCAGAGGCCTATTTGACAATGTTTGATACACGGCCTACCCATGGTTAGTTACGCCTCTGGCTGGATAGTTGCCGATAATAACCAATTCGACTATCAGGGTGGCGGGTATCCACATGTTTTAGTCTTTTAGTGTGACATAATTAGACGATCGTATCATCCTGAAAATCTATATAAAAACTTGACCATGGAGAATCTGACCGTATAAATTATAACATCTGCTTTAAAACCACCCTGTAAAGTATATGTATCAGATGTTAATTCCTCAGGAAATATTGTTATTCTTATCAACAGCGATGAAACACCTTATGAAAGTCTAATTCTTCTAATTACATACTTAGAATTGACTACTGTATAATTAAATTAGATAATAGTCTTTAAGTACCTTCCACTTTTCTAAGAGAGCATGCTCGACGTACCAATTAAAAGCCATAAACACCATTTTTACTAGGGTTTTAGCTACTTACCCGGCTTTACAAATTACCGAACAGTCACTAACTTTCCGAAAGTGTATTTATCCAGCCTAAAAAAACATTAATTTGAAGTCCTTACGGAAGTCGTTACAGTTTGGCACCTAATATTTTGTTACTACCTACTCATTTAGGTCTTTTCCTTTTAATTACCGAAATAAGGCCATGGGTATTGAGTTGTTTTGGCAGTAATAGCTACAGAGTTTAACTCGGGCAAGGCATAGTGATATAGGAATAGGAAGTTTATTTTTAGCTGCCGCTTCGATTTGATCAGCATTGTTGGACGCCTTAAAAATTAGCTCAATATACAGTGTGTTTTCAATATATTTGAATAAATTCCTACACCGTGCTGTACCCCCAGATGTAAGGAAATACGTTAATATAATCTTGTGGTGTGAGTTGTTTTGTTTCTGAAATACATGACATCGAATATCGCTTAAAAAATTTTTTTACCTCTGTGTACTATTAAAGCCGCTCGGCAAATAAATGTCCATTCTATCAATTACTAAAATGACAAGTATCGGAAAAGCAAGAAATGGCTTTTGCCATTTTCCTCTAAAACAGTGTATTCTGTCAAAATAAAGAGGGGTTATGTATTCGTGTCCAAACCAGGTGTTATAATGATTAAAAAAAATACACAACTCATAATTGAATACCTCCTTTTTTAACCACAAAAGAAATATTGAAAGTTATGTTTTACAAGTTTATGTAAGTTTGTTGGAAGCGGATAGTTAGTTACCAGATAAAATTCTTGAAGTCATAGACTTCGGTCATTCCTGGAAAACAAATAAAATAATATTAAAAAATCAATATGGATTCCAGAAGAGTATTGGTACTGAAGAACCTCTTCAACTGCTAACAGATACTATACTAAGTAACTTCAAATCGAACAAGAAGGTCTTAGCCGTATATTAGGTTTACAAAAGGCCTTTGACACTGTATCCCATTTTCAGCTATTAAGCAAACTAGACAAAATGAGTATAGAGAGAAAGTATATGATTTATGTAAAGACTATCTTGCCAACAGACCACAGCAAGTCAAAATAGATAGCTCGCAGCGCAACAAAAATAATAAGAACTAGGGTTCCCTAAGGAACTATTTTAGGTCCTAGCTTATTCCTTATATATATAAATGATCTTTGCAGAAAAATTATGCATGCAGGTGGCTGATGCCAAAAACATTTTAGAGTCCCTTGGTTCTGGTATACACACTAAATACCAATTTAATTTTTTACTCACTTTATTAATAGGGTGGGTGTGGCAATGGGGGTGGTAGAGGGGGTAGCTAACGCCAGAAAAAAATTTTGAGATGTTTCGTTCTTGTATACACACTAAATCACATTTTAATTTTTTTACTCCTTTTCATAATAGTGTGGGGGTGACAGTGGGGGTGAGAGGGCGGCTGATGTCAAAAAAAATTTTGAGACTTTGACTCTTCATACATGCCCTAAATTGCAATTTTATGGACTTTACCCCCGAACCCCTCAACGGAATTAGATCAAAATATAATCTAGTTCCAGATCTCGTTACAATACATAAGTGTACCAAATTTCAATGTATAATAAACGGTTCTAGAGTAAACGTACGCAAAAAAAAAAAAAAAAAGTTACAGACAGACAGACAGGAAATTTTTTTGCTCAAATTTAAAACCTCGACGTTTCATGACATTTTAAGCCTATTTCAACAAATGTCAAAAAATTTTAGAGTCCCTTGGTTGTCGTATACACACTAAATCTCAATTTAATTTATTTTCCTCCCTTTAATAATAGGGTGGTAGACGCTTTGACTTTTCGTACATGCACTAAATTGCAATTTTATGGATTCTTGGCTACTTTTGCCCATTATGTTTAAAAGTGTATTTTTAAATATATATCTTTGAATAATTTCACCTCGATCCTCGATTTCAAGTACGCGCGGCTATAGCATAAATGCATATTAAATGTATATGATACATAGATATAAACATACTAAATATATGGAAATCTGATTAATGCTTAGGCCTTGACTGAAAATTAATAAGATCGCTTTTGAATGCTAATTTGGAAATTCATAATCAAACTTACCATTTTATTTTAGGAGATTCATCATCGTTATTAACGTTTAAAATATGCTTTAAGGTAAATAAAGTTTTATTATTTGAGGTATCTCTGATATCCGAGCACCATTCCTGATTTATTACAGAAGATCGGACTATAGGAAAATAGAAAAAATAAATACGAGCTATTAGTCCATAGTTATTAACGCTCGACCAATTTAATGGCTACTTATTAATTGGAATTTATATCTTTGAACCCTTTCAACCTCAAGAGTTATATCGTAAATATTATCATTATTCTTAAAAATTAACATGATAATTTTCGCGATTTTCAAAACCCATAACCGAGATATTTATGGCAGGTATTAAATTTTCAAACAATATATCAGTGGATATTGTTTTCGTTAAAAGATGATTTATTAAAGTTACATAAATGTTGCAATTTCAGTTACAAAGAAGTGATAATTTGTAAATAGAGTTTCTAAAAATATATATTATTATAGTTCGGTTTAATCTTTAGTCATAAACATATCAAAATATTATTAAAGTAAATGAAAGCAATTTTGTGGACAAGATCCAACTGTATCCTGTAGTAAAGTCTTAATTCATCAATGATAGTTCCTTTGATACCGAATTAACGACGGCAGAGACTTTTGATCTAGACCGTTCGTATAAACAAACTTACCGCCTTGCTAACACAACGCGGCTAACTTGAGAAAACAAAAGATTTCATTTCACAAACTTGACTTGGATGTCTCTTGCACACAGAATTTCGATTGAGTGCGATACGTCTTTAGTTTAGGTTCGAATTTCATTATAGTTTAAGTGTCTAGAGATACATATGTTCAATGAAATCCGAGTTTCTTATGTTTTATTGCTTGTATATACCGAGTGAGTCAAAGAAAGAGAAGAGGTTCGGCAAAATTCATGGTCGAGGATATTAAATGCAGCTTTTAAATTAGGAATTTTCCAAAAAATTCTGTATATAATTGGCCTTAATTTATTCTGCGCTCACTTGGGTGCGTTTTATTTTCCTTTGTTTAACCATCTTTATAATACCAGGTAAGTAGTGTTTTCATTTCTTTCTGTACAGTACAAGTATTTGTGATAGGGTTGGGTAAAAAGCAGAAAAAGTCATAATATATTGTGCAGTAAATAAGAGTAGGATCTTCCACTTCAATATCTAATATTTCTTCTTCAACGTCAACAGTTCTTATGTTTCTTGGACGACTAAACTTCCTGTTAAAATTGCAGAAAAATGTTTTGGCATCAGGAATATTTCTGCTTCAGCAACATTTCAGAAATCTTCTTGGGTCTCCCCAATCAAGCTATTGTTAACAAAGAAATTCCTGCATTAAAAATTACTGTAATTTTTTATAACATATCCTTCACATTCACATTATACCAATCCTGATTTTTCTAATCTACAAAACAATAACTTACCACCAATTTTGAGTGTCAGCGAATTTACTGAAAATGATATTTTGAATGCCATTGGAAAATCAAAAAAATAAAATGACGTCAGGGCGCGACCAAGTTCCAAGTTTTCTAAAATATATTTTCATTCAATCTTTACTCATATTATTAACATGGCTCTTAAAACCGGTACTTTTTCCCAACTTTGGAAGGCAGTCCGAATCTGTCCTGTGCTCAAATCTGGCAATCTTCTTTATTAGTTACAGACCAATCTCCGTTTTATGTAATTTTGCAAAGGATTTAGAGATATCTCTGTATAATAAAATTTATCCATGTGTTAGAAATGTAATTTCATCCCTTCAGCACTCGGTTAACATTTACAAACCTGACAACATTTTCTCAATATGTATGGGAGGCAATTAACGATCAAGGTCAAATAGACATAATATACACAGATTTCTCTAATAGTGGGGTCGATCTGGCATTAAGGATGACTTGAAACGGACTCGTTTTTTCGATTTTTTTTTGTGATGTTATGAAATCGGACCCCCATCGTCCGGAAAATTTTTCGGTCGAACTTTTCACGAGGAGGGGGGGGAATGTATATGTAAAGTTAGGGAAAATCAGTTTGTTGGACATAACTCGTTTAGTTTGATTCGTATCGAAAAAGTGTAAGAGGGATAAAATGATAAATAGAGTATTTTCCTCCCTTTTCAATGATATATCATATGCCATATTTATTCATTGGTACTACATTAATAATTATAAAAACAATTTTTTTAAATCAATAAAAAAATGTTTAACAAGCATTATACTTGCCGTGGAGAAGTATGATTAAATAAAACGATAAAATAATTCAATAATTTGTTCAAATCTTTGCTATAATAAAACATTAACACAATTAAGAAGAATAAAGTAAATTCAGGCAACAAAAACAAAATAATAATCAAGAAAGCAACATGGAGCAATTATGGAAAGAGTATTCGCAGTTATGCCAATGTATAGAGGTCCTCCATAAAAGCGTCACTCCTTGCTCAGAAAGTTAAAATGTCTTTACCAATTAATTTAAGTATAATATCCATTTGTTTGTATTTCATGATTTCACTATTATTTCAATTATTTTAAAATAGTTGGCTATGAACAAACTTGACAATTTAATTTTTTGACAGATCATCTCAGTTAATACTTAAACTCTCACTCAATCACACTCGTTTAAGAATTTAGAATTTTCAAAAATGATTTTCACTCGCATTGGTCGTTATAATATGTTCGTTACATATTGCCAATGCAATTTTAACTCTGGATTAGCTCAAGCAGAATATAGAAACAGATTTCCACAAGCACTACAGCTGAATAAAACTCTGTTCAGAAAATTAGCTACGAAACTGAAAAATAATGGTTCATTTTCAAAGAAGAAGGCAAGGTTGAACAGTGTTACTGATAATGTAAATAAGGTAAACCGAGTTATTAATTATGTAAGAAATAAAAATACAGAAAATTTGGAAACATTATTAAGAGAAATCCAAATTGCTTGTCATATAAATAAAACAAGTGCTAGAAAGATTTTGAAGAAAAATGGTTACCGGTGTTATAAAGCCAAAAAAGTTCACAATTTACAAGCGGGGGACAAACCAAAGAGGTGTAGGTGGCTGTTGGAAAAGAAGCGTGCAGATCCATTAATATGTAGTAAAATACTTTGGTCCGACGAAGCAAATTTTTCCAATATTGGATTTTTTAATCGCAATATTCATTACAAATGGAAATGGACTTCTGAAAATACACACTGGCATAGACCGACTGGGTTTCAAAATCGTTTTTCAATAAATGTGTGGATAGGTATTTTAGGTGCCAATTTAATAGGTCCTTATTTTTACGATGGTGACCTCAGTGGTCAAAGGTACCTAAACTTTTTGAGAAATGAATTTAATGAATTCTTAGATGACCTACCTTTAGAGAATCGACACAACTTTCAATATTTTCAACAAGATGGAGCTCCTCCCCACAATTCTCAGATTTACCTAGATTATTTAGACGAAATTTTGCCTCAACATTGGATAGGTACCAATGTATTTATTCGATGGCCCCCTCGTTCTCCAGGTATAAACCCAATGGATTTTTTCTATGAGGGTATATTAAAGATAAGGTATTTTCGACGACACCGCAAAATGTAGAGGACCTAAAAGCTCGAATTCAACAGGCATGTATTACAGTTACCCCCGAAATGCTAAGTAATGTTTTAAATGCAGTGAGTGCCTCGCCGCACTCGATTGTGCATAAGAAATCGCGGTGGACACTTTGAACACTTGATATGATATCTTAAAAATGATTTTTAGGATTAGATAAATATTAATGTTCTGTGTGCTATATTCTTTTTATTATTAATTTGTTTTTGTTGCCTGAATTTCCTTTATTCTTCTTAATTGTGCTAATGTTTTTTATAGCAAAGATTTGAACAACTTATTGAATTACTTTATCGTTTTATTTAATCATACTTCTCCACGGTAAGTGTAATGCTTGTTAAAAAAAAATATTGGTTTTAAAAAAATGTTTTTATAATTACTAACGTAGTACCACTGAATAAATATGGCATGTGATATATCGTTGAAAATGGAGGAAAATACTCTATTTAATGGCGCCATTTCCTGCCTGTTTCAAAATAAATTTTTTTAACAGCCTGAAGAGTTGAAACACTGTTTTGCAAAAAATTTTCGCCTTACAATTTTTCTCGTATCTCTTCAAATAACGGAGATATTTGGCCTAGATGTTTTCCGCATTTTCGATATTTTCCGCCATAACTTTTAAAGTAGGCCATAGATTTCAAATGTCTAAACCATTTTGTAGGTTATATAAATCGGCACAATTTTTGTAAAAATATTTTTTTTTGTACGACCGATATTAAGTGAGATATTCTCGAGGGCCCTGATAAAATGGACAGCCTGTATGTAGTAATTTAAGTAAACTAACGTTTTGCGATATATTCAACATAAATTTAAAAGAGATGTATTACGATGGAACATAAACACAGTTTTTAAAATTTTTCAATTGCGCAATTTCCAAATGTACAACAATGTTATAATCTCATATACTTATTATTATTATTTGTTTACAATTTAGTTATAAACTATTTGTCCTGTAATTGGATTCTAGTGGTATGTTAGGCAATAAATACTTATTTTATAGATGACTTCGAAATCTATTTTAGGTACATATGATTTTTCGTAGTAGCGCGGAAATATAAATTAAAAATATTAGTGGATCTGGTAAAATATCAACCCTTTTAGACGATAGACGACAATTCTATAAATTAAGTAAGCCAGAAATAGCACACGCCACCACATAAAAACATATCAAAATAGGGTAAAGGTTGAGCAAATGCCAACTTACTTTAAAAACACCCTTGTAAATTGATCACAAATGTCAAAAGTGTAGAAATACGACGACGTTACTTATTTCTAATATACTTATTTTTGGAAAGCGTTAGGGGAATGAAATACGCAAAATCAATTTTAAAATACATGTGTCTTTATTGATGTCACAGGGCAAGCTGGTGTAGATAACGGGAAGGAAGAGAGAGCAATGGGTGCATTGAATATACATTCAGACATATGGGCTCGATAATTATCCTTTTAAAAAGGTATAAATTTTAGGTTTGCTGTCTTATAAATAGACACAAATAGGGGTTATAATGTCGCCTTCTTAAATAGATAACGTCAGAATTCAGTTAATTGTTCTAAATTTGTGCGTTTCTGTAACTTCTTGGTTTTTATTCTTTAAATAAAGCATTTATTTACTTACTGAAAATGGTATAAGAAATTAGTATGGATTTTTCATCGATAAATTTTACCCTCAAAACAAAGGAGTCAAGGCACAACATTTGAATTAATTTCTCAACTTTCTGTAGAAGTGTATATTACATTTGCTAAGCACTTTAAAATCATAAATACCTGGCTCGTAGAGAAAAAAAAATCAATTATTATGTTGTAACTTTGAGAATATCCGTCTGTCCAACTTTCACGTTTCTGGCGCGCACGATCGGATAAGTAAAGAAGCAAAATTCCGATTTTACTGAAAGAACCCTACACAAGGTTGAGAAAAAATTTCTATTAGTTCAAGCGATAACAGTCAGAGACTTGTTCTGTGCGTTTAAGTCTACAAGATATCGAAAATTTAGAAAATTCCAATTTCCATAAGGAATATGCGAGATTCTTTGAACAGTAAGTTAATGTTAGCTAGATACAGAACATTATTTTTTGAAAAAAGCATATAAAAAAACAGTTGCTAAACGAATATTAATTTACAAGGCTTGGGTAGAGTCCTTATTATACAGTACTATAAATTGAGATTTATGTGATACAAGCTTAAAATGTTAAAAGTGGCTCAAAATTACATTACTCAAGGGATGCAATACCGAAGAGTTATATAATTGCTTAACATGAACGTGATTTAATAATAAATAAATAATAAATAAACACCACAGAAATTAGACAACCCCCAATTCCAGAAGCCAGGGCTTGTGCGGAAGGGGGTTACACATTGAAAAAACGTGGACATACAACCATTTCCTCTGACAGTGCCGGAGCCAGGATTCGAACCCGGTGGTGCGATGTCCGTGTGATTAATCGCGATTGCCACCTCGCGCCTTAACCCACTCGGCTATCGACCAGATAATAATAATTTATGTAATTTGATTTGTTAACTTTATTAAGTTTAGATATTCGGCATTGCAATAATACTGGAGCAATATGTTATAACGACATAGAAGGAAATTCATATACAAAAACATCATGTCAAAGATCTGTTATAGTCTAAGTCAACGCATTCCTGCAAATAAAAAACGCAACAAAAACTTTATGACATAATTATTATCGCCGCGGGCCATGCAGCTGCCTGTCATCAAACAACCCGACGCACAGTAAAAACCTATAAAGGTAAGCAAGTCAATTGCGGTCCAGACAGCACAAAGAGTGATGGTATGAGGTCGTAAAGTTTTTGTTGCGTTTTTATTTGCAGGAATACGTTAACTTAGACTATACATACATGGGTCCAAAATATTGTATTAAAATTTCTATCCAAATAGGAATTATTAAAAGTAAAAATAAATCAGAGTAGTAGATAAGTACAGTCCAAGTAAGGACTTCCTGAGACATAAAACACGAAACAAAAACTTACGACCTGATTGGTCGCCATGGCCCGCGGCGATATAATTATGTCGTAAAGTTTTTTGTTGCATTTTTTATGTATGGAGAACTTATTACCTGAACTATACCAAAATATCTAACTCAAAATAGAAACATATTTATTTACATATTAGTAACATATTTAAATATTATTATTGCCGGTTATACCGGAAGTGACAGAAATTCTAAAATATTTTAGAATTGTAGGTCTTTTTCGAAAACCCATTCGACCAAAATTTCAAAACGATATTCCAATTCAATACGGAGATACGTCTAGGGGGTAGGTTGAAAACGAACACCCTGTATATCGGTCGGATATCGTAATATCTCATCATCATTGGATGACAATCAAGTCTATCCATTTAAAATTTCATTCTAAAAAATTTAAGTATTACATACAATCATGAGTAAGGTCTGTACATTTCCTGGTTATTCAAACTATACTTATATCAAATTATACCACAGCACTTATGTGTTCCTGATTCACTGCATTCACTAATATTTCGTCTTTTATGCCAACTAGTCTGGTCGATAGCGAGGTGACAATCGCGATTAATCACACGGGCATCGCATCACCGGGTTCTAATCCTGGCTCCGGCACTGGCACTGTCGGAGGAAATGGTTGCATGTCTGCGTTTTTTCAATGTGTAACCCCCTTCCGCACAAGCCCCTGGCTTCTGGAATTGGGGGTTGTCTAATTTCTGTGGGTGTTTATTTCTAAATTATTTATAAATTATTTTATAAAATAAATACGCGCAACCCACAACACTTGAAGATGTTCTGTGTGTCACCGAGGTTTTGTAAAAATTTGTTGTAATTGGTACTTATAAACATAAAGTCGCATCGCGATTACACTGATTACAGTTCGTTCGGTCCTGTACAAAGAAAGCTAGTTATGGATTATATATTTTTACAAAACATGGGGATATATTGCCTTGTCCTGCGGTTTAATTAATTATATTGCTTCAAACTTTTGTATTGTGATTCCTATACACCGATTTAAAGAATGACGACACTGGGATACGAAAAGAGGATTTGCAGCGCCGCATTCCCTCAAGGTGTAAATAAATACTGAGCCCATATTAATATGGTAGTCCATTTATCAACATTCACATATTAGTTATCAACATATTAGATTATATCAACCTACACCTCTCTAAACGGCCACTCAACCCAATGCTCAAATATGATAATATGAATAGCAAATGAGCTGTCTATGTGATGAATTACAGGGTCCCACTCCTCCGCGCCATCTTCGTCTGTAAATACTTTATAATTACACACCGGCCCGCTTTGATTCTACTCTCTAATGAACGCCATAATAGCCGTTTAAATATCTAACCCCTCCGTACGCAACAATTATGCTAAACAAACGTTCGTATTATTCGTCTTGTACCACTTAAAAATGGACATTACTCGAATTTCTTGCATAGCAGAGCGAGCTTTATTGCTTTTCAGGAGGAGCTTTCTTAGCCCTCCAGTCAGAGTGCTATTAACTTCGTCTGTTCTACAGTGCTACATGGCAAATTTCAGCGGATTTACTGTTCCTTTATTTCTATTAATAACACTCATTAGCGAAATATCTTACCGAGTTATTAATTGCTTTAATTACGTACATTAGATTAATCATTATTAAAATAATTTGTAACTATTCAAAAATTATTTGCTTCACATCATAGATAACGAAAACTTAATGTAGCATAGAATAAGTTAGCACTATAGAATCAAAAATATCAATATATAACTATTTATTAACATAGTAAAATAACAATAATAATAATCAAATTTATTTAAGTATATGAAGTTAGAGAACAAAACGATTATCAACACAAAGCAGGATGCACAGGTTTGATTATGGACCATTATAAAGAATACAGTGTAGACTTAAGAGAGAATCGACCAACGTAACAAATAGAACAATTAAGACTGCGTTTGCATGCACCAGGCAATCGCGAGTAAATTTGTAAGTAATCGAACTACATCGTCATTACATAGAAACCACACCAGCCTAGGAGGCGTACAGGATCGTACGAACTCTAATCGCGACGCAATTTTATGTTTATATGCACCAGTTTTATGGAAAACCTCAGTGATACATAGAACATCTTGAAGTATTGTGCGTATATAGTTGGCATAAAAGACAAAATATTAGTAAATCGCCGAATTTAGCTATCAGGAACACACAACATATTTATTTATCTATGATATAAGTAGTTTGAATAATAAATTCGTCGGCATTTAGAACGCCAGGAAAGGTACAGACTTTATTCGTGTTTGTGTGTAATACTTAAATGTTATAGTTATTTAATAAAGAGGAAATTGGTGAGTGATGAAAAGTTAACGAGATTTTATCTATATGAAAGATAAGCTGTGCAAAAGCCATGCAGGAATGAAGAAGCTATGCAGAAACGTATACAGAAATGTATAAGTATATATATGCATAAACATATAAGTACATAAGTACATATAATTATATAGAAATATATAAGTATATAAAAGCATATATAAGCATATAAGAATATAAGTATATAAGAATTTAAGCTGATTTCCTAAATTATAAATTGCCAAAAAAATGAAAAAGAAAGAAAAAATATTTTAAATCCATGTGGTACATATAGTATTTTAACTACTTATTAAAAAAGAATTGACCTTGAATTTAAATTTATTTTAAAAATAATTGAAATTACATCAAAGAGAAAAATTGAAGATTAATTAAATTTTAAATGAGTAATAAATGAAATTACCTGGATGCTATTGTTAACGCGGATATAAAAATGTAATATCAATTACTGAAGTCCACAGTTAAAATTTATTTACGTTCGAATCAGTACAAAGGCTGCAAGCAAATGATTTCCTGGTGAGTTTTACTGATAAGGTAAACTTTTTTTGTCCTATTTACTGCAAAATAATGCTATCAAATAAACTTGAGAAATCTAATTCCCTAATTAAATTGAATGCTATAAAATATAGAAATAGCACAGGTATGGCCATCTGCCAATGGTTGAGTTAAGCGCAACAACTTGCAGGTCGCAAATTCTACAATTTCCTTTACTCACATCTAAAATAGTGGCATATGATCGATAAAAGGAATCTTTAATAAAAGTTTTTATTACTTCCACACCACAGCTGATTTCCCTTTGCCTCACAATTTGTAATTTCTATTTTATACAGTATGAACACCTGCAATAAATAGTAAAACGTATTGTGAGCTCAGTAAATATATTACATCTTATAGGATATCCTGTATATAGAATGAGAAAAGGTAAAAAAAATAACCATATGTACTTACATAGTAAACAAAAATATAAAAATTGAAATATAGGTATCTGATGCGCCAACTTCGTTATTTTAAATAGAACCCCCCAATTTTTTTTATTTCTGGATTCCTCATCAAAATTAAGGGTAAGTTTGATAATACAACCCTACCTTGATTCTCAACAGTTTTTGAGTTATTCCATTTGCTTTATAATTTGTTGCGTTTGCAACGTCTCCCTTTATTGTGGTTATCTTTAAAACTAATTGATAGTAAATAATGATATTTTGACATCTTCTTAAACATTGTAATGATATATCGAGCCGCCCAAAAAAATTTAAAAAAAAAATTAAAAACGTAGTTAAAACATATCTTGAATATCATCAATTTAAAATCGAAAAAACTACATTTTTTTAAATAGCACCCCATATTTTTTTTTATACCGTTAGATCAACCGCTCAATTTTTAGTAAAAAAGTATAAGGCACTAAGCTGCTAAAATTGATATCTTGTGAGAAAATTTAAAAAAACTGATTTAATACATCTTTCTACATACAATCTGGCGATTCGTTAGTTGGCCCAGAGATGGCGCTGCCATACCGACCGTCAACTAAACAGGCCTCCCTTCACTCTGTACCAGGGACTAATTAAATCTCTCTCCATCAGAGGGCAGCACGTCGTATCGTAATCACCCCGGCTGCCTCTATTGCCGTAAGATATGGCATTGGCGTTTTCAATTGTAAAATACTGTTTACACAATAGATTTTAAAAAATTTCATCACTGCTCGTGACTATTTCCATTTTTATGGTTCCCTAAAAGAAGAATTAAATTATCTGATTTTAATCATGTTTTATTATACTATTTCTTTATATTCGACGTGTGTACTTATATTGTACAGAAAATATTGAGGGATGAATATAATATAAATAACATTCCATAAACTATGTGAAGATAGGTTTTTACCAACTGCTGCACAAAAATACTAGTTACTTTCTATTAACAAAGTGTTACTTCCACTCAATTTTCATTGATGAATACGATATTGTTTTATCCACCTGATAAATATTAACAGTCACTTTAGTATCGGTGAGTTAAGCAAATGTTGGTGAATACGGGTATTAAGCGATAGAACGCGTATAGGTTGTGTGAGAGACAGCGCGTCTAGTCGCTGTCCCACTCCTGAGTTCGAGTCCGAGCTGCGACAGATGGCAGTGTCGTAGGGAGTGGAGTGGTGATTAATAAATAAAAATAAATAAATATTGGGTGCCTAAAAACCAATTTCATAAAACGTCAAAACATTCGAACACTACACTCGAATACAGTACTCGATGCGTGTTTCGCTAACCATGTTAGCATCATCAGAACATGATTAAAATTGAAAACCAGTCTTACTCGTCTCCCGAAGATGTTGAATGGATAGCTAAACTCACGCCAAGTAGTGTAATCTAATGCAGTGTTCAAAAGTTTTGACGTTTTGTGGGAAAGTGGTTTTAAAAAAAAAAAAAAATTTTATAACAATTCAGTTTTTAAGAATAATAATAACAATCGGAATGATTTCCCTTTCGTTTTGGTAAAGCGATGCAAAATTAAACACAAGAAATTAATAAAATTTTATAATAACCACACTAAAGGCTCTTACAAGTTGTAAAATGTAATACCAAAGTGTAGCAGGTATATGTTTATGATGTTGTTTAGAAATAAATCGAATCCCTTTCTAATAAATTGGTATAATTTTGGGAGGAACTTCCAATTTATTATTTAAAATAAACCTTTTATAGGACACCAATAAATAACCCGAACCCAAAATACAACATTGATATAGGTTATTAGAAAATTTCCTTTTATAGTCTAATTCCTGTGTGTTTATTTATTTATTTAAAGTACTTATAAATTAATAATTTAATGTACTGCAAATATTCAATATTAACAACAATTCATCTAAACGTCATCGTCATCTCCGTCTACGCTTTGCACTAACAAAATGTCCTGTAAATATTATGGCAGGCTGCTAATGGACCTGTTTTATTATTACCATTAGGTAGTTTATCTTGTTCGAATTTATGGCGACTATTAGGTACATTTTATTTATACAATTATTTATTGGTAGCTGTAACAGAGGATTAAACTCTGCTAGATTTGAACTTCAGGAGATAATACAAAATATTATCTCGAATCCTTTTTCCTTAGCTATTTTTGGGACCAAATACAAAAATCGTATTTTTGCTAAAATCTAGTTGTGTACATCTAATTTAATTTTTGTGACATTGTCATTTTCGGTTACTCATTATATATTCAAATAGAGGCAGATTTACATTAAAAAAAATAGTTGTCCTATTTTTTTGCTCACGAGAGTACATTCAAAATAATACTGAAGAAATTAATATTAAGTACTTTACTTGTACTTAAGAAAATACTTGGAGTATTTAAAGGTACTCTAAATATTTTAAGTACTTCCAGTATTGCACGGAGTAATTACTATATACTGGTTACTTAAATTTTAAGTTTCAAGTAAATCACTTAATGCTTTAAGTACTTTTTCAAAGTATTTGTACTTAATACTGGAGTAAAAATAAAAATTTGGAGTACTTGTATTCTGTACTGGGAGTACTTTTTAGAAGTACTTGTCTAAATTCTGTATCGTAGTATGTACTTTACTACTGTTCAAATTGTCCACCATTTTTCTCGATACAAATACATAACTAGGCTGTGAAAAACAAATGAAGGACTGTATGTCATAGCAACTTGTTATCCCTGTAATTGTGACGTTTTGCAAATAACTGCATTATTGTTCAAGATTATTTGTTACCATTTTTATTTTCTAAGTGTCTCTGCTTAATATGGTTCGTTTTTGGTTCGAGATATGTACGATGTGTACATCAGAAATTTAAGAAATGTTTCCCGAGCTGTTCAGGAATATGCTCGTTTGTATCTAACCAGTTCTTAAATAATACAAGATCCTTTTCGACTTCAGTTTTTAGTGTGTTCCAGGAGGTGTTTTTGAACATAACTGCTGTATCCTCCGAATAGGAAAAGATTTTACCACACGTTGGGATCTCGAAGATAGAGTTAATATACAGGATAAATAGGATTGGCCCTAAAAATGTTCCTTGTGGCACCCTAAAAGCAATCGGTTTTGTGTCGCTGTAAATATCGTTGACGTAGACTTTTTGCTGTCTATTTTCTAAATAGTTTTTATTAATTTCAGTGCGTTATTTCGAAAACCATAGCGATCAAGAGTTGTAAGCAGTTTTTCGTGCTTACTGTATCGAATGCTTTTTGCAGGTCGAAAAAACTGTGAGACATTTTTCCTTGTTGTCCAATGCCTTATAAATTTCAGCACTCAAATTCTTTAAAGCGTCGTTAGTCGATTTTCCTTCTACAAATCCGAACGAGATTCAGAAATAATACTATATTTTCTTATAAAACTGCATATCCTAATTTTTACGACTTTTTCAAAAACTTTTGCTAAAGTTGAAATAAGTGATACAGGACGATAATTGGAGGTATCTTGTGGATCTCCTGACTTAAATATGGGTTTTATTATTGCACACTTAACAGTGGAGGGACATTTGCCTTGTTCAAGCATGTTGTTAACTAGTAAGCTCAAAGGCAACGAGAATGTCTGAGATGTTTTTTAATGTAACCGCGCTTATTTCGTCCAATCCTACCGATTTTTTATTTTTAAGATCAGGGATAATATTTTTAATTTCTAATTTTGTTGTGGGAGCTAGAAAAATACGATACCTCATCGATTTATTGTGTGGTTTAAATGGAAACACGCTAATTGGGCCCAAATTCATAGAGGATAATTTAAATAGTGTAAAATACTTAAATTTATTAGAAGTTGTTGACGAATTGCCTCTTGCATTTTTTTCAAAATTCTAGTTGGTTTATGCAAGATGGATGTGAGCCACATAATTATAGTCGTCCGGGCATATTTGAATATGCAGTTTCATCGAAGGTGGTTGGGCACCAATGGACCTGTAAGATGGCCAGTTCGCTCTCCTTGTTTAAACCCCTTGGACTATTTTTATGGGGGTATTTAAAAAATAAAGTTTACGACGAAACCGTAAGAGATGTAGACCAACTGGGTAAAAGAATTATTGACGCTTTTAATGACATGACAACTCCAGATATGGTAGCTAATGCCACAGCACAAATGTCAACAAGAACACATATGTATGGAACAGTTTTTATAAATTATTATTTGCACTAAATTAAGTAAGTGTTACATTTTGTTATTATTGTTGAAGCAAATAATACATAGTGCTAATTCAAATGTTCTTTTTTGCGATAATCTAGTTCTGTATTCAGCCATATACTTTATTAATGGTTAAAAGCAGCACAACGCTCTATTTTCAATAGTTTTTATGAAAGCCGTATTGACAATGACAAATCATACAAAAAAGCTTAAAAATACAGGACCGTATTTAAAAAAAAATTACCGCGCGCCACCTACCGGTTTCCCGAAGATTAAATGATAATTCCTAACTCAATTACCTTCTTTTTACCCTTGAATTTTGTCGAGATAAGTTGTATTAATCGAACTTGTGAAAAAGTGCGGTTAAGATTACAACCAGGACATTAGTGTACAAACACGATTTTATTGTTGTATGTTGTATTTCCTCTGGACCTACCTGCTGTGCCACTCGTGAAAAAGTGCGGGAGTGTTGGATACGAACATTTGTGTGATTTTATTAGAGGCTGGAAAATGAACGGAACAAATGTAAGATTGCATTGTTAAATTAATATGACTTAACACTTGTTGAGTGTCAGTTAAGGCCTTAATATTTAAAACTAGACACTAATTAACGGCGCGGTGCTGATAAATAATATAAACAACTTTACAAAGAGTATAACTTTTTCTTATGTATATTTTATTAACAACCTGCTAGAGGAGTAAGTGTTTTTTATATGCTGCCCAACTCGAATGGCTGTTATGAGTTTGTTTTATTTGGGATATTTCTACTGATTTGAACATTCCTTTGTTTATTTAATATTCGACGTGTGTGGGATCAGTTTTATGGTCAGCTATATATTAAGTGTTTTGTGTTACTAATAGCAACACCTTGTTTTAATTAATTACTTTTTAAGAAATCGAGAAAATGCATACTTACCCTTGTTTGTAAGTCGATATATAAAAATAGTGTAAAAAGGAGAAGCTAAGACTTTTTTCAATATTTCAATTCCTAAAAGATAGATTTATATTACAAAAAAGTTATAATTCATTTAATTTCAAACAGATTTATCAGCGTACTAAAAAGCGGTTTATTAATTAAGATTCAAATTACATTGCAATAAAACAAAATTTATTTATTCATTTACGTTTAACTAACAATAAATTGTTGTTTTAATGTATTTTTAATAAAACTTTTTATAGATGTCTAGTATAAATAACTAAATTGACATCTTATAATAGTTTTTATTATCTCCAAATTGATGGTATACATACTTGTGGTGAGTTAATAGAAACGAGCTTTTAATAATTTATTACTATTATATTAATATGGCGACAAACTCAGAACAACAGTAATTAATGCAGCGGTGTTGTATTATACCTACCTATTCAATTCAATAAAACTGGTATGATCGGAAAAAAATTAACATTCATCACGATAAAAAACTGATGTCTAAAAAAATTTGTTTGTGATTAGACGTAGACCGAGTCTTATATTTATTTGATTTAAAATAATGGATATTGGAAACATGGGAAATTGACAGGGCAGATTTTAACCCTGTAGTTAGATCAGCTGATGGTTGGTTGGGCAGATTACGACCCTTTACTTAGATCAGCTGATGGTTGGTTTTCCTCTGAGAAACAAAAGCACCAAATTGTCAATATTAGTGCTTTTATTAAAATAGTATTGAATTTTAATAAGAATTTTTAACAAGACCAAGTTATCTGTTAAAACTTGTCTGGCTGGAAATTTTAGATAGAGGAGGGTGTTATGAAATGATGGTAGCTCAGTGGGTTAGCGCATCTAGCTTTCTCTCTGTGCATATCTAGCGAGGTGGATTCGAGCCCCACATACTGCACATACTTTTCAAATATGAATTATAGACAAGAATTGGCTTGGATCCCACTATAAACTGTAGGGCCCCGTCTTCTTGTCCAGAAACGTAACCAGACTGCAACCAACAGCTAGTCCTACTATTCCTTATAGTAAAATAAGGATTTTATAGAGGAGTTTGCGACTAAAAATATTATGTTTTAATATTCCGCCCTCTAAAAGCACATTTGAACTATGCTAAGCCCAGCTATTTATTTTTCGATTGCAACTGACACTGGACCGCTAGATGGCGCCTGCGGACTATTTTACATGTCGCTATCCCAAAGATACCGAAATGTACTAAATAGTCAAGTGATCCTCGTGTCGGTCGTCGCATGCCTACCTTGCACTGATGAGAGCCAACAGCTCGAAACTGCAGTCTGCAAGTGGTGTGTGACGACTGGCACGAGAGCTCCTTTAAGTAGGATCAGTCTTTCGGCTAGTGTTTGTTGCAATCGAAGCATTAGCGTTTTGACGGTAATATGCAATTATTACACTTAACGCGCCAGGTTTGTAACTTGTAATTCAGCGCTCGGCGGGCACATAGCCCGGAGAATAGATGAATTTCTAAATTTAATTCTCAAGGTCGAAAGTTCGAAATCAATGAAGAGAACACATAAAATACACAAGCAATAAAACAAATTCAAATCAACTGAACAATGTATTGTGATAACAAATATATCATAGAAGAAAAAGATACAATTTTTTCCGATCTAGCTAAATAAAATAATTATGATTCTAAAATTAAAATAATTTGGGTGTAATTAAGTTAAAAATAAAATATGTTTATAAAAATGAAGTTGATTGTCAAAAATTTACAAATTTAAAATATTTGTAATTATTTCCGAGTTATTCATTTACCGATTGAATTCATATTAAAATAAATGAACATAAAACTTTATATGTAGTTTGTTAATCTTTTTAGTCCGCGTAGCGAAGTATTAATTCCAACCGCACATTGTCACTTATCTGCGACGTTCCAGTTTCTATCCCTTCTCCTCTTTCACATTCCCAAGGAGATACCGTTTTCTACCAGGAATCGTTTACTTGACCTTAAAATGAATTAATATTACTCTTCTTTCACCTTACAAAATTCTAAAACTCGATTTTTTCAATTTCTTCCTTGAAAATTCTTTAAATACTTTTCTTCAATTAAACCGAATAGCAGTCTATTCTCTATTTTATTCTCATATTTTTTTCCTCCAAAATTTTCTCTCTCCTTCAATTTTCTTGTTATTTTTTATCCCTTGGCAACCCCCAATTACAATCTCTTTCATTTTTTTCCTCAAATACCAACTTGAATTCAATCATCACTTGACATTGAGCCTTTTTCCACTTTTATCAATTTCCTGCACAAACTAATAAAAAAATTTATATCTAGTAGAACATATTAAATGTGTAAAAAGTTCGAGATGTTTCAAACGTTTTAATAATTAGTATATTAGTAACAATAATTGTGTGCATTTATATAAAATAACTTATATATTATTTAATATTAAATTATGTTATAAATATCTCTCTGTCTTCAGTAAAATACCTTAATCTTTAATCATACAGAACAAATAAAAGAAAACAGAAAACATGCATGCAACTCTCTACTCAGAATAAAATGCATCTTATTCACAATACACAACTGAAATTGACCCGAATGTGTTCTTTAGCTCAAGTACAAGTGAAAATCATATCATTGTAGTGTATACATATTAACGAATGCATATGTATATATGAGTCGTTTATAATTTTACTCTGCAGATAAAAAGGCAACAAAAACGTTGAGACCTCACTAAAATACCGTTACTGTGAGTACTATTTCGCCCGCATATTGAATCACTTACCTTTATAGGTCGGCTTATTTGTGGTTCACCTGCGTTAATAATGAGCTCGTAAAGTTTTTGTTGTCTTTCTTATCTGCACCGTAAATCCGCAGGTTACTATAAGTATATGCATATATGTATATTTTAGGAATATAATCTGCACTATTTATACGCTGCGCAAATTATAATAAATATTTTCTATCCACTATTTGCAGATGTCAACATACGACCGCATTTATCGACAATGTGAAAACGTACTTACCGACATGTAAATCAACGTCTCTGATTGGTCGTTTTACGGCTAATGTTGTTGCTAGCGATATGTCCGTTTAAATCACAAATGCGACCTCTAGGGATTCAATGAAATGAAATCAATGAACTGCAGTAATAGACAGTCAAAATTATACTGTGAATCTTATTTACCCTTGCTCTAAATTCACTTTTTGAATGCTAATCGTTTCAAAGTGACCTAAAAACGTATTTTCACTCGTTTTTACCCACCCAAAACTCCTATTCGGTCCACTTTCCCGTCAATGTCTTCGATTATTATACATTTGCGTTTTATTAGTCAAAGACGCACCTATTAATGTATCAACAAAAAAAAATCAAAAATCGAGAAGTGACTAAACTGTAAAATTACCATATTTTATTTCCGTCCCTATGATTATATTTATGTTAATACAATCTATAATATTCACTATTATTCATATTTGTATCATGTGACGAAAGATTAAAAAAATGAGTAACGAAATGCGTTATTCAACTTTTTTCTCGGCTTGGCCTACTGTCTCTCGCTCATTGCTGTCCGGTCCGCTTCTTGTACCCTTAAATAGTATCTAGCATTCTCCCTCTCATTTCGCCACCACTTTAATACAAGCACCACCCCTAGCAAATAAAGAAAGTAGTATTTATTCAGTCTCCTCCCTGTACGTAACTCGCCGCGTGCACACAAGACCACCAACCCGATGTGCCGATATACTTTATTAGGGGCTGACAGATTTCAAAATTACCGCGCCACCTACCGGTTTTCCGAAGATTAAATAAATGATAGTTCTTGGCTCATTTATTACATTCTTATTCTTTTTATCCTTGAGTATTGTCGGGATAAGTTGCATTCATCGAAGTCGTGAAAAAGTGTGGTTAAGGTTACAAGAACATTAATGTCGAACAAGCTTTTATTGTTGCATTTCCTCTGGATACCTGTTGTGCCTTTCGTGAAAAAGTGCGGGAGTATTGGATTCGAATAATTGTGTGATTTTATTAGAGGCTGGAAAATGGACGAAAAAGAGGTGAGATTGCATTGTTAAATTAATATGACTTATTAACACTTGTTGGTGTCAGTTAGGGCCATAGTATTTAAAACTAGACACTAATTAACGGCGCGGTGCTAATATATAATACAAACAACTTTACAAAGAGTATTACTTTTTCTTATGTATATTTTATTAACAACCTGCTAGAGGAGTAAGTGTTTTTTATATGCTGCCTAGCTCGAATGGCTGTTTATAAGTTTGCTTTATTTGGGATATTTCTACTGATTTGAACATTCATTCCTTTGTTTATTTAATATTCAACGTGTGTGGGATCAGTTTTATAGTATTTTATTCCTTTATTGAGGATAATTTTCTATAAAAATAACGAATTAGAATTTTTGTCTTATTAAATAAATAATTATTTTTTTTTAGAAAGTCGACCCCTTTTTTCAATTCCTAGAACCGGACGCCTACAGCCAAAATTAAGTGTGGATGCGTCTAAAGAAAGACTCACTTTATAGGTATACTGGATGATACAGAAGACATGTAACAACAACTTTGCTATTTAAGAAGTTAAGATTTTTAATTTTGGGAGAGTTGTATATTACATAATTATTCTTGTTTTGAGTCAATCAAACATTTTCTTCAACTTCCAATTTAAGCAGAAGCCCAAGCCCAGACTTTGTTATTTTAAATGGAACCCTATAATTTTTTATTCGTGTTTAAATTATCTCTTCAACCAGGGATCGCAACATGGTATTTGTTTTTAAAACGACAGTTTACAGCTATTTTATTGTATTAAATCTAGGTGGCCATGATATGAACCTTGGCGGATATTGATGCTTAGTGTGCCATGATTTCGAAGACCTCTAGTACGCAACTTTGTGTCTCATATTTTTTTGGGCATAATCAGTAGCTGAGCAAACTAACTAGAATATTTCTTATTTAAAAAAATAGTCAATTTTTTAATTTGACCTCATTTGACCTTGAGGCTCAAAACAAGGACAATTATGTAATATACAAATCTTCCAAAATTCAAAATTGTATCTTCTTAAATAATAAAGTTACAGGGTGTTATCTGTTTCCTGTATCATCCGGTATATTCATCAGCAAAATTATTATATGAGGGCGGCTCCATGAAAAGTGTGATACACTGTATATTTGTTGAACAAAACTAGGACGGACAATTCCCAGTTTTGTTGGTTCCCGTAAGATTTACAGATCTTGAGGTATTTGAAAATACCGATGAAAAATACGATGTAAAAAATTTAATTCTCAATTTACGCGTTTTAATATTTGTTAACTAAAATTTAAATGCTCTAAAAAGTAGAAAACAATCATTGAAGTTAATCAAACCCATCATTTTGTTACATTATATAATTTCTTTTTATGATATAAAAGCTTCTCGCGACATTTTCCTGTGTAAAGGGGATTGTTCGCGACAGGCTTTTATATCATAAAAAAATTATATAGTGTAACAAAATGATGGGTCTGATTAACTTCAAAGTTTATTTTCTATTTTTTAGAGCATTTTAAATAATATTTTTCTTAATTTTTTTTTTCACTTTTTAGTCTTTTAATATGGTGTAAACTCCAGATATCGATTTTGAGACGAATCGGATCATAAACGATAAAATCATCCGCCATCTTGAAGTCGCTGTCCTGATCTAAATTTTTGACTACAAATTCGTAATCGGCGAACCCGAAAACCCCCAAGTATCGATTTTGAACGATTTGGACCATAAATGACAAAAGTCGTCCGCCATATTGGCGCCGCCATTTTGAATTTCTAAATTTTAACCAAGAATTGATAATTGGCGATCTCGAAAATCCTCAGATATCGATTTTGAGTCGAATCGGATATCGCTATCTTGTTTTTTTCTTAAATGAAAATGTTAAAGTGTATTGTCACCGGATTTGTACACATGAGCAAATTTTCAAAGCTCTAGCTTAACTAGAACTAATCAAAATTTTGATTACAAAATTTGACCTAAACAGACTAACAGACGTTGCATAATAAAAGCTTTTAAAAATACCCTTATTTACCCCCGAACCCTTCAACGAAATTAGATCAAAATATAATCTAGTTCCAGATCTCGTTATAATACATAAGTGTACCAAATTTATCATAAACGGTTCCAGAGCAAACGTGTGTACAAAAAAGTTACAGACAGACAGACAGGAATTTTTTTTTCGCTCAAATTTAAAATCTCGACGTTTCATGACATTTTAAACCTATTTCAACAAAAAAAAATTTTTCGTTACTATACTTCCACTGAACGTATAATATATAAAACTACGATCTAACTACGATATCGTAACTTGATATTACAATACCTACTAGATGGATTATCAAACTCTGTTGCGATACTCATACCTATCATAAATAATATTTCCAAAGTTTGTTACGTGCTTTCTTCTAAATTATATTTCAGGTACAACTATAAATCTACAGTCAAGAAATTAGACTCTAAACATAATTATTCGGACGTTATAATTGATCTACAGGTTTCTTAGAAATGGTAAGAAATGTTGCCGCCAGCCGCCTAATCTTCTGTGCACACAAAAGGGCTTAAAATGATAATATAATGTTTCATACCTGTTACACTAAAACTATGAATCGAGGAAGTTCAATATGCACTTTAGGTTCATATTTTACTACTTCCAATATGAATTAATATGCCTATGTATTTTAATAATACTTCAATCAATCAAATTTATTGTTTTTTTCTTCCAATTACAATTCAATTGTTACAAATTATTTAAGAAATAATAATAACATATTTAGTACCTATTTTAATGTATATTAATCGTTAATTTTATCTAGTACACATATATTGCGATTGCATAAACAATCTATGAGACTAGACTTGAAATAAATTTCAATCGTCAATTTATCTTTTTTAGACACAAAAATACTTACAATAATAGAAATTTTCATACCTGTGTTAAAACTGTCAATCATGGAAGTTTAGTATATTTCAGGTATATTTGAATATGCATTAATGTCTATCTGTATTTTAATAATACTTTAGACTAGACTCGATATAAACATTATTCGCAAAGTTTTTATATAAACATAATATTTTTAGTCGCAAACTCCTCTATAAAGTCCTTATTTTACTATAAGGAACGTAACCAAACTGCAACCAACAGCTACTCTCCGGGCTATGTGCCCCGCCGAGCGCTGAATTACAAGTTACAAGCCTGGCGCGTTAAGTATAATAATTGCATATTACCAACAAAAAGCTAATGCTAAACACCAGCCGAAAGACTAATCTTACTTAAAGGAGCTCTCATGCCAGCCGTCACACACCACTTGCAGACTGCAGTTTCGAGCTATTGGCTCTCGTCAGTGCAAGGTAGGCATGTGACGACCGGCACGAGGATCCTTTGACTATTTGGTACATCCCGGTTGTTGAATATTGCATGCGATAATTTTCCTATCCATATCCTGATGGTTGGTGGAACGCTGTGGTAAACAGCATTTTTATTTTTGTAGACTTATCAAAGGTTACACACATTCGCCATGTACAGTTCTTTTCTTAAAAGGGCTCATAGCTTTTATATTTACTGATAGATTTTTTTTCAAAAACCGTTAAGTTTTTTTTAGCTAACACTAGCTTAATATTCAAATTTAAATACAGTCGGACTTTTGTTTTTTGTTTTCATCAGTTATAATTCTTAAGAGCCCAATCGTCGTCGAAATCTTATCATCTTCTTTAGCTGTTTATGAAAATTTGCAAAAATATTTGGTACGACGATAAACAAAACTATAATCAAAAAGTAAAACGGACTAGAAGTTTATCAAAGAGTTTTAATATATATTTCTGCAAAAAAATTAATTGCCCGAGAAATGAATTTTCAGTGCGTATTTCCTAAATCGCTGCATTCATTATTTTTAAATTTCCCTCTGCACGTTTCTTTTATAGAACTGTTTCTTTAATCAGGTCCAATTCAGCTGGTAATGACAATATAAAATACATAATGCTTAAACTTTGTTTACTTTACTGCTTAGGAGCACTAACCCATGTGATAAATTTTTCAATTGAAAATAATGTTGTATTGTAGAGGAAAACGATAAATGAAAACGGTCACAGACGTAGTGGGGAATAGAGCCCCTATGCTACTAGGATACTGTAACTACTGTATAGTCAGTAGTGTAAATTGTTGCCAGCTAAACTGAGCCCACACAACAAAAGCCAACGCAATTTTCTTATGGAAAAGTGACTTCCGTTAAATTGGTTGAATTTTTGATATGTTGTGTATCCTATCTCTGTATCAAATGCATCAATGTCTCAGATTTGTTTAATAACACCTAAACAGTATAATTGATTGTCTTATCATATCATATGACGTCATAGCAGGTCATGTCGTGTCACAGAACCTCATAGTGGTCACTTTGAATTTTATTGTGATCTGAGCACCTAGAAGTAAGAGAAAAGAATGTTATTTAAATCATGATGTTCTATGACACGATATTACATGCTATGACGTCATATGACGTGACGACGTTTGAGATTATATGATGTAATATTTCAATAAATAAACCATGACAGTTATGAGGTGTTTTCAAACCACTGTGAGACCCTAGAAGCAAAAAAAAGAGTACTGATTTAACCCAGACCCATACACCTCAAATAAACGATAATTCTTACTTTAGCAAGCTTTATCTCAAGACTGTGAAAGTTTGTCAATTTGTGCCAATTGAGACATTTGATCAGAGAGATGGGATACACAACATATCAAAATTTCAACCAATTTAACGCAAGTCACTTTTCCATAAGAAAATTGCGTGGTCCTTTAAAAGCGTAAACAGACATACGTACACAATATAGTTAAGTCCGGGCCTGCCTTCTTAGCGTCTCACCTCGCACCCCCCCTCTCAATTTCCTCTTTCCCGCACTATACCCAACGAATGGAAAAAAGCAATTATGAAACCATTACTAAAAAAGAATTCTTTGAAATCACATAGCGATTTTAGACCTATCACCTTATTAAATGTCATGCCCAAGGTTTTGGAAATAATTGTCCAGAATCAACTCATGATTCATATTCATAATAATAACATTCTGCCTTTAAATCAGTCTGGTTTCCGTGTAGGCCATAGTACAATTATTACAACACCGACAGATGTCACTGACGATATTTTAAAAGCTATGGATGAATTCAAAGTTACCACGGCAATATTACTGGACTATACAAAAGCTTTTGACAGTTTAAACCATGAATTATTTCTCAACAAACTTACTTTATTTGATGTTGATCCAAACTCAATTGATTGCTTTAGAAATTATTTATCTGGAAGGCTTCAAAGGGTTAAAACAGACGTGTTATTAGAATCAATGGTTGTCAAGAAGGGTGTCCTTCAAGGGTCGACATTGAGGCCTATTTTATTTATTGTATATATAGCTGACTTGTCAGATGTTATTAGGTCCTGTCCTATTAGATACTATGCGGATGAGTAAACTATACTTATCGTATAGCCCGGAAAATGTTGATGTAGCAATGGAAAGAATTAATACCTATTTACTTGCTGTTGACTTCGTTAAAGCAACGTACATATTTATGTTCTTGTGGGTCTTTATTTTGCCTTTGTACAATTAACTTTTGTGCGTTAAGGTCTGATAAATGTGAATTTATTATTACACGGTTTATATTAGCTCCACCTGTATGTTTGTTTGTTTGTATGTATGTAACTTTTCAATCTTTGAACGCGATTCTCACCCACTTGAAAACGTCAGATTAAACTGAAACTTTGCACACTTATCAAGGCCCGATGACAATACAATAATTTGACAACTTTGTCCTAATGTCCTCACCAGGATCATCAGGATAAGATAAAATAAAAAATGACTAATCTATTGTCGATATTTTTCCGGAGGCGCCGCAGTTAATAGTATAACGTAGTTGCCGTTGGATAAGCCCTTGTTAAACGCTAGTTCCAACTTTAATACATACATTATGATGTAATATTAATTATGTACTACTAGCGAATACTCAGCGGTTTCGAAAAGCCGGATGAATGTCGCTACTAAAAAAAATTATAGTTTAAAAAAACTAAAAAACACGCTTTAATAGCAAAACGAACTAAAAAGTAAAAAATAATGTTTACGTATTTTAAATATTTTATTGTAAAAGCGTGGGGTGCAATAAAAATATAGTAGTATATAGCATTTTTACAATAAAATATTTATAATATGTACATTATTTTTTACTTTTTAGTTCGTTTTGCTATCAAGGCGTGTTTTTTTAGTTTTTTAAACTATAATTGTTTTCACTAGTAAATTTGCCATTTACTAGGTTCGTTATTATATTATCTAGATGATTTTGCGGTGCTAGTTACTCGGCTGTGGCAATTTTTAACATTATAATATTCTAATGTGTTTTGGTTACTTACAATTTTAAAGTCTATATTAAAGTCCCCAGCTACAAAAAATACATACTTAGCTGGTGTGAAATAGCAATATTGTAAAATAACATGAAATTTTCTTTAAAAATATCTATATTTGAGTCTAGTGATTTGTAAATAGCTATAATTACATATTTCACACGTTCATACCTTATTTCAACAGCCGCACATTCCAACTCCTCCATACTTTTCTGGTCCTCGACAGCAACTCGAAACTGAATTGAACCCCTTTAGCTTATTTGTAATTATTTATTCACGGGATTTCCAATGTTCGGTCATTATACTCTTGTGATTATTTAAATCACACTGTGAACTCCTTGGGAAGTATACTTTCCTTTATTGTATTTGGTTTTTCTGGAACAGCTTGTTTAAAAAATGATTTATAACATAGTACTCGGGCCACATATTTGGCCATTCGGGTTATTCTTCTTTATAGCGGCTCAATAGTAAATCGCGGCACGCAGACCTTGTGGCCCATTGTACATTCGCTAGCTGGACAATTTATGTCCCCATCCAGACCGGACTCAAAACCAAAGGCCAAAATCCTTCCCACCGGGGCATTCCTCCGGCGTAGGGAAGTCAATACCGAAGTGTTTATGCCTCAAGTTCATGAGACTGGGGCAGGAGGTTAAGAGGTGCATGGAAGTTTCCTCTACTTCTCCACTTCTCCACAGAGCCTGCAGTCGGGGTTGTTAACCACTCCGATGGTGTGCAGGTGTTTCCTGTGTGGTTACTAATGTCTCCCACTACTCTTATGTTACACATATTTGGTTTATGTTTACGAATTATTTATTACTGTGTAAATATTGTATATAATTCTCTCTGTATTTAAGTACTTTCCCTACCTGATTTTAATCTCTATAGCAATTTCTATTCTTTATTGCATTACCTACCATAAAACCTTATTTCTTACTCGGAACTTTCCCCTGTCCTTTGTAAATATGCATCCAGACTAATACCTACTTAAAAATCACCCTTTTGGGATTATCTCTAATTATGTAGTATAACTGACCCGGTATTTTCCAATTTATTTTATTAGGTACCTACTTGCCAAAACATTTCCCGGTATTAATTTTACCAAGCTAAGATTCAGTTCTACTCTAAGATTCGCTCTGACTATCAATAAAGAAGTAAAACACAAATAGTTGTTAGTCTTTCAACAGCACCACAACTCACCCACACCTGGAAGCAAAAGACTTACCATGACTCTAACTTGGTTTTTCCTTAAACACAATAATTGTTCTGCCCTCTTCGGAGAGAGTCCTGAAATGAGGATCTTCGCTTGCCGAAGTCCTGGATGGGAAATCCGGAAGTCAACGAACGGGGAGTGAGGGGTTGACCTTCTGACGTTAGGGTAAGCTAGAGCTGGCTTCGGGCCAATCAAGTGCTGCTGAGAGCCCTCTCTGGATGTGTGTGTGTGTGTATGTTAGAATATCTCCTACGGCAATGACTTCAGAATAGGATAGACAAAGCATGTCCTATACATTAACACATGAGTTGTTGTGTTTCCCTACTATCTCATACAGTCTATTATTAAAAAAGGATGGAGATAGTTTTGTTTATGTTTTGGAACTCGTTGCCAGTGGCGTATATGTTAAAGAAATTAATTATATTAATTTCTCTTGACTTCAAAGTAATATGAATAACATTGCTTTTTTATTAAATGATTTATTTAAATATTAAATTTACACTTATAAATTGGTATAGATATATGTCGCATAAACAAAATGATTAATACAGTTTTTCTTTTACTGCATTACTAACCCAAGAAATAAAAACATGTTATAATTATTCCCATCATGTACTACTTTTTTTAAATGATAACTTACCCAACTTGTACATTTTCCTTAGATGAACTTGTAAGTCGGGTACTGCTAATTATTTAAGAACAACTCGGCCACTGGGACTTGTTGTGAAATATCTGGTGAGAAGTGATCTGAGCACACAATACTATCTTCAGGAATATTTTCCTTTCCCATATGTTTCAAAATGCGACAGACCCATATTTTTCGGTGTTTACTTGAAATTCTACAAATAATATAATATTGCACTTTTAAATTATATCTTTTCATTTTACCCTTCAACTTTACTTTCATTTAACTATATTACTCGATATTAAAACATAAAAACATTTTCTATACTTCCAATATTATTGCACATTTACAATTTCGCTTATTTGTCGTTCCAACCCGAGGTTACGCTTATGAGATAATTTCACCTACCTGTGAAAAGATCGATTAACTTCAATTTTAAATAGACATCTACATACAACACAATATTTTCTCATTGTTTATTCACAATAACAAATTCTGTCTTCAAAAACACTACAAAACCACTGTAATTACAACGTTTAACTTCGGTTTATCACAAACACTTTAATGGCGGCCAACGCTGCAACTGGATTGTAAATAAAACGTGCTGAGAGGGACTGCGCGCGCATATACCCACGTGCCTTTAGCCAATAGACTGCTGAGTACCAATATTTCAACGAAACCGTCCAGCACACGTTTCCTGGTAAAAAACGACCAACTCTACCTTAGAGGGATTAACTCTAAGGCCATTTGGGTTTCAAAACAAGTCTTCCTGTTTCAGTGAAGCGGATATTTTAAATGGGGAATATTCTTCAGGGTATTTTGACTGCATTTTCATACACTTAATTTCTGTAACTTTTTTTTTTTGCTAAATGTTCTATAAAATTATTTTCATTTGGGTTGGGTGGCAATCTATATACATGATAATCTATATATTTTATTACTCATTTAAATGACAACCCCTATTCCATTGTTCATCCTCAATTTTCTTCTCCTAGGGAATTCCCACTTTGCATATTCTTGCGGTGTATGATGTCCTTTATTTGATAGGCCTTATCATAATTGCTTTGGTGCGCGTCATATGGCGTTATTTTTTGAACAAGAAACTAAAAATTACCTAGAATTGATTAATAAAGTATTTCCCATATGATGCGGTCTTTATTAATTTAACCGAAGGTCACTTCCCATAAGCATGTGGTGGATGGTTCTTGCTCCGAAAATAAAATTTACAGCACAACTCTTATTACTCTCAATTTTTTTCCTGTATTGGAAACTAACCTATAATTTTATCATCTTCCAATTCAGAATTATCAAAACATTATTCTGTTTCTAATTTGGTCAAATAATAGAATGGGCTTCTAAGACCACCGAACACGCAGCAGAAAAAAATTAACGCATTAATTTATGACGATAATACATACACAAAAAAATTAGTCGAATTAATGATCGTATGTTCTTGCACGTATTCTAAATTAGTGCTTATAATCATTAATGGTGCTTTACTATAATCCAATAGCGAATGCAAACACTTTATTTCAAAGTTAATTAAAACTTGCTCGTATATCATCGGCCACACTTCCAACTTGTCAAATAATTCATTTTGTAATATCACCACCTTGCGGTCTAATGTTGTATTATTTGCTTTCGTTGCATTAGAGGATAATAAAAGTTTATATGCCACAGTGTTGTTTTGACCACAGCATATAATACAGTGTTTTTATTTGGAGGCTAGCCGCCCTGAATGCCTATCGATTTATAGCAAATTAAACCATTCAATCATTCTCAGTAAAAACATATTGTCGTGAGATGGAAATAATTGTAAAAAAAATCTTAATTTAATTTTTTTTAAAACATTTATATAACATCGGTCTATTTGCGCTACTGAGGCCGAACATCGACGCCTGTAGACGAGCTATCCCCAACCAGGAATTTCACCGAACCTTTTTTCTTTCGAGGAGTAGGGATCTTTTACTTGCTTAAAATTTAATAGACAAGAGATCGACGGCTTTACATCCCCTCCGAAGGATGGTATATCCCCTATACAATCCTCGCCTAAGATTTTGTATCTTCCACGCATACACTGATTTACAGGCCGCTGGAAGATGTGAGGCAAGGATGCGATCTTCCTCGAAACCCATCTTATGCGTGTTTTACTGTAGTTTTCATATATGTGATACTACACGGTTTTGTAATTGAGTGTACCTTATGGTTCTCCGATATAAAATGATCGATATTTTTTACACGAATAACCGGATAGTAAAAATTCTCTAACTGAAATTAAATTAGAACTTTCTACTATAATATTCATCGTGCAAGCTAGGTAATATTTCTAGAAAGAAAAAGTACCACGATGTTACATTTTCTAATTAATTATAATTATATTCGCGAAATGGGGAGATTTAGGCTAGAGATCCTCCCCCCCCCCCTCAATCGATAGGCTGGATCCACCTTTGCATTGGGCATAATATTGCTTTATAAATGGATTAAAGAACATCGTAAAGCCCTATTCATTTTAAACAAATAAGCAAAGCTATTACAAAACTGGTAAATTCTAATGGTTTTTGTTTACTTTTAGTTTTATTATCGTAACAACCCTCCGCATCATTAGTCTGACATTAGGCATTAAGCAATTTTATCATTAATGCCGTAATTTTAATTGTTTGACTCATATTTATTCCATACTTTTAAACCCTTATCTAATCTTAGTTGAATTATTCGAATTTTGTGCACTTGTATAGTAACTTTAGTTTGATAGTCTTTTGAAAGAAGTAACTCAATGCCATATCATCTTAAATATTAAAACATAATATTTTTAGTCGCAAACTCCTCTATAAAATCCTTATTTTACTATAAGGAACGTAACAACTACTCTCCGGGCTATGTGCCCCGCCGAGCGCTGAATTACAAGGTACAAGTCTGGCGCGTTAAGTGTAATAATTGCATATTACCATCAAGAGGCTAATGCTTCGATTGCAACAAGCACCAGCCGAAAGACTGATCGTACTTAAAAGAGCTCTCGTGCCAGTAGGATCAGTCTTTCGGCTGGTCTTAGGTTCTCAATATTAATTCTAAATCTTTCTCCAAATAATAAAATATTTGTACAAGAAAATATTTCGTCAGATTTACAGAAAATTAAAGTTTCTTTGGTTCATACCTTAAAAATTAATGCTTCTAAGTCTGTCTTATTGATAGCAGGTTCAAAACATTTTAGATACAAACTGTCTGATTTTGTTGTCAAAATTGATAATGTTGAAGTACCTAAATTGGGAGGAGCAAAAATCTTAGCGTAGTCATGGATGACGGACTTATATTTCAATCACATGTTTCCATTAAAATAGGATTGGCTTCCAGCCGTCTAAAAAGTTTATACCCGTATAAAATTTTCGTGTCACCTGCTGCTAAATATCGTTTGTGTAACAACCTCGTTCTCTCTATTCTTGATTATGGTGACACAAGGCACATGCGAGATTTTAGAATACCTAAGCATAAATGGTCAGCTTTTCAAAAGTCATTCACATTTAATGCGGCCCATTTCTGGAACTAGCTTGATTCGAGCGCTAAAAAATTGTCTCCAAAATTGTAAGATAAAAAGTATGCTGCTTGCCACTTACAGACAACAAGACCTTACCCATTTATAATATTTTGGTTTATTTTCATTGATTGATCCCCCACCATGCACCTTTAGCACATCGTTGCAAAGTTTTCCTTATTGTTATTAAGTTTAGGATTAAGTAAATTATCTTTTTTTTTTGTCTTAGGACCATTGGAAGAGCACATCTAGGTGGAATGGTACCTATGTACTGTTTTTATGGTAAAGAAGATTTATTAATTTATTTATTTTTCAAATTACAACAAAAGGACTCGAAACTTGCTTGTGAATTAATGTTTTTTAAAATCAACATTCAGAAACTGTTTCATTTTTGTCCTGATAATGTTAAATCTGACGTCTTTTTGTGAGATTTATATTTCAAAGCAGCGTGCGAATTTGTCTCGGTCCGGATTTCTATTCAATTGAAATCATTTGAAAGTGTTTCTTAGTGTGACACAAAGGGTACCATAAAAATTAACCTTCACATTTTTCAGACACCCTGTTATCCAACGTTATATAAAAATTTTATTGGTTTTGCCTCATGATTAAAGATGGAATATTTTAATTGGTTGTCGTAAAACTAGGTCTAAACTTACACACAAAAAAAAGATCGGTCACTAAACCGGACGGGGTTGATATTCAGACTTAAATAATAAAAATCACATTAAAAATGAATATTAATATGAATTATGTTTCTTGTGAACATAAAATTTTTAATGCCAGTTTGAATTTTATATCAGTCCTATTGTGTCAATAAAATCCAGCGGTCTAGCTCGAACAAAGGTGCCGGAGTCACCTTTAGGTCTATAGCAATTAAACTTTTCTATTAAAAAAATAAATAAAACCATTTCATTACCATACTTAATACCGGAATAATACAGAGCCAATCTGATTTCTGGTTGTAGCTTAATGAAATCTGATGTTTCTAGGAATGATTTGACAAAAAAAAAACATAAAATTTTTCAAATAAATATTTATACCATTTATTTGAATAACAATAAAAAGTAGGTCTCGTTTTATGAAGAATATGGGGACTGTTTCGACAGCATATACAAATTTTTCTCATTTATAATTTATAGATTTGCCTTTTTACTCAACTATGGTGAAACCAAGAGGAAGGCAGTCTATCTGACATTTTAAAAGTTTAAATAGGAACAGTACAGAAAAGTAGACTCTACGCGTTGCTAAATCATTTAAATTAAATCTGGCTAACAAATCAGATTGTGGTGTGCCCCTAGAGGAATAAAATCCATCAACTTTGTAAGAAAGATGTTTAACGTGTCTTCTCTGAACCCGTTCCAAATTAAGGATATGATTTTTGTAACGTGGAGTCCACACAATACTACCGTATTCCAATTTTGACAATACAAAAGCATTAAATAAGAGAGAAAGTGTGGAAATATCTTTAAAGTGCCTTGAGTTACGCGATATAAAGCCTAGATTTCTGTAGGCATTATAGCAGTTATGTAATCAATATGGGGAGCAAAAGTTAATTTTCAGTCAAAAATGACTCCAAGATCCTTTAACTGAGTGCATCTTGTAACCATTTCATTGCCTATATTGTAGGAAAATTTATTGAGTTATTTCTCCTCGTAACAGTCATCACATTACATTTGGATATATTTAAAGGTAGCCTATTGATTTCACACCATATCTTCATTTGTTGTTATCATGTCAAACAGGATCTCCAGTTCGTGTGTTTTGGTTTTTAATCCACGAACATTTTGGTAATAAAAATGAAATGGATTACCTGAGATATTTTTACAATTCCCAAAGGTGTCAAGCTCGCTCATAGCTGGTTGCTATTTGCTATCAAATAATGTTTCCCAAAGATGTGCGAGTTTATTTTTTGTATACAGTACATTTTATGCTATCCCAGACAACATGATTATTAACGTCCAGCTTAGCATTTACACAATTAATGCTCTGGGAACAGAGGTTTCCGAGCAGTCTTTAATATTGTGAACACAAGAACATTTTGGGCACACTAAAATATTACTGGAGCACGTAATGATTGAAGCCACAATATTTGTAACACAGTTTTAGGTCTATCGCATCATACACACCGCAGACATCATAGTTAACAAAGAGATAACACTGTTCCATAACTTTGCAGTAGGTTTCCGCTTCGACATCCAGTAGTGCTTGAATATACACGATTATTTTTCTTAGTGGGCCATATTTTACAAACTTTCCCTATGGAAAAAATCCAACGTCGTAAGGTTTGGTGATCTAGCTGGCCATCCAATAGTATTTTTTCGTGCAGTATATTTATTAGTAAATGTTTTGCTATGCATTCTCTTGCAATTCCAACATAATAGGCTGCTGTCCCATATTGTTGAAACCAAACAGTTTTATTGGGTAGGGTCGCACGTAGTGCACTTGGATATAAATTTTCCAGGGCAGGAACAACTTCATCTCTGATAATATTCGAATATTTTGCAGCGATCAAATTCCCTTCAAGAAGCTATATCAACATGAATGTTGATTCATCTGAAAAAATAATAGAATCAAGAGCTACTTCATTTCTATCCAAGTTAGTTATTTCTGCACAAAAGTGTACTCTGCAATTTGGATCGTCTTCTGTTATTAGTTCCTGGACAAATTCCATTTGTAGGAATGAAATTTTTCTTATTGGAGGCACTTCAAAACAGTTGTATGACTGACGTTATTGTGTAGAGCAATTTGGCGTTAACTTGATGTAATGCTTTTTTGAACACTTAATAAAATGTCGACTTTCACATCGTCTTCTAGGAAATGGGTTTTTTAAATGGTTTAATATGTCCAAGTTCTCTAAACTGTGTTACATTTAAACACAGTCCCTTTTGACTTCTACACGTCTCTCAAATTTCAATTTGATGAATTCAGTGTTACCGGGTGTTCTTTTACTGGTGTAGATACTTGTACTGTTTTTATTTCAACAACCGCAAGTAGTTTCCACACTGTGTTTATTTCACCTCCTAATTTATTGTTGCTGGCAACTGTAACAGGGACAAGTAAATGAACTAATGATTTTATTATTGACATCTCGAATAAGCGAAACAAAGCCTTGCCAAAGAACTCTAACAGTTTCGGTGCAAATAATGCCTGGGAGGTATAAAATAAGTTGATAATAATTTACATAATTACAATGAATTTAACATCTTCATAACTATTGTACATTTATCCAAAACAATGGAACATGAAATAAGACTCTGACAACCTTGTACACTAAACAGAACCTGCACACTAAAATCGTTAAAGTTTTATGGCAAATATATATTGATTAATAAATTCTTGTGATGTAAGCCCTAATGATTCAATATACTTTTAATGACAGCTGGCCTGATGATGTAAAATAAATTATGAATCTTGAAATATATTGTGATTGAAAAACTGTTTATTGATATTTAAGGATACAATGTTACATGTGATTTATATAATATAATTTGTATAGACCGTGACTGTTATGTCTATCGACTGATATAATTTATACGCGTACAGCCAATCCCTCGCCAAGATTATATTATATTTCTCTGAAATCATAATTATTCCTACACGCATTGCAGTTCGCCATTTGTGGTGTAAAATGTATTGTTAATATTAATGATCATTTTTAAGAAGCATAAAATAAGGTCATTAACATAAGATGGCAGTAAACTTAAGGGCAAGATATATGGAGCATTTTAAATAAGTTGACGTAGATCCGCGCTTGCCCGTGTGAAGGACCTCTAACATTCTGAATATGAATGATATAAAAAAGTATTAAGTTTAAAAATCATTATTCACAAACTTATAAAAAATTACTCGTTCATATGAATATTCTTAATTCTGAAAAAGTCGTTAATAAAACCTTAAAAAGCAAACTGTTCTAAAATATATTAATAATAGTACTAACAATAACAAAAGTAAACGTCTTTATGTACAACCATAATTTAGCATAATATATACAAAATAAACACATTACAATATTAATTTAAAAAATTTGGTATAAAATTCAGTTGTGGGTGTTGCGCAGAGCTTCTTGTACCAATTAACCTCGTCCTAGCTTTTGCTGGAGAAATTGGATCATATTAGAATTAATATTATTTTAAAGCAATAAATATCACAGGTTCAGGATGAAAAACTTCATGTTCAGGAGAAAAACATCGATATATTAATAGACTATCTAGCAACGGGAATGCAGAGACGTAAATTACCTATTTTGCAATACGCGTGGATAAGATTTTACCAAGTGAATAACAGCCCATATCTAAGAAGTAATTAAAAATACATCGTTTACAATGCCCTCTCCATAGTGAACATGCAAAGAATTGATGTAAGATTTGTATTCAGTGAAAAAAGGAAAATGCTTCGGACACCACTGTTTCGAAACTATTTGCTTTCATCAGCGCATAGCAACCATATATAACATACAAAACTGAAATCTCGACATACATGAGAAAACCGTGAGTAGAGGGGATAAATGTAAATGAAGATTTTTTAGATAAGATTGCAAAATAAGCGCGTTGTTTCATAAGCTTAGCGGGTATACCATGACCCTGTTACACCCGGTATTTTTCTAACAACCAAGAACCGTATTGATTTCCATCGAAATTTTTTCGTAAAAACTGGTTCAGTTTCAGTGAATGAGTGTATACCTATAACAAAGTAAAGAAAAGTAATATTTGTCATCGTTGTTAGGTATTATAGAGAGCAATATAAGCAATTTATAATCAGACGCTAATGTGGAGCCTGAACTTAAATTCAGCGAAATAAACTTAATCAAATATAACCTTCATAGTTGCATGAAGTTACTTCTGTTATACACAACATATCATGTGTTCCATGTGATATCTTAACAAAATAATGTTGCAAGTACTTTTATATGTTCGAATGAAATAATGACCCTAAAATTGGACAAAACCAATCCCTGATCTTTAATATTGATAAAAATTGATATACTCGAAATATCAGACAATGATAACGCTACTTTAATGCTAGAAAGTTAGTTTAATGTATTTATTTTTAAATATTTTCGACTTAACAAGAAACTTTTATACTAATGCTAGTCAAGTTAGGATTTTTAGAGGAAAAATTGTATAGAACTTTAAGGAATAATCTCTTAAAACTCCCGAACCGAACCAAAAAAAAGCTCCCACGCCTATCGTGGATCATCCCTTTTTACCTGGTATCTCTCAGGGATCGATTCTAGGCCTTACTCTGTTGCTAATTTTTGAAAACAATCTAAATGTTTACTTACATAATATAACATCTATGACAATTATAAAATACGTTGATGATACTAACATGTTAATAACAGAGAAACATATAGACACCCGTATTACACTTGCATGCATAGTTTACAAGATTGTGAAGTGGGCTCAACAAAATCACTTACATTTAAATCAACACAGCGTGTACTATTTATACAGGGCAACTTTTCTGGAAAACCGGGAAAAGTCAGGGAATTTCATGTTGGTCAGGGAAATCAGGGAAAAGTCAGGGAATTTTAATAAATAGTCAGGGAAAAACGCATTTATTTTAATATATTTTTATTGCTTGCAGTCAAAAAATATATATTTGCGACTTTAAGCGACTCGAAGTCGAAGTTATTTTCACCGAAAAATTGCACAACTAGGCAACACATTGGCTTATTCTCCGCGATAAATTGCATCATCCGGCAATAGTGGAAAGCAAACAAATCTGACCTTTGATTGTGTTGTGTTTCAATTCAAATTTCTGTTTTTAAACAACTGAAAGTCAACTGGCCCTGTGTGCTCTTTGTACTGTGTGTTAGTTGGTTTGTGTTTAAATTAAAAACTGAAAAACATTGAAAACAATTTTTTGGGGTTGCATCTCTTATTTGAGTAATTTGTAATAAGGGTGTCTGAATAGACGCACGATCAGGAGATCGGGCATCTGACTGAGAAAAAAACTGAAAAAAGTTGTTTTTTACTGAATAATTTTTATAGGGTCGGAACCCTTATTGCTATTTGAAAAATAAAATGCGACGGTAACAACTTGGCACTAACGGATCATGTATGTTAAATTTGGTTTAAATCCGTTCAGCCGTTTAGAAGATTACTCGGGTACATATGAATTCGGCGACAATGACAGACAGACCGACGGCATTTTTTAAAACTTATGGAATGTACATGTTATCAAATGTCGAGAATTGTAACAGAAAACAGGGGGCCAAACAAATTTTGCCCAGCACGGTTGCAAGATAAGTAAAAACAAAGTAAATGTTTGTATTTTTTCTAAACTAAAAAATTCCATTTTATTATAAATTTTGTAACGTAATAAACACATATTTTTTAGTTACTTAAGTAGCTATCCACATTTGAAAAAAACCGCTTCTTTCAACGTTGCACGAGTTCGAAGCGGACCAGTTATGGGACGTAATGACGTCACTCCCTCGCAATCTGGGCGAGCGTTTAATTCGATTTTGACCTCGTATATTTGAAAAACTACTTACCGGATCATCTTCAAATTTTCAGGGTTTACCATACACCATGAATGCTTTATAAAAAGTAGGTAAATAGTGCAATTTGAGGTTCGACCAAATGACCCTATTGACTTTTGGGTTGTAAACAGGCCCGCCGAGAGGGGGGTAAGGGGATGATTCCCCCGGCAAGGGCTTGTTTAAGAGGTCCAGTGTATACATTCCCCCCCCCCCTCGCTCATCAAAAAATGTTCCGCGGCCCTGGTTATAAATATTAAGTCAGGGAAAACTGAAGTCTCTCAGTCAGGGAAATCAGGGAAAAGTCAGGGAATTTGAGGAGCAATATTAACTGGCCACCCTGTTTAAATCGCATAGATCTAGTTATTCACTGGACAATAATTTTTCAATACAAACTACAGACAATGTCAAAATGCTGGGGCGTCACCCTAGACAATCATTTACAGTGGAACTCACACAATGAAATTATCTGGGGAAAACTAAGTAAGTCCTGTTATGCCGGAAGTCGATACCAACTTGCTTATTTCAAATGGAACACCCTATATATTTTAGGGTTTTCGAAAAGAGCATAAAATTCTGAGTCGAGAATATGTAGCATATCATATACCTAAACCTAGCCGTTTTAGAGATATTTGACATTTCATAGAAAATTTGACAGGTGCAACGGTTTGCAAGAACCGTTATAACTTTCTTCGTGTAAAAGATCCTCATTTGCTTCTTGTCACGTAAAAAGAACACAAGGAGAACTACGTACCTGTTAGTTTTATTATTACTAATTACTATTTGTGAAGTGTTTTTTAAAATTTGTTGTGACGTATTTCTTCAAATATGTTGTACAATCGCTCTGATGTATATGTATCTGATGAAATAAATAATCTATCTATCTAATCCTCCCTCAGCACGATATTTTACCCTGGATCCAAGCAAATCAACAAGTCAATTCTCTTCCTTTAAAATGGCAAATATTTATATCTTCCTAAAAATGAAACTTACCCATTCGTTCTGTACGTCTGATTTCTAAAATTTACAGCCTTATTTTCAACAATAGATAAATATATGTACCTGCTAGAAAGATACACTGCGATGGTGCTAAAGCATTCAAACATCATTAAAGTCAAGGCCCCTTGTAAATCACGACCGATCAAAAAAGATCACCCTCATAAACCACTGGATTTATTCAATGCCTAGAAATGGCAATTCCTTGCACGTTCCCAGTTCTGTTAATTACATACAACTATTATTTATAAATCTTTCTACTTGTATCGAACACTTTCCTCTGGGCCTCGAAGGTTTCACAGTGCTATACGGGCGTTCGATTTCAAAGCTTTCCAGCGCTACCACGTTTGCCGCCCCATGAGGTTCTTAACTGATGAACAGAACTACAGCTTAGTGTTTTTAATTTAGAATATGTCAACGATAGCCATGATAGATGATTGGAGTGGGTAGTACAATCCGTGTAAAAAAGGGGAATTAATTGTTTTCGAGGTGTGTTATAGTTCTATGATGATGGTATTCCGATTAATTTCCTTTTGTTTTAATCGATTTATTATAAACGTAGGTGTTCGATATTAATGGAATGAGTTATTGGCCGTGAGTTATACACCGTACGATGAAAAGAGTGCGATAGTCAATGGGTTGTACATTAGCCTCTGCTCAACAACTTGGTTTGTAGGTGTCGATTAGAGTTATTCGATTCTTAAATTGTGTGTCAACTTATTAACATAAATTTGATATAAATCAGGGTATTTTTTTCTTTTAGGTTGAATTCGGATTTTGATTATAATCAGCAATCTACCTATAATGCCATTACCATAAAATAATAATTGGTTACCGATCTGGAACCCCTAGAAAAGCTTAATCGAATGAAGCGTATTTATCATATCCCTGTCTGTATATAGTTGGGGTTCGAGCGGTCGAAAAGTATTAATTGAAGAAAATATGGTGGCATTTTCAGACTTTGTTTGAAGCACTAGATTAAGCCATCCGAGAAGGAATAAAAAGGGTACATTTCATCATATATTAGGCGTAAACAGCAACAGCAACTCAGTAATAAAAGATACTTTTACCAAGACTTCATAGAAAATTTCTTTCTAATCCTTTAATTTTCGCATTAAATTTATATCCTGTTTAGATAATGAATAATATATAATACATGAAAATCGTCATTGTTATCAGAGTTGGATTTAGAAAATAATTCAAAATGAAGTTAAAGCGTGGTGTTGTAAATACTCACATTAAATAAAATTACCATAAATTGCATCATTGTATTGTCAGTGATAAAAAGTGATATTAATTTTGTAACTAGTTACGAAAAGAAAGACTTTAAAACTGAAGTGGCATTGATAATTTTGCGACATAATTAAAAAAGTGCAGCAAGTTGTCTCTATGCTCAACTCATACTATCATCCTTAGAGACTGCGCTTACGTTTTTGTTCGCCCTCTGACGATAATCTTTAACTTATGTTTAAAATATGGTATAGTTCCAGACCGGTACAGAAATTAAAACATAATATTTTTAGTCGCAAACTCCTCTATAAAATTCTTATTTTACTATAAGGAACGTAATCAGACTGCAACCAACAGCTACTATCCGGGCTATGTGTCCCGCCGAGCGCTGAATTACAAGTTACAAGCCTGGCGTGTTAAGTTTAATAATTGCTTATTATAGTGTATACGACCGGAATTGAAACCGTATAAAAACTAAAAGCCGGCAAAAACAGTCGACATCTCTTTATTGTTTTTCTTATGACAAGCTTTTCTATTTACCTCCGCAAGCGATACCGGCTGTTTGTGCCGGCTTTTAGTTTTTATACGTTTTCAATTCTGGTCGTATACACTATACCATCAAAACGCTAATGCTTCGATTGCAACAAACACCAGCCGAAAGATTGATCCTACTTAAAGGAGCTCTCGTGCCAGTCGTCACACACCACTTGCAGACTGCAGTTTCGAGCTATTGGCTCTCGTGATGACTGCCACGAGGATCACTTGATCATTTAGTAAATTTCGGTATCTTTGGGATAGCGACATGTAAAATAGTCAGCAGGCGCCATCTAGCGTCCAGTGTCTGTTGCAATCGAAAAATAAATAGCCTGACTGGGCTTAGCATAGTTCAAATGTGCTTTTAGAGGGTGGAATATTAAAATATAATATTTTTAGTCGCAAACTCCTCTATAAAATACTTATTTTACTATAAGGAACCAACAGCTACTCTCCGGGCTATGTGTTCCGCCGAGCGCTGAATTACAAGTTACAAGCCTGGTGCGTTAAGTGTAATAATTGCGTATTACCATCAAAACGCTAATGCTTCGATTGCAACAAACAAGAGCTCTTTTAAATAGGATCAGTCTTTCGGCTGATGTTTGTTGCAATCGAAGCATTAGCGTGACTGAACAGTCACTAAATAGATTAATTTTTTTTAGCTTACAAGATCACAGGAAACTGTTCTCTCTTTTGTTTTTACACAAATTAATTCACAATATAATTAACTGTCCACTCTCATGTCCTTGCATCATAAAACCTTTAATCTTCCTACTCCACGAACAAACTTGCTGAGATTCTCGCCTTTGTACTTTTATGTGCGTGTACCACCCCCCATGCCTAAGTAATGGCAAATAATTATTTCGTGAACATTTTTTTACGTTCTTTTGGAGGCCTGTATATATTAGAAAGTAGTTATTTTTGTAACAAGTACCTAAAATCAGGTTTTTTGGGATGAATCGTAACGTATTCAAATTTTTGGTCAGAGCAAATATTTCTCGAAAATAGTGACCTTCGAATTTTCATTACCATACGACCATAGTAACCCGATTGTTTTGCACTATTTTGCGTTATTTGTCTAAATAATGCTCAAAGTTGCCATGGCAACTTTTTGGGATTGAGTCCAGAAAATACTGATTTTATGGAGTCCCTAGAATAGCTGTCGAAACGTCGACGTTAAAGAGGATATAAAGTTTGCTTCTTTTATTTTATCCAACTACCGAATAAAAATACCTACCTAACATAAAATAGAACTTTTTCTGCAAACATTATTGTTATTTATTGGGCATATAAAGAAGGTATAAATCAGTTCAAACCTATGACTTTTCACATTTTTGTTATCCTATTAATTTTTCCATTTTGAAATGGAATTCTTTAAAAATTATGAAGTTTATGTAGTAAACCTCAAGGTAAACATATTTTATGGCTTAATCTTCTTCTGCATTTGGATGCATATTAGTTTGTTGTTATTTTTTCCAAATTAATACAAAATAGGGTAAATGCAAGAGAGCTTAGTCAAACCTGCCTCATTTTATTTGCAATAATCTATGTACCATTCTGAAAATTTCGAATAAAGAATGAAAAATCTTTGTACAGACTTTTGAATGATGGTTTGAGATTCTTCGAGCGTAGAAGTGAATATTTATTTATTAAGGCATGAGGTAAGCGAGATTTAATTCATATTCCTTTCATTAATGCTTTTTTAACACTGAACTTTTAAATTTATCAAATATGTTTTCAGGCAATAAAAGTAGCGTAATTAGAATTGGATCAACAGCTATATAATAGACGACTTCTTTCTACTGATAATGAATATTGACTCTATGAAAGTTTTACCATATTTTTTTTTGAGGTTATTATTGAATTCTTGTAGGGGGATGTATTTACAGAAGTTTTTAACTGATTTAACTGTATTAGTATTCTGCCGGTGATCAGAATTAGATGAAGACTGTATGTAAAAAAAATCATATTAGATTTTGAATGTATGAAAGCATTTTTCAGTAAAGACTATTTATTCTTATTGGTTTAGAGATATTTCTTTATTTCTAAAAGTTATTTCATCAGTGGATGTGAATTTTGGGTTTCAATCATAATTAGTTTATATGTATATAGAGTGACAAACGGAAACCCTAGCAGATTATGAGAAACATCCCCTATCTTGGCCTATATCGCAAGTGGTCCAGTCCAAAAAACAAGTTCTATATGTTTTGAACTATAAATAATTGCAGTATATGAACTAAAACAATTTATAAGCACATATTTTGGCAGATTTCTGGATGTGTTTGTCCCTCCGTATTTGTTCAACCGTTCTTTATACGCCAATTGTATGAAGCGATAAGATTTTTTACTTAGTATTAACAAAAAAACAGATTGAGCATTATAACTTGTTACGATTGATTTATTTGACAACTTTACTATCCCTTATTGTTCTCGATAGAGACAGTCAGAATTCCATTTTTGTAATTGTTATTCCCTAAAACAACAATCAACGAATTAACCATTCGTTGAGAACATAGGCCAAAGGGAATCACCAGCTTTCCAACTATAAATGCACTCTGTGACTTCCATGTTAATCAATCGTGTTAAAGTCATATCAGCGCCATTTTTTAAGTGTTCATCGTAAAGCACGCAATTTCTTAAAATTAATACTAATTTTATTGAAATATATGCGGCGATGACATCCGAGATAACACCAGAAATATATACCTAATACATAATGGCGATAAACATCAAACAAATATAAACATCTAGACTATAGAATCAAATCACTTGACTTTCAACAAAAGAAGGTATAACCCTGGTGATGACCCCGTGCTCAGAAAAATAGGCCCTCAAGGTGCGAGTGTTTGGCCTTTTGAATAACCCCTCAACTACATTGTGTGCTCTCCATTGAATGGGATGTTTTCATGCATTGTCAATCACAATGGCATAAAATGGTCGTACAATACACTGACGTGTCGGTAGTAGTTCGATAATTAGGACGATTATGATGCTTGAACGCCCCCTGTGATTCTGCGGTTGTTGTAGACTTGAATATTTTCCATCGATTTTTACGTATGAATGAACCATGTGGGGTAAAATGTTTATTCATCGTTTCTGTTTTATACGTTATTTTATGAATTATGTATTCTTATTCCGGATTCCACAATATACCTACTTACGCGACGTTTTTTATACACGAAGATTAATGCTAATAATTCTGAAGCTCACGGTACCTGTTTTTGTTTAAACAACATTCTGTATTCATATTCACCCTTCATATGGAACGAATATTTTTTTATTTTTCATTACCAACTTGAATATGTAACATATTTTGTGTCTGAGAAATCAAAATCGAGATTTTAACGCATTTGCGCATTTTTTAAAATCGTCTCATTTAACTGTCCTGGCGGAGTTTAGCATTAGCTATTTCACCACTCTGGGACACATGCACACAGACGATTGCACAATAGCCACTCTCCATGATATTGCATCTGCCGCAGCTGGGACTCGCACTCAGGAATGGCACAGCGACTAACCGTGTTGCCTCTCACGCAATCCCGTCTAATCCACTTCTACCAACTCGACAACAAGTAAAGAAACGCAACTAAAAGATCCATACCCCAGCATAGCCAAAATATAATAAATATTTCTACATTTGGTATCTCTGCCAACTTCTATCCCGCTCCATCCTCTCTTGCCCCTCCCTTTCTGTCCGAAACCGACTACCTGGTTTGTCCAACAAATCACAAATTACAGTCCTCCTCGTATATAAAACTGGAGTGGGAATTAATATATGTATTCTTAAAATAGCATTTATTGTTTGGTATTTTTAATTGCTTAATGGTTAGCCCCCTTGTCTCTGATCACACCTAACAAAGTGGGTTCAAGACCCACCTACTGCTAAATAATTTTCAGTTATAAATTATGCCTAAGAAGCGGTTCGGATCCCCCCCCTGTAAACTGTAGGGAACTGTGTCCTTCTCAGACGATTCTAGATATCCTAGACTTAACGTCATTCAGGTGACTTGGAAAGCATTTAAAAATGGTTATTGCACTTTTCTATTGTTGCTTTTCCCAACTTATTTACGAATAGAGTATTAATTAATTAACAGTTTCTGATTATTGCAATTGAAGTGATTGTGCCCGTTTAATGAAAGTAAATTCATGTTAAACTGGAAGTTCTGTAGTTTTTGTTTATGTTGAAAGAAGAAATTACTGCGGGATTAATGATTGTATAATAGATAAGCTTTCTCAAACTTTGACCTAACCGATCACACCCGGTACTGTTGGTAAAACAATGGGAGACTATTTTGGGAAAAAACATCGCAAAGCTTATCATAAGTTTCCTACGTCAAATGAAACGTCAGTTACTTAATTTAGACTCATCTCGAACTAATATCACCCCATACTTGTTTTCGAACGTTGGATATGTTTGACCATCTTCAGACAAACACAAATGCTATTTTGCTTCCCATAAATATATAAAAAAACAATTGTACAAAACCTACATTTACATTTATAGTTAATCTTGTTTTGGTGATATGGAATTAATAACTTCGTCGGGCATATCTTTTAATAGTACATAGTATAGTTCAAGTAGGAATAAACTGAGACAGAAAAAACATAACAAACACTTTACGACCTCATTAAAATACCATTACTCTTTGTGTTACCTCGACCGACCCTCGACCGCAAAGCATCTCGCTCGTTTTTAATGTGTGGCGAGGCGTTTGATAGTTTGATGTTAGGCATACCGCCGGTGGCCCGCGGCGATAATAATGATGTAAAGTTTTTGTTTAGTTTTTTTTTGTCTCAGGAAGTCCTTACTTGGACTATACCATTCTACGCAAATCGGTACTTAATCGGTTATATTTGAGCTTATTTAATTACAAAGTTCCCGGGTATCGTCAATCGTGCACATCTTGTAATTTTGTTCAAATATTTTTATCTGAAACGATGTTTTTCACGTCCAGTGGAAGTATAGTAACTTAAAAAAAGATTATTTTTTTGTTCAAATGGGCTTAAAATGCCATGAAACGTCGAGAGTTTAAATCCGGTGAAAGCGGAAGTGGGAAAAAATTGCAGTTATACAATAAAGTTTCTTCTTGGTCATATAATACATCTACCAAGTTTCATTCGGATGTTCTTAAAAATAAGGAAAAAAGGGGGTCTACCATGGTTCGTTGACACCTGGTATAGTGTATATAAATAAACAAATACATTTGTGCCACTACCCTTCTAAGAAACGCCACTGAAAATGTTATAGAAAATATATATAAAAATAATAATTTTATCCTTGAAAATTTACTATTTATGGTAATATACAATTTATCAGTAAATAAGTATAAATTATTCATGAATGTTACCTACTGTTTGTATTGAAGTACGATTTTTAGTTTTAATGCCACTTAAATTGAACACTAACAAGGTTGGGTTACCCGTTAAACGTGGATACATTCATAAACAGAATTACTAATTAACAAAAAGAAGCTAATTCATTTATAAAGAAAAGTAACAGCTAAACACCTAGTGCCATGATGAACGTATTTTGGGCGTTGGTTATAACAAAATTTAGGTACGGCCGACGGATTATAAACAAACCGAAAAATAATAGGCATGAAACGGCAGTCCCCAAAAGGTGCTCTCGCAGTTTAAATATAACTATTTCACCAAAGCGTAAAATATCATTTCCGGCTCATCGCAATGTGAACATTAATCACACATTATAAATTTATCATTTAAATTAAGAAACATTGGCAATTGTAGGTGTATATGCCTTAGAAGAAAACCCTCTTCGCACCTCCTTGGGATAACTATGCTAATTTGAATGCTTTTATATAAAAGGAAACAATAATTAAAATCGATTTACAAACTGACGACGTAAAGTCAGACATATAAATAGTATATCTAACTAACTACATAATAATGTACTTTCATCAAATAGTAATAATAATATAGTAATAGTAATAAAATAACGATAGTTTAAATTCAAAACTTATTAAATAAAAGCAAAACAGAAGAAATCAATTTTAATTGATTCTATGAAACTACTAATCCTTACAATAAAAGTCTATAATTATAATATAATTGTTTATTGAAAGGAAAAAAAACCTGAAAGTAAGTAACATTTCTTTCTATTTTCGAATTTGGTATAACGGGTACTTCATACACCTATTTTTTTTAACTCTAAGACGTAATATTCCAGTATGTAATACTAGTAAAAACATATCTTGATGCAAACGAAGATTTTTGTATTACCGATCAGGCATTAAAGCTTGTAATTATCGTGTAGTATAAGTTTTATATAACATAACCTCGAATTCCTAGTTTTTTGCCGGCTGGTGGTTCAGCTAATGTCGCCTTTGCAGATGGCATACGTAATTTCCTTGCCTACCGATTTTTTTAAATTTTATTATATTAAAAGTTAAACATTTTTCTTCTAAACATTTTATTTTATTAATCCGCGCCGCAAGTTTTGTTAAAACTTTCTTTTCGTTAAACATTTTTCTTGTATTATTCCGCGCGAGTTTATCCCTTGGTATTTAATGGTCTGGTTATTTATTCGCTTGTCAGACGAATATCCAAGCCATTTTTTAAAATTTATTATACATTACATAGGCCATAGGCCCTCAATCCTTCGTGTTTTATTTCTTGCTAAATAAATAGTTAGACCGAACAGTTTACCGCGGTGTGCCAAAGCTGTAGTATTTTTTAAGGTATTTTTTACAGCCCATTCCTATATCACCTGATGATATGGGCGTGGCGTATCTATAGTTTTTATCCAATAAACAGACGTACCATCTACAGTTTGCGGTTTGGAGGGTCGCTAAGCCGGTCATTCTATTTAACGTTAAATGTGGCCGGGTTTCTAAATTAGATACGTGTGTAAATATTTATGTTGAATAACATTAAATTGTAAAAATACAATATTTTGTAAATGTGGCAACTAAATTAGGCGTCTTAAATGAACAGTCAAAGAAGTTGGTATTAAATTTAATAGATTATTTTACAAAAGAAAAGGGAAACAAGGGACCCTTGGTACCTTTTAAACGAATTCATGAAAGAGTTTCTGAAGCCTTACATATAAGTCTCAGAACAGTTAGCAGAATTAAGCACCAACATATTAATAATGTATACTTGAAAATAAAAAAAGGAATTAAAAAGAAACCAAAAACATTAGATGTACGCGAAGGCATTAAAATGCAAATAAGGGAAGTAATTTATGAATCGAAAACACATTTTACATTAGATACTTTGAAGGAAATGCTAAAAAATAAGGGAATCATTGACGTCTCTAAGGTAAGTCTCTTAAAACTATTAAAACATTGTGTATTTAGGTATAAAAAAGATTGTAACCGTCGCTATTTATGTGAACAAATGCAAATAGTTCAGCAAAGGGTTGTATTTTATGATAACACCTTTAATATTTTTGTATAATTATTTAGCGATTGCATTACAGTTACAGACATATAATCATTTGTAAATTATTGTAAACTGTTTGAGAACCACTGTCATACCTGAGCTATCGAGTAAATAGTTTCTTACTTCATACGCCGAAGCGACCTTTGGACCCGCCAAGTTTACCCGACTTTATTCCAACCAAGCAATAACTAGACCCAAGTAACAAAAAGAAGCTTACCAGCTTTTTCATGCATTTTTTGGTGGTTAATTTTAACTACACAAATACCTACGATACTCCATCTGATGGTTTTTCTAATTTAATTGGGAATTGATTGAACTCACTGCTTACATTTCGAGAACCATAAAATTTGATGTGTTTTTCCTCGTATATACACGTTATTAGTCCACATAGCCCAGGACCAATTCGGCGTGAGTAATATTCTCAAAACTGTGGTGCTAGTATTTATAAGAATACTGATCTTGACATTGACAACAAAGATAGGTGGATGATGTTAATTGAATTATTTAATTAAACAACACTCTGTTACAAACAGTGTTCAGCAGTTATTCATCGCGTGTTGCTATAATTAATTAGGATCGTAATAATTAAGATGTTTTGCCAGCTGTAGCGTGGTAGTTACCTAACAGTATAAATATAATAGTACATATTTTTATATTGCAAGGAAATATGATTTTAACACCAGCTCCCTGAACAAAATAACATCAATTAGTTTATGTATGCTTTTTTCTTGGTATCACTATTATTAATTGTGCATCTGGTTAAATCGGATGCTAGTTACATTTCCAAGAAATTATTAATTCAACTAAGAAGTCGACGTACTTTACAAACCGCTGTAATTGACAAGAAAATAGCATGGAGGTATTTGAAGTAATACCTGTTGTAATAATAATAATAATAATAATAATAATAAATAACACCACATGTAATTACGACCCCCTTTATCCCGGAAGGCTCTAGAAGAGCTTTGTGTGGGAGGGGGCTATATATTTAGAGAAAGGGACACACACCCAATATCCGTGTATAGTGGAAAATCCCTCTCACAGTATTTTCCACTGCCACGACCGGGAACCGAACCCGGAACTTTCGAGCGAGTGGCAAGTGCGCTTACCTCTCGACCATCAGTCATACTAAATGTAAATAAATATAAACATACTAATTAATACCCCAACGATAGTGAATATTGCCAGAATGATACTACATATATCAAACCCAAGATATCTACAGCTGCAATGGGTAACACCTTCTAAGAAGGAAGAAATCTTATAAAAGCAACAAAATTGTTTACGCATTTACAAAAAATTATCACTGTTTAGAAAATACGTGTTACGTATCGAAAATGGTATAAAATTAACAGCTACAATTTGAAATTCAGATAGAAACATTTAAAACTTATCATTTTTATGTTCAGATTCCGAAAGGTAGACTAAATATTGATGGGAAGGAATTAAGTAGTTGGCCAAGAGAATTTTTTCTAGAAACAAGATGGGATGCGGTAAGTGATTTTTGAAATAGAAGGGTAGGATGATGATCTAGTAAAACAATGAACAGCTACACGTGATTCAACTCTATAGGCGGTACAGGCTACAATCGAATAGGAACCTGCTTGTATCATTTCTAAGGAGAAGTATAGAGTATAGTTATGAAATTCGTGGTGTATCTCTGACGCAAGCTTGTTAAATATCCCCCCATCTACTAAAAGTGCTCTAATGAAGAGTATCTCTCATCTCATGTATTCATTTTGATAAGAAAAATATGCTCCGAAGTTATACTCCATATACATCATGGCTTACAAATGTCGTGGAAAGACAAAGTTTTGGCAGAATTGTAGGTAAAAGAGTGTATAAAGAATACAAAACTATCAGTATAAATAATTGAGAACATGTAATTGTTTATAGTCAATACAGTGCCTACTAAGTAGACCATTAAAAACAACAACAAAATAGTCAAAAATACTAGACGAAGAGAAAAGATAATGAGTGATGGCAATTATTACAGCGGAGCGGAATGAAATTCACGTACTGTATAAAAACTATGTTCTAGTAACAATAATTGTACAGATTTTTTGAACCTATTTACATTCTCAATATTTTTTATACTGGAAGGTAATTTATTGAACAATCTTGCAAGCATCACAAAGGCACTAACTATTTGACTAAAGACAAGCCTTGTGAGGGGGTAATCTTATGTGATATCCGTGTCTTAAGTTATTCTTCATTGCTTCCGAGGTTTATGTAAAATCCATAGCATTTCTTTTTACGTGCATAACACAATTGAGTATATACACATAAACAACCATCAATATATTCTATTGCTTGAAAAGATTTCTACAAGAGTAAGATATGGGTTTACAACACATAGTTCTTATGATGTTTTTCTGCATTATCAAGACGTCAGCTATTCTAGTTGAATTTCTCCAATTTATAATGCCATAGCTAAGGACTGAATTTACGTACCCATAATATGCTAGTAATATTTGTTTATTCACCTGTTTTCTCATTTGCCATAATGAATAACAGCTTCCATGACAGGTTACTTTCGATTTCTATTCTCAAAAATTTGACGGCCGGGCTCTGAATTAACGATTTATCCGAGGTTCTAACTAGTAAACTGTCTCGTGAACTGCAGTTATTATCACGCGTTGAAAATGAAGTTAGTTGTTGTGTTTAGTATTAACCTAGTACTACTGCAGTAGTTTTGCATGTTTTTGGTACACATACTGGCTTTTTGACTTAAAGTCTTTATCTGTTGTAACTGCTGCTATATCATCCGCAAATAGCGAAATGTATCGAGAAAGTTCAGGCCCGTATTAAAGTCATTATTGAATAATAGAAATAATAAAGGACCCAACGTGCTGCCTTGCGGTACCCCTACACGTAATGGCCCCAGGTACGAATGGTACTCACTAGTTCCGTATTTTAAAATGACTTTTTTGTTGGATTTGTCAGGTAAGAACATAGCCAATTATAGGCTGGTCCTCTAATACCATAGGTGTGTAGACCTTTTTTAATAGTATACTATGAGTCCACCATATCAAAGGCACGTGTAAAATCAAAGAAAATACCTACAACTTTTTGGTGTTTGTCAAGTTGTTCCAAAATATGATTAGTAAAAGAGACCAAAGCATCTTGAGTTGACGACCTTCTACGAAAACCAAATTGATATTTATAAAGTATATTGTTAATATCTATGAACTTAATTAATCTGTTATAAAAGGCTATATCCATCCTATCATTTTTCTTATGAATTGGGATTACAATCGCGATTTTAAGATGTTCAGGAAAGATGCCCTGACAAAAGTAACAATTAATTAACTCTGTTAAAGCTGGACCAAAGAAATGAATTACATGTATAAGAATTGAGCAGGAAATACCATCGTAATCTGCAGAATTTTTGACTGCAAGTTTCCTTATAATCTCTTTGGTTTCACTAATGCCTATTGGACTTAAAAATATACTTGGGTTTAGAGAATTCTCCACTACTGGTGGGGTAGATGGACCTAATAGTTGGATGAGATTATCAATAGAGGCTACAAAAAAAGTTGTTGAATTTTTGAGCAGCACTATGCAGATCTAATGATTGACTTGCATTTTTATCGTTAAACAACTGGGGATAAGTTTCCGGGAGATTACTATTGGTCTCATTCCTAATTATCTACCTTTTAGGTTTATTGTTAGCATTTAAACGAACGTTTGGCCATACGAATAGTATTTTTATGATTTTTAAAAGGCATATTGTACCGCATCTTGAGTTCCTCATCGTTCGTTACTTTGTAAGCTTTAAATAATTGGCGTAAAAATTCTCCTTGATTGATAATTTCATCAGTTGGCTAATCTTTGTAAAGCCCTTTTTTTGTTGCTTCATTATTCGCTTTTACTTAAAACAACGTACATTTTTTTCTGTATCTTCTAAACTATCAATTATTATTTTTTGTTTCTTCATACCTTCATATCTCTTATGAAGCACGCTGCCATTATCGTTTAATTGTAACGGATTTATAGCGATCTGTTCATTTTTCTACTTTTGTTATTGTACCAGCTCCGTTTGCGCCGCCACTGATTCCATTATTTTAACAGTTCTCATTATTACCATGTATTTCTCATTTCAGTTTGAATTGATAAGCCTTGTTATCACTTTATACTATGTGTTTATGCGGGCGGAAAGTGTTGTTTTTTTATTAATTTTATTGCGCGTTAAGCGTATCCGACGACATTGTAACTACGGACTTTTTTAACCGTCCTATAAAAGGCATACCTGCATCACATTTTAATTTGTTTACTATCACTCGGCCATTTCATTATATTTTTATAAATATTGCTTTTGCTATAATTTATCGGCGATGATAAGGCCATTACTCATAATTACGATAAGTACTTAATGTGCCTGTTTTATTTTATTTTATGCTTCTACAACTAGCATTTATTGCTCTGACATGGTGTCGCATGAACTGGCAACATTAAGCGTTTCATTATAATTAAAAAATCATTAAGTAATGCATTTATTTTACCTGTATGGAAATGTATAAAGTTTTGAAATTAAAATGTGTTCGATAACAATGTAGAGAAAATAGTAAGACAAATCTTTAATTCAATTTTAACTCCATTGAAATTATTCAGAAATGTGGCAACCTAGCTAGATCCAAACCTGTTGGTTTTACAGCGGCACATTTAAATGAGAAAAGTGAAAGCTGGGTTAATTAATTTACCAATATAGACCGTGATAAAGCTGCAAAAATGTCTTTCACTACCTTTTTTGTTGTCTATTTTCCAATAGGTACAGAGGGAGGGGGAAGTAGGGTTGATAGCCGAGGGCGTTCGAAACGGTCATGTTTCTTAATAAATTCGAATTGAAATTGCTAATTGAATTCTAATATGTTTACACACTGAGCTACACGAGGACAACAATTATGCTGTAAAACGTGTAATATACGTACTAGAAAATTGTAATACTGTTTAATGGTTTGACAATGTCCGTTTGTCGGATGAATATCCACTATTTAACACTGAATATAACTTAAATCCTGAATCAGTACTTCTACTTTAGTATTTAGTTGAGTTCGAGGTACACCGGTGACCCAGAAAGTACCTACCCCCCCCCCCCCTCTTTTTTCTACAGTTTTAAACATAAAATTCTGAAATTTGGGAAGTCAAGTGTAGGTGTCAATGGCCACATTTTGACTATTCGGTGGTAAAAAAATCACTTCCGGTATGGCCACAACTTTCTTATTTTAAATAGCACCCTGTATATTTCAATCATTTTTCTGATAAAGCTGTAATTTCCCTTTCCGACGCTTCAAAAGCATTGGAATCAGAAATTACAGCTTTATGAGGAAAGGATATACAGGGTGCTATTTAAAATAAGAAAGTTGTGGCCATTTCCGGCCATACCGGAAGTGTTTTTTTTACCACCGAATGGTCAAAATGCGGCTGCCATTAATACCTATATTGTATTTCCCAAATTTCAGAATTTTATTTTAAAAAAATGTAGCTAAAAGTGGAGGGGTAGGTATTTTCTGGGTCACCCGGTATACAGCCATGGACGGTAATGATGAGACCGAATGTCTAGAGCAGCCAGAATTTTGAAATCTCATTGAATTTTTCAAAGTACTTCCCCGGTTATGGAATTCTTCCAGTCCATTCTATATAAACGGAACGAGACATAGCCTTACATAAACTAGTTGTTGTTTAGAGGAAAATAAAATCAAGTACCACCACTACCACCAGACTTGATATCAGAAAAATAGCCTTCGATCCAATTATAGAAAAGAATCAAAGAAAATTACCACGTCGAAAAGGTCAGGGGCTGGTACTGTCCATATGTACCGGCCAATTCATATTGTCTGGGTGTAGTACATTGCATGTTTCAAGAATAGATGCATGCTCTTATTAGCACTGGTATATCTGAAAATTACATTTTCTCAATAAGATGACGCGAATACTTTCCATGTTTTTTCAGTCATATTTCATCCAATGACGTTGTTTAACATTCATTGCTAGCGCTAAATTACAGCTGAAAGAAGAATGACTGAATATTGATGAAGTACTGACAATATTATCAATCTTGTAAGGTACCTATATTACAGTAACTCTAAAGTAATGACTCCCAGAAAGTTCCAACCTTTGTTGGCCAGAAATAAGAAGTTATGTTCGATTGGGTACCTGGCCACTCTAACAGAGAATGAACGAAATGGCCGACTCGTTGGCTATAGAAGATGCGGAATCAATATTTATAGGATACGAATCAGCACTTGGCATATCATTCTACTCTCCCAATACTAACTATTAGAACTAATTCATTCAAAGCTTATTGCATACCCATTGAAATTAAGAACTATGTTTAGAGGAAGATGAAATGGCATGGGATGTCGGTTCATGATTTGCGTTCCTTGGATATCAATGATTGTGAAATATTTAAATATTTGACCGAGGATGCGGGTTAAATATCACAGTTCAAATTTTTGGTACAAGTGGAGTGATAGCAGTGTCTGTCTTAATTGTGCGATATTTTGACTAACAGTAAAATCAAAGCAAAGCCAAGAAGCCAGTACTCATTATTTGACAAAGAACAACTAGGACCGGGATCGTCTTTCAACCAATATTGTTCTCAGCTTCATTAAAAAGCCGAAACTTGAGTGAAATATAATAATTACAAGTGAGTCGGTCTTGTCGTATAAGCCTGATATAACCTTCTACTTATTAACCTAACCTGACACCTAACCTCACACTATATACCAAATGTTTATGTTACATGTAATTGGCACTGTGATTTTCACCACGTTATCTTCGTATTTTTTGCTGGTTATCGTTTACATACCGAGTAAAAAGGGTACCTAATTCTTTAGATCATCAATGTTTATCCATTTCAATTTTGGTGGTTTGTACGATACCATACCTCCAAAGACAGACGGAAAACGGAAGATATTAGAGTACCCGTTTATCTAGAATCTAGTACGTCATACCATACCTCATTCACGCCCGTATTACTGCTTGTCTTGATAAATTTAAGCTAGGCATCGCCGGGCGCGCTGCATCTCACTAATTTTATGAGATACTTAACCTTTTCTCCTTTGGAACAATAAAGTAGTATGTATAGATCTGACATTTACACAACTGTAGTGATATAACATTTACACTTATTTACTTATTGTTGATCGTTATAAGTTAAATCAGCTATAAATATTTATATCATTATTGCTCTCTAATTAAATATACTATTCATTTTTACTGCGGGCGCCAATAGATTAGACTGATCGTTATTTTTCCATCATGAGTTATAAAAATCTTATTGATTTTAAAATGAGGATTATCTAAAATCAATGTGTAAATCCGCAGAGACGCCTAGATGTACTAATCAGTACATTTTAATTGTCATAATGATAGTTATATGTCAGATATGGTTTTATAGTATTTTTAGAAAGGTCTAGGCACACACGCACCGCGGCGCGGATAAAAACAGCTTTATTATTTAGTGCTATTGTGAGGTGAACATTTATTGCAGAGTCTCATAATTATCGAACTACCTTAAACATTCAAATTGGCCTTAATAATTGTGGGATTTCATATTTTGCAATAATTATCACATCATCGCGGTAATTGTTGTATCTGATGGATAAACTGCGTAATAAATACATTCTACGTGTATATTCCTTTCTATGAATAATGTTAATTTCAAAATATCCTAAAATGCTTATAAATTTAACAGTTTTGATTAACTCGACGCATTTTTAAAGAAGATCCTTCAGGTTTCATTATTTTTATAGGTTAAGTTGAAAGGTTCAATTTAAAATTTAATTGTTCACACAGAGAGAAATACTTTATATACCGTATATTTTAATTTTGTGTCATAGTGAACCTTGTATGTATATGTTTTTAAATGTTTTTGTTATGTCGGTAATTTGTACTTTTAGATAACTTTAATTGAAAATCTCGGACCATGACAGTTCTTGGATAAAATTCTACCCACTTCGATCATAAAAATATAATTCTTGTCTTTGCTGCTGCGAATTGTATCGTCGATCTCTCTCATGTATTTTCGCAACAAGTGATAATAATAATTCGGACAACACCAAAAAGTCTTATAAAGTTCGTCCCCTGAATATTTTGATGAATCTTCGGCTCCAATATTAATAATAATAGGCCCTATAACGATGTCAATAAAATTGTCAAACTCCCACATTTTCACCGTTTCGTTCATCACGTGATCTATACAACTTCGCCACTTATCTGCAGTTGCTGTAGCCGAAGAATAATTCTTTGACTATTCCTTGCCATTTCATCAATAACGTATTTTTCAAAAGGTGCTCGCTATTGAGATTGACAATAGTCAGAAGTTCCCCCAATTATTCGAGGTGGTCCAAAATTGCCTCCCGATATCTCTGCGGCATCAAAAATAATAGTAGTCTTTTATATAAACTTATTTTCGAAAATGGATAATCCTAATAGATGGATTGGCCGGGGTGCAGATGTACCGATCAAGTAGCCTGCTCGGTCTCCCGACCAAACTCCTCTTAATTTCACTGTGTGGAGCTATCTAAAATCTCTTATAATACTCAAATTGACACAATTGAACAGTCGTGAGACAAAATTAATCATGAGTTTACAATGCTACAGGATGAAGAAGGAAATGTTCCTTCAAAAAAAGACTTAGATTGTGCATAAAGGAAAACGTAGGACATTTTGAACAATTTTTGTAATGGATAATTAGTTATTTAGCTAAGTCTTATATATAATTTATAATGTCTATGAATGTGAAGAGAAATAGTAGCACGCCCATGGCCTTTCCGTATCTAGTTGTTTTATTATTCTCTCTCTTTTCCAAATGGACTGTAGTTTTAACGAAAGTATTTAGAAGGCTTAAATATCGAAGCAAGTATACACAGTCAGTGTAAATTAAAATACGCACATCGTATTTGGTATTGTTGATTAGCGCCCGTATATGACAGTCGATTACAAATTAAATTCTAACGTGACGCTTCTCACCTTCTGGCAATAATAACTAATGCTTGCAATTACCTAATTGCCTACCGAGATTCAATTGTTATCGAGGTTCAGTAGTGCAGATGAACTGTATCGGAAGACTATTATGTTTAATGTCCGTGAAGATGTATTTTTTTTAACTTTATTTTCGGTTTTACGAAAGAGGGTTATTTCGTTTAAAAGTAACATTATAATGACAGTCATAGGAATATATCGATATATCTACTGAATCTATAAATTGTATCAATCTAATACTAATGTGTTGGAGAATAGGCTGACAGGCCGCACATTTGCACGGCGCGCAAAAGAACAGTGTAGCAGCCCATCGTAATCGGTTGTAATGTGGTGTTAAAACATCGGCCATTGTTGTGAGGTGGGGTTGTGGAGGTTAAACATGGTCATTAATAACCCTGCTTAACTAATCTGTCCGCCGAAGTCATCTATCTTTACAAGTTACTTTGCCGAGCCCCGAGCGATGCTTATTCAGTGCAGCCTCGATTACAACAATAACGTAGTATTTATGAAATGGTATTTTTTTAATCCTTCTTGCTAGATGTACGCGCTGGCCAGCCCTTCGGCAACAGTAACCAATAATATGCGAATAACGATTAGTTTAATCACAGTAACATCGGCTCCCCAAGTTAACCTGGCGTATCAGGAAGCCAGTGATTGTGATGTGTCTGAAAAATATATTCGAGGAAGTATTAAGGCACGGTTATTATACATACGGTTAGATTATGCCCGCCCCTACCAATCAGAAAACGTTTAGTGCATTGACGTCAAAGTAGACCTCGTTTACGCTCGCATATAATGCTGTCTCGTTCTCCCTCATTAATAGTCTCTTAAGTCGTTATTGCTTCCACTTATATATCTTGCAATTATTATTTTATTTTAATACAAATAAACAGGCATTATTTATTTTATACAAATTTGATTTAATAAGAAAGGGACGCACTAGAATCGGACAAAAAAATTTTAAATTACTGCACAAAAGTCTGTATTTCTTATTTTAACATAGCCCAAAAGCGTGTAAGCTATCGTCCTATCTTATCATAATTTTAAAGCAAAATATATGTTACCCCAAGGTTTTAGATATTAGCATAGCATACAAAAATACGAAGAACTATAAGGAAAATGTTATACAGTATTTCTCACGTACGAACGAACTTTATATTAGGTGATATATTAAATTTATTTAAAGATATTTTTAATTAAGACTATTAGGAAATGAGTGAAAATTTGGTAATCGAACGTTGCTGACTGCGAATATCTATCTGAGCAATGAAAATAAAAAAATATATCTAGCATTATGTAAAATTAAATAAAATAGTAATAATAAGTCTTTATTGAAACATATCATCTATAGTTTGTCATCTTTTGGAAATTTATGATAAGAATAAACAGCCAAATTTCCTTGCTTAGTCTTTTGTAAACTATTGTTACATATAGCCACGGTACACCTTGCTCCAGGCATAACTGTTAAAAAAAAACAATATTTACCCACACAAAATAATAATAAAAATTTAACCAACAAATATAGAATGAAGCAACAATACTTGTACTTACTTTTTATTAGGGCAAATCGACTTCCCAAAAAAAAACCACAATACTTCCTAATAATAGTCTTTTTAAAGCGTCTTTAAAATACACCGAATACACAAAAGTAAAGAAACAAGTTCACAATGCACAACCAAACCACAGAGTATCTGATAAACCGTGTCTGTGACCAAACAAACGATACAAATATGGCGCGTTCCAAGGTCTACTGTAACGTCACAGTCCCCGCCCATTAATCCAACCGTATCTATACTAACCGTGGTATTAAGGTGTCTGTCTGCAAAAGATTTTGATACTTTCTTCCATCTATAGTGGAGCGGACCCTGCCAATCATACTAAGAAAGAGACTAAAGGTCTTAACGATTGATTTGTATGTTTCTTTAATTTTATATTGCGGAGGAAATTGAAAAATCTCCTTTTTCAAAATTGTATTAAGTTTGATCTATCTGTTTATGAGAAGTTGCTAAGCATGAGTAAAAGAAAATTAACTTGTTGCCATTTATTCTCTATCTATTCATATTTTTCCTCTATATTTTTTGTTGAATCTTTGAACAGTTAAATTTTTCAATGAAAGTTAAATAGCCACAATATTTTGTTTATTTATAAATGTACATATCAGCGACATAAGCCGGTGAATGTAAGCCTTTAAAATTGCAAAAGTAATACCTGTTTACAAAAAAAACCCTGATGATTATATTTGCAAAAATCTTTGATGCTGTATTGAATAAACAAATAATCTACTACTGTGAGACAAGTAATTTATTCCACCCATGTCAGTATGGTTTTAGACCAAGAAAGTGGACAACATTGGTCATTAATAACTTAACCCAAATAATATTGGTTTGAACAAAATAAGTACACATTTGCTAAGTTCCTCGATTCGACCAAGGCGTTTGACTTCGTGTCGCATAGCATTCTCCTAGATAAACTTCACTTGTATAATTTCAATACCAGTAGTACTAAACTCATAAAATCCTACATCTCAAATATACACCAGTACGTGACATACAATCTAAGTACATCCAGTAGACAACATGTCAAACATGGAATTCCGCAGGGCTCGGTTTTAGGTCCAACGCTTTTTAAAATTTATATAAACGACTTAGCGCACTGTGATAAGACTTCCAATGTGATTTTATTCGCAGGCGATACTATTCTACTGAGGCAATTACAGATGCCTGGAGTCCATCGAAAGAGATGTCGGCCACACGCAGTCAAGCACAAATGAGTGGTTCATATCAAACAACTTAAGCTGTAATAATAGCAAAACTAAGCCCACAATTTTTGGCTTACGTAATGTAAATATAAATGTATCAAACCCTGTCAATAGTAACACTGTAAAATTCCTTGGTGTTTATTCTCTCCTATTATTTGGGTTTTTTACCACATATTATTCTCTTCAAAAAACAAATCACCGAATCTACAAAATAATAGAATTATTGGAAAAAAGCCTCTGCGGCTGAGACGTTTACGTCAAAGGAACAGTCAGACGTTATGTTTTACAATTAATATAAATCGGAATAAACACAGAAATAATGTATTTTGCTGACGTTTCGGAAAGTAGTTTTAGAAGAACGCTTATTTGCTGTGTATGTCAAATACTAGATACTTACTACTTACACAGATCTTTTAGATAATGTTGAGTTTGTTAAGGTTTTCTTTTAACATTGGTAGCCAGGTTGTACAAATATCTACAGAACAATTCGATACGCACTTATCTTCATTTAATAAGATTATTTTTGATTCTTTAATTTTTATTTTTTTGGTACCTACCTCTTTTCTTGGTGTTATTCTGAATACCAAATTGACCTGGTCAGAACACGTTAATCATATACTATTCTTAATTGGGGGCACTTCCCTGACTCGGCCAATATCTTCAAGCTACAACGAAGATGACTGGGCTGAAATATCTCGATTGCTGTAGAGAACAATTCAAATCTCTGGATGTGTGTTTACATTTCAGAATGCTTAGTGTATATTAAATAGAACTTTCACATTTTCCAAAAAACGTAACATCCATCAATACCCAACCAGAAACAATAATCAATTCTCCTCAAATTTTCCTAAATTATCCAGAACCAGAGTTGGCACTGCCTAGCGTCTTACCATTAAATATTTTTAAAGGTAAAATTAAGACATACCTAAAGAACAAAATATTCTATAACTTTGAGGAGTACCTCGTCAACAATTTCACAGACCTAATCTGACCATAACATTCGTAGAGATTTACTGGCTCTCAATATAATGTAATATATAAATAATTTACTAATTTTTTGTGTGTTTTATATCTGGCTTTGTGTGAATTTAGTAAGTGTTTTCCCTCTGTTTCTGTCTTTTGTTATATTCTGTGACCTTTGCGAAAAATCTAAATATACTCATCTCGCAACTTATCTTTGCAACATTTCGAGAGCTAGTGAGATAAATCAGCTTGCCGTGGATGCCACACTGTTGCACAGTATTCGAGTTAAGGACGTACCAGTGATAAATATGCTTTAATTCTGGCTGCTTTAATGGCTGTCTTTAAATTTCTCATAGCAAAGTTTAAAATTTGTTAAACCTTTCCAAACAGTCTTGTTGATGTGTGTGCTCCAGTTAACATTATTTGAAAGGTGAACGCTGTGTACATAACCGAGTTATTTTCTAACGTGTAATTATAATGAATCTTTTTGTTGCCAAATGCAATTAGTTGACTCTGCTTCGTTAAGCCTCATCTTATTATGCTTTATCCTTTTTTCTATATTTCTCAAATCAACCTGAAGTTTGTTACAATCTTGAAGGTTTAGTATAGTATGATACATAATGTAATCATCTGCAAAAAATCTTACTCTTGAAGAAATACTTTGTGGAAAGTCATTTATGAGAATTAGAAAAACCAAAGTACCCTACACGCTCCCCTGAGGGACGCCGGAGGTAACAGATTTTTATCGGAGAGAGTATCGCCAACTCTCACGCTCTGAGTACGTTCAGAAAAAAATAAAGTGACTACTCTATGATCAATATGGAGACTAGCGATCTTTTCCGTGAGTCTATCATGAAGGACAAGCTTTTTGGAAATCAATACGGACTTCATCTACTTGCCTTCTTCGATCAAGGACACTTACTAGGTCCTTTGTAAGACAGCTCAGAACTGTTTCGCACGAAAATCCAGTCCTAAAAGTATGCTGCCGAGGGTAGACGGTTTCCAGGATAGTTAGGTACATTTTCATTTTGTGAGTGCCTATATTTCAAGACGAAAAATAGAACTTTGTTTATCATTAATTAATTATACATATATAATCAGTTCAGTGGCTCCTTACGTTTTAGACTTGCAATCAAGGGGTCCGGGGTTCGAATCCTGGCTAGGGTATGGATGTTTAGTGGTGTTTTTCATGTGTTACCGAGTTGGTAGCAGTGGACTAGACGAGGTTGTGTTGAAATACAGTAAAATCCTCCACGCACCCAACCTGCAGAACTCAGCAGGGCGAGTTTGGTTCGGAGAGAAACAAATGACAAATATAAAACTTAAACATAATATTTTTAGTCGCAAACTCCTCTATAAATCCTTATTTTACTATAAGGAAAGTAACCAGACTGCAACCAAAGTTACAAATCTGGCGCGTTAAGTGTAATAATTGCATATTACCATCAAAACGCTAATGCTTCGATTGCAACAAACACCAGCCGAAAGACTGATCCTACTTAAAGGAGCTCCCTTGCCAGTCGTCACACACCACTTGCAGACCGCAGTTTCGAGCTGTTGGCTCTCGTCAGTGCAAGGTAGGTATGCAACGACCCACATGAGAATCCTTTGACTATAGTACATCCCGGTATTTTTACAATAGCAACATGTAAAACAGCCAGCAGGCGCCATCTAGCGGTCCAGTGTCTGTTGCAATCGAAAAATAAATAGCCTGACTTGGCTTAGCATAGTTCAAATGTGCTTTTAGAGGGCGGAATATTAAACATAATATTTTTAGTCGTAAACTCCTCTATAAATCCTTATTTTACTATAAGGAAAGTAACCAGACTGCAACCAACGTTACAAGTAGTTATAGTTATAGTAAAATAAGGATTTATAGAGGAGTTTGCGACTAAAAATATTATGTTTAATATTCCGCCCTCTAAAAGCACATTTGAAATATAAAACTTGACACCTTTTACCTTGATGATGGATAAAAATGTTAATAATATTAAAATTCCCAAAAAGAATTAACACTTAACAATTGACAATAATAATCGAACACTGAACCATTTTTGATAACTAAAAGATGAACCAGAAAACTCGCTTGAATTGTTCAAGGTGCAAATTTCACATCTTTTCTGTCGTGTTCTGTTTTTAATAAAATAATTAGCCACTGAGGCATTCACGCTAAAGTTTATAGTATATAAACAAAATTACAACATACAAAACATTATAGTTATAGTTCAAGTAATAAGTTCCTGATACATAAAAAACGCAACAAAAACTTTACGACATAATTATTATCGCTGCGAGGCCATGGCGAAATGCTGCATCAAATGACCCAAATTCAAATTCAAAAAGTATTTATTAATAATAATGATACAATAGTTGCCTCACCAGGACCTGCTCCGGAACCGATCGTGCAACCACCGCATTAACGCTGTGACGGATTACTATTATATTTAAATATATGTTGTTATAGTTCAAGTAGGAATATCCCGAGACATAAAAAACGCAACAAAAACTTTACGACCTCATTAAAATATCATGACTGTTTGTGCTACCTCGACCGGAAATCAGCTCGCTTACCTTTATAGGTTTTTAATGTGCGTCGGGTCGTTTGATGCAGCATTTCGCCATGGCCCGCAGCGATAATAATTATGTCGTAAAGTTTTTGTTGCGTTTTTTTATGTATCAGGAACTTATTACTTGAACTATACAATAATAATTACCTTAATTTAAAGTATAATATAAATTTTTTTTGTGTTTTTATTGTTCAAAGTTCAGTTATTTATATTGTCATGTTGAAAGACTTAGAAACAACAAAAAAATAGATCGTACTTTAACCATACGACTAATGTTAAATGCAGCAAACTACTCTTTTCTTTATATACCTAAAAAATGTTTTAATACTTCTACCTAATTATTAAGCATCGTTGGTCGTGTTTTGACAAAATGATAATGAATGCCTGTCCTAATCGTCTGACTAATTTATCATTTAAATGTTAAAATAAGAGTTGTCTAAATTAGTTAATAATCCGTAAACAAACAAATAAATTTTAAAAAACGTATATATTTTTTATCATTAACAGACAAATTATTACAAATTCCATTTCATGTATTTAAAAAGTAATTTATACTATCACGATTTATTTACCTTAAACCTAGAGGAATGATACATGGTTATTTTAAATGCCATTGATAAAGTATAAAATAAATATGCGTATTTTGGTAATTTATGTCAAATACATGCCTAAGAAGCGACGAGAGTAGGTATAATAAAGAATTCAAGCCATATGATGTAATAATATTTTTCTGTTTGTTTACTCTCTATAAACAAGCAGTATTTCATACTTAGATAATTATTTGAGGTTTATTAAGCGCGAGAGTGGGTTCCATCTTTGATAAAATTACACAAGAGTGTGAATCTACAACTATGTCCAAAAATATTTGATATGTTTGGTTCAAATGTGCTTTTAGAGGGCGGAATATTAAAACATAACGTAACCAGGCTGCAACCAACAGCTACTCTCCGGGCTATGTTCCCCGCCGAGCGCTGAATTACAAGTTACAAGCCTGGCGCGTTAAGTGTAATAATTGCCATAATAATTACCATCAAAACGCTAATGCTTCGATTGCAACAAACACCAGCCGAAAGACGGATCCTACTTAAAGGAGCTCTCGTGCCAGTCGGTCCACACCCCTGCAGACAGCAGTTTCGAGCTGTTGGCTCTCGTCAATGCAAGGTAGGCATGTGACGACCGACACGAGAATCACTTGACTATTTAGTACATTTCGGTATCTTAGGGATAGCGACATGTAAAATAGTCAGCAAGCTTATTGTCCAGTGTCTGTTGCAATCGAACAATAAATAGCCTGACTGGGCTTAGCATAGTTCAAATGTGCTTTTAGAGGGCGGAATATTAAAACTTTAACAGACTGCAACCAACAGCTACTCTCCAGGCTATGTTCCCCGCCGAACGTTGAATTACAAGTTACAGTCGAAGCATTAGCGTTTTGATGGTAATATGCAATTATTACACTTAACGCGCCAAGCTTGTAACTTATAATCAGCGCTCTGTATATTCTGTATATACTTTTCCACCATTTAATATGCATGTAATGTTCATAATTGTTTAAGTAAAGTATTTTTCAAATATATTTTTTTAATATTTATTTCGACTTAGTATTTTGAGGTGAAAATAACAAGAATAGTAAATTTCTTATAGAAAATCAAGACAAAATCCATATTTCAGTTTTCGCCAAGTTGTTTAATGCAAGGCTACTGACATATAAACACTTCTTAAAATAGGAGGAATAGGAAGTAAATGACAATTATTTGTACAGGCGCATTAATAACGAAATGGCCTCGTATATTGGGGTACAGGTGATTATTCTTATGTTCCATTATTTATGGACGTTTTCGGTCCAATTTAAGCTCAATATGGTTAGGTTTATATTGGAGATTGATTGCTGTCGATTTACAAGCAGGCTTGAGCGGAAAATACAACCAACCGATGATCCCTCGGTCTTGATGAGCGCTAACAGCCGTTTGATTGATGCAAGTTGCCGCCCCCGGCACCGAGATAGGCTCTCGACTATATAACGTATATCCCTATTAATTACATCTTTTGTTATATACAATTTAATGCATATTTATAAAAGCCTTTGCTGCTATAACTACACTTCGTCTAAACTCTATTTTGTTGCTCTATGAACATTAAATCATATTAATTATCTTTTTCAAACAAAGAGAGCTTTGAAACGCTAGTTTGTTTTGTGCTATGCTTTTGTTCTTTAGAATTGCATATTTATTTTAGTGCAATGTTATATGAGAAAAGAAAGACGACCAGCAGCACTTATTAATGTAATCTCGTTTTAAACGATTATTTTAGTGGCAGCATTTATTACTTTGGTCATTGTTAATTAAAGTTAAAATAATTTAAATGGGAAGGCAATTTGTGATGGTGTGGGTTTAAAGTTCTGCATTTAATTGTTTCGGGGAAAATTCATCCTTAATATTTTTATCTGAAAACAAAAGACATAATCACCGATCTCTCTGAAAAGGAACTCGGACAGAATTTTTAAAATGATGTTACCAAATCAAAGTCACGCTCATTAACGACTATTTTGCGTCTACCTGTTAGAGTTTCTGGACAATTAATAAGCTTAATATTATTGGTAGCTTTCAAGTTGCGATGATAGAGGCAAAATTGGTGGGAGTAACCAAGGCTCTTTTGATCCAAAGTACTAACTAAATTACTGACTTATTGTGCAGATTTAATCGACAAAATAACAAACTAATTTATATTACGGTTATCGGACCGGCCATCATGTACGCGGCGCCGGTGTGGCGCAGCACGTCGGTCACGACAATGAACAGTCTGAAGATCCTAGAACATATGAATCTCATGTCAACGACGTTACTCCAATAGCGAGCTGTATTCAATAAATCTTACAAAAATTCTACGGTTTCAGTCTGGGTGGCAGTTAGCTAACTCGCAACACAAATAAGACGGTATCATGTGCCTTTCAGGATAAAACATGCCCTACCGTACGAGATGTAACCTGTATCCGACTATCCTTCTGTTTAGTGGCGGCCCGTAAAATTTTGGTAGGCTATAACTCACTAATGGAGCATGGGACTCACACGACACTTTAAGGGATGACTACCAAGAAAACGAAGACGTTTTGTGGAAAAAATATCTGATTGAAATTTTCGAAATTTGTTTTCAAAAAGTGCATTGCCCGCTCTCCAATACAACGAAAAAAGATTTTGTTTTTTCCACCTAATCGTACACTCCAAAAGTCTTTAGATTGTCAGATTCTAACGGGAATGGGAATTTCGTTAAGACATTCACCATTCTTGAGACTCTTCTACCTCAACTTGTTTATTGGTTACATATATGCCTGTTCATTACTCTCCTGTAAAACCAGAAAGAAAATTGTGTTAATGTCTCATCTTTGATAAATTTTTGGAGGTTGTTGAATAATAAAAAGTTTATGCATTTATATCGAACAAAGCTATTTCTCTCAAACGTGGAAAATTGCTGTTGGAATTCCTTTACCTAAAAATGGTAATCCTATTGTTTTTCAGACCTTAGAATACTTAGGGTACTTTACTAGCTTTATCTAAATTAAAATATATAATATACAGGGTTACTGGTAATTCGATACATTCCTTTGGAGATGTGATGGGGCATGATCTAAGAAGTAAATTTAGCCCTAACATATATTATGCAAAACTCAATAGTTTTTGAGATTTTTTTGTTTTGTTTTTCTCAAAAAGTAGATCTTAATGTCCTAAAAGTTAATTTTCGAAAAATCTATTTGACATTTTTAAATTTTTTTTTACTGGATTACTTGTCCAATATTATAGATATCCGTTTGGAATGAAAAATATCTGGAAACATTTCGATCATGTGAACATCTGAAATAAAAACTTTAAAAATTTTTTTTTTAAATCAGCTATGAAATATACCTATTAGGTTTTTTCAAAAAAAAAAAATAACGTAACACGCGTATAAATTATTATAAAAACTGCCTTATTTCAATAGCTATCTAACAAGGAACAAATTTTCAATGTACCCTTAATAGTTCTAAGAAAATACTAGTAAAAATAACACAAGTAGTACGAATTTTATTTTTAGATAAACAGTAAAAAACATTTTAAAAGTAGAGTTTAATTCTTCATTAATTTCAAAGTTGTACTTTATTTTTTATATGTCTTGCTCAAAATGGGAGCCCCTATTCCGTATACAGACACGGCAGCGTCTTCTTATTTCCGTCCTTGTTACTCTGGTTGTCAGATTATGCCTTATGTGTTGGGCAACATCGACTATCCTTTGTCTAAGGTTTTCTATAGTATTGACTGGTGTGGCATAGACCATCTCCTTCATATGACCCCATACGTAATAATCAAGGGGTGTTAAGTCAGGGCTTCGCGCTGGCCAAGGTATTAGGCCCGCTCTTCCAATCCAACGGTTAGGGAAACGTTGATCAAGTTACTGTCAGCCGGGGGGCGAGCGTAGGTGCGTCTTTACTATGTACATACTTCGGTATGCGATGTAAAGCAACGACAGGCGCAGTTAGTACTTGGATTGGTGACCATTCCAACGGAAACCGCGTTCTCGCCTCACACATCTTCCACTGGCTTGTATATCAGTGTATGCACGGAAGCTATACAACCTTAGGCGAGGGTTTTATAGGAGATATACCATCCTTCGGAGGGGATGTAAAGCCGTCGGTCCCTTGTCTATTAAATGTTAGGCAAGTAAAAGATCCCTACTCTTCTTAAGGGAAGAGGTTCGGCAAAATTCCTGGTTGGGGGTAGTTCGTCTACAGGCGTCGGTGATAGGCCTCAGTAGCGGAAATAGGCCGACGTTAAATAAATGTTAAAAAAAAAAAAAAAAACTCTCAGCCGATAATGTGCTGGACAACCGTCGTTCTGAAACATCATTCGCTATCTGACGGCGAGAGGAACATCTTCTAAAGTCACCGCCATATCATTTCTTAAAAAATTTTCATAGATTTCCTCGTTTAAATTTTGAGGAAGAAAGTGTGGCCCTATTAAATAGTGGCCAATGACTCCCATCCACACATTAATAGAAAACTTCATTTGGAAACTAGTTTGACGTGTTAACTTGGGATTTTCCTCTGCCCAATAATGTAGGTTGTGGAAATTTGTTATACCCTCGCGATTAAATTTCGACTCGTCCGTCCATAAAATACTTGTTAAAAAATTTGCACTTTCTGCATCTGAATTTAACATAAAGCAGCAGAATTCCACTCTCCTTCCAGGATCACCTTCCTCCAAGCCTTGGACAGGGGTATAGTGGTAAGGATGACATCCAACTCTACGTATCGTAGACCAAACTTTCCATTGTGACGCTCCGGTTAGTCTTGCGACTTTATTAGTTGAAATAGTTGGGTCTTCCTCAAAATACCTCAATATTTCTTCCTCATCATCTGGTTCATAAACGGGAGGAGCACCAGCGTCACTTCTTCTACATTTCACGGAGCCAGTTTCAGCGATATTTCGATATGCCGTACTGAATACACGTGCATTTGGTAAGCGGCGGTTAGGGTACCAAATACCATATTCTCGGCGAGCTTCAGCAGCGTTGCCGCCACAGTATCCATAGACAAACAAGATATCAGCGTATTCTGCGTTGGCATATGCGGCCATGGCACAGAAAATACAATAACAACAACTACGAGCAAAATCAAAATCTTCGATAACTAGTTTAACTAGACCAACAAACTTAAGGGACATGGAGATAAGAATGTCAGTTAATGACATATATGCACAAACGTCAAAGTCAAGGACTGACTGACTTAAATGAAAATGAACGATTAGTCGTTTAATAAATTCCGCCATCAGCATTATCTTTACTAATTTTTTATTAGAACTATCAAGGGTACATTAAACATTTCTACCTAGTTAGATAGCTATTGAAATAAGGAAGTTTTTATAATAATTTGTACGCGTGCTACATTAATATTTTTTTGAAAAAACCTAGGTAAATTTCATAACTGATTTTTAAAAAAAAATTTTACAAGTTTTTATTTTAAATGTTCACATGATCGAAATGTTTCCGGATATTTTTCATTCCAAACGGATATCTATAATATTGGACAAGTAATCCAGTAAAAAAAAATTTAAAAATGTCAAATAGATTTTTCGGAAATTAACTTTTAAGACATTAAGATCTACTTTTTTGAGAAAAACAAAAAAATTGAAATATCTCAAAAACTATTGAGTTTTGCATAATGTATGTTAGGGCTAGATTTACTCCTCAGCTCATGTCCCATCACATTTCCAAAGAATGTATCGAATTACCAGTAACCCTGTATATGACCACATCTATCTCATAATTTACTGCCTGATTCCGAGTGCGGATTTAGAAAGGGATATAGCACTGCTACAGCCTTGGCTACTGTTACTGATGACTTGATTAAGGCTCGAGATAAGGGAATGTTCAGCGTGTTGGTGTTGTTAGATTTTTTAAAAGCCTTTGATACGATTAACCATAGTCTAATTTGTTCTAAACTTAAATATTTTGGCTTTGATAATTGTTCAGTTTCACTTATTAATTCATATTTGCATGGTAAAATGAAAAAAAAAATCGATTGACAATGTTTATTCTCCTGAGATCGATATACTTTCATGTGTACCGCAGGGATCAATTTTAGATCCTCTACTTTTTATTAGTTATACTTCGAATATTTTAAACTCTGCGAGATCGTGTAAAATCCAAGCATACGCTGACGATACTCACGTATACCTGCATTTTGATGCAAATAATTATATCGAAGCTACGGACATCATCAATTCGAAACTGCTAACCATTAAGCAACTATCGGAAGAACATGATTTAAAACTGAATTCAAATAAATCTAACGTAATTGTATTTGCTAATAGAAACAAACAAATATTCCTATAAAAGAACATAAATATTAAGATTGATGGTGCTTCCTTGCCTGTTATCGACCATGCAAAAAATTTGGGAGTAATCATTGACTTTGACTTACGCCTTTGAGCACGTAAAAAAATACTACAGAGGTCTTATACGTTCTTGAAATTAATTTACTCCGGAAGGAACTTTGAACATATTTCGCATAAAATAAAGGAGAATAAGTGGTTGAACATGAACAATCGTAGAACACATAACTTGGGGAAATTTGTTCAAAAAATTGTAGGCATACACACTTCCTCGCCTCTTTTGAAAAAGAAATTCATTCTTTCAAATGTACATTCATGTAACATTCGGAATAACAGAGAGTCTTGTTTAGAACATTTAGAAGAAATTTTACTTACAATGCTATCGAATTATATAATTCTCTTCCTGAGAAATTTAAATTTTTTAATGTTAATAAATTTAAAACTTTATTTTAAATTTATTCAGTATGCAATAGAACTCAAATGTATTATAACCCAGGCGATATCTGCTTAAAATCAATAAGAAGAGAATCGGGTAGTGTGGCAGATTTTTTGCTTAATCGCTCCTAAAAATCATAAGAAATGATAATTTCACTATGCGCTAGTTTGAAAACGTGGGCGTGATTTTTTTATTAAACAAAATGTGAAAAAAATTCTAAAAATTCTGTATTTTTCTTCCTATTTTTTCATATATTTCAGTAACTATCGCTTTTAGAAAAAAGTTATACAAGTGAAAAAGTTTTATAATTAAATTTTCAATAAGATGCAGTTGGCTGCGAATCCAAAAATTTTTTTTACTATTACAAAAATAGTAAACATCGCAAAAAAAATTTTGAAATAACAAGTTATTTGTGGAATTTTTTTCAAATACTTATACGTAGGACCTTCATACGATGTATCGCATGTACATTCGTATATAATGTTTGATTGCATTCAAAAATTTGCTACAATAAAGCCAATTTATTATTATTATTAGATTCCTTCCTAATTATAAATACGAACCAGAACTGTTCAAAAGAGCGTAGTAGACCATTATTTATTGACTTAATTGTTAATTAGAATATTTATAAATCATGAGTCGATCTGTCCCAACCTTAAAATAACGATCGATGCATGAGCTGGGGTTCTGGCAGGCTACGTTTAGTATTTATCAACAAATTGCATACAATCATAAGGTCTAATAATAAATAATTCAACAATAAAAATAGAAATTTCACATAGTTAAATTCCCATTAAATGTTCATTAATAACAATTTTGGTTTACAACTTCCATTAGTGGGCGAGTATTCACATGTTTATATCAATAATTTTCTTTATATTATAAAGAGAAGGTGTTTGGAAATACCTGTCGTTAATTTTAGATGACGATATTTGCAAAATATGAACAAAGTTGTTATAGATATGTGTCCTCTAATTTTTGAGGTGGAAAACCAGAAACAAGCAGCGAATCGACGAACGAACAAAAAAAATTCGGAGCGAACACATTTGATCTGTTCACCTTCCAGATTACACGCACTATATTTTAATAATATTCGTTAAATTCAGATTTCTTAATCGATTCTCTTAGTAACAGTTAGTATCCGAATCTGATGCCTATAATTAAAGAACCCCAAATGATGAGTAATTAATGCCTGTAGTAAAAAAAGTTAATTTTAAAATGTTAATTAATGTTTAGTAGTTGAAGGATAAGGCCCAATAAAACACAACATAAAAAGTAATTTTAAAATTCAAATAACGCCTGGAACTGGAATGCTATAATAAACGTTAACTTCAGTAATTAATCATTAAACACGAGTTTAACATGAGCTCTAATTTGTTTTTAATACTGTATATTAATTAATGTATATAAAGTTGTTTAATCACTTTCCTTGGGAAAACTATATATTATACACTTATATCGAACCGTAAAATCTTTACTTGTTACCGAAAGATTTAAAGGTATCACAAATGGATTGGTCAGAAGCCAATATTTTTCTGCATGTAATTTGTCATAGACGGTCTGCATTTAATAGCATATTTATGAAAATACACATGACACACTACAAAGAATAAAATTCTGATTATTTTAATTTACATGCTAATTTTTCTTTAAGTTAATTATTGTTGGCCACTTCGCAAATGACAAGAGACGTAATTTATCTAACTTGGACGAAGTGCTGAAGGGTTTGGAAAATTTGCATTCTTGGTCATGAATTAAAACATTAAAATTTGTTAGATGCATGCACTCTTGATATTTATTTATTTATTTACATATACCGTCCAACAGCCAAGGCAAATTGTTGAATATCATAAATTACACATTAATATGTCAAATAGAATAATATATATTGCTATGATATTCGCTGACGGCGGTAAAAATTTCACAGTAAATAATTTCTAATTTAGATCTCAAAGTCGTAAGATCGAACCGTTGAAATTAAACGCAATTCTAGAAAACACACAGCAGTAAAACAAATTCAAATCAAATCCAACAGTGTATTGTGACAACAATAAAATACGATACACAAAAGATGAAATAAGATTCCCTATCTAACTAAAATATAAATACGGTACTAAAAATAAAGTAATTTGGATAATTATTGTTTAAAATCAAATTTGCTAATAAAAAATGGAATTAATGATCGAAATTTTCATTTTAATATTCTCAATTATTTTCCAAACTATTAAAAGAAATACAAGAAATTTATATGAAGTTTATTTAACTTTTTAGTCCGCGTAGCTCAAATAAAACCTCCAGCCGCACTGTATCACTTCACTGTATCGATGTTCAACTGCAATCTGCTAAGCTCCTCAACAATTCAAGTGATATCTTGGTTCTACTAGGAATCGTTTTCTGTACCTTCAAAATAATTTATAATCACCTTCTTTCTCCAACTTGTCAGAATTTTAAAAAAATTAATTTTCTTTTCTTTCGTTTCGACTCTTTAGTTAGATGTCTTCCTTACTATATAAATACTCCAATTTCAACCAAAAATAATCTCTTCTATTATATATCAATTTTTACTTTCTCAATAATTTTCAACCCCTATAATTTTCTATAATTTTCTTGTTGTTATTTATTTTTCATCCCCTAGCAACTTCTTTCCAATTTTTCCACACTCATCCTTATATTTTCCGCAAATAATAAAATCGCCGATACCAACTTGAATCTTCCTTGACATCAACTTGATAAAACGAATTGGTTCTCGTCACGTGGTATTGAGCTTTTTTCCAGTTTTATCACTCTCCCACACAAATTAAATTAAAAATCTTATATCTACATGAACATAATAAATGCATAAACAGTTCGAAATATTATAAACATTTGGTAATTAATATAACAATAACTAAGGAATTAAAATAACATAACTGATTCTAGTCATCAGTAAGTTATGTTATAAATATCTATAACTGTTTTTAAAGGCTGAAATATAAAATGGCATGTAATTAATAAAAATATATGTCCTCTATAAAATACGTTGATATTTTATCAAACAGAATAACAGAACAAATGAACGAAAACAGAAAACATAAAACATGCATGCAAATCTTTACTCAGATAAAAATGCATTTTATTCGCAATACACAACTCGAATTGATCTGAATGTGTTCTAAAGCTTAAATACAAGTGATAGCATATCAATATTTAACAATATATAATACGTAATATAATTTAACAGGCGTGGGAACAGAAAAAACATAGAAACAGAGACTATGCAAAAAAAAATAGGAACTATTGCACAGTATCTTATTTATAATACAATTAAATATGTCAACTCTGTCTTGCACATAAAGTGAAGTGGTGAATGTTTTAACAAATTAGTCCTCAGTTTGGCAAGAAAAAAAGAAGGTATTATTACGAGCCTCGGTTCTTGGTATATGAAAGCGTATTTGTTCTAATACCTGGCAGTCTATTTTATTATTTAGTATTTTATACAGAAATATTAATGACTGTCTAATTCTGCGATCATTCAGGCTAGATAATGAGAAGTGGTATTCCAATTTGTGGATATTATCTATCTTACTTAAAGGATAAATACTTAAGAAACGGGCTTTGCACTGCCTCTAAGCTGTCGATATATGTCAAATAGCTGGAATTCCATATTAGTCAAACATATTCAAGTTTTGATCTGACCAAAGAATTAAAAAGCAGTGTTAACGTATTCACGTCAGTAGAGCCGGTTGAATTTCTTAATACAAAGCCAAGATTTTTAAAAGAAGATTACATTACTGTTACGTGTTTACAATCCTCAGTAAACACCCTGTATGTAGGTTCAATAAATTGCAATAAGAGTCTTCACAAACCACTGATTTATTAATCACTTAAAAATACAATAGTAAATCCTTAAAAAATAAGACAACTAATTATACTTTAATCTAACATAAATTCACTACTTTAAATCACAACTACTGTTTCTTATTTCGTCTTATCACTTGCTTGTCTAATATAAATCTGTCCTCCGTGTGTTTGGATCCACTCTATACAGTGTGTCCAACTAAGTCGGCACCATATGGGAAACCTTTTTATTATTGGTTTTATGAAAAAGTTATTCTTGATAAAAAGTTTTGCATCGCTTAAAACCCAAGATGAAATAATCAGATATCAATTTTTTGCAGTCGTATACGAGGTTTGTCGAAAAATGTAAAAGTACCTTTATTTATTACATCGACAATCCAGATTTCCAATATTATTCATCTACCATGAAAAAACAAATTTTGTTATTTTTACAAACTTCTCTGTAATTAGCATTAATAATTTATGTCTACAGATCGACATTTAATCCAGGATACACTGACAAACCAATGAACCGAAAGGTTATCATGTTTTTCAATACAATAAAGTTTTATGATTTGCAAAATTAAATTATGTATAATTTATACCCAAAAATTATTAAAGATCGTTTTTTCCTGGTAGATGGATAATATTGGATATCTGACCGTAGTTTTCAATTAGGATCAACTTTTCTTAACAACGATTGTCGATATTGTAATAAATAAAGGTACTTTAACTCTTGAGCAAAATTTACATTTTTCGACAAATCTCATATATGACTTGCAAAAAATTGATATTGATATATATTGGGTTTTAGGCCATGCAAAACTTTTTACCAAGAATAACTTTTTTTCATAAAACCAATAATAAAAAAGTTTCCTATATGGTGCCGACTTAGTTGTGTATGTATACTTTCGTCGAATGTACGCGATCATTCTAGAATCATCCGGGCCGTTGCTCGCGGTGCCCCCGGCTCTTTTTGGCAGTGGCGTAGGCCTGTACATAACATTACGTTATTGACATGTATATTAAAAGTTAATTCTCTGTCATAGGTGACTCCAAGATCTGCTTATGGCGATCTAATGTGTTGCCATTTAATTGATTGATAATCTTTGAGTAGTGGACTTTGTTTTTTATAGTAAGACATCACATTGCATTTCTCAACATTTAGTGGAAGATTATTCAATGAGCACCAATCATTCACCCTTTGCAAATCGTTGTGCAATTTTTCGCAGTCTGCCTCCAGAGCTAATATTGCAAAACAACTTCATGTTATCAGCATAAAGTAAATAGCATTCATCTAAATTATATATAATATCATTAATAAATAGTATGAAAATGAGAGGCCCCAGAACAGAGCCCTGGGGAACCCCTGATGTAACTGATATTTCGAATGAATATACACCCCGACATTCAACATATTGTGTTCCTTGGCTGAGATAAGATTTAAATAAATTTAATAGTAGCATAGTAAGCCCAGCGAGATCTAGCTTATGTAATAATATATTGTGGTCAGTTCTATCAGAGGCTTTGGAGAAGTCCATGTAAATAACATTTACTTGGCTATTTAGATCGATACATTATATGGTGCGTAATACAAAATAAATATAGGTATAGGTAAAATAAAAATAGGTCCTTTTGTAGATTTAGGTTTTAACTTTTTCAAGGCAGATAAGACATCATCTATAGAAAATTTATCGATATGTAAATTACTGTTATTCGGACCTCTGGGAATATCGGTTTTTTAAATATATCTCTTTCTGTTGTTCAAGCTACAATCTCGAAAAGTTTTAACAATGGGATACGCACAAAAACGTAAAGAACAATAAAAAAAATTTAAACATTAAATTCTTATGGGATCACAAAAAGAAAACTGCCCCTCTCTATAATACCACCGTAAGTTTCTTTATTCTCATCTCTTAAGCCATTTGAGATAACTCTTTCGACAAGAATAGAAGACTGCTATAAATTAAAATATCTGCATACATAGTCACTGACACAAACGACATGCCGATTTGGATAAAGAGGACATGCCTATTTGAATAAATTTGCTTTTCGGGTCTTAATACCTATTGTATTGAATTTTTGTACCACGCCTATAGATAAGAAAGTAAAAAGGATTATAAAATTATATTTCTTTATCGTTTTAAAGTTTTACCTGGTACAGGGGTAGATTTTCAATTTAGCAGGTTGAAAAATGTCATTCCAACAAAAGAATTCAATATTGCCATCTCTCTTATTTTGTCGGAGTTTGTTTATTTTGTTAATTATATGCTTCCACGAAGAGTCTTACTAAAAATTTTTGTTCTACCTGAGAATAAGTACACAGACGATTAATAATACTGTACTTTTTCTTTTAGAGATAAAGTATTGAATACCTGTCTAAATGCCAATTATAAATTATAGTGGAAATGAATATTTCTGACCTGAAAAGCAAAACGGCTTTATCCAAACCTCAGATTAAGAAAGAAACATGACACATAATGCCGGCGCCGTTTAAACAACGCTGAACTAAAGCATATGTATAGTGGAGCTCAGGTTTACGCTGCACTCAAAAAAGGCAACAATAACTTTACGACCTCATTAGTATCGCCGTGCGCCATGGTGTCAACAAACAAGCCGACGCACGTTAATTTTTTATTGTTTATTCAATTTTGATATTTCAAACCGTCATTATTAACATTTATTTAATCTAAATGGGTTATAGTGAGGCTTAAAAGGTCGAAATATTTTCCCTTTATGCGAAAAATAATAAAAATAACTGTGCCGCAAGAAGAGAATACATGACGTTGTATGTTTATCGTCATGTAAATAGGACCCATAGTTTTTCAAGAAATAAATAAATAATAAATAAATAAACACCACAGAAATTAGACAACCCCAATTCCAGAAACCAGATACTTGTGCGGAAGGGGCTTACACATTGAAAAACGCGGACATACAACCATTTCCTTCGACAGTGCCGGAGCCAGGATTCGAACCCGGTGGTGCGATATCCGTGTGATTAATCGCGATTGTCACCTCGCGCCTTAACCCACGCGGCTATCGCGACCAGACAATAAAATAAAAATAAATCGATACTTTACTTTATAGTTTATTAAATGCTCGTCGTGAAATGGAAAAAAAAATATTCCAACATTCAAAGAACTTTGAAACAGCATCAATATAGGCCTTACAAAATATTACCCATCCAGGAACTGAATGAAGACCAAAAACGTAGAAGATTGAAGTTTCGTCAGGTCATGCTCCTTGAATAGATGAAAATACTGGTTTTTTAAAAGAAATTATGTGGACAGAAGAATCAAGTTTTTCCACGGCGGGAGTTTTTAATAGAAAAAACAGACTTCCTGGGAGAATAATAACCAATAAAAAAATCGAGTAGAAAATCAATCCACGTTTGGTGCAGAATTTTTCAAACCAAAGTAGTTGGGCTTATATTTTATGATTTTACTTTGACACGACAAACATATTGTCTGAAAGTTATTTGTGGCATTCTACGAATATTCTTTCCTTTTATTTGGGTTTTCTAGGACAAACATATCTCGAATCAATTTTACCAGAGGTAGATCGTCTAATTCAAGAATTCCCTATGGACGTATTGTGTAGAATGATTTGGCATCAGGACGGAGCGACTCCGCATAGCGTTTTAGAAGTTCGGAACATTTAAATAATCAATTGCCCATCTGGATAGGCAATGCTGAGACCATTCGATGGCCACCAAACAGTCCTGATTTGACGCCATTAGATAGGTTTTTATGGGGGTTCTGTTACGTTTCGCGTAAATATTTCCAATTAAGTACCCGTACTAACAGATTTTTAACAAGCGCTGCATGGTGCTGGCCCCTAGTGTAAGATGAATTAAGTAGTTGTGGGTCTATGACAAAAAAAAGGGGAGAAAAAAAGAAATCACTTAATTCCGATATATGGCGATGGTAGCAAATAAAAATTAAAGCGTGTGAAATACAATTAAATTACGTAAATTACGGATAGAACTAACGCAAAGTAAATGATAGATGGCATTGTGAAGATTTGGTGGTTTCGGTGATATCATCTAGTTGGCTCCGTTGAGAGAAGTTATAAGTATTTGCCATCGAGCGCAAGGATAATGTCTCCAAGTCATTTAGGGTGTTTCAATGGTTGGAGGTGAGTTTGTACATTCACTACTTAGATAGTATGCAATCGATATGCGGTTTATCATGCATCGGAATCTCTTCTTTTAGGCGTTTATTTTTTCCGCCATAGTTTCGATTTCGATTTATTACGTAATAAGAGGGGAAGCCCTGGTAGCTGGGTTGGTGCCTCCTGAGGAATTACGGAATAATACGTGAACTCGTAATAGTTAATAAGTATACTTCATTTAAGTAGAATTCATCAAGTTGACGCGAACGCCGCTCCTAGGATAGGGATAAGTACCGCCTAGCGGGTTCTTCTCACCTTTTGTTTAGCTCTACGTATATGTTGATTTGTTTGATTGTGTATGGACAATATCATATCGGCCTGTGTATACCATTTATTTAGTATTAATTTAGGTACTAGTTGGACGATAAATTTTAGGAAGTTTTTTTAGTATTAGATGTAAGATCGAGGGTTTGATCGTGCACGATACTCGCTCCATTTAATCATTTTAATTTTATGATTTTAACATAGTTTAGTAACCGCCATCCTGTGCAAGTACTGTAATATATTTCTTGTGATTTAGATATCTGGGTGTTTTATTAAGGAATTAAGTGAGTAAAATTTAGGAATTCAGTTACTCTTGTATAGATAACTTTTGGGGCAGGTAAATACAATTCCTTGGCGCCCCCTGTAATAGCATTATTGAGACAAGTGTGAGAACCCGCTCCCGTCTCCACTGCAGCGAAGTCAAGAGCCGAAGCCCCAATTCCAACCCATTATCTAGAGACTCTTGTAACAGTTCTTAAAAGACAAAGTCAATTTTAATCATAACTATAATCTTCAGGCCATTAAAGCAAAAATTGAAGAAGAAATCAACAACTTAAAACAGGCGTCACAATAACGCTATTTGCAATATTTTCCCAAACTTAAGAATGCGCTATGAGCTTTGCATTGAAAATAATGGTGGCCACTTTTTTAATTGATTACTTATGTAGTATTATTTTATTATAAAGATCTTCTCTTGCTTTGTTAAATCTGTTTTTTAATAAATTAAATATGAAGTAAATTCTAATATCATATTAATTATTTTCACGTGATTATAGTTAGGTCATATATAATTTGCATGTCTAAAATAGCACTTTTCCTACATGAAAGCGTTTTCACATACTGTTAGCGTGTGTTAAAGATTTATCACACGCTATGTGGAATCAATAATTTTAAAGCGTAATTAGTAGTGCGCAGTTAGTAGCAGTCGTAGAAGAACTTTTTATTTTACCAGTGAATGAACAACTATTTACAGTTGTTGCTATGGAGTTAATAATGATACCAACGCATCGGCAGTGAGTTGAGTACAGTTCTGAGATGAGCGAAGTGATCAGATAAGAAAAACAACAGTAATAAGTTGTGAATTATAGTAGTGTGTCTGTAGTAGAAGAAAGTTATAATTAGTGTGTTATTATAAGGACTAATTAATTATTGTAAGAAATTAGTGATAAATAAATCAGTGGTTAGTGACATTTCGTGTTGCAATTATTGGAGGGTGTAAATGCGAACGATCCATCGTTAGTGTGTCTGAAGGACTTATATTTCTATCTTAAAAAAGTTAAAAAAAAAAAAAAATAGGAAAAAGAAAACAAATTTTCTTTTTCCTCTATTCTATCTTTATTTCAAAAATGAATATTTACGTTCACAAAATTTTTAGGGTTCAACACGACTGTTTCAGACGGAGAATAATATAAAAAATCATACTTACTGTCGTTTATGCTTAACTGCTGCTCTAATGGTATCAATTGGACGTCGTAACACTGTAAACCTAACACTGGATGTACCACACTTTCTTAAAATTATACCTGAAAGGGAATTTTGTTAGAAAACACAACTAAAAGACAATATAACGTTCAAAATGTATATATTAAATCTTTAAAAAATTTATGTTTTTACAACAACTTTTATTTTAAGAAATATGTTTAACAAACACTAGTCTGGCCCGTGTACAACAGATGGTGAGGAACGGAACGATTTATAATGTACCAATTACCATCCAATATGCGGTTTTATAAGCTAACGATGCACAAAAAGATTCAAGAAAAGTTCAATGTTACTGAAATTTTGGTGGGCTTTTGCTTGCCTGTCTTATAAACGTATTTTTATTTCACATTAATTTTGGTCGCTCCTCAAAGCTTAAAAATGCTTGAAGCGCTACTACTTCAAATTGTATTCTGCAATTACAACTTTTTACGTTCAGGCAAGGCGGATCCCATGCACGTATGAGTACATGGTTATAATACTTTTCTGACACCGAATCACTGAGGAACCGGTTTAGGGCAAACCCCGTCAAAACTCATCATTTCCCCGTCAAAACCGACTGCTAGGAAATGATGGGAGTCCCATGTCGCTAAGGGCTATTTTCGCTAGAACTTCCGATATACTTTGAATAGAGACTGGTTTAACTTGTCCTCATATTTAATACCTCGTAAGAGTTGCAGTGCTTGACAACGTGGATTCGTAAAAGAGTTTTTAATCTTGAAAATTTCGAAGTTAAAGTCAAATTTTATTATACTTTCTAAATTTAGGTGGTCGGGGCGACCTTACGTCCCTGTGCAGCGACATTTACTGCACTTGCTAAATTAACGCTCCTTGAGGAGTTATTGAAAATTTTACATAAAAAACGCTCCGAAGAGCGAAAATATGATTACAAGTATTAAAAACCTCTGCCACGATATTTTTACGTGAAGCACGCTTTTCGTACGAAGTATCTCCTAAGTCGGATTTTGTTACAGCGTCGAAAAGTATATCGGGGTTTTAGCGTGTTCTTTAACATAAACACGTAACAATATGTTTATTTTAGTAAATAGCGTTTTGACAAAAATATCGACACAATCAAGCGTAATGTAACTGTATACTGCATAAGTTCCTAATCGCTCACTCTAATCTCTAGCAGATGTCGTTACTATATGTAAGATCTGCAACTAAATACACATACCTGTGCTTCGATTGGGACGCGAAAATATTATTTTTATATGCTTGTCTTGGACCCCTATGCGGTGGTGCGGTGCTGTTAACTACACCACTGACATAGATGTGTTATTTCCTAACGGAGTATTAATTTTATCGGGCATTTATGCATGTGCAAGTGTGCATACCTTCACGAGAGAAAACTTTTTGATACAATGAAATATTTATTATTCCCCGGAATAGCACTATTTTATTGCGCTTAATTATTGATATTATAAAATAAATGTTTGCCGTAAAGCAGCATTTACGGCCCTTTAATTACACAATGGAAGTTCCTACCCACTTCGCCTATCCTAATAGTTTAAAATTATAACCCTATGAAATAAATAAATGATTATAACATGTTGCGCATAGAAAGGCGTGGTAGATTTATTAATTTTTCATTTCTGAAAGGCTGTTACAAAGTGGTCGCGATGGGGCTTTACAAATAAAACAGGACTCGATTTTGCACGTAATTAATCTTTTTCTTTTACTTGCAGTTATATGAAATAAACGATGACCCCAAAAGGAAAGAATTCTTGGACGATCTATTTTCATTTATGCAAAAGCGAGGTAAGTGACATTTGTCTCAGTTGTCTTTATTATATTTTTTGGCCGAAAATAAAACCCTGGTAATAATATGACTTCTTGGAAATACAGATTTCACCCTTAAGGTCTAAAGTAAATAATGGGAGTCTGCATGAAACATGTTATTTGTATACCTGACCCTCCAAGCAGGGATCTGGTATGATTTGAATAATTTGCAATACAACAATGACATACTTAAATTAAAGACGCCTCTTTTTAAAGTATTTTTCTATTGTATATATGGCAATAAAATAATTAAAAAAGCAATTTCAATTTCTTAGAATTATGGTAGTTGTTAGATACGCTTAAGGTTGATTGATATAAATATAATAGAATCATAAAAGTTCAACGAAGAGAGGAGCAATGTCATTCATTTGTGACAAGTTTGTTTGGGCGATAAATTATTGTGCGAGGGACATGGCGGGGGTGGATTTGTTTTCCTAGTCGCAGTGGCGTACTGTTTTAAGGGGTACGATTAGTGAATAAATAGTAAAGTAATGGTTTTTGTTGATATTTTGTTTATAGTTAGCTGTTATTAAGGGTAAATTTATTTATTTATTTATTTAGGTACACCACCCCACAGTAAGAACTAATTACGGGGTGGGAAAAATACAAGATAAGATCAAACAATACAATACAATAAGTTCAATACAATATGAGAACAGCAGATTCAGTACAAAAAAAAGGTATAAAATACAATATGCAGAAAGGTAATAATATATATATAGATATAAAAATAATAAAAAACAATAAAAGTATTATAAACCAAGGGTTTAAAGAGTGCATTAAGATTTATTCTGAGATGACTAGGAAAAAATACTTTTAATATTCGCTATATTAGAGTGAAATATATCGAGCTGATCCTCTATGGACGTGTAATTGTTGCACATAGAGTACAAAGGTGAGAACTTCAGTACGTTTGTCCGAGGGGTGGGAAGATATTACGGTTGCGCGTTTCAAATGTAGGGGCATGAAAATTTAACATACATAAGCTGTTTGGGCAGTCAACTACACCATGAATTAATTTGTGTAAAAACAAGAGAAAAAAGAGTTTCCTGAGATCGAGTAAGCTACAAAAGCCGAATCTATTAAGCAACTGATCATGGTCAAATCCTATCGCGTGATATGTATTATCCAATTTGTATGATGCAAATTTTAGATAGCGACGTTGAATATTCTCGAGACTATAATAATATTTACTATAGCCGGGATTCCAAATAAGTGAAGCATATTCTAGCCTAGATTTAACAAATGCAGTATATAACAGATTCAGCAAATCAATGTCATTAAAATCATTTGAATTTTTAATCACAAAACCCAAGTTTTTATCCGCAGGCAGAACAATATTTTCTATATAAACACCACAGAAATTAGACAACCCCCAATTCCAGAAGCCAGGGCTTGTGCGGAAGGGGGTTACACTTGAAAAACGTGGACTACAACCATTTCCTCCGACAGTGCCGGAGCCAGAATTCGAACCCGGTGGTGCGATGTCCGTGTGATTAATCGCGATTGCCACCTCGCGCCTTAACCCCCTCGGCTATCGACCAGACAGATATTCTTTCCAATTATTTGGATTTTCTACCACATGTATTATTATCCTCTTCAAAAACAAATCACCGAATCTACAAAATAATAGAATTATTGGAAAAAAGCCTCTGCGCCCGTGACGTCTACGTCAAAGGAATAGTCAGAGGTTATGTTTTGCAAATAATATAAATCGGAATAAACACAGAAATAATGTATTTTGCTGACATTTCGGAAAGTAGTCTCTTTCCGTTTTCAAAACTTTTTTTGGAAGATACCCTTATTTTGCTGTTTATGTCAAATACACAGCTTTAAGATTCTGTTTATGTTATTTCCATAGATACTTACTACTTACACAGAACACAGAACTGATGATATTTTCTTTTAGATAATGTTAAGTTTGTTAAGTTCTTCTTTTAACATTGGTAGCCAGGTTGTACAAATATCTACAGAACAATTCGATACGCACTTATCTTCATTTAATAAGATTATTGCTGATTCTTTAATTTTTCTTTTTTTGGCATCTGCTTCTTTTGTTAAAATTTTTGCCGAGTCCCAGTTTATTCTATGTCCGTTTTCCCAAACATGTCCACAAATCTTTGATTACTGAATTTCATTCTTGTGCTCATCCAACCTCACACTGAAAGGTCTGGATGACTCACCCACATAACATTTATCACATTCGCACGGAATATTGTAAATACAGTTTTTTGAATTCTGCTCCCTGTTTATCGGTTTTGTTTTTGTTAAAATAGATCTTAAAGTGTTCCCCGTTTGAAATATCGTCCTAACATCAAATTTGTCACCTATACGGCGTAGCTTTTCCGATAGTCCGTATACATAAGGAATTATTGCTGTATAATGATGTTCAGGTTTTTGTCGTACCTGATTGTCCCTATTTTCAACATTTATGAAAACTCTGTCAACATAGGCTTTAGGATATTGATTTTGTACTAGAACCTCTTTGATAATTTTTTTCTCGTTATTTAATATTTCATTATTACATGAAATTATTTTGACCCTATCGTATAAACATGTCACAACATCTCTTTTAACATTTATTGACTGATTTCAGTTAAAATATAGATATCTATTAGTATGTGTTGGTTTTCTATAAACGCTTGTTTCAATTGTATTATTTACCCTTCTAATTAAAACATCTAAAAACGGTAGTTCATTCCTACTTTCTACTTCTAATGTGAATTTAATAGACGGTTCCTTACTATTTATATTTTCCATGAAGCCAAATTGCAAAGATGTCGTCAACATTATCTCCACCAGACAACCGGTTTGTTTATACAATTTTGAACATGTGTGTTCTCAAAGTTCTCCATAAATATGTTGCTTAAAATTGGTGATAATGCAGACCCCATAGCCATACCAAAATCCTGCTGATAGAACTCATTGGCCAATTGAAAATAGGTTGTTTTTATACTATTGTTAAGAGTTCCATTATGCTATTTACACTTAATTTAGTTCTAGTTTCCAAATTATTATCATTTAGCAACTTGTCTTTAACTATTTTTAAGGTTTCATCTACCGGAACATTGGTAAAAAGGCTAACTACATCAAAACTAGCCATCAGGTGTGATTCATGAATATCGTTTTCATAAATTTTTTCTATAAAATGTTTACTATTTTTAATATATGAATCGGTATTTCCAGATAATGGATCAATAATTCTAAGTAAAATTTTTGCCAAATTATGACATGGTGAATTAATAGAACTAACAATTGGTCTTAGAGGAATATTTTGTTTGTGTCTTTGGTAAGCCATAAAAATGAGGAGGCTTACTATGATGTGGTGTAAGGTTGCTTCATTCAAAATTATTAAATTCATGTTTGTATTTAAACAAAGTTCTGTAAATTTTGCTCTCTATTGATTTTGTTGGATCTTTGTTTAGTTTTGAGTAGGGTTCCTCATTTACAAGAGTCATGATTTTTGTGTTTTATATATATATCTTTATCTATAATGACTGTGGCATTACCCTTATCTGCTGGCAATATTTTTATACTTTCATCGCGTTTTAAAGAATTTATCGATAACTTTTCTTCTGGAGTTAAATTGTCTTTAATTTTGTATTGCTTCTCTAAAGCAATTTTTACCCGTATGCGATATTCATTCCCGTCGATAGCCGAGTGGGTTAAGGCGCGAGGTGGCAATCGCGGTTAATCACACGGACATCGCACCACCGGGTTCGAATCCTGGCTCCGGCACTGGCACTGTCGGAGGAAATGGTTGTATGTCCGCGTTTTTTTTCAATGTGTAACCCCCTTCCGCACAAGCCCTGGCTTCTGGAATTGGGGGTTGTCTAAGTTATGTGGTGTTTATTATTATCTGTTGGTAAATTTCGAGCCGTTTTTTCTATTGCCGCTACTGTATCAAATTTTGGAACAGATTTCGATATTATTGAAAAATTTAAACCTTTTGATAAGACAAGCCTGTCTGAAATGGACAAAAGTCTTTTTGACATATTAATGACAGTTCTATCAATTAAAGGATTATTATTTATATTTTGTATTTGCCTAATGTGTCTTTCCCTTATTAAGTTTCTGAATTTATGTAAATGCGTATCTTTTTGGAGATTAAAATATTTTTCATAACTCAACCTGACATTCCGGATTATAAACTGATAATCCTGTTCTATAAGGTTCCTGTTTAGTTCATTTTCTGTGTAAGTAATGTCACCAATAGTTCGTTCTTTTTGATATTATATGTTTGTTAAAATTTGGTTTCGAGTCAAAAAGAACACCCAGATCCTTGAATTCATCTTATCTGTTCAGGACAGTACCATCCAGTTCATAATCGAATATTAATGGCTGCTTTTTCCTGCCGAAAGACCAGACGTTACATTTGGTGATGTTTAGAGGCAGATTATTACGACGGCACCAATCATTTATATCATTTAGATTCCTTTGGACAAGCATACAATCCTCGACGGTATCAGCAGTACAGTACAATTTCATGTCATCAGCGTAAAGCAGACAGTTGACATGAACACTTGTAACTATATCGATAATAAACAAAATAAACAATAAAGGTCCCAGTATTGAGCATTGGGGCACTCCAGATGTAGCCAGGAATTTCTTAGACTTAAAACCAGGGTACTCTAAATATTAATTCCTGCCAGTTAAAAAAAGAGAAAGCAGGGAGGTTAACAAATTCGAGAAACCAAACTCTTTAAGCTTATGAAGAAGGATACCATGGTCAAGCCTGTCAAAGGCTTTGGAAAAATCGATGATAGATTCGGTGGTAGCAATGCTCCTAATAGGGTAAAAGTTGTGGACAAAATGGCGGCAATCGTGTGACGTCAAGTTTTGAATCGATGGAACCAAGATTCCCTAATTTTCGTCGGAGTGTCCTAAAACAAATAAAAAAAAGTAACTTCTGTAAACCTCGTTACGAATTTTCCAAAAGGGAAGGTTTCCTGGAATTTTCGTGAAAATTCCCTATCCAAAAAAAAAAAACCCTGAAATAAAAGTATTAAATATCGGCGTATGCCAAAAAAAATTGAAAGATATAAAAAACAGGTAACTCACCTTCCTTAGAAGGGTTTTCTATATCTAGAGACGACACGGGAACTGAATCGAATTATATGAATCGGCATCAAACTGAAATTGGAGAGAGAAAACCTTTAGTATTGTTAGATAATTAAGGAAAAGAAAGTGCACTTACTCAGGAGACAACCTCGAGCGCGTGGATTTCACTAAATCGGCTCAAAAACTAATCAGTTTGCTATGAAAACTCACTCCTAGACAAGGACTTGGGGTGTAGGTCACTAGTCCCAAGAAAATGGAAAATTGTGGGATACCACTAATCACAAAAGTGACCTTCTGACTAACGAAAAGTCCAGTATGGAATGTTCTACCCGTTATCAAAAAAAAAATCAAAAAAAAACGGAAGTCCTTGATGGGAATTATTCGTTTGTATTCTTGACAACTTGGACTGTCCAGAGTATGTCAGCGAAACAAAACACTAGGGGTACCAGAGGAAAACTAACAACAATAACAAGGAAAATGCAGAAACTTATAGAAAGAAAATCATTGATAAGAAAACAGAAAAATACTAGAAAGAATAGGGAAACAGATAATTATGAGGTAAATGTTTATTAGAACTAGTTTATACCTAATAGCTCATGTTATTTTGCAGGCAGTTTTTAACTTCTGATAAACATTACAAATATGTTACGAACTAGGTTATGAATTAGATCGCACGTATGGTGCCAGGCGGTAGTGATGAATATTTAGTGCCTTCGCGGAATTAGACTTGTGTGATGTAGAAATAAATCGCTATACTTAAACATCCTTAATTCCTCGTTAAAAAACGAAAGCATTGGGTGATATTCACACAGAGCTTCCTCAATAAGGTGAAGTACCTTTTAACGCATGTTAATTAAGATTTAGTTATTATTGTTGTTATAAAAATAGTGAGAAAAAAATGAATTATACGTCATAAACAAATCCCATTACTTGTTTCATTTTCCAGCAACCAGTAATACAAATCAGTGCCATGTGTGTGGTATCGTGCCATAATTATTTGTAATGCATTAACCCCTCTTATTCTATGATAAATTTGACCGCATCGCTCTAATTTAAAAAGTAGCAAATAAAAATGCTACACCGTGTAAGCACAATCTCCGATAATGAAAGCAGGTAAATCACCAAGGATCCGTAGTGAACTTAGGCTTCAGCTTTAGTAAGGCATGTAACACATTTACTTTACTGAACATATTTATATTCAGGAAATTTGTTGCACCAATTGTGTTATCGGGGTGGGTATCAGAGTTGTTGTTGTTAGACGTGTATGTAGTTTGGAAAAAGGAAGCAAAAGCATTAACAATGTCTAACGGGTTTCTATGTTCAATGTCATTGAACATAAGTTAATCGGGTATGGAGGCAATGGATAAATATTGTCGAAGATCATTTACGTATATCATGAAAAGGAGGGGACTCAGCACTGAACCCTGTGGTACTCCAAGGTATATATCTTCTATAGAAGATTTAACATCGTTATATTTTATTATCATTTTCCTATTTCCTATTATAAAAGCGCCACTGACCACTACACAGAAGACCAGTTGTAAGCGTTTAACTTTTTTTACCATTGTGTCATTAAAAATAAATATTCTAATTTCTTCAAAAGAATACGTTACCTAATAGAAAGTCGTAGATAATAAATTCAAACGGTTCGTCTTCTTAGTTTGAATAATAATAGTGACAATATTTTTCCTAACATTTGGAGCAAATTGCTCTTTAAAACGCAATAAATCAAGGCGCCTAAAAAGCGACTTAGGGGAAATATACGGTAGTCAAACAGGTAAATGTAAAATTACAGCAATCTTGATATAAGTAGCCTGTATCAAACACAAGGGCTCTATCATTAAGTCATTATTGAATTATGCGGGTCTGTAGCTACCGTTTAATTCTTCAAAATTCACCGAATCATCCACTATGACTAGCAGTAAACACAATGATTCAGCACTATTAATGTTTTTGGGACTTAATTTAATTTACAAATAGACTTTCTAAATGACAGTTATTGTGTAGGGAAAATTCAGAAATTTTTAGTTTGTGCCGACAAATTCAGACTCTTTCGGCGTCTTTTTGGCAAACAAAAAGTGTTTGTTCTCGCATGTGAAGACGACGTAAAATTCTTATAGAATGTTTCCCACAATTTAAATTTAAATGTTATGGGGTTTGAACTTTCATGAAATTTCGTTTTTTAAAATGAAACACAAACAAGCTATTGCAGTCGAATGCTCTACCCTCTTTCATTATTATTTTTAATTTAGTATTATACCACTTTCTGTGACAAATTCTCCTTCAGCTATCTGGAACACTTCCAGGTTAGATTTATTGTTTCATACTGATCCAGTAATTTTGAAAAATAAACTGTTAACGTGTCCGAAATACATTGTAATTCACTTTTCCGAATTTGCACCTTGTTTAAAAAATGTTTGCTTCAAGCACCAGTTTCTGATTTAATGTGTATAAACACAACCTTCTCTGTCAACGGTATGACAGAGGGTCTATGGTGCTACAGTGAAGAAATTGTCAACTCTAGGGGACGAAATGTTGGCTGTTTTCCCTCAGAAATGGGCCACTGCTGGCCCTGTAACACTTTTACAATAATGGTTGGGAAATGAAATTGTTAAAAGCGAATAAATGCGTCAGGAGTAACTATTTCCAAATCACATATTTCGCATCCAAGATTTTGCAGAGAATATCCAATTCTATGAATAAATTGCGATTGTCTATTAAACATAATTTTAAAAATATTCAGTATTTTAATCTGTTCATTATTTTACATACGTTTTCTTCATATTTAGATCAAGTTAAATTATTGTAAATTGGCATTCGCTGCTTCCGAAGCAAGACGGGTAATAATAGCGGTTGAATATATAATGAGAATAAACATGGAAATTGTACATAATACATTTATACTGTTTTCAAATGCATATTTGAATTGTCTGGGATACAACTGGGTAGGTATTTAATGTAAAATGAGGTAATTTTTTCGTAATTTTGAACCTTTGTATTTAACATAATTATTAATATTAATGATTTTAATGGTTTAACATGACACTAAACATATATAGCATACATAACTTCAGCTTCTTTTTCGTTAAATGAAGTTGCCTCAAGCATTTTATTTTGTTATAATACCTTATTTAAAAATTAACCACTACAAGAGTTTCTGTACCTTCCGTAACAGCTGTTGTATAATTAGGACATTAAATTTATTACTATTACACATAATATAAAATTTTAAACAAAACGAGCCAAACAAAAGTTATCGTGCTGATATTAATTGTGTTTTGGCTTTATAATGAAAAATTAATGGAAGACCCTCTTTCGCTCAGCCCAGTTCAAAAACTTGGAAATCAGTAGAGATCTAAACACAATCTATAAATATATTATCCTTGTTAATTTTTTTTTTTGCAAATGTACAGTTAATTTTATTGTAGAGTGTTCTGCAACAAGCAAGAAAAAATACAGAATCATTTAATTGACCGTGTTTGCTCAAAAAATATCCATAATTTCGTATGCCCGCAAATTGAATCACTTACCTTTATAGGTTTTTAATGTACTTCGGCTTGTTTGATGACACCAAACCGAATGATTCACCGGCGTTAATAATGAGCTCGTAAATTTCTTATCGTTTTTTTATCTGCAGCGTAAGTCTGGAGGTTACACATAAATTATAAAAAGTCAGTACTCCTTAAGTACCTTTGAAGGAAAATAAAGACCGAATTTTGCTGAAACTGTTGACCCTGCCCTGCAATGCAATGGACTAAAAACATGTTACGAAGCGAACACGCTTAGTCCCATTATATGTCTGTTGTCGTGACCTAGGTTCAATCCCCAGCTTCAATACTGACAATGTTGGTGGATAGTGGATGTTTGTCTGCGTTTTTCGAAAGTGTAACCACGATTAGACCAGCCTTGTCCAAAGTCTTCGAAATATACTATCTCGGAACCCAGAATAATTTGTTAAACCGAGGTTTCCGCAATGATATACAAGCAAAAAATTCTTGTCCAAAGGCACGAGACGGGGACGTCTCTATGACCTCGGACTACCAACCACTTCGGGCTTCCAATCACCTCGCCCACCACTTCTGGGGAAAGACATACCGTCGCCCTGGGAGATTTCAACGCCAAATCTTCAGAATGGAACAGAACAATCACCAACCCTCGAGAACGAGAAATACTGTGGTTCCTAACGAGACACACAAGAGACGTGCTGGCATTAGGTCAAGAGTAACTAACGTTCCACGACAGAAGACGAACACCTGACGTGCTGAGCATCACCGTGCTTAGAGAAATGACCCTCAACTTCGACATCCTCACGCTAGTAGAAGGATCCTCCGACTACAACCTCATCTTGGAGCTAGGAAACTGAGGAGAAGCAGAGGGGGACACCTTCACTAAAAGAAGACTGACTAGGAACCCATTTTCATGATCGAGGACGAAGAGGACATCAAAGAGACCATCCTCTCCCTGGAGAACCACATATAAGCAGCGCTGAGTGAGAGCACGATGGAAACTGAAACCAGACGGTGCACCGTTGGAAGAACTGCCTGAAGACAACAGGCAACTCATCTGGGACAGTAGGAGACTTAATAAGCGATACAGCGGCTGAGACTCCAGGAATTAAATCATTTTAACTGGAGCGTCAAGACCGCTCTACAGGAACACCGCCAGGACAGATAGCAGTGTTATTTGGCAGCGAAGACCCGCCGACTATGCCAGTGTCGGAGCTGGGAATCGAACCCAGTACACGCTAGACAGTTGAATAAACACGCTTCTCACACAATACGCTCTTAACTGCTGAGCTACTGTGCCAGTCAATAAAAACAGAAATCTTCATTTTTATTTTATGTTAAGTATATAATTTTTACATGCTGAAAATTATTGATAATTTTTACATGCTGAAAATTATTGATAATTTTTGAGGAATGAGTAAGATATAGCTTAGATTACATCTGTTACCTACGAGGCCGAAATAGGCCAGTCCGACACTGGGCCAACACCGTTGATAAGCTAGGGCTCCATTACAGACGGACGGACGGACGTACAACAGACCGAACTTGGTCCTACTCTGATCGCCCAGATTCTTATTGTTTTTCTTGAATATATTGTCAACATAGAAGCATTTTTAGTTACCAGAGATTTTGTACTTTTTATGTACTCGCAAAATATTTTTTTATTGTTGTTTGGAACGACAAGTATTTCATTTCTTATATGTAAAAAACGTAATTATACATTAAAATGTGTGTAGTCTGAAAATTGTCCTAATTATATCGTGACCAAAGGGAATCGTGCTGTTATTAAATTTATTAAATATTAGCAGTTGCTTAACTTCTTGGAAATAAACGCGACGGCGAAGGCTTTGAACAGTGGCGTACGCAGTGAAACCGGGATAAATTTTAGTGAGAATTATTATAACACATGTGGCTATTTACTAGCCGTTGTTTACAATTGACCTACTTTTTTTTTTTAAATGCATGAAAATAACTAACAAATAACAATGAATGTCTCTACTGAAGTTTAAAAAAGCCATTATAATGTACTTAGATTAAATCAGTCATCAAATAATGACTTTATAACCCTCTATTGGCTTGCAAATAGGAACCCTGGCTGTAATTTGAGGCGTAATATTATCCAATATTTTGCTTTTGGCTATTACTTGATAACAGTCAGGTAATATAAAAATTAGACCCCAAGTAAGACCGCCTACTTTTCTCACCAACACCGAACGACGAATTAGTAAAAAAAACTACGCACTACAGAAACATAATTGAGCCAAATGAAAATATTATTTATTTTCGTTCTAAAATGACCTAAAAATCCACACGCACGCACACACCTTCCACGACTCTAATTTGTTTTTAAGTTGTTAAAAATATCTAACAGCAAATAGACGAATCTTATTTTAAATTCCGCTTATACGATTTGTGTGAATTTGGATTTAAGCCATCCAATTGAGGTCATTGTGGTTCAAAAACCATTCTTTTGGCAACGTAATGTATCAAAACAAAACTGATTTGTCCAATACTTAAGTGCGTTGAGTAATCCCAAAACTTTAAACGTAGTACAAAAAAAATAGAGAGTGATATTGAAAAGACACTGTAATATTTGCAGCTCTTTTTAAACAAGCGTTGGATATGCAGTTAATATTGAATTAATCAATTGACGTTGAATACAACTTTGTTGATACCAACATTAGAAAATAGGAAAATTACATCTACAGTACAATATGGATATAAATTCTCGGCAAGCATAGTCAATTTATTTTAAACACATACCAAAGGTTCTTCTAAGTTCCAAACTCCACTCACAACTTCATTTTCTAATGAAAATTGATTGGTAGTATACTCTCAAATGATGTTGAAAGATGTATATCTTATAAATATGTAAAAATCACAAACTGGCCACAGGTCTTCGGATCCAGATTTAAATATCAAGTTAATATTTGCAGATTTTAACTTAAAACCAGTAGGACTGTATCGGTCGGACTATAGTTTGAATTTAATTTGAATGCTTCTGTGTCTATTTTGAATAATACGTAAATATAATAATAATAATAATAATAATAAACACCACAGAAATTAGACAACCCCCAATTCCAGAAGCCAGGGCTTGTGCGAAAGGGGTTACACATTGAAAAAACGCGGACATACAACCATTTCCTCCGACAGTCCCAGTGCCGGAGCCAGGATTCGAACCCGGTGGTGCGATGTCCGTGTAATTAATCGCGATTGCTACCTCGCGCCTTAACCCACTCGGCTATTGACCAGACATGTATACAAAATATAAAGAAAGGTAGGAAGAGTTGTAGCTATTTATATAAAAATTGAACTACAATGCAAAATTATTGAATTGGAGGAAGTTTGAAGGTAGCTGTAATACTTTAAAGCAATTATGGATATGAATTTAAGAATAAGGGGAAAGTCTATGGTCTAGCTTTAGAATTGTACACAGCACCACAAATGCTCTTCCGAAATTATCTGACTGATACAATTAAAAGCTATGATGCAGGTAAAACTACCGCTTTTGTATTGCCCGACTACTCTAAATTTGACATGATTAATCATAATTTACTGCTATCAAAATTGAAATATTATAGCTTTTCAGAAAGTTGTAGACAAGAATGCTTTTGCATTTGATGCAAATGTGCTTGAATCGGGCGTACCGCAGGGGTCTATTTTGAGGGCGTTATTGTTTATTGTATACTGTTTCTAGTGTTCTAAAAACACGCAAATCGCATTTCGATGCTGACGATACACATATTTATAGCGTCTTTGTTTCAACACATACCATTGAAAATATAAACTAAGATATCAAGGATCTTGTAAGTTATTCGGATCGACATTGTTTATAAATTTGATGCAACAAAATCTGTTGTTATATTGTTTGAAGAAGAAAACAGTAAGTAGTTTATTGCATAACACCAATAATCTCGTGACGATCAGAAACTAACTCTCGTGGATAGTGTAAAAATTTGTGAGAAGATCTTACTGTGCATTAATGTTGTCATGTTTAAATGAAAAATTAAAGAACAATTTTAAGCGAATCCCTAGTTTTATCATATTTTAACTATACGCGATATTGTATACGATACGACCAAATAAATGCATATAGGATTCAAGAGATCCAAAATACATGTATAAGGTTCATATTTAACTGGAGAATGACCATGCATCCCAGAAGTTAAAAACTCTTGGATGGTTAAATATGGCCTCAAGACGCGAGTTATTACATCTAGCCACTCTTACTGACGAAATAATAAAAACAGCCAATCCCTAATATTTAAAAGAATTTTTGATCCCTAGATACTCCATCACCAGCGTTAGGCGCACTAAAAATTTGACAATTCCTAACAACTTTAAAAAAAATCCTATACGTATCCTGCGTCAACATTTTATATAAATCTATCCCTGTCAGCATAAAGCAAGATTCAGTAAATTCCCTCAAATTTTACAAAAGATTTCTTCAATAGCGCTGAAGAGAGGTCGACAGTAAAAATAAATAAATAATTGTAAATTGTGAATTTTTGTGGTTGAGCATTTGAACAGCCTTTAGACTGTACCCCGTCAGATTTTCAAGAAAGACACTTTATTATTGTTTAAAAAATCGTGACTTGATTTGATTTTAAATACTGGGTTTTATCATCCTACTTACGTGTTCCCGAACCTTGACGAATGCTCCGTGTAACTTTCGGGGAAATTTTAAAAATATCAGACCCAAGAAAAATGCAAGAGGTCTGTAATAACAACATAAAATGCGCTGCTTCTGCCACAAGAATGCTCGTAATTACTTCTAAAAATACATAAATTCTCCCTTATTTCCTAAAACCCAAGGGATATCTAAATTACAGCAATTAATATTCCGGTGATGATGTGTTTTGAGAATTCCAGCAAATATCTCCAAATGAAATAGTAGTGTCTAGCTTTAAAGCCGCATGTCTGCCCTAATGCACCCTTTCAAATCGTGCTTTCAAAACCCCTATCTAAATGTCTCGTGCACGTCTGTCAACCTGGGCTTGATACGGGGCACGCGTCCAAGATCTACTAAATATATCATTTAAACGTGCTACCTTTCTGCTTTCAGGTTCTTTTTTACTGCGAACATCTATACGAATATTATCCTTTTAAAAACCGTTTCGTGTAAATCTGTTAATCCTTGGAAATATTATTTTTGGCATTTATTGCCTCATGGATTGGTTATGGAGATCAAATCAATTTACAGGGTGTCTAACGACCGGGATAACCGGGAATTGTACGGGATTTTAATAGTGCCCTTGAAAATGCGGGAAATTTGGGCTCTACCCTGAAAAAAATACGAAATTGTGGAGATATAAATTTGCATTAATAATCTCCTCCTTAAAAACCACACCAAAAAGAGTACTTACATCCGATTTTGTAAGTGAAACCGTTAAAGAAATTGTTATGAAATTTTAAAACGTTAGGCATCAGCCTTATGTGTTCAAGTGATTTGGAATTCTAATTGGTCTTATTGTCCCTAATTACGGAATCAAATGGTTTATATAGTCTGTGAATTTTGCAGGGTGCACTGTAATGCCATAAACTTCACAGTAGCGTCTCATTAAATTCTATGACTTTATAAGTGCACAGTGAGAGTTTTTTGTTTAGTATTTGTCTGATGTATTAATACATACATACACTTCCGGTCTACACGGAAATGGCGTTATTCTTTCCAAATAATAAATTTAAAATCGAAAAATTTAATTTTTCAAAAAGCCTATTATTAAATTGTTAGGAAGAAAATAGGCAATAACATTTTTGTTATTGTTTAGCTTTTTGTATTCCTGTGTTATTGAAATAAAAACGTGTAAAATAAATAAAAATTTAAAACTTTCTCACAAAATATTAATTTTAGGCACATACAACCTATACCTTTACTAAGAAATATTTTCAATTTATAACATTAGAAGGTACGCTCGAATTAGTATTTCACTTGGAACTTTGGATAAGTTGTTGGTTTTTGATGAAACTTTCTGTATTGAGTTTGTGCTATTCTTAACAATAATAGAATTTTTGTTTTTTTTTTGCTAAAAACTAATGACTTTTTACTCTTGTTCAATTTTTGAAAAAAAGTGTAGTTTCGGAGATACATTGATCTGAAATATTAAAAAAGAAGGAGAGGGTTAACCATAATATTATATAAAAAATCGGCAGCTACTGGAAGCGACTGGAACCTCCCCACTCGGTGCATCTTTGAAACCGAGAAGAGCATTAAATTGTGTGACAAAACGGCACTAAACGTAATCCGATCTCATCCAAAACCTTTTCAGATCTTCTGGGGCACTAAAAAAACCCTCAACTTGATGAATTTACAATCATCTATGCGAGTTATTACCTACATTATCGCTCGTTGAATAATATACTATTAGGATATTAACAACTTTAACATCACTTGAACGACTAAGAAAGTCTAGTTATCCTAAATACTACAGATTTGTAAAGCAACAAACTGAAAATTTGGTAAAGTGATAACCTATAATAAATTCACCAGCGAAGGTACAGAAAGCATATGATATTGATATTGTTACATCTACCTTTCAAGTTTGTGACAATCCACTAAAAGTTAGAAATATGCCGAAATACATGACATGATACCAACGTTATCGGATGACAAACGATGACAATGACAATCGTCAAAATTTGCTCATTGCAATCCGATCGCTCGCGGCTGTCCTTGTTAAATGAAACATTAGCATTTCAGTAATTTTACTAGATTTTAGAGGAATATTTATAGTTTAATTCTTCGATTTCTCTGTATATATATTTAAAAACGGCACTAAACGTAATCCGCTCTACTTCTAGAGCAGTGAAGAAACCCTCACACGTGAATTGACACGTGATGTGACGAGTTTCACGACGTAACAGCTACGCGCATCGATCATGTCATGCGAAATGCGATCTATGCCATATTTGCTTTGTTTTTAATTTTTTCACGGAAACCGAATCGGAAGTGTGATATATCGTTGAAATCAAAATTTTAACTGCTTTTCAATGGTTCCATTGCAAATTGAAAGTAATTATAAAATAAACAACTTGTTGCGTCAAAATGGCACTAAACGTAATCCGATCTTAACCAAAACCTTTTCAGATCTTCTGGGGCACTAAAGAAACGCACACGCAAAGTTTCATTCAAATCAGTTCAGTTTCGGCGCTATCGTGCTAACACACATACACACACACATACATTTTTCAAAAACCACTTTTTTGGGTTCCTAGGACCTCAAAACGTAAAGATTTGATGTTATCTCATTTTTCGTTTTTGAACCAATTTTAGTAACCTCACAATTATATTGTGGAGAGGTTAAAAATCCGAAAAAAATTCATGTATAGTTGAAGCAAACAGTTCCCGTACAACACTTAATTCTAAACAATTTTCGTATCTAATAATTTTTTTTTTAAATGCATATTTTCCGAGATATGAGCATTTGTGCGTGAAATAATTGTAATGTTTTTCCATCAAGAACTGCTCGTATCTCGAAAAATATGCATTTTAAAACAAATTTATTGAGATGGAAATTGTTTACAATCAAATGTTCTACTATTATCTATTTTTTCAGATTTTTAAGAAAAAATTTTTTCAGTGATTTTCTTTTTCGGTTTTTGCTATTTTTATGTGCTGTTCCGGAAAACCTCATAGGTATGCTTCTTCTGGAAAAATCAGTAGAGAAAAAAGTTTTGTAATGCTTGACCCGTGAAGGACTGTATATTTGTGGTATTTTATATATCCGGCTCGAGGGACCATGTATATTTTTGGTATTTTATATATACGGTTCGAAGATTGTGGTGATTGTTGGTTAAATCACTCTGGTTGTGCTGTTGCACCACATCTGAAGTTTGTTGTTTCTTTGGTAGTAATTGAAATAAACACGATAGTTTATTCCAAAACGGTGTTTAATATTTACACGTATATTTACAATATTTACAGATGTTGGTAATTTACAAGTTTAAGTGTGTATCTAGATGGTGTTTCTCGTTCGGAATCTAAAAGTGGACTCTCTGAATGTAAAGTGAAATAATAATTCGTTTTTAATACCCCTACCTAGACATAGGGTAGCAATAGGTACCTTGGTTTTCCCTAATTGCAATAGGATAATAGCTATATTACAAATTTCTCCTAAATTGTTATAAATCTAAATAGAGGGCTGTAAATAATATAAATACTGGTGAATAATAAATAGAAATGAAAGTAACATGAACAAATATTGTTAGATGAGGCTACGCAGACCCCAATAAAAAGTTATTTAAAAAGTTTAAGATTCACAAATATCTGCAGATATTATTAATTAGTACTCAGATCAGTACTTCACTAATTGCATTATTGTTGACAACAAACTGACAGTCAGAGGAATAGGTCTCAGATACCGTTTTGATGGCGGTCTCTTTAACATAGGGCGCTTTAGAGCTTTCACGAAGACACGCACACGATTCATTTGTGATCTCCAGTATGCGGATGACTGTGCACATTTAGCCTCTACGCCGGAAGAGCTTCAAGAACTTTTAGATGTGTATGCCCAGAGCTATGATTCCTTGGGACTTAAAATCAAAATTGGAAAGACTAAGATTATGTCAACTCCTCATCAAGTGAACCAAATAGACATTACACTTAACGGAAATTCTCTTGAAGTGGTGGATCAGTTCAATTACTTAGGCAACGTTGTTAATGACAAAGCAAACATGAACAGCGAGATTCGCAATAGAATTAACGCTGCATCTAGAGCACTCTGGGGACTTAGAGAGAGAGTATTTGACAACCACGACCTTGCTCTGTCAACGAAAATAGCTGTCTACAGAGTAGTTGTCATTCCAACACTGCTATATGGATGTGAAAGCTGGATCATTTACCGTCGTCATGTGAAAGAATTAGAAAGTTTTCAGCAAAGACACCTCAGAAGTATGATGAAAATCCGTTGGTTCCATCACATATCAAACGTGGAAGTACTCAGGAGAGCAAACAGCCTTCCAATTGAGGTGCTTATTTCAAGAGCACGCCTAAGATGGGCAGGTCACGTTCATCGTATGCATGATAACCGCCTTCCTAAATGTACACTTTATGGTGAATTGCTAAGCGGTAGAAGAAGGCGTGGCGGTCAACGAAAGAGGTTCAAAGACGCTCTCCATGAGAATCTAAAATCCTGCGGTATTGCAGACGAGCAATGGGAACAACTTGCAGCGGACAGAACCGAATGGCGAGGGGTTGTGGCCAGCTATCAAGCAAATGTTGCTGCAAGAAGGCCGAATCCAAGACCTAACCAGGTCTACGTTTGTCCTGACTGCGGTCGACATGTGCTCTCCCGAATTGGCCTCTATAGCCATAGTCGTGTGCACCGTAGATGAATGAGAATTACAATAGACTACACCTTTTACTTGTTTTTATTGCACACAATTTATCGACTGTAACATTTTTATACTCGGACTCGAGTAACGGCTAATAATAATAATAATTGCATAAAAATTATAGATTTTTTATATTATACATATGCATCGCGAACAAGGACTTTTCAATATATTTTAATATTGTGATGAAAAAAATAGACGGGAATTTTCTAGAAACTACCGGGAATATGCGGGAAATATACGGGAATTTCTAGAAGATTTGCTAGATACCCTGATTTAAGAAACAAGTCAATATGTAAATTTACAAAATGTTGCAAAATTCGCGAGTTTGCCTGAAGAATTTTTCTGGTGTTATTTCCCTGCACTTTCGTTCAATTCTTTCTCTTAATTCGTCAACAGAGAGAGGGCTATTTCGTCCTATTCATCTGTTTGGAAAGTGTTCATTAAGCCATCTGCGTACATGTGATGTAAAGTGTAAACGAATTTAATTGAAACCGTATAAAAACTAAAAGCCGGCAAAAACAGTCGGCATCTCTTTATTGTACATGGGCGGAGGTAAATAGAAATGCTTGTCATAAGAAAATAATAAGATTTTCGGGCGTTATTATATTACCCTCTGTTTCAAATGGTCTCCAGAAAGCCATGGTAAATTAGTAAATAATTAAAATATTTTACCTTTAACAATAACTAACTAAACTCCTACGCTTGATATTATAACAGGTATTTACGCACTGCACTGGCACATTAACAGCACAGCAGAAGTGCACCTTTGACTATTGAGAAGCGATTTACGAGTTTTTTTTATGCTAGTAGGCCTGTCCGTTGTGCAGTCGTAGATGGTTCATTCAGGCTGACTACATTGCCAGTCTCGGACTCGCCTACACAGTTTCAACTACCGTTCGAATCTCGATACCATTGCTAAATATATAGGACAAAATATCAAGTTCAGTGCGCACGGCCCTGTGCTTTAACACTGACCAGTTCCAATTATCTTCGTATAAAGTATACGTTCCAAAATGCAACTGATTTTCTAAATAGAAGTAATGAAATTTTTAAATATTAAAGAGGCGCATGAGTAACCCTGTGTAAATTAACTTATAATATTGCTTAATTAATTATGCACATTGCAATTATAATTACAATATGCATATTTTTTCATTAAAATAATGGTATTTAACAATTATTAAACAATCATGGTTGGCCATAAAAACGAATTGCTCAAATAAAAATACATTCGCCAATGACATTCAGGTGTTATTTGCGTAATATTTATTCCCATGCTAAACACGTATGTGTGCTGTTAATTTAATAAAATTATTATTGAATTCCATATGTTTATCATTAAATTACACTTAAAAACAAGACGTGTTAAAGCTCGACGTGCACATTTCAATTTTACGTGAGCTGAAGGAATGCCTCAATTTTGTTCTAGTAGTGTCCAGGTGTTGTCTGTTGGGTCAAAAGGCAGCAGCCGCAGGAGAGTGTTGACTGGGAAGTTTATTTACAGTCTGTCACACGCGGTCACTTGCCGCAAGCGATGTAGAAACATCGCAGACTTACTTGGTTAACTGAATGGTGTCCTTCAGTCAATGCATCTAAGCTGAGACCAGCCGTCCACTTCAATTATCCCAACACACATGAAAATAATTTTATCTCATTTATATTTCCAGAATAGAACATATCAAAAGTGGCAATTGAAATAATAATAATAATCCTTTATGTGGCACTTTGCTATACACAATACATTTTACAAAATAATACCAAAAAAGAAAAAATAATAATATTAATTTACATATTCTAATCTACACATAAAATAGCTAACACAGTTTCACATTAATCTATTATATATACCTATTTTTAATTGTTCTTATTAAGAAGTTATGTTACGAGCCTCCTTAGCTTCTTTACTGAGCTTATTTTATGTGTTTAGTCCTTTGATGAAGATTGATCTTTGGGCAGAGGTTGTATTTACACGTTGTAGCACAAAATTATTTCTACCCCTTGTGTTATAACCATGCAAATCAGCAAATATTTGCACATTACCTTGCAAATAAGAAGGCACTACATGCATTCTTATTTTATGTATGAAAATCGGTACATTGAATTCAACATAATTTCGTACATTCATCCAGCCTAAAACTTTCAGCATATCCACTCACTCTAGTATAGATACTGTATCTTAATCTAACCCTCATCGCCCTATTTTGCAACTTTTACAAACGGTCTAAGTCATCATCGATTGAAAGATACAGAACAGTGCTACAGTTACTAAAATGAGGTAATATAAATAGTATTATATACCAATTTTCTATTTATAATAGACAGATACTAGCAGACTCTTTTTAATACACCATTTTTTAAAGCTATTTTCTTACACACATAATTAATATGACCATTAAATTTAAGATTGTCATCTATGATTACACCTAAGTATTTAATTTCATTAATAACCTGAATTGATTCAAATCATAAATTCTAATGCCTCCTCTTCTATTTCATATTTAAATATTTCTTTTTTGCTACAATCATACCTTTTCTTTTAGATACATTTAGCTTCAATTTATTTACTTCTAACCAGTTACTCGCTTCTTTCAAGACTTAATTCATTCGACTCACCAATAACGCACTACTTTCCTCTGTTATATAAATAACTGCATCATCTGCAAATAAGTGATAACCACAGTTATTAAACAGAGTTGCAATGTCGTTAATATATGAAATAAATAAAAGCGGACCTAAAATACTTCCTTGAGGTATTCCAACATTTATACTCTTTGTACTAAATCTAAATACATACTCATCATGCTTTACGTTTTACATTCTACCACTCAAATAGTTACTTAGCCACATATGTACCACTCCCTCAAGCCCATATCCTTTCAATGTATCTAACAATTTATCTCTCTCTCTACAGTTTCAAAAGCTCTGTTAAGATCCAAGAAAATTATACTAGTTACTTTGCCTATATCACTTGCCTTTTTCCATTCGTTAATAACATACTGTAAAGTGCTTTCACAACTATATCCTTCTCCCAAATCCGATTGGAACTTGCATAGTAATTTGTTTTCCTCCACAAACTCTAAGATTTGTACATATACAACTTTTTCCAAAATTTTTTCAAATGCTGGAAGCATATTTATTGCACGAAATTCTTCAGCTTTAACGGTTCTAGCAACTTTTCTCAATACAACAATGGTTGAGACGTTCAATGCATCAGGAAGAGAGAAGAGGATCAGCCAATATATGGAAAGAATCTTTGTAAATATACATGGCAATGTCATCTGGACTACTTTTGCTTGCTAATGAAAGGATTATATTTTTAAGCTCGTCTTCTTGCAATAATTTAAAACTAGAAAATTTGCTATGATTTTATGCCTTAATTGGAATTGTCTATTATTATATTAATATTGTATTTCCATTAAAAAAAGTAAACACAAGATCACAGTGTCATAATGAAAAACCATGGCTAAGTAAAGGAATCCAAATTTCGGCGAAAAACTTTTAAAAAATGTATTCGAAGCAGCCAACCACAAATGATAATAATGACATTTTGATCTATAAAAAATATAAAACAATATATAAGAAGGTTATACGTGCAGCTAAAAAATTATATCATGATAAATTATATTTCAACACCGATAATAAAACAAGAGCTGTTTGGAAAATTATAAACAATAATGTGAATAACTCTACCAAACAACAAATCAAAGGACTGCATACAGATAATAAAATAATAAAGAATAAAGAAGAGATAGTAAATGTTTTTAATAATTTTTTCATAAATGTTCCGAGGGTTTTAAATGATAAACTAGCTAACAAAAATTTAGGTCCTATTAATTTCAATGTAGACAAGGAGTATCCTACGATGTTTCTTGGTTATGTCAGCAAACAAACAGTACTTAGTGCGGTAAAGGGACTGAATAAGTCAAATTCGTCTGGAATAGATGGAATTAGTGCTAACCTTGAAAGTCTAGTATTGATTATATCTTATCTCCCTTAACATATCTAATAAATCTATCACTTAGACATGGCATTTTTCCCGATATTTTAAAAATTGCTAAAGTTGTTCCATTGCATAAAAAAGGAGAGACTGTTAATGTGGAAAATTACAGGCCGGTGTCGTTGTTATCCGCAATTTCTAAAATATTAGAAAGAATAATTTTTAACAGTATTACTACTTTCATAACAGAAAATACTATATTAAACGAAGCTCAGCATGGGTTTAGAAAGGGCAAATCTACAAGTTCAGTGATTAATGATTTTCTAAATGCGTTGTATGAAAGTTTGCATAGCAATAAAAAATGTGTAGGTTTATTCTTGGATTTGAGTAAGGTTTTCGACCTGGTTGATCATGATTTGCTCTTAACAAAGTTAGAGGCTTATGGCTTAAGGGGAACAGTAAACAACTTAATAAAGACATATCTTGCAGATAGGACACAATTGGTAGAAATCGATGGAGTTAAATCAAAAGAAATTAAAATTTCTTATGGTGTGCCACAAGGGTCTGTTTTGGGTCCGTTATTGTTTCTCTTATTTATCAACGATCTTCCAAATATCGACAGTAACAACCAGTTAGTTATGTTCTCTGATGACAATAGTTATCTATCCACAAAATCATCAATTTCGGATACAATATAAGACACGCAGTTTATGTTGGACAGATTGATCACGTGGTTTAATCAAATTAAGTTATTTTTAAATGCAAGCAAAACAGTATTTATAAACTTTACGCGATAAACGATATCCGAAAGTTACCTTATTAAATATAATGGCAAGACTATAGAACAGGTTATGAGCACGAAATTTTTAGGTATATATTTAGATAACAGCTTAAGTTGGGAAACGCACATAGATGTTGTTTGTAAAAAATTGTCGTCTACTTGCTTCGCTTTGTACAGATTACGTCAAATCAGTTCAGAGAAAGTAATGTTATCATACTACTATGCACTAATTTATTCTAGAGTGAGATATGGGATTTTATTTTGGGGAGGCTCGATAAATAAATTATTATTATTATTATTTCTAGGTGTATACCATTGACTATTCACACTATTTATATAATTAATTAGATGGAATCTGCGGTAGGTTAGGTTATAGTTACAATACGCACTTGGTTTATTGTTTCATTAGTTTTGTTCAGTTTTGTCTGACATATGTTTCGGCCTTGCGACCATTATCAAAGAGTCTTAAAAACTGACTTTTAAGACTCTTTGATAATGATCGCAAGGCCAAAACATATGTCAGAGAAATCTGAACAAAACTAATGAAACAGTACCAACCAAGTGCGTATTGTAACTATTCTTTTGAATATTTATAATTATTCTGTTTACATAAAACTCATTAAACCTTTCCTATCCTCTAATAACTCATTACCAAACATTATCTCACTCACAACCTCCTTATGTTTACAAGATATTATCTTTTTTAGAGATTTCCACATCATTTTTGCGTTGCCTCTAGAAAGATCAATCTTATCCTCAAAGTACCTGCATTTCTCAGTTCTTATAACGTCTACTACTTGTTTCGTTTCAACTTATAGATCTTCCAGTCGTTTAGATTATTTATTGTTTTATATATTTTATAATTTTGGTCTCTTTGTTTTATGGATTCAAGAACTTTATCATTAAACCATCCTTTGTCTCTCTTATGAACCATAACTTCCTTCTTAGGCATGAATTTAGTCACATTTTTTTTCAAATTCGTCAAGAATAAATCATATTTTTGATTAATATCGCTAACTCTATAGTCAAAATTGCCTACAACTTTATTTATGGCTATTTTGCTTTGACTGTTACTACTCTGATCATCTAATGAGTAATTATTATAAATAATACGAACTGGAAAAATTAATGAAAATATGGCATATTTTCTTAGTTGTTGCATTAATCGTTAATAAAATTCTTCTCCAAGAATTGTAACGTCACTATATATTTTGATATCGACATATATTATCATTACCATTATTGTAATTAAAGATAAGTAATCTGTCGGAATGTTATAGCCGATTTTATTGGTTGGTTGCAGGGTGGAGCTGGTTTAAATGAACTGATTTTTTTTAATCGCTATTTAAATCGAGGCCGATGATAAATTTGAGAAGATTCCACCTTTTCCCTGTAAAGTATCCAGAGCAGTCGATATTGGTTTCAAAATCTTTATGTATTCTTCTGCACTGCGTTTTAGGCCAATGTTTGAAACTGTTTGGAAGATTGTATTATCAATTTTCTCTTGGTTTTCATCACAGATTTTGCAGTAGATGTCGGTGATTAAACACAAAATTTAGTTTAATTCTTATGTTTGGATAACAGACAGAAACTAATGATAGTTTTTAGATGGCATGAGAAAAATTACTATCATACAGACATCGTCGTGAAAAACCATGTACAAGTGATTGCACCCCTCGACTCCATCTCTCACGGCTGCAGTTTACCCCCTCGTATTGCAAAGAAGACCTTTCTTTATTTTATTCCCTGCTTGTCCTATTGTTATAAATTAAATGATAGTCTTTATAGAATGTGCTTGTTATTTAGACGATATTTGTAGATGTGGAAGTCATTTGAGGTCGGATAACATAATATTTATTTAATCTATTTACTTGCATTATAGATAGATGATAAGATGTTTATAGTTGACCACATTATATACACAGGTACATTTGTATCAAGTCATGAGAACAACACCACAGAACTGAACGTACTGTATGCAGAAGAATGAGCTCTTTCAAATAACATCTTTAAAAATGGGCAAAAGTAAATATTCTATTGGCATTAATCAATAATAATGAGAAAAAAAGTAAAGTGACATTAAACTAGACACTTGAAAGCAATCATCAAACTTTAATACCAATAAATGACATTCTAAGGGTGTATAACTTTAGACAGCCTAAACTGAATTCAAAAAAGGCCATACCATTGTATATTCTATTATACAAAAGGAGAAAAGGCTAAGTAGCACGGAGTTAAACAAATTTTTATTTCTTCCATATTTTTCAACCTGATTAATTGACGTGGGGTGGATGTAACACATGTGAAGTTGGCAATAAGACATTATGGTACGACGGCGAGTGACGGGAATGCGTATGCAAGGGCTGCCAACACAAACAAACCGGAAGTGTCCGCTAATTATAAATGTGTTCTCATCAATCAAAGCCACATCTGACATTCAACTCTTGAGTATCATATGATTCCCAGGCAGATGAACACAAAATATTAATTATATCTCCATCCTCCACTAATATAAATAGAAAATGCATTATTCTGAAATCACGTGCCTCCTTAGGGGAGACAGCATCTCGGATCTCGGCTAATTAGGGAATTGTATTCCAATTTAAGGGCTGCTACGTTCCTTAATCAGAAATGTACAGTAAAGAAAGCATAGTCAGAGGCAAAATACAATTTGTTTGTATAAGTTCTATATCTACAGGGTGTTGCATCATGAGAGGGACATAGCTTAATAGGAGGTAGAGAACATCAGTGATAACCGGAACCTCCCATAGAAATGTCTCATTGGGCCTTCATTACGAGGTTGCTGGGTGTTAAATAATTTTTGGCCAAACCTGGTTTTTGTCATAACTTTGACAGGGAATGAAATAAAGGATTCATATTTGGTACGGCTAATGTACTAACGAGCCCCAAGAGGTACATGTATAAAAAAAAATATATCCAGGTCCGGACTCACTATAATTTATGTTTCTTCTTTGCATCAATAAAACATCACCCTGTATATATTTTTTTGAAATTTCGATACGATATTCGAAAAGAGCAAGAAAAACAAAATGGCCTATTTCGTTTTTTTGTTACACCTTCGTGGTTATTTAAATACGTTGTTTAATGTGCAAGAAAATGGATTACAGAACCCTATTAAATGAGAGGCACGTGAAATAAATAGTTTTATAACTAAAATTTGCAAAAATTCTATTGAGCCTAGGTGGTCTGGGTGAATCCTAATTCCGGCACGTTTTAAAGGTCCATTTTGGTAAAAAACTGTGGTCCTAATAAGTAATCGGGTATGAAATAACAAAATTTTTAATCAATCACAGTAGGCTTGTTCAAAGTGACAGATAATAAAAAGAAATCTCCTAAACAGTTGAATAATTGTTTGTTAGTAATTTAATGTGTCAATAATCCGCATTTAGTTAGTGAAAACTTGTGAAAATATTTTAACTATGCCAGTAAAATTTACAAACGTGGAATATGCTGACATAATATTCATCTATGGTTTCTGTAATGGAAATGGTAGGTCGGCGGAAAGAGAATATCGGCTGCGTTTTCCTGGTCGTCGATGCCCTAATCATAAAACCTTTAGTACGGTGTTCCAGTATGCAAGACAACACGGAAAGTTTCCTACTTCTGCAGTTGTGGAGCGTGTTTTACAACAAGGTGTGCAGGAACAAAACAATATTATAAACGTAGTTCAAGAAAACCCAAATATGAGCACTAGACGAATCAGTTTGGCAACTGGTATTCCTCATTGGCGAGTATGGAGAACCCTAAAAAGAGAACGTTACCATCCATATCATATCCAGCAGGTACAGCGTCTTCAACAAGGCGACGATATCCCCCGCCTGGCATTTTGTCATTGGTTGTCTAACCATCGCCCAGTCATTTACAGAACCTTATTTACGGATGAGGCACAATTTACAAGGGATGGAGTAAACAATTCACGAAATAATCATAAATGGGCACAGGAAAACCCACATGCGGTACGCCAACGCCGTTCGCAACACAGGTTTTCTGTAAATGTTTGGGTCGGACTTGTGAATAGACATTTGATAGGGCCACATTTTTTTGAAGAAAGATTGAATGGTGAAATTTACTTTGATTTTCTTCAAAACATTTTACCGAATATGTTAGAAAATATCGGTATAAGAGGCATGTTGTTTCAGCATGATGGGGCCCCACCACATTTTAACCTTCGAGTAAGAGAACACTTAAACAATGTGTATCCTAATAGATGGATTGGACGCGGGGGTCCACATGAATGGCCACCAAGATCTCCTGATTGAAACCCTTGTGATTACTTTTTATGGGGCCACTTAGAAAACGAGGTTTATAGCATTGAAATTGAAAGTAGACAACATTTAATCCAGCGCATCGTTACAACCTGCGACGAAATACGGAATAATCCAGAAATGATACGTCGAGCAATTGGTGACCTTTCTAAACGCGCAAGAAAATGCACAGAATGTGGGGGAGGACATTTTGAAAATTTACTTTAGTGTCAATTACGTTTTATTTTTAAACACATTTAGTTATTGTTTTGTTATTTATTGTTAATTGAATGGAAAATATTTTATTTATTTAGATTTTAGTTTGTTCTCTTTTCCAATTTTTATTAAGTATAAAATGTTGATGACTTTCTTGATCAAAGTAACTGGTTGCTTAGGCCTAAATGGTTTAAATTATCTGTCACTTTTATTCTTTGAACAAGCCTACTGTGATTGATTAAAAATTTTGTTATTTCATACCCGATTACTTATTAGGACCACAGTTTTTTACCAAAACGGACCTTTAAAACGTGCCGGAATTAGGATTCACCCAGACCACCTAGGCTCAATAGAATTTTTGCAAATTTTAGTTATAAAACTATTTATTTCACGTGCCTCTCATTTAATAGGGTTCTGTAATCCATTTTTTGCACATTTAACAACGTATTTAAATAACCACGAAGGTGTAACAAAAAAATGAAATAGGCCATTTTGTTTGTTTTTTCTTGCTCTTTTCGAATATGGTATCGAAATTTCAAAAAAATATATACAGGGTGATGTTTTATTGATGCAAAGAAGAAACATAAATTATAGTGAGTCCGGACCTGGATATATTTTTTTTTATACATGTACCTCTTGGGGCTCGTTAGTACATTAGCCGTACCAAATATGAATCCGTTATTTCATTCCCTGTCAAAGTTATGACAAAAAACAGGTTTGGCCAAAAATTATTTAACACCCAGCAACCTCGTAATGAAGGCCCAATGAGACATTTCTATGGGAGGTTCCGGTTACCACTGATGTTCTCTACCTCCTATTAAGCTATGTCTCTCTCATGATGCAACACCCTGTATATCTAATGTCAATATTTATTTATTTATTTATTTATTACTGTAAAATATCCAACGGGCAAGTGCCCAATTGCAGGATAAGTATCCTAGTATACTACATACATTAAGCATTGTAAAATGACATATTAAAAAAAACACATGAAAATAAAAACGGGGATACTACATAAATAACACGTTACATAAAACATTTTTTGACATCATTAAGACTACAAAATAAGATATCCAAATTATATTCAATATTTGAGTAATTATTTAATATTTGATATAAAGGCGACTTTAAGAGAAGGTTAGTGCGCGCCTGGGGGAGCAAAAATAAGCTGTTATGTCTACTATTGATTCTAGGGACTCGATATATAACCTTTGCAATAATTGGCTCACATTTTATCCTATAATGAATTAATTTAAACAGGAAAATAACAGAATGCAGTGTGCGTCTAATGACAAGACTTTGCATGTCAAATCGCTCGAGGAACTGATTATGAGGTGTCCCTCTGGCGGGATAGTCACCATCTAGAAAAAAAACAGCTGATTTGAAGAATCTTCATTGAACTCTTTCAATTAATGTTACGTACGTTGTGTATATTGGACACCATATTACTGAAGCATACTCAAGCCTGGATCTTACGAAAGTAATAAATAGCAAGCGCAGAGTAGAAATGTTTTTAAAATCCTTAGAGTTGCGTAAAACAAAACCAAGACTTTTGTATGCACCAGCCAAACACACATCTATGTGATGGGAAAAACTGAGGTCAGAGTCAAAGAAGGCTCCTAAATCTTTAATATAGTCAGGCCTCTCGAGAATTTGACCGTCAAGTTCATAATCAAATAAAAGTGGTGCTTTTTTACGGAAAAAGGACATAACATTGCACTTGCTAGGATTTAGTGGTAATTTGTTCTTACGGCACCAATTATCAAGTGTATTATTTTGAAGGTTCTCACACTCAGAGACGGAAGAAATTCTACAATATAATTTGAGGTCATCGGCGTATAGCAAATAGTGAACATTGATATCTTTGGCAATATGGCTAATAAATATTATAAAGAAGAGGGGTCCCAAAATTGATCCTTGGGGAACACCTGAAGTCTGAGGGAAATGGTTAGACCGAAACCCTCGATATTGCACAAATTGAAAGCGTTCCGTAAGGTATGACTGGAAAAGACTTACTAGGCCTGTGCAAAGTCCAACTCTGATGAGACTGTTTAAAAGTAGAGCATGATCAAGTCTATCAAATGCTTTGGAGAAGTCACATGACGTCTACCTGACCTCCCTCATCAACAACTTCAGATATAAATTGAGTCACACACAAAAGATTGGATACTGTAGAACGACCCTGTATGAAACCGTGTTGCTCTGGCATAATTATATTGGAAACATGGGGCGATATAAAGCTGTGCAAGATAATCTCAAATACCTTACAGAAATTGCATAAAATGGCTATGGGTCTGTAATTGGTGAAGTTGTTCTTAGCATCTTTTTTGTGAACAGGCGTAATTCTAGATAGTTTCCAGACGTTAGGAAAAACCCCAGAGGTTAATATCAAATTATATAAGATGAGCAATGGTTTACAAAATATTACCGCACAGTCTCTAACCAGGAATGCTGGCACTAAGTACGGGCCCATGGCCCATGCACATATTATTTTTAATCTTTTTTATTGCCGCTGAAATGTCGGATTCAGTTATTCTCACTATATTTAGGGCATTGTAGTTGATGAAGATGTAAAGTCCTCTAAGGCAACAAAAGCCTCTGAGAAAGAATGGGCAAAAGTATTTACTATCAACTGAGGGTCATCGACATCTTGACCATTATGATTCATAGTTGAAGGAATAGCTGTAGTATTTTTTTTAGAATTGATAAAAGTCCAAAAGTTATTAGGGTTATTTTTTACTGAACCCTCGGCATTGCTCACAAACCCGCTATATGCCACCGCAATATTAGTTTTAACTAAAGCTCTAAGACGTTTAAATTCGTTATAATCATCGCTACTCTTGGAGGAATTATATTTTCTTCTAGCTTTTTCTTTTGCTTTCCACTGATCAATGAGCGGTTTCGAAAACCATTTTGGAAATTTCCTACTATATTTCATTTTACGCTTTACTGGTATATGTTTTTTAAATATGTTTCTTAGCATATTATAGAATACATCTACTGCACTGTTTGCATCTGTGAAGGAGGATAAACAGGACCAGTCTGTTGACGATAACTCTTGGTATAAAGTTAGAAAATTAGTTTTTTTTAAATTAAAATCTGGTAGGTCACTCTCCGAGTTATCCAGAGGAAATTCCTCATTTTCTCTACTGAGTAGACCATCTATTTCGACAAACAAAGCTGGATGATTATTAATTATCCTCGTGCAATAACACTTCGGGAGAATGGCACACATTACAACGTTTATTACACAACACAAAATCTAATATTCTATTGTTAGAATTAGAAACAAAATTGTACTGGCCCATACTAAAATAATTAGCAAAGTTTTGCAGTGTGTTAACATTACGACTACGGACACCGTTATCCAGAGAAGCGGAATATCGATATATTGAAGAGACTATTTTGTTAAAGTTACGTCGCTATGACAAAATATTGTTACAAATCATTTAACATTACAACATCCAAATCGTAATTAGTGAAACGTGCCTCGTCACACAGCAGCGTAGGTGTGCGTAAAAACGATTACATTCAATTACATTGTATGAGATTTCACAGTTATCGGCAGTTGGCTCCAGAGCAGTGTTCAATTGTTTCAGAAAGGTGATCGAGCTTAACGGCCGCCATTGCTGCAGCCGCAAAAAAGAGAGGATATCGCGTCCAGCCGTGGAAGTACTATTTGCAAAATGCATAGTCCTCGGATCGTCACGTTTTATAAAAAGACGAATACAAAATAAATATGAGCGTCATTTTGTTTGTAAATCTAGGTTATGGCTGTATCAAAGTGATTCGAATCGAATCTCGAATTTCGTAAGAATTCGTGTTAATTAAAACGGAGTAATTGAGATACTGTAAATATTTGCTTTAGGCGGCGTTTTTTATTTCAATTATAAATGCGGCAGTTTGATATTTAAGTAATTGTAATAAAATTAGAGCGAACACATGTTCGAAACAGTTTTTATTACTGGCGGCATTTAATAGTAAACAAAAATTAAGCGATAAATAGATAATTAATTTCGAAGAATTATAATTAATTTATTACAAATATGAACACACCAAGGTGTGGTCTAACGGATTTTATTAACTTTTCCTCTACATTAACACTTTTGTTCTGTAAAATATTATTTCATGTAAGCATTCCTTTCGGATCGGTTAGTTTAAATTACTAGAAAATATTCTGTTCTTTGTAGCCACGTAATTGACAGATAAACAAAAGGAATTTTTACTTTAATATTGATTAGTATTAGTCCCATGTCAAATAAATCCACGAGGATCAGGATCCGCATATATTTGAACATTATTTGAAAACATTCTACCAAATATTGGATACTTGCTTTAATCTTTAATTACTTTCCAATTATACTCTTATTAGAATTAGACAAGCAAAAACCAACCTTAGATCAAATCCAATATAAACAATATACAAACTATCCAAACTTAAAAAACGATTTAAGAAAAGAAAGTTGGCAGGAAATTTATAATAATAATAACGTTGATGTAGCTACAGAGTTATTTATAAATAAAATAAAATATTATATCTCTCGAAATACAAAAACTGTTAAATTAAAAAGAAAAGAAAAACCGAAAAAGGATTGGGCAACTCCGGGCTTGATCAAATCAATCAATACAAAAAACAAAATGCATAAAAATGCGCTGAAGAACCCAAACGATACGAACCTAATGGCAGAATATAAAAGATATAAAAACAAACTCACACAACTAATAAGAATTGCACGAATAAAATACAATAAAATGGAAATAGACAAGAATATCAACTCTAGTAAAAATTTATGGAATGCTGTTAATAAATTATGCAATAAAAATAATAAATCTGAAAAAGCAATAAATAAAATAAAAACTGAAAACGGCAATATAACAATAAATACAAAAGAAATTGCAAACACATTTGTAAATTATTATACAGAACTAGGCAAAAAGTATGCGAAAGAAATAAAATTACCCAAAAATTTTAAAGAAAACTATAACATAATAAATAATTCAATGTATTTATTTCACACAGATCTGACGGAAGTAAAAAGCGTAATAAATAGTTTAAAACCAAAAAAATCCCCTGGATTAGATAATATACGGGCAGAAACGCTAAAAGAAATTGAAGATGAAATTGGAGATCCATTAGTATATTTAATAAACAGAAGTTTTACTGTAGGTCAGTTCCCGAATATCTTAAAAATAGGTGTAATAAAACCTCTCCATAAAGGTGGAAATATAACTGAGCCAATTAATTATAGACCAATATCCGTGATTTCTAACATTGCCAAAATTTTTGAAAAAATCTTGAAGAATAGAATAACGACATTTTTTAATAAATTTAACATTATATCTGAGAGACAGTTTGGTTTCCAGAAAAACAAATCCACCGAAGATGCTATAGCATACCTAACACGGTATGTTTATGAGGCTTTAGATGAAAAATCACCATGCTTGTGTATATTTGTGGACCTTGCGAAAGCATTTGACACGGTATCGCATAGCAACCTCTTAAAAAAATTAGAATATTGTGGCTTGAGAGGAAATATATATAATTTAATAAAAAATTATTTGTCCGAAAGAATACAATATGTAAAAATAAATGAAACTATTAGTGAACCAAGAACTGTCAGCTACGGAGTTCCACAAGGAACAGTTTTAGGACTACTTCTGTTCGCTGTATACATAAACAACTTACTTTCGATGCGAGATATCACGGCTAAAATATTAAGTTTTGCTGACGATACAGCAATACTTCTTAAAGCCAATTCATGGAAAAATCTAAAAAAAATCGCAGAAAAAGAATTTAAAGACATTAAAAAATGGTTCGATTACAATTTACTCACTGTTAACTTTAAAAAAACTAGTTACTTACCATTTACCTCATATGCTAATAATCTACCTAACTTTCGTCCACTAAATATTGAAAATCTTTTAAATATTCCAGAAGCAGATTCAGTGAAATATTTAGGTATCATCATTGACAAACACTTTAAATGGGAGTTGCAGGTAAAACATGTTGCACAAAAAATTCGAGGCCTGCTATATCGATTTAAATACCTAAAACCTTATCTAGATATAAAACATCTTAAAATCCTCTATTATTCGTTAGTACAATCGCATCTAACATATGGTATTATCGGATGGGGAGGTATTTGCGACACTTACCTAAAAAATTTAAATAATCTACAAAAATGGATACTAAGAATAATTTATGGCAAAAGTCGTAATTACCCCTCAGATGATATATACAAAATAAGTGAAATATTCGATTTGAGGCAATTATTTTCTCTAAAAATTTTATTATACAGTTTTAAAAACAAAAAATTGTACAAACCTATTCAACACCAATATACAACAAGAAATAAAGAAAACAGTTATCAAAATTCGAAAGCAACAAAAACTATTGGACAAAAATGCTATTCTTATTTAGGATCAAGACTATACAACAGATTACCTAAACAAACAAAAAATACAAATAAATTGCACATATTTAAGAAAAGTGTTGAAAAATGGTTAAAAGAAAATCCTAAATCCCTAGTACACAACATTATTAACCAAAATGTAATATAAAAAAAGCAAGAAATTGATTATTGGATTAGATATTTACGTGTAATATTTGAATACAATATTATTATTCACCGATTTTGACAGAAAACCCTGAATAAGTAAAAATTTACCAAATAGTGACATTTATAAACCAAAAGTGACAAATGTATTTAACCCATCACGAACAAGTAGTGCTTAACTACTTATGTGATTATTGCACTGTTTATTTACAAAATAACGATATGGAATTAAACCATTCATTAATAACGATGTAATATGTAATTATTGTTATTTTATTGGAAATAAACATATATTATTATTATTATTTATTATTATAATCAGCACGGGTTTCTCACTGGTAGATCGACTGCTACAAATCTGGCTTCCATAACTCAATTTATTGCGGAGGCGTTAGATGGAGGGTCAAGTTGACGTCATATATACAGATTTCTCTAAAGCCTTTGACACACTCGATCATGGTATCTTGTTACAAAAATTGTTCAACTTCGGCCTTACCGAAACATTTATTAACTTTTTTTACTTATATCTATCTGACAGGAAACTTACTGTCCAATACCATGGATTTAAGTCTGATGAAATAATAACAACGTCTGGCGTTCCTCAAGGGTCCGTTCTTGGACCCGTGTTATTCATAATATTTATAAATGACATTAACTGTGAACTTCTAAATAGCACTCTGCTATACGCTGACGATTGCAAGCTGTATTCGGCCATCAACAATTTAAATGACTGCTTTAACTTGCAAAAAGATTTGCAACAAATTAGTACGTGGTGTGACAAAAATAAACTGCATCTAAATATTAATACATGTAAATACATGATTTTCACAAGAAAGCTTAATCCAACTGAGTTAACTTATTGTTTAAAAGATATTCAGCTATCTAGATGTAGTCAATTTAAAGATCTTGGGGTCATCTTCGACAGTAAGTTAACCTTTAATAATCACATAAATGCTATCGTGGCCTGTTCTTACAGAAACTTAGGTTTCATAATCAGAAATACCAAAGACTTTGTGGATAATAACACCTTGATATTGCTGTTTAATGCATTTGTCAGATCAAAATTAGAGTATGCCTCCATAATCTGGAGTCCAGAATATGCCGTGCATAAACTTAGCGTTGAAAAAACGCAAAGAATCTTCAGTAAATATCTTTGGTATAGAAATGACGGAATTTATCCAGCAAGAGGTACACCTCAATGTGATCTATTAAACAGATATCAAATACATGATTTGGAATCCCGCCGTAAGTATTCTTCGATTGTGTTTTTATATAAAATTTTGAATAGTGTGATTGATTGCCCTGAGTTAAAAAAATTAAGCAATCTGTATTGCATTCAAACTAAAAATATTTACGAGTTTTATGTACAAATATTTTATGTAATTATACTTAAGTTTTTCATATGTATTTATCGTACAAAATTCTGTAACAATGTTTTGTTCTTTCCTACCCTGTAATTGGATATCTTATCTGTTTGGGTAGTTGTATTCTAAATAAATAAATAAATAAATAAATACCTCAACGCAAGATTCTTTACCAACACTGGACAAATAATCCAGACTAGTACATTTGTCCTGATTTTGAAAGAAAGAATTAAATTTAATTTAAAAAAAAATCTGATTGGAAGTTTCGAAATTTACTAAAAATTGTAGAATTTGTTTTGTGCATCTCGAGAACTTCACCACGATAATAGAAAGAACTTCTTCTCTAGTGAACTTCTATAAAAATCACTGTCGGAGGGGGTAGCACAACTGCTGAACATAACAATTATCAGTAATAGAGGACTGCTCCTCTTCTTATGACAAAACAAATGTGTTATTGTTAAACAAGTTTTTTTTACTCAAAAAGTATTAGTTTTATTCACAATCCCAGCACCCAGCACATAAAAAACGCAACAAAAACTTTACTACCTCATTAAAATACCATCACTATTTGTGCTGTCTCGACAGCAATGGGGTATTTTCCCGTATTTTTTTTATTTGAAAATCTAAAAATAGAGAAAAATTAGAGACACTTGTTTTTATTTTTTATTTTTTTTCTTATTTAAGCTGAGAAAAATTTAGTTAAACTTTCGTGGCGTCACTAAGCGCAAATTCAAATAGGGCGCCAAACATAGTTAATTTTAGGATATTCCATTATTATATTATAACACCAATCTTGATCCGGGGAAACCAAATTCCAACCAAGAGATGCGTGAAGTACTTGGGGGTCAGACTGGACCAGCGACTAACGTTCAATACGCACATAAATGAGACAGTACGGACGGTCTACTCCATGTCCAGGAGTCTGTATCCGCTCATGGTCAGGGGTAGCAGACTTAACCGACAAAATAAAAAATTGTTGTACACGATGGTGGTCAGGCCGTCCATCATATACGCGGCGCCGGTGTGGTGCAGCATACCGACCACCACAATGAGAAAACTGAAAGTGCTCGAGCACAAGTTTATGCGCCTCATTTCTAATTCTGGAAGGTACACCTCCCTCAGAGTCCTATACGCACTTTGCCACGACATAACCCCAATAGCGGACTACATCCGGGACATCTCCCAAAAATTCTACTTTTTCAAACTGGGCGATAGTCCGCTAACAAGAAACATAACACAAATTAGACAGCATAATGCCCTATTTCGGATAAAACACTCTCTACCATACCAGACGTTACCGATCTTCCGGCAACCTCTATAGCCAAACTTCACCAACTATAACTTCCGCTTATCCTATCTGTCTTTACTGATATTTCATATCTTTGAATCTTTAAATCTTTTCTGTCTCTTTCTTCCTTTATGTTTGTTCATGTTTGTTCCGTTTGTTTCTTGTTTTCCTTTTGTACATTTTTGTTTCTAAATTAATTTCCCATCAGAATTTTTCAACAAAAATCAAAATTTTCGAAAAACCAAAATTATCAAAACCAAAGTTTAGGCCAGTCTATGTGCAGCCCGGCATTTACACGTTTCGCAGAAGGTTCCTCGTTCAGATTGAGGTACTTGCGTTGGCATCAAAATTAAATTTAAAAAAATGTGAGAGTATCTAAAACCAACTTTAGTTATAAGTTTTTTAAAATCTGTTTTTGTTAGATATAGAAAATTTTACCACCTATTTTAATTCATCTTTTATGTGAAAGGAGTTTAGGCTAAGTTTTAAATTGTGTTTTAGCCGAACCAGTTCTATTCCGCCCGACCCTGCAACCCGCCATCGCGAACTACGCGGTGGCTGCATGGTTGGTCCCCGGAATAGGTTCTGGGGCGGCACATGTATTGTATGCATAATAATAATAAAGAAGTTTTGAATTGAATTGAAATTATTATATTATGGCAGCTGTAAGATATCGTACCTGATTTGACAGTTCACGTCCTCATGAAAACCATATTTTTGGTTGGTTTATTATGTTTCATTTATATTTTTACTAGTTTTCGCTTAGTGACGTCATCTGACTTTAAATTCGCATAACAATTTTATAGCGATATGTAATAAATATTTTTCTGTGCAAAAAATAATTAAAAAATATATATTTTCAAGATACAAATATTTCGACTTTCATTTCAGTTCAATGAAAATGCCCAATTGACTCGCTTACCTTTATAGGTTTTTTTAATCTGCGTCGGGTCGTTTGATGACAGGCATGCCGCATGGCCCGCGGCGATAATAACTATGTAGTAAAGTTTTTGTTGCATTTTTTTGAGTGCAGGGAAGTCCTTACTTGGACTATACTTATTCCATTTTTGTAATTAAGTACAGATAGTCCAATGAAATATTGGTTTTTCCGTAACAAAATTGTGAAAGCTTTTTTTCTCAACGGTTTTATATGTTTTTTGGAGTGCTAAATCCGAATTTCAAGTTTGCTGCCTTGTTGAATTTCCTATAAAGTGCACTAGTCAATGTCAATTTTGTGACGCGCTGAAAAACAGTGATTTTTTTACCCTTCTGTGAAAACATAAAAAACGCCCACTCCCACTCCTTACAACTCGAAAAATATACATGTTATCACAGAAACTCTTATACCACGTGAAAGTACATTAAATTTCCTATAAGAAATGTCACTAATATTCAATTTTCTCATCATAGGATGTAATTAACAGAAAGTCACGCCTGCAAGGACTATGACAGAAGTTCCAAGTTTTACAAACGCTTGTTGTAGCCACAACCAATGTTCAGCATTCTATCAAATTCATTGATTTTCTATTTCTTCTCTTTTTTAAATAAGCTTTGGCCGATAGCCGTGTTGGTTAAGGCGCCAGGTGGCAATCGCAACTAATGGCACGGGTATCGCGCCATCGGGTTTGAATCCCGGCTCCGGCACTGTTGGAGGAAATGGTTGCATGTCCGCGCTTTTTCAATGTGTAACCCCTTCCTCACAAGCGTCTGGCTTCTGGAATTTGGGGTTGTCTAACTTCTGTGGTGTTTGTTTTAGTATTACTTCCACATCCAGTGAAAGTATAGTAACGCAAATATATATATATATATATTGTTATTATATATGATTTGTAGGAAACAACTACTCAGCGGGCAAATACCCCGACCTGCATTGAATTACACCTTACAAATCATGAAAAATTGGTAGCCAATGTCATTATATATATATATATATATATATATATATATATATATATATATATATATATATATATATATATATATATATTGTTGAAATAGGCTTAAAATGTCATGAAACGTCGAGATTTGAAATTTGAGCGAAAAACAGTTTCTGTCTGTCTGTCGGTCTGTCTGTAACTTTCTGGAACTAGATTATACTACTAGATCTAATTCCGTTGAAGGGTTCGGGGGTAAATGGAATAAATAAGGGTAAATGGGCGGGCAAAGCAAGCAGATAAGAGTTCATAAAATTGCCATTTAGGGCGTGTACGATAAATGAAGTTTTTTTTTGGCATCAACACCCCCCTCCCCTACTATCACCCCCAATACCACCCCTACACTTTTATAAAAGGGATTAAAAAAATTCAAATGTGATTTAGTGTCTCAAAAAATTTTTTTGGCGTTAGCCACCCCCTCTACCAACCCCAGCCTATTATTAAAGGGAGTAAAAAAATAAATTGGGATTTAGTGTGTATACGAGAACCAAGGGACTCTAAATTTTTTTTGGCATTAGCTACCCCCTCTAACACGCCCATTGCCACCCCCACCCTATTTTTAAAGGGAGTAAAATATTACATTGGGATTTAGTGTGTATTTAGACTTGGATACAAAATCTGGATGTGGAAATAGTGATTCCTTGGGCAGCGTTTTTTTCTTTACTGTGGTGTTTTAACTTCTCTGTAATTAGGGACAATTGCTGTGTGAGTTTGTGAGTGCTTTAGTTTTACTGTTTGTTAAATGACTAACCTCAAGATGCTCGGTAAAAGCCTGAATGCAATATGACATGGTGGTGAAATTGAGTACTTAAATCAGGCAAACTTAACGATGGTCCCCTTTTACATTTGCAAGCAGTCCTTGAAGTGAATTGTAAAATTAAATCCCGCAACGAATGTTCAAATTTATTGTATTGTATGGTATTATTGTCCATACATTTTTATTAAAAAATACTTTTCTTTTGCAATATTGATACCCATGCGTGCCATTCTGTATGACCTTGAGTCATTTTGATTCGGAAATCAACGTGGACGAGAACATTCGTGATTTGAACTGTATTTAAAAAAAATTTTTTTCTTTTGAGACCCTTCAGCCAACTCTAAAAAATTATCACAACCCTAGCCATATTGTAAATATTGGTCTACAAGCTTTTTATTGGACATTTAGCAGGTGACATACATATAATTTCAGTCATTCTCGAACATTACTTCCTGCACGTGAATTGGTAATATTTAGATGGGCTAATTTAGTAAAATATCTTAGGAGTAAATACTAGACTTGTGAGACATGATATTTTTCTATAGAGTCAAGACTTTTTCTGATCCAATCGATAAATTAAAATGGTAATTATGCCAAAACATGTGACAGGTCATTCAACATAACAAAAAACATATCTCTCCGTTGAATACGTTGTTGCCGTTAAGATATATTGATACTATAATGATCAGGTAAATGAAAGTAAATTATAAACTGCCTGATTAATTTTTATGATAAATGATTTAAAAGCTCCGCTGCCTCTATCAATCAAATGAGGCGTCTTTGTATCTTGTTCTCATTAAGTGTAGTTGAACCCTGCGTTTAATTAGAACTACAATTTAAAAGAAAACGGTAATCACTTTATCCAGTGTTAAAAATGGCTTGTATTTAACCGATTAGTATTTCATTACATTTGTCAAGTAAAGAAAAAGTTGCCAGTCAACAATCGTCTTCGCACAGCATATCGGCAATAAACAAATCTGTTCTGATAGTTGAGTAAGTACGCAATTTTACCAGTATTATTTGATTCAGGCTCTAATTCTGTTGGCATATGTGATATAAAGAAAATTGTCAGTATTTTATTAAATAGTAATGGCAGCATTTTGCTCAGTGAAAAAATATATTAGCCTAAGAAAATAACACACACACAAGCATATAGAACTGAAACTTTTGAGAGAAAAATAAAATTAACATTTTCATTACAAAAAATCCCGTTGCAGAATAAGTACCTTTTTATGTATTGGTTCTATTCACTGAGAGAATGATTTAATTGAGATAAATAAATTTTACTACCCCCAACTAAATGATTTATTCGTATTTGGCCGATTAAATATTTAGTTGGGGATACTAAAGCATTTATTTAAAAATGAAAACTAAATATTTAGTATTATCAAATAAATTCAAATATTCACGAGTAAAAAATATATAGTTCTGAGAAATAAAGATTTATTTCTCATAAACAAAGCTTCTTACAAAAGTTTCATTGATTTATTCGTAATTAACAAAGTTTGTTTCATGTAAATGAATTTTCGTTTCAATTTATGCGTAATAAAAAAATATTTCTTTCTTATCAAAAATCATTTTTACTGAGTACTCTCTAAATTTGTTGCTAGTAAATATGGTTACTTGTGGTTAATAAATGTGTAATTTTCGATTTAGTTGCAATATAGAAATATTTATTTTATGTTAATATACAGTGTGTCTCCGGATTATCTGTCGGGGAGGAAAAATTGCGTTAATTTCAACAATTGAAAAACTAACTGGGGAAAAATGTTTTAATATTTACTGAAACAGAAAGCAACCAAACTAGTTTGACTTTTGTTTAAAAGCAAAATGTCAAATAAGTTGCAAGATACGGTCACATCTGTATAAAATTTTGAAATCAAATATAACAACAAAAATTTAAATATTCTATATTTTTTAAAATTTTGCAAATCTATGAACTTTTGTATTTAATTATGTCTTATCATTCCAATATATACATATATTTGGCATTTGGTCGTAAACGAAAAACGAAGGTATAGCGTAATCTAGCTGGACATTTCTTAATTTTTTTTTTTTTGGATATGTACATTTTCAAACAAATCAATAAATTAACATTAAATTATGCTTTTCATTATGCGACTCTTTACCTTTCAATAAATAAAACCTTTTCTTCCGCACTGTCATTTTTTTCGAACATTAAAATAAAACAATCTTTCTCTTCGACGCACAAACCGGGAACACACTAAATATGCGATAAACAAATATTGCTGCCTTAAAAATACCGGATTTACATTTCTACATACATGTGTATAAAAGTTAATCTTGGAATATTTAAACCACTTTTTTTACAAATATTTAAATCAATTGGAAGAAAATATGAATCTATTGATTTGAGTATCATAACGTGTTTGATCTTAAAAAAGGTTTATACTTTTTTTATATATTCTTTATTTTTCACTCTCTCTATATGCTTTTAATGTTAATAAATGTAATACCTGTATTTTATAATGCACTATACTCTATCAGGATGATTTTCACCGTTTATTTAAATCAATTAAATATAGCGTTAGAAAATGCAATTAATATACACTAAGTACCGAGTAAATTTTTAGATTTAATAATACTAAAATAAAGCATTAAACAAACAAATAAAACAATATACTATATTACAATGTTTTATTGTAAAATATCTGCATTTAAAAAATTACAGAACAAGAACATTTATATAATCGCATAAGTAGACTGAGGTTATCTAAAATGTACACGGACACATAGTACTTACTAACTTTTAACTTTTTTAGCATACTCCATTGTGTCCCAAAACTGCGATAGAATGTACCAAAGTAGGCCGATTTTCGTAAACGTACTTATCATCATAAATAAAATTATGCATATTCGCATTCTAGGACAATCAGATATGATATAATACACATATAATATAGAAAATTTAATAATGCACGTGCATGATAACTTTGCTTTTACTAATAGTATAATGAATACAATGGTGATGTCACAAATAGTCGAGCTAGACTAGTTCATACCTTTAAAGATTTGCTGGACGCATCCAAGGCCTCAAGATTACAATAAATTCACTCAATTCAATCACTATTATCCATTCTCAAAAATAAACACCGTAAACTGGCTAAAAACACCACGAATCGCGAAGAAAACTGGGATCACTTAATGGCGTCTATAATGAAAACGATAAAGTACACAGTATAATTTTTCGACGGCAGAGGGCGATATTTGAACAGTTAGTTTTCATAAGTAAATTTATTAATGAGTAGTAAATATTTGCTATTCAGAACTAAATATTTACTTTACGTATTATGATTAACTCTTTGCTCATATATTTATTTCTAGGAAATAAATGTAATAGTGCAATAGATTTGGGAGAAGCAAATATCTTTCTCTCAATTAAATCTATCATTTTCGTACAGTAATTTACTTAGAAAAAAAAGACGGTAGAAATAAATCATTTAATTTTGTCAACTAATTGAATATTTAGTATATTCTTGTCGGAACAAAATTTTTAAAAATAATTATTTGTCTGTATTAAATATAATAAAGGTTAACAAATATTTACTAAATTGAAAAAATTAAGGCTTATTTACTTATTTCAAGTCTCATATTTCCCTCAGTGTTGTTTTTTGCCTCCATTGGTGGTTTAACAACTTATTCCAACAATTTGCTCATAAAAATAATTTTAAGAAATCAACAACCGTTAATTTTTGATACTGGAAATATCATGAAAATCAGCCTTGTGATCTAGTCTTTTTGCACTCTAGTGCATCTACTGCGTGCGGTAAGTACTACTTTCCGCACTCAAAACCAACCAGTGCTGTAACAATCACTTTACCACGCCGAATTCGGTAACATGCTACTTACCGCACTTACGGTTGTAGATAAACGGTTAATTAAAATTTACTTCAATCTTCAGCTCTTTGTAACCGCTATACGGATGCGCAATTCTGTGAGACATACCATACAGCTGAAGGAGGACGGCTAGAACAATGCATATGTTGCAAAACGTCTGCTATGACGTTGTGAATAAGAAGTAAATAATTGTGTCAATAATTGTTCAGTCCAACAATTTTACTGTGTATAACATGATCATCAACGTGACAGCCTAAAAGAAATAAAATATTAAAAATCACATTTTAAAAGCTACAAGCATAGACGTTCCGCTCGAGAAACGATACCTCCCACATTGATGTGATGATTTTTTTCAGACACCTCTCTCGACTTATTAAGTGAGAAACACATGTAATATATGAGCAGATAAAATCTGGTACGTACTTGGAAATGATTCTCCATAACCCATAGGCCATAAATACCCTCATATAAATAAGTCTGATTGGTAATTATTCGAACCATAGGCGGACTGAGGTGCGCCCTTTTTAATAAAATGTGACGTATGATTAACAAGTGCCTTTCGCCCAGGTAACCCGACGTTCTCGCTTGCGTCTCTAGATTACACCGGCGTATCTTTCCTCACCCAATTATCATTTATAATGACGTGAAGCTGAAATCATTTAATTTCCACCCGTAGCTATGATACCCTCTATAGGCCCGACACATTAATATGCATAGATCTTTTATAGAATCATTTGTAATCCGGTTATTTTTTTCATTAAAGTGTTCACCGTGCCAATTCCCTTCTATAATTTAACATGAATTATTAATTCTTCTTTTTGCCGTGGCCAAGTGAGTTCAATTAAAAGTTGGCGTTGAAAATTACTGGAATCATCACGACCCAGTCAGTAATCTGTTGCTTTCATCTTGTTTATTCTTTAATAATTAAAGTGTAGCGGCAATGATATCTTTATAATATGGCAGTAACAATAACATTAACACTTATATTCACATAGTAATTATTTTTGCTCTTCAACCTTAAAACTTCACGTATTAAATATAAAAAAATACATAGATTACAGGACAGGGTACATGAGCAAGTGCTGAACACTATACATTCGATAAGATACTGCAGTAATAGAAATCATCCACTTCCAGATGAGATAGACAGGTAGATTTAGAAAATATCTAGACTATCTAATGATAAGTCTAGATCCAGATTACAACTGCTGGACAGAATATTTTTATTCATCTTCAGTCACTAGACAAACCCAGTGAGTAGTTCTCTTCAAAAAAATTGTATGACCCGACTGCAGAATTAGACAAAAAATATCGTGAGGCTTTGTGCCAATTCTGCTCAAATACAAGCGACAGACGAGATCTGCCATTCAGAAGACAGGGGAAAATATATGTCTACTGCAACGTAATGGAGAAAGTTGTGTGGTGTGGGGATGAAGAGTATCTTTATCCGTATACACAGACTCGGTTGAGATAAAGATAATGATTGGCAGCCTACAAGCATACCATCGAGAAGACATCCTAGAACTCATCAGCAAGAAATCTAAATTCAAACACATGAAACATTTACTGGACCAAATGGAAAGACGAGTTTCAAATCTACAGCTTTGAGCCTGTTTAAAAACGTAGAGATTTTGAACGAATTTACCAGAAAATTATATTTTACAATGACGTCATCCCGTTTTTAGTACGCTAGGTGGAAGGAAACTCTCAACATTGGCGCCATTTGCCATTGGAACTCGATCTCCATTTAGTGCACTTTGAACAATTGATTATCACCTCTTTGACAAAATCCTTTCCAATGAAGCCTGGTCTCGTATCAGTGGATATGTCAGTGCTGAAAGTATAAAAACTTAGAATGTTGAAATACCAAAATTTTCATGTTGAAACCTCTCTTTCCACGGTGCAACTCACCAATAAGAGAAAACTATTGGTCTAGTTTTTTCCTTTTTCTGCAACCGGCCATGTGCGTACTACTATTTTTCTTCACATTAATAAGAATTATACATTATATACGGGGTGTTTCAAAGTTAAAGGTACATATGTTACTTTTATGTTTTATTGATTTTTCCCAAATCTTTCTTTGGTCATAACTATTGAACCACCTTATATAATCGGTTCATACTTAGAATATATGTTTCACTTATTTTACTTGGTAGAACATCATGATAAACTAAAATAGAAATCCAGGTCTGGCTTAATAAAAAACTGACAATATGTTGTATGTTAAAGTCAACACCCTGTATGACAAAATTTTGTAGATTTGTTTCAATATTCGAAAAGAGCGGAAAAAATTGAATGGAGTAACTCACTTAATTTGTTTGCGCATTTCATTCATCAACCTTGATTGATTACTTGCCGTAAATTATTAACACGTTCCAAAAGTTCCTCTCTACTATTAATGGCTACGTCATGTACCTTTGCTTTTGATTGTCCCCAAAGATAATAATCAACAGGATTGAAATCCGGTGACCTTGAAGGCCAATGATGAGGTCCATTTTGACCTATTCACATATTTGGAAAATTGTCGTTTAGGAAATTTCCCATAATATTCCTAAAATGGGGTGGAACGCCATCATGCTGGTAATAAATTCTCGCAATATTTTCATGTGAATCTCTTAAATTATAAACACCATCTCTTATAAATTGTGCCTCAACTGTACACAGACATCTGTTAAGAATTCTTCGATTCCGAGTAATACAGTTACTAAAATTTAACCGATGAGCTTCATCCCCTTCCTCTAATCTCTGAACCTGTTGAACATGAAATGGATAGAGACAACATTGATATGTGGAACACCTAAAGCATGATACACTATTATTGTGCTGATTTTTGGATTATTTGCAACAATATTTAATATATTCTCTTCTACTGCTAAAGGTTGCCTTATTTGACGCCCATTTAAGGTGGCCGTTGGATACTGACCATAATTTTTAGAATAATTGACAACTCTAGCAAAAGTTTTATGATCAGGAATTCGGCGTCCAGGAAACCTTCTTTGATATTCTCTCACAGCAGCCCGTCCATTGCCATTGCTACGGTTAATATTTAACTATTAAAGTTGCTAGATAATACAAAAAACACTTGGGCTGCTGTGCGTAGCAGATCGCAGACACTACCTAGCCCGGATAAGTGATGTAACGTGGCGTTAAGCCTCGCGTTAAGCCCAAGTTTAACATAAATTATTACAGGTTTTTTTGATTATTTAACATAAAATTACTCTGAGGGTTCCATTCTTAGTGATCGTAGACGAAATAATGACACTTTCTTTCAACATGAAATGTACTATATTACAGTATTTACAACTTATGGTTCTCTAATATGAACCTGGCGATGTTCAGTTATGTGGCTATATTCTGATAAATATGTTACAACATAAAATAAAGCTAAATACCTCTCGTGTAGCTACACTTGGTTCACAAGCGTGAGGATTGCCTAAAATAAATTTGACCCCAATAGGTTACATTAGGGAACTTACTAAATCAATATGAGTGAATAAAATCTTTGTTTATATACAAGCGTAAGTTAAAAGAAAACAAATATCATTACGCAAAACCACTGAGTGTAGTTTCTTGGTAGAGGACACAATACATTTATAAAAAAAAATGGTACGATACCCAGACGTCAACCAGTGATGAGACTGCAGCCCTACGGTGGTGACTTCGGGGGCCAGACGATGGTGGTGGGTTAATAGCCTCCCTAAACCGTGGAACGTTTCAACCTAGTCGGTGGAATTTTCTAAACCAGTCCGTGGAACGTTCTAACCCAGTCCGTGGAATGTTCTAACCCAGTACTTGTTGAGGGGTACAATCCACCAAAATTCTTGTACGATGCTGTAGCTGAATTGACAGGGTCGAGTCCGTCTCTCTAGCAAAGATACTCCCAAAGAAAAGTGGTCAACCAGCCTGTGCACACATAAATCCCGCACAGATGCGGATTAAACTCCCTCCTCCGTAGCAACGAAATATTCTGATGGACAGCAACAACTTAAAACGAAGAAAATTTTACCGTTACCGACAATCCAAAATCCATTAAGATGGCTCAAATAAACAAGCTTTTAGAACTCTCGGCAGCACACACACAGGAGCCAACGTTTTTACCTTTTACACTAGTCGGAATGTGACCGTTCTTCACAGCTGGAAGGCACGCGACCACCCACTATCGGACAAAAGGCAAATCTCGGCTAGCGGCTGTTGACGATATGTGGCCCGCAAAACACAAAAGGTGTATTAAGGGTCGTATATGCATTGAGGCGGTAACATCATCACTAAATTCATAGAACTAGATTATATCCGCATATTTACCATTTGATAAGGCATAGTATGTACTTTGTAATGTGGGTAATAATATTAATACAAATAACAAATATTTTAGAATAATAAAACGCAAGTATTTCGAACCAGCAAATATGAACTGTCAAATAATAAAATTTTGAGCATTGCCTACTTGACGACAAACCAGATATGTTATAAGATCATCTCTTAAGTTTTAGTAAATGGATTTTTCGGAATCGAAGAATTCTTAACAGATGCTTGTATACAGATGAGGCACAATTTACAAGAGATGGTGTTTATAATTTAAGAAACTGACAGAAAAGAATCCACATGTTATAAGACAGAATGAATACCAACATGGATTTGATTGGGCCACAATATAATCCCTGATGGATTATCAGGTGAACTACCTTGTTTTTAAAATTATTTTATGATAGTTCCACTTATCTAGTCTAGAAGTATAAGAATTGTCACTCCTGCAAATTATTTTTTTTTATTAATTAAGCCCTGAAATAAATATTCAAGTTCAAACTGTCTCGACCATTTTAATGAAATTGGATTTTCGGCAAGTAATCAAGGTTGATGAATGAAATGCGCAAACAAATTAAGTGAGCTACTTTATTCAATTTTTGCCGCTCTTTTCAAATATCGAAACAGATCTACAAAATCATATCATACAGGATGTTGATTTTGACATAGAACATATTGTCAGTTTTTTATTAAGCCGGACCTGGATTTCTATTTTGGTTTATTATAAAGTTCTATCAAGTTCAATAAGTGAACTATATATTCTAAGTAAAAACCGATTATACAGGGGGGTTCAATGGTTATGATCAAAGAAAGATTCTGCCAAAATTAATAAAACATCCTGCATCTCAGTAAGGAAGGACGATGGATACTTTAATGCCGGGTAATTTGGAACCGCCAAAGTGACCTCTATCGACAAGCAACGTGTATCTTTAACTTTGAAAAACCCGGTATAGCGGTTCGGTTGTTTCGTGATCTTAGATTGTGCGATGGTGGAACCAAATTCGAATGTACAACCACCCATAGTACCGGATATCATTGCAGTTCTAGAACTGAACCTGAATAGATGTGGTTGACCAAATTATGATCACCGGTTACGCATATAAATGAGAGAAATCGAAGACGCAGTTCTTAACGACCACGGCATAAGGAGAGTTTACCGGGAGTTCAATTTCTGTGACCCAAGCAGGGATGGATAATTTTACCCCGGAACTGTCATAGTGCAGGTATTTCCAATTAAATTTTCCTAAGTTACGTATAAACACTATAATTGTGCTTTTAGAGCTTTTGCATCCATAATGAGCTTTTAATACTATCTGTCTTTTCCATATAGGGTATAGTTGAGTGTTAAAATTCAGTAAAATCACATTAGCCTTGAGTCATATTCAAGAATACAAGTCATTAGTTGAGCTATTTTTATTTCATGTGATCTGTTTTTAATGTAAATTGTAGAACACATACCATAAATAATAATGCCTGGAAGCGCCCATCGAGTGAATTAAGATGTAGTAAAGTGGGTTTATTATAAATGCTTGTTTTATATTAAAATGTCCAACGATCCTTTAGGTAGGTAGGTACCTATGTATTATTAAATTGAGTGCTAACATTACGGCTGTAAAAACGTATAATAAAAGTAAAATGTGTCCTTATAATAATGAATAAAGCGGCTATAAAAGTTCTTAACATAGAAATAAACGAACAGGTTAACTGTCGTTCTCACCTGAATATGGCCACCTGTGAGTGCGGGCCAAGCCACCTATGACGTAGTTCGAATCAATTAAAACAATATAGTAACGTTGACAGCTCTTGTCACGGAGTGACTCTGAATAAAACTGGAATTGCCGGAACTTAAATATCTCACGTAGCGGGAAATATAAATTCGCAATTAATAATTGTGTTTAAATATTAATTATTATTCGCGAGAGCAGATTCTTAGAATTAATTACTCAAGGAAATTGTTGAGAGAGTTTGTTTAATTATTAATTACATTTGGAATAACGTAATGGTCACCGAGCTGCACGTAATATTGTATGTAAATATTTGTTATGCAAATTCACCTATTTAGACTTTTTGTTTTATGGATTTCTTATTTTTATATAAGGCGATAAAATGTGTTGATTTGTATGGACTGGAAATATTAATTGCTTAGTTAAATAGCACCCACAGCACAAGAATAACAACAGTATAATTCTTATGGGACGTTATTGTTCAACAGTTCGTGCTAGAAAGTAAAAATTTAATATAAATAAATTATATTGCGATTGCTGCTAATCACATACCGTATGGTACACTAAGAAAAATCGCTTAATTTTGCATCTCGTCGCACTTTGGGCTAAAATGTACTTGTTTTTATTTTTTCATATAACAACCAGCCATTCAACAATGCACACAACTTATTTACAGAATGGACATACGTAACAGATTAGAAGTAACATTTAAGTTTCCGCCAATTAAAAAAGGTTCAACAATATGATCTAGGATACCACCCCAATAATAATAATCTTTATTTCTCCATTGAAAAAACATATGTACACAAAAAAGGTACACATAAGGTCGATGAAGAAAAGTCACGAAATATTTAAAAAACAGTACCAAAAATAGAAAATACACTGTAATATAATGCGGCTAAAATACACTAGACATTTTTGGACTTAGTCAATAGTCATACCCTAAAATAATTATATAAACAGATTAGATTTTTGTCATATATGAATTTAAAAAGAGAGAAAAAAACAACAATATAGAAAAACGAATTATTAAAATACAATTAATTAAAAAATTCATCGACTGTGTAACAGTTTTTGTTTAGCAATAATTGTATTTAAGAGCATGTGTAGACTGTTATTATGAGAAGATGTCAGACAATAAAAATGCGCAGAAACAAGTTTATGCAAATCCTTCATTCTAAGCCAATGAGAGCGAATTACGTCATATTCAGGGTTGTTTCCAGTGACGGCGGGTAGGGTTTTGTTCCCCGGCGGTGCTTGAACTAAGTAATACAAATCGTTTAGTGGGAAATGTCTTCACCTGAACAACCCGGACACATTCTGAGAAAATATAAAACATAATTTAATAATTCAACTCAAATAATTGCGATTACTGTATACCCCAGATGGTTTACTCCACTGGTAAAAATTATTCGCGCATTTAGCTCCGGCCCGGGCATCTTCTCATGATAATACTACTCTACTACCAGAATACCTTCATCTAATGAATTAATGAATTATAGAATTTACACCCCCGATAAAGAAAATTTCTCTGATACATAGTAGTTCTATGACAATTAGGCAGTAGAAGATGTTTAGTTCTAGTATCAAGTGAATGTTCAGCTTGATTACTTAAAAAGGTGGATTGTGTTTGTGGACGGAATGAAAATAGACCAAACAAAGAGTTTTAATGGTATCCTGGCTACAATGTTTAGACATAAATTTTAGAACATAACAACTTCTTCGTGGCTTTATACACAAATTTTTCCATTTCCATTGCAAGTGTTTGTCAAAAGTGACACCTAACAAATTATAAGCATCACAGGTGTTTAACTCAAGGTCAGTACCATTAAAAAGTGTTAGGCCTTCGGAATTGTTATTTAATGTAAATTTTATGAAAACAGTTTTAGTTTTATTTAAATTTAGATTATTCTTATGAGACCAGCTTATAATTTCCTGATAAGTCATTTTAGAGGTTGTTTTTACTTCCGTTGAGTTATTTTCTGTAGTTAGAACATTTGTATCATCTGCGTAGCACACGACATGAACATTTGATGATGTTCTTTGTAAGTAATTGATAATATCTTTGGCAAACAAAATATACAATGGTGGACCCAAAATTGAACCCTGCGGAACTCCTTGCTTGATGCAGCAAGTCACGCTTTCAGCTCCACAGGCTATTTACAGTTTGAGCTCTGTTGTCAAGATATGACGAGAACATTTGCAAAGCTTTTCCTTGAACACCATATCGTGCAAGTTTAGCTTTGAGCAACTGATGATCAACCATATCAAAAGCTCGCGAGAAATCTTCAGATCTAGAGTAGATTTTTTTATTGTACCCTTAATAATTTGGTGATGGAAATCACATAATGCTGTGCTAAAATTAGTAGTATAATCATGTTAAGCACCAGAAAGCAGATTATTTTTTTGCAGAAAGTTGAATAACTGGTCTTCGAGATGGAGTTCGAAAAGTTTTGAAAAACTACATAATAAACTAATAGATCTGTAATTGCTATACTCATTTGGATCTCCTTTCTTATAAAGGGGATGGACCATCGCCCTTTTAAATTTGGCTGGGAAAAAACCATTCTATATGGAAAGATTTATTATGTAAGCTAACGGATAACTAATGACACATTTGCATTTTTTAATTAAATTATTAGAAATATTATCAAGGCTGCTATAGTGTGAGAATTTTAGTTTATAAATAATTCAACGTCAGTAGCATTTACATTTGTGGTGTTTGTGAAGTGAACATCAAAGCCATTAGCTACATCTTCAATCGGTATTTCATCGCCATCTTTTTCAAAACATATATCTTTAAAAATTGAACTTGACTCCTGAATTTTTTAAATTGTATTCCACATAGTTTTAGCCCTGTTATTTGAATTGCAGATTTCATGATCATGATACTCCCGTTCAGCGGTGTGTAATTTATTACAAGTTATTCAGGCATGTACTAAGGCCCTTATAATTATTATCTATTTTTGCTATGTCACTGAATAAGTTTACCTGGTTCCTTAGTCTAATTATTTCAGGTGTTATATATTTGTTTTCGTTTAGTTTTCTTATTATTAATATTAAAACGCTTTATAGAGAAATGATTCAAAATAATATAAAATTGTGTCATTTAATTTTTGAGGGCTTTGAGTATGAAATTCTCACATCTATTTGTCTTGGCCAGTTTTCTTCTTTATTAAAAACGGCAAAGAGCATCCCAGTACATAAAAAAGGGGAACACCAAGATATCACGAATTACAGGGCAATATCAGTATTAAGTGCCTTCTCCAAGGTAATAGAAATGGCCATGTGCGGCAGTATTACGCCGTTCTTAAACTCAAATAAGTTATTAACTAGCTGTCAGCACGGTTTTAGACGAAGGTATTCAACCAAAACAGCTAACAGTGGACTTTGTTCAAACTATTCATGAGGAACTCGACCAGGGCAAGCATATGTTTGGGATCTTCTTTGATCTATCTCGGGCCTTTGATACCATAAACCCGGAGTTCTTATCAAGAAAAGTCTCGTGTTTGGGTATTAGAGAACCCATTAATAGCTGGATAAATTCTTATGTAACCAACAGATCCTTTACTGTAAGAATCGGAGGCATAGACTCCCAACTGTACAACACTAACCTTGGTACCCCACAGGGAAGTGTATTAGGTCCACTGCTGTTTCTGCTATAAGTAAATGACCTTCCAGAAGCTGTAACTGATCACGGAGGATTGTTTATGTATGCAGATGACACAACAGTCGTACTCTCCGCGCAAACAATAAAGGATGTATCTGGAAAGGTCAGTCTGTTTCTAGATTTGTTTAATACATGGTGTGAAAGCAACCATCTTGTCATAAATGCTAGCAAATCTGTAATTGTAAAGTTTTGCTATGGACGCCGCATTGCGCCTGATTTAAATTTCCACATGAATGATTCTGAAATCAGCTTATCAGAAAATACAAAATTTTTAGGAACTATCGTTGATGAGAGATTGGATTTTACTGCTCAAGTTAACAACGTTTGCTCAAAGCTTTGTCGGACAATGTATGCAATCTGTACTTTAAAAAATACTATAACAGATAATTCCCTTTTGAATATATACTATGCTCAGGCATATTCTATTATTTGCTATAATATTATTGAATGGGGCCAATCTACCGACGCCTCGCGTGTTTTCATTTTGCAAAAACGTATAATACGTGTGATTTTTTATTTAGGCTATAGACAATCTTGTAGAGATACATTTAAAAATAAGGGAATACTGACTTTCACCTCCATTTACTTATTTAAGCTGCTGTGCTACATTTATTCTAAAAAAGATACTTTGAAAAAAAATCCTAATTTTCATCAATACAGCACTAGAAAAAAAAAGGCGATTTTTGTTTAAAAAAAGCGTATCACTCCAAATATCAAAAATCACCGCTTTATGCTGGATGCAAATATTTTAATATGTTGCCAGAATATCTCAAGCTTATTACAGTCTTCAATGAATTTAAAAAAAAACTAATAACTAAAAGTTATTTCTCACCGAAAGCTGCTTTTATACACTTACCGAATTCATTTCTTATAACCAAATCCTGTGAATATTATTAACTTATTATCTTGTTCAATACTGCTGTTATTATGTATTATATATGAATGACTTGTGTTTTAATTATCTGTTTATACATATCTATTTTTTTGTTTGTATATACATACTTATACTGTTGTATTTATCATGACTTCACATGTATAATTTAATGTATGAATTGGTGGCTAATAAACTATCTTTCTGTCTATCTATTACATGTAGATCACTATTCTATCTCTGCCGTAAATGCAAAACACAACTTCGCGTGAATTGTATCAACTGGTACCACAAGCAAAAGTAATGAAATATTGGCAAACACTATTTTGTTGCGTTCACAAAACATCAAAAGAGGATATGTTAAAGGCTGACGCAAACGTGGTAGAAGTAGCATTAAAAAAGTTACTGGTATTTTTAAATTTGTATTATTTATAAGCAAGAAACTGAAAAGAAAACTAAAAATGTCTGCTCGAGTCACATTTTATTTTCGAAAAATTAGATCCCAAAACTACACTTTTAAGAAAAATAATACTGCATTTCACTTTTCCTTGTTGAAATATACGATGGCTGACCTATTTGTAAATGTCATTTTTATATTCCAATCGCGAAATCGTTTCGTACTGTCCGCGACGTGCGATGCATTAACAAGATCATAAGATATGGTCTTGAAACAAACAAATCTTTTAAAACTGACAAAACAGATCCACGGGGTTCAAAATTCATAAAGTGTGATGTTATGAAAACTGGACTCGGCCCAGGCAGGCATAGACGACTCCAAATGCAATTATGAAAATGTGACTTAATGTTCTCGAGATTTATGTCCCAACTTAAATATATTAATTTACGATCTTATCCTTGCCTAAGGCCACAAATACGAAAGCAGCTTTTATTATTTGTACTTTTTATTCATATTTTAATTTATTCTGTACAGTATTGAGTATGTTACAGACAACCCAATCGACTGTAGCTGATTTATTGAATCTACACGTTTTCGTCCCAAGAGCACTTGAAATTAATGGAGCGTTTTTCTTGTACCGCACCAAGGTGTACTCGACGTTGACAGTATTTGTATAGATAATTATCGGACTTGCGAATTTTGGATACTGAAATCTGCCCACGAACCAATATCAACTAAAGGTTTGAAAATGTTTTTAATCGCCTTCCTGGTTACATGAATGACCCTCATAAGTCTAGTAGATCTATATTTATGTGAGTAAAGGTGACGGAGCCCTACAATTTACACTGGGGTCCGAACCAGTTCTTGGGGGCAATTTATAGTTACAAATTACTTTATAGTAAGTGGGACTCGATCCCACTTCGCTAGGTATGCTCAGAGAGAAAGCGCCTACCACACAGCTATACTTTAAACGAGCACAATTGAAACTGGTCAGTGTTAAAGCACAGGACCGTGCGCATTGAACTTGATATTTTGTCTTATATATTTAGCAATGGTATCGAGATTCGAATGGTAGTTGAAACTGTGCAGGCGAGTCCGACTGGCAATGTAATCAACCTGAATGAACCATCTACGCATTGGTTTAAAGATAATAAAACGGACAGGCCTACTAGCATGAGGAAAATTCGTAAATCGTTCCTCAGAAGTAACGTGGACTTGTGAGATGTGTTATCAATGTGCCAGTGCAGTGCATAAATACCTATTATAATATCAAGCGTAGGAGTTTAGTTAGTTATTGTTCATATTTATAAATATTTACTACTATATAAAGGGTAAAATATTTTAATTATTTACTAATTTACCATGGCTTTCTGGAGACCATTTGAAACAGAGGATAATATAATAATGTTCGAAAATCTTATCATTTTCTTATGACAAGCATTTCTATTTACCACCGCCCATGTACAATAAAGAGATGCCGACTGTTTTTGCCGGCTTTTAGTTTTTATACGGTTTCAATTAAGTTCGTATACACTTTACCATCCCTGAATATTTCGACGTCTTCCTTATATATTCTTTCTCTTCCTGTTCTGCTGCTGTAATTTTTTTTGTAATGTTAAATCAGATTTATTTTTCATTTTTAAAAAGTTCCTTGATTACATAATATGTAGGTATCTACATCTTTATAGTGGTGTGTGAGTCGGAAAAATTTTTTTTGCTATGGAATAAGAGTACCTTCATCTCCCCCTTCCCCCATTTTTGAGAAACTAAGTACGATGGTGCTGGTACAATTTCTCTTTGGAGTTGCCCAACCCCCAAAACGGCCACGAACCACCCCCAAAAGGGGTTAAACGCTTATCACATCTTTTCCAACGGTGAAACTTAGCGTACTCCCGTTTTCGTGGATGCTGAACACGTTGGTGATGCTGAATGTTTCTTCCAAGCCCCTCCAAACCCTTTACCGGTTAATAAACACCCCTGAGAAGGGTGAAAGTCTTTATTATGTATATCACCGACAAAATGCATGTACCGCCCGTTTTCGGGGATGCTGAACACGGTGGTGATGCTGAATTTTTTTTCTGACCTCCTCCAACCCCTTTAACGCCTAATAAAACAGCCCCGAAGGGGGTGAAAAACTTTTTTTAATCTCAACTGTATAATGTACATGTCATCCGTTTTTGAGGATGCTGAGTACGGTGGGGATGCTGAATGTCCCTTCAACCCCGCTGACGGCTAATAAACACTCCCCCCCCCCAAGGAGTGAAAATCTTTTTTTTTGTAAAATATCAGCGGCAAAATTCATGTGATGTTCATTTCGAAGAATATCAACCGTGTAATTCTACTAAAAAAAAAGATTTTCACCCCTTTCGGTGGTCTTAGCTGTTAGAGGGATTGGAGGGGGTTAGAAAAAATATTGAGCATCCTCGAAAACGCTAACGTTTACGGGCACGCTAAGTTTAGCCGGTAGACAAAATGTGATAAGCGTTTAACCCTTTTTGGGGGTGGCTTTTGGCTGCTTGGGGGGTTGCGCTACTCCAAAGAGAAATTTTACCAGCACCGTCGTGTTCAGCATCCTCGGAAACGGGCATGGGGAGCTACTCTCGTCGCATAGTAAAATATTTACGAGTTCGTCCGACTCACACACTCCACCAATCCAATTAAACAATGTTAATCGACTAGAACAACCGCTCTTAGCCCATGAAATAAAGGTTTCTTACTATAGTTTTTGGGAAAATATCTTTTGAAAGCATAAAATTAGTATATCATTTTTTATTGATAAAGTTTAACTCAAAATAAATGCAACTTTTAAAAAAATACCAATGAACAAAAAAGTTGCATCCTTTAATAGAACTTAAAAGAAGTATAATGATCACTCGCTCCATCGCGCAGGAGTTTATGAGCGAGTTGTGGCTCAGTGACTCAATACTTACGCATTAGACTTGAGATCAAGGAGTTCTGGGTTATAATCTTAGCTGGGGTGTGGCGTTTTTAATGTGTTGTTGGTTACAGTGGATGAGACGAGATTGTGTAAGAGGCAACACGGCTACTCGCTGTACCGCTTCTGAGTTCGAGTCTCAACTGCAGGTGGCAATGTCGTAGAGAATGGTCGTCGTGTAATTGTCTATATGTAAGTGTCCTGATTTAGTGGTGGAATAATTAATGGTAAACTCCGACAGTACGATAATCTAAATAGGTCGTGTATAGTAGTGTAAAGTGTATACGAACTTAATTGAAACCGTATAAAAACTAAAAGCCGGCAAAAACAGTCGGCATCTCTTTATTGTACATGGGCGGAGGTAAATAGAAATGCTTGTCATAAGAAAATGATAAGATTTTCGAATATTATTATATTATCCTCTGTTTCAAATGGTCTCCAGAAAGCCATGGTAAATTAGTAAATAATTAAAATATTTTACCTTTTATATAGTAGTAAATATTTATAAATATGAACAATAACTAACTAAACTCCTACGCTTGATATTATAGCAGGTATTTATGCACTGCACTGGCACATTGACAGCACATCTCATAAGTCCACCGTTGACTACTGGGAAACGATTTACGAGTTTTTTTATGCTAGTAGGCCTGTCCGTTTTATTATTGAACCAGTGCAGTCGTAGATGGTTCATTCAGGCTCATTACATTGCCAGTCTCGGACTCGCCTGCACAGTTTCAACTACCATTCGAATCTCGATACCATTGCAAAATATATAGGACAAAATATCAAGTTCAGTGCGCACGGTCCTGTGCTTTAACCCTGACCAGTTTCAATTGTCCTCGTATAAAGTATAAGACAAAGATAAATTACTTGTATATAAAAGTTGGACAATTTGTACAAATTTAATACGAGCAATTTATTTTGTATTAAATATGTTGTATTTATCCAGGTTCGACATTAAATTATTCCAAATACTTAATGTGTCAACGCTTAAAATATTTTTTTTTCTCTTGAGGAATGTAAATCGTCATGAAGCTCCGCTGTTGCACATAAATTAGAATTCCGATTTAATAGCATATAAAACTATATTTGTTTGTAAAAATGTGAGATTTCGTATATAATCACGTCGATAGTAAAATTTTCTCGAGTTAATGTGTTGTAGAATTACTTCCATATGCTTTTAATATAACGTAGATTCGCTTTTAACCGATATTTTTAAATGATTTTGTATTAAAAGTTTAATATTTTATGTAGGTACTTAATAAAATAACCTAAACTTCTAAAATAAACTTTTATGTCTTTGATTTGGCCACATTACCAACACTTTACTTTAGTACTTTAACACGGAATGAGTTTTAAAATTTTGATTTATAACTTATTTGAATTATAATGCAGATATTTTTAGGTTAACTACAAAGATTAAACAGCAAGGCGGGATGTACTCTTGTCATATCTGACAGTAAAAGATATTGTACAAGTCCTGGGCAATACTTGTATTTTTTCCTTCTGATTAATCTTCATAATGTTGTGATTATTCATTCGTATAAAAAAACATTAAGATGTGACAAATTATGAATTTTCATATATTATAACTTATTTTTACACAGGATGAGGTCCTATTTTTGGACCATTATAGTTGAATTCGGTTGTTTTCATGGTCGAAATGCTTTTGACGCAGTAATGGTGTGTGTCCGTATCCATATAAAGCCGGGTAGTACTTCATGTAAAAATACTTGGAAAACTATTCACTTACTAGAGAATATATTTTGGGAATTATTCAAAACTTCCATACTGATAAGAAATTATCCAGTAAACAACGAAAGAAATAAAACTAACCGCTAGATCCCAACTGCAAGCTTTCACTCTTTTTTGGAGATTCTCAGAATGCTGTACGATTTAATAATAATAATAATAAATTGTCTTTATTTGTGGCGGAGTTCAGCAGAGCTGTTTTTCCACCCAACCATGTAAGAATAACAAATTACATAATTCTACAAACAGAAAGTACATATAGTACATAACTAATAATACATAACTAACTTGAAAATGTGTGATGAATTAATAGAAAGTAGTATGGATAGATGAACTTCATTGCACTGAAAAGTGAAAAGAGTAGGGAAAAAAAAGAAAAAGAAGAAAAAGGCAACGCTTAAGATAAGTTGTTATGTCAAAGTCAGCTGACCACCTAATGATTGAACCATATATTTCTTTAAGAATAGTCCAGGAATGGCGACATCGAAAGGGGTTGATAGTTACCTTAAACGAGGTAGTAGATTTTGTTTTATCATCTTGTATATATTGTAGAAAGTATGTAGGATCCAAGTTTTAGACCTCCAAATCCTTGGCAAATTTTTGTGTGGCCAAAAAAACCACGAATTTTTGGCACTTTTTTCATTCTTTGGCCTATAACTTAAAAACAATGCATCCAATCGAAAAGTCAACTATTATCAAAATTAAAGACTATTAAATTTCGCTTCAAATGAGTACCTCAAAGTTGAAATTTGATCAAGAGGTGTGGGCGTAATTGGCAGTCGAATAACAACAATATTTACCAACTTGTAAAAATTTCACACTGAGTAACTTTTTTAACGTCTTCGGTTCTGAAACGGTTAATCTAAATGAAAAAATCCATAGAATGAAAGTTGTAGAGCATGTAATTTCAAGTTCACAGATTACCTGGTTTTCTAATTTCGATCAATATTGAGCAAAATACACTCAAAATCCAAAATGTGCTACATATAAATATATTTATTATTTTCTTTTATTCCTTTTTATTTAATTTTTCAACATTAGTTTGAGAAAATGGGTTGTCGAAATAAAGGCATAACGTAAAGAAAGGCCCAAAATTTATTAACCAAAAATAAGAATTTATCCAATAGTAGTAATATAAGGTATAAAAAAATTAAATAAATACAAAGTGCAAGAACAATATATAGAATAAATAGGTGTAAGAAAAAACTTAAATGAAGTAAAAATGAGTTTTGGAAAAAACGAATTATTTACGTGTAGTGGTTATAGTAGTCGAATTCGTTTAGATTGAAGCTGACTAATGTCCTCGTACTGCAATACTGCATCCTATCTTCCTGATTCATTGCAGCAGCACCACTTCCTCAAGCTCGAAGTAATCTTCGTCGTCATCTTCATTTTCATCCAACTCAATCTCAGTAGCGTTCTGATTTCCGACAGCTGCATGCTGCATTTACACGAAACCATTTCCAACAGTGTCGAGTGCAGCAGCCTTTGACAGTGTTATTGGCAAAAAGCCCGACGAGCCTTTCTTCCAACCCTATTGGCATGGGTTTGTTACGTTTCCCAGCCAAGTTTACACTTGGTGGTATGCGTTTATTGAGTGCCACCTTACTGCATCCGATGTTGGTAGCAACCGTGCTAGGTTAAACAATTTTTTGAGGCGGATTTCATAAAACGCTCGTATCTCAGCTCGTCCAGAGACCCACTGTGCATCTGTCCGTACAGTGCCAAGATCAGCTGTTCCCCTCTGTGTTCTATCAAGTTTTGAGAAATAGATGGCTCGAAAAATGTAGCTGCTTGTGCTTTCAGGTGCGGATGTTGCTCAATGAGGGATAAAAATTTTCCTTTCTCGTGACCAAAAAATGATGACGTGATGTCATACTCAGTAAATGCATTCGTGAAGAGGACATGTATGGGATCAAAGTTGAAAGAAGTGTTTGAGCACCATAAACCTGTTTTTTTCCTTTCCCTGGTTTGTGAAAGTACAAGTTCTCGTACTTGCTTCCGACGCCCATTAGGAGTACCAGAACGTCAATGTCCTCGCTAACAATTGCCACCCAGTCAAACTTTCATGATTACCCAACAAGAAATAAAGAAAAGTTGAAGTCTCTTTAACATTTTACCTAATGCAATTAAATTGTCGCGCTGTTTTGCTGAGTTTAAAAGAACTTTAAAATCATTTTTAATCCAAGGTTGTTTTTATACTTTGGAAGAGTTTATCACTTAGTGTTGTAACATGGCATAGATTGCATAAACGTATTTATCTCCCAGGTACCTTCATTTTTGCACGAAACCGGTGTATATGTGTACACTTTATGCGTACAGGTATTTTTATCAAATGTTTTTATTATCTGTAAATCGAATTGATTTGTTTTTACTATGTCCAATTTTTAGGATTTTATATTTATGTATTTTAGATAATTAACACTGACTTGCCTTATTCATATTTTGTATGGCAAAAAAGGTTACTAAATATATTCTATTCTATATTCCATTCCATTATATTAATTTTGGTATTGAATTATAATTTTGTGTTGCAAAATAAGAAAAGGACCTCCTAAATGAAGTAGAAAGGTGTGTTGGTATATCGAGCATGTATAACAATCTTAAGTCACGCATATGTTGCGTTTTTCGTGTAATAAGATGCGCCTTTAGGTACGTAGGTTTACCTGTTGTAATAATTTTGTGGGTTAAGTGTAGTTTACGTATATTTTTCATACTAAACCATTTTCCTTCGTTGATTTTAGGTGACTTGTGCTCTCTTCTACCAAGGCCATATTTGAATCTAATGCACCTGTTTTAAACGCATTGTATTCTATTAATAGAGACATCATCGAGACAAGGACGTAGATTACGTCACAATAATTAAATAGACATGAAATCAATGATTAGCAGAGCATAAGCTTAATTTTTTTTGTTAGAAAATGCCTATTTTAATGCTTAATATTGAGTAGGATTTTTGAATATTTTTATTTATATCGTCTGGCCGATAGCCGTGTTGATTAAGGCGCGAGGTGGCAATCGCGATTAATCACACGGGTATTGCGCCACTGAGTTCGAATCCCAGCTCCGGCACTGTCGGAGGAAATGGTTGTATGTCCGCGTTTTTTTCAATATGTAACCCCCCTTTCGCAAAAGCTTCTGGAAATGGGGGTTGTCTAATGTGTGTGGTATTTATTTATTTATATGTTGTTTAAAACGTACAGTTATCTATATGTAAACCAAGATTTTTAACAACATCTTTGTGTTCAATCGGTTGTCCTTCAATATAAATTTTACATGGTCCATGACATCATCATGAAACCTATACAAAAAAACTATTACAGATGACTTACTATTGAATTAATTTTAAGAGAGAGAATTTTAAGTGATTTCGTGAATTTTCTGTTAATTGAGAATATCTGCATTAATTTGTTCAACGTGTCTCTTTGATATTAATACTCTTTAATAATTGTGTATCATCAGCATACTAGTGCATGTTACAACTCACAAGTTCTTTTTGAAAGTCAAATACATATACAGGGTTACTGGTAATTCGATACATTCCTCTGGAAATGTGATGGGGCATGATCTAAGAAGTAAATTTAGCCCTAAGATATTATGCAAAACTCAATAGTTTTGGAGATATTTAATTTTTTTTGTTTTTCTCAAAAAGTAGATCTTAATGTCCTAAAAGTTAATTTTCGAAAAATCTATTTGACATTTTTAAATTTTTTTTACTGGATTACTTGTCCAATATTGTAGATATCCGTTTGGAATGAAAAATATCTGGAAACATTTCGATCATGTGAACATCTGAAATAAAAACTTTAAAATTATTTTTTTTTAAATCAGCTATGAAATTTACCTATTAGGTTTTTTCAAAAAAATATTAACGTAACACGCGTATAAATTATTATAAAAACTGCCTTATTTCAATAGAAACGTTGATCAAGTAACTGTCGTACTGTCGTCAGCCGATAATGTGCTGGACAACCGTCGTTCTGAAACATCATTCGCTGTCTGACGGCGAGAGGAACATCTTCTAAAATCACCGCCAGATCTTTTCTTAAAAAATTTTCATGATTTTCCCGTTTAAATTTTGAGGAAGAAAGGGTGGCCCTATTAAATAGTGGCCAATGACTCCCATCCACACATTAATAGAAAACTTCATTTAGAAACTAGTTTCACGTGTTAACTTGGGATTTTCCTCTGTCCAATAATGTAGGTTGTGGAAATTTGTTATACCCTCGCGATTAAATTTCGACTCGTCCGTCCATAAAATACTTGTTAAAAAAATTGCACTTTCTGCATCTGAATTTAACATAAAGCGGCAGAATTCCACTCTCCTTCCAGGATCACCTTCCTCCAAGCCTTGGACAGGGGTATAGCGGTAAGGATGACATCCAACTCTACGTATCGTAGACCAAACTTTCCATTGTGACGCTCCGGTTAGTCTTGCGACTTTATTAGTTGAAATGGTTGGGTCTTCCTCAAAATACCTCAATATTTCTTCCTCATCATCTGGTTCATAAACGGGAGGAGCACCAATGTCACAGTATCCATAGACAAACAAGATATCAGCGTATTCTGCGTTGGCATACGCGGCCATGGCACAGGAAATATAATAACAACAACTACGAGCAAAATCAAAATCTTCGATAACTAATTTAACAAGACCAACAAACTTAAGGGATACGGAGATAAGAATGTCAGTTAATGACTATATGCACAAACGTCAAAGTCAAGGACTGACTGACTTAAATGAAAATGAACGATTAGTCGTTTAATAAATTCCGCCACCAGCATTATCTTTACTAATTTTTTATTAGATCTATCAAGGGTACATTAAACATTTCTACCTAGTTAGATAGCTATTGAAATAAGGAAGTTTTTATAATAATTTGTACGCGTGCTACATTAATATTTTTTTGAAAAAACCTAATAGGTAAATTTCATAACTGATTTAAAAACAAAATTTTTACAAGTTTTTATTTTAAATGTTCACATGATCGAAATGTTTCCGGATATTTTTCATTCCAAACGGATATCTATAATATTGAACAAGTAATCCAGTAAAAAAAAAATTAAAAATGTCAAGTAGATTTTTCGGAAATTAACTTTTAAGGCATTAAAATCTACTTTTTTGAGAAAAACAAAAAAATTGAAATATCTCAAAAACTATTGAGTTTTGCATAATGTATGTTAGGGCTAGATTTACTCCTTAGCTCATGCCCCATCACATCTCCAAAGAAATGTATCGAATTACCAGTAACCCTGTATAATAAACAGCAAAAATCCTAGTATGGACCCTTAGGAACACCAGTTTTAATATCAATAAATCGTGAATGTTGTATGACAACTTTTTGCCTCCTCTTACTTAAATATGATCATATATTGATATGTATGAGTATATGTTGATTAATCCTCTTCTGGTTAAAATAAGATTTTCTGTGCATGTCAAAACATCATGTAATCAGGTTCTAGTCTTGAGTGTAACGTCACCCTGTAGATTCGACACAGCGCAATACGTTACTTTCTTACCTTCATAAGAGGATAATACCTCAAATAGGGGTGAAATTTCACAAGGTTGACTTGGTTTCTAGGGACATAAAAGTTTCTGACAATGAAAATAGTATAATAGTCGAGGGAACTCTGTTATTTACGTTTCATTCACTTCTCGCTGGAGACACCCAATGGCTGTTAATTTTAACAGAGCTAATTTAAATAGTTCGATAGTCTCTAGTCACATCAATTTTTTGTCAAAAAAGGGCGATTCTAATAATGATTGTGATAAAAATTATACGTTTACTTTCAACAGGTTACCGCCCAATTACAGAAACTTAAAAAAGAAAGAATAAAACCGGCCCGAGGTTGGATCCTTGAGGAACGCCAGTAGGGATAACCAGGAAACAGACGAGAATTTAGCCGAACCGGGGAAAAATGGAGAAAGATTAGATTTTAGGAAAGTAACAGGGGATTGCAAATGCTATAGGGGTAGTTAGAGAAAATGTCCAAAGAAACAGTTTTTTCGCGAGCACGATTTTTGTACGGGACCTTTCGTTGCACTTCCTAAAAAGGTAATTAAACTTGAGTTTCGTTATAGTTCCGAAAGAGAACAACGAAAATTCTATTTTTACTGTTTCGAGAAGATCAATTTAAAATTAAATTTTTTATAGCTCCAAATATTTTCAAAAGAGTAATTGCAAAGCATCTATTAGATTTTGTTGCAGTTCCGAAAATCTCCTTTGAGGAATATTCTCATGGTATTTGGCCGGGTCGGACTTTATAGATAAATGGTGGGGTCTACAATACTTAATATCAACGCAATTATGTTCACTTGCAAATCAGTATAACAGCACTGTAAATTAACCAGTTCTTTCGTTTATTTCATGCTACTAAGCCTGAGCTAGAGGTCAGCATTGATCCTGTAGCGCCAGTAGAATCATAAAAACCTATAAATTTTTAGGTTTAGATTTTAAAATGCTCAACTGGTATACAATTACGTTATTCTGTTAAGTAGATATCCCTAATAGATCACGAAATGATTTTAATAATATTATAGTGTATATGTTCCACTGCTATGTGATTATATGTTGAATGGATATCATGAGCAATTTTCATAATTCCTTCTTATTAAACACAGAAGTGGAAAACTGATTCTCACGAAGTTATGTGGTAAAATTTCGTATTTTCAGTTCTGTTTGTATGATTCGAATGATTTATGTTATTGGTAAATAAGTAGTATTTACTGCATTTATGGAAAGTGAGGTGTTTGTGCTCTGCACCAATAAAAATTGTGTTGCGGTTACGTAAGTTTTAACTGTAGTTAAAGGAAGGAGCGGACATAATAATAAAATATTTTTTTTAAGGTAAAAAGAAGTTTCTAATTTTCTATGAAAATTTTAAAATGTTGTTCTTGTTTGTTGTAATAAGTAAATTCCTCAATGTGTGACCATTCATTTTAAGGATTTGACTGTATAACTTTCGGTTCGGCAACTATGATGATTTTGATGATTTCAAATAGATTTTTCTCGTTTAACCTGATTAAATTATACACTACTGAATATAATGATATTGTTTGTTAAGGTGGGCATATCCGAGAGAGAGAGAGAGAGGTCCGATAAGGAAATATTTCTTATTTTTGGCCATAACTTTTTTTAGTACGTATATTGTTAAAAAAAGTATAAATCTACCTAAGTAGCACTATGACAGATGTAGTGATATGAATCTCCACTCAATAATTTCAGTCATTTGCAAAATTAGTTCATTTAAAACTACAAATTATGAAGATTGGCACTAATTTTTAATATCTAGAGGGCAGAAATATTAAAATACAATATTCCAGTCGCAAGCTCCTCTACAAAATCCTTATTTTACTATAAGGAATGTAACCAGACTGCAACCAACAGCTACTCTCCGGGCTATGTGCCCCGCCGAGCGCTGAACTACAAGTTACAAGCCTGGCGCGTTAAGTGTAATAATCACATATTACCAACAAACCGCTAATGCTTCGATTGCAACAAACACCAGCCGAAAGACTGACCCTACTTAAAGGAGCTCTCGTGCCAGTCGTCCCATACCACTTGCAGACTGCAGTTTCGAGCTGTTGGCTGTCGTCAGTGCAATGGCTAAGCCCAGTCAGGCTATTTATTTTTCGATTGCAACAAACACTGGACCGCTAGATGGTGCCTGCTTACTATTTTACATGTCGCTATCGTAAAGATACCGAGATGTACGAAATAGTCAAGGGATCCTCGTGTCGTTCGTCACATGCCTACCTTGCCAAACGTAGTTAAATTAATTTGGATGCTGATCATTGCAATATTTGACAATGAAGAAACTAACGGATGTGTCAGACAAGGAGCATTCTATCGCCCAAAATTTTTGTTGGGAATTACCAAAAGCTCAAACATAGCTCAGTACAATTATCAACGATTGGATCAATAAATATACATATCACTGGAGGCATATATCAGGAAATTGGAACACATTCATCAAAGGACCACGCCCATAACCAACAGAAGAATTACTCTCAAGGAACAGGTTGCAGTTAAGAATAACAGGACATTTTCTTGTCAAGAAGTCGAAGGTGACCTAGACTGTAGATTATGAGGAATGGAACCAGAAACGGTGGCTATCATCATGTTCAAGTGCGAAACGTTGCAATGGCTCTCAGCGAACATATACCAAGAGGAGCGGAAACTATGAACACAAGCCTAGTTACAGACCTGCATCACTTGACCAGAGGCACAGTTGTGCTGGAATGTGCGTGTAAAATTAGCATGAGAGCACAATAAAGCCCAGGAGGTTGCAGCGCTGTTCGAGCTTCCTTTATTTTACAGACTAGCCCTGGAAGGGGAAACATGGACAGTTACTGTTACATGCTTTATATGTTATTTATTTATTCTGTTAATTAGGCTTTTATTTATGTTTAACTGTTGTTTCTTATAATTGTTATATTTTTGTATCAGCCATGTCTAAATAGAATTGTATGTATATGACAAATAACAGAAAAGATTTATCTATAGCGGGTTAAAGTCACATGTGAACCTATTCATTATACATATTTTACGAACTATTCGCGAGGGTGTCCAAAACGGAAAGGTTACGCAAGTTTTAATAAAAATAAACGCCTACTACGTCATAATTGTTCGTTGCTTTTGAATGAAAAATTTGAAGATACCACGTAATTTATAAGGTTTAGCTGGCAACTAGCTCAAATCGGCATCCCAAACATCTGATCTAATTATAAACACAACAACGCTGAATCATATTATGTTTATTTATTACAAAACCTGAATGTACTCTAGACTGGCCTTTCTAAACTGCCACAGTATATTTTGAAAATATAAGATATTCCGTTTATGTGTCTACGGTATGAGGTAATAAAGTCACCGTAATTTAACAACTATTCTAATAAAGCAAAACACGCTTGTACGCTTACGAGAGTGAGCGATCAATATTTCCTTCTCAGAAAAATAGAGTGACAGAAATAGTAATATAGGTAGGTCATTGGGTGTTTTATCTGATAGTGTGTACGATTGCATAGCCTGGCTAGAGCGTGTTGTATGGCGAGTATGCATGATCAGTTATCTGTCATGTTGTGGGTGCAATTCCCAGTTCCGACACTGATACTGCCGGCGGGTAATGGATGTTGTCTGCGTTTTTTCAAATGTTTAACCTTGCTGACAACCTTGGCATTGAATTTGAAAGTTGTCTATTGTTTTATTTACTGTGTTTTGTTATTTTTATGTTCATATCAATAATTGCAAACAATTGAGACTTTTGCTATATGAGAGAGGGTAACTCTGTTATCTATAATATCAATTTGTATAATTTTTTAAACAATTCAAAAAACAGTTCTTTGCAAATATATCTCTCAGTTAAGAATATAATGCTTGAAAAGGACGTGCATCCTTATTTCTCTGATTGGTATTTGCAAGCAAATTCAGGCAGGGAAAATTAGTAAATCAGATTTCTGCGTGAACTTTGCTCACAAATTTGCCAAGCAGGGATAAGGACGCCGTTTTTTTCTTTACAAGCACTGCATTATTAACTGAGATAGGTAATGAACCCTTATTGAATTTCATAAGTTCTAAATTCCGTCTTTTTGGACTAAAACAATATAGAAAGTTTGACGCAGGTTATGCTCTCATCCATTTTTCTTAATTTGTTATTAACAAATTACGGTTGTGTCTGCAAAATAAAGTTTAGTACCTTCAATTTTGTGTAAAACTCATCAAATAGAAAGCAAAACTTTTGTTACAAACAAATTCAATGTTTTGGAACCCGAAATATTAGAAACAGGCTTAAAGTCAACACAAGATGTTCTCTAGACATATTGAACAAACAATAGGCACAGTCAATGTTATGACTTTATTACATAATAAAATTTACTTTGAAGTAGAAAGTTAGCATTTATAAATAAATAAAGTAATCTAAATATTATATAAAATGACAGAGATATAGCGATATTCTGATATCTATTTGAACGTATTTGTTTAGGCATATATGAAGTCTCCTTTAATTTTCTTTTGTATATTTTTTTACATTTCTATGCCTCGTATATGGGGGACGGTAGCTCAGTGTGCTAAAGCATCTGCAACGACGTCAAAGTACAATACAACCTGGGGAAGAACACCGCCATGGTGCTCCTCGAAGTTGAGAAGGCGTTCAACATCATCTGGATCCCGGGGTTACTCTACAAACTACACCACTACAACTTTCCAACTTACTAAACTCATTCATTCATTAGTTCCTGACGGGCAGATCTCTACATGGTGCTCCTCGATGTTGAGAAGGCGTTCAACACCGTCTGGATCTCGGGTTACTCTACAAACTACACCACTACAACTTTCCAACTTACTAAATTCATTCATTCATTAATTCGTTCCTGACGGGCAGATCCCTACAGGTTCTAGTGAATAACACACTGTCAACACGGCGGGACATTCGCGCGGGAGTCCCGCAAGGATCGTGCCTGTCTCCAAAGTTGTACAACTTATACGTCTCCGACTACCCAGAGTTCTCGAATACAAAACTGGCCAAGTACGCCGACGACACAGCCATATACGCGCATTATCATAACGCTTAAACAGCCAACATGCTGCTGAAGGCGTGCATGGCCCGTGCCACGGCTTATTACGATCAGTGGAAGATTCGGGTGAAAACAAAATCTTAACACCAATTTTGATCAGGGGTAACAAAATTTCAACCAGGAGATGTGTCACTTGGGGGTAAGACTCGACCAAAGACTGACGTTCAATACCCATATAAATGAGACAATACGGTCTACTCCCTGTCCAGGAGTCTGTATCCACTCATAGTCATAGAGTAAGATCTCAGAGCCCCCAGACCTACGTCATTTTAGCAAAGTTAAGATTTTCACAGTCAATGTGTAATATGTAGGTAAAAACGTATTGTGTACTTGCTAGTTTGAAAGCGGGGCCCTTTTACAGATAATAGGTACTAAAGGTAGTAGTTTCATTAACAGTCGTCCGTGGTGTAGTGGTTGAGTTGCCCGATAGTGAGAAAACTCCAAGTATTTGAGCACAAATTCATGCGCCTCATTTCAAATTCTGGAAGGTACACCTCCCTCAGAGATCTATATGCACGTTGCAACGACATAACCCCGATAGCGGACTACGTCCAACGCATCTCTCAAAACTTCTACTCGTTTAAGCTGGACGATAGTCCGCTAACCAGAGACATAACACAAATTAGATAGCATAATGCCCCATTTCGGATCAGACACCCCTTACCGTACCAGACGTTACCGATTTTCCGGCAACCTCCCAGTTGCTAATCGAGCCGAAATACATCTCCTACAAAATGAAAAAAAAAATGTAAAAGAGGTACGCGTGTTGTACACGATGGTGGTCAGGCCGTTCATCACATACGCGGCGCCGGTGTGGTGCAGCGTACCTGCCACAACAAAGAAAATACTTCAAGTGTTTGAAACACAAATTTATGCGCCTCACTTTAAATTCTGGAAGGTACACCTCCCTCAGAGATCTCCATGTACGTTGCAATGACATAATCCCGATAGCGGACTACGTCCAACGCATCTCTCAAAACTTCTACTCGTTAAAACTGGGCGATAGTCCGCTAACAAGACACATAACGCAAATTAGACAGCATAATGCCCCATTCCGGATTAAACACCCCTTTATCATACCAGACGTTACCGATTTTCCGGTAACCTCTGTAGCCAAGCTTCACCAACCATAACTTCCGCTTACCGTATTTACTTTTACTAATATTTGTCCCCCTCTTCCTTTCTGTTTGTGTCCTTTTTGTATATTGCTTTTCTTGTTTTCTTTTTATACATTTTTGTTTTTCTGAATTCACTTCTCATAATAATATGTATATTTGTGCCCTGGTTTAAACACATGTTGCTTCTTGGGTGATATCTTTCATTACTCTTACATTCATAGTTACCATTCACTTCATTTCATTCGTTTTCTCTATACAGGGTTACTGGTAATTCGATACATTCCTTTGGAGATGTGATGGAGCGTGATCTAAGAAGTAAATTTAGCCCTAACATATATTATGCAAAACTCAATAGTTTTTGAGATATTTATTTTTTTTTGTTTTTCTCAAAAAGTAGATCTTAATGTCCTAAAAGTTAATTTTCGAAAAATCTATTTGGCACTTTTAATTTTTTTTTTACTGGATTACTTGTCCAATATTATAGATATCCGTTTGGAATGAAAAATATCTGGAAACATTTCGATCATGTGAACATCTGAAATAAAAACTTTTAAAATTTTTTTTTAAATCAGCTATGAAATTTACCTATTAGGTTTTTTCAAAAAAATATTAACGTAACACGCGTATAAATTATTATCAAAACTGCCTTATTTCAATAGCTATCTAACAAGGTACAAATGTTCAATGTACCCTTAATAGTTCTAAGAAAATACTAGTAAAAATAACACAAGTAGTACGAATTTTATTTTTAGATAAACAGTAAAAAACATTTTAAAAGTAGAGTTTAATTCTTCATTAATTTCAAAGTTGTACTTTATTTTTTATATGTCTTGCTCAAAATGGGAGCCCCTATTCCGTATACAGACACGGCAGCGTCTTCTTATTTCCGTCCTTGTTAGTCTGGTTGTCAGATTATGCCTTATGTGTTGGGCAGCATCGACTATCCTTTGTCTAAGGTTTTCTATAGTATTGACTGGTGTGGCATAGACCATCTCCTTCATATGACTGGGGTCATACGTAATAATCAAGGGGTGTTAAGTCGGGGCTTCGCGCTGGCCAAGGTATTGGGCCCGCTTTTCCAATCCAACGGGTAGGGAAACTGATCAAGTAACTGTCGTACTGTCAGCCGATAATGTGCTGGACAACCGTCGTTCTGAAACATCATTCGCTGTCTGACGGCGAGAGGAACATCTTCTAAAATCACCGCCAGATCATTTCTTAAAAAAATTTCATAGATTTCCCCGTTTAAATTTTGAGGAAGAAAGTGTGGCCCTATTAAATAGAGGCCAATGACTCCCATCCACACATTAATAGAAAACTTCATTTGGAAACTAGTTTCACGTGTTAACTTGGGATTTTCCTCTGCCCAATAATGTAGGTTGTGGAAATTTGTTATACCCTCGCGATTAAATTTCGACTCGTCCGTCCATAAAATACTTGTTAAAAAATTTGCACTTTCTGCATCTGAATTTAACATAAAGCGGCAGAATTCCACTCTCCTTCCAGGATCACCTTCCTCCAAGCCTTGGACAGGGGTATAGCGGTAAGGATGACATCCAACTCTGCGTATCGTAGACCAAACTTTCCATTGTGACGCTCCGGTTAGTCTTGCGACTTTATTAGTTGAAATAATTGGGTCTTCCTCAAAATACCTCAATATTTCTTCCTCATCATATGGTTCATAAACGGGAGGAGCACCAGCGTCACTTCTTCTACATTTCACAAAGCCAGTTTCAGCGATATTGCGATATGCCATACTGAATACACGTGCATTTGGTAAGCGGCGGTTAGGGTACCAAAGACCATATTCTCGGCGAGCTTCAGCAGCGGTGCCGCTACAGTATCCATAGACAAACAAGATATCAGCGTATTCTGCGTTGGCATACGCGGCCATGGCACGGAAAATACAATAACAGCAACTACGAGCAAAATCAAAATCTTCGATAACTAATTTAACAAGACCAACAAACTTAAGGGACACGGAGATAAGAATGTCAGTTAATGACATATATGGACAAACGTCAAAGTCAAGGACTGACTGACTTAAATGAAAATGAACGGTTAGTCGTTTAGTAAATTCCGCCACCAGCATTATCTTTACTAATTTTTTATTAGAACTATCAAGGGTACATTGAACATTTCTACCTAGTTAGATAGCTATTGAAATAAGGAAGTTTTTATAATAATTTGTACGCGTGCTACATTAATATTTTTTTTGAAAAAGGCAAATTTCATAACTGATTTTGAAAAAGAAATTTTTACAAGTTTTTATTTTAATTGTTGACATGATCGAAATGTTTCCGGATATTTTTCATTCCAAACGGATATCTATAATATTGGACAAGTAATCCAGTAAAAAAAAATTTTAAAATGTTAAGTAGATTTTTCGGAAATTAACTTTTAAGACATTAAGATCTATTTTTTTGAGAAAAACAAAAAAATTGAAATATCTCAAAAACTATTGAGTTTTGCATAATGTATGTTAGGGCTAGATTTACTCCTTAGCTCATGCCCCATCACATCTCCAAAGGAATGTATCGAATTACCAGTAACCCTGTATATTGGACACACTAACCATTTGACTTTTAATGACATATATATATAGGCGGTAATCTTTTTATACGGAAATAGTTTTCATAAACCCCATCTCCCTCATCCTACTTGATGTTCGTATAAAATATCTGTCAGTGCCGTCAAAGGAGAATGTGATTTAGGAGTTTTCCTCAAACAAAGTAAATTCGTTGGCCCCGTAGCATTTAGCAACAATGTATCGAAATTGAAAGTAAAGTCTGGTAAAGCAGTTATGTTGTCGCATAATTTAGGATTAAATGTTGAGGGGCTCAAACCTACAAATAAAAGCCAGAGCCTCGCGACTTTTTATTGAAAAATAATACCCCAGCCGTAATTAAATCGCAGCTGTGTTAATTTATTTGATTTTACGATCGTGGATCAAAAGGGCCGACATTTTAATAATTCCATTCATTTTCGGAGAATTGTACGCTATGGCGGATGACGTCACTTAGTATACGATCTTTCTTGGAAGCTGAAATATTTCTTGGCTACAATGAAGCAGACCGACTGTCTGCAAATTTTTATCCGCTCGCGCGTATGAATGAAATTTTCTACGTTTGCGACCCACTGAATTGCCTTACGTTGTCTTTCATATGTATCTTTGCATTTATTTTCAATAATGTCATTTTCGGTAGTAATATCAGTGGTAAGTGATAGTCTTGTAATCCTTATTAATAACTGGTATAGTTTTTCAAGTCAGACTGTTGAAGAAACTAGCGTTCTAATTATTACAATGACCGTATCTAAATAGGTATATCAAAGCGTGTCCCATATGTTGAAACATGTGGAAATAATAACACCGAAGTATAAACTATATATACGATACAAGGTACTTGGGATATTTTTATTTGTCTTCTCTAATTTGATCACGTGACCGTAATCATTCATAGTCTGTCATTCGTGTCACTTCGCTATTTTAATATCTAACGCTCCAGACTTATTATTTACCCAGGTATACATCGTCTATTTTATCTAAATTTATATTATTTGGATCGGAATCAAGACTTTTATAGTAGCACGTATGATTTGTTTCCTGAATATTTTTATAACTTTCGAATGGGCGGCTGTCAACATATTTTTATTACTTAAATAATGCAACATATTTTTGTTCCGAAAAACAGATCATAATTTGCGGATTAGTAATTCGTTATCCAATGAATAAATTATGTTTGTTTCGACCATTCTTGAAGAAAGTACCAAATTAGGAACATGTAATAAACGCTCGGAGAAATGCAATTACCCTTGTCTTTTTTTTGCAGGACGACAACGATTTAAAGCTACAAAAACGTTGCAGGTCTGCAGGAACAAAGGGAGTTTAATTTTCTGTTCTTATTTTTCTTTGATTACCTACCAATACTACATACAGGGTGTCCCGTAATAACATGCAAACAGTTTAACTGGTAGTAGGATGCAGGTTTTCACGGCCGTTGTCTAATGAATTAGTTTCTTCCGGGTCTTGCCGTGGTCGTCGAACTTGACTTGACGTTTCGCTGATCATCCTGTCAGCTTCTTCAGAAGGATTCTAAAGACTGACTGAGAATTTACTACATCTCGGTTATCATTAAAAGGCATTTAATGAAATTATTTCACCTAGCGAGTACACAAAGGGGTGAAATTAACTACCTTTCTTTAAATTTTGTAAATATCTTTCTGCCTGCTATTTTTTTTAATTAATAAAAATTACTAAATATTATGATTCGTTTAGAAACTCTTTTACCTCTTGAAAAAATTTCGTAAAATGGACCATTTTAGAGAAAAAATTAAATAACATCTGCCTAAGTGATCAATAAAAAGTATTAAACTGGCTTGAGGGCAACATTTTAAATGTGGAGTTCAGCAGATTATAAAACTTTAGGGCAATGTAGTTTAAACTTTTTTGACTTTTGGACAATCTGCAGTAATTTGGGACTAACATATTACTTCTCCGAGTATTATAATTATGTAAATCTCTATGTGCAGTGAATTATGTTATTTTTAACATACATTATACATTCAAGTATAAACATACGCGGAAAAGTAAGTAAATCAATATTTATGAAGGAGACCATACAAGCATCTCTGTAGCCAATTCCATCCACAATCCTTACAGCTCGCTCTACGCTGTAATCTAAAAAAAATATAGTTTAAAAAAACTAAAAAACATGCTTTAAAAACGAACTAAAAAGTAAAAAAATAATAATGTTTAAATAATACATAATATTTTTAGTCGCAAACTCCTCTATAAAATCCTTATTTTACTATAAGGAACGTAACCAGACTGCAACCAACAGCTACTCTCCGAGCTATGTGCCCCGCCGAGCGCTAATTACAAGTTACAAGTCTGGCGCGTTAAGTGTAATAATTGCATATTACCATCAAAACGCTAATGCTTCGATTGTAACAAACACCAGCCGAAAGACTTATCCTACTTAAAGGAGCTCTCTTGTCAGCCGTCATACACCACTTGCAGACTGCAGTTTCCAGCTGTTGGCTCTCGTCAGTGCAAGGCAGGCATGTGACGACCGGCAATTCAGCGCTCGGCGGGGCACATAATCCGGAGAGTAGCTGTTGGTTGCAGTCTGGTTACGTTCCTTATAGTAAAATAAGGATTTTATAGAGGAGTTTGCGACTAAAAATATTATGCATTAATATTCCGCCCTCTAAAATCACATTTGAACTATGCTAAGCCCAGTCAGGCTATTCATTTTTCGATTGCAACAGACACTGGACCGCTAGATGGCGCCTGCTGACTATTTTACATGTCGCTATTGTAAAAATACCGGAATGTACCAAATAGTCAAAGGATCCTCGTGCCGGACAGATCATTATTTTCAAAATAGACCGTAATTCTTGATTTAAGAACTTTCTCGAATATTTTAGAAAATATGGGGTTTCCTTTTTTTATGTATAGCGAGTATAAGTGCTTTTTTAGGCTGTCAGGAAATATTCCTTCTGTGATGGCAAGATTTATTAATTTGGTTAATGGGACGATAATAAGATTTTTAATATGCCCCATCTTGGTGTATGTAATATCTTGTTACGCCTAATATGAAATGGAACCTCTTCCATGAAATTTAACAATTCTTCTCTTAAAAACTGTAAATATCTTTCTCCAGTAAGTTTGCCTTCGTAAAACTTGGGTCCTAAAATTTGTCCGTTAAGAATTCCGCACCATACATTAATTTCCCAGATATTTTGGGAATTAGTTTCTCTAACCCAGCGAGGATTATCCTGAGACCAATAATGGCAATTATGTCGATTGACTAATCCATTATTATGGAAACGAGATTCATCTGACCACATGATGCGATCTAAGATAGTTATTTCTTGAGCAACTGCCAACCATGCTACAAAATTTAAACGTCTCTCTTAATCTCCAGAAAGCAAACCCTGATGTAAATGTATTTTATATGGTCACAGTTTATTGTCTTTCAGAATTCTTTGAATCGAAGAATATGGAATATCAGTTTCTGCCGCTAATATGCGGGCCTACAAAAATACGGGCTAAAACTGAAACTGTATGTTCCGTAAGGTTCTGGGTTTAAAAAGGTTTCTTTTTTTCTCAAAACTTTTGTCCATATTTTCCCCAATTTTGCCTGATGGCGTTGGCCTATTTCGAAAGCGTTCACGATATAAACGTTAGGCTGCTTTACTGTTCTTTCCATAATACTTTCCATAATTTAGTATCATATCCAATTTTTCTTCACTAGTGTAAGGTCATACTATTGTATAAAATTATTTAGAACTATAGCATAAAACAAAAACGGATAACACAATTACTAATGAAGAGCAAAAATAATTGTACTTTCAATTTGACACTACTAACAATGTGAAAATTCCATGACCAATTATGCTGATTCAGAAGCAAAACCTTTGAATGTAGTTTTATTATATATTATTAATTTTATATAATTTATTGTAGTTTATTGTTGAAATAAAAAAAAATACAGGGGCGCGAATACCAAACTGAATTACCCGGTATATTTCTTGGGCCATCCTAAAGAAAAAATTGATTTAATAGACCTTACAAACTGCCTTTACCGCCCTTCAACTACAAATGAGGTTACTAGAATAATTAGAAATTCAGAAACTTCTATTGAGTAAATAAAAATACAATGCACTCTTGGACTGTTCTATCCAGAAAAAAATGTGTTTTGCAGTACTAAATGGTAGAGCCTCTGAAACACAGAGAAATAGGTCATTTTAGAAAAAATATAAAATAATTTATTAACTATTTCAATACTGAACAGTGGCATAATGTATGAAATAATAACTTCAAAAATCGGTACATATCGGACCTTCTTCATGTGTCGTTGTTTCTCCCAGTATGAAGTTGTACAGTGTACAGCTCTACATAATTTCTCAGGGAGGTAAGGAATTTGACAAGCATTACAGTGCACATCTTTTCCACGCCACCACAGAAGTAGATGAGTTCAAGTCGTGTTTTTATTAGCCGTGCTCTTAATAGATCTAATCCACCGTCTGCCCTTATTGCATCATATTTATGTTTTTTTATTGAACTTCTTGTTCTTCTTGTGGATTTCTTCGCTGATACAAGCCTCATTTGTAAAGTTTTGACTTTCAAGTTGCTCAATTTTTTTTCATTTCTCATCCATCACCATCATATTCATCAAGCACGTTTGTGGTGTGTCATACGTTTTCGCACATTTCTCTGTTGCAATGTTTACAACTGATGGGATATTCCATATCAGCTGTGCGACAAGCACAAGATTTTCCTATTCCTATTTTGTTGTATATTTGCAAGAATTGACCAGTGCCAGGATCTTCGTCAAATCTGAGACATCTACACTTGATATGTTCTGCAAATGTGTTGTCTTTTATGGTGGCGGTATCGAAAGGATAAATTTGCTTTTTGGAGCTGATTCCGTGAAGTGCTTGTAGCATAACTGACGATTCAGTTTAGTTGCCTTCGTACAAAGCGATACAAAATGGCCTCCTTGTCTTAGCAAATTCATCGAGATGAAAATTTTTACATTTAAACAATTCCAACGTTTCTTCCAACACTCTTTTTGTTTTTGGAAAGTGGTGAGTGGCGGTGAACTTTTAACTTTCTAATGTTAAAAATAGAGGATGCTGCTAACCAAGAAGTAATTATTTGCAGAATGTTCACTTTTACAGTTTTTCAGAAGTTACCTTTTGATATAAATATATTAATCCTACGAAAAGAAATAAAAGAACCAAAACTGTATAGAATTTAATACTCTACAGAAATGATAACATATATTCTTTAACGTAATTTTCAGAGGAAGCGAAATATATCACAAAACGGAACACATCCAGTTTTTCAAGATGGCGACGTTTATACAGAGTAGCCAAAAACTTGAATTTACTCTCGTGACAACCCCTTCTACAAACCCGCAAAAAATATACAATTTACAAACTGTCGTGTACAAAGACAGTGGACTATTAGCTGTTGATGTGTTATTGGTTGACAATTCGATTGTAAATTTAGATTAACACGAACAAACTGAATTACTTCCGTTTTCCAAAATCCATATGTTGTTGGCGCTCACTGAACAAATCTTTCTTTTATAACCTGGCCACCCTGTCGGTGTTAGGCCATCGGGTAAGCCATCTCAAGTTGTTAGAAACACCTAAAATTGAATTATATTCAAAGCTTATACCTGTCCTGCGGTTTTATCGTTCGAAATGCCGATTTGCTGATTAAAATCATTTCAATAAAAATGTAAATACGCCGATACCTGATGTGAAAATGTACAACATAGTTGGGTGGCCACAGCGGGTTTTAACACTGACCGGACTTTCGGTCTACCTTACACCGTTTTGATTCATAAATGTCACCCCGAATAACTTATAGTTTCAATGTGGCTGCGCGCGTAACTTTTACGACCCCAGCCCGTCGGAATGCACATCATGAAAGACCATTTTGTGTTTTATGTATCATTTGTTTCTCTGTCGCTCCTCTCCTTTCTTGCGTCTCAATATTATTTGATCAAAGGAGTCTGACATTGTAAACTGTTACACTTGACTTTGATGGCTCGACACTGTTCTGCTTTTATTGTATTACCGAGTATTACACGCTTATCAAATACTTTGTTCTTTGTCAGTACTAAATTTTTATGATACCTCGTGTTATTGCTTTCATAACAAAGTATATTGATGAGCCCTCTCTGTGTTCGCAAGAAGCAAATAAATAATGATGTTCTATGAGACGCCGAATTTTCATCCATCCTTAAAACCGTAAACATATAACTACAAAGAAAAATAAACAGTTTAATGCTTTTATTCTAGCCGTAAAGCAGACATTGAAACAGTTTTTGAGTGTAATAACTAATATTTTCGTCGGGTGTTTTTGTGTGTATAATATTTTTAGTAAGAACTGCCCTTCTAAGTGAAGTTTTACTTTTTTTAATTAAATAATTTTGTAACTCGAAAACTGTTGCAAGTATGCTGTCCAATTGCTTTAAAATGTAGAAACCTTGTGGAGTGGTCATAATCATACGCATATTTTTATTTAGGGAGATAACATTTTAATATAAAAAACTTGCCACATTTTTGCATCAATATTTTTTTTTAAATTTTTTAATTCTATGTACCTTTTTATTAAACCAACAAACATGTGTATGCGTTTTAATTGTAACCAACACGTTTTGGTGAACCCGACGTGATCGAAAGGAACAAATTAAAATTAATCGTCTCCGAAAGAAATTAAGAAAGAAACCAATAGAAATTAACCACACCACATTTTGGTGATTCTGTCGTTTTTAAGATTATTAAGAATTATCTAGTAAATCAACACCATGAGGCCAAATTGTAAAGATGTCTTCAACATATCTCCACCTGACAACCGGTTTGTTTATACAGTTTTGAACATGTGTGTTCTCAAAGTTCTCCATGAATATGTTGCTTAAAATTGGTGATAATAGAGACCCCATTGCCATACCAAAATCCTGCTGATAGAACTCATTTTCCAATTGAAAATAGGTTGTTTTATACACATTGTTAATAGTTCCATTATGCTATTTACACTTAATTTAGTTCTAGTTTCCAAATTATTATCATTTAGCAACTTATCTTTAACTATTTTTAAGGTTTCATCAACCGGAACATTGGTATAAAGACTAACTAACTACCATCAGGTGTGATTCATAAATATCGTTTTCATAATTTTTTTCTATAAAATGTTTACTGTTTTTAATGTATGAATTGGTATTTCCAGATAATGGATCAATAATTTTAAGTAAAAATTTTGCCAAATTATGACATGGTCAATTAATAGAACTAACAATTGGTCTTAAAGGAATATTTCTTTGGTAAGCCATAACAATGAGGAGGCTTATTATGATGCGGTGTAAGGTTCTTTCGTTCAAAGTCATTAAATTCGTGTTTGTATTTAAACAAAGTTCTGTACATTCTGCTCTCTATTGATTTTGTTGGATCTTTGTTTAGTTTTGAGTAGGGTCCTTCATTTACAAGAGTCATGAGATTTTTGTGTCATATATCTTTATCTATAATAACTGTGTCATTACCTTTGTGTGCTGGCAACATTTTTATACTTTCATCGCGTTTTAAAGAATTTATCGATAGCTTTTCTTCTTGAGTTAAATTATCTTTAATTTTGTATTGCTTATCTAAAGCAATTTTTGCCCGTATGCAATATTCATTCCCATTATCTGTTGGTAAATTTTTCCATTTTTTCTATTGCCGCTACAACATCAGATTTTGGAACAGATTTCAGGTTTATTGTTTTTTTTTTTTTGTTTATGACTTTTGTAAACTACTCACTGAATTTGAATAACTTGAATTTAAACATTATGAAGATCATTTAATTTTTACCACATTTTTAACACGGCACTCGTAAAATTAAATTTTAAACGGTCATTTTTCGAAATTCACTACTTATTTTGATGTAAAATTTTGCCGTGGTATGAAGGAATATCCTTTTTATATGTGGTAATTTTATTTATTTATTTTTTTGTCCAGGTCCTTCGTTGTTATTTACAAAAATGTGTCATCATGTCTTCAGTTAAACGGCGAAAATAGGACATTTTTCAATATATTAACGTAAATTATTCAAATACACAATATGCAATAATGCGTATTTCGGCTACTCCATTTATGAAATATTCACGGTTAAAGTGAAGGCTCAATACATTTAAAATGTATAAATAGCTGTATCTCTCTTATTTTTAGAGGTAATCGGGTGGACAAAACGAGATTTTGTAGCTAAAATGTGGGACTACAACTTATATTAAACAAATATTTAAAAATATATAGAATGAGAAAAGGTTGTCATTAAAAAAAATTTAATTGTGAATTTTTACTTGTTTTTATATTCTGGAGGCTTGTTAGATTTGAAGTAACTCTTTTTAGAGGAGCATGGTGTTTAAAAAGATTTAACAGATTTACGTTGAGGAAGTCAACTTTTTCTTCTAGAGACTTGTATCCCACTTAATATCAGAAGCGTGCAAATTAAATAACTCAATATTAGTCCTAAAGCTACGGAATTCCTCTACAGTGGGTTTAGAATCTTGTATTAGACTAGGAAGGGTGGAACCTTAACTTGACACGATAGTACTATTTTCTTTGTGTTTTCTTTCGGCAGGTCGTGGAGCAAGGGAGGGTTTTCAAATTCGTCACTATTTAATGTTGTATGTAACTTTCCTTATAACCCCATTTAGTTAAAACTGTTATAATGTTAACCCTTATCTGTTTTACAGAGGGCCAAGTCATAGTCCTCCAATTTTTGTATAATGCTGTTCAATTCTTGTTGGTGCTACATTTAGTTGCCTTCAATAGATTGGCTAAACCCTGTCTGCCAAAATTCGAAATATTTCCTATGGAAATAACAGCTAGCTAGCTCTGTGTTAACGGAAAGAGAAGTTGAAAATATTTTTTGTTGGCGTTATGTGGCGAATGTTTAAAACTTTTTGAAGGAGGTTTATTTATTTCAAGATGTTTCACAAGAAACCACTTAGTTCGGATTCTAAAGTTCTGCATAAAATTTGATATTCTTACACAACATTCGTATGGATTAATTCAACAAGTATATACGATGATTTATTTATATGGACAATCCCAATTTTCGTTTTATTAGCGGATATTTACACAATCGAAGCTAAATTGAAAAATAGTGTTATAATGTTTGCAGTTAAACGGAACAAATACAAGATAATTATTAATTTTGTATTATTTATTTTATTATCAATTGAGGATAGTTAAGATTATATTTGTTTTATTTTTATTATTTGACATTGAAAGACAAACCTATAATAATAATTTTAAATAAATCTCGAGCTTAAACCGCGTTTCCGTCGTTTCACTTGTTGACATTCCAGATAAAAGTTGGTGAGAAATGCAAATTAAGGATTTCCACGAGGACCTGTTATTAGACCTAATTACATGAAACGGTTTTAAATTTAAAATCGTCTACGTTCTCAATTCTTTATCGCGTTTTCTGCCTTAATTACACTATTATATATAATGGTAGATTTTTAATGATTGTTCTAATATTAGCTGGTACAATGATTGATTTACTACGTGAATACAGGAGCCCTAATGACGGTTAGAAATCTTTTAATAGCTAATCTTCATATGACAGTCTAGTTTTGTTTTTCTGGCTCGCATTTAAAGAATGCCATGATGATTTATTTAATTTTAGCGTTTGTCCGTAGATTATGATTTCAAGTTCTATTTTCGTATTTTGTAATTATATACTCGATGCGTCCAGAAAACAAATGGTTTCAATCTAAAATCCGTCAAATCTCGTTTATCCGCATATCATTAAATTTTGAAATTTTTTAATTTATTTGTACACCACTCGCGTCGGACTTTAATTAAAAATTTATTTTAGAATATAAAAGTTCATGGAGGCATTGAATTTGTTTTTCTATAAAGCTGGGAACGTCGCTAGACATAATGACAGTTAGTTTAAGAGATGCTGGACCGCAGCCAACGAGATTTATAAAGTAAATTTCTTTTTGACATGAACCGTCTGTCTCGGAAACTCTCGATTAGATTTTATTGATAAATTTTTGAACATGTTTATGTAGGAGTACATATTAGATAACTAAAATTCCTCAGCGATTTTGTACAAATACATGTAGATATATTTGTTTTTTCAGCTCGGATGTCGACACCTTATAAATAACATCTCTATTGTTTGTTTTTATATATTCACAGATATTCAGAAACTCTACTGGACTTTATTTTCAAGTTTCAAATCTGCTCAGAGATGGTCCGTCCTTTTAGGAGACCAATATTAACTGAAATCAGATTCGGGCCCGTGGTGTGAAACTATTCGGATGGGTGTCGATGCCAGACGCTGGATGTTTGAAGTATTACATTTAATTTTGTAATAAAACTATATTTGTAATAACTATTAGTTATAACCATGTACAGGGTTCTATATATTGTTAATAGTTTAAAAAGACCGGCGAAATTACAAAGGATACCCGGCTTACTTTTACGAAATACATTGTGAAAATTTCAAACTGTTTGTGGTGATGGAGTTGACAGCCTTTTCCAATCATACTATTGTTATGAGTAGCGTATAAATATTATTATTTATAGGTCTTGCGCCAATACGTTTTCATATCAGCCAGTCATTGCCTATTAATTCATATGATATTGAACGTTAAACATGCACTCTCGGCTTTCTCGATAAAAACTTTAGAAGTCCAATATGGCGCATATTTAAATAAGGAATTAAACGTAATAAAAGATAACTAATCATGTTTTTTATCGTTTCAGGCACCCCTATTAACAGGCTGCCGATTATGGCGAAATCAGTACTTGATCTCTATGAACTTTACAATCTGGTTATAGCGCGGGGAGGACTTGTAGATGTGATAAACAAAAAATTATGGCAGGAAATTATTAAAGGACTCCATTTACCATCGTCTATTACTTCTGCTGCATTTACACTTAGAACACAGTAAGTATACTTGCATTTTAACGTAACAGTAATATTAAGTGGGAATTTTTACTGATACTGTTGTTGGATGATATAACAAGTTTCTGAGACTTATCACTGTTGAGTTTGAGTTTATTAGTGATGAACCACTACTTAGCAAATTTGACTAATTAGCGTTGGAAGCAATTAGAGTTGTATCATCTGCAAAAAGGATACACTTAGACGGATGTAGAAAGTGTTCTATATCATTTATAAATAATATGAACAACAACGGCCCCAAAACAGATCCTTGTGGTACGTGATTTTTAACATTATTAAGAGTGGAATTAATATTATTTATACTAACACATTGTTGTCTATTATTCAAATAAGACTCGAATAAAGCTAGAGATACACCTCTTATACCGTAATAATATAACTTTATCAACAGTTCGTGAGGAACACAGTCGAAGGCTTTGGAGAGGTCATATAAAGCTAGGCCAGTATGTTTTTCCTTCTCCATATCTTCGACTGTATTACCAACCACCTGTTGAACAGCTTATATGGTTGAACATAATTTAGATCGAAAACCAAATTGAAAACTTGAAATTATATTATTTTGCTGAAGAAACTTTGGTCAGCGACTATCTTAATAAAATTTCTATTAACTCACCAAAAACACTCATAATTGAAATAGGGCAATAGTTATCTAATGCCCCTATGTCTCCATTTTTGGAAAGCGGAATAACTTTCATGATTTTAAATGAGTCCGGAAATATTCCTTCGCTAAAATATCTATTTATTAACATGGTAAATGAATTAGAATTATACCGATGGTCTCCTTAATTATTTTACTACTTAAGCATAGGCATTAGTGCAGGGAGAATTCCTTAATCGATTAACTGCATCAAAAATTTCGTAAGTAGTTACTGGTTGTAGAAAAAAATATTTGCTACTCTAGGTATTTTTGTAATGTGTCTCTTATGTCCAAATCACTATTTGGTAATGAAGCAAGAATATTATCAGCTACAGTACTAAAATATTTATTAAAATCATTCACCGACAGATTTGGAACAATTTTAGATAAATATTTATTATTACGTTCATAATTTATCTCTCCGTGCATCTCTAGTTCTATTATCAGAATTTTCGATGTATTGATCATAGGCGAATAGTTGCAAGCATTAAGTTATCTAGTCAGTTGTAAATTGTAATAGATTGTGCAATAATCATGAGCCTTAATATTTAATGTCACTTTTTTGACATCTGGATGACAATATGCTGTCAGCAAACATATCTTATGCATGAAAAATTATCTGGCTAATTCTATTCTGTATTTGACTTTAATTATTCCATTATTGCATAAATCATTACAGCATTTACACTGAAAATTAATGAATCTATTACAGGCTCAATTTTAACCTCAGCTTGAATTTGAGACGTATCGATTCATTACCATTGATTGTTCCTCGAAGTAATAGTAAAACGTAGGTTGCACACCTACGAGACCGGTTCATTCATACACGGCAAAAATAATGTACATTTTACGGTCTTAAACATTACGGAATGTGCAATATAGGGTAAGCAAGTTGAATGCGGAGACAATTTCTTGCATCTTTTAATGTTCAAGTCATATTACCGCTTTTCTTCTAAGTGTACGATGTTCATTCAGCTTGTGTTTGTGAAAATCGCAATTCTGTTGTGTACACAATATTTTAAGATTGTACATTTTATCATGATGAGTAATCAGTTAGTCTAAATATCTCGCGGATTTACAGCCATACTGTCGACATATCAGTTTTTATTTGCCCAGTTAAAATTTCATGCTACAAACCTTTACAATGTAACATTTGGCTTTGAAGATGATGAACTTGGGTTAAATTTAATCGAATAATTTTACAAAGAACAATGAACGCTGTGCCAGGAGTAATAGTTCAGTAAAATAAGTATTAATCTTCTGGAAAACTCTAATCTAGCTAGATATTTCTATACATCATTATTTAGTCATGATTAAGTAACGCGCAAAAGTTCTTATCGATAACATACCGGCTTCTCATGTTTTTCAAGGCGATAAGTCACGAAAAATTATTCTTGCGGTATCTCGCTTCCTATTGGTCGAACAACAATTTAGGTTATTATAGATAATGTAGATTCTTTTTGTCTGCAGCTAAATTCTTCTAAAACTGTTTTATCATGATTAATTATCAGCCCATTATCATAAAACCATTGATTAAATTCCTGTAAGACAGTAGATACTTTTTCATTTAATAGTAAAAGATCAGTACCAGAAACTGGACAGGTCATTTACATATAATAAAAATATTAACGGCCTCAATACACTACCCTGTGGAGTTCCAACGCAAATATCTTTCTTATCGGATGTATAGATAGATCTTTATTAGTGCATTATACATATGAGCATTTACACAGGTCATAAAAACATACAATAACAAGGTGAATATACAATAAAAGAGGTAAAACAAGTAGATAATAAATAGTAAAACAAATAAAACAACTACTACACTACTACAGTAACAAAGGTAACGAACAATTTCATATGGTAATACATGTCAAATCAGAAGACAAATAATCATTGATATAAAAGGCATTATCTAGTAAATATTTTTTTATCTCAGTTTTAAAAGGATTATATTCTATTCCTTGTATGTTATCCGGCAGTACATTAAAATTTTTATGGCATAGTAACTTGTGCTAATTCTGGTCTTGGTTAAACGTAAAAAATTATGGTTTAAATTTGTATTGTTCATGGTTATGGAGCAGGTCTCGTCTCGTGTATGTATCCTGGTTTTCTTTCGTATAAAGGAGACAATGTAATATGTATGTACAGGGCAATGTTAAAATGGATAATTCCTTAAAGACGTCCTTACAATCGCCTCTGTATCCTAGGCCTGCAGTAACTCTGATCGCTTTTCTTTGCAACTAGAAAACGTTCTTGGTATGCGCAAAGTGTCCCCAGACCATAATTGCATATGACAATGCTGAGTGAATGAGCCAATGATATGCTGTTAGTAAGGTTGACTTTGAAATAATACTCGCCAGGTTGTGTAGCAAAAAAATATTGCTGGACTTTTTTTACAGATGCGGATGGTATGTTTTTCCCAGGACAATTGTGGTCTAAGTAAACCCCTAAGAAATTTACGCTGTCGGGAGAGTCAATGCCCACGGCGTGATGCCTCAAACCAAGTCATTGATTGTGTTTTTTGTTGTTCAAAACTAATTGGTTACTGAGAAACCAGTCTCGAATAGCCGGTTTATTGTCATTGACGTTGGATAAGGGACGGTTTTTATCATGATTATTGTGGATTAATGTTGTATCGTTCGCGAAGAGAGTAGAATGAGGTGCAGTTGTACAGTTGGGTAAATCATTTATGTAGACATGGAACAGTATTGGGCCCAATACTGAACCTTGCGATACCCCAATGTTTGTATCGATTAAGTTCTATTTCATGTTTTCGTACTGTACTTACTGGGATTTATCTTCAAGATATAAATTTAGAAGACTCTGACTATTTATAGAGAATTTATAAAATGTTAGTTTATTTATTGGAATGTTATGGGACACACAGTCAAAGGCTTTACTCAAATCTAGGAACTGAACGTGGAAAAATTCACAGTCCTCGAAACCTTTATTTATCGAGTCTACTAAAGAATTTATGGCTAACGTGCTTTTTCTCACCCTAAAACCAAACTGGTAATTGTTGAAAAAATTAAAATTTTCAAAATAGAATGTAATTTGTAGTTTTAATATAATTTTTTAAATTTTCGCAAAAACAGGAGTAATTGTGATAGGCCTGTGGTTGGCAGGATCGTCAATAGAGTAATTCTTGTGTAAAGGTACATCTCTTCACAGTTTTAATATCTTAGAAAATATATTACTTTGGATACACAGATTTATTAATTCTGTTAGGGATACGAAAATAATGTATTTGATAGAGTTTAGGATTCTGATATTCATATCATATGGGTCGTTACAATTATTTTTTCAAATTGTTAAATATATCTAAAATGTTTAGTAATAATATTTGTGAAAAGTCAAAAGTCCCCGTCTAGGTTACGCACAACAGAATTATCTAAATAATCATCACTGCTAGTTTGTGCAGGTGGTAAAGTACCTGTTAAATAGAGTAAGATGGTCGCGAAATAATTATTGAAATCCTCACCGTATGCCATTTCAGACTGCGGAGCAACGGATTAGTTTTTATTGATTAAATTCCATATTGCCTTTGGAGAATTGTTATTTGTGGATATATAATTATCATTAGCAGTTTTCTAGCTTTATTTAATTCCAATCTATAAATTCGATTTTTATTAGCTATTATCGTTTGATGGATGAGTTCTATGTACGTCTTGTAATAAGTACAGTAAGGCTCTCTCTCATCTGCCTCAGCTCGTTTGTGAATCAGTTTATTTTAGTTTTATTAATATGGTTTACAACTTTAGATTTAGTATGACAAGTAACATCCAGAGCATATGAGATGTTGAAAACAAAAAGATGTAGTAGTACTGGTTTTCACTACGACTTTTCTATTTGACAGATAAGAGAAAAGCCAAATAGAGTAAAAATAAAAGGTGTCCCTTAACCCGAAAAACGTATCTTCTCTATTTTTCCCTTATTTGGTTTGAGTGGAAAAAATGTTGATTTGAAGGAGTACGCCCTTCTTAGGAGAACTTAAAGATCAAAATTTTCTGTAACAACAGATATGGGAAGCCCATAAGGCGACAGTCCTAGAATACAATTTAAAGGAGATGGGAAATACGGTATGATATATTACGAATTTGGAAATGGTCGCAGGCAGGTGCTTCATTTTAGAATATAGAGAAAACTTCCAGCGAGCATGGGCTTCAACAGAAATATGCCCTGGAGAAATGTGAATCTGGCTCGATTGAGAAGGCAAGTCCAATGAAACTAAACGTGTGGGACGAATATAGAGAGACCCTTGCTGATTATAACAAAAGTAAAAAAATCGTAGGAAGCCATTGCAGAAACTCCGAAATGCACCAAGGGGAGGAAACACTTTCCTGGATCCAAAGTTACAAAGTTAGATAGCAAAGAGGGTTCAGGCCGAGCATGACGTACTGGACATACATTATGTCGATCAGGCTCATGATCAGAAAATACATCTTTGGTCTGGTGGGTGAAGATGTTGCAGCACACAACTCACGCCGAACTGGGAAAATTACAAAGACTTCCCTGTTATGAATAACAAGAGCATTGAAAACTTCTCCAACGGCAGCAGCGAATGTATTCTTTCTTGGACTTCCTCCCCATCTCGTGGTAACGGGGAAAGAGAAGATATGACTTTTAGGTTGCAAAATGAACCAACAGAGAGTTACGCGGGATTGGGGCACAATTAGACCTGAAATTAAGTGGTTTGTGGATTATCGAAGAAGATATAAACAGACCGACTACAGCAGCAGGCCTTGGGAACTTGGCTGCTATACTGACAAGACAAGGACTGGAACCCACAGCTAGCTACACTAGCAAATAAATTCAGGCAATTCGACAAACAGGTCGAAAGTTAATTCCAGCCATGTTTCATTCTACTCTCAATGATAAATTCATATTGGCAAGTAGAAATAAATCATGGAATTTGCGATAAGTATTGTGAATACGTCACCAAATTTACATAAAAAGTGCCACAGATTGTTTAATATTAAAATTACAATACTATGATACAACAGGAAACAGTTGAATGGCGATATTTTCAAGGGCAAATCTGAACGTCAGAGTATTGAAAGTTGAAAATTGCACCGATTGGTTTTTTGACAAATTTGATTTCGGCATCAGTAATTTTGATTAATAATAAAATTCACGAACATATTACTGGTTCTATTAGATTCACTAAATTCTCATTCTTTGTGAAATCTGCGTCAAAAAGTTTGTGTACATGCGTTATGAATTCTTTTCAAATATTTTTTATGCCCATACTGTCTCTCTCTCTCTCTGTTTAGCTCCTCCATAATTAAATTTGCATCAGAACAGTTTCTGTTTTAAGTGCTTGCTTTTTGTAGGTCTCAACATGTTTTATGATTGGCTTTCTGGTGGTATATCAGTTTATAGTATATGATTTAAATTTTTATTAACGCCCGGTTGTAAATCATTGCTGGACATTTCTGGCAGTTTATACAAAGCTCTACATTAATTTTATATTTTTTCTCTATATTTCAAAGCGTTCTAGACTTCTTGGAACTTCTTTATACCTCGTATTTCGTTTATTATTTAAATAATTACTGTAATATGATTTCCCCGTTTATAACCGACTAAAAACTAGTTTGTATACGTTTCTGGAATTTCATTCTATTGTTTACATTGAGTCAGATCTCAAATATAAACAACGAGGATTATTTCAATGATTAAATTGTGTCCTATTTAATAGATGCGGACTTGGCATCAACAGTATTTAAGTTAACTCGACAGATGACAGTGTAGTCAGCTAGATAAATTGTCCTTTCTATATTAAGATCAAGGTGTATATTTCATGATGGATTGTTGTATGGACCTTTCCACTTCATTATAATTAATAAGATTCTCTATACAGAAATCAAAACGATAAAGACTCCTCATATTTTAATTTAGCTTCGTTTCTTTATTCTGCTGCCAAATTTGACAGTGGTGTACCTAGGTTTTCTTACAATGAGTTGTTACACATTTAATAAACATACAAATGAAAATATTTAAAAATAATTTGTTTGTAGCGCACGTGCTATGAATATCTGTGGGAATACCATAGAGAATACAGATCAAATTTCACTTAACCCCCCATAATTTTTCGCGTGAGCAGTCCACGAGCAGCTAGTATTTCGGGAAGTATACAGGCTGTCCATTTTATCAGGGCCCTCCAGAATATCTCACTTAATATCGGTCGTACAAAAAAAATTATTTTTACGAAAATTGTGCCGATTTATATAACCTACAAAATGGTTTAAAGACATTTGAAATCCATGGCCTACTTTAAGAGTTATGGCGGAAAATATCGAAAATGCCGAAAACGTCTAGGCCAAATATCTCCGTTATTTGAAGAGATACGAGTAAAATTCTAAGGCGAAAATAGAGTGTTTCAACGAGGTTTTATCTAATTTTTCTCTAAACCGCTGTATTTTGAGATTTACTCTTCAGGCTGTTAAAAAAATTATTTTGAAACGGGCGGGAAATGGCACCATTAAATAGAGTATTTTCCTGCTTTTTCAACGATATATCACATGCCATATTTATTCATTGGTACTACGTTAGTAATTATAAAAATATTTTGCTTGGTAATAGCCCGACGCCGAAGGCGTGGTGTGAAAAAATATTCTTTGTAAAAAGTTTTGCTTGTTTTAGAAAATCATAAACAGTTGTCAAACTTAAGATGGATTATACAGAGTACTCTAAAAATTCGAAGATATGAAGTCGGCTTTAAACAAACTATCTTTCTTACATTTTTAATGGAAATTTTATTTAGTTGTTTCAATTATGAAGAAAAAAATAAATGCGATATTGCGGATTCTTTTATTTTTCTTATTATGGTGGTAGAAAAAAAACCATAAAAAGCAGAAATGAATATGACAAGTACACGATAATTAGCGTTAAGGCAATACTAAGTGGATTTTTCTAACCCTATCTGTATTTGTTTAATTTATTTTTATTATTACTTCATTATCTATTTTTCTCACTCCGTAATTAGTTTTTATCGTATGGCAGTGTAAATCTAGATATATCTAAATCATATAGCAAAGTGTGTAATTGTATGTTTTTGCTTACATTACAGGTACATGAAATATCTTTATCCGTACGAGTGTGATAAACGCCGACTAAGTACTCCTGCCGAACTTCAAGCAGCCATCGATGGCAACCGCAGAGAAGGCCGTAGAGCCAGCTACGGCCAGTATGATACCATACCAAGATCGCCGAATCCTGGCCTTCAGATGTCACCTCTAACACTAGTATCACAACAACACCAGCAGCAGTTAGCGGCACGCATGTTGGGTAGCGGCATGAACCCAAACATGAACCTCCATAATGGCGCCCACCACCCTAGTCACCCACAACCCATGGGGCAACCCGTTAACGGGGGCCCATTACCCGGTATGGCGCCAAGTGAGTTCGAGGCGCGTATGATAGAATATGTAAAGCTACTTAACAAAGAAATGATAAGCAACACTGCTACACCCACAAGACAAGGTGATATATCTCCACGAAACGCCAATTCTCCGCTGAATCCGTTGGAAATGTCGCGAATGACGTTGTGGAGTCTGTACAACAACAACCAGCCACCCGTAGAACCACAGAAGGAACCCATAAATTTGTCAGAACCTTCGGGGACAGTTAAGAGGGTACCAGAATGTAGAGAACCATCACCACCACCAAAGAGGGTCCCCAAAGAAGAAGAGGAACCAGAATCACCCAAATCACAGTCACCGTCAACACATATTAAAATTAACAGCAGAGGTAAGTTTGATACCAATTTTTTTCTTAAATCTAGTTTTTGAGGGAAATTGTTATATGGCATAAAAGCGTGTGTATGTCTTAATGCATAAACTACTGTAACTAATTGATAGTTGCATTATCCAAATAAACCGACCATAAAGTAAATTGTTAATTAACAATAATAAATGTAAAGATGTGATGTAAAAGTTAAAGTTTCTAAATCTATTGCGGAATAAACTAATGAAAATATATACGTAAATATTTGATTTGGACATTAATTTCCTTAAAACTTCAATGTCTGACGTGCATTTTCAATTTATAAATGTCTGTCATTACATAATAGATGCTTATCGTAGTCGAGTCAATGATGGTTTTTACTTCTTAGTCCTTAGGTACAGGTTCGATTTTGATGATTTTTTTTAATGTTTGTTTTTATAGATTATTTGAAATCGGAAACATTTCAATGTGCACAATAAAATGTTTAAATTGTTTAAACAATATAAACACAATTTATGTAGAAATTTTTTTTTTTGACGGTATTTATTAACTTTTAAATAGAAAGGATTAAAAATATTTGTTTCTTTTTTATTTTATAATTATTAAAAGCTTTCAATTATATGAAAAATAAATTTATAAACAATTATAAATGATTTTTATACATTTTACATTTAAATATACTTCATTTATATATTTAAAAAAATTCGATTTTTTTAAAATATACCATTGATAATAGACCATAGTTCAAGGGTAGATTCTTTGGGCCAAAATATGAGGATATAACTAAATATGCTTCGGTAAAATGTTGCCGTGGAAAAAGATACAGAAAGAGATATTAAACATAATATTTTTAGTTGCAAACTCCTCTATAAAATCCTTATTTTCTGTAAGGAACGTAACCAGACTGCAACCAACAGCTACTCTCCGGGCTATGTGCCCCGCCGAGTGCTGAATTACAAATTACAAGTCTGGCGCGTTAAGTGTAATAATTGCATATTACCATCAAAAGCTCCTTTAAGTAGGATCAGTCTTTCGGCTGGTATTTGTTGCAATCAAAGCATTAGCGTTTTGATGGTAATATGCAATTATTACACTTAACGCGCCAGACTTGTAACTTGTAATTCAGCGCTTGGCGGGGCACATAGTCCGGAGAATAGCTGTTGGTTGCAGTTTGGTTACGTTCCTTATAGAAAATAAGGATTTTATAGAGGAGTTTGCGACTAAAAATATTATGTTTAATATTCCGCCCTCTAAAAGCACATTTGAACTATGCTAAGCCCTGTCAGGCTATTTATTTTTCGATTGCAACAGACGCTGGACCGCTAGATGGCGCCTGCTGACTGTTTTACATGTCGTTATTGTAAAAATACCGGAATGTACCAAATAGTCAAAGGATCCTCGTGCCGGTCGTCACATGCCTACCTTGCACTGACGAGAGCCAACAGCTCGAAACTGCAGTCTGCAAGTGGTGTGTGACGGCTGGCAAGAGAGCTCCTTTAAATAGGATCAGTCTTTCGGCTGGTGTTTTGATGGTAATATGCAATTATTACACTTAACGCGCCAGACTTGTAACTTGTAATTCAGCGCTCGGCGGGGCACATAGTCCGGAGAGTAGCTGTTGGTCGCAGTCTGGTTACGTTCCTTATAGTAAAATAAGGATTTTATAGAGGAGTTTGCGACTAAAAATATTATGTTTAATATTCCGCCATCTAAAAGCACATTTGAAGGAAGAGATATTCATAATTTTTTCTATTGCATCGTAAGAATTAATGTTACTGTATTTTGAGGTGCTTTTACTCATTTATGTATTTTAAAAAACACCCTGTACATTGTTTGTTTTTTAGTAGCATTACTCTCTCTACACCGTAACATTTATAATTCGTAAAAATGCGAAATTAGTTCCACTGTTTAAATTAATGATCCTGTGTTGAATTTAATAAACATTCTTTGACACTTTAGACCTAAATTAACTAGTTTAATGATGCGAGTGATTAATGGACTTATTCTTTTTCAGGAGATTCGCGCAATGGTGATAATTCCCTCGTTGTTAGCATGGAACTCAATGGTGTTACATATCAGGGAGTATTGTTTGCGCAAAATTCAAGCCAAAGCGGACGAACGGCGCTGGCGTCTTAAGACGGAGCCGTTCTTTTAAGTGTTCAAATTTTGAATGATGGAGCGTCCATTGTTCCTCAAGCATGAACTTGAGTTTTATATTTATTTTTTAAATATTTTGAGTGTTTTAGCGCGTAACGTGTATAGAGACTAGATGCACAAACCTATTTAAATCGAAGACTTATATGTGAGGTTTTTTTGTTATACATTTTTTTATATTTAACTTGCAACGAAATGATAATTCAATTATGTGATTTTAAATTATATTGTAATCGTTACTGTAAAGAATAGAATAAGGTTTGGTCATTCTCTAGTATGGCGTAAGTCTCTCAGTTTTTATTTCTTGTAAACTGTAACTTTGACGCGTGCTTTTCACATTTATTCGCCCAGCTCCTTGTTGTGATCACACTGAAGACTTTACACACCGTTTACACGTTGCGAAAAATTACTTCTTTCTTCGTTATTCTCTTAAAAAAACAGGATGCTGCCACCCTAGTCATTAGGGTGGACCGAAATTTTTTTTTTGCTATACCGCAGAAAACTTGCCCTTCTGTCAGATAAATAATATAAAACAAGAAATAAAATGTCGGTTAATATCTTCCGGTCGCGTATCGTCTTCAAGACTCGTAAAAATTAGTGAAATTCAACTAATCTTCGTGTTTTTTTAATGCGTCAAACTGATTAAGGTCGAACTGCTATATCCCGAAAAACTTTGCCCTCGGACAGATAAATACACAGAAATGAAAAATCGGTTAAGATCTTCCGGTCGTGCATCATCTCCGAAAATCATAAAAACTGATGAAAAACGTTTTGTCGTAATTAAGAAGAAAGTTTTTCCGTGTTAGTGTAACAGTACAACTTGAAATAAATGAAAAAAGAAACAGATAAATATAAAATATCAGTTATTAACCGATTTTCCATTTCTTTGTTTTATTTTACTTATCTGACCGAGGGGCGAGTTTTCCGCGGTATAGCGAATAAAAAAATATTCGGCCCACCCTACTAGTCATTCTTCATCTATCTTAAGAACCGGTTATAATTTTTTGAATAAGGTATCTGTGTCTTAAGGCAGGATCAAATCGATAGTTTCTGCAATAACATCACTAATTTTCAAATTTGATCAAAGTATACTGAGAACAATTCAACCAGCTGTAAAAGTAACAGAAACCTAGCCCTTCAACAGGTAAATAAAAAAAATATATTTTACAGCCGAATGATATATTTTATGCAGAAATTATTCATTTGGTGATGCCTTGAACAGGGACGGAGTGAGACCAAAATTATGGTCCGGCATCTTCATGATCACCGGCCTAAGTGGAGATGATGAAATCTTTAAAAAAGGAATAAGACGCTTTGCTGCGTAAAATTAACACGGCGTCAGGAGCAGTTCAGCTCACTTTTAGTATTTTAGCACCGGCCTTTCGGGCATTTCACGAACTCGCATATAGCCAGTCCGCCCCTGGCCTCGAGACTCGGAAACTAGTAAATAACGATGCATGTGTAAGTTATGTTTAGTTCTTACGACAGAATTTCCTGATGGATTAGTTAATGGATTTTGTCAATAATAGTTTCTTCCCATTGGAAACTAATAGACTAAGAACTACTAAATTTTTTGAACCTCCTTCAACTTTTATGGTACGAAGTGCTATTTCAAAGCTTTTTTCTGAAACATTTCGCTTACACCCAAACCCAATTCTACACTCAATTCTTACACCTCCATTTAGAGATCTCTGAGAAACTTTCGCAATAATTCGAGATTTATGCTGTACAAACAGATTACCTAAGATTTATATTGGCCAGTTTATTGAGAGACATTATTTTATGGTTGTTTATACTTATATTAATAATTTTTTACCTTTCAACATAGTTCGTGAGGACTTTCACCAATAATTTTCCTTACACACTAAAATAGCTCCCACAAACACAAGGCACTAAACTCGGTATTCGTAGGATTTTCGCCCATTAATTCGACATCTTCTGGGGATAATTAAAAATCCATTTTAATCATATCCAGATGATATTAACATAATGGGCGAATCGCAAGCCGAATAATGTGTAAAGTGGTTTTGTGTTAGTGGGAGCTGTTTCAGTGTTAGTGTAACAAAGAACTAGAAGAAAATATTTTTTAGACTGCAAACGGAAAAAATTCTGCGTGTTGAACCTTCCACAAATAGATTGATACAAATGCGGATCTTTACTCGTTCTTGATCGTCGTGGCATTAGATTTTACGTATTTTGCAGATAAATCTTAATATTTTGTCGGCAAAATTTTTGAGATTGTGTGCGATTTCTAAATTTTAGTTTGGCGAAGGAAATACCACTAATACCAAGTTATTCGAAAGTCATGTCCACCACTATATTTTTTATTTTTAAAAGGATTTATTTAAAATTTTGCGAGTATGTGTGTGTATCATTTAAATGACTACTTTTGCACATATTTTAACGTCTAGCATGACCAGAAGTGACGACAACCTTTTTTATGATAATTTCAATGTTTTTTCCCTTTTCCCCTTTCTTTTCCCATTCTAAATTATTCATGCAGTTTTAACTTATCTTGTAGTGTTTGGAAGCAAAGATCTTAGCAGATCTTTTGAAGCCGCATTTTGATCATTACCTCATATTTGGGGTATTTTTGTCAGACATTCGAAGTTACTAAAGCCACATATCCCAGTTTTCATCTCAACATCCACAATTAATTGCTATCAATTTCAATCTTGGTTCAGCGTCAATAAATAACCCTCAGTGTAACCATTTTGACTAAAACAAATCATTTTTGATGGTGGCGTATTTTTATTACAGAAACAAGTCGAATTTGCAAATAGCCATTTTTTTATTAAAAACAAACTTAATATATATTTTTTCCGATTTAGAACCGCTTTTACATAATTTTGCAAAAATTTTCACATGTAAATGTTACTTCCTTGTTTTGCCGTGATGGTCTGAAGTATACTAATATTTCCATCACCATTTTATAAAATTTAATAGATACTAATGTTTGAGTTATACATCATAAAAGTTTTTTGGTGATCAATTTGGTAGCGAAAATTCGTTTTATAAACTCTATTACTTTTGGTGAAATATATTACCCTTAGAAACCCTAAAAATGTATCACAGCCGCTTTTGTTTTAGTTATAGTTCTACATTTGCCTTCCACCATGTTTTACCACAACAAATCAACGAAGAAATATTATTTTCTCATAACCTTGTGTCAAAATTCTATTGCGACCGTAACCATAAACAAGATGCTTTTAAAATACCATTTAATAATTAATTTCAATTTATAAGTCATATATTGAAGCTTAATGAAAATGCTGCCCCTAAAGATTGCATCAATTGCATAAATTTCCACTTCATACTGGCAAAAATGTTAAATATCTTTTATTGTGATAAAATATCATGGTGGAAGGCAAATATAGAACTATAACCAGAATAAAGGCGGCCATGATACATTTTTAGGGTTTATAAGGGTAACATATTTCACTACAAGTAACGTGGAAGTTCATAAAAGAAAGTTTTGTTACCAAATTGAACACCAAAAGTTTTATAATATATAACTGAAACACTATATTTTAAGGGTAACTATCGACGCTTCTATATCAACTATAACCAGAATAAAAGCGGCCATGACACATTTTTAGGGTTGATAAGGGTAACATATTTCACTACAAGTAACGTGGAAGTTCATAAAAGAAAGTTTTGTTACCAAATTGAACACCAAAAGTTTTATAATATATAACTGAAACACTATATTTTAAGGGTAATTATCGACACTTCTATATCAACTATAACCAGAATAAAAGCGGCCATGACACATTTTTAGGGTTGATAAGGGTAACATATTTCACTGCAAGTAATGTGGAAGTTCATAAAAGGAATTTTTTTTACCAAATTGGACACCAAAAGTTTTATAATATGTAACTGAAACACTATATTTTAAGGGTAATTATCGACACTTCTATATCAACTATAACCAGAATAAAAGCGGCCATGACACATTTTTAGGGTTGATAAGGGTAACATATTTCACTGCAAGTAATGCGGAAGTTCATAAAAGGAATTTTTGTTACCAAATTGAACACCAAAAGTTTTATAATATATAACTGAACAATACATTATAAGGTAATTATCGACACTTCTGTATCACCCGTAAAAAGTTTTATAAGGTAACGGCAAGCCTTAGAAAAATTTATTGTGTATATTCTGGTGAGGTTTTATAGAATGATGATGGAAATATTACACTTCATTAAACACCTGGAATTTTAGTAACCTTATAAAACAGTTATAAATCTTGAGCACTAGTTGCATATACTTTTGTTACCTTTATATATCTTTGAAAAACGCGGTGTTACTATTGGTAGCGAGAAATGTTTATTATGTGGGAGCTAAATGTTGCGATGTCAGAGAATGAAAGTTGGGACATGCCGGTTCAACTTGTACTTTTTCCCGTTTGGGATCTAATTTGTTTCACGCCATGTTTCAATTTCCAACCCTATTCAGAGCATGTTTCTTAACACGGTGCCATTTGGTCTTTCATGCCTCAAAAAATACAAGGCATTTTTTATAGTCTTGTGGCAATAACTATGTAATGGATACATATTAACATTCCAGAGCTTTTCCTTTTAATCGAACATGCGACAAGTGAAGGGATCTTAATATCGTATAATATATTACAAAGTTATACTGATAATAAATGCCGTGTATTTATTATCAGCAAAAGCAAATTGTTTTTGGATAATTTTTGCCTAAGTTGTAAATAGTATATAGTAAATTTAGTAAACAGTATTTTAGTGTAGTTGATGTGTGTTATATATATAAATTATATGATTTCTGTATATCTGCCAAAAGACTGTTATTTTATGGATTAATGTAATTTTGTGACTTTAAACTAAGTAGTTATTGTCTTAATTATTTATTAAGCATCAAATTAGTCTATTTATAAAAAAAGCAGTAAAAGTTTAGCAATATTAGATTATAAGTATTCCTATATGTATGGCCACCCGTTCGCGATGTATATTGCTACCAAGTCTAGCGTTAGCATAAATACATAAAATTTAATCGTATAGTGAGTGACACTTCTCAAAAAGTAAATATGTTAAATTTATTTTGATCTGATGGTCTCAGGGAATTTCATTTGTTGATTGAAATTGTTCATATTCCTGTTCATAGTTTTCTTATACGTTCGTTTAAACCTTTTGTAACGGTTTTACCTTAATTATATGAAAGATTCACTTGTAAGGTATTGATGTAAATATGATTTTATTATTAAACATACTCAGTGAACGAAAAAAATGTTTTATTTCAAAGGGTACGTGCATGTAAGAGTAAAGGGGCGAGTACTCTATTTTTTAATTTTTATTTACATTTTACAAGTTGTACATTATCTGTTATGACGCCTGAGGGACCTCGTGATGTGTCTAGCAATTATTTTTTTATATATATTTATTTAACGTCGGCCTATTTCCGCTACTTAAATATCCCCACAAAAGGAAGTCAAGAGGATTTAGAACCGGGGAGCGCGGAGGCCAAGCTACAGGTCCACCCCGTCCGATCCAACGTATTCCGTTTAATTGGGTCAAGAAACCTCGAACTACTAAACGATAATTTGGGGCGCACCATCATGTAAAAACCACATCCGATTTCGGACCTCCAAGGGCACATCGTCAAGAAGACCAGGAAGATCATACGGAGAAACTGCAGATATTGCTGCCCATCCAGCGGATTTGGCAATATGAACGGACCAATTAGACGTCCATCAATATTCAAAGTGATTCCGAACTACTAGATGAGGATTCTCAATGGTCCAAACGTGCGTATTATGTAGATTGGTTACGGTTAAAATAGCTTCATCAGTAACCAAGACATCGACAAATTTTCATTAATTTGTAACTTTAACAATGTGTATCTTTTTCTGTGAAGGAGTTTTATTACTTTTTTTTTCAAGAAACCGACTTCTTATTTAAAGGTGCATGTATGGTTAAAATATTTCGGATAAGTTGCGTTACATCCTCTATAGTTAATTGCATTTAAATTTATTATATATTATTACCTTTATTTTCGACCTTGTTAGTTACAAGAGTCGGAAGTAACGGGGAAAGATTGGTTTTGTTGTTAGGCCAATAGTTGGAGTAGTGTGGGATAATTGTCTATTATATATTTTTTACACGTCCTTTTGAATTTCTTTTTATTATGGACATTAATATGTTCAGGTAGTTGGTTGTATAATTTAATTCCATTGAAATTAATTTGTTTCTGGTAGATTGGTTTGTTATATTTTGGAGTTTGATAAGCGTTTTTAGATCTATTTCTTGTTTCATACTGATGGTTTACAGGCGATCCAAATGTATGTTTCTTGTGAGTATAAACTATAGCCGCATGCATACAGGGTTTCTCAGCGGGAACTAAATCGATCAATATAGAGAAAAGTACGTATCAGAAAATTTTGAAAATTTTGATAATTACTAATGTCGGTGTGGCCAATCCAACTAAAATAATTACAAGCAGCTGGCACTTCCGCTTATACCGGAAGTCGATGCCAACTTGCTTATTTCAAATGGAACACCCTATATATTTTAGGGTTTTTGTCTCTAATCATGGCTATTTTGATGAAATGATTACAACAATTCATGAATTCCTAATAAAATCGCAAATATTTCAAAAAGTTGTAACTTTAACCCCCCACAATGCTAATATCAGAAAAAAAGGAATTCAATTTTATACAACTTGGCGTAAAAAAATACAGGGTGTTCCATTTGAACTAAACAAGTTTTCGCGGTATGAATTTGACAAAATGTAGCGCGAAAAACTGAACACTTGGTATGATATTATTGAATTTATTTTAGTTGTAGAACATATTTCTCCTTGTGTTCTTTTTACGTGACGAGAAGCAAATGAGGATCTTTTACACGAAGAAAATTATAACGGTTCTTGCAAACCATTGCACCTGTCAAATTTTCTATCAAATATCAAATATCTCTGAAGCGGCTAGGTTTAGGTATAGGATATTATCGACTCAGAATTTTATACTCTTTTCGAAAACCCTAAAATATATAGGGTGTTCCATTTAAAATAAGCAAGTTGGTATCGACTTCCGGTATAAGCGGAAGTGCCAGGATGCTTGTAATTATTCTAGTTGGATTGGCCACACCGACATTAGTACTTATCTAAATTTTTAAAATTTCCTGATGCGTACTTTTCTCTATATCGATCGATTCAGGTCCCGGTGAGACACCCGTATATGTTAAAAAAGTTATGGCCAAAAATAAGAAATATTTCCTCATCGCATCTCTCTCCATATGCCCACCTTAAAGTAAATTAAAATTCATGTTATGTGGCGCCATCTAACGAAGAATAGTTAAATCACTGTTCTGTATATAAAGTATTTTGTGGACATTGGAGAATGTTATAGATATCTGCAACTTAATTTTGGTAAGAAGTATGGGAGGATTCTACTTCTTTGGATAATACAGTGGCGGCTTGCGGAGAACAATTTTGTTATAAAACCAGTTCACTGTATAGAACATTGACTGGCAACTGGGGTTGGTTGCAGGTATATAGTAAATGTGCACCACGCATTGAAAATTTTCTAAGGTTCAATATTATTATGTATTTTCCAAGTATCCTGAGATTGTATTAATCCTCTATGCTGATTGGAAGGATTGTTTATATACGGAAGCTGATAAATAAGTAGATGATGTGTCATATTTTTCCACAGGCGAATACATAGGTATAGTTGACGTAATCAATTCCCGGCAAATAAAAAACGCAACAAAAACTTTACAACCTCATTAAAAATACCGGTACCGTTGGTACCGCTGTTCGCAAATTGACTCGCTTACTTTACAGGTTTTTAATGTGCGTCGGGTCGTTTGGTGACAGGTACGGCGCTATGGCCCGCGGCGGTGTAATATGTCGTAAATTTTTTGTTGCGTTTTTTTCCCTTTAGGGAAGTCCTTACTTGGACTATACTTAGTTATTTGGCAAGTAGTGTGAAATATTTGGTTTCTAAATTACTTATTAGCTGTTTTCTTTCGTCCTGAAGAAAGTGAATGCAACCAATAGAATATATATTAAAGTGAAGTATTTTAATTCCAGCAATAAAAAGCGAAAATATCAGCTTCTGATACAACATACGCAAAAAAAATGAAAAAATTTCTAATTAATTCTTTTGTTGTTTAGTATAGTAGCATAAGTAAATTAATAATAATAATAGTATTTATTGGTGTATATAACAGAAAATTGTTTTACACAAGTCAAAAAATCAGAAAATAGTACACAATGAACAAAAAATGGATATGCAGTCAGTATATTAAAATATTTATAAATATACACATACAATGTAAAAAAACAAACATATTCAGGCATGAATAACAATGGAAAACAAACAAGAACAGATACGATAAAAATTATGTGAAAAAATTATCTATCTCATAACAGTTTTTTTCCAGCAATAATTTTTTCAATTTTGTTTTGAAAACATGGACGTCCTTAGACAATTTAATGTCGTCACATAAAAAGTTAAAAAATTTACACCCATTATAAAAAAAGTTTTTTTGGTAAAAAGCTGTTCGGTACGAGTTGGCTGCAGTAGCCCTTTAAATCTTGTATCGTGACCATGGTTGACTTTATTAGCAAGAAACTTATGCTTATTCCTGTAAACATATACACAAACTTCAAAAATATATAAATTACTTATAGTTAAAATTTTTAAATGTACTACGGCAACTATCACGAAAGCCCAGTCCAGCAATAGTTCTTAAGGCATACTTTTGCAGAATGAAAATGCGCTGTATATGTGCACTGTTTTCCCAGTTTACGATACCATACCTTATATGGCAGTGAAAATTTGCATAGTAGAGACTCAAGAGAACATCGTTGCTACAATGCATAGACATATATCGTAACTCGTAGCAGCTACTGCGTAATTTATTACACAGAGTGTACACATGACTTCTCCATTGTAAATGCCTGTCAAAAGTTATTCCTAATATTTTAACTGAGTCACATACTCCTATAAGTAACTATCAGAGAGAGAGAGAGAGAGAGAGAGAGAGAGATAATTATAAGTAGGTAATGTAAGCAGCCATAGGTGACATTGCTATATACAATTTTAATGTGTTTATTTATTTATTTATTTATTTGGATACTACCGCCCAACAGGTATCCATTTACAGGGTGGGAACATTACAATGAAAACTATGTTAACATTACAATAAACAGGTATTACAATATAAAAACACAAACTACAATAATAAAAAAAATGCAACAAAGTAACATAGAAAACACATTAAAACAGAAATACAGCAGACTAGTATAGAGAGCGAAACTTATAAATTATAAATCAAGTTGTTTAATTGAACGAATGCTACAGTTGAATATATCAAGCTGATCTTGCAGTAGTTTATAATTTCTACACATAAAATATAGAGGGGAAAATTTTAATAAATTAGTTCGAGGTGTAGGAAGGTAAAATGTTTCACAATTCTGACTTGCTGTACGAGGTACCTATATGAAAATTCAGTTGCTCCAAAATGAGAGGGCATTCAAACATGTTATGCATAATTTTGTAAAGAAAAATTATTGAATGTACTATTCTTTTATTTTCCAAATTAGACATGTGAAATCTTTCCAACATAAGATTTTGCGGATATGCAATTATTGAATAAATATTATCTTCAATAAAGCACAAATATTTAACAAAACGGCGCTGAATATTCTCAACACTATTTATGTAAATAGCATATCCTGGGGACCATATCAACGAACAGTATTCCAATTTTGAGCGTACAAATGAATAGTATAGCAGTTTCATAATATCAGTATTACTGAACCTTTTGCAATTTCTAATTATAAAACCTAGACTCTTTAGAGCCGATGCGATGGTGAAATTAATATGTTCCTTAAAACTTAGACACTTATCAAATATAACTCCAAGATCCTTTACTGTATCCGGTCTCTGCAATATTTGATCGTTTATATGATAATCGTAATTGATAGGGTTACGCATTTTAGAGAAGGTAAATGAGTTACATTTAGATATGTTAAGAGGCAGATTATTAGATTGGCACCAGTCTTTTACCAAGTTTAGGTTATTCTGAAGATTTTCACAATCTTGTCCGTTTTCTATTACACAATATATTTTCAAATCATCGGCATATAAGAGACTCTCTATATTAAGATTATCTGCAATATCATTTATAAAAACAACAAACATAAGCGGGCCCAGTACAGAACCCTGGGGCACACCGGAGGTGGCTAGGATGTCAAACGACTTGTAACCGCGGTGTTCAACATACTGATGCCTATTCTCTAGATATGAAGAGAAGAATTCTAACTGCATCCCTGACAATCCAAACTTACCCAATCTTTCTAATAGAGTACAGTGATCTAGGCGATCAAAGGCCTTGGAGAAATCAGTGTAGATAATATCGACTTGCCTGTTTTCATCCAATTCCTTAGAAGTGGATTGAGTGATACATGCAAGGTTAGTTTCAGTAGATCTACCGGGAACAAATCCATGTTGGTTACAACTAATTTGGCCATGTACGTGACTGGATAATGACATATGCAAAGTGATCTCAAAGACTTTAGCGAAATTGCAGATAATTGTAATGGATCTATAATTTTCGGCCATGCACTTGTCTTCTTTAAAAACGGGACATAAGCGCGAATATTTCCACACATCTGGAAATGTACGCGTTTTTAGTGATAAATTGAATATCGTTGTGAGAGGACTGGCGAAGATGGTTGCGCAGTCTTTGACGATAAATGCGGGAATGTTGTCAGGTCCTTTAGTAAGCTTAGGCTTGATTTTCTTCAATGACTTAAATACTTCTGTTTCAGAAAAAGAAGTTAGAGACAAATTGCTGCTATTACTTTTGGTAGGAGTGATATTTATCTTAATTATTGTTAGGTTTTAAATATGTAGTTTGAAAAAAGGTAGCGAAGGCATTAACAATATCCTGGGGATTCGTACATTGAGTATCATTATATGTAATATTATCGGGAATGGAACTGCTACCTCTTTTACCGTTAATGTAAGACCAGAATTTTTGCGGATCGCTTTTTATGTTTTCTTGTATTTTCAGCAGATAGTTTTCATGCGCTTGTCTTAACTCATCCTTTATCTTTTTTCTTATGTCACTAAACTCCCTGTAGGTACTGGTGTTCTTTGTTTGTTTATATTTTTTCCAGACAATACGTTTTTTCTTTATGTCTGGTACTATGTTATTTGTATACCATGGTGGATATTTAGATTGTCTGGGAACATATTTGGGAACAGTTTTATCGAAAATTTCAGTCAATTTTGCGTAAAATTCAGAACATGCTATGTTAACATCTTTTAGTTCATTTAAGAAGGACCAGTCTGTTTTGAATAAAATCTCGTACAGTTGAGGAAAATCTGCTTTTTTAAAATTGTAGCTTTCTGTTTAGTTACATGAGAAATTTTCAGACTGAGAAGTATTTATTGTTATTGATATATCCAAAGGTGGGTGGTGTAAATCTTCAGTCAGTAAACACTCTAGAGATCTCGTAACACGGCAGTCTTTGTTTGACAATGCTCTAGATCTAGTGTAACATTATTGACATTTGTAACAGTGATAAATTGCGTAATGTCAAGATATTGGGAAAACTGCCGCAGAGAGCTTGCACGTATGCTTGAAACAATGTTAGCGTTATTGTATTCTGGGATATTAAAGTCTCCTATAAAATAAACGTCACCATCATTTAAATAATTAAGTGATTCAAACATCTCAAACAGCACTGCTTATGAATCTCTGGAACGGCAGTTCTAGGGCTCATCAGTGTTGCTGGGAAACGAGGAATAAACTTTGCAAAACCTTTATATCAATACTCTAGATGTCTTGTGGCATGTTGATCACAGGCATTTAAATGTGCCATATATGAAGAATGGACAAACATTTTCTTCATTCTAAACGGTCTACCATCTTTATTTTGTTCTTTAATACCATCATGTAGATATAGAGGAAATAAAATTTACTATGAATTATTCCAAACAGAACTTTGATATCTTGGTCATTCATAGTTTCTAAATATATATTTCCTTAGTAATGAATGTGTTTTCTTTATAATTTCATATTCAATATTGTTTTTTTTTAAATGAGAATTTTTGTGTACTTGCACTTTATTTTTGAAAAGCATGTATATATGGGCACATAATATTTAGTCCGATCCTGGCGAGTGAACTCCTTAGGCTGCTGTTTTAGTGAAAATCCTACATTAATAAAATTTTAAGTAAAATTATTAATATTTCACCGAATCCTCGTATAGAAAGCTCTTTTCGAACCGGATACAAATTGAATATTATTCTTAATATTCTTGTACATCTTTCATTTTTGTGTTCTTAATCGACTTTAAACTTTATTAATATTTTGCTATTATAATAAAACATAGTGACATAGTTTATAATTCGTAGCAAGTGGTTCGCTTATGATGATCGCCATATCATAGCGAATCTCTCCATCTATGCAACAACCGGAGAACCACTATGTATTTTAGAATCGTAATCTCTACGTTATTTGTAACATTTCCAATGAACTGGAGAGGGGACCCTCTACTTCATTGAACATTCCTTACTTGTTGCGACATCTGTAGTGTACAAGTAGAAACTTCTAGCGCAACCGCAAGAGTTTCGGCGGGTTGTGGAGAATCAGGCGCACAAATGCACTTGTTTTTGAATCTTGGAAAGCCAAAGAAGCGTGTGGAAGATTGTGATGAGATCTGCCCTCAACATATCGTGCGCGTAATTAAACTGTCACATGCGCTATTATTTAAACTAGAACAATAATTAAACATTACGGTAACTGACTGAAAGTTAATTTAAATCAAATTACAATTGATGTGCGTTTGCTACACTGTTTAAACTATTGTGCGTGCCCGGTTAAAGTGCCCTGCCGTAGAAGAAAATTGTTTAAATTAAGGTAGGTTATAAAAATTTATTTGCACAAATTATGTTTAATGTGTTTGCGTCTCTTGAATAAACATTACTCTTGTTTTTAACTATGTGTCTACATTTATTAACGCTCAACGTATTGCTTGATAGATTATATTAAGAAATAATCTTTAAATAATTATAATTTATTATCATATTTACGTATGTAGTTTATTCTAATAGAGATAATTTTAACGCAAAAAATGTATTTAATATTTTATACTGACAGAAATACTGTTCTAAATTTAGCTTAAAAAATTACAAAAATAACTTCATAATATTTTGAGTTTACGTTGGATTTTTATTACAAATTTATACCCTAGTTTTATGCCAACCAAGTGAGCTATGCTTTATCCGATCGTACATAAAACAGCTGTTGTTTATTTATTTATTTTAGGCGAACCTCACGAGAACAGATGATGATTCTGATTCCTAGATCAGTGCGAAAAAATATTTTCTTACTCAAATTAAAACAGCAAGCAGAAGGCTTATTTTTACGATTTTACACAAACCGACTGATATCTGTTGCTCTCATGTAGGTGTAATAATTTCGTATGCAAACATGATTTATTTGCTAACGTATTAATCCACTCATAAATATACGCACAAAAAGGTAGTGTACTTATTTGAATTATAACCTCAGACTGATAATAATTAAGTAAATTTGTATATTGCTTTTGTTTATTAAAACACGTCGATCAACAAGTGATGTTTATATTAATTATGTGTCTACTATTAGGTGTATATGCTGCGATGTATATGTGGATTTAATAGTTAGATCTAAGTTATTATCATTCGTGTGATGTGTTTATATTTTTGGATGTGGCTATTTATACATACTGTATGTATACGCAATTGGCTATTTATACATACAGTATGTATACGCAATTGGCTATTTATACATACAGTATGTATAAGAAATTGGCTATTTATACATACAGTATAGCCGTCGAGGGCAAGGGACATTATCTATCATAAACAACTATACTACATCAAAAAATATTAACATATTTAACCCAACGAACTAACCTAAAGAAATATTCGTATTACGTATTTTAGTTAACAAAATGTGGTAAAAAAAAAACTGTAGCAAGCGGATTCGAACCGTCGACCTCACGTGTGAGAATCGGGAACACTAAGTATTACACCACAGACTGCTGATGGTTAACCTTATAATTCTTACTATATCAATATGTTTGAACGTCATCGCGCATGTGCGGCGTGAATTGCCTGGACAGTATGTATAAATAGCCACATCCTATATTTTTCATTTATAAGCCAATACGGCGAGGAATGGAAATTTTACTACATTTGAACCAAAGTAAATACGACTAATAATATGATGTACCCCAGTTGTAAGGTTGTACGTCATAGGGGGGGTTAATAAATGATAAATACGAAAATACGTATAGACGGGCAGCCAGATTTTTTTCTATAAAAAAACAACGACCAAAGTCGGAAAACTCAGTTTTCGGGCCCTAGAATTTTCTAATTACGCTTTAGAGTACTACTTTTTGTACTAGTAAAAGTTGTAGGTATTAAAAAGTCCTTTCATTTCATTTTTATGCGTTAAAATCGATAAACAAATTATCGAGATAATGACGAAAACCCTCTTTTTTGCATTATTTTACAAATGTTAATAACCTTTTGCAATAATGGCAGTAAGTGACACATAACATCTTAGTAAGTGGGTCTTTATAAGTGTACGACGTTTCAGCCAGATCGGTTTGATAGTTTATGATTAATTGCATTTGTTTATCGCAGAGGGCGTTTGTTTAAACAATCATCATATGCAATATAATGGATCTAAAGATGTTTAACAAAGTGGAATGGATTCTTGAAAGGTTGAACTACAAGGTAAGTTGAGAAAATAAATTATTTGTTCAAAAAATTGTTGTTAAAAAGTCCGTTTAAAAGGTGGGTGTTTTTTTGCTTATAAACAAATAGAATTAATGCTAAAATTTTACAATAAACCTCTTACTTTTGCTTCAATCTTGTTCTAAACTATTTATTTTTTATAATCTAATTATTTTATAAATTAATGAAGCTGCCATTTGTACATAATAAAATGTTTTCGAATTAAGCATAAAAATGACTGATTTTTTTTCTTTATGTATTTATTTTATTCGCATCAAATTATTATTAAATAATATTGTTAATAAAAATTGTTACTAATAAATGTCTCATAAAAAAGCCACATAATTTTTGAATGAAATATAAAAATGATTGATCTCTTTTGTTCTTCGATTTATATGGATTTTCTTTACCTTAAATTAATTAAAAATGATATTCATTATTGTTATTTTTAATATAATAATTTTTAAACTGTTACAATCGTCTTAAAAATCAATCGTATGATAAATGTATTTGAAAAAAGAAAAGAAAAAATTTTATATTTTCATTTAAATAACAGCACACACATGCTGGGAACAAAGCCTGTTTCCAGCCCAGCATGTGTGTATATGTAATAATACAAAAAAGGTGGGACTTTATCTAGTTGAGCAATAGCTGCCATGCCCTTGAATACTTCTTCCAAAATATTCCAGTTGCTGAAGTGCTGTTGAAATAATCGTACGGTTATAAAAATTATTTTGTTGTTTTCTTTGTAATTGTCAAAAGAAAAGCATTTTCTCTTTACAAACATTTTGATAACATATCGTAAATAGGGTTTGAAAATTGTTAAATTAATAATAAACATTCTAATTATAACCTTCAATTCAAAATATTGTTACCTATAAATCTAATACAATTTTTTAAATTTTGCTAAATTTTTAATTTAAACTTTAAATACTCATACAATAGGGTTTTCCCACTAATTTTATTTTAACAATTTGTGTCGTGAAAATGAATAAAACATTTTATTAATTTACAACAATTTACTTTTCTAATTATTTCTAAGAAAATATCATTAAAACAACTTGCTGATAATTTCACTACTTTTTAAAACGGGCATTTTTACGCGCCAGAATTACGTATCTACCCGGAAAACTAGATTATGGATATAATTAGTTTGCAATAGATTCTAACTGTGTGTTAAAGAAAGCTTTCCTCTAAAACTTCTCAAAATTTCAATTTGTAATGCTTGTGCTGTGATTGGTCTAAAGCAGTGGACGTGTAAATATTGGCCAATCAGAATCCAGATAAATGCCGCACAAGTTATTCGTGAAAGCGTCGGACGTTAATATTTTGTACTGTAGTTTAGGTTTAACCTACACCGACATTACACATCAGATGACTAACCTAAGACATCAAATTTATATTTTTATGTTTGTATTGTTTGGAGTGAAAATATTATTTTAGTAGTTTCTGGTTTATGTTTTATTAATTCTACAATCAAAACGGAATCAAGTGGAAGAGGGATATGTTAAAGGTGCCGCTGATATTTTACCTAAAGTAGAAAAGTGCTGAGTGCTGTCAATAAATAGAGGTTATGTTATGTTAACAGAGACCAAGATTAATAAACAATCTTGAACAGAGACAACCTCTGTGATTGGATTTCAGGGTGTTGAAGTCACAACGCGCCAATTTATGGCTGTTTAAAATGAACCCAATATTTTTCAAACTTCAAGTTTTTTTTTTGTTACTATTAGTAAAATTAATAAGATAATAAATATGCCATAAATCATTTTTTTACGTGAGTTAAGTATTTCAGCAATAATTTTTTTTTCTGAGAAAACCCTATTATGTAGATTTTTTTGTAATACATTTATTATTATTACTAAAAAATTTTATTAATAATATTATTTAATAATAATTTCATGCGAATAAAATAAATATAGTACACAGGAAAGAATCAGTCATTTTTATGTTTAATTCGAAAATATTTTATTACGTACAAGTGGCAGCTTCATTAATTTATAAAATAGTTAGATTATAAAAAATAAATAGTTTAGAACAATATTGAAGCAAAAGTAAAAGATTTATTGCAACATTTTAGCATTCACGTTGGAAATGAAGTATAAGTAATAAAATATGTAAATTTTTCCGGCATTTCCCAATTTTCCAGAGCAATGATAGTTAGCCAGTTGTTAATATTTCGTCGAGTTACCCCAAATTTAAAAAAATGATGGTTCTGCGTTGTCTAGAAGACGAGATATTGTAAAATTTTCATGCGCGCTCTAATTTGAAATTTCGATTTCAAAACGTCACCGCCTGAAAACGGAGCTCGGTCTGCTCTCGCCACCTCCTCGCCACGGCGCCGTTGCAAGAGTACCTTCATTTTCAAGGGCTAGGGCTAGGATTTCATACTCATTGCATAAATTGTATATTTATCAATTGAATCATAAAATATAGGTCTTCATCGAAAATCTGTGAAAATTTCAACTCTTAATGTTTATAAATAATACAGATATGATTTAAAAAAAAAAGTTGCTATCTTGACTGCTAGTGGTCGTAACGGGTTCATTTTTTAAAAATACGTTTAATAGTGTTTATCATAAAAAATAACAAAGTTATTCTATTTGTTAATAAGCAAAAAACGCCCACCTTTTAAACAGACTTTTTCGGATTTTTTGAACAAATAGTTTATTTTTTCAACTTACCTTGTAGTTGAACCTTTCAGGAATCCATTCCACTTTATTAAACATCTGTAGATCTAAATCCATTATCTTACTTATGACGATTGTTTAAACAGACGCTCTCTGGGATAAACAAATGCAATTAATCATAAACTGTCAAACCGATCTGCCTGAAATTTCGTACACTTATAAAGAAGCACAAATGCCTCATCACCAAGATGTGTCCCTTACTGCCATTATGGCAAAAGTTATTACCATTTATAAAATAGTGCAAAATAGAGGGTTTTTCGACATTATTTCGATAATTTATTTATCGATTTTGACTCATAAAAAATGAAATTAAAGGTCTTTTTAATACCTACAACTTTTACTAATACAGTCCAACTTTCCTCTAAAACGCAATTGGAAAATTATACGGCCCGAAAACTGAGTTTTCCGACTTTGTACTTTAACCTACAACCTTCAGATACTTGTATTATTTTTTTGCGTGAACTCGATCAATTTTCTATACACAGACTGGATTAATTTTGATGTCAAATACACTATTATCCATTTGAAAACTAGATGATGCCTGCTAACTAGCCACATCATACAAATTATACAGCATAATGCCCCCTTTAGAATGTAACATACCCTGCCGTTTCAAGCGTTGCACATTTTCCGGCAATCGCTGTAGCCAAACTTTCATCTACTATAACTTTTACTGGCTCCACCCTCTACCAACCAAACTCTTAGTACTTTTTATAAGTGGTATTTTTTGACGTGTTATAAAAGTGTCACATACAGCCCGTGGGCAGAAAACCACAAAATTAATTTTTATGCCCTAGGGTATAACAGCAAAGAATAGTTTATCCAATGCCAGATCGAAACATTATAAATTCAGCATCTCTACCAGGGAGTCCGTTGCTATGCCTCTTTACAATTGTATACGGCGGGCAGCGCCACGTTACCGATATAATTTATACCGTTGTATATGAGGTGTAGTCGAGCAGATATACAATTGCGCCGATGCGGGCGGCCGGTAAAGAATTCAAGCTCATGTTAGGAATGACCAGTTATAAAACAAAAAAAGTGCTGTGCGAAACTGTTTTCGTGGAACCGGGCAGTGCCGTATGTTTATTTAACCTTGAACGCTCGTTCATAATGAAAATGTTGAAGAAAAGAGTCGATCGAATCGAGTTGGGAGTGTAAGAACCAAGATTTACACGCGCAAGGCACTTTAGCATTTCACAAACGATATTTAAGCAGTAAGACGGATCGAGATGGGGTTTTCTGCATTGGATTTAGGGCGGCCTTTATAAATAATGTTACAACTTATTATCTTATACAAATGGGAAATGCATTCTGTGCAGACCAAAATGCATTTTTAAGAGTGAATGTTTTGAGTTCAAAAATTTATTTTGGAAAATAATGAATAATCTTTGTGTTAATAATTTATATTGCACAAGTGTTTTATTTTTTTTACTACCACTACCAGTGGAAATGTCATGAAACATCGAGATTTTAAATTTGAGCAAAAAAAAAAATTCTGTCTGTCGCACAGTGAGAAATTTTCAAGTTTTAGGTGGACAAAATTCTACAAATTTATAAATGAACAGAAAATATTCGTTAGAAAAGTGGGAAAATATTGAAAAAATTGTAGACACTTAGGGGGTAGTTTTTGAGGGGGGTTTAAAAATACATTTAGCTTTAAAATTCTGAAACTTTGTAGATACTATTATATTGCACTGGTGAATACACCAAAAACATTTAAAACATTGTAAGGACCAAGAGGATGGTTTTTGAGGGGGTTGAAAATTAAATATTTAAAAATTAAATAACTTTTTGAATAAGATTTGTAAATCTACGGAAAAAAATGTAAAGTAAATGTAGTAAAATAAATGTAATGTCCTAAGGGATGATTTTTGAGGGGGAGCAGAGGACAATTTTATATTTCTAGGAGGCCAGAATTATTTCAGTTATCTTCTTTTCTGTTTTTGGTGCAAAATGGTTTACTTTATAAGTTTAGGATGTTTATGAAATAATATTAAGATTTGTAACTTGTATTTAAAATTATTTGTTCTATATACAAACATGTATTATATCAGTGGTAATAAAAATAAGCAAGCAAAAAAATTTGTCGCTGTCACTGTCATCACTATAGGCTTCACTCTTATAGAAACTGTCAGATCCACGATCACTTCCAAGGTCATCTGTACTGTCCATCTCCACAGAAGGCTGCTTAAGGAGAGATAATATTTATCCTACAACTTTTTTGCCATCTTTCAGAAATTTGATATCCAATTTTTTTAATTTTGTCCATTATTGCCTGTTCTAAAGTTTCTTCACAATGGTGTACGCCAAAACGATTAAGGACATACAAGTACATCCTATTGTTTTTTTTCTGTTTTGTCACATTCCATTAGCCATACCTCAAAGGGGGTGGTATAGTATAAGTAACTAAAAAGTAAAAGCATGAAGAAAGTAGCAGATGGTAGCAACTTTTTTTATAAAATGATAAAGTAATAATAGTTAATTATAGTTCTTAAAATGACAAAACTTGAATCAACATGAATAAAACTAAGCAGCTATAACAATTTGTAGATATTCAGAAAATTACCATTCTCGTTTGGTTAAAAATGAACCCCCATAAAAAGTACTAAAAGCTAAATGTTGGTGATTTTGTTTAAGAATAAGAAAGTACATACTTGGTTGTACATACTCCACGACACAAAATAGCTTTTAAAACACTTTTACTGTCTAATCATAAACTGAATTTTACATGACTCGTACCAGTCCATAACCTCTTATGAAACGGTCTTCATAAAAATATGAGGGAAGGGAAGTACGGTAAAATTTTCAGAGCTATTTAGGTTAGGGTATTTATTAAGATATGTTAATAATTTTTGCATTGGAATGGGTTTGAAATTTGGTTGTCCACCTAGAACTTGAAAATTTCCCACTGTGTGTCGGTCGGTCTGTCGGTGTGTCGGTGTGTAACTTTTTTGTGCGCACGTTTACTCTGGAACCGTTTATGATATTGACTTGATATTTGGTACATTTATGTATTACAACGAGATCTAGAACTAGATTATCTTTTGATCTAATTCCGTTGAAGGGTTCGGGGTAAACGGGGTAAATAAGGGTAAATAGGCAAAGCAAGAGACCATACAATTGCAATTTGGGGGGGCATCTACGAAAAGTCAAGGTCTCAACATTTTTTTTGGCACTAGCCACCCCCCCACTATCACCCCCAATACCATCCCTACACGATTATGAAAGGGAGTATACAAGAACGAAACGTCTCAAAATTTTGTTGGCGGTAGCTACTCCTCTACCACCCCCATTGCCATCCCCACTCTATTATTAAGAATAGAACAAAAAATTAATTGGGATTTAGTGTGATACGAGAACCAAGGGCCTTTAAAAGTTTTTTAGCGTTAGCTACCCCCTCTGCCACCCCCACGCTATTATTAAAGGGAGTAAAAAATTAAATTGGGATTTAGTGTGTGTACGAGAACCAAGGGCCTATAAAATTTATTTTGGCATTAGCCACCCCCTCTACCACTCCCAATTGCCACCACCACCCTATTATTAAAGGGAGTAAAATACTACATTGGGATTAAACTTAAAGTAGATGTTTCAATTTTTATCAAATTTTATGCAACAAAAAGTAAATAATTGCGTATTACACATATGACCACGTGTTATTGAATTCCAGTGCATTGTATGTAATATATAAAAAAAAATAATCCTCGTGCTTTAATAATGTATAATTTTTATTTCATGAAATAATAATTAAAAAAATGAATAGAGACACACGTGGTAAATAAATTATTAATTAAGAAGTTATTAATTAAGTAATTAATACAAAATTTATATACATAATAATTTTTAAAAAATCCGAGTAACAGAGTTTGGCTCATTTTATTCTTTATTTTTCAAAATAAGATTTTTTTAATGAACTCAAAAAATGAACTTTTAAAAATACATTTTGGTCTGCACAGAATGGATTTCTCATTTGTATTAGATAAGAAGTTGTAACATTTTTTATAAATACTGTCCTAAATCGAATGCAAAAAACCCCATCTCGATCCGTCTTACTGCTTAAAAACCGTTTGAAAATGGCATTTTAGTGCTACATTACCTCAACTAAAATGACGGATACAGGTATTATAAAAATAATGTTTGAATTAATTAAAATTCCGATTTCTACTCTACTATTAATCTTGTTATTAAAAAGGGGTTATTGTAGATCACTCTGTTAAAAGGAAACAAAAAGATCAAAAATTTAGAAAAATTGGCCATGCTGTAAAAGACGTCATTCGAAGGACAGTTTAATGATTTTTATCAAAAAAATTAAGTCCTTACTTCGCTTGATTATAATTATCAATCTTTGGAAACTTTAAGAGGTATTTAATTAGAAAATGGTAGGGGTGAAATTTGATGGACTAAAGATCGGCTTATATCGTTTTCTATTGCCAATTTTCTTATGCTGCGATGACGATCTTCAATCGCGCTCAAAAGTATGATTGTTTCGTTTTCTACCTTTACTACATTTTTATTCGTTTCTTTTTCTCATATTCCTCTTTTCCCGTATTGTCAGACCGTTCCATCAACCTCTCAAGCCTCTTTTTTAGAGGGCTGTCTTCTTTCCGGATATCACTCCTTATAAATTCGAGTTGATAGCAAACAATGTTTATCACTTGTACCTAGACCATTCCTTCTTTCAAAAAATTCATTGTTGGTTAGTGCGAATTTTAAACTAATTTATAACTTAAAATAAGTGTCAATACTTTGTCATAATAGTTCCTAATTAAACGTAAATAAGATTTCAATTATTCCCAATTTATGTCAAAATCATGGCTACTAGATCAGTTCGAAATGAAAAGTATTATAATTTAACGGTTAGAAAGTAAAAATAGCTCTGGAAATATCGATTTTAGGTATAGGATATTATCCACAAAAATTGTAGAGGATTAACGTGCCAATTCAAAAATACAATATACAGAGTGTTCCATTTGATAAAATGGATAAAAATCACTTTGAAATGTCCTGAATTAGAGCTAGTATAAAATACACCCTGTATAATTGTGGTTGTCGCTTGTCTACATAATTGCAAAATAAATCTTTCATAAAAAAATAATTTTCCAGTCTTCTAATAAAGCAGATATTGGATTTTAACGCACTATGGACACCCTCTGTATTTTAACATATCTTGTGTATATGAGATTGCCACTGGAATTTCTTAAATATTTCTTTCAACCGAGAAATTCAATAAAATGTATAGCAATGTTTTAGCATTATGCTTTATAGTCTTTGCGAACAATGTAATAAGGGTCAAATTCCAATGTTATTCGACGGGATCAAAATATCTATGACAATAGTATCATCACATTTATGGAGGATTTGAAAATAAACACGTCCGAAATTGTATATACAAATCTATTTTTTGGTAGAAACAAGTTGGCGACATTTTCGCAGTTTGACCTCACAGGGTTTATTTATTTGATAATTAAAAAAAAAAACACAAATAGTAAATTTACATCAATAGTAGAAGGTAGGAATTAACTACTGATTTTAGATGTTTTAATATATTGAGAGTAAGTAATTCGATTGAAATAAGCTATCATAAAAATCAACTCCTACCAACAGATACCTATTTAGATGTTAACTCAAATCAATCAATAAATGTTAAAAACAACGTAAAAAATGTTTATATGATAGGGCCAAAATAGTTTCATCTAATAACACTTCTATTTGTCTGTTGTTGTATTGATCTTGATAGAAAAGTTTTGTATGATAAATAGCGAAAATAATTTACACAAATTTCTATTTTGATTTTCGGTTAGTGCGTAATGTGTAACTTGACTTTGATGATGCGAAAATAAACTTTTAAAAGTAAAATCACAGTTAGAGGCGTACTCTGATAGACATTACTTCCTTGTATCTTGTAATTTACATAAACTGAGAAAAACAGTTTTGGTTTATTTTTTTTTAATCGTTTGCTACATAGTCTGATATAACAAACAAATGCCTTCGTCGAATAAAAGAATCACAAAGAACTTTTTTATTTACTCTAAAAATAAGCCTTTCAAAAATCAATCCCGTCCGTGTTTATCATTCGTAGGTGAATGAAATAAAAATAAGCTTTTAAATATCTGAGAGTCATGAATAGTAATTTGAAATATCTGAGGCCCCATTTTCTCCCTAGTCGGAAGTAGCAGTAGCTTATTTATTTTAAATAGTACCTATCATGTGTATTTTTAAGTCTTATTGATTCGATAGATGTTTTAATTATCTTTCAAAGATGTTTTTCAAAAGCCAAAATCGAAATTTTCTTGAAAAATTAATTGTATGTAATTATGGATATTTAAGCATATAATTCTTAGTAAATAGACTATTTCATATGTTATATGGTAGTATGTATAAGTATATGGGCCGGTACGATTGTACAGGATGGCTCATGAAATTTTGGCCAGTTGATAGATATCTCGACTCGAACTACAATTTTGAAATTTGGTGATTTGCGTTTTCTACATCTGGTATAAACGGACTTCGATCACCTGACATAAACTTCAATTTTTTAAATGGACCTTGTATATTATTTGATGTTAAATAATAATACAAATTGTAACTACCAAATAGTGCTTTAATACACGTCTGCCTCTTGTATTTTCTACCTCTAGGGACTATATTGAAGGTACTGAAAGACGATAAAATGATTTAGTAGAGCTTTTTATATATTTGCAATTATTTTTATTAAAAAGTATTTTCTTTCCAATTTTAAAATTCATTTCTGCAAAAATCTTTACTCAAACCTTGGCTTTTCTGGATCACACAGAACTAGAAAACTAAATTGTTACGACAACTTTATTAAGCGACTTTTAAAAGCCGTTTACAAAATTTTAGATAGTTGGCATACTCGTCGTTAATCCTTCAGTAATATAATCTCAAATACGAACATTTTAATGTAATTATAAAACTTTCTTAAAACTGTGTGCGAGTATACAGTTTGCTGATTCAGATAAATAAATATAATTTATGTTCCTTCAGAAAAATATTTGAAATATCTACATATTGCACATTGCATGTTTACTACATATTTATTCAATTGCCATTACAAAATGTTTTTGTTCTGTTTCAGTTGTGTTGTGGTGTAAAGTGTGTTGTGAAAGATGTTTTAAAGTGGGGTGTGCGCAAGGGTGGCATGGGCTGCTCCCCTAGTGCACTGCTGGAGCACATCCACAGGGACAGTTCTGCTAGCCAAGAAAAAGCCCTAAACAAAAAGCCGAGTTTTACACCGACGCCGACGTCGGCACATAACACCAACAAAGGTTTGACCATTTTACTGACTGTATTCGTAGTATTTCTTAGAATTTCTAGTTGTTTTACCTTAAATAATATACACATATATTAGAGAATACATGATGTTACACTTGCAAGAAAAGTTAAATCGGCATGTAATAGTCACCTTACACGATCAATGATACTGTCAATACTACTCAATAATATTCTCAGTACTACATCAATATTCAACCTTTTTTACACCTTACACGATCAACAGTATTTTACTGTCAGTATTTCGCTTCAATACCAATCTAACTACCAGCTAGGGTGCAACGGTTTTAGTTTTATCCGAAAATGGGTTGGCTAAAGAAAGTATGTTTAGCTATAATTTTAGCACTGGCACTCAGAGTAGAGCAAGGTCGTATTTTGGCGCCCCATAATCGAAAACAGCATTATTATTAAAAAATACTCTGTAGATACACTTCAATTTTCGTGAATTTTGTAGCAAGGCGCGGATCTAGACTCAAATTAAAGGGGGCATGCAAAATATTCAGAGAAACATACAAATAGAATACGCTAAAAATGGGACAAAAGCTTTATTAAAACAATCTTTAGGAAGAATTACATAATACGTATTTTTATTATGCTTTATAAAATAAAATTTAATTTGTTCCTATTAACAAAAAGTGAAAAAAAATTGGCCGTATAGTACTGTCGTGAGCAGAAAAAAAGAGGACAACTTTTTTTTTCTAATGTAAATCTATCTCTATTTGAATAAGTAATGAGTAGCCGAAATAAATCAGATATCACTTTTAATTTATTTTTTATTTTAATGCTGCAGTTATTGCTATAGTAAAGATGGATGGTTAATGAGACAAATTGCACTGCGTTATAACATTAGCAAAAATTTGGTGTGTAACATTTTAAGACAGTGGAGAATAAACGGTACGATTAGTAGAAATCCTGGATCAAAGGACAAAGGATATTCTACTTAACAAGAAACTAACTATTAATATTTCGTTATTGCACCATTTCTATTTATAACTTCTATAAGTCTGTTTGGCATAGAATTAAATAACTTTATACAATAATCTTTAGTAATAATATTTTCCCATGCATTATTCACTATTTCCAGCAATTCTTCGGCATTCCGTGGTCTCACATTTCGTGTTTGGATAGTTCTTACGAGTAGTCCCCATACTTCTTCCACAGGGTTAAGATCTGGACTATGACTGGGCCAGTTAATGTATTATCTTGAAACCAGTTAGTTACGGTATGAGCAGTATGAACGGAACAATTGTCTTGTTGAAATATGAACTCATTATTAGGAAGTAATTGTGACACAGAAGGGAGCTTAATCTTGTCTAAAATCCTAATATACGTTTCACTATTAAATCGTTCCTCAATATGCCACAAAACACCAGGACCACGTACCGATATCCAAGCCCACATATTGACGGAAAATCTACCACTTTTATCATTGTTAGATATATATTTCTTATCGAATCGAGTATTTGGGGGGCGGTAAACATGAATACGACCGCTGTGTGTTGACTGGAAAGTTTTTTCGTCTGTAAAGATTACATTGTTCCAAAAATTTACATCATGCGCTAAAAATTCAAGCGCAAATCCTACTCGAGCTTCTTTATGTTCAATTTTAACTGCTGCATGACAGCGTAGCTCCGATTCTCTTACTCGCCGGCGACCAGTACTACTCGATCCAGGAAAATTCCTTTCTTCAGCAGTCTGAATAACTGAGTAAAATGAATTTTCTACTAAAGCATTTACCAATTGCAAATCTTCTTGTTGAGTTGATATCCTTCGTCGCCCTGATCCAGGATTTCTACTAATCGTACCGTTTATTATCCACTTTCTTAAAATGTTACACACCGAATTTTTGTCAATATTATAACACAGGTCAATTTGTCTCACTGACAATCCATCTTCTGCTTTAGCAGTAACTCCAGATTTAACTAAATCGCTTATATGAGGCATATTAGTTTTTTGCACACTTGCAATAAATTATGACAACTAACTGACAATGTCACAAAAATTAAAGTTAGATGTACACAACTAGATTTTAGCAAAATACCGTTATAAGTTTTTGCTCACGACCGTAGTACAAGACTATAAAAATTGGCCAGTACATATCATCAGTACCAACCCCCTGATCTTTTCGGCGTGGTAATTTTCTTTATTTCTTTTATATAATTTGATCGAGGGCAACGACATCAACTCTCGTTGCTCTTAATGCTTCTTGCCAGTGAGTTGTTTTGTAATTATTGGTCATTTTACAGAATACTCATTCGTTATTTATAGTTGAAGTAACGAACGTTTCGCCAACCAAGTAGGCATCTTCGTGAGACGATTAGAATGAATATAAGAGCAATTACAGTTAATACTCCATGAAAACATTGCAAGAAAAGGGTAAAAACACAAAAGTTTTGTGAGAGGGATGAAACATGAGTATACTCCCCCGTTTTCTAGGGTGCGGATGTTGCTATTTTCAAGGTTCCTACCGCTCAGCAATTACTTCTAAACTTGAAAAATCACCCATATTTCGCGTTTTTCCATCGTGCGCATGCGGATCGGTTTTTTGGGCAGGATTCGGGTATGAAATTTAACCATACAACGTCTTATCCATCCCCGGGGTTGAAACTACCCCATCCTCTAATACTAAAATATCCCAAAAAAATCAAAATGCATGAACATTTGTTTGTACCCGATTTTGAGAGTGCTCAACTCGATGGTAACATTAATTTCTCCTCCACCCTCTACCAACCACTCCTAGTTTGGGGATGGTTGATGGATCGTGGGGGATGTAATAACATGGAGGTCGTGTTTAGCGCCCTTGAAAATGGAGAGAAAACAGTTTCCACTATTTTGTATTTTTCGGTGGATTTCAATGTTACGGGTGGTGGCGGTTTCAACCCCGGGGTTTATGTCATGTCTCGTCACTCAACTCCATTTACAATGTCAAAATCCCCTTAAAAGCCTCGAGTCCCCACTGAAAGAACTTTTAATAATTACTTTTAATTTCATTCAGAGTACTTATCTTAAAATGGCCCTAGCCTAGCTCAATATCAGGGGTGAGAAAAAACTGGATTAATGAGACACAAACAATGTAAAATTGATCCTATATACAATAAAATGTATGACTCTGGGGCCATGAAACATAAAAATACTTCAATGTCAAAAGTAAATCAATGGTTATTGAAAATTTACGGTATTCGAATACGCAATTAAGTCATAGGAAAATAACTAAACCAATACATGTACTTTTACAGCAACAAAGGTAATTTACAAATATTGACAAAATCCAGAGTATCACCAGAGTCAAAACTCAATTAGATTCTTTAACATTAACACACAATTATAATTCTTAACGTCCAAATCTCCAAAGGAAAGTTGAGCGCCACAGATTTTATTTTTTTAGTAAAAATCCGAAAACAATTCAGGGAAATTAACCAGAACGTACTTACAGTTTACGTTGCACTTTGTCACTTGAGGCAATAACTTGTCACTGACGAAAATCTTCCAAATAATTGTATTGTTCAAAAATGTACAAATTAACTCCTAATTCACTAAGGGTTCACGCACTAATTAGTTTCACTGGTATATTAGAAAAAGGTGATGGGTACGTTGGTGACATCGTTTTTGTGCTTGTAACTAGAACTACCAGTGAAAATGAGAAGAAAACACTTCATTGGGTTATAAAACATGGCAAAAAAATGACCACTTAAGGAAGACAGTACCTATGAAGGAAGCGTTTATTAATGAAATATATGTTTATAACAAAATATTTCCATTTTTCAAGCAATTTCAATTAGACTAACGTTTACACTTTGATAATACAGTACAGTATACGGACTAACACCATAAATGTAACAGAACTGAACTTGAAAATCTCGTAAAAGTATGACGGACTTGCCGTTTTCATCGGAAATACATGGCGTCTTTCACTAACCAAATAAAACTTCTCTCTAAACTTGAACTTATAATAGTAATATCGCCAGATTTAAGCATCAGCTATATGCTTTGTTTGTACTAATTTTTAGATGACATTGTATTAGTAATAATAATATATATTAATTGTTCTCATACTCATTTTAATCGTCTTACGATGATGCTTACTTGGTTGGCGAAACGTTCGTTAGTTACTATGAAGTATTCTTCTTTTGTATCATTTATATAATTTTGTATTGATCAAGTGGAAGGCAAGTAGGTAAGCTTTATTAATGATGAGCCTATTATTGGTCTTTGTTGAGCGGTTTACTGAAGTTCTGAATTGTTGGGTATCCTACAGAAAACACTTCATAGCTTCTTAACACTTAATTTTAATTTCTTTTAAGTAATATTGCGGTTGTTTTAATTTCAATCATCTCCTGATGATATCAGTTTGGTTAGCGAAACGCACCTTAGTTATCATGCAGTTTTTCAGTATAATCATATCAAAAGCAACCTAACGTAGCGAAATGGTCCGTTCAAGATCCTATAAAATCCATAAACTTCCACGGGCCTATTAAAAACTGCCAACAAGTTTTTTTTCAGCGAAGGCTTGTCGACCCGACCGTCTGAACCTCAATTAATATTTTTCGTTTTCGTATTTACGTAGAGCATAATAATTAAATGAAAACAGTGGAAGTATATAACACCTACTTAAAACTCGAAAACGTTTGTTTGCATGTTCGCTTTGTAATCATAATAAATTGAATTTGGACGTAAATCAACAGTTACATCATAGACAGAGCAGATGTATCCGACAATTTCTCTTGTTTTTAATCTAATATTAAACAAACTGTGTATAAATCATTGCATTTCCAGATTTAATTGTCTATTGCAAATTACATTTTGCTCTATATCCAGGAAAATAACATACTTTGATTAACAACTAAATGAAGTATTGTGTAAGTAAATTGTTTGAACAATTCCTTTTTACTGCTGAAACTAGTCAGAAAACAAAAGAAATAAATTTTGAAAAGTTTCGTTCTGCAGAAATCGTTGTATTCTAACGTCAACCATTTTACGTTTATCGCTAACAAATTATTGATATGACAATCCATTGTTAAGTTTGCCATATTAGAAATAAATTGTTATTTATTTGTTTATTTATTTATTTAGAATACAACTGCCCAAACAGATAGGAAATACAAGTACAGGGTAGGAAAGAACAAATATTGTATTAGTTCGGGCAATCTTATTATCTAATGCTGTTAACACAACTTTTGTTTTCTCCTCATTGACTATCACGTCTATATTCTCTGCTGCATTAGAGGCCGTAAATACTTCCTTAGTTTTTCGCAGAGTACCAGCAACTCTATGTCTTCTGCGTGTAAATAATATTTGAAGTGACTTATTATACTATATTATAGGGTAGCATAAAAGTATTGGAACAGCAGGGTCACTTACAAATACGAATCCTAGAAAAAAAAAACTTTAAATACAAAAGTTGTAGGAAATTTCCCTGGCTATCTGACGGTGATCTTGGATTTGACCTTGGCCATGTCCTTCAATGTCATTTTAAGGTCAAGTCGGTTTTTCAAAACCCTTACTTTAACTCCGAAAATTAAATGAGCTAAAAATTTTACGTTCGAATATGATTTTCGGCTACTTACAAAATTGACCTCTAAAGTCATCTTTACTTTATTCACGTTGAACTTCAATTTTGTAAGTGCCGAATGTAAAATTTTCCGGGGTTAAAATAGGAGGTCCCATTTAAAAAAAACAACTCGAAATTCAAATGACCTTGAATGTCGCGATTAAGGTAAAATCCAAGGTCATCGTCAGATAGCCAGGGAAATTTCCTACAACTTTTGGATTTTAAGTTTTTTTTCTCGGAATCGTATTTTCCAAGTTATTCTGCTGTTCAAAATGTTCGCCATTGGCAGTTTGACAGTGAGCTAGACGGATATAAGGATGATGAATTTTACTTATTGGTGTATCTCAGCGCACACATCTGTTATTCGCTGTTGCAGTTCATTTAAATCTTGAGGTTTGGCAAAGTAAACTTTACTTTTTATGTAACCACAAAGAAAATATTCATTCGGTGCTATGTCTGGTGATCTAGCTGGCCACTCAGTGATTCCTCTTCTTCCAATCCACCGATTGGGGAAAGTATCTTTCAAATACTCTCTGACAGTTAATCCATGATGTGGGGGCGAGCCATCTTGCTGAAACCAAACTTCATTAAAATCATTACTAGCAATCTGCTGTATAACTGGCACAATATTATCTGTAAGGAGTTCTAAATATTTCTCAGCATTCAGAGTTCCAGGCCCAATCACTCGATCGCGAAAAAGTTCTGCCCAAACATTCAAGTTTTGAGGTATCTGCGTGTGTGCTTCAAACAACCAATGAGGATGTTCATTACTTCAATATCTAAAATTATGACGGCTTACTTCACTACAAATTTCGAAAGTGGCTTCGTCTGAGAAAACAATTTGGTATAAAATATTACGGTTGTTATCAATTATATGCATCATAATTTCACAAAACTCCAACCTGCGGTCAGAATCATCTTCATTTAGTTCTTGGTGGAGATTTTGTAACTGAAAATCTACTCATTTCAAGCTGTTGAGACGCTTTATTGAATGACACTCTGGGATTTTCAACAAATAATTGTGCTATGTCAACTTGTCACTCTTCCGTCGTTTGCGATCTTGGCCTTCCAGATTTTAGACGATTTTTATTCGTCCCAGTTTCTTCAAATCAGCGGATGGTACGGGAGGCGGTTGAATTGGAGATGCCTTCATTTCATTATGAAGAACATCATTGAATAGCAATCTCACTTCTTTATATGACTTCTGTCTATCATCCCATCTTCTGATCATCAAATGTGCGACTCACTCTTTCTCTGTAAGAGTAGCCATTTGGAAAAAATCCAGAAAGATTGTTGGAGAAGCATGGGTTATCGACAAAATCACTGCACCGGATGAAAAACTGCGCCAACTATTCTTAGAAACTATAGGAAGAACCGCCAACAACAAAAACGACAATTTTTGTATTTAAAGTTTTTCTAGGATTCGTATTTTTGAAGTTATTCTGCTGTTCCCGTACTTTTATGCCACCCTATATATAGTGCCTCTATTATCCTAACTTGCATCTCTTACTACTTTTTCTAGGGAAATATTGAAACAGAGACATGTCAGCGCATCTCCCTGCCTTTAACCTCTAGGAATTTGGAACGTGTCTGATGTTTCACTCTATATTCTGATATTGCATATTTCCTTAGACATTATTGCTTTTACTAGTCTTATTAGTTTTTCTGGTATTTCAAATTCTTGTATGGTCTCAAAATAGTTTAGGTCTGACAACACTATCGTATGCAGCTCTGAAGTCTATAAAGAGGTGGAGTTTTGTTGTATTGTAAAAGCAGTGTAAGCATTATTTGGCCTGTGGTGGATCGCTCTGGTCTACAGCCACTCTGCCACAGTTCTTTCACTCAAGTTTGTCGTCTTTGTTATGTAGTGGGCATATCATACCAACATGAATTCCAAACCAAATTCAAAATTGTATGAGCAATATAACGATGCATTTTTAGAAACTAAGTTTCGCCCAACGTAGGACTTCACTTTTTATTCGCCCTGCGTGGAAGATGTAAGTGCGGTCTTTGTAAACATTAGTCTATAACTAATAGATTTTTTTATTTTCGCCGTTTTATAATAAATTTAACAATGTTATATAACATATTGCTTTTATGATTGTCACATGACGTAGACCCGACTTAGGATTACCTTGACACATTTCTGGGAAAAATTATTTATTTTTTAATAATGAAAATGCCCCACACTAATTACTTATGCATTAATATGAATGTTTGAATATATATACACAATTAATAAGTGTTTACCCAACTTTTATAACGCAGATGGAAGTTTTTTATTTGCATTAGGAAATGATAAAATTATGAACAAGTAGGTATTAATATTATTAATCCATAAATTAAAAGTAATGATCATTGATAAGATACATTTATTTATTGCTGCTAATACTTCCATTAGTACCTTTTTGAGGCTTAAATCGGTCGCAATAGACAGTTTTAACGGTTTCTCTTGCTTGATACGTGAACTTATTAAAAAAGTGTGTAAAATATTTGAAGGATATGAACCGGAAACGTTTCAAAGGTGAGTTGTTGAAAATTTGCATTTGAATGTTTGTTTATGCATATTGGATAGTTTTTAACCAACATCAAAAAAGAGGAGGTCCTCCATTTGAATCATATGTTTTCTTTAGCTTTGTTTGCTTATTGCTCCGTACATACATAGGCACATTTTATGAAAATTTTTGTATACTATTAGCCTAATAAAATGGGAAAATTTGGATGAAATAATTTAGAGCGGTCTGAAATTTTAGGAACAGGCTTATTTCGTGGTACTTTTTAACATCCCTAACCGTAGACGCCGGCGAGGGTAGGGGGGGGGGGGAGAAAATAGTTTAAAAAAATCGGTTTTTCGCAAAAAACTCGAAAAGTATCAATTTTACTGTAAAATATGTACACTGAAAATTATAAGTAATAAAAATGCGCACAATTTCGTTTATTTTAAATTTCGTACGGCCTATTGGAGCCGAAACAGATTTTTTGAAATTTTGACAGTTTTGCGACGCAGCGGAAACGCGCCCATTCTTCGCCGGTAAAATTTCATAAATGGCCATTCGGGTCGCAAAATGTTTCAAATGAAAGTTGTAGAGAATTCGATTACGAACAATTTCCTTTTATTTTTCATTTCCATTCGATCAATATATTGACAGAGATATGAATTTTTAAACATCCTTATAGCGCGCTATCAGAACACTTCTTTCATGATAAAATCGATAATAACTCGAAAACGATAGATCGTACGCATATAGTGCATTTAATGAAGGTTTAAGAGAATCAAATTTTTAATGGTGTATCTACAAAATCGTTTTAATAACTGGTGAATGGAGCTAAAAGGGAGAAACATGAAACATTGTCATTTTCAAGTGCATTTTGACAAATAGCTAATTTTTGATTGGCTTTAGACAATAATGACACTAAAGGTTTTTTGAAGACAATTAAATTATCTATAAAATGAGCTCCAAGTACGATGAATGGTTCACGAGTTACAGCTGTTTAAAGCTAGGAGCAAAAATTTCTTTTTTATTATAAATTAAGATTTTCCTGCAAGAACTGTGCATAACATTTTTTAAAAAAATTTATTTCGACCTATTTTTATTAGTTTATATACATATGAAAGTAATACAACAGCATAAGTCGTTCGCAAGTTATATTTTCTTTTAAAGAAAGGTTCTTGAAAACTGTTTTTGTTTAGAAAAATTGAACCAATATTATTTTTTAATTCTTTTTTTGCATGTATCATCGTTTCTTTTGACTTTACGACAAAATTTCATAATACAGAATGCATCACATGACCACATACATGTCCAGTTTATAAGATAAAATTGAACAATGGCGTCTAGGTCCTTTCTATGATTGTATTGTAACTATCTATGACTGAGAATTAGTATCTGTATTAATTCGAATGTGCCTCCAATCTTTAAATTAACGCTAAATACGGGTGGTGATGGAGGAGGCTGCGATAGAAATCCTGCATGTAAATGATATATATTGCAAATTTGCGATATTTACGAAATAAACTGAGATAAAATAATTACATTCGAAATCTGTGTAATGTTAATCAGTTGAGTGGTTTTAATTTGGTAAGCTTTAGCTAATAATCTAATATAGATAAAATGTGATAATATACGCATAATTTTTTAATAAAAAATAAGGATATCAAAATGTAATCCGTGCATCGACTTGAGTGTATTTCGTAAAAAAGTTAATACTGTTCTATCTACAACTAACTATCGTTAGCAGATAAGGTTCTTCACTAAGCTTCTTTATAAATGTATGTATTGATGCGCATTTGCGGATATTTACCTCCATCATGACAGTTCACACGCACTGTAATTACGTGTTTTTTACTGCTGGAAGAGTTCCCCTTTTCACGTTTCGTTTGCTGCTTGTTCCCAGCTCAATTATTTATTTTTCTGTTAAGTGATTTCCTGGGTTTCTTTGACGATGCCATGCCATATTATTTCATTATCTGTACGTCACCGTCAATTCTCTTTAAGATAATTTATGTTGTTAACTATTTTGTTGTTTTATCTCCATGCATAAGACATTGTAATTGATAAATTAACCATTTTGCAATAGTTATTACTAATATCTCAGTGTTGCTGGAGGTAAACTATTAAATAGTTTAACTCGGTGAAAGTTCGTACCTATTTGCCTTCTGGCAAGTCTAGTGTGTTCTCTGCAGATATTGTGACGGTTTCTGGTGTTATAATTGTGGTGGTCTGCATGGAAGGTATGGTCTGTAATATGCTTTTTTACATAAGTAGGTGAAAAGGCATGGTAATGTAAGAATTTTCAATTGTATAAACATATCCCTGGATTCCCCCAGATAAGCTAAATTGCCTATAACCCGGACGGCTCTTCTCTGTAAACCGAATAGTCGATGTTTGATAGCAGAATGACCTCAAGCTAGGATTGTATAGCATAATTTTGAGTGGAACAACGCAAAATAAGCCGTTTTTAATACTAGTTGGGAAACTCGGTTTGCAAGTTGTCTCAACGCAAAGACACTTTTTGTCAAGGCATTTGCCATGGATTCCTAAAAATTTAACAAATGGCGGATTTTCATTTAATGTACCTACTAATGTCTGTGGTGGATGATATCATTGTTACCGTTTTAGTCTGATTTAGGGCTAGTTGGTTATTGTTGAACCATCTTTCAGCTTTTGATTGTGTTGCAGAGCAACTTTGTATTGAAGTGTTCATGTGGGGTTCTGAAATAGATAGAGTTGTGCCATCTGCGTAATATAGACAGTGGACGTTACGTAGTACCGAGAACAAATCGTTTATGTAAATGAGGAATAGCACAGGTCCTAATATTGAGGCTTGTGGTACACCCGCGGTCGCAGTAGCTCCCTTGAACAACTATTTCCAGAACAGACCGACTGTTTTTTGTCTGTGAGATACGACTTTATAAGAGCGACACTTGAGTCATTGAAGCCATATCTGAGTAATTTGTTAGTAAGTATTTCGTACGATACACAATCAAAGGCTTTATCGAGATCACAAAAAATGGATCCCGAATACATCATACCTTTCTCGAAACAGTTTAATCTTAGTTCGATGAAACTTAATATAGCATATGTGTTAGATAAGATTTTCATTAAAGCCATATTGATTTTTGTGCAATATATTGTTGGTTTCCGGATGTTTGTTAATTTGTATTTTTATTAGTTTTTCAAATATCCTAGAAATTATAGGTAACAGAGAGACTGGCCTATAATTCGATGCCACATTTACACCACCTTTTTTAAAAATAGGTACCACAGATGCTATCTTAAGTAAACCACAGTTGACCTAAGCAGCCCCCGGGGATTGAAACTACCCTGCTCTCAAAACCGAAATCACTCGAAAAACGAGAAAACGTGCTTCTCACGGGTTTTTGAGGATGGTAATCACAATGGTGGTGTTTTTTTCACTCTACCCCCTCGAAAGTATCCCCTACGTATAAAAATCACCTCCTCTTCCATGTTGTCGGTCCTAGGCATGTGTGGATTCGTCGGTCCGGAGTTTTATCGGAATATCCGGAAAAATAACCATTACTCAACCACAGTTAACCTAAGCAACCCCCGGGGGTTGAAACTATCTTGCTCGTAACACCGAAATCACTTACGGGTTTTCGAGGGCGGGAATTACGATGGTGATGTTATTTTTCACCCTACCCTCCCGCAACTACCCTCAATGTATAAAAATACCCCTTTTTCTATAAACTATATATGTAGCCCCCGGGGTTGCTTAATATTCCCATAAAAACTTCGGACCAAAGAATCCACACATGCCTAGGACTGACAGTTTGGAAGAGGGGGTCGTTTTTATACGTAGGGGGTAGTTTCGAGAGGGTAGAGTGAAAAAATACCACCATCGTGATTACCGTCCTCTAAAACCCGCGAGAAGCCCGTTTTCCCGTTTTTCGAGTGATTTTGAGAGCAGGGTAGTTTTAACCCCCGGAGCTGCTTAGGTCAACTGTGGTTTAGTAATGGTTAGTTTCCTGATATTCCCATAAAAACCCCGATGCGACGAATCCCCGCATGCCTAGGAACGACAGCATGGAAAAGGAGGTGGTTCTTATATGTTGGGGGTAGTTGGGTAGGGTGAAAAATAGCACCTCCGTCATGATCCCTACCCTCGAAAACTCATAAAATAATCTTGTCGAATCCGTATTTTCTTGTTTTTTTGGAGATATTGCTATTACGGGCGGGAGTACCCCTCGGGGGCCGGTCCGGGGTACTCTAATGTAAATTAACTAAATTTATTATTATTTCCCAAGAAAATCCGATCCGACGGTCTCTCGCAAGCTCAAGACCGAGAAGCCGGAAATTGGGGTGGTTTTCTCTTGGTACGCAAGGATTTCAGAACACGAAACCATCACCATCGTTTTTCTCATCCTTGAAAACAGAGGGGGAAATGTATTGCAAAAGATCCCACAAACTTTTTAATGTTCGGGAACCTCCTGCAGGAGATATTATTTTCATGCTAAAAAATCGGCAGCTACTGGAAGCGGCTGGAACCTCCCCACTCGGTGGATCTTCGAAGCCGAAAAGAGCATTAAATTGTGTGACAAAACGGCACTAAACGTAATCCGATCTCATCCAAAACCCTTTCAGATCTTCTGGGGCACTAAAAAACTCTCAACTTAATGAATTTACAATCATCTATGCGAGTTATTACCTACATTATCGCTCGTTGAATAATATACTATTAGGGTATTAACAACTTTAACATCACTTGAACGACTAAGAAAGTCTAGTTATCCTAAATACTACAGATTTGTAAAGCAACAAACTGAAAATTGGTAAAGTGATAATCTATAATAAATTCACCAACGAAGGTACAGAAAGCATATGATATTGATATTGTTACATCTACCTTTAAAGTTTGTGACAATCCACTAAAAGTTACAAATATGCCGAAATCTTATTAACATGACATGACACCAACGTTATCGGATGACAAACTATGACAATGACAATCGTCAAAATTTGCTCATTGCAATCCGATCGCTCGCGGCTGTCTTTGTTAAATGAAACATTAGCATTTCAGTAATTTTACTAGATTTTAGAGGAATATTTGTAGTTTAATTCTTCGATTTGTCTGTATATATATTTTAAAACGGCACTAAAGGTAATCCGCTCTACTTCTAGAGCAGTGAAGAAACCCTCACACGTGAATTGACACGTGATGTGACGAGTTTCACGACGTAACGGCTACGCGCATCGATCATGTGATGCGAAATGCGATCTATGCTTCATATTTGCTTTTTTTTAAAAAATTTTCACGGAAACCAAATCGAAAGAGTGGAAGTGTGATATATCGTTGAAATCAGAATTTTAACTGCTTTTCAATGGTTCCATTGCAAATTGAAAGTAATTATAAAATAAACAACTTGTTGCATCAAAATGGCACTAAACGTAATCCGATCTCAACCAAAACCTTTTTCTTCTGGGGCACTAAAGAAACGCACATGCAAAGTTTCATTCAAATCCGTTCAGTAGTTTCGGCGCTATCGTGCTAACACACATACACACAGACATTTTCAAAAACCACTTTTTTGGGTTCCTAGGACCTCAAAACGTAAAGATTTAATGTTATCTCAATTTTCGTTTTTGAACCAATTTTAGTAACCTCTCACAATTTTATTGTGGAGAGGTTAAAATTGTAAATTTCAAATTAAAAACAAACCTGTTTCAGGAAAAGTTCATAATTACGCTTAAAATGGAATTTATTCCATACATATGGACCGCACTGTATACATGAATAATTACACGAGTTTATGTTGGCGTAAAATCGAAAATAATCTACGCACAATCTGCGCTGCTAAATTAGCTACAAAAATAGCAGATAAAATATTCTTTAAAACATTGCAGATATTTTTATGTTATTATTTATATGTTATGCTGAACATTAACCATTCACCTAATATATTTATTGAATTAGTGTCACTTTTTAAAAGTCCGTACGCCCGCACAAAGTATTTTTATGAGTCTGAATAAACTAACAAAATATTACACACTAACATTATGCGTAATAGTAATAATAAAGTAAATAGGTAGTACAGTTTTGTATATTTTTACGTTTAGTAAAAACCAAAAAGAAGTGAGTGAAAAGCGTCTAATTCAAATAAACATATTTTAAAATTCGTAAATATTATAGTGAAAAAAACTGAGATATGCCAGCGCATGGCTTTGCTTGAACTTGAAAGTATCCTACACACGATAAAATTCGTCAGGTTCAATCCAAAATAACCCAAAACTGCATAATTTTGGAAATATTTTCCAAAAAACCAAAACTCGCATACTCCTTCCAGCTTTATTGTGAGTGAAACATTAAAAAACTTTTAAAAACTTGCTTTTCTTACACAGTTGGGCTAAAAAGTAAAAAACAATGTACGACTGCAAGAAAAGCAAGGCATGCACACTTTGTATTTGTATAGGAGAACTATTTTTTTCTAATGTGTCTGTTTGAATATGTAATGAGTAGCCGAAAATGACAATGACAATGTCACAAAAGTTAAAGTTAGATATACACATCTAGATTTTAGCAAAAATACGTTAAAAAACTTGTCCCATTTTTTTGCGCATGACAGTACAATCATTTATTTTTTAGTACGACTTTAAAAAATTATTTTCTAATTTTTGGTCAGACTTTAATTAAATTATTATCATACACGAACATTATGACGTCCCCGTAGAAATCTCTCATTACGAGCAAATATTTTGCATTCTATGTTTTGCCGGAGGTGCTGGTTGGATAATATAATCAATTTTCACCCCCTACGTGTGGATATTTGCAAAAGTAACGCTGGAATACTGTATTGTCATCCGATAACAGTAACTGTGCAAAATTTTATCAATTGATTATGTCAGGAAATCTGTTAAAATAAAGGATGCAAGACCTGGACTGACATTAAAAAAACTGAAAACTGAAAAATGCTACATTGTGAGTTTAGACGGTATGGGCGCTGTTTCGGATTCGATTTTTTTTGCTGGAATCAGTTCCATGTTACCAGATGGAACCTGGGTCATTATTTTTTAAAACAATTTTATTTACGACAAATAGAAGGAAAAAAAATGTCAAACAAATTTTTCTTATATTTTTTTATCGATTTTCAACGGCTACAGCCACTGCGTGTAAATTTAGATACTGCGACCCCAATTTAAACATGATCAAAAATATTAATATTTATGTTGGCATTGTTTAGATATTTGTTACAAAAAATTATTTCATAGTATGCAGGAGCGGGAAGGGCGAATTCAGAAATTTTCTGTGAAGAATACAATAAACGTGTGAAATCATATAAGTCCTGTCGAGACATCTTGCACTATACCGACCTTTATATCAGAGTGAAACATTCTCTGTTCAGATTTATGTATCTTCTGTACTAAATTTACGTCAATACGAGAGACATAAAGTCAATTTTAGTGTCAGCTTTGAAACTTTGATTTATTGTTATCATTCCTGCTGGAACCTCTTCAGATTTTTTGCTCTCCATTCAACGTTTTATTTATATTTATGGACGGTAATAAAGTTCCATATGAAATCTTTTTACTTTCGTTCCTTTGATTAATGTTTATTAACTTTTACATTAAGTTCTTATAGGGGAAATGCGAAGGAGTATGCAAACAGCCGGTTTACATTATATAGAGTGGAAGAGTTGTGCGTAAATCACGTCAACATAACAATAATATTTATTGACCGGAACATACACAAGATACATGTGGGACGTCAATACAGAATAGTTGCAACCATAGATGTATATATAAAGTAAATAGAGGAGCAATACTGTATTAATAAGTTCACCCCAATTGACTACTGGGCAGGACATTCGTGAGCAGGCGCATTATGCAAAGGCAGGACAGGCTCTTAATAATTTGACCTAAGAACAGAACTGGACATTGAAAAATCTAACACATCAAAGAAGAAAACTGTTTATTAAAATATTATGTTGACAAAACTGCCTTGGAGTCGTTAAATTTTTATACAATTTGAGTAAGCTATATATTTTTTTATATATAAGGTCACAAATGACTGTCATTAATTAATGATAATAATAATAGGCTTTATTAGCAGTTGCTAATTATAGTACAAAAAAGAAAAAAATAGTACATTGTACAAGACAGACAATTTAAAAAAATAACCTAAAATTTATATATCTTCATTATTTTCTATAAAAATAAAAATAATAATAATACTAGAGATTTATTTAGCAAAGAAGCTATAATAACTACTACTAATCTAAAAAAAGAAAAAGATATACATATTAGAATAGGTATGTAAAGTGTAACTATTAGGTACTCTATATAGGATTAGATTATATATTTTCAATGCATAAATTTATGTACTGTCTGAGAGTATTACACATTTTTATGCCTGGAAGATTGTTATATTCTGTGAAACCTTTACAGAATAGCGATTTTGTAGTTATCGATAAATGATGTCGTTCAATTTAAAAGTAATTTTTCCTATGAGTATTATGACCATGTATATCTCCAACATATGTTATTTTGTTATATAAGTAACTTGGTAACATTCTTTCTTATTTTAAAAATAAATCGTAACATTTTTAATAATATTCTTTGTTTTACAGTCATCAAATATAATATCTGTAATATGCAGATAATTGGAGTATACCTACTGCATTGTAGAATAACCCTCATTGCCTCATTTTGAATTTTTTGTAAAACTTACATTTCATTATTGTTTAAATAAATTATAAAAAATCACCTACAAAAAAGTGAGAATGAACATTAGATAAATGTGACAGACTTATTGCTAAAAACTATTGATTAGAAAACAAAATTATTTTAGATAGCATTTTCCTTATCAGACCACCGCGAACATTTTCAGTTTCGGCTTGAGCTATATGATAAAGCTGTATTTTTGTATAACAAAATATAGAGGTCTGAATAGTCTCTTCTTCCTAACATTCCGAAGTATGCTCCTTCAACCATAGAAAATATTTATTTTCACTAAATACATTCATTGCTAATAAATGACAAAATATTTCATAAAAATTCTCTTCTTTGGGTAATTTTTCCATAGTAATAAAAGGGGTTGTAGAAGATGACGCCACTGGCTGTCTGTATTCATCAAGTAAGCTATAACAAAAATTGTCGTTATATGGATTTAGAGAACTATTGGACAGTTAAATATCGTTAAAATAACTTACAGAACGTATAAACTAGTCCGGCATGAGACTATGGTAGGACGTCCCAGGTAGGTAGGTACAATGACTTCAGGAAGTCATTGTGTAGGTACGTCTCAATAGTTGTGTCGGCACGGCATCTTTTTTCAAGGATCCGTCAGCCAGAAACTCTTCTTCGTAAAAGTGATCTGAACAAACCGTATGCTTATTTGTTCATCTTCATTTCTTCCGAGGGGGCACGTAGCCAGGACTGTCGCTTTCTGACACTGACCGTATAAAATACAGAAGGTAAATGCATTTAGTTGCAAAATTATGTATTTTCTTAATACATTTGGTATATTCTTCACAGTATACCTATATATTTTACTTACCATATATTATTATTTTCAGAGAATCCATTTTGGGAGAACGTTGGCCTACTTTGGGCGATGTAAGGGAGATGCCCCTAGGCAGCATCACCACCTATTTCGCAAGATTAGGTTGGTTGGAGGCCTAGGCGAGGGTCTGCCTACAGGGAGGATGTACAAGGGGCCCAATGGGGCCTAAGTGCTGTGGTTCAATAATTTCTATTGACCACCCTCCCAACCAATTCCAGTATTATTTTTATAATTTACAATTTATCCTGTATGCAACTATAAAATAACTGCTATTTTTATTGAAATTATCCCCAAAATTTATTGAAGTGGCGAACAGCCTTAAACGAAACACCTAAAAATAATTATCAGCATAAATCCGGTACCTTAAATCCAACTGAAGGGAAACTTAAGAGATATTTGTCCACATTAAAGACAATAACAGGTACTTACTTGAAAAAAGCATACCATGTTTAGGCCCACGATTTTCCCAAAAAAGGCACAATACAACTCTTTCAAAACTGTTGGTATGAACGAAATCGAGAAAAGCAGATATTTCTGAATAGAGAATGAATACATCTTTCAAATGAGGTATCACAATCACCCCTTCCAATTTAAAAATAGGCGTTGTAAGTGTCACGGGGGTTGAATTGGGGGATGAAAATTTTGTACCAAAATGTGTAATTTTAAAATCTAATGCCAAAAATTTTTTAGAGGGCCTTGGTTCTCTTATACACACCAAATCCCAATTTAATTTTTTACTCCCTTTAATGATTGGGCGGTGGTGGCAATATGGTTGGTAGAGGGGGTAGGGGCTAACACCAAAAATTTTTTTTGAGACATTTCGTTCTTGTATACACACTAATTCATATTTTTTTTTACTCCCTTTCATAATAGTGTCGAGGATGGTATTGGGGGTGATAGTGGGGGGGTGGCTGATGCCAAAAAAAAAATTGAGACCTTGACTTTTCGTACATGCCCTAAATTGCCACTTTATGGACTCTTACCTGCTTGCTGTGCCTATTTACACTTATCTACCCCATTTACCCCTAACCCTTCAACGGAATTAGATCAAAATATAATTTAGTTACAGATATCGTTATAATACATAAGTGTACCAAATTTCAAATCAATATCATAAACGGTTCCAGAGTAAAAGTGTGCACAAAAACATTTTTTCGCTCAAATTTAAAATCTCCACGTTTCATGACATTTTAAGCCTATTTCAACAAAAAAAAAAAAATATTTTGCGTTACTCTTCTTCCACTTGACGCGGAAGCAATAGGAAATTTATGAAATAACGCAGAGTTCTATGTTGAACGAGGCATACTGTATCATTCTGTTAAAAATAGGTTTTATTCACATGCTGTACATTTGCCAGTCAATAACTTAAACTTGTTTTAATCTTAATACTTTGGTAGATAAATATGTCCACAATCTTAATAAACTACGACCTACATAATATTCAGATTAGTTAATATGAAATTTACTTTTTTATGTTAGTTTATACAATTTACCCTGCAATGTTAAATATTTATTCTTTTACTAAATATCACACACTCAACTGGTAGTAAAAATACTGTACATAAAAATTCAATATTTGCAATTCCCAATTAAATTGAAACGGACAGAAAATCAGAAAACAAAAGATACTTAATTAATAACACGGGCATACAACTAACTATAAGTAAATTCATTTATTTAATGTCGGCCTATTTCTGTGACTATCAACTGTGTAAGAAAAGTATATACAGTTCCATAAGAAAAATGCTGAGAAAATTAATAAAATATGATAAAACTGCGTTTAATTTTTTTCTGAATCAGCATAGTTGGCTATCGAAACAACTGAATTTAGACATTGTAAGTAGTTAATGCAACTAATAACATACAACACTATGGATATCAAATCTTGTGGACAATAATTGAAATAAATTCATATTTTTAAATATTACTTAACAATATTAATTCAACTTACTCACGATAATCTTAAACACCTTACAAAAATGTAATGAAGTGAAAACCAGACGCAAAACAAAAGACCAAAGCCATATTAGACTAATGCTAAAATAAAGAACACCTTAATTTACGCAAAATTATTTGAAATAATAATATATCAAAAACCGTTTGAAATAAAAATAAAGTGTATGATATGCGAGGAATTGTATACTTTATTGTAGTCTGGCCAATAAACTTTGTTTCTAAGGCCAAAAGCAGCTAATTAAAAAAAAAGTATACTTTATTCATTCATGTAAAAAAATTATGGGCATTCTATTTTAAAAAGTTAGAAAAAACAATTAATAAATCGCGAAAGATATGACAGTCAAAAGAATGTTTGTAAATTGCGAAAAAAAAAACAGGAAAAAAATCATAACTTGACAACGCGACATCCGATTGGCGAAATACTTTAGGGTGTCATACAAGACCCTTAGAGGCTTAACTGGCGCCAAAAAAATACAGGGTGTTCCATTAAAAAAATATATTTTCTTGTATAACTCGTTTTTGTGACACCGTGTATAATTGAAAATAATTTTAAGTTGTAGTAAAGCTAAAACTTTGAAAGTTTTGTTAAGAAAGTTTTTGCATAATCTTCCGAGGGAACACCCTGTATAGTTATAACGGCCGCCATAGCCTAATGCTACGGGATCGGTGAAAATTTGCTTTGAATTGAGGAAGTTGTTAGCATTTAGTTAATTTGTACAGTCAGTTATTAAGAAATCGTGCAAAATGGGACTATATTCGTGGCAGTCAGAATGGGTAGAGCAATTGCAGATGTCCTTATGAGTTTGGATCAGACTACAGTATATGTAAAGTGAAGCGGAGAGGAACAATATCTCGTTTAATAAATATAAGTTTAATAAATATAAGTTGACAGTTTTCTCTAAAGTTAACGTTCTTACAATTTTCTTTTGTAGACGAAAAGCTTTTAAAACATGATGGGTATTTCCCCACAAAACATCTGTCTAACACAGTTTCGAATGAAATGAGGAAAATAAGCATTTTTCAGTGTGTTAAAATCAATAAAAGACTATAGTTTCTTAAAGAGAAAAATGGCGTTAACCACCATGAGATTTAGGTGCTATATATGATATGACCAGCTAACATTATCATCCAGATAAATTGAGATAAATCATTAATATATAAAGTTCCTAGAAGCCAAGTTCATGTTTCTCAATTTTAAAGTTTGACATTCTTTATAAATCAGAGTTAAGTGTTGGCCCATATTTTGTTTCGCATTCATTTTAACAGGGGAAAAACTTTTCGTTATTTTAAGCAGCAGCTTATTTTTTAACTCTTATTATTTCACAACAAATAAACATTTATTCAGAGTTATTGTGCTAAGAAATTGCACTTATAGCCACTGCTCCCTAAATTTCATATTAAATTCCATTGAAGCCCTTTTGTCGTATGCGAAATGTTGTAAAATGCTAACTATGAGAACAAGCATTCTTTATCAGTCGATTTATTTTACAAGTCATAATACTACAAATAACTCAGAAATGCTGTAAGTCTGTCAAAAAAAAAAGAACAAAAAGTTTGTTATAATCATGAACTCAACACTAATAATCAGAAACTAGTCTCTTAATCTGTTAATATTGAGCGTAAAAATGTTACTAATGATTTACCAAGTAACTTATCAGATGTAGAGGAAATAAATAATCATTATATTTACCCTGTTCCAAATTTACTGGCTGATGTGTCCACCGCTTCTTTCTATAATAATAGTCTTAAAGACAATAATGTGCAAGCTCTATATTTTTCAGAAATTACTGAAATTGCGGTATTAGATATAATTACTAAAAACAAAAGCAAGGCATTAGGATGTGATGGTATCAATATTTTAACAATTAAGTTGTTTATTCCGCATATTTTAGCTCACTTAACACATATTATCAACTCTTGTTCAGGGATCACTACTTCCACATCCAGATTTTGTATCCAAGTTTTATGCACACTAAATCCCAATGTAACATTTTATTCCCTTTAATAATAGAGTGGGGGTGGTAGATGGGGTGGTTAATGTAAAAAAAATGTAGAAGTCCTTGGTTCTCGTATACACACTAAATCACAATTTAATATTTTATTTCCTTAAACGATAGGGTGGGGGCGGAAATGGGGGTGGTAAAGGGGGTAACTAAAGCCAAAATAAATTTTAGAGGCCCTTGGTTCAAATCCCAATTTAATTTTTTACTCCCTTTAATAATAGGGTGGGGGTGGCAATGGGGTTGGTAGAGGGGTAGCTAACGCCAAAAATTTTCTTTAGGCGTTTCGTTCTTGTATACACACTAAATCACAATTTATTTTTTTTACCCCCTTCAATAATAGGGTGGGGGTAATGGGGGTGGTAGAGGGGGTAGCTAACGAGAAAAAATTTTTTTAGACGTTTCGTTTTTGTATACACTAAATCATATTTTAATTTTTTTTTACCCCCTATAATAATAGGGTAGGGGTGGCAATGGGGTGGCAGAGGAGGTAGCTAACGCTAAAAAAATTTTTTAGACTTTTTTTTTTGTATATACACTAAATCACATTTTAATTTTTTTTACTCCCTTTCATAATAGTGTAGGGATGGTATTGGGGGTGATAGTGGGGGGGGGGGGGGAGGGGGTTGACTGATGTCAAAAAATTTTTTAGACCTTAACTTTTCGTACATAAATTGCGCTGTCCTCTTACATTCAAGAACACTTTGAAGCTATAGCAGCTTTAAATCATGATCTTCATAATATTCATATTTTATCTACTCAACAGTGTTTGCAACTTAATACTTCCAAAACAGCGGTTATATTGTTTGGCGGGAAAAATGATAGGTTAAGATATTTCAATGATAACCCTTCAAATATTCTTCTTAATAATGAGAAAATTAATTATAATGATAACGTTAAGAATTTAGGGCTTCTTGTAGATGTTGAATTAAGATTCTCAAAATGCCTTCAAAAGTCTTACCTTAATTTGAGAGTAATAGAAAGTTCCTAAACAGAAGCACAAAAACAATGCTGTGTGAATCTCTTATTTTATCGCAATTACATTATTGTGATACAGTTTACAGGCTACAAAACTCTTGTTTGAGATTAGTTCTTGGCATCAGAAAATATGAGTATATTAATCACCCACTTAAGTAGGTTAATTGGCTAAATATGAAAAATCGAAGATATCTGCAATTTGCATGTTAATTTTATGGAGTTCTGTTGAATCAACCACCTATAAATTAATTTAAAAAAATTAGTAATCGCTGTGATGTACATCATTTAAATACACGATTTAGAGTACCCTCACCCCTCCCTCATTTTCCATTGAGTTATTTCGATGATCTTTCACATATAACATAGTAAAGTTATTATTAATCTACCCGATGAACTAAAAAGTGTAAAAATTCAAATAAACAGTTTTAAAAAGCGGCTTTCTATTCTTATTATGGACAAACAAGCAAGTGAGCATGCCGATATACGTTAAAATTCTTTATTGTGCATTCATTATGTTAAAAGAGAGAAATAATTACTTGTATTTGCTTATATTAACGTTAGTACTACTTAAGAGAAACTCTTTACATAAACTGAAAACAGTAGCGCTAACAACACCGTGCCTTGTGGTACTCCATACTCGATATTTAGTGACTCGCTTAGTGTATCTTTTACTTATCTATTGGTTAACTAACTTTTGAAAAATTTTAGGCAGGTGCTTCTGACTCCAATATCTTTAAGTATCTGTAAGAGTAATTCATGGCTGACTGTGTCAAATGCCTTACTAAGATTAATGATCAGTAAATGTACATAGACAAGATTTCCCTTCATCTAACGCTAAATAAATATTAGCTGTGAGATCTATTATTACATCTTGTGTGGAAACTTCTTCTTTGAAACCATATTGGTTATCAGACAGAAGTTTAAATTTATTCAGGTATGAATTTAGTCTCGCTTATTTTTTCAAATATTTTAGGTAGGGTTATCTTTAGATATGCTGGTCTATACCTTTACCATTTTTACCTAGCCGATATCTTTTTCATATGTGATAAAACTATCTACAATATTTCAGCGGGTATAAAATATTTTGAATAAATCGTTCACCGGATCTTAGACTAAGAGTATTCTACCACATAACCGTGCTACAAGTTAAGGAATTCAATTTTTTAAATAGTACACAATATTTTACTCATCTTGAACTCATGTGTTCATGTAATTACTTCGTTGTATAAAACGTCTGAAAGAGATCAGAAATAGATGATTTATTTATTGCTCTATTCAAAGCGCGTCGTAGAATTTCAGAGTCGGATTGCTAGTGAATAATCAATCTTCTCAAATTAACTTCTGTGTTGTGTAAGACAATCTGCAAGATTGGTTGTTCAAATTGTTTTTCTTTCTCGTCAATCTAATAATAGAAAGTAACTTTATTAAAAATATATTTTTTACAATGTTGTTTTATCTAGATATGAGCTTTCTGACAATGAATAAAATGCATTGTAATGGCTAGTATAACCAGGGGGCTTCACTTTTACTTGTTTTTCTTTAATTCACGAAGTTTTATTTTATTAATAATTGTGTGCAAATCTTTCATCCTTTATTTAACACACATTCTGACATAATCAACTGATGAAATTTTGCACAGTTACAAAGATCGGATGACAATACACTGTTCCACGTTAATTTTGTAAATATCTGCACGTAGGGGGAGCAGGGGTTAAAATTGAAAAATCTGCAAAATGAAATAGCGAGAAAGCGAAATCGTTGAGAGACGAATTTTTAAGGCAATGTATGATAATAATAATTTAATTAAAGAATGACTAAAAATTAAAAAATGATAACAGAATAATATAAATAATAGAATTGTTTCCATTCAAAATGGGTCAGACTGTCTGTCACTGCTGATTTTGTTCTAGCAAGATGTCTATTTGTTCGTCTCTTGAATCCCTAAACCGGATGTCCGATAAAATCATCAAGATACTTCATTTTACATCTATATTAGCTGAGCCGAGTTTCACTTTGATACCTTGAACAACAGGGAGCCAAAAGTGAGGTGCTAATGATACCATTGTCACAAGGAATATAGTTTCCATCGTGCCCTGTATAGGTTTCAATTTAACATCTTATCTCTTGTACTATATCATTTTCCTATTTATGTAGAATACAAATGAGGCTATAGTAGTGTCACTATTAGCAATTGTACGTGATTACCAACAAATATATTTTAGCTCACAGCATTTCACAAAGTCTCAGTATATATCAGAAGAGGTAATATTTAAAAACGCAGACAACTTAAAATTTGTCCCTTAATGTTAATCTATCTTAAAGTGAACTTTATATATAGACAAATGTTACTCTCTACAACATCATCCATACAGGTCACTCCCTGTTAGCTCGAAAGTTCGATCGTGCAGGAAAACTCTCTTAACGGAAGTGGATAAATAAAAATAAATGAGTGTTTCGTTTTATAAATCGATGTGGCGGTCGAACATGGCAATTTCGAACTAATTTCTTGATAACACGTTAGACCTAGTTTCCAAACATGCTCCTTAACTTCAAGCGCTGCGGAGTATTTGTCGATTCTGTTTTGAATATTTGCTAAGAAAATATTTTAATTTCTATATTTATAAAGAAGTTGTATGAATATGTATGAACATTACTGATTGAATACGGTAAACTGCGTTTTTCACATAGAAACCTCTCGGCAATACTTTATGAACGTTGTACGGTAGTAAATTTTTTAAAATGTATCCTGATTATCAACAAAAACGAGGAGTAAGTTCAAATACACTACTAATAAAGTATTGTTCCACATCATCTCCACCCTTGCCTTGTCCTAACTTTATCTCACCGTCTCTTCCGCTATCCCATATCTTCCCACCATTTCCCCTACGTTCAAACCACATTCTGATATATTCCTACCATCTGCCCTAGTCTTTTCCTACTATTCTACCCTCCCTTTACATCTATTAGTCGATGTATATCTAGTCTGGGAATGCTTTTAATCCAAGATTTTACTCTATTCTTGAACAAACTATAAGAATTTATAGTTTTTATTTCAATTGGCAATTTATTATAAAGCTTAGGTCCTAGGTATGTATGGCATCTTTGTGCAATTGTTTTTTTAGGTCTAGGTACATGAATAGGGGCATTTATCATATAACGGGTGCTGTAGGCATGATCAATATTTTCCAACTCATTTTTGTTTTTATACTGCCTTAGTAAAAGGTTGAAACAGAAGAGTTGCCGCATATCAAAGATCCCCGTTTCTACATATAGACTTTCAGTTGGGTAGGTCCAATTTTTTTTATATATAATTTTTAATATTAATTTTTGCGTAGTTTCTAAGGTCCTTAAATGATTATTTGAAGTACCTCCCCATGCTATAATTCCATAAGTAAGGTGAGATTCGACTAAAGCATGATAAAGTGTTTTCATATGAACGATTTTAAGAATTTTAGATAAGTATTTAAATTTATATAAGATAGTTCTAATTTTTTTTACTATAAAGTTTATGTGTATATCCCATTTTAAATTCTTATCTATGTAAATTCCCAGATACTTAATTTTATCTGTAGCTGAGATTTCTATATTTGTGCTGCCGATTTTTACACATAATTTTTTATAAGTCGGTAAATATTTCGAATAGGAGGTAAACGGTATGTAATAAGTTTTACTAAAGTTTACTGTTAGTAATTTATTACTGAACCAGGTAAAGATAGTAGCTAGATCAGCTTCTATTTTATCCTTTAATATATCCCAACTTTCGGCTTCATAAAAAATGGCTGTATCATCAGCAAAACTTACTACTTCACCCTTAGTTTCTACATTAAATAGGCCATTTAGGTATATATTAAACAGTATTGGTCCTAGAACAGTGCCTTGAGGCACCCCATATTCTACAGTCTTTACATTACTTACTGTGTCTGCGATTTGAGTACATTGCGTACGGTGTTCTAAATAACTCGACATTAATTTATATGAAGTCCCTCGAAAGCCTATACTGTTCAACGTACTGAGAAGCTGGGTGTGGCTAACCGTGTCGAAGGCCTTTGCCAGGTCGATGAAAACGCATATTGCTGGTTTTCTGTTATCAATAGATTTATTAATTTTAGCAGTTAATTTTGCAATAGCGTCTTGCGTCGACCTGTTCTCTCTGAACCCAAATTGTTTGTCTGATAATATGCTATATCTCTTTAGATAACAATTAATCCTATTTCTTAGTACTTTTTCAAAAAATTTCGCTATATTCGAGATTAAAGAGATTGGCCTATAATTAGCAACATCTAGTTTATCACCACCGATAAAATTCATTTTTTGTTAATTGGGTTTTTAAATAAATGCAAAAAATGGCCAAAATGTTTTTCTTACAGCATCAAAAACTTTTGAAAAAACATATCTGTTTTGGACTTAATGGGATAAAATGGCGGCCAATTTTAAATAACAAATTCAATAGCGCACACTGAGTTTAATATTTTTGCACCAAACTTTCAGGGTGTTAATGTAAGAGGAAAAGGTAGATTTTCTGAAAGTTTGAAGCTGGCCTGTTCGCCCAGCGGTTCTGGGCAGCAAAATGAAGAAAAAATGATTTTTTGCCAGTTTTGTCACTTTTGTAGGTTATGGTTGCGCTCCTAAGATCTACACTAAATGTAGATTTGTAGAAATTTTAATTATAAAGATCATGTTTCTTTTATATTCTCCCGATCAGACCTATATATCTCAAGTTATTCACACTTTTAGGTTGAAAAACGCGGTTAAAAAAATTAAACTGTTAATAACAATTGAAGCAGGGCCTTTGAAGTACAAACATTTTTTGGGTACTCTTTAGCACCTCCCCAACAGGATCCAACCATAAAATTGCTTATGGAAAAAGTTCCACTTCAAATCCTATTTTGACTGCATTACAAATAGAATGTTTTAGAAAGTTTCTCAAATTATCACAAATAGGTTTATTTAATGTCTGTGCCATTTTCCAGTTGACGGAACTTAACTAACCACACTAGTTTCTAAATAGAATGTTCTGGAAATTTCCTCACACTAGCATAAATAAGTCTTTCCAGTTCAAAGCACTTCACTATCTCCAGTCGTTTCCAAATAGAACAGTCTGGTTCTTCCTTGAATTCTCCGGAAATCCTTTTGCAATCCCACTCCTGACACCAATTGTTACGTATTTACACGCACCAGTAAACACCCCCCAAGAGTAGGTCCAATAATTGCAACACAAATTGTCACTAACCACTGGTTTATTTTATACTTAACTTACAATCATTAGTCTTTTTAATTATACACCAACTATAACTCTTAACTACTATAAATCCGCTACTTATTGTCACTGCACTAGTTTGTTCATTATTCTATATTTTATCTGATCACTTGGCTCTGCTACTTATATACTCCATGATCCTTATCCACTCTTTTATTTCAGTCTGTCATTCGAGACGTTTCTAGTACTTTCTAGTTTATCCGTGGTAGAACTAATGGGCGCCATCGCTAGGCCGACTGGTGAACTATTATCTAAGGCTAACTTCTTCCTATTAGGAGATTAAACCTCTCTTCGTAAGAGGGCGTGTGGATGCACATAGCAGTATATTAAATATTTAACTATAAATATACACGACTTAATGTTTTCTAAAACATAATATTTTTAGTCGCAAATTCCTCTATAAAATTCTTATTTTACTATAAGGAACATAACCAGATTGCAACCAACAGCTACTCTCCGGGCTATGTGCCCCGCTGAGCGCTGAATTATAAGTTACAGGCCTGGCGCGTTAAGTGTAACAATTGCATATTACCATCAAAACGTTAATGCTTCGATCCTAATTAAACTAGGTCTCGTGCCAGTGGTCACACACCACTTACAGACTGCAGTTTCGAGCTGTTGGCTCTCGTCAGTGCAAGGTAGGCATGTGACGACCGACACGAGGATCACTTGACTATTTAGTACATTTCGGTATCTTTGGGAGAGCGACATGTAAAATAGTCAGCAGGCGCCATCTAGCGGTCCAGTGTCTGTTGCAATCGAAAAATAAATAGCCTGACTGGGTTTAGCATAGTTCTAATGTGCTTTTAGAGGGCGGAATATTAAAACATAATATTTTTAGTCGCAAACTCCTCTATAAAATCCTTATTTTACTATAAGGAACGTAACCAGACTGCATCCAACAGCTACTCTCCGGGCTATGTGCCCCGCCGAGCGCTGAATTATAAGTTACAAGCCTGGCGCGTTAAGTGTAATAATTGCATATTACCATCAAAACGCTAATGCTTCGGTTGCAACAAACACCAGCCGAAAGACTGATCCTACTTAAAGGAGCTCTCGTGCCAGTCGCCACACACCACTTGCAGAATGCAACTATTGTGTCGAAGCATGCTAGAAAACCACCTAGCTAGCTTAGATCCTACCACCTAAATGGCTTAAATTGAATCCATTTATTAAATTTGTTGGTTTAAAGTCAAATTTGTATTTTTTCATTATTTCTTATATCTCATTTATAATGATTTAAAGTTAATCGCAGCACTTCGAGACAAAATTTGGCACGAAAAAACAAGTCAGCGTAAAAACTCAATAAAATGGTTCGGACCTCTTCAGAATTGTCCCAGGATTCTGAAAATGCAATAATATAAAAGGTGTTCAATTTAAAAATCAAGAATTGGCTAAGAGCTTCCCCCTTATAAAAAAGTTTGTGCAGCAACTTTTGAAATAAATGTAAAAATGTATGATAGTGAAATTTGGAAAAACGTAAGAGTTTGCAGTTTTACAGTTTAAACAATTATAGGACGTTGGCCGTGAATAAAAGGTTAAGGTTAACATGATATACCTAGTATTATGTTATGTTAAAGAATATTAAGATACAAATGTTATGAACTGATATGAATAACAAGAGTATATTACTTTATTGTTTGAGCCTTAATAATATAAACTAGAAATATTATTTTAGATATTAGAACTGTAGGTGCATTAGCAGTATAATGCACTTGATAATAAAATAGAGAATTATATATACATTTTATATTTTTTAAATTTTAAATCGAATAAAAAATTAGTGAGACGATTTTAAAATGAGTTACCCTAAATTTTTCATTCCTCGTGTCTGGGTTGGAAGTTGAATGCTACTTCGTAAGTTAGCTACACCCCGATCTTCTCTGCCAGGGTCGTCACTGGGTGTTCCTTCCACAGAGGCCTCCTTTAATGCCGCAGACACCAACTTCTCGACTGGGATGAATTTTCTTACTTGCTAATGTGTAGTTGCATTGATTTTGTTTCTTGTATTTCTTTGTTGTGTTTGTTGAAGAATTATTGTTTACTTCTTTGCTAGTGTAATTGTAGATTCTTTTTCTGAACAAAGGATTGGGATTGACCGCCACAGCTAAGAAGTTATTCTTGTTCCAGAAGCTCTTTTCGTCCGGTTACGCACCTTTTTCAAGTGGACTCCTTGTTCGCTTGGATATGTTATCAACTGGTTAGGTTCCCGAAATGCGATGTTTTAGATCCGCCACGACTGCGCCAATTTTATATTTTTGATTGTAGATTTCACTATTTAAAAACTTTATTTTATTCACAGTGGAGTCAATGTTGACTCTGTAAAAATAAAGCAAAAATAATTTGGAACTTAATTAATCGAATGTGAACCTTGGCAAGTCAGCACAAATTGTGAGAACCTAGAATGAAATAGAATGTTCAGCGTGAGCAATTACAGAGAAAAGTTGTTACACAATATGTAATTCGATATGACTGGGAAGGTTAAACCAGTATCTCAGTAATATGGTATATTTTTGATGTAACATACATACATCAAGTAACTTTAAAAATCCCATCTTGTAGGAGGTACCATTTCAAGTTTCAGGCTCCGATGGAAGTACCTATTCTGTAGGTTTGGTTAGAGGGTGAGCACCCTCTTTTACTCATTTTCTTTCTTTTGAGGCGCGATGCAGGAGTCTCGAGATTTTGGTATGTTTCCCTTTGGCTTGTATCATGTAACTATGTAATCGTGTATAATCTTTTGTCACAAAGTTGCGCTGTTGCGTGCAACCTGTCTGAATACTTTTAATTATTATTTGGATACTGTTAGTTTCAAGAACATTTTAAGTTTAGTGTAAATTAACGTACATTTCTTATCAGAGATAGATATGCGTGGTCCGTTGAGACCTTATCTGTTATCAAACCACCTCTTTTGTAATGTCACAAAGCAAAATTTATAAGACCACTATTAAAGTGTCGAAATGGCATGATTACTTAATTAAAAAGGGAATAAATTTTAACGTGACAACTAAATCTGAAATAATCTGCATAATTTATTCATTGTTATGCTGCCGTTGGTGAATAGCTGAGCCTACCGCTGAAAGATAAATTAATTAAAGATAATAATTAACACTATTGAATTTCTATGTGTAGATAATATGCTCGCATAAATTAATGAGTAAATGTGGTTTATGTGAACTATGTAGGTACGTGATCACATATTCATTTAAATGAAGCTGCTTCGGAAAATTAATTAGTTTGATAGTCATTTCTCTCTGTCGATGTCGTAGCTAATTTGATCATTATTTTGAGGAAGTTAAAGTTAAGTGCACAAATAAGAGTGATAAAAAACTGATTCATCAGGTAAATGAAATCAATAATTATTTTATAATTTAACTGAACTTGCATTCCATTTAAAATGTGAATTACTACACTTTATGTCATTCTGTATCAGAATATCAAATAATCTTTGTAAAAAAATTATCAATAAATAGACTTTCACGAACTAGCTCAAAATTTAACATCTGTAGGTTAGGATCCATAGCCTCCAAATGGCTCAAGCCACATTGCAATTTTATTTTTCAGTATAAGACGAAGTAGCGGTACTATTATTTTTTTCATTGATTCAGTGATCTTTGTGACGGTACACCGTCGGCAGACTTAAGGGTTATAATTTGCACCTTATTTTGATCTAGAACATTAGACGTAAGTGGGTATGATATGGACGGAACTTTCACAGCATATAACTTTTTACTTGCTATTCTTTAACTCACAATGTGGTTTTTTTTCAGTTTTAATGTTTGTCTTCAAATCTTGCACCCTTTATTTAACACACTTCCTACTTGCTGACAATTGATGAAATTTTGCACAGTTATTAACATCAAATGGCAATTCTAACAACTAACAATTCTGGCTCGCATCAAGGTCTCGTCGTTATCGTGGATCGGGGCTTGTTACTCACCCCTTACGGTGGTCGGTTACAAATATTTGTTTATTTCTACTCTGGAGCCAGAAGATGGGAATACTACTAATTATAAGAGGAGATAAGCACACTGGCTAGCTAGATTCTTGCGGGGGTCGTGGTACGTTTTTAAGGGCGAATATGCTGAATTGGGTAATGATGGTGGTTGTGTAATATAAAAAGATACCGTGATTTTCATCAATTTATTCTATAAGTTGTGATATTTCAGTTATTATTATTAGCCGTTACTCGAGTCCGAGTATAAAAATGTTACAGTCGATAAATTGTGTACAATAAAAAACAAGTAACAGGTGTAGTTTATTGTAATTCCCATTCATCTACGGTGCACACGACTATGGCTATAGAGGCCAATTCGGGAGAGCACATGTCGACCGCAGTCAGGACAAACATAGACCTGGTTAGGTCTTGGATTCGGCCTTCTTGCAGCAACATTTCCTTGATAGCTGGCCACAACCCCTCGCCATTCGGTTCTGTCCGCTGCAAGTTGTTCCCATTGCTCGTCTGCAATACCGCAGGATTTTAGATTTTCATGGAGAGCGTCTTTGAACCTCCTCTTTCGTTGACCGCCACGCCTTCTTCTACAGCTTAGCAATTCACCATAAAGTGTACATTTAGGAAGGCGGTTATCATGCATACGATGAACGTGACCTGCCCATCTTAGGCGTGCTCTTGAAATAAGCACCTCAATTGGAAGGCTGTTTGCTCTCCTGAGTACTTCCACGTTTGATATGTGATGGAACCAACGGATTTTCATCATACTTCTGAGGTGTCTTTGCTGAAAACGTTCTAATTCTTTCACATGACGACGGTAAGTGACCCAGCTTTCACATCCATATAGCAGTGTTGAAATGGCAACTGCTCTGTAGACAGCCATTTTCGTTGACAAAGCAAGGTCGTGGTTGTCAAATACTCTCTCTCTAAGTCCCCAGAGTGCTCTAGATGCAGCGTTAATTCTATTGCGAATCTCGCTGTCCATGTTTGCTTTGTCATTAACAACGTTGCCTAAGTAATTGAACTGATCCACCACTTCAAGAGAATTTCCGTTAAGTGTAATGTCTATTTGGTTCACTTGATGAGGAGTTGACATAATCTTAGTCTTTCCAATGTTGATTTTAAGTCCCAAGGAATCATAGCTCTGGGCATACACATCTAAAAGTTCTTGAAGCTCTTCCGGCGTAGAGGCTAAAAGTGCACAGTCATCCGCATACTGGAGATCACAAATGAATCGTGTGCGTGTCTTCGTGAAAGCTCTAAAGCGCCCTATGTTAAAGAGACCGCCATCAAAACGGTATCTGAGACCTATTCCTCTGACTCTCAGTTTGTTGTCAACAATAATTGTTAGAGCAGTGGTAAACAAATTAAAGAGTAGGGGTGCCAGGACACATCCCTGCCTAACTCCAGTGAGGGTTTGGAAAGGTTCGGTTGCCTCATTATTATACATAACCTGGGTGTTGTTGTTTGTATGTAGACTGCGACATACTTCCACAAATTTTCTAGGGATACCTAAGCGGAACATAATTTTCCAGAGCACTTCCCTGTCCAACCAAAATGATGAATACTACATTAAAAAAACGCACTATAATCAGTTACTAAAACGTAAAGGAAACAAAGATTATATATACATATAAAAAATACACAAAATTATACATATATCACACGGCTAAATGACGAACGAGTTATATCTTGTGTATCTCTTTGAACATGCAAGTAGGTATATGATATTGATATACAAAAAACCATATAAAGTTATTGCACGAAGGTGTACAAGATGCTCACAAAATTAATACGAAGGGTCAAAATTTATCACTTTAAAATATTATTTAATCCCGCGGAGACCAAGGTTACTAAATTATTCAGGAATTAATTTCCTTGCATAAAAAAGGGTTAATAACGCATTAAGTCAATATACTGCTCGCTGACGGGTTCGGGGAAAATGATAAAAATATCGATGAAAAAAACAATTTCTAGAAATGAATAAAAGTATGCTTAGCTATTCTTTTACTGTCCACGCCGGCCTCGCAGTCTCAGTATCCACCCTGATCTGGAACGACTTCGCTGAATACTTCGTTGTTGTCCCTCGTATATACACCTTTTCAACACTGGTAACTTTCTGGGGGCGTGGAAGAAAACTCTGCACGCGGGTTTGATATCAGATAACTCTCATAAGAACATAAGGAAGATTATTGAATATTATTATTAATAAGAATGATAGAAAAATAAAGTTATTGGGCTTACTTAAAGTTATTAAATGGTTTTTCAGTGGTCTTACGGAATGGAGAACGATCCTATCAGAAAGGAAAAAAGAGATTCTCGGATCTAGCCAACTGCTCTCTGAACCGAATAATACACCAACCACTAATTATTCCTACTTTCCTTTGGATCACTGAAAAAATCCCCAAAATTGGGCGTAACATCCAACTCTCTCATCCTCGGACTCGCCAACCTCGTCCCTGAATTTCTTTCTTTCCCTTTTCTTTTGCGGCTTCCTCAGAAAATCGTTACGTTCCAGCACAGTGGTCAGGTAGAATTGTATTTTAACTACTCGCTTTCAACCAACAATAACCCATCGCTGGTCTTAATTTGGTGTTTTTCTTTCCCTTTTCTTTTCCTTTTTTGCCGCTTCCTCAGAAAATCGTTACGTTCCAGCACAGTGGTCAGGTTGAATTTTATTTTAACTTTACTCGTTTTCAACCAACAATACACTGGTCTTAATTTGACGTTAACATATACCGACTGAATACTAAATAACATACTGAATTGATATATTATTTCAATTGTTACGTGTTCAGAAACTGAACCGTAACAATACTTTTGCAAATATCTGCACGTAGGGGGCGTGGGGGTGAAAAAGGGATTAAATATACTATCCAACCGGCACCTCCGGCAAAACGTAGAATACAAAAGGTTTTCGCCTAACCAGATTTCTACGTCCGCTTTTTCACGTAGTTCTATACATTATAGACAATGAAAGTATGATTAAAAAGTAGAAAATAAAAAAATATATTTTTTCGAAACTTGCTTTTTTTAAAGTCATACTAAAAAGTAGAAAATAATAATAAAGTAATAAAGGCAAGGCGTGCGCATTATGTGTACAATCATACAAAGTGCGCACGCCTTGCTTTTCTTACAATTATTTTTTACTTTTTAGTACAACTTTAAGAAAAGCAATATATATTTTTTTAGTTTATTTTAGTAAACCAGCAGATTATTGGCGGTTTTTGTTAAGTGTGTTTAACGATACCTGAGACGAAACCTTTTGGATCGCAAGACGTAAGTAAATACATCATGAGTTCTCCGTCTGCGTATAAACTTTTGTATTTGATTGCTTGAAATAATTTAGCGGCACCGTCCATTGTGATTGTTTAATATGTTGTATGTTTTTTTATAGTTAAAAAATTAAATATTTAAGTATTTTTCAAACATGTTGCTCTACTTTCATCAAATAATATTCAACGAAAAATAAATTAATATTTGCCATTCAGTTTAAATTTATGACACTCATTGAATTACATTTCTCCTGTCTCATTCACTGTTTATCAGTAATTTTACGCCATTCTTAAACTTGATACGGAACGAATAATTCGACTATAATCTTATTAAAACTTCCAGTGTTTTGGCATATTCTCTCCTTCAAACTTTTTATTGTTCGTGTATTTTTGAAAGGTATTTTACGAAGAAAGTTTTATTACGCTTTTACTTTCAAGAAACATTTAGCGTAATATTCCAGGAGGCCGTAAAATTCTATAATAAAGCAGTTACCAAACTTTTAAACGCAGTATTTTCAGATATAATTCATGATATTAAATTTTATCCCGTTAATTAAATATCTCATTTTCTCATAGAATATTTTAATATATACGATAAAACTGTAAACAATTTTATGTTAATTATACTCGTTAAATTTTGGATTTTCAGATCGATTCTTGGTTATTGTAATATTATAATGGAGTAATTTTTTTCGGGATGATGTTGGCTGAGTAGCTCAATACCTGCGTATTAAGGTTGAGATCACAGCGTGCCGGGTTCGCATCCTGGCTAGGTTATGAATGTTTACTGGCGTTACTATAGGCCAGTAGCGGTTGACACAAAAATCATCAAATTGGGAAATAATTCCTACAAAAGGTATTCCCCCTCGGCGGAGTGGTGGAAAAAGGTTGGGGAGTAAAAATGTTCCCCAAAAAGGGTGTTTTTGCAGTTTTTCGCTTATATCCTTTTGAATAAATGCTTGAAATAAATGTTGTAGGGTATTAAATTCTGCGTCGAATGAGACCTGAGAGTTAATTTTTTTGACCACTCGCTGCCAAACTACAGTAGGTCAAAGTTGTACCAATTTTCCACATTTTTCCCTCCTTTGCCGAAATGCCAAACTATAAACCCACATTCTCATTTCATTATACGACAGTAAACCTTCAGTAATCAACCTGTTTCCGTGCTATACAACATGACGGACACATGTACTGTGTGTGGAGAGGCAATAGAGGAGAATGAGGCAGTGGCTGTGAAAGCAAGAGGAATCAGAACGTTGGTTGAGTGCAGTAAGAAGCGAGGTGATGGGGAGCATACTCGTTTTCAGGATGTGAGACTGTCAAACTACATGGTTCATGTCACAAATCTTACGCCAGGGAGAACGTGGCTGCTGCAATGAGAGCTAGTGGGAGTGGAGTACCTCAATCCCGAGCAGGTCATTTTGGGTTCAATTTCAAAACAACTTGTTTTTTTTTTGGTTTTTGGAAATACCTTCCAACCGGACGAATTATTTGAAGATGCCAAAGAAGATGTGGATGGAGACCAAGACATTATGACTGACATCGGTAAAGAGTTCGACATCGAACAATACAAACGGCCCAGCGGCAAAAAAATGCCGAAGGATTTAATTTTGTCTCACCACAGCTATCCTGTAATAATGTCTATCTATCCTGCAATAATAATGCTTATATTTACCCATTAGGCTGGGGCCGTTACGGATTTTTAATGCTGAAAAAAAAAAATTAATAGCAGGCAACGGCCGGCTGGAATATATAGTTGAGGTCATAAAAAATAAAAAAGAACTTTGGAATTTGAGATGAAGGGAAGTAGTGAAATGGGGTGCTATTTAAGGGATGAAAACCGTTTTTCGTTATTTGTGGCGAAACGTGACCTCCTAGAGAAAAGCGTTTCATACAAAAGTTGTAGATAATAAAAAAATCTAAAACTTTTATTATATATTTTTCGATATAACCTCAAAGTTTGCTAGAAAATGAACTGATTTTTCTGTTTTTATTTTTTTTCTCGCGTGAAAATTATTTAATTTAAATGAAACTTTGTGAAAGTACGTAATTATTTGCAAATAATAAGCATGAATGTTTTCAATTATGGGAAATAAAACACCCCTATTTTCGGCGAACAACTTTATTGATTTTTTTTGGATTTTGATGTTCTACAGTGCTCATTTTTTTTCGCCGAGATGTCTACTTTCAAATGGTACGTCGATGTTAGTGATTTATTGTCATTTAGCAGCTTAAAATTAAGAAAAACCGAAAAAAAATTTTTCGAATCTCGAATTTGTCGATTTTTTTCATTATTTTCAATTTTTTAGCAAATTTATGTTAATAATTCATAATATTTTAATGAAAAAACTTACTTTGGTATAAAATAACTAAAGTTGAATGAATTTAGTTATTGGAAACCACGCTAAAATTGAATACAAGCAAAAAAAATACTGTTACGTATTAAAAAAAAAAAAAATTACAAAATTTGAAATTTCTCAGCATACAGGTATTTGAAATACCCGCCCAAAACGACTGAAGGTTGGGGGTAGAGAGGGGTAGGACAAAGTGAGCCTGCACAAGAGCAGCAGAGCTCGTTCTGTTGTAGTAGTAAATCACTATTAGTCTAATTGTGTAAAAGTATTTTTTCAGTTTGTGATGCGTCCTTTGTAAACGCACGTGGTGATTCAGTTTTCGATTAAAATTAAATGAATTGTTAATTGACAATGGTTTACTGTCATTGGATAATAACAAAGTAAGTTGAGTATTAATTTGTAGCTTTTAACATTGTCAGTAGCTTTTATAATTTTAATATTATTGTAAATTCATACATGATAATTACAATTGTTAAATTTTTATCAAATCAAAATAATAAAAACAATTTAATTATCACAATATCAAATAAATTACAGTCCGAGGGCTTTCTGTGTAAGCGAGCTCCTGAAGACGCCGACGCACTGATTGTTAATACTGCGATCCAATTAGCTAAACAAGATGATAAAACTGTAATAATCGTGGGTCAAGACATCGATTTACTAGTTCTTTTACACCAATTAAATTCGATTGGGCTGGATATTTATTTTCACAAACCAGGCTCAAGCAACGTCAAAGATTTATTTTATACATCCCATTGTTTTAAACACGAATCATACACAAGTGTAATAGCGTTTCTTCATGCTTTCTCTGGGTGTGATACAACTTCAAGTTTTGCTGGAAAAGGGAAAAAACAATAGTAGGATCTTTATTGAACAATAAGAATTTATTAAACCTAGCCAGTGTTTATTATCAAAAAGATGCAGACCACATAACCATAGCAAAAAATGGATCTCAACTTACAGCTAGTATTTACAAAAGTAAGAGAATTTATAACTCATTAAATCAATTACGATTTGAGCTGTATCAGCAAGCTCCAAAAAAATCCACTTTTAAATTGGAAAAACTCCCTCCAACTGAAGAAGCAGCTGCACAACACTCCTACAGAGTCTATTATCAATTGCCAACTTGGTTGGGTAATTTTGACAACGATCAGGACAAGAAGAAAGCAAAGGACTGGGGCTGGAACGAAAATGTAGGAAGACTCGTGCCGAAATACATCTCTGACAGTTCCGACTTGATTCCCGGAAAGTTGTTAAAAAGCGTTAGCTGTACTTGTGAAAGTGGATGCAATAATCCAAGGTGTGGCTGCCAAAAATACGGCTTAAAATGTACCAACCTATGCAATACATGCACTGAGAACTGTTCAAATAGAGACAGAGAAGTATTTGTAGATTTAAGCGATTCTGAAGATATTGATGAAGAGCCAGCAAAGAATAATGACATCGAAATTGAAGAGCCTGAAAATGCCAATGATTTTGAAGATAATATAGAATTTGAGAGTTTGATCGATGAAGAAAACGAACCACAACAAAAAAGGCCTAAAATTGATTAGATTTTAATAATTATTTTATTGATTTTTTTTTATAAGCTATACACAAGCAATATTAATAAAGTAAATATTTGTATATATAATATAAATAAATTGTATGTTGTATTTTATCATATGTATTTAGAATAATTTAATATGCATATAAAGTTTTCGAAACTTAACTGTAGCTTATGAAAATTAATAAAGTACTATTGATTTCCATGTAAATGTTAAGTTTCATGAAGTTTTCCCTACCTTTCCGTGATGAAATTCATTCAACTTTATTTATTTTATACCAAAGTAAGTTTTTTCATTAAAATACTATGAATTATTAACATAAATATGCTAAAAAATTGGCAATAATGAAGAAAATTGACAAATTCGAGATTCGAAAATTTTTTTATTCGGTTTTTCTTAATTTTAAGCTGCTAAATGACAAAAAATCACTAACACCGACGTACCATTTGAAAGTAGACATCTCTATGAAAAAAATGAGCACTAGTAGAACATCAAAATCCAAAAAAAAAAAATCAATAAAGTTGTTTGCCGAAGATAGGGGTGTTTTTTTCGGAAAAATGGTAAAATCTCGAAAAATATTTATTTCCCATAATTGAAAAAAATTCATTCTTATTATATGCAAATAATTACGTACTTTCACTAAGTTTCATTTAAATTAAATAATTTTCACGCGAGAAAAAAAATAAAAACAGAAAAATCGGTTCTTCGTCATTTTCTCGCAAACTTTGAGGTTATGTCGAAAAATATATACAATAAAAGTTTTAGAGTTTTTTATTATCTACAACTTTTGTATGAAACACTTTTCTCTAGGAGATCACGTTTCGCCACAAATAACTAAAAACGGTTTTCATCCCTTAAATAGCACCCCATTTCACTACTTTCCTTCATCTCAAGTTCCAAAGTTTTTTTTTCATTTTTTATGACCTCAACTATATATTCCAGCCGGCCGTTGCCTGCTATTAAATTTTTCATCTCAAAAAGGTAACGGCCCCAGCCTACATATGATTTTTGTATTTAGTGACAATTTTTCATGTTAATATAAATATACCAATTTTGTATCATATATAATTGTTATCATGTTTCTGACCCAATTCTACATATCCCTGAAGTTGGAATAACTATTTTAATTGATGTTGGCAATTGCTCCATTGTGGAGATATTTTCTAAAACCTGAAATTGAAACCAATTTTTTCATTAATGTTGAAAATTGATCGCTTTCACCTGCTGTAGTTTGGTGGCTCTTGGTCCCATTCGACGCAGAATATTATGCTTTAAACTATTATATGGAATACCTTTATGATAAATACGTTATTGAGAGAAACTAACGTTGAAATGAAAATTATCCGTAAATGTGGAAAATTGATAGAACTGTTCTACTGTAATTTGATAGCAAGTGGTCAAAAAAATTCATACTTAATCTCATCCGACGCAGAATTTAATGCTCTACAACTGGTATTTCGAGCACTTTTTCAAAATTTTAATTAATAGATATAAGCGGAAAACCGCAAAAACACCCCTTTTGATGGTACATCTTTATCCCTTGTCCCTTTTCCATAACTCCGCCGAGGGGGAAACCTAGGATAGTCATATTAGGTCGCAAATGAAGCCATCAAAACAAAAAGCCTTTTGTAGGAATTATTTCCGAATTGGATGTATGGAAGGTAGCACGGCCAGTCGCTGCATCACTTTTGTGTTCGAGTCTCAGCTGCAGCAGATGGCAGTGGCAAAGGGAATAGTCATTGTGCAATTGTCTGTGTATGTGCCCTAGCTGAGTGAATACCTACTGCTAAACTTTCTTAGATTTTGATAGAATCTATCGATGGTTTTTCATTGAACATTTTTTCTTACATTTAACAATCCTTAATGGGGCGAGCATAGATGCGTCTTTACTATGTACATACTTCGGTATGCGATGTAAAGCAACGACAGGCGCAGTTAGTACTTGGATGGTGACCATTCCAACGGAAACCGCGTTCTCGCCTCACACATCTTCCAGCGGCTTGTATATCAGTGTATGCGCGGAAGCTATACAACCTTAGGCGAGGGTTGTATAGGAGATATACCATCCTTCGGAGGGGATGTAAAGCCGTCGGTCCTTTGTCTATTAAATGTTAGGCAAGTAAAAGATCCCTACTCTTCTTAAGGGAAGAGGTTCGGCAAAATTCCTGGTTGGGGTAGCTCGTCTACAGGCGTCGGTGTTAGGCCTCAGTAGCGGAAATAGGTCGACGTTAAATAAATGTATAAAAAAAAAATCCTTAATTTTAAGCATTCATTTAGTTTTCTTGAACAAGAAACATTGCCAGGTGGTGGATCTGAATGACGCCACTAGAATTTTTAATTTTTATCACATGAAAACTTTTCTGATGTGTTTCCTTTATGATGAGTCGAAATAATCCATTTGTGAACACTTCTGTGTATAGTTGAATGAACCGTTCATAACGGTAGGAAGCTGGCAATCCCAGGAACATGGTACCAATGTGCCTAAAAATAAACATTAAAAAATTTAACTTAAATGTTAAAATTTATCCTCAAATGTTTAAAACTGTTTGGTATTAGTAAGTAATAATTATTCAGGGTGGTATATTTTATTAGTTTTAAAAAATTGTAGAAAACTTTAAGGCAATTTGTTAGCAAGCCACAAAATTTTCTAAACTACAGCAAAAAACCAAAAACGAAAGAAGAAGCGTATCAAAATAACCCTCACATTTCAATAAGTAAAAACAATCCTAGAATCAAATAAAAAGAAAATTAAATAAAATTTTATTCAATATATCAAAATATATCCAGAAGCCTGTTATGTCACAGAAACGTCAAATTTAGCAGGAAACAGATTCAAATCCGCCTTTTAAGTTTCAGTAGAAATTTCTAACGTATGTTTCAAAATTTTAATTGATAAAATCATTTTTTTTTTCAAATTCACTTTCATTTCAATTCATTTATTAATTAATTTTGGGACACCATCTAATATAACAATATGTATATTTGTGTTATTTGTAACAAACTATAACATTCCTTTGGCCCCACGTTGGGCGCCAAAGAAATTCCACGTGGTTTGATATAAATGATGATCTTTTCTATCGATTGGAGACCAACCTTGGATATACCCAGGTGGATCTCAGTGAGATTATAGTTCATGGAATGGTCTGTATGGAATAAACGAGAGTCATATCCTGCTGCGACGTCGTCTTGCCACATATAAGATCTTCTCCAATTCCAACGGTTTTGCCTATTATCGCAATGACGCAACTCTGAACTTGTACCTTCGAAAACGGAGTAGTGCCAACACCATTATAAGTGTTTATCTTGCTCGAGGTGGAAAATACCACTATCCAATAATTACACAATTGATATTTTCGATCAGCACAAGAGGAGATCATTCCGTAGGGCAATATCAAGTATTTCTTATACTAAATAAAAAACCCTTAAAAAGGACAAGCAAAAGGAACTTCGTCCTTGCTTATGACCAGAGGTAAATTGGTACGGTTGCTAAACGGATTTTTCTTTTCCTTAAACCTTGTGGAGCAGTGTATTTCTGTAAAAGATTTGTTATTTATATGGAAAAAACTCTCGAAAGTTGAAAATGTCCCTAATGTGGCGATTCCAGTCCATACACATATCTATTCGATAACTGAATCTTAGGGCCCGTACTCGACTAGGTATAATATAATTCAGAGTTTCCATGCACATAAAAAACGAAATTATAACTTTACGAGCTCATTATGAACGCCGTTGAACCATTCGGTATGGTGTCGTCAAATAACCCGACGTACAGAATCCTATGAAGATAAGCGACTCAATTTGCGGACGAAATAGTACAGAGCCGTACTTAAAATTCCGACGTATTAGAATGTACGTATTAATAATGCTAGAGCGTAACGTGCTGTTAAAATTGAACTACTGAGTTGCTGATCTAAATATTTCAAATGCGTTCCTGCGCGCAATTATTTTTGCGACTAGTTTAACGGTAATTTAATGATGTTGTAAAGTTTTTATTGCCTTTTCGATCTACATGGTAAGCCTGCAGGTTACTATATTTATCTATTCTTTTGTAGAAAATTATTATGGGAACCCTAAATGCCTGTGAGCACGAATCCGTAAATATGCGCTTTTGGCGGGGCTTCTACTTAACTTATTATTAATTGTTTTCGCATCCTATTCTAAATATAAATATATTGCTGAACTAATTGTACAGTAAATCGTTTATATGCCAGTAATGAGATAAAAAGTAATAAATTGCCTCTAAAGTTTTTTGTATAAAAGTTGCCAAGACGGATTTTTATTAAACTTCTGCAACTCTTATTAAAACTTACGAACCGAACACATTTCATACACAATCATTTGTTTCTTACTTAACTTTAATAAAGAAACTGCAGCAAGATAAGTTACGTATTTTACTTTAGAGTAATGAAAGTTTTGATATATTATACTTAGTTCAGGTTCTTTTTTGTTTGTAACAGCTACACCATATCATCGTTATAAAAGCTACTGTGAAAGTCATTTGTTTGTTGTGTATATACAGGGCTCTAAAATGAAAATTAGCTCAAATATTAGCACCAAATATCTTTATAAATATTTTTTTTCTTTAAAAATTGCCACATTAATAACTACCAAAGGGGGTAATTTTATGTTAGTAATGATAATAAATCAATAATAATTGCAGGGCAATAATATACAATAAACATTATAATTCGGAAATCGAGGGCTTTATTTACCATTGCCTTAAGACAAAAACAGCTGGAAAAATTTTTTTGTTCAAAGCAGCTATATGCAGTTTCCATTTTAAATGAAAATCATGGGATTGTACATTTTTCATAAACAGTGCATCGTCAGCATACAATGTGTAATCTGTTTCCTCAACGGCAGTTGGCAATTCATTAAAATAAAGTAAAAAGAGAAGAGGCCCTAGTATTGAAACTTGAGGAACTCCACTCTCTATTTTACCCCAGTTTTTGATAGATAAGTATTATTGTCTTGAGATATAACTGTTCCTTTGGCTCTTCCCTATTAAATATGAAAACCATTCCACTGCCACACCCCCGATACCACAAAAATTAAGTTTTAGCCACAAAATATTAAAATTTACACTATCAAACGTCAAACCCTTATCAAATTTCTCATACTTAAATTTTTTAATTGCTATATCAAATTATTCAAGTACTTTTGAAATAATTATAATAAGAGCTACTGGTCTGTAATTTATTCATCGAGTTTCTGTTAACATTTTTAAAAATTGGTATTAAGCATTTCATTGATATTTACGACAACAAATAATGTTAGATATTCTAAACCTCTCGACGCAAAACACGATGATATTAAGCCGAATCAAGTTTTAAAAAGTAAAACTGGAACCATTTATAATCCTTTCTCAAAAATAAAGGTTACCGTGTTATAACAACTTAATTAATCCACTGAACTAGTAAATTATAACTGAATACTTCGTTGGACAAATTTGCTAATATTGTAAATAATTTGTTCGGTTAAGTTCTTATTCTTATGAGCTCACTACGTTAGGTTGTTTTTACAAAATTGCTGTCACTATAAAACTTTTAATATCATTAATATTTCACATTGAAATTAGCTTCAACCAACGACAACGACACCACGACCACGACCACGACAACCAATTACGACTTATAGCTCATAATTACGACTTATAACTCATAATTGATGTAAATCGTAATTACGAGATACGTCATAATTACCAGTTATAAGTCATTGTTACGAGATGTAAGTCGTAATTACGAGATATAAGTCGTAGTTATGAGTTATAAGTCGTAATGACGACTTATAATTCGTAAATACGAGATAATAACTCATAATTGATGTAAGTCGTAATTACGAGAGTAAGCCGTAATTACGAGATGTAAGTCGTAATTATGAGATATAAATCGTAATTGTAAGTTATAAGTTGTAGTTACGAGATTACGAGATTTAAGTAGTAATTATGAATTATAAATCGTAATTATGAGTTGTAAGTTGTAATTACGAGATATAAGTCGTAATCGCGGCATAACAAGAAATAAAAATATGTATGGCCATCTGCGCTTCCGTTGAAACTTACGTAAATAACCTGATCCAGATCGTTTCAGACAGCCTGGCGGTTTTGAGGGGACAAGATGTCACAAGTAGACATGAATTCAAAGCCTTGACAGACATAATTCAGAATCAACTACAGCATTTCTTGAACCAGAATCAGCACTCGCAGTCGAATAGTTGCTCTCTTTTCGAGAAGTGGTTGCTCTGAATGCGCATGCAAAATCTAGCCAGTAGAGATCTAGATGTGACAAATAAAAGACAAACGAATAGTGAATAGAGTATACAAGATATAAGTTAGTGTTAACATTGGAGAAGAAGAAGAATTTACACCGAAATGTTTACGACTTGTATCTCATAATCACCACTTATAACTGATAATTACGACTTATATCCCAAAATTACGGCTTATGTCTCATAATTATGACTCACATTTCGTAATTACGACTTATAATTCGTAATTATGACGTATCTCGTAATTACGACTAATATCTCGTAATGAAGACTTACATCAATTATGAGTTATTATCTCGTAATTACGAGTTATAAGTCGTGATTACTACTTATATCAATTATGAGTTAAAAGCCGTAATTACATGATATAAGTCGTAATCACGAATTGTAACTCCTAATTACGACTTATATCTCATAATTACGACTTATAACTCATAATTGATGTAAGTCGTAATTATGAGATATGTCGTAATTACGAGTTGCAAGTCCTGATTACAACTTATATCACGTAATTACGGCTTATAACTCATAATTGATGTAAGTCGTAATTACGGTTTATAACTTGTAATTACGAGTTATAAGTCATAATTATGAGATGTAAGTCCTAATTATGAGATATAAATCGTAATTATGAGTTATAAGTCATAATGCCGAGATATAAGTAGTAATTATGAATTATAAATCGTAATTATGAGATAGAAGTCGTAATTACGAGATAATAACTCATAATTGATGTAAGTCGTAATTACGAAATGTAAATCGTAATTATGAGATATAAATCGTAATTGTGAGTTATAAGTTGTAGTTACGAGATTACGAGATATAAGTAGTAATTATGAGTTATAAATCGTAATTATGAGTTGTAAGTTGTAGTTACGGGATATAAATCGTAATCACGGCATATCAAAAAATAAAAATATTTATGGCCATTTGCGCTTCCGTTGGAACTTACGTAAATAACCTGATCTAGATGGCGGTTTTGAGAGGAAAAGATATCACAAGGAGATATGAATTCAAAGCCTTGGCAGACATAATTCAGAATCAACTACAGCATTTCTTGAACCAGAATCAGCACTCGCAGTCGAATAGAATCGAATTTGCGCTCTCTTTTCGAGAAGTGGTTGCTCTGAATACGCATGCAAAATCTAGCCAGTAGAGATCTAGATGTGACAAATAAAAGACGAACGAATAGTGAATAGAGTATACAAAATAGAAGTTAGTGTTAACATTGGAGAAGAAGAAGAATTTAAATAGAAATGTTTACGACTTATATCTCGTAATCACGACTTATAACTCATAATTACGGCTTATATCTCGTAATGAAGACTTACATCAATAATGAGTTATCATCTCGTAATTATGAGTTATAAGTCGTAATTATGACTTACAAGCCGTAATTACATGATATAAGAGTCGTAATCACGAATTGTAACTCATAATTACTTATATCTCATAATTACCACATAACTCATAATTGATGTAAGTCGTAATTATGAGACATAAGTCGTAATTATGAGTTGCAAGTCGTGATTACGACTTATATCACGTAATTACGGCTTATAACTCATAATTGATGTAAGTCGTAATTACGACTTATAACTTGTAATTACGGGTTATAAGTAGTAATTACGAGATGTAAGTCGTAATTATGAGATATAAATCGTAATTATGAGTTATAAGTCGTAATGACGAGATATAAGTAGTAATTATGAGTTATAAATCGTAATTATGAGATAGAAGTCGTAATTATGAGATATTAGTCGTAATTACGAGAAATAAGCCGTAATCATGGGGTAACAAAAAATAAAAATATGTGTGGCCCTTCTGCGCTTCCGTAGAAACTTACGTAAATAACCTGATCTAGATTGTTTCAGACAGCCGGGTGGCTTTGAGGGGACAGCATACCACAAGTTGACAAGAATTTAAAACTTTAACAGACATAATGCAGGATCAACTACACTACTACTAGTGAATGAAAACTTATAATTAAATAGGATTTATTTTTGTTTTTGCCAGTCCAGTAGGCCATAAATATATCTAAGCCAAAGAGAAATGCAACTTTACTGTAGTAGGTGTAATAATATTTAATGAATAATGATACCCCTCCTTAACGTGTATAGAACAGACTGGTGCTTCATACTAAATATAACTTAATATATTACTTGGAGTGGTAATTAACTACAACAATCCAACATAGATAAATCGGCCTCATTGAAATATCTTTAAGTTTAAGTTATTGCAGTCCATTACAACTTTAGCAATATATAGGAGGATTTATATTTCCTTATTGCGTGTAATTATTAATAACATTTATATTATCTACAACTTTAATCTCTGCATTAATTTTATTTATACGTAAACCTGTAATAATAAATATGTTGACGTTACTGGCACAAATAATTTAATAATCTACTCTGCTGTGGAATGTTGCATTGTAAATCTGAGATTCGACGCTACCTTTAGGGTATTTACATAATATTTCTTGTTTTGAAGACACGTACAAATTGATTTTGATGTGATGGATTAAACCGCAACTAATTCTATATATATATGGCTTACGATAATATATTTCAATAAATATCTATCAGATGGAAAAATGCAAGTAACATGTACAGTTCGCGCGGGGGGCCGATAGCTTTGGTAGTTCGCAGTTGGTATGGATCACTGAGTTACTGGAACTATTGGAAATAATGGAATGATTTGGAAGTACTAAGTTAAAGAATTTAAACAAAAATCCCATTACTGACAAAAACTATATTCGCAGAAATAGTAAAAGTCTACAGGTTCAACCATTATTAATGATAACATGCATCCTGCTTGAGAGTATGTAACTGAATGTCCCCGCTTCCAACGAGATCTCCTCGGCTGTGTTTATATCACCGAACGTGCCTTTTCCTTAAACATCTGCAACTGCTACAGCACTATCCAGGTCCTGCTGATTTTTAACAATTTCTAACATAAGTACTGGAGTTATACGGAATTTATAGGGAGTTACGTGGAATTTTTTGGAAACTGGCGAATTACTTTGAGAATTAAATCGACCAAAGCCAGTTGTAACATCATCAGCATAATCGTAGCACACCTCATAGTTCTATTTAGGTAGTCTTACACCTTTTTTACCAATATATGCATTAAAAAAAGTTATGGCCAAAAATAATATATATTTCCTTATAGGATCACTTGGATATGCCCACATTGCCTACCTTAAGTTCTGCTGTGCTAAATCTACAGTCGACACCTCGAATGATATAGGATAATGTGTAGCTACTGACTAACTCTAAAACTATAGGAAAAAGTGAGACAATTCAGTAGTACATAGTGTAGTAACCTACATCTCTATATTCTACACAACCGTGCCAGGAATAACGCTGCTGTACTATTTCACAATTATTAAATTTCTGAAAGATGTCTCATTTCATTTCAATAATTATTTCAAGGTCAACGACCACTATGGAAATATAATGGTTATTAAAATATGATTATAATCAGTTTTTAATACACAAGACGTTTTCAATAAATTCTGATCGCTTCAAGAGAAATACTTAATTAGATTATAATATAAAATATGCTTTTCTATTTCAAATTTATTTTATTTAAAAAAATCAGCTTCATATTATGTGGACATTGAGTGTAAAAACACATGCAGCGAAGCAGAGGCTTGGTTTCCGGCCATAATGATTCCCAGTAGTAAACTTAGATACCGCTCCTTGGAGACGAGGTAAATAAACATATTATTACGTGGGTGAAGTTGTGTTTGTATAATAGTCAATGGATAAACACTGTCTTGTCGTATAATGCTGAATTATGATAATGTTAATAACAATAATAATACACGACATGGGTTAACTTGAATCGAAACAAAACATAATCTAACGAAAAACTTGACAATTTTTTACTTTTTCAATATATGGATGATATAGTGTGTCTCCGGATGGACCTAATTATACTTGTAATTTTCCTTATTTCGCATTTTTCATAAGTCATTCTTCATAAAAAGTTTTGCTTATCGTTAAAAGTCGTTAGCCATACTCAGACTTTCAAAATAACATACAGGGTGGTTAGCAAATACGGAAACGTGAACTTGTGCCAAGAGTAAAGTATTAGTTTTTTGAGAGGAATATAAAAATTTTACTGAAAGAAGTCATTTCTAATGTTAATTGTAGACCAGATATAAAACTTAAACGTCGTATCCCAAAGGTGATATTTTTGCGAAAATTATGATTAAAATAATTTTATAAATTCAACGAAAGCACATAATTTATCGAATAAAATAATAACAAAACTATTCTGTGTTGTATCCATAGCAACATACACAGACATTTATTTATAGAAAAAGACAAATCCTTTTTAAATAATGTTGATTCTAGAACAACGAATTTATTTAGTTAAATGTTACGGCATAGGTGAAATATGGTACAAATATGCAATTGAACTTTTCAATAGAAAATACCCGAGGTGTACGTTTCAGTGAACTGTGTTAGAGAGTTGATTTTAAAGTTCGATATCACTGGGGATGAGAAAGATATAAAAAACAGAAACGGGTTCATGATGAAAATGATGCTGCTACATTGCTTGCTATTGGCTCGGTAAGAAATGAACCCAAGAAATCACTAAGAAAAAGGTCACTAGATTTAAATGTTAGTAAGAGCGATTTGCAAAGAATTCTGACAAATAATAAAATACATCCCTGCAAACCAGTAAGATTACATAAGCTTGAAGAAGTGGATGACGCCGTTCGTTTAGAACTTTGTATGTTAATGGGGGAACAAATTATGTTAGATAGATTTTTCTATAGAAGGATTTTATTTTCCGATGAGGCAACATTTACTACGAATGGAGTTGTTAGTTACCAAAATTGTAGGCACTGGTCGGAAGAAAATATAAATTTTCGTATTATTACTAAAAGTCAAAAGCAAATGTTTCGTATGCGAAGCCGTAAATCAGAAAACTTACATGGAGATGTTGGAAAACTTTTTAATGCCTGCTCTGGATGATATGAATTTACAGGATATAAGAAAACTGTATTATCAACATGACGGTTGTCCTGCACAAGAGTGCAATTAGCATTTCCACAATAAATGGATAGGATAGTTTGGACCAATAAGATGGCCTACACGCTCCCCAGACATAGCCTCTCTTGATTTATTTTATGGAAATATCTGAACCAAAAAGTTAATGCCCATGATTTAAAAGATAATTTAAACCTTTTAAGGGAGAAAATATCAGAAGGACATAAATGAGGATACAATTCATTTAGTTTATGAAAAATTTAGAAAACATATTGAAAAATGTGTAGCAGTAGGAGAACAACAAATAGAATAGTCTTGTTATCATTTCATTATCATATCTTGGCACAAGTTCACGTTTTCTTATTTGCTAACCACCCTGTATGTTATTTTGAAAGTCTGAGTATGGCTAATGACTTTTCACGATAAGCAAAACTTTTTATCAAGAATGACTTTTTCTCTTAAAATACGAAATAAGGAAAATTACAGGTATAGTTAGGTTCATACGGGGACACACTGTACAGAATACATACACGATGACATAGACTAAGTCAATAAACATATTACATATAAATGTTATAAATTACCATATACTTATTAGAACCAATACTATAGCTTCCTATATCTCGTTATAGTACACGCAAATTAGATTAAAAAACACTGAATAGAAGAAATAATTTATAAAGAAATGATATTTGAAATGTGTACTCTCGATAGGGTTAGAGATAGATATCCGAAAAGTTCTCACTTCATTCAGGAACGGAAAGTCCCTATTATTGCAAAAAACCACCCCTAATGGGAACTTAACTCTGGTTTTTCACTTTTATGTTGTGAACCGTTCATTGGAAGAGAAGAAAGTATAGGAAATAAAAGTCTGGCGCGTTAAGTGTAATAATTGCATATTACCATCAAAACGCTAATGCTTCGATTGCAATAAACACCAGCCGAAAGACTGATCCTACTTAAAGAAGCTCTCTTGCCAGCCGTGTAACTTGTAATTCAGCGCTCGGCGGGGCATATAGCCCGGAGAGTAGCTGTTGGTTGCAGTCTGGTTACGGTCCTTATAGTAAAATAAGGATTTTATAGAGGAGTTTGCGACTAAAAATATTATGTTTAATATTCCGCCCTCTAAAGGCACATTTGAAATATGCTAAGCCTAGTCAGGCTATTTATTTTTCGATTGCAACAGACACTGGACCGCTAGATGGCGCCTGCTGACTATTTTACATGTCGCTATTGTAAAAATACCGGGATGTACCAAATAGTCAAAGGATCCTCGTGCCGGTCGTCACATGCCTACCTTGCACTGACGAGAGCTAACAGCTCGAAACTGCAGTCTGCAAGTGGTGTGTGACGGCTGGCAAGAGAGCTCCTTTAAGTAGGATCAGTCTTTCGGCTGGTGTTTGTTGCAATCGAAGCATTAGCGTTTTGATGGTAATATGTAATTATTACACTTAACACGCCAGACTTGTAACTTGTAATTCAGCGCTCGGCGGGGCATATAGCTCGGAGAGTAGTTATTGGTTGCAGTCTGGTTACGGTCCTTATAGTAAAATAAGGATTTTATAGAGGAGTTTGCAACTAAAAATATTATGTTTAAAATTACAGATTGTCGATGCATAGTGATAGTGTAAGTGATTGCAGAGTATCTGTTAGAAAATATTTATTTCTTGGCATAACATAACCTATATATGGAATGCATGCTGACAAATTACTTAAAAATTTTAATTTTAAGGTTTCCTATCGATAAAGAAACTTTAAAGAAATGGATGACAGTTTGTAATTTGGTGGAAGGTGTAGATTATGACTCAAAATTATTTTTATTTCCTCAACATTTTACTGCTGATAATTACACGTTCAAGAAACCAGCAATAGGAAAAACTTAAACGTGCTACCTACCCTCGTTATATCTGCCAATTCCACATAACATAATATAATATAATGTGAAATGAATATTGTTTATTTAGGATAATAACAAAATTTTCCTATCAAAATATTTGCTTTATTTTACCTATATCAATCTTATTATATTAGGAATTACAAAACTCCAATTTACAGAACTAGTCCATGCCTTTCTTTAATTATAATTTCATTAATAATGACGAGAACAGATAGGTAGGTATGTTGCGGGCAGCAGCTGACATGTTTTTGCTGTGCCTAGTACCTATAACTACTACGTGTCACTTTCCCATTGTTAACTGATTTTGTGTTTACATAAAAAGGCACATTTACACATATTAATCAACTCGTATAAGTATTTCACTCGCAAATAATACGTATGAATGTGGATGAGCTTTCATCTGGCCATCTGATGAATGGGACTTGTTAAATCAAACTTCAAAGTGTTTTAGATACTTTCCAGAATCTTCCAATGGGATTCTCTTCTTTATATACAGCGCCGGATTGGGGAGATATTCTGTCCTGGGCTCCTGGTCCGACCGGTCCCACTCCTACGTGTTAAACCAAACCGACCCGATATACTAATTTTTTTTATTTATGAAATAATTACCAAATATAGTTATTCTGATAACTTTATTTGCAAGATTAACATTTTTTAAGTAAGTCACACACACACACACAAATGGAGAAGTTATAAAATTGGTTATTTTTTTAAGCACATGTTTGCTGAAAGCATCGGTGTCCTACAACTGGAATTTAAAATGTTCTTGTATGTATCAATACATCGGACAAATACTAAACAAAAAAGCTCTCACTGTGCACTTATAAAGCCATATAATTTAATGAGACACTATTGTGAAGTTATGATATTACAAGCAAGCCGTCGAAATATTTTTTAAATGTTGGGCCCATAAGGATGACATCCAAAGCACTTGAACACATGGCTGATGCGGCCAGGTAGGTTTTTGTAACGCTAAATAATTTCGTCCAGATAAAATGCAATTAATAGGTACAATATTCTCTCAGAAAATGAATAACATAGGTAGCATTATTCTTTTGCTATTCTACATCTACCGGCGCGCTGAGCCCGGTAACCCGGTGGCCCAATCCGGGCCTGTAAGTTATCGAGTACGCTAGAGTCTTGACTTAACAACATATAAACTAGCAGCATTGGTCTAATAAGTATATGATAATAACACACATCCTCATAAATAATTTAAATCCTTTTACGAAATATGTTATAGACAGGAATTAAGTCTACGGCTGTACTTGCGAATCTGTCAAAGTGGTCTTGTGGCTGCGGTTCCGTTGTTGCGGTTTTGTCGAAACAAAGCCTGGTGGAGCTCAGACTAAACAACGGCGTCTCAGATTAAAAAACTCCATTGAGTGAAGAAAGTCCTTTGCTAGTAATTGCTATTTCTCATTATTTGAAGAAAGATGACAAAAAAAATAAAGTCCCGTACATCCTTTCATCATACTCTATTGTACACTTTCGTATCGAGTCTAACTCCCGGTTAAAATATTCTTATTATCTTATATGCCACATTAGCACCGAATTCACTCTACTGCCGCTAATGGTGCACAATTTGAAGTGCAAGAAGTGGGTCTAACAATTTTACAGACATATATTTTTAGGCTTAGACCAGTATAGATTACAAGTATAAACATGTGCAATGGTTTATATAATTGTGATCCAAAAATCGTGTTCTTGCTTGTTACACCGAACCACTAAAGCAAAAGTACACTGAAAATTTTCTTTTAGTAATGCCAACCGCGCGGTGAGGTTGGACAGTCCGGAATTAAATTAGTAAAGCTTAAGTAAGTCAATCGCTTTGAGTAATTTGAAGCAAATCCAGCATAAAGTTGGTGTGGTGAGATTGAATTATTTACTGCAGGATAAATATAACGGAGTGACTATTCGTACATGCAGTATGTGACGTATTGATATAGTAAGAAGTATGTAGGTTTCTCATTAGCAGTCCGTGGTGTAGTGGCTAGGTTGCCCGATTCGACTGACTTCCACAATACTTCGAAGATACGCATAAGCGAGAACAAGACGGAGACTATCACGCTACACCGTAAATTTACCAACATAAAAACCATCACAAAACTTAAAATAAATGAAAAGACGATTGGGGAACGGAACACGGTCAAATATCAGGGGTAACCCTAGATAAGAGGCTGTGTTTCGGACCCCATATCACACAGACCATCAGCAAGACCTACGCGACGCAAAGCAAACTGTACCCTCTTGTAAACCGACGAAGCAAACTTACGACAGACAATAAGATAACCTTGTATAAGGTTATCTTAAGACCGGTTATGACATATGCTTGCGCGTCCTGGAACCTCATCTCGGACGCGCAGTGCAAATAACTTCAGATACTCCAGAACAAATTACTCAGACTACATATGAATGCGGACAGGTACACTCCGGTTGTTGTGTTACACAAAAATGCCAAAATTATGTTAATCAGAGACTTCATCAATGAAACGGCGCAAAAGTTTTATGCAACCAGAACACAGCAATCGGAAATGACACAGGACATTACAGATAGATGACGGTACAACGACCCACATCACGCACATAAACTGTTACATCAAAACTTACCTATCTACAGAGAGCGACGGTGACGATAAATTACCACACAAAACAGTTGACCACACAGAAACTGACAAAACACATAACATATATGACTCTCCCTCCCCCTCCTTCCCCTTCCCTTCCTTGTCCACCACCCCCTTTACCTCCTGCACACAGTGCAACATATAACCCATGCCGACAGTCAAATCTTAAAACACATAAATTTTACACAGAATAAAAATCATTTAGTTTTATATATTTGACATTTTAAATAGGTTTTTCTCTTTCATTTTCCTATAAAAATAACTCTGAACAAACATTAATAAGCATAATAGTCTATTGAGGATCGTCTGCATAACCAGCTTGCCGGATAACAAAAGAAAACGCGCTTTTAAATTATCAGGAGAGCAGCAATATTAATGGATTAAGGTAGAATCGGATATCTTGAATTGGCATTCCAGCAGCCGGCCGGCTCGTTTCGTATTTATTTCAAATATTTGTAACGGGTCGGAATAAAGCTATTTTAATTGCTAATAATAATTGCTAATTGCCCGATCCTCACACGTGAGGTCGAGGGTTCAAATCAACTTGTTACAGTTTTTTTACTACATTTTGTTAACAACTAAAATACGTAATACAAATATTTCTTTAGGTTAGTTCGTTGGGTTAATTATGTTCATATTATTTGATGTAGTATAGTTGCTTATGATAGATAATTTTCCCTTGCCCTTGACATTTTGTTAACAACTAAAATACGTAATAAGAATATTTCTTTAGGTATATCAGAAAATAGTACGCGAAAGCGATATCTTCCTTTTTATTCCTCTCACGTATTTTAATTTATGATCGACGATCCTATTTTATTATCTAATACATACTGCATGTACTAATAGTCCTGACGCTTTTCATACATACTGCAATTACGAATAGTTCTGACGCTATTCATACATCCTGCATGTACGAATAGTCACTCCGTAAATATAACTTTATGTATGTTTGTTAGAAGGAATGTTCTTAGAGTTGGCATTTTGTTTTTAATTTACAATATTTTTTATATTTGTACTTAGTTTATTACAGTACTGATTCCATATTGTGTAGATTAAATTTGTATAATACTAATCAATGCATACTGTACTGAAATTCGGCACCATACGAGTGGAATGGTTGTGAAACATGTTTTTTTTAAATATGTCCATATTTTTTTCATAAATTTTAATATTTCAAAAATATACAGGCCAGGCAAAATCAGAATTTTTTTTCGGCATAATATACCGTACCTCTTATATTGATTAATTATTATTAGTATTGTCAACATGTTTTCTCAGTAGCCAAAATACTTATAAATGTAGTAATATATCATTACGTTATGCATTTACCACCCACAGACTTGCCGTGTATGATTGAAAGAACGTTATAATGATCAATTAAATAACTGCTTAGATAATCAATAGCGAATGCAATTTAAATTCTAAATTTATTGACGTGTCCATTCCTCACCAAATAAATTTCAGACTAAATTCGATATCTAAAAATGGCACTCGAGAAATATTGTAATTACATCAATTATGGAAACTTGTTGCCAAATACAGATAAATGGTATAATAATGTGTAAAATGACCGGCAATTAACCTATATAAATTTAATCAAAGAGATCCGGTCCTTTTAAGCCATATTTGGGCAGACATTTATTTTGTAACAGTGTTCTGTACCTAAAAATCTATAACATTATTAAATTCTACTAAAATGGTATTCTTATTGCGGTAAAGTTCACTTCTGTAATAGGCAATGTTCATAGACAATTGAGAAAGTCGTTTCAGCTAGCCGGAGACAATAGAAACGAAATAAGAGGGGACCGGGGATGGTTCGCACAAAATGCACTCTAACGTTTTGTTTTACCATAACTATATGGCAATGACAATTTTTGTCGGATGCAAAACTTAAGAGAGTTACGTAATAGCTTGTTTGAAAGGTATTTTAATTCACTTCCCTATAAATTGTATTACGTTTGTTTATAATTCGTTGATTTGTTTATATTCAGGGCACTTTGAAATTTAAAATGTTAACAATTTAAATGGTGTGTAAGTGTACAACTGAATTTTAATTAAAATGCAGTTTAAAAATAAAAGTTGCAAACATTTTAAACTTTAAACTTTTAATATTTTATTTTCATTATATATTTTTTAATTTCACGAAAAACATGAATTTTTTATTTCTTTATTTCAGCTGGATTTCGAAATTAAAATTACACCAAAATAGTTTACTTATTTAAAAATCCAAAACTATTTTGATATTATTTCAATGCTCTGAATAATGACGGTCATCCAAGTCAATTCGATTGGAATGAATAAGATGCTGAACTGAATTTGTGGTTGGTTCCTTGTGAAACATTTTGACAATAATTGTAAACACTGCTTTTAGATGTGACATAACAAATTACTATGTTTAAAATTCTCTACAAATGTTTCGGTTTCTTAGGCCTTAATCAAGAGTACAAAGTGTATACTAAAGTAACAGAAGTGGTTATTTTAAATACAGGCTGTCCATTTTATCAGGGCCCTCGAGAATATCTCGCTTAATATCGGTGGTACAAAAAAAATATTGTTACGAAAATCGTGCCGATTTATATAACCTACAAAGTGGTTTAAAGGCCTTTGAAATCCATGGCCTACATTAAGAGTTATGGCGGAAAACGTCTAGGTCAAATATCTCCGTTATTTGAAGAGATAGGAGAAAAATTCTAAGGCGAAAATTTTTTGCAAAGTAGAGTGTTTCAACGAGGTTTTATCTAATTTTTTTCAAAACCCCTGTATTTTGAGATTTACTCTTCAGACTGTTAAAAAAATTATTTTGAAACGGGCGGGAAATGGCGCCATTAAATAGAGCATTTTCCTCCCTTTTCAACGATATATCACATGCCATATTTATTCATTGGTACTACGTTAGTAATTATAAAAACATTTTTTTTTAAACCAATAAATTTTTTTTAACAAGCATTATACTTACCGTGGAGAAGTATGATTAAATAAAACGATAAAATAATTCAATAAGTTGTTCAAATCTTTGCTATAATAAAAAATTAACACAATTAAGAAGAATAAAGTAAATTCAGGTAACAAAAATAAATTAATAATAAAAAGAATATAGCACACAGAACATTAATATTTATCTAATCCTCAAAATAATTTTTAAGATATCATATCAAGTGTTCAAAGTGTCCAACGCGATTTCTTATGCATAATCGAGTGCGGCGAGGCACTGCATTTAAAACATTACTCGGCATTTCGGGGATAACTGTAATACAAGCCTATCGAATTCAAGCTTTTAGATCCTCTACATTTTGCGGTGTCGTTGAAAACACCTTATCTTTAATATACCCCCATAGAAAAAAAATCATTGAGGTTATATCTGGAGAACGAGGGGGCCATCGAATAAATCCATTGGTACCTATCCAATGTTGAGGTAAAATTTCGTCTAAATAATCTAGGCAAATCTGGGAATTGTGGGGAGGAGCTCCATCTTGTTGAAAATATTGAAAGTTGTATCGATTCTCTAAAGGTAGGTCATCTAAGAATTCATTAAATTCATTTCTCAAAAAGTTTAGGTACCTTTGACCACTGAGGTGACCATCATAAAAATAAGGACTTATTAAATTGGTGCCTAAAATACCTATCCACACATTTATTGAAAAACGATTTTGAAGCCCAGTCGGTCTAAATGTTTTTATAATTACTAACGTAGTACCAACGAATAAATATGGCATGTGATATATCGTTGAAAAGGGAGGAAAATACTCTATTTAATTGTACCATTTCCCGCCCGTTTCAAAATAATTTTTTTAACAGACTGAAGAGTAAATCTCAAAGTACAGGGGTTTTGAAAAAAGTTAGATAAAACCTCGTTGAAACACTCTGCTTTGCAAAAAATTTTCGCCTTAATTTTTCTCGTAAAAATTTTTTTTTTTGTACGACCGATATTAAGTGAGATAAAATGGTGATAAACCCTGATAAAATGGACAGCCTGTATATACTGAAAAACATTTATGACTTAATATCTTTATGACGTAAACTTTAGTTACGGGAATTTTTAGGGAAGATCTGTCGATAAAGACCTAAAAAGACGAAATATTTGTAGAGAATTTTAAACACAGTAATTTGTTACATCTAAAAAAAAAAGGAATGTGAATAAATATTTAACCGCATCTCGCTTAAACATAAAATTTTCGAATTTCTAATAGAAACATTTTATAGACCATACATTAGGCTATACCTAAATAAAATGTAAAAGTGATATTTTTTCTTCATTTTCAAGGTATAAAGTATACGGTATAAAATTACAAAATTGTTATTCTCGGAAGCAATTTTATGAAATAATAGAATAGAATAGAATAGATATATACCTAGTATTACGTTTGAAGTTTGCACTAACTAGGTTAAACAAGGATAATAGCCTTTTATATCGTTACATCTTTCGACATTATAAGGAATTTGGCAGCAATCCTATAGCTATTCTGGCGTCAGCCTTATCACGACTAAGGAAAAGGAAGTTTCCTAATTGGTGTCAATTTACGCCACTTTGGCTCCTTTTATCGTCTATCTGAACGATTAACGGGAGAGATTTGAAGGGATTTGTTCTAGCGAAGTGAGAAATCCTCCCGGTCAATTTTTACCCAATTTGTATTTTTTATAATTTAATGGTTATAGTGTTAATGTCTCTAATTTGGATATTTTAAATAAATTCTCATGCAATAATTTACTGAAATAGGAATATTTACTACTGGAGGCTGAAAGTTCCACTAATGACTTTAAATTTGTTAAAAGGATTTGTTATTATCAGATTGTTAATTCATATTAATCCAATTCAAAGATTCTAGATTGTTGATGATTTCCAGATTTTTAGCTAATAATAATCGAAACAGAAAATTTTGTAAGGGAAGTTGATCCCAATGTACCAATAATGTGATTGCTAGAAAGAGCTGAGACTGCCCCACACCTCTTAACGGTAAAAATAATGAGTCAAAACTAAAAAAAATTGCCACAAAAATAACGATGAAGATGAAGTAACTTTTTTGTTGGCTGTCAATTACTTTACCTAAGATGTAATCGGTAAATGTCTTTACATGAAAATTATTATGAAGGCGCACTGCAAGATTGATGGTGTTGGTGAATACCAGTTTGTTCTCAAGGATCAGATGTTAGCTCAATTTTGTTCACATAGCGTATATTACATCAATTTGTTCAATAAATCCTATTCTATGATATTTTTGTTCTATTTAAAACTATTCTGCGCTCCGTCAATTCAAACCACCATCTTGAACCACTTAAAATTAGAGTCACTGCATAAACCACGATATTCCACATCGAAAAACCAATGAAGACCTCATATATTTATTCAGTTGGATGCATTATAAATGAGTTAGTAATAAATTTGATAAAGACTAGTCATGATTTTGATAAAGATCTAGCGTTACGTGCCAGAAGCATTTAGGATAACAATCAGGCAGTTTGGAGTACTCAAACTCTGCTGAATTCAGAAATTCTTGTTACCAGCTCAAAATCTCAACCGGAAGCTCCCTGTCTAAGATACTAATATCGGGTATAGTTAATGTCATCTATTGCTGTATAGTGGAGCGTAGAAGCATTAAAAAATAGTGTAAAAAAACTCAAGTATACTTAATAACAAAATCAGTATACCAACTTTCGAAATAATCTGCTTTCCACAATTATATATTTCCTAATCTTGCTGTAATTCCAAAATAAAAGGTTTTCGAGTTTTGGTGCCAGTTTAACTTTTCATCAGGGAAGGTTTCAACTAAACATATCTCAACTTTGACCATTTTCACCGGGATCCCAAACCCCAGAATTTACGAATTTTCGACTTTTGCCCTTGCTGTAACTTCAAAATAAAAGGTTTTCGAGCCTTGGTCCCATTTGAACTTTTCATCAGGAAGGTCTGAACTACAACATATCTCAATTTCGACCATTTTTGACCTGGATCAAAAATCACACGTTCCTGTGCGAGGTCCTTTGAAACAAGAAAGTAAATGACGACGTATATGTATTTTTTGTTGCTTGGGAATGAGTATATTTTAATTTAACGGGTTTGTACGATGCCATCCTTTGTACGATCACCGACTTTTTATAGAAAATTAAATTCTCTACAATTCTGTTCCTATAATTTTTTCAATTTTCGTACCAGTTTCACAGAGTTTTGATTTAACGTTTTATTAGTCTGCCTGCACATTTCTCTTCTCTGTCATATGCTATGTGCGAGGTAGTAATAACGCTATTTTGCTATTTTGCTTAATTATTTGGTAGTATATCATTATTGAAGACCATTGATCCACAAATAATGTCGTTTATTATGCAAATTTGAGGTTCTATTTACTGTACTACTTTTGTCATATAAACTTTCAGACTATTTGCCTATACTTTCGCAGTATCTATTGTAGTACAATTACGTAATATTTCTAGATGTATTATTATTTATTATAAATGATATCTCTTTAAAGAATGAACAGAAAGAAATCGAGCGCATTCTAGAAACCTGGGGTGCCCGCTATAAATGAATTCAAGTAATTAATCTCCTTAACAAAAAATCGTGGTGTGGGGGCATTATTATGCTGAAATTAACAGTAACCATAAATCATCAACCTACTTTTTTTATAATTAGAATTTTAAGAATGCAATGATTTATGTTATATTAAAAATGTAGCTAGAATATTCATATATTTAACTCAAGAAATGGTTACAAATAGTAGATGTTTGAGCTCATTTTTTTCTATATATCCAGATTTTTGTAAATGCATTTAATTTATACTTTGGACGGTTTAACATGGCCATAGTGTATAGCGTAAATATTATATAAGCCATAAAAGTAGGTATGTTTTAGGGAAACTGTTTTTAATAGAAGCTCAAGGGAAAGTTTCGTTTTGCTACCGTAAAAAATACACGCATTGTTGACAGTCACTGATGGAGATAGATTATGTATGCATTGGTTTGGAGATTACGTGAAACCGGGAAATAAAAAACAATACTTTGTGATGAAGAAAACTGTGAAAAGTAATACGTTTAGACATTGACATTTTTCAATATGTCGCAGCAACTTCTTTCCATCAATTTAAAATTGTCGCAAACAGAGGAATTTTCGAAATTGAAAATATTTGTGTGGATCCCAAAGTAATAAGGTGTAGTAGAATAATTTTCTAAAGGCAATAAAACCGAAATATTATCCTTTAGAGTTATGTTTTAAATTAATTAAACACCAGTAATTTAATTGAATGTAAGGATAAGAAACTTTATATACCTATCATTGTGAAATTATTTTAAACTATTTTATAGGTTCTTAGGGCTTCACTTTGAGCTAGACTCGATTTTGCGATTTACGTTCGAGGCGTTGTCGTCCTTGGTACGTATGAAAAAATTGAGCAAAACTGATTCTGTAGTTTGGGCTCTATAGAGTACATAGTAGATACTATAGGTGACAAACGACAGCCTATAGATGACAGGCCACAGACGACAAACTACAGGCGACAGGCAGATTTTCTTAAAAAACCATCGTTTTGGTTTCAAGGTATTTGAAGGCGCGCATTGATAGTGAATGTTGGACCGATCATCGTCCTGTTGTCTCTAAAATGAAAATTGTTATGAGACCCAAACACCGAAGAACTAAAGTAAAACGTAGACCCCGTCTCTGTATTAGTAAATTGCGTGACCAACAAACCGTCGAACAGCTAAAGCAAAAAGTTCAAGAGAATTTGAGTGCACTAGAAGAAATCAATTTTGCAGATGTCGCTACTACCTGGACACAAATTAAAGACAGTTTAAAAAAGTGCGAGTGAGGAAATTCTTGGCACTGCAGCAAGTAAAAAACAGGAGGACTGGTTCAATGATAATGAAGCTTTTATACAAGAACTTCTTGACCGCAAACATATTGCCTTCCAAAACGCTATCAACCACCCCAACGACTCATCAAAAGCAGAAGCTTTTACCCAATCTAAGTATGAAACGCAACGCGAAATCAGAAGAATAAAGAACGAGTGGTGGGCAAGCAATGCCAGAGAAATTCAAAGGTACGCCGATTCACACGACTACAGGAATTTCTTTCAAGGAGTAAAAGCAGTGTACGGCCCCAGTCGGAAAAATATGTGCCCTATTAAAGATTTAAATGGAAATCTCCTCAAAGAAGACCAGGAAATAAGAGCCCGATGAAAAGAACACTACTCTAACATTCTTAACCAGAAAAGTCAAGCCGATCACGATATTATAAATCGTATCCCTCAATATGACACCTTCGAAGACTTAGATAAACCTCTAACAACGGAAGAGATCTTAACCGCCATTGGGCAGCTAAAAAATAACAAATCTCCAGGCGCCGACTCACTCCCAGCTGAGATCTTTAAAGCTGTGTCGTCAGAGCTCATACCCTACCTCAAAAAACTGTTTGATGTCGTGTGGGAAAGTGGTGAAGCTCCGCAGGAGTTTCGTGATACACTTTTAATCAACCTCTTCAAAAACAAAGGGAGCGCTGCGGACTGTGGAAATTACAGGGGTATAGCTTTCCTGGCTGTTGGAGGGAAGATACTCACTAAAGCGATGGCAAATAGGCTAACACCTGTTATGGAAAAGTTACTTCCTGAAACACAGAGTGGCTTTAGGCCAAACCGAGGCACATCGGATCTAATCTTCACACTTAAACAGCTTCAAGAAAAAGCACTCGAACATCAAGGAGAAATTCACATGGCCTTCATTGATTTAACCAAGGCGTTTGACTCGGTGGACACGGAAGTGCTCTGGAAAATTATGCTCCGCTTAGGTATCCCTAGAAAATTTGTGGAAGTATGTCGCAGTCTACATACCAAAAACAACGCCCAGGTTATGTATAATAATGAGGCAACCGAACCTTTCCAAACCCTCACTGGAGTTAGGCAGGGATGTGTCCTGGCACCCCTACTTTTTAATTTGTTTACCACTGCTCTAACAATTTTTGTTGACAACAAACTGACAGTCAGAAGAATAGGTCTCAGATACCGTTCTGATGGCGGTCTCTTTAACATAGGGCGCTTTAGAGCTTTCACGAAGACACGATTCATTTGTGATCTCCAGTATGCGGATGACTGTGCACTTTTAGCCTCTACGCCGGAAGAGCTTCAAGAACTTTTAGATGTGTATGCCCAGAGCTATGATTCCTTGGGACTTAAAATCAAAATTGGAAAGACTAAGATTATGTCAACTCCTCATCAAGTGAACCAAATAGACATTACACTTAACGGAAATTCTCTTGAAGTGGTGGATCAGTTCAATTACTTAGGCAACGTTGTTAATGACAAAGCAAACATGGACAGCGAGATTCGCAATAGAATTAACGCTGCATCTAGAGCACTCTGGGGACTTAGAGAGAGAGTATTTGACAACCACGACCTTGCTTTGTCAACGAAAATGGCTGTCTACAGAGCAGTTGTCATTCCAACACTGCTATATGGATGTGAAAGCTGGGTCACTTATCGTCGTCATGTGAAAGAATTAGAACGTTTTCAGCAAAGACATCTCAGAAGTATGATGAAAATCCGTTGGTTCCATCACATATCAAACGTGGAAGTACTCAGGAGAGCAAACAGCCTTCCAATTGAGGTGCTTATTTCAAGAGCACGCCTAAGATGGGCAGGTCACGTTCATCGTATGCACGATAACCGCCTTCCTAAATGTACACTTTATGGTGAATTGCTAAGCGGTAGAAGAAGGCGTGGCGGTCAACGAAAGAGGTTCAAAGACGTTCTCCATGAAAATCTAAAATCCTGCGGTATTCCAGACGAGCAATGGGAATAACTTGCAGCGGACAGAACCGAATGGCGAGGGGTTGTGGCCAGCTATCAAGGAAATGTTGCTGCAAGAAGGCCGAATCCAAGACCTAACCAGGTCTATGTTTGTCCTGACTGCGGTCGACATGTGCTCTCCCGAATTGGCCTCTATAGCCATAGTCGTGTGCACCGCAGATGAATGGGAATTACAATAGACTACACCTTTTACTTGTTTTTTATTACACACAATCTAACGACTGTAACATTTTTTTATACTTGGACTCGAGTAAAGGCTAATAATTTGAAAATGTGTGCCTGATCCAAAATATTACAGATATTTGGTAGCTAATTGACTATGAAAGAATTAGACGCTTTATTTTCATAATAATCACTCTCATTGTTACCTACTTTCCCTTATTGTATATTTTTGGGAAATAATTGAGGCAACATGCGGACGGCTAGCTGGCTTTAGTAGGAGCAAAGAGTTCTGGACAACTTGCAAGAGATGGCGTGAAACTTACCCTCTTTGAATGTGTGACATAATATTGTAATATATTGTATAATATTTAATTTAATTCTGCATACCTGTACCTTTCCCGACATCTGGAAAATTTCCAGAATATCTCCCCTTTATAAAAAGAGTTTAAAGAATGAAATCGCTAATCACAGATTAATTGTTATCCTGTGCAATTTCTCCAAAGTTTTTGAAATGTTAATTCACACTTTCATGCCAGGTCATCTGAAAAATATTATTTTACCAGAACAGCACGGTTTTATAGAAGGACGCTCCACTGTCACTAATTTAATATGCAAGAGACAATTTATTAACGAAATCCTTGATCGGAGAAGTCAGGTAGATGTTATCTATACCGACTTCTCCAAAGCATTTGACAGACAACCATGGTTTACTATTGAGCAAATTGGAGAATATCGGTCTCAGTAGTGGCCTGACTGCCATGTTTAGGTCCTACTTGGCCACTAGGACCCAGTTTGTTCAATGCCATGGCCATCGCTCCGCTGATTTTGTCCAGATATCAGAGGGTTCCCCAGGGTTCGATTTTGGGGCCTCTTTTGTTTGTAATATTTATTAACGATATTCCCACCAAGTTAGAAGTGAGATTTCTTCTGTATGCAGATGATTTAAAGATATTTTGTGAGATAAGTATGGAGTATTAACATTAGCTCAAAAAAACACTTAGATCCCTTACTAAAGATATCCCGAACGATAGTTATTTACTTTCAGCTTCGTATTCAGTACTAACAAGAGTTTTCTATTGAGCCCCATGATATTTTCTGAAAATGAACTAGTTTTCTCCTAGATCTGTTTCTTGCCACAGTACTAGTAAATATCTCATTTTTATACTGTTCTTTAGTTGAAAAAAATATAAATCATAAACATGTATTTAAACAATTTAACATAAATTTGATTGAATGTGGCAACTTTATGAATCCCGCAGTACGAAGTTGGTCAGATATCTATTGCCCTTAATAGCGGAATCGAATACTCTAATATTATTTGGTTTAATTAGTTTTGCATAAATATATTTTTTTATATATTTATTTAACGTCGGCCTATTTCCGCTACTGAGGCCTAACACCGACGCCTGTAGACGAGCTACCCGCAACCAGGAATTTTGCCGAACCTCTTCCCTTAAGAAGAGTAGGGATCTTTTACTTGCCTAACATGTAATAGACAAGGGACCGACGGCTTTACATCCCCTCCGAAGGATGGTATATCTCCTATACAACCCTCGCCTAAGGTTGTATAGCTTCCGTGCATACACTGATATACAAGCCGCTGGAAGATGTGTGAGGCGAGAACGCGGTTTCTGTTGGAATGCATGAATATTTAAAATTCTCGATATACACATCCAAATTGACCATTTTTCAACAGCCTCGCCTTTTCGTGTCCAACTGACCCTGACTAGGCTGGCAATACCTACTTGTGTAGGGTAGCAGGGAAACCTAGGGACCTGACTATTTATCATAATTTATTTTTACTTATTGTATCATTAATAGAATGCAAGAAAAAAATTTTTTTTAAAGGAGTTGAGACTGTGCACAGTTTAATGAAAATGTTTTTTTTTGTATTATTTTTAGATTGTGAATATGTTGCTTAAATTTAGGAATATTGATCATTTCGGGTGAGATGCAACCACAGTGGATTAATTGAGCTTAAAACAGTAAATAAGTGTTACAAAATGTAGCTGTTACCCATCTTGTGATTTTCTTTGTTAGTAGCGTTACATAATAAATCTCAGTAAAGAATATAATTTCGCAGAACGAAAGCCAAGCGCATTATGCTATTACTTTCAATAGCAAATTATATATAAATCACGTAACTTTCAACATATCATCAATCATCACGCTATATGAAATGGAATTTTATGGCAAAATATTACGTCATTACGACAACTATCTCGTACTATAAAAACAGCAAAAACACACGCCACCATTCTTAAGAAATATTTACAGCACAAGCGCCGACAAAAAAGAGAAAGCAGTTTCTTAGTACAAGGAACACGGCTATGAAGAAGTTATCATAACATATATCACACACCTGTTGGTTGTGTAACATTGTCTCATTGTTATATTCTTTATTCTTTCATTCTTGAGGCACATCTGTTGCTGTAGCCGAATAAATTATGGAGGTCGAGATGAAATATAATGTATCATGCGTCAGATGCTCAAAGGAAAAGTCCACTCATTTAAGCAGTTCGCGTTCTTAATGGATATGTGAGGGGAGTTTTTTTATCATGATGAAAATACGTTTTATGCTACATTGATATTGTAATATTACTTTATATTTTGATCTTAAAGAGCTCATAAAAGTTGCAAAAGATCTTTATACATTCAAATTTGAACAGAATATATTTATAGGGTGCCATTATTAGTTTCATGTCATTAAAAAAGTGGTAATGGGGAACGACCAGAAAAACAAAAAAAATCTTATATAACATAGGATAATGTCCTTAATTTTTGAGAAAAAATGTTAAAAAATTAATTAATTCTCAATAAAATTGGTTGAGAACTTCTAAAATGTTGAGGTAGGCAAAGTATTTCAGAATAGAAATGAAAGTTTAACCAAGTTAAAGTTCAAACGCTATTGTATGCTTTGCCGGCTGTATATCTCGGTAATTGGCATAAAAACTTTAAAGGCCTGCCGCCCTTATGGAATGCTGAGATAGGCTTGATTCAGACATATACGTATGCTCCGATATTTATACAATTATTTTCTGTTGTATACCTGCACTTTTTTTAAGTAATAAATTATACTAATATTATTTAGAATTTTTTACCTTGTGCTTTTAGAACGCGGAATATTAAAACATATTATTTTTAGTCGCAAACTCCTCTATAAAATCCTTATTTTACTATAAGGAACGTAACCAGACTGCAATCAACAGCTACTCTTCGATTGCAACAACATTTGAACTATGCTAAGCCCAGTCGGGCTATTCATTTTTAGATTGTAACAGACACTGGACCGCTAGATGGCGCCTACTGACTATTTTACATGTCGCAATCCCAAAGATACCGATACCGAGGTTCTCAAATTTTTTTTTTTAGAAACTTGAAATTATTGAAGTGCTCCTAGAGGAAAAAGTTTATAGGTATTTTTGTTTGTTTCATCGTTCCCCGTTAACAGTCTTTTTAATGACATGAAACTAATGACACCCTGTATATATGGCGTTGCAGAGGTAACACATCTGCTATAATATGACTCTCGAGCTTCTACATCATCAATATTCATACTTGTGTATTGAATTAAAACAGATACGGTATAGCTATCCCTAAGAGGCGATAATGGCGAACTTTTCAATAACAAGTTCTCGAATCTGGTCAATAAAAATTATTGAACTACAGCACATAGGCCCCATTGGGCCTTTAGTACATCCTCCCTGTAGGCACACCCTCGCCTAGGCCTCCAACCAACCTAAACAACAAGTAGTATTTTCGATGCAATTTCTTTCTGTTTTTATCACATATCGATACTAGACTGGGGCGAAGAGTTAAATATGGACCTGCATGTACTTTGCTGAATCATAGGGCGCGGTAAATTCTGCTGATTAATCCAACGTGTAACAAAGAGTGACCCATATATTTACATACACACGTCATAAAATATAAGTTGAATTTATCTGAACATTCTTTTTAATATGATACAATTGGAATAACATTTTCGTTGTATCTGACAATCTTCCTTTGTTTTCGACGTTTTCGTACTTGATTATTTATATTCTGCTAACTTCATTGTTAACTTTTGATTATTGTCGAAAACTTCACAAACTGTATTATAAATATAATTGTATACACCATATTGTTTCCAACGGCACCGGTCGGCGATGAGAGAACTAAGCAAGGTACGGTGACTTTCCCTTAAACGAAATACTGTTATTCAACGATTCAAGACACAATTTCAAAGTAACTATACAGAATTTATTTGGTTTGTTCTACAATATTAAATAATGTGAGATAAATTAGAATGATATTTGTGTTTGAAGTTTCAAATCCAGATTATTTGAATTGTTAGGCAGAGCGCGTATCTGTCAGACAACAACAAGACACAGACGCAACAAAAAGTTCTGTTCAGCGACTTACATTGCTTTTAAATTAAGCCGCGCATACTAGTGTGACACGACAGGATCAGACATGACATGACTATGCCTGTTGAAAATCGCTCGCGTTAAAATGAGAGGACACACAGATTAGTGAAGGTATGAAAGCAATGTAAGTCTCAGAGCAGATGTTCTAAGTTTTTGTCGCATCTGTGTCTTGTTGTGTTGTCTGACAAATGGGCGCTCTACCTAGGGTTATATTTATGTATTCTAAGGGACGTGACTGAGGTGCTCATGGATGAAACTGCAAGAGTTTAAATGTGATAGCACCAATGATTCACAAAGGTTCTTACGCATATAAAAATTTAATATGTCTGTTGGAATATACAAGTTTTAAATTAATATAGGTTTTTTGTATTACTTTGTGTACTTGTAGATTAAACCTCAATGAATCATCAAATACTACATCCAAACTTTTTGGAGATTTAACAATGGATAGATTTTCTCCATTTATTTTTATTTGCATTCGGCTCATTCATTTCTGCCGCCGAACATTAAAACCACACATTTATTGGGAATAAGTGACAAATTATGCTTATGAGATACATCATATATTGTTTCCAAATTATTATTGATCATATTTTCTGCAAGAAGTAAAATTATCTTTATGGAAAACGATATAAGTGAGTATCAGTGGAAAACACTGTGAGAGGGACTTTTCCACTATACACGGATATTGGGTGTGTGTCCCTTGTCTCTAAATGTGTAGCCCCCTCTCACACAAGGCTCTTCTAGAGCCTTCCGGGATAAAGGGGCTCGTAATTACCTGTGGTGTTATTTATTATTTATTATTATCATCCGCATATGCATGATATGATAGCTTAATTTTGTTGAGAATTTCTGTCGTGTAGAGAACAAAAAATAACGGTCCCAAAATTGAACCCTGTGGGACACCAGTTAATACAAAAGCAGACGTTGAGCTTGAGCCGCCTACGCGCACTATCTGCCGCCTATTGTATAGATATGATTTGACAAAATTAACAGCAGTTTGATTAATTCCATAAAGTTTTACTTTTGCACACATTAATTCATGATCGACTTTATCAAAAGATTTCGAATAATGCAATAAGACCAAAACAGTGACCATACCTCTGTCCCTAGCCCCGATAATGTCATCTGACTTGACTATCGATTATATACCCGATTGTGATGTAACTCTTAGTCTTACCTTAAATCTGAGTATAATCAGTTTGCTAAACTAAGCGCTGCTTTTATGAGGTTTACTTAAAGGTTTAGTTTTCTTGTATGGTTGTTCAATAGTTAAGTAATTTAATGTATTCATAGTAAAAGTTATATTTGGTTCAATAAACTTTATAATTATTATTTCTTTTCACATTTATTTCTAGAAATAATTTAAAAAAAAATAATTCAGTTTTAAATCATCTGATAAATGTTACACTAACTTCTAAAATATCCGTGCTATGCCAAATTGGCAAAAAAATACATATGTATAACTTAACATTGTTAAAAAAGTTAATTCCCTCTTAAATAAAACATTTGTTAATATTTCTTTCATGGTCCACAGCCTACCTGACCAGGTAAATTTTAGGCCGCCTCTCGCCCACCTCTAAACGCCTCCGCTGCTGATGTTATATAAATTTAGATCAGTGTCAATAATTATTGCAAACATTAAAATCTCTTGATGCGATACTGGTTGCCTATTCATATCTACCTATAGGTATTTATCTGATAACTAAAATGTCTCATTGCTTTTGTCTTCTGCATTGAGCTGGATTGTGTTTATAGTATATTCGTAGATTCTTACGCGACCGGTTGTTGTCTCTTTGGTCGCCTGCTGAATGTGGATGACTTATCTGAGTAGGTCTTGTATTTAATGACACACAGGATCGAGTTAAAAACGTCAACATAACATTATCGCGACATTGATAAACTGTCCCCAAGTTAAATAGGTATCCGCAGATGGACGTATTTCAAGTAATTAATCGGTTTTTACACTGCCGATTAAATATCATTGGACGTAACATATTTCTTACCTTCATAAGCTTGTTAAGATTTCTTCTTAATGAAATACAGAGGTATATTATGAAAAATTTGTCTGCTGTAAATTATATAAACTTTATTAGAATTTTTTCTTGCATAAACCAACTGTGTTTCTAGTTATAATGAACTAATTCCTTATAAATAAATAACTTATTTATGTTCTTTCAGAATATTTCGAACGGTGGTTCGACATATTCCCAAGTTTCTGGCTATTGCTCTAGTTCTTAAATGAGGATAAAATTGCACATATGCTAATATTTATAACATTTTCCTCGGTGCGACTTCTACGGTGTCTATGATACACAGAAAGTTGCACACTTCCTCTCGTACATACGATATGCTAGTCGAATAAAACTTTTTCCCCGTGGTGACGTCTTTTAGAGTGCTGCACCGCATAGACTCTGGCAGCAAGTATTGCATGTCTCGTGCATTCGAAATAAATCGCTTACATATCAAATGCTTCTTCATTTCTAAGAATCATAATATTTTTAAGAATTAATTCCAAAACGAAAACAAATTCAAGTAGAAAATACTACACAAAATAGCAACAATGACATGTTGAATATTTTTGACATATGTTGTTTATTTTCATAGCTTATTTGTTTTCAACAGCAACTTTGAAAATTCCGTCACCAAGATCTGATAATAATTATTCATAATTTCAAGCTTTTCTTTGCTAATATCTACTGTTAGAAAAAAGCAATCGAGTTGGCGTTCCCACTGATATCTAAGCTTTTAATTCTCTATTTTACCGTGTAAAAACAGACATACCATTCCATTTAATTTTTTTTACAAAAAGCGTGATATTTGTTGACATGTCAAATAACGCCCTTTAGCGTTGACGATAATAACCAAATGAAAACCGCGTAAAACGCAATCGATAGACTAAGAAAAGCCCTTTGTAACAAGATCAAGTAAGCACACCGAGAGTCAGCAGGAAAACATAAGGGTGCTCTTTTAGACACTCATTTCCCAGGCTCTCGCATAATTCAGGGTGAATTTCTAGAGGACTACCTGGATGAGGACGCTCATCATCCTACCAGAGAAGGAAGACGCCTGGCTAGGAAAATATTCACCCAAACAAAATTAAATGGGCGGTATCAACCTTTACACCCTTTAAATTACGGGGCAGAGATGGTATCTTCCCTGCCCTACTTCAATACGGAATTGAGGAGCTTGTCCCATTCCTGAGAAGTATATTTATAGCAAGTTATACACTGGGGTATATTCTCCAAGCTTGGAGGGAAGGTAAGGTGGCGTTTATTCCGAAAATAGGCAGACGTGCACCAGACGAACCTTAGCCGTACCGCCCCATTAGCTTAACCTCATTTTTCCTAAAAACAAAGGAGAAACTTTTAGATCAACACATTAGAAGCGAAATCCTTACAGGAACACCGCTTCAAGCAAAACAATTTGCCTATGAACCTGACAAATCAACAATAAATGCTCTACATTGCCTGGTTCAAGGCATTGAAAAGACATTTACAACAAAAGAAGTGGCTATGTGTGTTCGTAGATATAGAGGGTGCTTTTGGCAACACCTGCTATGAATCCATACAAAAAGCCGCGGAAAAAAGGAGAATACAGTCACCTACAATTAAATGTATACAATCCATGCTCAAAAGCAGAATTATTACCACAAACGTGGGGGATGAGTCGGCTACGGTGACTGCAGTCAGGGGTTGTCCACAAGGTGGAGTCCTATCACCCTTGCTGTGGTCAATAGTGGTTGATGATCTCCTACAAAAAATGAGTAATTCAGGCTTTAATAACTAGGGATATGCAGATGATCTGGTCGGCAAAAATGAGGTCATGATTTCCAACGTCATGCAAATTGCCTTAAATATAATATCCAAATGGTGCTCGTCAGAGGGGTTCAATGTCAGTCCGAGCAAAACAACTATTGTCCCGTTCACTAAAAGGAGAAGACTCAATCTTAGAACTCCCGTACTGAATGGAACGATAATTAATCTTTCCAGTGAAGTCGAGTATCTAGGAGTAATCCTGGATCAAAAACTTACCTGGAACTCACATCTGGAAAGGACTCTTACTAAAGCAACAGCAGCAATATGGACGTGCCGTAGGTTGTTTGGTAAGACTTGGGGTCTAAGACCGAAAATGACACATTGGTCTTATCTTTTGGTTGCCAGACCTATGGTAACCTACGCTACGCATCATGCGTATGATGATCAAAAACAGAGGAAAAAACAGCACAGGGAAAGTTGCAGAAACTGCAACGCCTTGCCTGTTTAGGGACTACAGGAGCAATGCACTCGTGTCCCACAGCAGCTATGGAGGCTATGCTTGACCTACACTTACATGTAAGGAAGGAGGAGGCACTGAGTGCAAGAGGCACATACATTTAAACCAAGCGATCTGGTTGGTCACTTAAGGATTCTGGAGTTAATCCATTTGAAGTCCATGACCAAACCCACTGACTCAATGCCAGTCAAACAAGACATTGACTGCCCGTTTGACGTGCTAATTGAAAGTCGTCAGGCGAGCAAGATAGAGTCACTGCGATTGGAATAGGGGTCACTTATCTGGTATACAGATGGATCTAAGATGGCCGAAGGGGTAGGAGTGGGAGTAGCAGGGCCGAATTGTAGGCTATCCAAAGCCCTCGGTAACACCCCAACCATCTTTCAGGCAGAAATTTATGCCATAGATCTGTGTGCCCAGGTATGCCTAAATAAAGGCATCCGAAGGGCAAAGATCTACTATCAGATAGCCAGGCAGCACTAAAGGCTCTAAGGTCCTATACCTTTCAATCTAAAATTGCCTGGGAATGTAGACAATCCCTGAAGCAACTGGCTAATAACAACAAGGTTCCTTGATGCCATGGCATGAGGGAGTACAAGGAAATGAACTTGCTGACAGCCTTGCAAAAAAAGAAGCTGAAGCCTAGCCAAGGGACATATAGCGGAGGAGATCCAAGAATGGGAAAAGGATAAGAAAAAGTCCTAGTGGAGGAATACTCCAAGACAAGCGAAAAAGTTTATAACTTATTGGACAAAGAATGCCACAAGGCTTCACGAAATTGAGAAGTCCGAATTAAAGCTAATCACATATACTTTGTGAATGCAAGGTGTTAGTCGGCACTAGGCTAAAATTCCTAGAACAGGCGGAATTAACGCCTGAAGACATAGGGTTCCAGGAAAATCACAAGCTTTGTAAAAAGTCTGGGAATCCTGGATAACCACTAGATGTATGGTAAATCACAAAAGATCTTTTAGGTCGAAGTGAAGTAAGGCTGTTCGAAGCCAAACGATCCCGTAAAACAATCTACAATCTACAATGAGATCAAGTTTGTTAAATTCCGTTAAGGCTAATCGCAGTAAATGACATATATAAAAAAATTTCGGCATCACCCCACCACTTTATTTTTGAGGATGGAAAAAATGGAAAACTAACAAGATTCGGAATTGTTTAAGAATTACGATGCGTATATTTTCAATACCACTTAATTGAGCAAAATACGGATAAAGACTTAGTTTTCTATTCGGTCATGACTGTTACGCCCCCTGGCGGCCATTTTAGAAACTCGAAAATATTTTCCAGCAGTTTTTCAGGGTCACTTTACTTCAGGTAATTTTTCTGAGATATGTGCGACCTCCATTTTTAGTTGCCCACCCTGTACTGCTTACTTTTATGATTATATTCAATGACGTACCAAATGTACAATTTTTATATCTTACTAGATCTGGTAAATAAAAATACTATACTATACTATATTATACTATACTACTATCAATTAATTGAGATTCAGCGACATTATTATTTTTATTTAGACAGACCTGTAGATTTTCTACTTTACTTACACAATATATATTTTCAAGATCCTTGTTGGCCCGCAAAAATCGAAAAAATACCTCAGATCATTGGACTGTACTACTTACTAGTCAATATACTGTAATTAAAGTGTATTTTCATACATTACAGTCACATGTTAAATAACTCGTCTTTCCATAAAAATGAGCATATTATAAATACAAACAACGAAGGTTATCTATCTGGAACTGTACCAGTAATACGTCTGTGTATCTAATTAAATTGTTCTTGACATCTCCTTTTAGCGTCAGTTACCTCAGTAAAAAACAATCGCTAACACGTTGAACATCTTGGCTATTGATATGTCAAAGTAGATAAAGAATAAAAATAATTTCGCGACGATAAGTTTATGTGCCTACGTTAATTTACTCCGTGGTGATGATAAGTTACTGGTGTAAGTAGTGTATTTTGGTTTACCTATTGATGACAAACTAATAATAGTGCCGTAAAATTATTTATTCGAATTACTTATAATCAAAGTATCTTAGAATAGCAATCTTACATTCTTCGGGTATCAAGAAAATGGGGAACAGTTTTGGAAATAGAATCTTGTTGCAAGTTTAGAAACCTCTCCCAATATATATTTTTTTTGATATGCGTAAAATAAAAAAATGCAATTGCTATCTCACTACAAAGTTTGAAAACACTGTATACGCTCTAGTGGAGTCAAATTAGATTTAAAAATTATGAAATGTGAATTGTCCTGTTAGAATTGCTTCTTTATTTTAACTTGTTTAGAGGCTTAGGTTGATTTAAAGTAGAACCAAAATTTAAAAAAATCCGTATTGATTTTTGGTAACACGCAATATCATTAATTGCAGGATACCGTAAATTAAATTTTACACCAGTTTGTCTAAATGATTTGGCATTATGTCCATCTGAACCAACCAACTGCAGTAACTTTTATTTTAAGAAAGAGTCTCGGGGTCCGCAAATTGCGTACCTGAATTATGTATAATGGAGTTCCGCAAATTGCGGACCTGAATTATGTATAATAGCGTTCCGCTAATTGCGGACCTGTATTATTTATAATAGAGTTCTGTAAACTGCGTCATCAAAACCTAACATTATACCAAATTTCAAATTTCTACGTTACATAGTTTTCGAGAAAAACCTCTGTGACAGACGGACACGAGAGTGATCCTATAATGGTTCCGTTTTTCCTTTTAAGGTACGGAAGCCTAAAAATGTAAAAGTTAAAATACAAATACAAATTGTTTATTTGTTAACGAATTATATACAAATTCACAAAGTAAAAATCTGAATTGTTGAATTGAACATAAAAACACAATAACCTAACCTAAACTAACTTATTTCCATTCCTAATATTTCCATTCAAAGGTTAGTTTGGGTTCTTTAGTAAATATTTCCAATCAACGGTTAGGTTAGATCCTCTAGTGAACATTTTCAATCAAAGGTTAGGTTAGGTTCTTTGATGAATATTTCCAATCAAATATTTCGCATCTTCTTGCATTTTTAACAACAAAAACCTTGCTCCCCAGACTTAAGAATCGCCTTTTACGGCAAAAACCCAAAATGTTGGGCCATTTTCATAGAAGTTACTAAACTGAATTATTATCTCCTTATTTAATGGTCCATAAGTCTTTTACCTATAACACTATTAGTTTACAACACACATCAAGCAGTAAAAAGCAGGGTTATGATTTTCGAATCCCTACAAAAATAAGATAGTAGTCCGCTATTTGAGGACCTTGAACAAATGGAAATACGGGAACGCAAGTTGCGGAATTGTAATCTACAGAATAGAGGTCCGCAAACTGCCCGTATATTATACATTTGCGGACTCCAAGTGAACAGGATAGAGATACGCAATTTGCGGACCCCGAGACTCTTCCTTATTTTAATGGCTCAAACCCATTTGAAGAAACATTACATGTACTTACACAGAGGGATTTTGAGGGTACTGATTAGCAATAACTAATAATAATAATAATAATAAGTCTTTATTTAGCACTTGGCTAGTAAAAATATAGATTCCTATCTAATACTAATAAATTGCACTTTTACCTATTGCTTAAATAACTGAACACTTCACGCTTAAATACATTACATTTAGTGAAACCTTGATTGCCCCAAGATCAGTAAAGAGGCGAACCCCTTCGAAAAACAAGGATTTTTGTCAGGACGTCAGTTTAACTATATCAATATTGTAATTATCTCAATGATTTTATCAACAACTGGAAGTAAATTGATGGGCCTGAATTCTGCAGGAATTTTAGGCTTGATTACTTTTGGAATAGGTACTATCAAGCTAGTTTTTAATACACTTGGTATTTTTCTAGTTGCTAGTGAGGTATTTATGAGATGCAATAGGGTATATCCAATTACACAAAACAGATTCTTAACCACTTGTATATTTCGTCAATTGTCACTGGTATTTTTATTTTTCAGTTCATAAACAATTTTTTTAAGCTGTCCTAGTGTAATATTTTCAAATCTTAGTAAGTTCGTCTAGTTTATTTCCATCAATTTTGAAGTTCCAGTGTCTATTTTCAATTCCCTCTGATATTTCCTGTATACAATCTAAACGGAATTTATTAAAATTTTCTTCTGCCGTTCCACTATATTTCCCATAATTAATATCTGTGAAAGTAACTTGTTTTTTCAAATATGCTTTTAGAGGGCGGAATATTAAAACATAATATTTTTAGTCGCAAACTCCTCTATAAAATCCTTATTTTACTATAAGGAACGTAACCAGACTGCAACCAACAGCTACTCTCCGGGCTATGTGCCCCGCCGAGCGCTGAATTACAAGTTACAAGCCTGGCGCGTTAAGTTTAATAATTGCATTACCATCAAAACGCTAATGCTTCGATTGCAACAAACACCAGCCGAGAGACTGTTCCTACTTAAAGGAGCTCTCCTGCCAATCCGCCCTCTAAAAGCACATTTGAACTATGTCCCAGTCAGGCTATTTATTTTTAGATTGCAACAGACACTGGGCCGCTAGATGGCGCCTGCTGAATATTTTACATGTCACTATCCCAAAGATACCTAAATGTACTAAATGGTCAAGTGATCCTCGTGTCGGTCGTCACATGTCTACCTTGCACTGACGAGAGCCAACAGCTCGAAACTGCAGTCTGCAAGTGGTGTGTGACGACTGGCACGAGAGCTCCTTTAAGTAGGATCAGTCTTAGCTGGTGTTTGTTGCAATCGAAGTATTAGCGTTTTGATGGTAAAATCTGGTTACGTTCCTTATAGTAAAATGAGGATTTTATAGAGGAGTTTGCGACTAAAAATATTATGTTTTAACTTGTTTTTTGTTTCCTATCACCTCTTTTAATGCCCTGCACATATTTCTGCTGTCTCCTTTACATCTATCTATATTTTGATCATAATATTTAGTTTTTTCACTACGTACTGTTGAAAACACCTTATTTCGTAACATTTTAGAGTCTTCCCAGTTTATTTCAGAAGTAGTTATACAGAATTTCCTATATGCTTTTTCTCTCATGCGATACGCCTGCAGTACTGATACTGTTATCCAAGGGTATTTTTTCTGTTTATGTTAATTTTCTTTTGTAGCTACTTTATCTATTGCTGTGTGAATAACATTCATAAAATCTGCATATAAGACGTTTATGTCCATAGATGTATAATCCCAATTGGCTCCTGTTAATTCTACTATTATTTTGGAAATGGTCTTATCCTTTAAATATTTTTTATGAACAGTTTCTGATTCTTCGGGAACAGTATCAAACGTGAACTCTGTGCCAATGATTTCATGGCCACTTATCGTAGGAAACCTCTTAACGTCAAAGTTGTTTGTGATTATGTAGTTGATCAGTGGATGACCTATTGATTATTGTAGTTTCCTTCATTACTATTTTTGTTTAAGGTTTGCTGCATGTACTAAGTTTCATAGTCTTTTAGCATCACTGTTGTTCTTCAACTAATCAATGTTTAAGTCGCCTATAATCACAGTTATTATCTAATCTGTCCTCAAGGTATACCTGACTAGATTTTTTTTAAAATCAGAAATATAAATTTTCGTAAAATCCACCCTTACGCCTACCACAACAAATGTACGCCTATGATGATCCTGAAATTTTACTATTTAAATAGTTGCAATTGGGGTGAGGGGAGGGGCAGTGACTAACCACTCAAAGTTAACAAATATACAAGCAATAATTTTGTCTTCTCTTCCTAAAATTCTACAGTAGTAAACTGACCCCTGACACCCTGTATAATGACATGACGTGTCGATATGAGATGAGAAAAATTGTTAAAACATATTAGGACCTACATTCATATGCAAATTAATATAAAACTATTCAATTTGCGCCTGGAGAACCGAATCATTCAACCGTACCGGCGCGGCGGAAAGATTTCGTGATTCAGACTGTTTAAGTTTTCAATTTAACCATTTACATCAACTTAAATTTCATTTGCATACCTTATTTTTCAGATCCAATACGTGGTAAAAAAACCAGCATGCCCATTTTGTCCCTTAGAGGTAAGAACCATAACAAAATGTGCATATTCCTCTTTCTCATATTCCTTCTTATGTAGTGTCAGTATAGTGCTTATTTCTTCTATATCTTCCAGCGATGCACGTAAGTTCTTTTTTATTATATACTTTCTATGTGACTGTTTGATAAATCAATATTGTTTCAATCTCCTTCGAGTAGTTTCTGTTTGATGGAAAATGTTATTCTCTACTTCATTTTGAGCATAATGGCTTGCACACATATTTTACTAGATGTGATCGTTGACTGTATGTGTATTTATTTTGCTTTACCATGCATAAAATATGCAATTTATATAAAAGTAAGAATATGTGAAATAACAGTTAAACGTGTGTTATTATTTCTTCTCTTTTACAATTTGTTCAAAAATAACTTAAAAGCCATTCACTTTTGCAGATTATTATTAGAATGTTATATAACATTAAACCGGTATTTTAAATATGTATGATATGCAGAAATATAAATAATTGTAGGCGTTTAAAAGATATAGACACTGAAAAATAACTGGATGCAATATACAGTGCGATCCATATGTAATACAGGGTATCTCACCGGGAACTGAATCGATCGATATAGAGAAAAGTACATTTGCCACTCGATATCCAGAAAAACGGAAACCGTCACCAAACACTGTAAAACGCATACTGGAAAATTTTAAAAATTATGGCTCTGTCAAGGCAAAAATGTAAAGAAGAAAGCCTATTGTTGATGACGAAAACATTGAAATAGTCATTCTGGGATATTTTCATGCATTTCCAACGATGTCATTAAGACAAGCTGCTCTGGAATCGGGACTATGCAAGGATTCATTCACAGAATCTTATTAAAACATAAGTTTCACCCGTTTTCATTCCATATGGTTCAAGGATTAAAAGAAACAGATTTACTAAGAGGACAGAATTTCTGTGAGTTTATTCTAATAAGGTCTGAGGGTCACGATTCGTATTTGGGAAATATTATATGGACAGATGAAGCAAAATTTACTAAAAATTGACTTTTTAATAGACACAATTCGCATTATTGGAGTGACTCAAATCCTCATATATTCAGAGAGAGCAACTTTCAGGAAAGTTGGCAGTTCAATGTTTACTGTGCCATAAGAAACGATAGGTGGCATTACAATTTTATCAGGAAAATTTAAACGATAAATTAAATTTTCTCTTCTGCTAATATGCATAGGTAAATTTTTGTTTTTTTTCTTTAGGTAAAAGATATTTGAATATCTTACAAAATTTGAATAATAACTATTTAGAAAATTTACCTCTCGCCGAACATAGAAACATTTTTTATCAGCACGACGGTGCTCCCCCACATAACGCATATTTAATTAATAATTATTTACAACATTTTTTTTTTATCAATGTATTGCCAATAATGGACCTTTCTTATGGCCTCCTCGCTCGCATGATTTATCAGTTATGGATTATTTCATTTGGGGAAAGTTTATGAGAGCCCATTAACAACCAATGAATGAAAACATATCACAGGATTCAATTAGAAGAGGTACCCATGAGGAACTAATCCGAAGGTGCGAAAAATGTGTCGAGGTTCGAGGGCGGAATTTTGAGCAATTATTAAATTAAAATGAAATCATATTTTAAATTGATCTTATCTCTGCTATTTTAGTTCATGCCATTATCTTCAATTCGATTAATACGCATGTTACAGTGTTAGTGTTATTTTGCGTTTTTGTGGATATCGAATAGCAAATATGCTGCAAGTTCTTGATATTACTTCGTAACATTCTCCATAAATAATAAACAAATTTAGAAAGTCTTCGTGAGTGTAACTTAAACGTGCTGGCATTTTTTGACATAAGATAATGACTGATTGTTTCTAATCATGGCTATTTTGATGAAATGATTACAACAATTCATGAATTTCTAATAGAATCGCAAATATTTCAAAATGTTGCAACTTTAATCCCCACAATATCAATATCAAGAAAAAAGGGAATTCAATTTTATACAACTTGACGTAAAAAAATACAGGGTGTTCCATTTGATCTAAACAAGTTTTCGCGGTTTGAAGTTGACAAAATGTAACGCGAAAAACGGAACACTTGGTATGATATTATTGAATTTATTTCAGTTGTAGAACGTAGTTCTCCTTGTGTTCTTTTTACGTGACAAGAAGCAAATGAGGATCTTTTACACGAAGAAAGTTATAACGGTTCTTGCAAACCGTTGCACCTGTCAAATTTTCTATAAAATGTCAAATATCTCTGAAACGGCTAGGTTTAGGTATAGGATATGCTACATATTTTCGAATCAGAATTTTATGCTCTTTTCGCAAACTCTAAAATATATAGGGTGTTTGAAATAAGCAGTTGGTATCGGCTTCCGATAAAGCGGAAGTACCAGCTGCTTGTAATTATTTTAGTTGGATTGGCCACACCGACATTAGTAATTATCTAAATTTTCAAAACTTTCTGATGCGTACTTTTCTCTATATTGATCGATTCAGTTCCCGGTGAGACGCCCTGTATAATAGATCCATTTTAAGCTTGAAGAAACTATCTCACTCCTGATTTATTTACAGAGAAAATCTAGGGCATTAATCCAGTGAAATGCTTAATGCTACTTGGTAATCATTTATCTCAATTTTTAGTTAAGGTAAATAAACAAATTAGCCATTTACGTGCTTGTCTAATGCAAAGTTCGGACCTCAAAATACATTGTGTTTGTACTAACTCAAATTTATTAAAAATTTGCCCAGGTTTTTTATGTAAAATTTGATATCAGCTATTCCTATAGTTCTGATATTATTCACTTATGCTTTAGAAAATTAATCACTCTTTTAATTTAAGCTCTTTGTAAAATTTAACACACTGTATATTAATTGCGAAGTCTAATTAATCATTGACTTTATTTATATATTATTTTATTACTCAATATTGCACTATGAATTATTTATGTGTTATGTGTATAGTTTGTTTGTATTTCAGACTTATTGAGCTTAATTTATTATTATTCATTTAGTTTAATATAGTGGAAAACTTAAAGTTGAAAGAAACAGCAGACACCGCGAATAATAATCTCAAAAAAATTATAGTAAAACTTTTACACACCCAATATCTAATATATAATGCCAATAGAAAAGTCATCTATGTCAACAATTCTTTAAGAAAACATAAAAATTGCAAAAGATACAATTTCAACGGGATATAAATCAGGTGCCTATGAGTTGATCTGCGGTACTTATTTCATGGTATGTATTGGACAAATTGTAGAAATTGCGGAACAAAATTATAACATACAACACAAGAGAAGTTACACTAATAAAAAACAGACTACGTATGCCAACCATCTAATAGAGGAGGATCACGCGTTCAATAAAGATTTCAAAATTCTACATACAAAAAGGAAAAGGGTTGACATTCAATTTATCAGAATCTTTAGAAATAAATAAACTAATAAATCGGAATATTTACTGAACGATCAAATTGACACTAATTCATCTCCTCTTCTCATCTCCGTTTTTAAAAATACTTAGAACTCGGCATACCAACATCTTTGTTAACATGGAATGTTTTGGAATGGATTTGACAATTGTATCGAATGTCAAATTAAACTTAAACATGGCTGCACAACAATTAAGTATTGCTGATAAAATTGAAATAATAAGAATTTTTGGTGACAGTGCGCACTCTTATCGAGATGCAGTCAGTATCTTCAATTTGAGATATCCAGAACGCCCACAGATTCACTACACCACGGTTGGTTCAATTAACAGAATATAGATAGATATAGAATATTTAATAGAACTGGAGGTGTATCCAAACTTAGAGTAAAAAAAATACAACGTTGCCGATCGTCCATTGGATCAAGTAATATTAGATGCTGTTAATGCTGAACCACGTGTTAGTGTCAGAGATTTATCCCTGAACTTGAATATAGAGAGAAATAAAATTTGGAGGTGCCTTAAACGTCATAATTTAAAACCATATTATTATAAGTGCAAGTTTTTACACACTATGGAAGAAGAAGACGCAGAGAGGAGATTGGAATATTGCTTCTAGGCACAGAGTTTGTTCTTAAATGACACATATTTTTTGAAAAAAAAATTATTTTCAATGATTAGGCTACTTTTACAACAAATGGCTTGGTCGTATCGCACAACTCAAGGTATTGGTCAGCGGTAAACCCACACCAGGCTATAAATTGTAAACGGCAATACTCGATACAATACGAAAAAGTAAATGTCTGGTGTGGAATTTTAACTGAGATCTTGATTGGACCATTTTTCTTTAATGACACTTTAAATAGTGTAAGATTCCTACATTTTTTAACACATGAATTTCGAGATGCCAAAACCTTTATTTCCAACTAGATGGGGCTTCCATTCATAGTAAAGTAATAGAGAAAAATTTACTGAATAACAACATCCCTATGCGTTGGATTGGAAGAAATAGTCCTTTAATTGCGTGGCCACCTAGATCACCAGGCATAACCCCTATGGATTTTTATTCTTCGAGTGTCATAAAAAATAAATTAGGCCACAAAATAGAGCGGAACTATGTGACAGAATTAGAGAAGCATGTAATGAAGTAACAGTTGAAGAATTAAGAAAAGTTGTTAAAAATAACAAGAAGAAAATTGAAAAATGTATCAGAATTGATGGAGGACTAGTGGAGGAAGATACTACATAATATTTACTTTTTAAAATTATATTTTTGTTTAAATAATAATTTTAAGTGTTATTCAAGTTACAATGACTACAAAATTAAAGTTTAGTTATTTGATATTTTCTTTAAAGGAAAAATGTGTCCTAATGCTTAATTAGCGTCATTATTACACTACTACCAAGTTTTTTTTTTTTTTTTTTGGCATTAGGACATAGTCCATACAGCCAGATACACAGTTAAATTTAGAAGCGGCTAAAGATCTAACCCTAATTCTAACGTGAATAATAACTAGATGAAAACGATAAGGAATAACAGGGACACACACTTCTCGCCTAAAACTACCAAGTTATTTATTTATTTATTGCATACACTGCTCAACAGGTAAAATACCCAATTATGGAGCAGGAATAGAAAGTTATAAAACAAAACATAAAAGCATATAAAACATTAAAAATCGATATGACACAAAAAAAACAGACAAAAAAGGCATAGTGAATAATACAAACTAACAAAAACATCAACAAATACAAAGTGTAAATTACAGATAATTAGAAACAAGTTTAATGAGGTACATGTGTAGTATTAACTTAGAGAAAGACAGAAGGAAACAAAGGTTAAAATTCAGTGTAAGAAAAACAAAAATATTTTGAAAGTATTTAAATTAATTAAAAACTTCGGCTTTTATATCATTAAGGCTGCAATTAAAAATATCGAGGTTGCTGCACAGTTTATTAAAATTGTTACAGACAGTAAACAAAGGCGAATTTTTTAATAAGTTTGTATGTGGAGTAGATAAATAAAAAACTTGGTCATTACGAGAATTTAATCTAGGGACGTGAATATTTAATTTGCAAATTATTCCAGGAACATCAAGCTCATTGTGTAGCGTTTTGAATAAGAATATTTGAGAGACGTATATTCGCCTGTCTTCCAGAGTAGACAACGAGAACCTTTCAAGCAATTGACTCTGCGGAAAGCCAATAGATGGATAGATACCATCCGACTTAAACCAAAGTAGTTTAACAAACCGGCGTTGAACTGCTTCCAGGTTGCTCTTATGAACATCATAACTGGGACACCAAATAAGTGATGCATATTCCAGTTTCGACCTCACAAATGATTGGTAAAGGATTTTCAATGTATCCGTATTAGTAAATTCACGACTGGTGCGAGTTATGAGTCCAAGAGCCTTAAAGGCTTCAGAGGCTATGGTATCAATATGGTTGGTAAATGATAATTTGCTATCAAAGATTACGCCTAGGTCGCGAAAAGTTGTAGGCCGCTGAAGAGTATTATTAACCAAATGATAGTCAAAAATAATCGGAGATGTTTTCAATGAAAATGACATTACGTTGCATTTATTAGCATTCAAGGGTAGTTTATTTACTAAGCACCAGTTGTTTACTTTACTAAGACAAGCTTGAAGCTGAAAACAATCATGAATATGGTTTATAACTGAGAAAATTTTAAGGTCATCAGCATATAACAGGCAAGGCAAATCAATTTCGTCCGTTATGTCATTGATAAATATGTTAAAAAATAAGGGCCCCAAGATGGATCCCTGGGGAACACCAGAGGTAGCAGCAAATTCAATTGACTTGAAACCGTTAAGAGTAACATACTGAAACCTATTTGTTAAATAAGACTTGAATAAGAGAATTAATGAGTATGAAAGGCCAATTTTCTCTAATTTGATTAACAGTAACTGATGATCTAACCTGTCGAATGCTTTGGAGAAATCCGTATATATGACATCAGTCTGGCGATGTTCATCTAAGGATTCAGAAATATACTGAGTCACACTGAATAAGTTAGTCATCGTTGAACGCCCCTTCATGAATCCACGTTGGTGAATAGATATCTTCGACTGAATTGAACGATAAATACTGTCGTGAAGTAGGAATTCTAAAACTTTGCAAAAATTACAGATTTCAGAGATAGGCCTAAAGTTTTGAATATCTAATTTATTCCCCTTTTTATAAATAGGACAGATTTTGGAAAGTTTCTATAAGTCCGGAAATTGACAATTTTTTAAAATAAGGTTAAAAATTAGAGTTAGAGGATACGCAAAAATAATAGCACAGTCTTTCAATAAAAATGCTGGTATGGAGTCGGGATCTGCAGTCATTTTAGGCTTAATGCGTTTTAAGGCCTGGAGGACATCTGCCTCCTGAAAAAAATGTATATTAACAGTATGGTTATTATTTGGACAATCGTTATCGATAGAATTATTCGCGGCGTCTAATGAGGAATCAGAATATGACTGGCTAAACAATCTGGCAAATGAATCTAAAATATCATGCGGACTATTAAGTGAAGCACCGTCAAAGAACATTTCATCTGAAACTCCGGTTGATCCTTTCTTGTCATTAATGAACGCCCAGAATTTGTTAGGATCACTTTTTATATTATTTTCGGCATTTTGTACAAAGTTTTTATAGGCAGTATCAATATCGCTCTTTACTTCCCGTCTGACCTTTTTAAATTCCTCAAAAAGATCATCGGTTTCCGAGCACATTTTTCTCAGACGTTCCTTAAGCCTGATTTTTTTTATAATACTACCATTAAACCAAGGGGGGTACTTATTATTCCGCGAGGCCGATTTCTTTGGAACACACAATTCAAACTCCAAATCAAGTCTATCATAGAACTGAGTGCATATACTGTTGACGTCATTGATAGAGGAAAGAAAAGACCAGTCAACATTAAGGAGGTTAGCATATAATTTAGAGAAATCACATTTGCGAAAATTATAATTAATATTTTGATTAGGTGGAAAATTATTAGTAAGTTTTTTAGTGGCGGTCATCTCAATTGATATGACCAAGGCAGGGTGATGTATATCCTCATTAATTAACGGATCAAAAGACTGTGTTACGTCACAATTTTTGTTATGCAAAACTAAGTCCAGGATGCTATTATTGGAATTATGTACAAAATTGTACTGAGATAAGTTGTTACTGTCCAGAAAATTATTTATGTTATGTAAATATCCGACAATAAATAACTCGAGTAGTAGGGTGACTATTATTGAGATCTTAGATATGATTTTTTTTGTAAAGGAATGAATATATTTTAACGAAATTTGGTATGTAGGGGTTTTAGCTCATGCCGAACAACCCTATCTCAATCGCTAATATAAAATCCTAATTTTTGCTAAATAATATATTTCTCTAATACTGATATATCAAGTAATTAAATGCAAATAAAAAAATTTATAATCATATCCTAATTGACGTGATAAATATAAAATATTTTAATAAATATATTCTTTCTGATGTATTTCAAAAATAAATGTATATTTTTCATTGTTGTCCTCTGAAGATGCTTTTAAATTTATTAGACATTTTTAGCAAGGATTTGATTAAACTTTATTAAAACTAGAGACACACTATGACGCAAAACAACGCGAGAAGCGCCCAGAAAAAAATAAATAAACAGAAATTGAAAGAGCAAAATAAAAATAACAACACAAAAATATTCATATCGGAAGAACTATCACTTGAAGAAAGGAAAATAAAAAAAGTACTGTGGCAACATCTGAAAGAAGCAAAATCAAAAAAATTAAACGCATACATAAAAGGTAATAAGCTATATATAAATGATGAAATCTACACTGCTAAAGAGTTAATGGAAATCAAGGAAGATTCAGATATTGAAATAGAGAAGGAGGACACTGAGGAAGCCACAGGAGACCATAAAAGACAAATTAATAGTGCCCCATCTACACCAGTTATTAAAAGAAACGATCGAGAAGAGGAAGAAGAAATATATGAAGAATCCGAAGAAAACGAAAAAGAAGCAAAAAAAAAGAAAGTCGTCTCAACAAGGAACCAGACTGTTGCAATCTTAACACGTGATAAACAAAAAGATAAAATTTCTGAGAAGAAGAAGAGTGAAAAGCAAACTAATATGCCAGCAAGTGAACCGAGAAAACGATTAAGGTCAAACTTTACTCCAACCAGTAAAAGTCTCCGCGCCAGTGCTGATACTAAAGAGTGACTCATTAGAAGATTGGCAGTGTCAACTCACGTATATTTCATTTTATTTTAATTTTCTATCATCTTGTCTTGTACCTATGTGTTTTAATTTTATATAATACAATATGTTTTAATATTAATTGCTAAAAGTAAACAAGATAATAAATTCAAAAACACAAAAAATACTCTAATCTCGTTTTAAAAAAAAACATAAAAACAGAATAATATAAACTGTTTTCTTATAGTCAGATATGTGTTCGGCTAATCTGTCATTACATTAATAAAATGATAAAACTTGCACATTTAAATGTCCGTTCATTAACAGCAAATTTTAATAAATTCCAAGATTTTGTTTTGCAAAATGAATACGATATAATTGGAGTATCTGAAACATGGCTTACTCCTAATGTTACGAGTGAAAGTATACATATCACTGGATACACTATAGTGAGATGCGATCGTATTAGTAGAGGAGGCGGAGTCTGTCTGTATATAAAGAAAAATTTGAAATTTACAAAAGTTGAATTCACACAAAATATAAATGATTTTTTGGAACAGTTATGGGTGCAGGTAAAGATCGGAAAAATAACTTTAGGGATAGGTGTTATCTATAGACCACCAAATACAAATATACAGAACTTTTTTGATATATTTGAAGAAACCATGGCATCGATTTATACACAGTGTGATAATGTCGCCTGTGTGGGTGATTTTAACATTAACTTATTAGATTTAACTTGCAATAACGCTAAACAATTTCAAACATTAATTGATGGCATTGGTTTGAAACAAATTATTATGGAGCCGACTCGAGTTACCCAAAACACTCAATCTTTGATCGATTTTGTAATTTTAGATACTTTGGTGAGCTACAATAACTGCCTCGTCAAAGATGCTAATATATCAGACCACCTTGTAATTTCATGTGACATGCAAATTAATGTCAAAAAAATCACAGCAACATATCGAACCTATAGAGATTTCTCAAATTTTAATTATGAGTTGTTTAATGTTGACTTACAGAGTACTCGATGGAATCTCATGTATGAAATGCAGGATATTGACAGTATGGTAAGATACATGAATGATCACTTATTATCGTTATTTAATTTACATGCACCACTGAAAACGGCACGTTTTACTAGGCCTCCAGCCCCTTGGTTGACAGATAATGTAAAATTCATGATGAATCTTCGAGATAAAGCCCTAAAAAAATATAAAAAATCTAAAAACATTGAACATTTTAATTATTACAAACAGCTCCGAAATTACACGACATTTGCAATAACAACGGAAAAGAAAAGATTCATGGAACATAGACTTCAAAACTTAAATAGTAAACAAACATGGAAGACCCTCAAACATCATTTTGGTATAAACAATAAAAATAATAACTCGGGATTCAATTTAAATAAAAATGTAAATGAAATAAATCAATTCTTTTCTGATATTTGTACTCGTTCACAGCCAGATATAGATGTAATAAACTTTTACGAAAATAATTTAAAAACACATTTTCAAGAAACTTTAAAGTTTAAGTGCGTCTCGGAAGATGATGTCTCTAAGATAATCATGAATATTAAATCGAAAGCATGGGGTTTGGATGGTATAAACATAACATTAATTCAACTTTCATGCCCGTTTCTGATACCCTACATTTCATATATAGTAAATTATTGTATCCGACACTCAACTTTTCCTGAAGTCTGGAAAGAAGGGCGTGTTGTTCCTGTAGCAAAAATAGACTCTCCTCAAGAACTTAAAGACTTACGGCCTATAACGATACTTCCGGCATTTTCAAAAATTTTAGAAAGGATCTTGGAAAATCAGTTACGCAATCACCTAGTTGTTAATAATATCCTGCCAAACACTCAATCTGGTTTCAGACCTGGGTATAGTTGTGGCACTGCCCTTCTCAGCATAACCGATGACATCATAACGGAAATTGATAATAAGCATTGTGGGGCTCTAATTCTACTTGACTACAGTAAAGCCTTCGATATGATTGGCCACGAGATCCTATTCTCAATTCTCCACTATATTGGACTAAGTAACTCAGCAATAGAATTAATTAAACATTATTTATCAGATCGATCTCAAAGAGTGATATTGGAGGGAGAAATGTCAAATAGCTGTAATATCTCAAGAGGTATTCCACAAGGATCAATATTGGGGCCGCTCATTTATACAATATACACATTAAACTTTCCCTCTATCTTAAATACATGCAAAGTTCATATGTACGCTGATGACACCCAACTATATCACTTTTTTGAGAAGCATAACTATAGAGCTGCTATTACTGGTATAAATAAGGATATAGATGAGCTAATTAGTCTATCAAAGAAGCATGATTTATTAATAAACTCGTCAAAGTCATCGGTTCTGCTATTTGGAAGTATTCAGCCAGACACTGTCGAAATTAAATTGGGGGAGGATAAGCTTAAAATTGTTGAAAAGGTAAAGAATTTGGGTGTAATTATTGACAAAGATTTAAGATTTTCTGATCAAGTGTCCTATATGCCGAAAAAGGCATATGGTAAACTAAAAATGTTGTATTCCCATAGACATGTTTTCAGCGTGAAATTAAAAACATTATTATGTAATAGCCTTGTCCTCTCCCAATTTAACTATTGTGATTATGTATATGGACCATGCCTAACTGTTAGAGACAGCAATCGAATACAAAAGGTTCAAAACTCATGTCTGCGGCTTATCCATGGAATTCGTAAATATGACAGAATATCCCATACATTGTCCGTGACGAGGTGGTTAAATATGGCAAACCGAAGAAAACTTCACACGAATGTTCTTTACTACAAAATATTAATTAAAAAAATTCCTCCATATTTAAGCGAAAAAATTAAGTACAGAACTGACGTTCATAATGTAAATGTTAGAAGAAAGGAACAGCTTACAATTCCTCAACATAAAACGGCCATGTTTCAACGACCCTTTTCATTTAATATTGCAAAGAATATGAATGCTCTCTCGGTAAACCTTCGGTCAATGACGCTGCGGAAATTTTATAAGTATGTGCATGATTTATTATTTTCAGAACAAGAGAGGAGTCAGTAGTGCTTGTTTCTAGTGTACACTGGTGGCTAAATTTTTAATATGTAAAATAAATCTGTATGTTATACATAAAAAGCTAAAATTCAATCTATTTGATTACTTTAATGATGCTAACTAATGTTGCCCCACCCCAGGTTCAAGAAGAATAGCAGACATTCTTAGTCTGAATCTTGCACCTTTTAATTTAGTATATAACATTTTGTGTATTGCCGTTGTTATTTTGTACTCGTTTATTTATTGTTATATATTTAAATTAATAAAGACATTTATTATTATTATTATTATTATTATTATTATTATTATTATTAAATAGCATTACAATACAAGTCATTATAACACGCGAAAATGTAGAAACATCAAATCGAACAAACCTAATAAAACATTCTGGAGGTTTATCTGCACGTCGCAGTTGACAGGAAACGAACACTGAATTTCACCCCTTTATAGTCGGTGTCAAGATAAATGTCCCGATTTTGTGTTTTGAATACCGTAGCCACGAGGTTTGGGGCAGCCCTAAAGAATTTATGATTTGTGGCAATCCAGGAATAAATACAGCATATTCATTTGAAAAGACACGATACAAACTAGTGGATATCCTGTATTTGTTGTAAACATCAAAACATAACTTCTCTGAAAATTTCAGTAAAACTTCTTTAAGAAAGCGAAAGCGTGTTGTTTCGTGTTTTAATGAAAGAATAAATAATAGATATCAAGAAATGGTATTTATGGACAGTTGGAAGTTCCGTGCTTTTTAATTTTATAGTTCAGTACCGTTATACGTATGAAATATCTAACAAAAAATCGTTACAACTCGAGCGAGTTTAACGCGCACTCTTCCAATTTCTATATAAATATCAATATTAGATGCACTATAACTTTTGAATTTTATATAAATCTTAATAACGAAAAGGTGCATGTGAACGTACATCAGAAAATTTTACGAGTTTAGCACAACCATATAACACGAATTTTATTAGTTCCTCGTAAAATGTTTATAATATAGCTACGGAAGTTTCTATATTAAATGAATTTATGGCATTTAATATATATTTCTTATTGGCTAGAAGGGATATGGGTAGAAATATTTCTCATTTCCCACTGTTATTTATTTCGCTTCTTTGAAAAACTGGCGGCAATTATCTTGCACATAACTCAAATCTGCAAAATAGCACACAGTGCAAAGGAAATAATGTATGGGTCATCTGCACGTAGTGTAGAGAATTTTTAAGTAAAATAGAATTTTCTGTCAAATAATACATTGCACGTAGAGGAATTTACAGAGATAATAATTAAATAAAATCCATGCTCCTGAAACTTGACTTGATTTGATTTCATTCGATTTATCTGCGTACGATAGTCATTGCTACGACAACTTGAAAGCACACAGCCGGTTCGGCTACGTCTACGCCGCGTTGGTTTGAGGTTATGCTTGTTGCCAACAGCGAAATAAACATCAATGGGACACGTGTCGATTCTGTCATATTGATAAGTCCTAATTACTACCTTACAATTGCATCTATTCGCAGTTATTCTTTATCTGTTTATTATTCCAATTTACTGCGATCTTTTACAAAATATTTACCAAAGAAGAACAAACTGATTTGATAAAATCTTATAGAATTGAAAACATCTCATATCGGCAAGCGGTAGGATGTTAAAACGCCCAAGAAAAAGTAAATTGAAGATATTGCGGCCACACTCTTGACAATAAATTATTGAACGAGAACCTGATATTTTCTTTACGGAAATGCTCACAAAGACTAGTGCAAATCATTTACAAAGAACTTATGAAGGAGTTCGATTCTTTACACCAAGGTTCAGACATCCACCTGATGATGGAGTTTAAAGGAAGCGCCTTTTATTTGTTATGGGTAGGAGAGGAATACGTCGTTAATAGAAGTTTCACAGAATGTTCTTTTTCGCTGACGAAGCAATTTTTGCACCAGAGGTCATGTTAGTTTGTATTGGGGTTTTGAAAATCCCTACATCATTCTAAAATGTTGTCAACGTTTTAAAAAATGAATATTTGGTGTGGACTTTCTTACGTTCAAATTGTTCCATTTTTTATGGAGAAAAATTTAAATCAAATCTTTATGTGCGTCTTTTGTAAAATTATGTGTTACTTTTTATAGACAATTTACAGTCGGCGGCATAACATTTTCTGGCAACAAGATAGATTGCCCTGCTGATTCCCCTATTTTGGTGCGGCGGCGGTTGGCAGATCATTTCGGTGCAAGATAAATGGGAGGAAACTATAGTCCATTTCATTTTCCTGCTATATCACCTGATCTGACATCGATGGAATTTTTCTCGTGGCGTATTTTGGAACAAAAAGTTACTGCCGAATACAGGTCTTGACAAATACAGGACGCGGTGAAATATACGTACCTGCAACCATTCGAAAGGTCTATGGTGAATTTTTTCATAGGATGGAGAAATATGTGGATGTTGGAAAAGGGCATGTTGAATAATAATTTTTCATCAATCGTTCAGTTATTTGTTTAAATACAATAATGTTTGGTAAAGAAATGTAAATTGAAAACAAAGGTTTTGAAAAAATATAAATATTAGAGTTTTGATATCAAAATTTGTTTTTAGACTTTATATTGGATTATAAAAAACTTTATTGTCTAAAATTATAAATAATGGTACTTCTATTTTAAAGCATTTTAATGCTATCTTAATTCATTAACAGCCTGTATATCTTGCCATTAATTTTTATGTGATACACTAATTTTTTGGACAAACAATTTTTTTTAATAAAGAATGAGTATTCGTCATAAAATCAATAATAAGATATTGTCCGGGAGCACACTAAAACAAATCAGTTGATCTAAAATTTGCTCGAGTTACTGAGAAATAAACTCAACGCCTGCATTTTGCATCAAAGGATAGTTAGAGAGTAATTAATGCTATAAATTGCGGTTTCAGGAACTTAATTTACCTAGTCTTTAAGATTAATCAACACCCTTTATAAAATTTGTAATTTTGCGCAACATTACATTATGTTAGTATATAAACCGACTTTGTGCAATCTACTAGTGCATTGGATTGTTTGTTGGTCATGCCTACTTCGTCTTATTGCCAGACATACGTGACATGCAACGTCTATTGTATTGATAAAAGCTATTATGTATTAAACTTGGTGTTGTACATGTTGCACATTGAAAGTCATTGCTTGCGCAGTTTATTTTCTGCATTGTTTACATTTCGTACTGGGTTTGGTAAAGAAATTCTGTAAATTGTCTGTTACTTGTGAGGAAACATATATCCATGATCCACCCACACTTGTAGTGAATAAACAGTAAATAAATAATAAATGATATAGTAAATAAACAAATGCAAAATAGAGACTCTTTAATTTAGTAGTATTGAAATAGAAAATATGTTTTTTTTTTCGTTTTCCTTGATTGTACAGCCAAGGGCTAAATAAACGTATTATCTATCTATCTATCTATTGCCAAGAAAGAAATGGGATGTACATATATTGTGACCCACTTTCAATGGAAACATTGCTGTAAAAAATGTGTTTATTAACCGATTTCAACGGTTTTTCTAGAGGTCTCTAGCCAAATGGCAAAATCTGAACCCTTATAATTTGGTCATGTCCGTCCATCCATATGTTACAGCCTTATAACTCCGCCATCTTTCCATCGATTCTGATGAAATTTTACAGACAAGTGTCTTATATGAACCCTCCATACAATTATGTAATGAAGTTACAAAAAAAAAAATTTAGGGTTAGCTCGGGGATATCTTTGAACAGGTTTTTAAAAATGTAATACAAGTTCTTAAGTTACTTTTTCCTTAGGTGAAAATTTCGCGAGATATAAGCTCCTAAAGTTGTTAATAATGTATCCCCCTCTAACTTTTAACCACACGATTAAAAAATCTGAAAAAAATCAAGATCGTAGCACTTTATAAATACTTTAAACGAAAATTATTTTAAAAAAGATACCTACTCGACAAGATATGTTAACATATTACCCTTAGTTGATGCGTATACTACACTCACTTGGCAAATTTTTTAATAAATTATCAAAACCTTTACCTTCTGACAAAAATTTAGATAAATCCCAAGTTTCGTGAAGAAGTATTGAATATTGACAGATTTAAAACAGAATGAATGTAGGCAACTGCAATAGATAACTATCTAGTGTATCTCAAAAGAAATGCATAAAATTCATACGAAAACACATCAATTAGTAATATCAGATTGGGATTTATTCATTTGAGAGGTTACTGAATTCAATGGTCTAGTTAATATTGCAATAAAAAAAATCGTTCATTTTTGTCATGATTGTCACAGAATGTAACTTCAAAGTCAAAAAATTAACTTAGAAAAAAATCAAAGAAAATAAGAAGAAATCAGAGGAAATCAAGGGGAAATCAGGGGGAAGTCAGAAGAAATCAGGAGGAAAACAGGTGTACAAATGGGCCTACCGGTTTATCCCTCAGTTTTACCTGTCAGAGATAATCTAAATCAGCATTACCCCAACATATGGATGTTAGAGGAAGTACAGGTTAACTGGCCACCGAGTTTTCCTGATATTACACCTCTGAACTATTTTTTTATGGGGCCACCTAAAGTCAGAGGTGGTGCATAATGAAGTATTCGACACACGGAAACAGTTATTAGAAAATGTTGTGGGATTATATGAAAAAATCCGCGAATGATTAATAGATCAGTAAAGCCATATTAAACGTCCCCAAATATGCAACAACAATGGAGATGTTTATTTTAAAAACCTATTGTGCTTTTATTTAATTTTTTGTATGTGTGAAATGGAAAGTGGTATTTTGAATGTAAATTTAAACTCAAAAAAGCTTAAATACGGTCAAAAAAACAAATAATAATTTATTCTGTAGGCTATTTAAGTAACACTAACAATATAATAACAGAAAATGTCAGCTGTAAAATTGTTTCAAACACGTCAGCTAACAGACATGACGCTGGGCAAAATATGCACAAGATATTAATTTGATACGCCATATTACTTCAGAGCAATGCACAGCTCATTTGAATCCCGAACTCCGCTCTTACACTAGCTGTTTATAGTAGCAGTGATTATTTTAACCAGACCAATTAGTACATGCAGTACCTAAATATATCTTTCATTACATCTAGAGTAAAAATAATCCAGGATATATCGTTCGATTTCTCAATCTACAAGGGAATGAAACTAATTATCTTATCTTCTCCTTTGTTTTTATCTTTTTCAATAGATGGTGACATTTTTGTCGTAATGCAATCGCCTGAATATTCAATTTGCCAATCAAATATACAGACTGAATTGGTATAATTGAATTCATTCCTCCCAGATCCAATTTTAAAATCTTATTTCATCGAACCGAGAGAGGACACTTTCATTTTATGTTAAATATTTATAAAACTAAGAGCTTTTAGAAATTTTGTTGATCTGCTAAATGGATGTTTAAATACCAGGTTATTATTACAAGCAGAAACAAATTTATCTGCTTTAAAGACAAGAAATACAAATTGTATTTTCTGTATCCCTTTGCGGCTTTATGGAAGTAGTGCGTTTTTTGCAGTGTCATGAGGAAGATGCATGAATTTTGAAAATGCTTAAATTTTTTATTTTTCCATAATATGTACTGTATAAGTTGAGAGTGTATTAAAAGAAACTGAAAAAAATACTCCATAAGTATGGGACTTTATAAAATTCAATTTTTTTATGTAAACAAAACCACATGACCGAAAACATCTTTCTTAATACGAGCGATATCAATAGAACCGGCATTCTAAAGACACAGCATACTGTGATAAAAGTGCATAAAAATGTGTTTACTAATTGCAGTGTTTTGTATATTTTGTAATATTTTCATTATATGTATATTGCGATGCTTTGTATTTAGTGTTACACCTACCACTAGACTACAACTTAGTCAATACTGTGTAAGCACAACGATAATTATTCCACTAAGCATAAATTGATTGTTCTTGCATATATAAGCATGAACTCTCAGTTCATGTTACTCAGGTAATGAAGTGTTTAATGGGTGATTATTATCAGTGCCCGGCGCCGTAACTAATAGTTGTTCAGTGTACATTCTGATCAAACGAAAATACACAATGTACTGCTTAAGATTTGTTGAATAAATCAATGCTTAAGGGTAAATCCAGATGTTTGTTATCGACACACTGCAACAAAAGACATATGTCGGTATTAGGTGATTTCAAGGCATAAATACTCGTTTATTTTGAAACTGTTTGAGTTCTGTCGACTATTTGAATAATATCTGTGGAAAGCTTAATATTTAATTTAGTTACTGTTCTTTCGGTTAATCAAACATAGTTTTGGCTTATTAAAACAACACAATATTCATCCACGTTTTCGTTTGTAGTTGCTGTTATATTCAAAAGTTGAAAATGTAACAAGCATGCCTTGATGAAACAAGTTAAAACAAATGAATAATAAATAGTATGGTATGTTTGGTGTTTATAGATTGGTATTGAAATTTTTTTAAGTGTAGTTGCTAGACAATTTTATTTACCCCGCCCAATGTGAAATATTTTTAGATTATATAGATATAATGTGGTCGGTGCATTTGCACCCCGGCCAATCAATCTATTAGGATAGTGGTTGTGTAACCATGTTCTACATGTTCTGGTATAATACGGTGTTGCGCCATCATGCATAAAAACATGTTTCTTCTCCTTCGCAATGAAATATTACCTACCTAATATTCCATGCAAGGTTTTTTCCAAATTAATTAATTATATGGTATCCAACTAACTGATTCCTTAGAGTTGCTGCCCATACATTTATTTTAAAGGTATACTGAGAATGGGTTTGTATCGTTGCATTGGGATTTTCCTCAGCCCAGAAATGCATATTCCGAGAATAAAATCAAGCAATAATTAACCAACCAACCAAAATCAACTCTTATTTTAGGGGGCGAGCATAGGTGCGTCTTTACTATGTACATACTTCGGTATGCGATGTAAAGCAACGACAGGCGCAGTTAGTACTTGGATGGGTGACCATTCCAACGGAAACCGCGTCCTCGCCTCACACATCTTCCAGCGGCTTGTATATCAGTGTATGCGCGGAAGCTATACAACCTTAGGCGAGGGTTGTGTAGTAGATATACCATCCTTCGGAGGGGATGTAAAGCCGTCGGTCCCTTGTCTATTAAATGTTAGGCAAGTAAAAGATCCCTACTCTTCTTAAGGGAAGAGGTTCGGCAAAATTCCTGGTTGGGGGTAGCTCGTCTACAGGCTTCGGTGTTAGGCCTCAGTAGCGGAAATAGGCCGACTAAAAAGTTTGTAGGATCTTTTGAAATAAATTTCTCCCTGTTTTCGAGGGTGAAAAAAACGATGGTGATGGTTTCGAGTTCCTGAAAACGATACAACGAGAATTGTACAGATATTAAAACCAAAGAATTTTTGCGGTTCTTATGGTATTCCCTTTACAATAATAAAAGAGAAACAATTGGTAAATTATTTATACAAACAGAGTATATTGAATACCACTCAATTTGGCTGTCAAATAGGGAGACATACTAGTGACATATCCTCATTAATAATAAAAATATTAGTATTATTAGTAAACTGAATTCCGCGGAAAATATAGTAAAATGCGGTGTTCCACAAGGTTCCATATTGGGCCCAATTCTCTTTCTGGTTTACATAAACGGCATTGTCCACAGTTTTCCATACTTACATTTTTCTTTATTTGCTGACTGTACAAAAACAAAAAATTACGAGGACTTGATAAGATTTGGTCAAATATCAATGAACAAAATTATTGATTGGTTTAGTGCAAATGAATTGTTGTTGAATGTAGAAAAACTTTCAACATGACATTTCAAACTTTGATGGACTGGAACACAGACATAAAAACTACAAATGGTATCATCAGCTCTACAAATGATATAACATTTTTGGGAACTCATATTGACAAGCAACAGAAATGGGATGTCCATATTTCTGATTGTCTAGAGCTATTTACGCTGGAAGTAAGTTATCACAAAAAAATTTAATAAGTCAAGAAAGGGTTATTCGTATTCTTGTGGGTGTAAAACCACAAGACTCTTGCAGGCCATTCTTTAATAAGACTCGGTATACTGACCATTGTAAACCAGTACATTTATAAATTGGCAATTATGACATTTCAAAAGCTCACACAACTTAAAACTCGCTCAGACTTCCATGGATCTGACATCACAAAAAAATCTCTTTTCGTTACGCCAGATTTCATGTACAGTATTACCAGTAGAGGGCCTTTGTACACCGGTATAAGGATTTTTAATAACCTACCATAAAATAATATTCATAAAATAGTAACTTTTAAAAGACAACTAAAAATTTGTTTGAAACAGAAAATAATTTTCATCAAAGCACTGCTTAACTATTTCTCAATAGATGTAAATTTTTCAATGACTTTCAGCATGGCTTTAGAAAAAATCGATCAACTACATCAGCCCTTTTTAATTTTCTTGAAACAGTGTTGAGTGCGCTGGATAAGCTGGAAATTGTTTGCGGACTTTTCCTGAATCTTTCCAAGGCATTTGACAGTCTAAATCATAATAAACTTTTAACTAAATTAGAAAAAATTGGAATTAGAGGTGTTAGCTTGGCAATGGTTCGCGTCCTATTTGCTAGACAGAAAACAAAGAAACCGCATCACAAGTAACGGAGAGAAATATAAATTCAAACTCCGAGAATATAACTATGGAGTACCCCAGGGTAGTGTACTTGGGCCGCTACTTTTTATAATTTTCATTAATGTTCTAATCCATGTATTAGATGGAAACGCAAAAGTAAAAATGATCAATTATGCTGATGATACCAATTGTTGATAATGGCAAAAATCTTGAAGAGATTACAGTTATGCTAGAGAAGATCTGGTGCAGCGTAAAACATTGGTTTAACTTCAATAATCTTGTTTTAAATGAATCCAAAACTAATTATGTAGTTTTTAAAACCGATAGATCAAATGTCCAAGTAGCGGAACATCTAACCGATGCGGTACCGGTATCAACAATAAAGTCAACAAAACTGTTGGGTGTAACCCTAGATAATAACATCGAATGGTTCATACACATTGACGATTTAAACAATAAATTAAATAAATCTTGTTTCGCCCTCAGTCTTATCGCGTTCTTTCAACGTCTGTAACACTGTACTATGCGAATTTTCTCTCCACAGCCAAATATGGTATGGAAATTTGGGCTGGCTCAGAAAATTTTCAAATTACAAAAAAGGGCAATCAAAATGATTTTTAAAATGAAATACCAAGAGTCTTGCAGATGTTGTTTCAGGACAAATGGATTATTAACAATACCTGGTTTATATATTTACTCTTGTTTAGTATATCTACATAGAAACAATCTTGAGACCTTTGATGTGAACATAAATCACACATATGATACCAGGCACAAATGCAACTATGTCTATCCAGTGCACCGGCTGACACTCACTGAAAAAGGACCAGCTTATGTAGCTCTGAAATTTTTCAATGCACTTCCCATTGATATAAAGGATAATGTCAATCTTAAGTGTTTTAGTAAACAAACCTTCCAATATGTATGCAACATTGAACCTTACCCGATCCAAGAATATTTGCATTTTAACTCATCAAATTAATATTTATATTTTATATCTATTTGTCTATTTTTACTATGTAATGTTTTTTTCTTTTAATATGTAATTTGTGTGACCTGCTTTATACATTATATATATATAGTAGCTAACGGCAAAGAAAATTTTTCGAGACGTTTCGTTCTTGTGTACACACTAAATCACATTTTATTTATTTTTACTACCTTTCATAATAGTGTGGGGGTGGTATTGGGGGTGATAGTGAGATAGATAGAGTGAGAGAAAATTGTGAGAGCTCGACTTTTCGTACACGGCCTAAATTGCAATTTTATGGACTCTTATCTACTGGCTTTGCCTATTTATCCTTATTTACTCCATTTACCCCCGGACCCTTCAACGGAATTAGATCAAAATATTATCTAGTTCCAGATCTTGTTATAATACATAAGTGTACTAAATTTTAAGTCAATATCATAAACGATTCCAGAGTAAACGCGCGCACAAAAAAAGTTACAGACAGACAGAAATTTTTTTGCTCAAATTTAAAATGTCGACGTTTAGTTTCGCGACATTTTAAGACTACTTCAACAAAAAAAATATATGTATATTTTTTTGCGTTACTATACCTTCACTGGACGTGGAAGCAATATGTACATATCTTTCATTATCTTGTACTAACGTTAGATAATTTTTATTTGTAACCGAACAAACCCATGAATTAACGAGCTAAAATTGAAAGACGATAATGGACTCATTTAAACATTTAGGATATTTCTATAATAATTACTCATTTCGAGAGCACGAAGCAATTAACTAAAATCGTTATACTCTTTACGACCGCAAAACATGAGAATACAACTTTCAGAGACACAATTAATAATTGTGGCGGTAAAAATGCCTATACCTCGTATCCACGACGATTCACTAAGCGTTCCGCTAACAGTCCAATCTGAGACCTCACCGGGAAGTCAGCCACTTTGGTGCTGCTAGCTTGATATGTCTATTTCGGTTTGCCGTCAAATAACAGTGCGAAACAAATTCATTGTTGTAAAAACTAAGTCGCTGTCAACTACAACACACAACGGTATCTTATCTAGTTAACTATGCGTTTGTTTGTACGCAGCCATCTAGATGTGAATTCCGTGCGTCACTACTAAGTACACAAATTGTGTTGTTATTATGGTTTATTTGTTAAAATATTAGTGATATAATGTGACATTAAACACGTTGCCTTCGAGCGTTTTTTTACGGATTTTACCTGTGAGTAGTGTTGGTGGCGTTAACGCAAGCAAATTACAACCACGAATGTTTGTTCTAAAAAAAATGTGATAACTAGTGCAAATCTAAAAAGTGAATGCGGTAAATATTTTTGTTATATTACGATTACCCACAGATGCTCTAACAATTTCTTGCGGGCATAAGTCTTTAGCAAATGTAAACATATTAGATAACTGGACGTTTTTAGAGGACGTAAGACATCGATATAATATGTTAATATTATTATTCATGCTGTCAGATAGCTTTTGATAACCAAATATTAATTAAAGGTGAATAAATAATTTACGATGGGTACAAATTAGTTGAAAAATGTTTGACATGTAAGATAATGGTTTCGATAACCGATGTGAAATATAGTCATTTGGGATCGATGTTTTTATCTTCGCTAATTTCCAAAAACAAAATTAGTCGCACGAGATTAAATAAAATGAAAGTTCTTTAAGGAATATTAATAAGAGTACATCAATTATTAATAATATACTGTTTTAATGATGAATGAATTGGTGGAGCAAAAGTTAATGAAAATTTACCTCCTTACTATTTAAAAATTAGAAAATTACAAAAGGTTTTACTTTTTACTAAAGTTAAACGAAAGATCCATCAGAAGTTGATTGCAGGTTAATGTCTAGCTAGGATGGCATGCCTAAATGTAGATAAAGCTTCCAAACAACATTGGTATTGGTTTTAAAAGTTAATATCTTAGATAAGAAATATGTTCGTGTTAATATATCTATGATAGAAATTGAACAATTTTTAAATAAAGAAGGAGTTTTAGATATTGTCTAAATGCCAATTTCATTAAATTGAATGTGATTATTAGCAATGTTAAGATAATCTGCGGCAAGAGATGAAGACATTTTAGGACAGTAAAGAGAAATATAAGAATGATAAAGCATTCAATGTTTTCCTATAAATCTTCAGATTAACTTATTGCATAATGCATCCGATATTATTTACGCTTATAAATGATGATACGATATTCCAAATTATGAACCAAATTAAAACAAATGCAAAGGGATCAAATCATATTAATTTATTGATGTTGAAACACTGGTGTCCCATATATTATACCTTAACAACCCTATATCACGCATATAGTAAACAACTGTTTACTAGCAAATACGTTTCCTTCCCAATGGAAAGAAGCTTATGAAATGCCGAATTCCATTATTATCAACAGATTTATGTCCAATAAACCTATTACCAACCAAAAATCTTAGAATATGTAAGATGCTTCAGTTAACATTCCCACAGCCGTTATCTCGGAAACTAAAATTCTGTAAACGGTAATAGATTTCTATGGTTAATGCCTTCTTCAGGAAGAACAATTTACTATTATAACATTATCACCAGAGATGGCGCTGCGGTTTAAAAATATTTTTCGATCAATGTTTAAAACATATGCCGTCTGAGTTTGATGTGTTGTAATTTTTCTTTAATTGCTGTAACTTTTTTAATCTTGGTTTTCGGATGTAGCTTCTTGGTAACTTTTTTGCCTGCTATAAGAGAATTTTTTTTGGAACAATACATCTTGACAACAATATCTACAATAGATGCTCGAAATTACCTCCGTTTGCTTGAATACACATATCAAAGCGATGTAACAATTTCTTGTTACATCGCGTATCTATTAATTGCACCAGCGCAAGCATAGATTTTATTGCATAAATCTGCCATAACTTCTATTGGCTCTTGATATACTTGATTTTTTAACTATCCCCACAAGAAAAAATCCAAAGGGATTAAGTCCGGAGAACGCGCGGGCCATCTAACCGGTCCTGAGGTACCAATCCAGCACCTTGGAAACATGTTATTCAAATAATCTACAACAATATTAAGCTGGGGTTCCATTGCGCGAAACTGACTCGCGAAACTAGATTCGCGTTGTGGATACCTAGTCTCCACCCCGAAACTTTTTGCGTGAGAACGTTTCAAGGTGAGCGGAGGAACGGACCGGTAGTCCGTTTTTGACTGCGCATCAAAGTGTTTCGCGTTGTGTGTTTCGCATACTTGTCTCGAGCTTCAAAACGAACCAGGAGGACTGCATTTCCCTTATTGAACTATATCAGAGCTATCGATTTTTGTGGATGCCATCATAATAAGACCGCGTGGAAGGAAATGAGCATCAAAATGGGACGAACTGTCCATTCTCTTAAAGCAAAAATGAAAACTCTAATGGGGTCTTACAGGAGTGAAAAGTCAAGGGAAAAGAAGAGCAGAGTCACTGGACCAGGTATGCTGTTTTATTTTTTAAAACAACCTGCTACCTTATCCAGTGACTCTGTTACTGCTTCTCTCATATTAGTATCCATTCTTCTTATTATGGGATCAACCTGTGACAAGAGATATCCAAAGTCTTGTGAAGTCATCCGGGTAAAGTTTTAGTATCATTGATGGGTTCTACTACTATATCTCTCAGAAGCTGGTTTTCATATTGCAATTCCCGAGAAATAATTCTTTGGTCCACTACCGGTGTTTTCTTCGTTTTTTCTTTTTTATTTTTAACATAAAATATCGCCATGATAGCAAATGCTGGTGCAGCAGTCGTTGTATATGCGAACGGTGTTTCGCGGCTATGTTGTGAAACGTTTCTGATCGTGGAAATGCTTAGCACGAGACAGCCGCTTCGCGAGTGATTCTCGTGAAACAGTTGCGCGAGTCAGTTTCTCGCAATGGAACCCCAGCTTTAGAGTTGCAGGGTGGTGCGCCATCTTGCTGAAACCAAATTTCAAATCTGTTGTGGAGAACATTTTGTAAAAGTCTTGGTAACTCATTTTCTAAGAATCTTAAATAACGCACATCTGTTAAATTTTCATGGTATAGAAACAGATCTACAATATAACTATTTAAAAAACCACACCATATATATACACCGAACACAGTTTGATTTCTTGTTCGAATCATCCATCTTGGGTTGTTTCCGAACATCTACAGTTATGTGTTGTAATTATTATGTGCCGCTACTGTGAAATCTACTTTCGCCACTTCAAAGTACATTTTTAGGGAAATTACAATTTCCATCATAAAAAACAGAAAACTCAGCAAGGTGGGTAAAGCGACGATCGTAGTCCGTAGGTAGTAGATGATGTAATAAGTGTGGTTTATATGGAAAGTACTTATTTTCTTTTAAGATTCTTTGGTATGACGATAGTGACATATTGGTGAAAGCTCTTATTTGTCGCACTGATGTGTGGGGATCATTTTTAACGGTTTGTAAAACTAGAGCCGTATTCTCCTGGGTTCTTGTTGCTTGTATTCTTTTTAAAACTACCATGTTGTAATAAATTGTTACACAAATTAGAAATTGGAAATTTTAATTGATACATACGTTTGGCTGCTTTTGCATTTTTATTGGCTTTCCATAAATTAATAACATATTAACTTTGACAACATTGGTATGGGCCATATTTTGAACAAATTTAAAATTTTTCCATGGCTAACGAGAGTTAAAAGTCAGAACTTAACTTAAGCAGTTAGCAATCCCATTTTCCGTGCGAGAGTTCAGAGATGGAATCTCGGACGGGGCTCAACTTTTTCGATTTATTATTTTGCAAGTATTGTGGTAAGACTGGTAAATATGATTAAACATGTAAATAATACATCCAAGTGATAGAAAGTGCCGAGCAAGCATTTTTCATTTATTTTAATTTAAATGTCATTTTAACTTCCGGTGAAATCGGAAGTGCAATAAAAAAACCACTGCAGATATGACTTTTTGGAATAAGAACAATTTTGCTTAAAATTTAATTCTCTCTGGTGATAATGTTATAATAGTAAATTGTATTTCCCGAAGAAAGCATTAACCATAGAAATATATTACCGTTTACAGAATAAAAATATATGTTGTAGTTTCGGCTGTGGGAATGTTAACTGGAATACCCTGGATATATTCTATTAATGGCACATTTAAATGGTCATAAAATTCACGAATCTGGCTTTAGGAGAGTACATGGTTGTACAGCTGCTTCATTAACAGTTTCCATTGATTATCTTAAAAGCATATAGTAGCGCTCCCTTTTCCCAAAGCTTTCGATACTATCCAACATAGGTTACTTATCTCTATTCTTCAATTTGTATTCCTTGGCAAAGGTGTAGTCGGTTTATTATCGAGTTATTTTGATAATAGAACTCAAAAAGTAAAAACTGATAATAACTGTTCCACTGTACTTAGAGTGGGAGTTCCCCAGGGATCAATATTAGGGCCCATGTTATTTAGTATGTACCCAAGTAATTTCTGTAACAAATTGATTTACTATAAGTACTTTACACATGTATGCAGACTGACAAAAATAAATCTGTGAAAACAGTGATGAAAGTTAATTTAAATTTTAATATTATTGAGCAGGTTTCAAAGGAACATTTTTTATTTCTGAATCCCATAAAATCAAAGTCGATTTTATTTGGTAATAAATTAACCGCCGCTTACATTTTGACAATGCATTTCGATTGACAACACAAATACGCACAGAAATCTTATTTAGCCTTAAAATTGTTTATCCACACAGAAATTATTTAGCAGAGAATATAAAGACATCACTATGTGAATCATTTGTTTATTAGCCTTATTAAAAGAATTTGGGACAAGGGATAAAGACATCTTAGATTGAAGAGAAATATCTCAATATTTTCTTAAAAACCTTCAGATTAAATTATTGCGTAAGGTACATGACAACATTAATTGTTCTTAGGAAGTGATATTGTCATTTATTTGTAATCCAGTCTCATATTCATTATCAATTATACACTTATCAAACGACCTATTTACCACGAACATTACAGTGATGAAATTTATTGACTAGTTTTATTGTCCTTGGAGTTTTAAGGTATGATGTAGCGTCAATAATAATAACAACTCGGATTTAACACTGTTATGAGTTAAACAAATCAATGAGTCAGTTACTAGCAATAGCGCCTTGTACGGGTGGATCAGTGTTGTATAACTTGTGAGACGCTATAATTTTTTTTCTTCTATGTATCCTTTCATATTGCTCAGGCAGTGCTGCAAGTGAATCTACAAACATCTTAAACATTTTTTGCCAGAACACGTAGGAAAGGAAGGAATGGCGAGAAAGGTTTTTTCTTCTATAATTTTCTTCTAAGTTCTTTGACTGACAAAAGTTATTCGGCCATTAAAAGAGTAGAGATTTAAAGTAGTGCAAAGCAATAGAAATTTAGATCCTTTACAATTAGGACTTGTTCTCGAGGTTATTTTTCTTTGCTAGTTGTTGCAGGCAATAAGTATTGTCAATGCTGAATTTCGTTACTTGAAATCCATTTTTTGTTTCTGTTTATCTAAGAGTTGCATTTCAGTCTTCTCTGTAAATCTACGTATATATTGCTTTTATCATCTAGATAACTTCGGCTTGTTGTCTCTACCAAGGCCAATTAGCAATACCAGGAGATAAGCTCGTCAGTACTTATAAGGTATACATACGTTATAAGTTCTAACCTATGCCTAGTTTTTCAATTTTTCACACGATTTAATGGTCCGGGGTCCGATGCCTCTTTTTTAAAGTGATTAACTAGCAGGCTGAATTTTCGTGAGTGGCTTCGTTTTGACGAGTCTTCCAACTTTTCTCTCTGCGAAAATTCTCGGTAGAGGTAGATAAAGTTCTACGCAGCTGCTAAACTGTTGATCGTGAAACTGACAGTTTCATGACGTAGAACTGGAAAACCTGCCAGATAATTTGTAGGACAATTTGACCGTTCGATTTCAAAAATATTAGTTAAACAATAGTGTAAAAATCAGTCCGTTAGTGTAAAAAAACAGGGAGCTGCGCTTGTCTCATAAAAGCAATGTAAATATGTAATAAATATGTAAATATGTGAAAATAACGAGATCTGAAATTTTATTACTCAATAAAAAAATCTCATTTTAAGAACTTTTGTTTCCTAAATGAGTTCAAATTTCGTGTGATAGTTCTAGTTCCATTAACTGGATGTGTACACCAAATTTAATTAGAATATATTGAGTATATTTTCGGACGTAACGTCAAATTGTTTAACTCTCCAACCAAGTTTCGAATACTCTATTTATTTGAAAAGTAATTAACAATCCGATTGGTGTTCTGATCCTCTCGTTTTCTGTAAAATTTTTTCATAAATAATTTTCAATTATTCCAAGTCAATCTGCAGGAGAACCGATGTAATCTAGAGGCGATTCGGGGCGATTTACGATGATCCAGGGTAATTTGGAGGCGATTGAAGGCGATCTAGAGATGATCCTAGGTAATATTGACAATAGAGGCGATATTTCGTCCCTCAATTTTCACGTGAATTACCCCTCGGTGACTGCGGCTAAAATTTCAACAATATTATGGCTAGGAACAGTTAACTCGCATGCCCATCTGCACGCGATTATTGTGGAAATAAACGTTTTGTTGATTCCAGATTTTTATCTTATTTTTTCATTTATTCGATCTCAAATCAGTTTAAAACTGTTCGCACCAAATTCAACTGTAATCGTATCAACCTCAAACCTTAACAAATCTGAAATAAAATACAAATCTATTTAAATAGATTCACAGTATAGCTTGGAGAAACACAACATCGCTATTAAGAAAATCATTATAACGTAGCTAAAATTAGAGGCATTTTATTAATTTTATCAGGTAAATTTAATAGGTTTGTTATTTCATTTTGCAATGAGAAAAAACACTTCAAATGTAAAATGCTATTTTAAGTGGTTCTACAATATTTTGGTATTAATGTTTATCATTTGTTTTATAAATAACACCTGGATTTGAGCTGAGAATTAGTTGTACGTTGATTTATAATATCATTTTGCGTAACAATTTATACAAATTCCAAACTTTGCAAATTTTGGAAATCTGATAACACATACAAATTGAAGTAGGTAAACATTTTTCTAGCATAGGCGTCCGGTGGGGTATTCACTTTCGACCGAAGCCTTTGCTGAATGCATTATGTCAATGCCCCAAAGTTTTATTACATTTAAATGAATTTAATTTGTTTAATACTTATAGCTTTTCTATCATTTACTTAAAAACCAATTTAATTTGCCACTTGAAAATTAGATTTAGTTCAGCTTCACGTATCATGTTCTTTGATAAGGTTGAGAACTTCTGCAGAAAATGTTTTTTTACGTACTTTCAACAACGTAATTCTACTAAAGATAACAGTAATAATAACAATTAATAATGATTTCAAGGGATCTTCATTAGTTTTAATTCTAGATTATTTTCTAGTATGGTGTAATCTAAAATTTACAAAAAGTTTATTCGTGATTTCACTTGCTTTATCTGAAAGCTGCCCAATGGGTAGTATAGATGACTTTATTCGAGACTTTACTACATCAGTTTATACCTATACCTACTAATAATTTACGTACACTGCTGAACGTATAGCACCAATTGTATAATTCACCTACACTTTGGCTCTTTTTTTGCATACTCATTAAACTCTCTGTTCATCTCTAAACTGTTTGAAATAAACATTACTCAGCATTTCGGGGGTAACAGTAATACATGCCTATTGAATTCGAGCTTTTAGCTACTCTACATTTTGCGGTGTCATCGAAAACACCTTATCTTTAATATACCCTATAGAAAAAAATCCATTGGGGTTATATCCGGAGAACGAGGGGGCCATCGAATAAATCCATTGGTACCTATCCCATGTTGGGGCAAAATTTCGTCTAAACAATCTAGGCAAATCTGGGAATTGTGGGGAGGAGCGCCATCTTGTTGAAATATTGAAAGTTGTGTCGATTCTCTAAAGGTAGGTCATCTAAGAATTCATTAAATTCATTTCTCAAAAAATTTAGGTACCTTTGACCACTGAGGTGACTATCATAAAAATAAGGACCCATTAAATTGATGCCTAAAATACCTATCCACACATTTATTGAAAAACGATTTTGAAACCCAGTCGGTCTATGCCAGTGTGTATTTTCAGAAGTTCATTTGTAATGAATATTGCGATTAAAAAATCCATTATTGGAAAAATTTGCCTCGTCGGACCAAAGTATTTTACTACATATTAATGGATCGGCACGTTTTTTTCCAACAGCCACCTACAAAAAATTATCCTCCTTGGTTTGTCCCCCGCTTGTAAATTGTGAACTTTTTGGCTTTATAACACCAGTAACCATTTTTCTTTAAAATTTTTCTAGCACTTGTTTTATTTATATGACAAGCAATTTGAATTTCTCTTAATGATGTTTCCAAATTTTCTGTATTTTTATTTCTTACATAATTAATAACTCGGTTACCTTATTTACATTATCAGTAACACTGTTCAACCTTGTCTTCTTCTTTAAAAATGAACCATTATTTTTCAGTTTCGTAGCTAATTTTCTGAACAGAGTTTTATTCGGCTTTAGTGCTTGTGGAAATCTGTTTCTATATTCTACTTGAGCTAATCCAGAGTTAAATTGCATTGGCAATATGTAACGAACATATAACGATCAATGTGAGTGAAAATCATTTTTGAAAGTTCTAGATTCTTAAATGAGTGTGATTGAGTGATAGTTTAAGTATTAATTGAGTTGATCTGTCTAAAATTAAATTGTCAAGTTTGTTCATAGCCAACTATTTTAAAATAATTGAAATAATAGTAAAATCATGAAATACAAACAAATGGATATTATACTTAAATTAATTCGTAAAGACATTTTAACTTTCTGAGCAAGGAGTGACGCTTTTATGGAGAACCTCTATACATTGTAATAACTGCGAATACTCTTTCCATAATTGCTCCATGTTGCTTTCGTGATTATTATTTTGTTTTTGTTACCTGAATTTACTTTATTCATCTGAATTGTGTTAATGTTTTATTATAGCAAAGATTTGAACAACTTATTGAATTATTTTATCGTTTTATAAAATCATACTTTTCCACGGCAAGTATAATGCTCGTTGAAAAAAAATTATTGGTTTTAAAAAAATGTTTTTATAATTACTAACGTAGTACCAATGTATAAATATAGCATGTGATATATCGTTGAAAAGAGAGGAAAATACTCTATCTAATGGCGCCATTTCCCGCCCGTTTCAAAATAATTTTTTTAACAGCGTGAAGAGTAAATCTCAAAATACAGCGGTTTTGAAAAAAGATTAGATAAAACCCCGTTGAAACACTCTATTTTGCGAAAAAATTTCGCCTTAGAATTTTTCTCCTATCTCTTCAAATAACGGAGATATTTGGCCCAGACGTTTTTCGCATTTTCGATATTTTCCGCCATAACTCTTAAAGTAGGCCATGGATTTCAAATGTCTTTAAACCATTTTGTAGGTTATATAAATCGGCACAATTTTCGTAAAAATATTTTTTTTTGTACGACCGATATTAAGTGAGATATTCTCGAGGGCCCTGATAAAATGGATAGCCTGTATGTACATGTCTTCTCACGATCTTCCTACCTCCTTCTCTAGTACGAATTCCACCTCCAACAGTAGCAATGTCACAGAGAATGGCGAGTCCACATTTTTTCTTATATTTTGGAACTGCTTTCAATAGAACAGGAGATTATAATATAATCCTAGAGAAAATATGAAACGGGTTTTCTGCATTTATCACGACATTTCGAAATTTTTATCCCACTAATTAAAGGTGCAATTGAGTATACTTGATCTCGTGGCCACCCAGTATATTCAATTAGGGAACACTACTTTTACAATGTGTTTTTTATGCATACGTCCTTGTCAAATAATGAACACAAGGACTATTATCATTTTCGTTTCCTATGTAATCCTTTAGATCCAACATTATTTATGCAACTCGCTAAATTGCTTTTTTTTGTTTGGATGAACTACCTACGTAAATAAGTTATTAACTTATTAGATATTGACAAAATAATAATATAGATAAGTACATACATCAAAACTGACATTGAATAATAAATGGGTATGTTTCCAACACACTTTCAAGTGTATTTTTATTTAGAAATACATTATTTTTACATCATTACCTGTCATATTTTTCAATTTGGATCAGTAATAAATAAATTTGATCTGAAATCAGTTGACATAGTAGCAATCAGTAATGCGGATCTTGTTGTTAGAGTCTAGTAATTTGGCGGGTGCAAAGATTACCTCGCCGTTTGAACTAATATGTATTGGATGGGTCAAAACTGTCAGTGGTTCTCAAACAGTTCATGAATGATAACTGTGATGCAGTCGTTAAATAATTATAAAAATATTAAAGGTGTTATCATAAACTGTTAGGAAGCATTAATGTACTAACCATTGATTAGTGTAATTCTGACAACAAATGAGCACAAATGAAACTTATAACAAAAAAATAATTGCTCAGTTTAGCCAATAACTATATTATTAGAAAAAAATAATAATCGAAAAGTAATATTGTTCGAAACTAATACTGTTACAATCCAGTAAGAACCGCGGGGAAGTATGGGCATTTCTGCCAGGAAAGGAGAGAATACCATCCTCCTTGTAACTTGTAATTCAGAGCTCGGCGTAGCACATAGCCCAGAGAGTAGCTGTTGGTTGTAGTCTGGTTACGTTCCTTATAGTAAAATAAGGAAGAGAGGAGTTTGCGACTTAAAATATTATGTTTTAATATTCCGCCCTCTAAAAGCACATTTGAACTGTTTTCTTCATGTTAATAGTTAATTTATTTTTATAACACTAGTCTTCAAACTATTTAATCACTGAAGCAGTCATGTTCTCCAGATATTCTACTGTATCACTATGGATTATTACAGATGTATCATCTGCTTACATAAATACCTCTTCTGTTATGTAATATGGTAAGTCGTTGATAAAAATAAGAAATAAGAGTGGACCGATGACGGAACCCTGAGCTACCCCGATTTCCATATTAATGGTATTCGACGTTTCTGCGTTCAATGCAACTAAGATTTTCCGATTTCCCAGATAATAAATTAACCGTTTTAGAATATTTCCTTTTATTCCTATCGCTTGCAACTTAACCTCCAGAAATTTCGGATTAACCGAATCAAAAGCGACTATCAGATCAAAAAAAAGACTAGCTACTTTTTTGTCTTTATCAAGATAGTGGTAGATTTTTTGAATGAATTCTAGTGTTGCTAGTTCAGTGAATTTTTTGTCTCTGTAACCAAATTGGCAGTAAATAAATTATTTGATTCGAAACAAAGGTATTCTACTGGCAACTGCGTTCTAAGGAATTTTTAATAAGTAGCTTACTAAAGTTATGGGTCTATGGTTTCAACCAAATGCAGATCTTCTTTTTTGAATAAGGGAATTACTTTACCTCATTTTAAAATCTCCGGAAACTGTCCGAAATTTATCGATACATTAATTAAGTATGCAAAAGAATCTGCTATAATGAATTTACTAAACTTTAATAGACGAATAGGTATTCATCAATGCCCGTTGAATTTTTATTCTTCATACTATCCATGATGCTAATAATTTCATCTCCGGTTACGGTTCAATAGAAATTGTTGTATTGATTATTTTTTTGAATATTATCCAATTTATCTTTAACACATGTGGAAAAATAGTTTGTAAATATTCCACTTTTTTGCCATCATTTATTTCATCATTTATTTTTATATCGGTTTTTGTTTTCCCTTTCTGTCGGCCCAATCTATTATTAACAACTATTTGCCATCAAGTTTTATTTTTATTGCTTGAATTTTCATTTTTATTTGTATTTATTTCTTTTCTTATATTTGTTATTTTATTATTAATACATTTCTTATAATTTCTAAAAGATCTCATTAATTCTGGACAACCAGAGTTTTTGGCAATGTAATACAGATATGGAAGCACCATCTAGTTGAAAAATAACTTGTCTGTTTTTTCCTCATTTAGTACTTTCATAAAATACCAAAAATCTGTGTTCAAGAAATTAAGAAACCTTTCACTGTTTAATGTGTCTTAAAAAAACGCTGGACCCACTATGTGATTATTGAAGATCCCAATCCAGACATTAACTTTTTGAGAATATTGACTCTTTGAATTTATCATCGAACTGTGGGTTCTCTGTTACCCAGTACCTAGAGTTTTGAGTAGAAACCACACCATTAGTAGGAAATGTCGCCTCATCTGTGAAGAGAATATTTCTTAAAAAATTTTCGTTATTTAAATATTCCCAGATATATTGCCGGAATAAACAGAATTCCATTCTCCGTTCATCATCATCTTGTTCTAATGTATGCATAATTTTTTATTTACAGGGAAGTACTTAGTTTTTCAAATATGTGCGTATTTTTGATATACTTAAATGTAAATCCCTTCTAGCCTGCCTCAAGCTAGTTGTTGGATTTTCTTTGAAATATTGTAGAATTTCTCTATCTGTCTGTATGTTTCTCTACCGCGATTCTTTTTTTAAAGAAGCTAAGAAGCATTACATGTTTCATTGAATATTGCGTTTATCCTGAAGACTGTTTTATGATGGATTGGTTCACGATCTGAATTGCTTCTATTGAATTCTTCAGCAGCTTCCCTCTTTTATCGAGCATTATCACCAATTATACGAATAATCCGTATTCTCTCGGCTAAGTTCAAATTGCCATTTTGAAAATAATTAAGAACTGTTAATTGTTTACCTTTTAATTAATTCTGGACAGCTTGTTTAATAAACGAATATCTGTCAACAATCTTGACGTGACAATACAGCACAGCAGAAAAACAAACAAGATTTTTACAAAACCATGTTTAAACTCCAATTCTCCTTTCAATTTCCACGTAATTCGAATATTTCCTTATCTGCGAATAAGCCTAATATTGTCACTGAGAATTTTTACACTCCAATTCATGTAATAAACGCATTACCGTGTGTGACGTAACATCAATGATACCAAGTATACTTAATTATGTATTATACCACAATAATGAATGGCCTCCCATTTACAATTTACCTCCAATAAAACCCATTATTTATCTTTTACGATAACATCTATTGCATCTCCGTATTACATAATATTTATTATTAAATGTGATTAATTTTCAAAGCGTATTATAAAATGTATGTAATATACTATTAAATACGTTTATTGATACAATCGATTAGCGGATAATACCTAATAATTTATGCAGTACCGCTTAATTTTAGCAGTAGATTCACAACATTGCCAACACTTGAAAGGATTAGTAGTAAGAAGTAATTATTATAATTCTGCGTATAAATCACACCTTATCAGACAGCAGAACGTTCTTCTACATTCAGTCGGTCTGAATCCAAATCCGGACGGACCAGGTCGTTAGCCTGATATTCGTAAGCGGATGTTTTGGCGGATTTGGTTCACTGAATACCAAGTGCGTCTATTGGGTAATGAAATCAGTCGGATGTTGTGACATTAATCGTACAGGGAATTAGGGGTTAAAATTATGGTAACATTGTAAGACATCCCATACCCACCCCCTATTTATTATTGTGATAATCCCGGTAACAGCCCACCCCCATGCCTCATTTATTATTAACAAATCCTCAAATCCTGGTCATTAGTCAACTAGTGAAATACTTAATCCCACCCTGTAGTTATTTATCTCAGTTTTATAAAATAATAAATATAATAAATAAACACCACATAAATTAGACAACCGCCAATTCCGGAAGCCAGAGGCTTGTGTGGAAGAGGGTTACACATTGAAAAAAACGCGGACATACAACTATTCCTCTGACAGTGCCAGTGCCAGAGCAGGAATTCGAACCCGGCGGCGCGGTTATCGGCCATTTGGACATTGGACGTAAATTACATTGTGTTTATAGGGACCCAATTTCTTATTACTTACCCCAGATTCTTTTATGGAAAGTTTGAAATTACTTGCTTCTAGTTTTAATATGATTTATCTAAGAGTTTAGAAAATTAATCACTCCTTTAATTCGAACGTTTTTTAAATTGGACACAATGTCTGTTAACTGAGACGTCTATTTCATAATTTATTTTATATTGATTCTAATTTATTACTCAATATTACACTCTGAGTTTACTTGAATATTATGGAGAGTTTATTTAAACTTGTTGATTTTCCCGAAAAGTCAAAGTTGAAAGAAAAATCAGAAACCACTATAATACATATATTGTAAAATTAAAATAATCGCAATAATAGTTTTATTCTATATACAACCGTTGGAGTAAATAGCCGAAATATGAAGTTAGACATCAAATATTTAAGACAATCGCCTGACTGAAATATAGGAAAGTTTGCGTTGCTTCAGTAATGGACATATTGTACATGGTTTAGAGTTAATTATGTAAATAACAGCAATCTCGTTATGCAATAAGAATTTCCGCGTTTTTTGTTTAAAGTTGCGACAATCGTCAATATAATGTAAAATCTTGATGAAAATCGTAAATAACTAGAACAATATTGTGTAAGGACTGATTTTAAAATTGAAAATTGTTTTGAAATTATCGTTTATTCATCGTAGCCTGCCTTGTAGACTACTGAACATATGCCTCTCTTAATGTTTTTCGTTTATTTCGATCCTGGGCATCCTGGATTCAATTCGTTTTGATTCACTTTATGTCGTCACTCCATAATCCCTTTTGTCCATTTAGTTTTTATTTTATTTATCGTGTCCTTGCCATGTGTCCAGACCAATTCCACTTCATGTGTTCTATTGCACCACTGACTCTAGTTCTTTGTCGTATTTGTTCATTTAGAACTCTGTTTCTTATTGTAATTCCTAACATGGAACGTTCCATGGCTCGTTGAGCTACTCTTACTCTCTTAGCTGATCTCTGTATTAGGGTTAAAGTTTCTGATCCATAAGTCAATACAGGCAAAACACATTGGTCGAATTACGCTTGAGACATATGGGGATCTCGGATCTAAACACGTCTTTAAGCTTTCCATACGAGGCCCAGGTCAGCCTAATTCTTCGATCGATCTCACAAGTCTGATTATCCCTGCCAATTTAAATTTCATGGCCTTGATATTTGTAGGATGTAACTTGGAAAATCTCTTTCTCTTCTACTAGGATATTTCGGCTAGGGACTAGATTTATCATAAATTGGGTTTAGATGGGTTTATTCCGACTTTATGTGAAGCATATGCTAATAGTGTCAGCATTGCCTCTGCCTTATCTAAGCTATCCGAAATCAGCACAATATCGTCAGCGAACCGGAGATGGTAAATAATTTAGGAGAGATGTATCACTTTGCCGGACACTACGTTCCACTCTAAAACGGTTCGTCTGCTCGTGCACTCTTATACACGCTGTTGCATTTCTGTATATATTCTGCAATACAACAGAATATCTGTGGTCTATTCGGCAATCAGCAAGCGCTTTGAACATCTCGCTGTGCCTAACAGAATCGAAAGGCTTTTCGTATTCCACAAATACTAGCACGAGTGGCTTGTCGTAGTCGACGGTTTTCTCGGCCAGAGTTTTAATGACTTGTAGATGGTCGTTAGTCCTATATCCATAGCGAAAACCGGCCTGTCCCGTTGATTGATAGAAATCGAGATTAAGTGTGAGACGTTTGGTTAGAATTTTAGTGAACAATTTATAGAGGTGCGAGAGTAAGCTAATTGGTCTGTAGTTTTTCAGATCGACAATATTACCCTTTTTGCGCATAATTACGATGACTGCATTATTCCAAACTGTATGTGTTGTTGCTTCTATAAGGCACTTGTTAAAGCGTCCATCTTCCTTAACTGCATCAATCACAATATCATCTTCACCTGGTGCTTTGTTGTTTTTCATCTCTGAGATTGACTTCCAGACTTCGTACTTGGTTATCTCAGGCGTTTCCTACGACCCCTGATTTAGAACTAGGGGTATGTTACGAACATTTTTGGAATGTTCACTTTTGCTATACAGATTTGAATAAAACTCTTTCACCGTTTCCAATATCTCTTGTTTGTTTGTGATAATTTGTCCGTGCGCGTTTTCCAGTTTAGTGATTTCCGCCTTTCTCTTTGTTAGTTTATTTCTAAGAACTTTCATGCTTTTATTTTCTTCTATAACTCTAGTTACCCAATTTTTATTATAGTCTTTAATATCCTTCCGTATGGCTTTCGATATGTCTTTGTTTATTATTTTCCTCAGCTGATCCTTATTTATTGAGCATTTGGATATCATTTCTTGTCTTTGTTTCATAAGATGCCGTGTACTGACTTCAGGATTGTGTCATTTAGCGTTTCTATATTCATTGAATCTATACCTCCTAAATTTTCTCTTATGGTTTGCTGCTAGTCTTCTTTATTTCCGACTGCCGTCCACTCCTTCCTGCCGATCTTAGAAAGAATTTTTCTTTCCTTTTTTATATTTACTTTTATTGTTGCTCTAATCGTTCTATGATCACTTCCCATGGACAACCAATTTAATACTGTCACATCTTGCACGATTTCTTTCTTATATGTAATGATGAACTCTATTTCATTTTTCGTGCTTCCATTAGGACTGGTCGATGTCCATTTTCGATGTTTGGCTTTCTTAAAAATTGTATTCATAGCATTTAAACGATGCTGTAAAATGAATTGTAGTAGAAGGTTTCCCCTATTGTTTCTCTCGCCACCCCATGCTGTCCAAGAGAGACTTCACTGTCGTTTTGCTTTTCCCGAGCATTAAAGCCACTAACGAATATTGTGAAATGTGTTGGGACTTTGGACATTTCCGTGTTAATGTCATCGTAGAAGGTCTCAACTTCTTCGTGTGGATGTTGGTGCAAAGGCTTGAATAATTTTAATGCTATACCTCTGATTTAGTGTCACTACCAAGACACATATTGTGGGGCTTATGCTGTCAAGATGGATATTTTTCACATGCTTTTCATGTATTATAAAACCTACTCCTCCGTCTGAATTCTCCTCATTTCCTCTAAAATAAAACGTATTTCTTAATTTTAGGCTGATTTGTTGTTCTCCTCTTCGTCGTATTTCACTAAGGCCTACTATATCCCAATGTATATGACTAAGTTCTTCTAGTTCAAGGATTTTCTCGTTTCTTGAAAGCGTTCCTGTATTATAAATAGCGATATGCAGTTTTCGTTTTCCATGGTAGCTTGGTCCAATCCGGGGATTCTTAGCACCCCCTGATCGCCGTTTAACCCAACCACTACCTTGACTGAGGACAAGCAATCTGCCTGGCACTGAGGGCCGAATCTTTCCTTTTTGTTTCATATATTTCGAGGATTTTAGCAATTTTCCTATCACGCTGACTAGTGTAGTGATCCTTTGGAGTAACATTTCCTTTTACTCCCGATAAAACGGTTATACCGCCGTGACTCGGTCGCCAGAGCCTTTTTTGTTTTCTAGCAGGTGCACCAGATAACCAAGGTCATTACTTGAGCAGGCGAGGCTGGCATTTGGGTTGGCTTTCTGACCTAGCTTTGCCATCACCCCTTGCACCTCTATTGTTTATTATTATGTCGTAATTACTGTTGACTATTGGCAATTAATATAAGAGGAATAAGTAAATTGTGATAGTAAACTAAGAAATTATTTGGGTCGTCTCAACTGGAAAGAATGAAATCTGCACTATTCGATAGGTTATATTGTACACATTGTTGGGCTCAATTTATGGATTCCAAGTTTATGACGTTCGAATTATCCACATACCAAGAAAATTGAGTTTTGTGGCTCTTAACTTGAAACGCTGCCAAAACAAAAAATGCCGCTTGAGCATGTTCTATCATTCAGATGAGAGAATCAATAGAATTCCCCCAGATGAATCAAAATTATTGAATTGCAAATTCATTCAATTATAAAGTGAAATAAATATGATATAAATATAAATTAATTGCAGTTCCTTAATACGATATATATAAGCCGCCACTGTCTGAAACATTATCGAAAACCGGCACTTTGGATATGTGCAAAACAAGCAGTAAGAGTAGGTTAGGTTTTATCTGATTCAAATACATTCAACTTTGTTTTATAATGTTACTTGTCATCAAAATCAAGGTCGACAAGTGATAACGGTTTTGTATATTCTCTCTCGTATAAACAAAATTTAGTGCATCTGAAATTTTTCAGTAAGTATCAAAGGACAGTTTTTAAATCTACAGGTCTTGACTCTTGAGAGTAGCTTAGCTAATTTTTCTTTCCATCTTGTTTATACGTACATAACTTTGCATAATTTCCGTGAAATAGATTTTTTATCGACTTAACGACACATCAAGTTGTAAAATGGCGATAAAACAATTTTTGTTATTATAATTTCTACTGAAATTTTAGAGGTCGTAAACTTGTAAAGAGTGGGAATTGTAATAGTATAACATAAATATTTAATTCAGTTTGTGGAATGAAAACAACTTTAATTGCATATTGTGTGCTGATGTAACAGATTTTATAGTGAAGTTTCACGAAGTTATTAAATCATAGTGATGTTTGAAAAATGATTATTCAAAGCAAAAATTCTGAGGATATGGAAGCGCTTATTGACGAAGATATCATTGAGGCAGAAGAAAATGGTAAGACTTTTTTAAAATCGAATTTAATTGCGTTATTAGGAATTATTAATATTTTTATATTATTTTACTTTTATAATATACAAATATCACTGGATGGAGGAGATTTATAATTTTTTTCATTTTTGCCAGGAAGTTTTGCCTAGCTTTAATGGCATTATGGTTTAAAGAAAAATATAGCGGCCGTAGAAATAAGATAGAGGTTTAAATCCTTTAAATTTCTATTCGAATCGATATCTCTATTAACTTGGTTATTATTATATATCTAACATTATACTTAAAAATATTGGCAAAAGTATTATATCTTGATTTCAATCAATCCATCTGTCAGAGATTTTTCCCTGAAGTGTTTAAGCTTGCACAAGTTATTCCTGTTTTTAAAAAAGGCTGCGCAGAGAAAATTACCATCAAATCTACTTGCGTAATACCTTATCTAAAGTAATGGAAAAGGCTTTTGCCTTTGCATTTATGCTCAATTCTAAAATAAGAATATATTGTCAGAATGTCAGCATGGATTTAGACAAAATAAATCAATAGAAGCAGCATCATATTATACGCTAAATCATGTGTATTCGTGTCTGGATGCGAGGAAATATGTTATCCCAATGTTTTTCGATTTATCAAAAGCACTCGATATCGTAAACACCAATTTCTTAATAGAAAATTAGAATTAATGGGTATAAGTTTTACCACGCTAAATTGGCTAACACTTAAATTGAAAATCGTTAAGGGTAAAATACAATGGAGCTAAATCAAAAGGGCATAAGTTACTATGGGAGTTCCTCAAGGCTCTGTCTTAGGTCCATTGCTTTTTATGCTATCGTAAACGATCTCCCAGACTTTATAAAAAATGCACATTTAAGCATGTTTGCAGATGATATAACTATTTCTGTGATGGCAGGTCGGCCCCACGAATTACAAATTGAGGCCAATAAAGTTATAAATGACTTGGGTCCTTGATCTGATAGAAACAAATTAATATTAAATAAAGATAAAACTGTCATCCTAAACTTTCTTATTAGAAAATCAGTGCCATCAAATTTGTGATATATCTCCCATCAAGTTATCTGACTCAACCACTTTTCTTGGAACTTGGATAACACAATTACAGGAAATACCTAATATAATTATAAAATATAGAGTAGAGCATAGGAATATATTGTAGCTTGTACGTTCTAGAGACAAAGCCCTATATCTATTTTAATAGTACAGTATTGTCAATTACCACAAACTTCTTTATAAACTAGATATTTTAGGAATCTCCTTTGTACAAATTGAATACTATTTATATGGTTCTGGTACAGAGTATAATAAATCAAAGACCCACATTCCAATTTACTTCTGACAAATACAAAATATAGTACTTTGGAACTATTATATTAAAACATTTACAGTTTCTAATAATAAAACCGAGCATCTTAAAAGCGTTCTATATTGTATGATGTATGTGAGATTTGAAACTTAATTTGTAATCGAATAGAAAAGAAAATATTTACAAATATTCTAATTTTAAATATCAACTTTACCAACTTTAAATCCGTATCGGTAAGTCGATATCTCTGGAATGAGATGCGCTCTCTGTATATCAGTAAAGAAATGCTCCAGGGGGACATTTGAATGTCTTGGAATCAGTTTATAATTATCGTACAATTAATCATAACCTGCATAAGTACTACAAATTGTAACATTTTGAACCTAGAGTGAAAAAATACGAATTACTGAGTGGAAACCTCGTTTTCAAAGTTAAGAGTAATTCGTGACCTTGCTGTATTGTGTATTTTTAATGTTATTTGCTGCTAAATACAAATATTTAAAAAAGTCCACACTGAGCCACCCAAAAACTACGTACTGTATGCCTGGGCTAAAGAGGGCATCCAAAATCTGTATATAGCTGGAAACTTATAACTTCATTTAGTCGATTTAATATACTTTATACAATATATGTCAATAAAACTGTTGGTGACGTCTAAAAACTTTTATCAGCCCACGGGAAATCTCCAGGTATATTTCCCAGTGGCACGTCCCATATAAACTCATGAAGCTTTTGTATTCCTTGATTTCATTTCTATAGAATTATTTTAAAAGGTTATTTTAAAAATTACATTAATTACATTACTTAAAATATGGGCGATATGGGCAAGTTTTTTTCTGTAAGTACCGGCAGCGCTACGCAATTTTATAAAGAACATTTGTTTTAGATTATTATATTAGATTATATTATTTAGAGAAAATTAGACTTTTTGTTGTGGTTTCTAAAAAGAGTAATGAAAATGTGGTTTTTGTTGCAGTTCCTAAAGGGAACACCGAAAACTCGGTTTTCGGTGCAATTTGGTAAAAGAGCAACGAAAATATCAGTTGTCATTACATTTTTAAATATTTCCTCGAAAGTATTTTTAAACGGGCAGCCGATTACAAAGTCCCAATTGAAATCAGAATTCACTACAGTTCCTAATATCTCCTTTCACGTATTTGAACCGTTCGGAGTTTACAATATTTTAGAGTGTTCTGCAACAATTATTACACATGGCATTATATTTAGGTCTATAATTACTTGCAACTTCTCGTTATAAGAGCGTGAATATTACAAATACAGTAGTACCAAGAAGTGTCAATAGTTTGGCCACTATTGTTTTAAAATACATGGTAACAGTGAATTATTGTGTTTTACATTTTTAACAATGGTAAATTTTACAAATATTGGCGCTCTGTGACAGTACAAGAATAAATACTAAGATAAGTAAATTCTTCGTACTGAAATGACACCATAGTAGATCCGGAACATGCAAATATGTTTTCAAAAGTGCGTGGTTCCATACTAAAAAGAACTCAAACATGTATTGCTAATGGTAGATTGCACTTTTAGCACTCACTGTAATTATACAAAATATCAATTGTGTGTATTCATTTTCATTTATAATGTCAGAAGATGCTCAAGGGCCTCGCCCTGTAGAAGAATGGGGAAGGTCGCCGTGGAGTTATTACTAAATTCCAATAATGTATTAGAAAACGTACATATAACTCCCCAGCAATAGAAGATTTCTGGTGGCGTGATATGCGAGTTAGCATTCTCATAAAATAATGTCATCACAGGATATTACTGACTCGGATGTCGAGCCAACAGAAATGAATAGATACATACATAAAATAATAGGGAGTCGATAGCTCCGGAAGAGGCAAACCATCCGGTCTAGAAAGGGCGAATAGGGTAACGTGCCGACGTTGTTTTGGGAGACATCTTCAAAAGAGGAGCCAAGAAACGAAAGAGTGAAGCCCTAAAATTAGCGTTGTTTTTCCCCCGTGTCTACAGGACCTAGCTCAGCTACCATCCACGGATGATGTATCTGACAGAGTTAGCTATACAAGTTGAATTATCCCTTCTATACCTTAGTTGTATGTTATTAATTTGTTGTAATATATTAGTATAGTTTAACAGGCGACCCCGGCCTCCAAAGATAAAGTCGCCCTTAAAAAGGGTTGGAGCTAGCTCCGTGACTCGACAAATGATGGGTGCGCCGAATGGTGGAGGCGCCGACTTGCTTGCTTTTGGTAGAAAAAAATATTGATGCGACGTATGTACATGTACAAGTGCCTTAATCTGTGAATTAAAATGATTGAATAGTTTAACTTTTTAAATTTTGTAGGAATTATGGAATACGAGTGGGAATGTTTTAATTAATTTCGTGCTTTGCGTAATTATCTGAATAAAGTGTAAGTTATCACAGGGAATATATAAACGAAGGCAAGGCTATAAACCTAAGGAATTTAGGGTCTATTTTTAATATAGACATTAAGGTAACAGGTAGAAATAAATTTTTATTACTTGGTTTCTACCGTAATGTTATGTGGTGCCCTCTAACGGGGAAAGATGTGATTAGGTTCCTGGTCAAAGTGATGGGAAACCTGTTATTCTATTGATGGCCAGTAGGTGGGGGCGCCGTCTATGAGCCAATTGACGAACAGTCATCTAGCATAGTAGAAAACTCTGTAAGATTCTAGAATGTTATGGAATAGAAGTCTGGTACATTCTATGGGTGGATATAAAGAGGTGAATCCAGCAGATGGGGGAAGAGAACAGTTCAGTGAAGTATACAATACAGTTCTAGTATACAGCCAGAGAGTTTTTAGGTTAGACAAGAGTTGGCAAGTTTAAGAAGAAAAGTAAAGTACATAGTGTTTTAAAAGTAGTGAATTTATATTAGATTAAGTTATTATTAGTTGTGTGATTTTTATGTATTTACTAGTGTAATTTTAGTGATTAATAAAATAGTGGCTAGTGAAGATTCTTGTTGCAAGTTATTTGAACCCACAGAGTGTTTACTAAAGACTGTAAACACGTAACAGTAATTTACATAAGTACCAACACTTTCCAAGTAAAATCCGTTTTTTCACTTAATGTATTTATCTACGCTAAAGAAAATCCGTCCCTATCTATATTAAAAATAGATCACTGTTTTGCTGACTCTAAATTCCCTTGGTTTATAACCTTGCCTTCGTTTAGATTTTCCCTGTAATAACTGACACTTTAATAAAATAATTACGCAAAGTACGAAATTAATTAAAACCAAATAACGGCCCCTCGTATTCCATAATTTTTGCAAAATTGAAAAAAGTTAAACTATCCAATAATTTTAATACACAGATTAAGGCACTTTTTTTTCTACCACTGTGCGGCGCCTCCACCATTTGTGGAGCCACGGGGGGTAGCTCCACCCCTTTTTAGGGGTGACTCGCTTGGCGCTCGATCTGAAATGTTTATATTTGGAGGCTGGGGTCGCCTGTGCTTCGGCGCTACTACATTCACTAAGTGTCTAATGAAAAGACTTTTGTTAAACTACACTTACCAATATATTACAACAAACTAATATACAACTAAAGCATAAAAAGAATATTTCAACTTAGATACATCATCCTTGGGCGGTGGCTGAGCTAGGATCTGTATTGCGAGAGGGGGGGGGGGGATTACTACTTTTTAGCGCCTCACCTTTTCGGGCCTTTGCTCTTTTTTCGAAGTTTCGAAGATGTCTCCCAAAGCAACGTCGGCACGTTACCCTATTCGCCTTTTCTAGGGCGGATCGCGGTACTTAGAAATTAGTTAGCCCTTGCGGAAATTCGCTGTTCACTCCAAACTTGCTTCTTCCGAAACTGTCTACAGATTCCCAGTGTATTTTTTACGTTTTCTATTCATTTCCGTTGGCTCGATATTCGAGTCAGCAATATCCTATGTTGACACTGTTTTATTAGAATTCTAACTCGCATATCACGCCACCGGAAATTTCTCTCCTATTACTGTCACCAATGGAGTTGTATGGACATTTTCTAACATATTATTAAATATGATAATATATATTTAATTTAAATTTAGTAATAACTCCACGGCGATCTTCCCCATTCTTGCATGAAAATAAAAATTGAAAATTACAAATTTTTCATTCATTTTTTACTTAAACAATAAATGTGGTATAATTTTCTTTATAAAATATATGCGTACCTCCTCTTTCTCATTTTTTCAACAGAACAATTATATTTATCATCTTATTGTTCGACAATTTTCAACTCATTATTTAACAATGTGGTGTTGATATGCAGTTCTCTGTCTAAACATGTCAGATATGAGGCAAACCTTATATTTGATTGGTGTCTTTGTAAGGTTAATTAACTTATAAACTACGTTTAGGAGTACAAGCAATTTTTAAAAAAATGTTCTATAATTATCGTATTCCATGAGCTAAAAATATTTTAGCATTCGTTTCTGGTGTTCTGTTTAATATAATTAACGTTTATTAATGTAGAAGAATTTATATCTACATAAGTTCACGCGCCTGTCGATCGTAGTGGATATAATTTATATAAGTTTTGCGTCATTAACATATCTATCTACTAATATAATTATAATAATTTTTACTACATTAGTAATCTAGTTTGCCTATCGTTACCTAACTAACTGATAAAATCATGTGTCTTAAATTATTCGTTCATAATGTTTTCTTAGTAAACTATTAATTTTATTTTTTTATACTACAACTCGTCCAAATTTACAGGGTGTTACTGAAAGTTGGAAGAAACAAATAAACCTCTTAAAGAGTCAAGTTACTATATTTATTTCTGGTAAAAATGAATAGAAATTTCAAATGCAGAAGGCTTGATCGTCAAAGGAGTGAACTATCTACGTTTTAGCTCTAAAATGGTTCGGGATGATATTCACAAAATTATCTTAAACAGAAATTCTTTAAAAGGCGATTCTAAATCCGACATGTACTGAAGAATTCCACACCTGGGGCCATTCTATTTTAAAAATAATTCTTATATTGTTTTAAATTCAGGGAAACATTGGTTATACAACTACAATTAACCAGAAATTATTTAAGAATTACACTCTTATTTTTTCATTTTAAAATTTAGACAAATAGAAAGTGTACAACAAATATTGAACAGAAATTATTTTACGTCTTTACGTCGTTTAAGTCCGTAAAATTGCATATAAGTAGGCCCGACTCAATGTCGCCAAGGCTTTTAAATAGTGGGGTAAAAACGTAGACAAATTTCAAGTGGTGCTTGAAAGCGTCTTTAACGTGAGTTGTTAATTCTTATATAATATACTTAAAAATTTTACAACACAAAAAGACATTAGCAAAGTCACAGCATATCGAGTGTAATAGGACGACATTGTGATGTATAAGACAGAGATAGGGCATAGTTACTGAAGCCCCATTTCATGTAGGTATCGTTCAAGACATATGGGAGAATTGTACCGGTGATTTGGGAACCGCGTTACTGGAAGAACAGAATAAAAGCCAGACGACGCTTTGTCCGACGCCCGTTGTCCTACCTGCTCCGTGGAGACCGAAAGTGCTAAAAGAAGCACTTAGGTCTTCACACTCCCGAGCTACACAGCTCATCCTTACCTTTCCGGCGATCCGGGGTAGGATATCGATTGATGTCCTACGTACCGGCAGTCAGTCCCAGCCAAAACTTCCTAAACCCAACTCGACCGATGACTACCCCAGGGGGTGACAAGCTGGCGAAGAAAGAAAATATCAAGACAAGAAGAGCGCCAGAAGAGACCTCAGCCAGCTAGGTTCAACAGCCAGGACCAAGGGAGGTCCGCAGAAAATACCACGACACATCTCACATTTGTGAGCTGGGTCTGGTACAAGTACGCGGGCCCACCTATCACGAAGGCCGGTCCAGGTGTACAGAGATAATCTAGGTGCAAAGAGTAATAGTCCTACTCGGCGCTAGTTATCGAGACCGACATCCAGCCAATGGATATTGGCGCAGCGAGGCAGAAGAAGCTCGATGCCGTACCAGTGCGCTGGGGGCAACAAATATCCGCGGTACTACGACACCTGCCCCGTACACTCCTGGAGCCCACTCCGCATTTGAGATCCCTAGAACTTCGGGAGAACATAACTTGGTGATTTACACGATGACCATTTCACCGACATAACTGTCTAAGTATCATAGCCTATTTATTTCTCTGCATTATTATTTAAAATTGACTTTACATTCTGGTTGCGGGGAGTATGAAAAATTTGCTTATTTTGGTACCAAAGATATTCATTTTATGTCAGGTTCTTCGCAACTAACTTTTTCAATGTGGCTTTAATAATATTTATGCAACAAGTTTTTCAGCAATGCATAACAGGCCCACATGTATTGTATTGCTGCGGGAAATTGTTTATTTAAAGGGCTCACTGAAAAAGGTGCATTTCGAGGCCCAACACATTACTTTTAAAATCACCTGTTACAGCTTTAGGTACACTTGACTCGACTCTCCGTATAGTCGTCGGTTCTCCAGATGGCCTGATGATCGGTAGTTTAATACTACAATAAAGTCATCCCAGGCTCAGCTGGGGTTCTGATTGACCCAATGTTAAAAACATCGAAGTTGTAAAATCTCATAAAACCTGTTTTGCTTTCAACTACGTAAATAGGATATAATCTCTTGACTTATTTTCATTGTTGTTGTAACCACGACCAGTACGAGTACAAACATCGCGGTTGTGGGTTTGTTCTCAACTACGACAAGTGGTTGTTGTGACAATTAAGAGCCAGCTGGAGATTTCCGAGTTTAATTTCTATCTTAGGGAAATTTCCCTGCAGCTTATGAGCATTTACACTGAGTCCCGGCACGAACCTTTTACTCAAACTGCAGCGATGGCATCACTGTGAGTTTGTTGACAGAGTGATTAACGCTCTGTCACCACAGTAATTATTCAACTAGTTTTCATTCGATTCTTTTTATGAAATACTAGTTTTGCTATTTAACAAGAAAACAGAATAAAATTATATTACAATTTACTCAGTTATTATTTTGAATAATGAGTTTAGGTAGAAAGTTCACATGCTGACTAAAGACTAAATATTTCCAGCGTGTATGCAATGACAAGCAACTTTAACTTCAATTATACTTCAGTTGATATACTATCCAAGGCCTACCGTGTGCATTTATATGTAACGTTTCACAAGAATGTTTGCAGTCCAAATTATCGTGAGATATTTCTCACCTGCGAATACCTAGTTTTCTATGATTGTGTAATAACGATCTTCACTAAAATTACTTTACGAAGTACAAACGCGCCCCTATATGTACCTTGCTCATGTTAGAGGGGGTTACTTTTCGTCGAGTACTGAACCGGGACGCCTTGTCTGTTTGAATTACATCTACCCATCCCGTTTTATGTTGTTGAACAGTCATACACAATTTGGGGTAGTTGCTTTTTGTGTAATCAATTAAGAGAGATTTCCCCAACGTCCTATGATATTTTACACGAGTATTTAATTCTCATTTATTACTTAAATTCTATAATGCATGGACATGACATGATTATTGTCCTCTGTTTTGCATTAAGTTTATTTTATCATAGCGATTGCTAACACCATAATTTCAAATCCCCATTTAATCGGCCTATTGGTCGTATCTTTAATTATCACTAGAAAATCCTTCTTCTTGTTATTGCATAGCCAACTTTGAAACATGTATAGTATGGTCATTACTATAGCGATGTAACCCTTCCTATAAAATATTTAGACAATTATTATAAAATAAGATGGATTTTTTTGTGACTATTTTTCCCATCAATTAATGCTTTTTCTTTCAACCTTACCTTCCTCGTCATACAAATAATTAACTAAATAAATGATTTCATTCCAATAAAATAAAATAGGAAACAAACTTCCACTATAAATATACAGTACAAGCTTCAGTAATAAAATATGAACTAAAAACATAAATTATTAACTAGGTCTTTCAATTGATAAACAGTGTGTGCAAACTTACAGGGTGTTTAAATTGACAGAGTGATTAATATTGTATATAGTATCAGATAGAAACAAGTAATATTAAACTTTATATAAAAGAACCAGAGGTAAATATAAAAGGTTACTACACACACAACGTAATTAAGGTCCTAACCAAACAAAACTAGACGATCACATAAATGGCCAATTTGTTTATTTATCTTAATATAAAATTGAGGTAAATAATTTCTGGGTGGAAATTAATAGGTTCTTGATTGCTGCACGATCAAGGATTTTTATTAGTAATCAATACACCCGGGGGATGGTTATTTCACTATATTCACAAGATTATCTTAAACAGAAATTCTTAAAAAGAAGATTCTAAATCCGACATGTACATTGTACATGTGTTTTGTTCTTATATTTCTTTGCATAATTTAAAAATGGCTAAAAATCGATTTGATAGAAACTAAATGAATAAAAGTCAATTAAAAACTTAATAAAAGCAAAAAAAATAAAGTTTTGAGAAAGATCTTCTTGCTATAATGTTTTTTTTAATATCGCACAATTTGAGACAGCTTCCTCAAGTATTTTATACGTGACAAAGAGTATATTTCGTATGGTAAGACGTCAACAGCGAATGCGTTAAATAGTACTACACACTCGCGAAACCCAAGTTGTTATTTCTAAATTAAGCATTTGATATGTAAGAACAATACACATATGTGTAATGTAAATGTTAGTTTGCCATTAAAGTTTATTAGAGATATTATCACTTCTTCTAATCAGCAGGCAACCTCTGTTACATTGGTTTATGTAGCATGATACTTCTGTGAATTCGGGTTACGTTAGCGATTCGCTCAATATTTGGTTTTCTTGTCCTTCCAAAATGTTTCAGCGTGGTCTTTTGTAAATTGTGATGCGGTATAGTAAATATACAATGTTGCATTTCGTTTGATTTTACTATTTTTAATAAAACGTTCTCAAGAAACAACTACATGATTCGTACGTAAATGTCTAAAATCTGCTTCAAGACTCCATGATATACATACCATTTGCTTATATAAAAGTTGGCTTGGCCAAGAACTATGAGTTTTCGCTCAATTTTTTTCTTATTTTTCTTCTCTCAAGACGTTACAATAGAGTTAAAAGTAGGCCAGTTAAAATGAAAATAATATACTTCTTTCACTATTTAGAAATACACGAATCAAACAAAATTTTCTAATGAATAAAAATTTCAGCTAAGTAAAACCATTTGTAATAATCTTTCTTTCAGTGTAGCACAAATTGCACCCCGTTTTTAAATTACAGGTGGTTTTACTTCTAGTATCAGTTTTTGTTTGTAAAATGCAAAAGCATCGGTTTCCTTATTAGCATGATGATAGGGGCACAGGTAGCCGCAGTGGGGAAACGGCCAAACAGGGGTCGAAGTGATGGCTGTCTTTCAGTTAGAAAGGGACACCTATTGGCTTTTGTAACAGTTTTTATTTAAATAATACTAACTTGACTTACAACCTTTGATCTATTCGAACTGTTTACATGTCAAAATTAATTTACAATACCTCTTTTATTAAATATCTTATATAAGTACATATAAGGGTGAAAACAATTTGGCGACTAGCAAACTAATTAGTTCGTGCATAAAGTTGTTACTCAAGCTCAGCGGGACGATAAGCAAGGTTAAATAAATGAAAAGGTTTACGTTAACAAAATTACAACTCTTTATGAAGAAAACATATTTTGGTGCTGAAGATGCAAAATTTTTATGTAATTTTAATTGGCTATAAAATTACTCCTATTTTTTTTTATAACTTTCACTTCACTTTCACTTTAAAAGCTGCAGCCTATAAAAATTTATAGAATTTCTTTTGTATATTTGCCCGCTTTATTTTAATAACTTGTTTATCTTGGTCCGTTTATTACATTCTATTTTAATGGTGTGTAATTTATTCAGCTGAAAATTAGATAGATTTAACCTGCTTGGTTAAATAAAAAAATGTAGAACTTGTGTAGTGTACAAAAACATTGAAAGTAGTACGTAAACGTACACGAACTTCACGGAAACCTAAATATAACCATTTAACGCCGTTAATCTTTACGATGAAAATGTCCTTCTTTATTTGCAGACTTCACACTACGGATTATACCTCATTATAAATGTACGCTTTAGTGTACAAACATATTAATCCATAAATATTCATTAAAGATAATATGGAACGCGTATTTTGTTGATAAAGGACCAATAAATACATTACCGTTAATGGCTTGGTAATTAGTTCGCATAAAAATGCAATTTGCAGCTCAAGATTAGGTATCGCCAAACAAATTTGGGCGATCAATGTAGATAATTTTGTGGTACTTACAAACGGTTTTTTAAATTTAATTATGTAATTCTTATGCAGAGTTATAAAGTCTGTAAGTTTAAGCCCCCCTTGTCCTAATTCTATTATTGGAAACATTAGTTCGAAAAGAAATTTTGCTATATGATATTTGCTTACGACTGGGGTAATATAAATGTGGCTACAGACGCGAATGATGTCTGTCTACACCATTCTGTATAACTGTTTTGGCGAGTATGTACCACAGATTTCCTCCCTGCTATCCAATTTAAATAAGAAGAGAAAAATATAAGAAAACAGGATTTCACCAGTATCTTGATTCGTAAATATTATATCAGTCACTGAGACAGGTGTTTTACAAGCAATAAAAAATTAAAGTCTAAAACATCTCAAAGTGCCGAGAGTATACAGGGCCTCCATTTTTTCAATGGTATTGGTAAATTCTAAACTGCAGGAGATAGAAGGTCGGTTAAATTAGAAAAAAGTTGGGCATTTTAAAACTCGTTATGATGTAGTTTTCACATTTGAAAAATTTTCAGTAGTTTCAGAGATATCCCGAAAATAGTGAAATTCACCATATTTTCATTTTGCTAATAAATCGGGAATGATAGGATTTAGAAGAAAGAACTTATAATAAAAGTTTAATGGTGTTCGGTTGCCTATTTAAAATTATCAAAATTGTATTTTTATCAGATCGACGCTAAGCGTCACAACGCCCAACTTTTATTTTTCTTATGAACGGCTGTAATTTTTTTAAGGAAATTGAATCACATAAAGTTTTATTTAATTTCATATAGTGTATAGTTTTAATGTGTTTATATTGGATTATATTTTTTGGTAAATTTTGTTTATCTGTAACTATGTTTACACCTATAAATACTATAATGAGCTGTTATTGCTGTTTCATATAATATAATTAATTTTCATTAGGTTTAATCGATTTAATCATTTAATAAATATATGATCAATATAACTAGAAGATTCTAAAGTTACCTTAGTGTTAGAATATACTGCTATGATATCTCGGGTGAAGGACGCTAAAATATCACACAATATGATTTCTAAATTTAATTCTCAAAGTCTAAACTTCGGAATCAACAAAAAGAACACAACACACAAATAATGAAACAAATTCAAATCAACTGGACAATGTATTGTGAAAACAGATATGTCATACAAATAAAGGATAACATTGTTAAATTAGCTAAATAAAATAATTCTAAAATTAAAATAATTTGTCACTGAATAATATTTTTATAAAATAATTTGGTTATGATTAAGTTTAAAATAAAATTTATTAATAAAGATGGAGTTAATTGTCAAAATTGCCAATTGAAAGCATTCTTAATTATTTCCAAACTATAAAATAGTGAACAAAATTTATATGTATAGGGTTTGTTACAATATTTTAAGTCCACGTAGCTCAATATTATACTTCCACCCGCACAGTAGCACTTATTTGCGATGTCTAGCTACTATCTCCTAAGCTCCTTTACCTTTTAAATGATATTTCGTTTCCACCAGGAATCGTATTCTTGACCTTAAAATCAATTATAATTATTCTTCTTTCCTCTACTTGTCAAAATCTTAAAAAACTCGATTTTCTATTTCTTTCTTCCAAATTCTTTAACTACTTGTCTTCCTTCGTTTTACTTTTCTTCAATTACACCAACAACAGTCTATTCTCTCTATTTTATTCCAATAGTCTTATCTCTCCAAAATTTTCTTCCCTTTCAATTTCTCAACTTCCAATTTTCAATTTTTCCACAATCTTCTTTATATTTTCCTCAAATAAAATCGCAATTACCAACTTGAAACTTTCGTGACATAAACTTAACAAAACAAATTGGTTTCTTGTCTTTTCATCACGTGATATTGAGCCTATTTCACTTTTATCAATTTCCCGCACAAATTAATTTAAAATTTTGTATCTACTTGAACATATTAGATGCGTAAACAGTTAGAGATGTTTTCAACGTTTTAATAATTAATATAACAATACTTGAGTGAATTTATTTAAAATAACTGATTCTATTTATGATTAAATTATGTTATAAATATCTCTATATGTCTTTAATGGCTGAAATATAAAAAATTGCATGTATTTATTGAAAATCTCTATCGTCTGTAAAATACCTTGATATTTTATCAAACAGAACAAATAGAAGAAAACAGAAAACATGCACGCAACTCTCTACTCAGATTAAAATGTACCTCATTCACAATACACAACACAACTCAAATTGACCTGGATGTGTTCTTTAGCTTAAGTACAAGTGAAAATCATATCAATACATACGAATAATATCCAATCAACTTCTTCCATACTCTCCTAAGAAAGGGATCGCAAAGGTTGGGGATTGTGAAAATAGCTGACCTAATAACTTACCGAATTAACTAAAATAACTTAATTTTATTAGAGAGTATTTCGTTTAAATAATTTCTTACAATGACGCTAAAATATGGTGGAGGTCCATTGTGTGTGACCCACATTTTATGGCCCAAGAAATGTTGACAAATCCTCCATTGATTTGGAAAAATATTAATAAAGTACTTTTTGGATAATAGTATGAATTGACATACGTGCTGCAAATAACTCTGTAATTTACATCAAAGCTAATGGTCGGTGAACACTTCAAGCGCTAATAAGCCGATACGTATTTTAATTAATGTTCACGCCGCGTTCCATTATATCCGTACATTGGTAATGCTAATACAATTAATTAAAATAATAATTAATATGTATTAAATGTTTAACAGACATTCAAGGTGTCAGTGTACATGGACATGTTATTGTGGTTGCAATTTTACCTGACTATGGTAATATAAGCGTGCTTTAAATTTTATATTTGTTCCTTTCTCAATGAATGCATTAAACTATAATACTAAATGGTTTCATTTGGTTGTAAATTCTTCAGAAGCTAGATTAAAAATAATGAGACGCCGCCAAAACAATAATTTTGGTGGCTTTCATTACTCCTTTATAGCTTACATAAAAAACATCATCGTGTTAGTTACAGAGTGATTATTAGAAACTTCTTAGTAGTATAGCAAAGCGGGTACGGGGCCACTAAGTAGCCGGTTACAATGACGTCACGACCTGGATGGCATGTGTCCATCAGGATATAAAACAGATTTTAAATAGCTCTGAACAGGTTTTTAACAGGTCTCAAACGGGTCTTAAACATATCTAGACAGGTTTTAAACAGATATAAACAGGTCTTAAATCACAAAGACTTCTGATGGACACATGACATCCAGGTCGTGACGTTATTGTAACCGGCGTTATTCCTCTAGTTGGTGGCCCCGTACCCGCTTTGCCATACTACTCTTTTCACTATATAACATTGCGATTGGAATTTACTGATGTAAGCAAATCCTGACAATTTTAAGTGAAAATCCCTAGAACTAAATTATCGAGAAGACAAAATTCTCAGCGACGCACTTTAAAATCAAGATCCTCTTTAGATAGCAACAGAGATTCGACAACTAAATTTTTTTCTGTTCATTTATTTAACGTATTTCCACAACTAAGGGCCAATTACCGACGCCACAAGACAAGCTACCTCCAACCTGCAAACTTTTCAGCTTCACCTTCTTTGTAGATAACGATTTTTCATTTGCCTAGCATTTAATAGGCAAGGGATCAACTGCTTTACATTTCCTCCGAAGGATAGACTATGTCTCCCACGATGAATTAATAGAAAAATTGCAGTGATACGGGGTTAGAGGGTTATCCGAGACGTTACCTCTCTCGCTATTAAAATTCCACTTGCTTAATCATCAGCAGGTTGTTGCCATAACCAATTAAACGTCAGGATTTCTAAACAATTATCACGGTGTACCGTAAGGCTCTGCCTTGGAGCCGCTATTATTTTCAGTTTATATGAATGACTTTCCTCAATTTGTGTTGTCTAGCAAATCCACTGTGTTCTCCGATGACACCACAGCCCGTTAGTAATAAAATTTCAGACCTCGTTATTTTTACATATATTGGTGGCAGAGAACTCGCCGGTCCAACCTATCGCTTTTGTGGGACAAGCACAGCTCCCTGGTTTTTTAAACTAGCGGGCTGATTTTTACACTGTTGTTTAATTAATATTTTTGAAATCGCAAGGTCAAATTGTCCTACAAATTTTTGCGGCAGGTTTTCCAGTCCTGCGCTATGAAAGTGTCGGTTCCACGATCAACATGTTTAGGGGCTGCGTAGAACTTTGCATACTTCTATCGAGAATTTTCGCAGAGAGAAAAGTTAGAAGATTCGTTAAAACGAAGTCACTCACGAAAATTCACCCTGTTAGTAATAACTTTACAAAAAAGGGCTGCGGACCACGGAACCATTCTTGTCAACGTTAAATTTACGGAACATTCATAACTCATTTTCATTAAACTGGGCATTATGCACTTACTCTCACTTTTTACCACACTTTTATCGAGATTCACAGGAGCGCGTCCAGTCTCTCTACTGAGTCGGACTATCACTCGGACTATCATGAGCATAACACACGTGCTGGACTTCTTAGAGTACCACGCTACAGGTTAAATCTAAGCGCAAAATATTGCCCCAACCTAAATCTACATAATCGTTTACTGTCTCATATTACGCCATACCATCGAGTGTCTAATAAGTACTCGAATAAGTATAACCTATCTGTAACCTTTTTATACCTTGTACTTTTATATTTCCTTGTATGACAATACAACCATTAAAATTTTTATTTCCCTATCACCGAATTTCCCTATTATTATTTATCTACCTGTGCTTCTCAGTAAAATATTTATTCAGCACTATCAAAAAATTTTTGAAAATATTTAAAAGTGGAATAGTGAGCTATATAATAAATAAATAGCATTACTTTTCGACTGACAATATGGATTTAAAGAAGGGAGAACAATGCAAGATTCCTTAGCAGATGTAACAGCTAGAATTTACGAAGCTAATTCTGAACCAGCTCAGGCATCTTCGTTGGCCTTGTCAATGCGTTGGACACCGTTAGCCACTCAGAATTGTTAGAAACCTTAGAAGGTATTGGTTTTCCAAGAGCTACCTACAGTTTAATGGGTAGTTCTTTAATAAACAGATTACAATGCGTTAAATTTGAGAATTGTATGAGTAGGTTATGGCGTTCCACAGGGTATAATATTTAGCCCCTTCTTTTCAATTTTCACGTTAATGATTTGCTTGAACTTAAGATAACTGGTGAAATAATAAGTTTTGCTGACGACCCTGTGTTGGTTTATAGAACTAAAAGCTAGCAAGATTTAATATAAAGTAGAAAATAATTTTATAAAAGTCATTGATTTTCCTGGCTAAAAATACAAAAAAAACACATTACGTACCTTATATTGGTTATTTCTGTCATCCAGTACTGTATGAATGTATTATGGACTTTTAAAAAAATTTCGACATAAGCCACCTAAAAATAATGTATTATGTTTTTGTATAGATGCATTAAGTCACGGCATTGTTGAGGGGGGCAAATAGTTAGTTATAATATTTAGATCTTATGCAAAAGTAGATTTTGAAAATAATGTTGCCCAAGCAATAAATGGTTTGTTTATGTACTGATATTTATAGTATTCTATTTAAAAAATGGCACCTGGGCCTGTACAGTCGTCTTGGTTCACCCTGTATATTTGAAAATAATTTCCAGTTTCAGACTTTTTTACATAATTTATCTTCATTTTTTTAATTTCGGGTTATTAAGATCATTCTGTGTTCCTTCCGTTATAAACGTTCTTTATTTGAAATCTTTCAAGAACTACCCTGCAAGTCATTTTATGTGGAAAGTATATGATATATGAATCCGATTGAAGGTGAAGGTTGGTGGACATTTTTTGCCTACCTATTAGTGCTATTAGCTGCCTTTTAATTAGAAAGCCATAAGTATCTAGTTTCTTTTTAAAAGGTCAGGTTTAATTTTCTCAATACGGTTATTGGCGTGGTTGTTCTATTTTTTCCACAAATTCGTGACCAAAATGTGTCTAAAAAAAACTGAATATATTTCAATATCTAATGTTAATTACGATGTTTATGTAACGTTCGGGCACGTGGTGAAAAGTAAAGAGCAGTTTTCTTAGCGAGGACTTTATTACAACTTGTTTCAACGTACAGCAGGATTAAAAAGAGGGCTGCACACCAGCTCACATTCAATATATTTGGCAACACTACCAACCTTACAATACAAGTCTATTCTACCAACTTAATTATATTATATTGTTTATATTAAAGCATTATTATTTAATTTATGTTACATCCCCTCTTATAAGCATCTCCTCTTATAAGTTTAAATAACTAACCTCATTTTAATTAAAAAGAAAACTACAATTTATAAATTTAAGATACCTTAACGTTCATTTTAAATCTAAAATTACATAATATACAATATATACAATTAAAGCTTAGTTCTACTACGTAAGTAGTATGGTTCCCTGTTATTATTCTTATCATTTTCTTTCTTTACAACAATTTGTTGCCTATTCCTCCTATACAATTTATTATAATTATTTTTAACTATATATGATCTTGGTTCTTTACATTTCTTTATTATTTCTCCTTTTTCCCACACATTTTTATGTTTAAAATATATTTTGTCTTTAGCCATTCCCCCTGCCAAGTTCTTCGTATTTTTATTATAATTACGTTTTTGTTTTAATTGCCTATTTTTTAAAGATTTTCTTAATTGATTTTGATTATTTAGACAAGGTTTGAGCAAGGAATCAACAGTAGGTAAATTGTCTTTTAACCTTCTATTAAATAACATTTGAGCTGGTGATAAACCTATATCAGGAATGGGGGTGTTACGATATTTTAAAAGATACATATCAATATTTCCATTTTCATAATAACATTTTTTAAGCATGTTCTTGCAGATATTTACTGCTTTTTCAGCTAGGCCATTACTTCTTGGGTAGTTTGGGCTGGATGTTATTAATTTCACATCAACTCCGTCTAAATAATTTTTAAATTCAAACGAGTTGAAAGGATTATTGTCTGAGATGATGCAATCGGGATACCCATGAAAAGAAAACACACCATCCAAAGTTTTTATAATTTCCTTTGCATTTTTAAACTTAATACTTTTTAACTCAATCCATTTACTAAAATAATCCATTATAACCAAAAATGAACGTCCGTTTGCAAATGCTATGGGTTTATTATTTTGCAATAAACAAGCTCCCATCCCTTCAGAAGAAGAATCACACTGTATAACTAAAGGTTTACTAACATCATAATGTGCTAGTACGGGTGGTGATGTTAAAATACTTTTTAATGTATTTATACTCTCAGCGTGACTTTTTTCCCAGATCCATACCACATTATTATGCGTTAACTCTCGTAATGGGGCTGAGATTTTTGATAAATTTGGAATAAATTTGCCCAAATATTTAACTAACCCCAAGAATCTTAAAAGTTCTTTTTTATTTTTTGGATTTTCCATTTTTAAAATTGCTTGAACTCTATCACTATCAATTTCAATACCTTTTTTAGACACTTTAAAACCAAGCATTTTAATTTCTTTTTTTTTATATTGGAACTTTTCCTTGTTAAAAGTGATGCCATGTTGTTTAGCTGTATCCAACACCTGTTTTAATATTTTATCGTGTTCTATTTCATCATTGCCCGAAATAATTAAATCATCAATGTAAACTTTATTGCCAAGTATCCCTCCAAAAATTTTTGTATTTTTTCTTTGAAATACCTCTGCTGCTGTATTAATGCCAAATGGCATTCTTAAAAATCTATATCTACCTAGTGGAGTAGCAAAAGTACATAATTTTGAAGACGTTTCATCTAATTCTATTTGATAAAATGAGTCTTTTAAGTCTAATATTGAAAAATATTTTTTACCAGCTAAATCTGACATAATTTCTTCAGGAGAAGGTATTTGAAAATGTTCTCTTTTTATATACTGATTTAGGACAGAAGGGTCAAGAAAAATTCTTAATTTTTTATTAGGTTTTTCAGCAATTATTATATTATTAACCCAGTCAGTTGGCTCGGTTTGTTTACAAATTACCCCTGCATTTTCCATTTCTTTTAAGCAAAATTCAAATTGAGGTAATAGGGTTTTAGGAATCCTTCTAGCAGGATATACACAAGATTTGACATCATTCTTTAAAGAAAACTTATAAGGATCCCCTGGAAACCTACCTAATCCCGAAAAAACTTTGTCATATTTTATTAAAATTTCATTTTTAGAATTGAAACATACATTATTATCATTATGATTATTTACATTGTTATTATCAATGGAATTAACTTTCTTTATTAAATTAAATTTTAAACATGTTTCCAGGCCTAATATCGTCTTACCATCAGCTTTAACAATTATAAATTCTATTAAACAGTTCTCACCACGTATTTTACAATTTAATACTGCAGATCCTTGCACCTCAATCGTACTTCCCCCATAGGCTGTCAGATTAACATCTACCTCCATTATTTCTGTGTTAGGAGCCACTTCTTCGAAAATCTTGGCAGGAAGAATGTTGCATTCTGCTCCAGTATCCACCTTAAAACATATAAATTTTTTATTAATATAAATGTTTTCTATTATTTCTAATTTTTTGGTGTTTAAATCACACACCCTGTAATACGTTTTAGTGCCATCAGTTTTACTGTTATTCAGGAATAAACAATCTATAAAAAAATCATCACCAGAACTTTCCATATCAATATTATTTACATTTCTTTTATAATTTTTTTTAAATTTATTATTTTTATTCGAATTTTTTATTAAACAACCTGACTCAAAATGATTGGGTTTATTACAAAATCGACAAATCTTACCAAATGCAGGACAATTTCCAGCAGCATACCTTGTGTTACACTTAAAACAATTATATAAAATGTTAGAATATTCATTTTTATTTTTACAACGTTTTTTGTCATGCTCAAATTTTTTACTAGCTGAAGACATACTAAAATTATTATTGTAATTTTTACTTAGCTTTTTATAGGCAGGAGCTCTTCCTACGGTGTCCACAGCATGCTCAGGGTTTATTCCAGTATTTTCCATTTCAGCGGTATGCTTTTTATTTTGTTCATATATTTGACACATTTCTTCCACCTTGGCGAGGGTCAGACTATCATTTTGTAGCAGTTTCTCACGCAGCGTATTATCCAGGATGCCCATAACCACCTTGTCTCGGACCATGTTTTCAGACTCTTGATACTCACACGTCGAGGATAGCGATTTCAGCTCGGTTACGTACTGCAGTAGTGATTGATTTTGTTTCTGCGTGCATTGCAAAAACTTGTATCGCTCGTAGATTATGTTTTTTTTCGGTTCACAGTATTTGTCGAATTTTTTTATAACATCTTCCAGTTTGGGTTTTTCTTTCATTTTAAATGTGTTAAATATTTGAATTCCTTCATCGCCAATAATATTTAAAAATATTGCAACTTTAATATTATCAGCAGCTTCATTTTGTCCAGATGCCATTAAATAAATATTAAATTTCTGCAGCCACGTGGTCCAATTTCTTGCAACATTACCCGTAAAATGCATTTCGGGAGGAACTCGCAAATTATCCATTGCCATTATTCTTATAATTCTTTATATTATTTTCAATTTGATATACACCTGACACCATGTAACGTTCGGGCACGTGGTGAAAAGTAAAGAGCAGTTTTCTTAGCGAGGACTTTATTACAACTTGTTTCAACGTACAGCAGGATTAAAAAGAGGGCTGCACACCAGCTCACATTCAATATATTTGGCAACACTACCAACCTTACAATACAAGTCTATTCTACCAACTTAATTATATTATATTGTTTATATTAAAGCATTATTATTTAATTTATGTTACAGTTTAGTTATTCGGCTTTTAATATTTAAGATTTTATCATTTAATCTCGGTGAGTAGAATTAAAATTAGACTTATTTATAGTAAAATTATTTATATAAAACTGGTATAATATAACGGGAATTAAACTAGATGTAATATTTTATTATACTGATGCCGGTTTATTAAAATTGTTATATGATCGTTGAGCAGCCTTTAGCTTTTCTAAAATAAGTTAATTTGCGGGCTACAATCGCTACATTTTCCCCTGAAGACGCCAGCTTCGTCGGTAAACCGCTTGTCGGTACACTATGTAGTATTTTGTAGGGTCGTATCAAAGGTAACATTACATCTTGCAAACTGTATCTCTGTAGATAAAATCTTAGGTTCAACGAACGTTTTTTGTTAACAACATGCATCATGTACTTTTTTTAATGTCTCAAAATTGTTATATTTACCGATAGATTAAAAAACATAAAGTTTTTCCTCTATAGCTGACGCTAGCCTACTGTCCAAATTTCAATGCCATCGGACTGTTGACTCTTTAGTTATCGTGATTATAAGAAACAGTTAGACAGACGGGCAGACAGGTGGAAATTTTTGAAAACTTACAGTTGTAGAAAAGTGGCTTTTAAGTACAATATGAAATGTACAATATGTGAAAAGCACAATAAGGAAAATATTTACAAAGGGGGAGGATGATTTATTAGTTCTTCGAGAAACTTTGGGATATTGTAATACTTTATCCTATTCCTTTCTTTAGTTATCTCTCGTTTTTATGGAAATATAAACAAAATTGGCTATTTATGTGATCATATAGTTTTTAAAAATTAGGATCTCTTAGTTCTAAGAGTAATTTTATTAGACCGGATTTTATTTATAAAGTTTAATATTACTTTTTCTATATTCTGTTATTTGTCTTAACTTGGAAAATTTTCACCGAGTGTTAAAATTGAGTAAGTATTGCACTATTTTTGACTAAAATTGCATTAGCACCTTGCTTCTGTTATATCTACAGCTATCACTTTGCTTTATTTCGTTTATTTCCTGAAAAGTAAAGAATGTAAGGAAAGACAGAAGTTTATTTTCAGATTTAGGATAATAGTCATGGTTATACGTCAGCAGAGGGACAACAGTCACATTTTAAGTTGATCTTTTAGGCCATTTATTGAGAAACATAACTTAAATAAACAAGATAATATCAAAATTCTCGTTGGACAATCCGCGTTATAGAGGTGAAACGTTTAGGATGATAGCATCAATCAACAGACATTGCCTGTTCATCTTTTATGAAAATCAAGTGTTATGTTGAAATATCTCTTTCTTTATTGATTAATACTACTCACTTCTGAATTTTATAAAAATTCAGTTTTTATATGTATGATAATTGTAAGAACCGATAGTTCTTACCTTAGTCCAAGAATTCTGTCGTGTTTGTAATGGGTTACATAAAAAAGAATTGTGGGGAAGACGAAATTTGGTAGGAGGTAGTGTTGGTAGGGAATAGTTTTTTGCCAAAAAGTCACATTCGTAGATCTAGCGAAAAGCGCCGCCATCTTGAATTGGAAATTCGGCTTTTTTGGTGTTATTATTAATTTTATGCAAAAACTTTTTAACGTATAAAAGTTGTTCAGAATTTAATTGCATATAACTTTGTATTCTAACACCAGAAAACAAAGTCTGATCCAAAACATTTGTAAAAATGTTTAATGTTAAGAGGAAAATAAAGAAAGATGCGCTTTAAATAAGCAGTTCTAGTTTTATTCATGTTACTTATTTAGTCAATTACAAAGAAGTATGTAAACGCAAATAATACTTACATGAAGAACAATATTGTGTAAACTTCAGGCCAGTAATAATTGTTCTCATTTAAGTGAGATAACTGCTCCATAACAATGTGACAAACAAACATAGTCGAGGACCGCCATGCCTTTTGTTTGGATAGTTGGGAAGTTTTAATTGCTTCACGGATAATTCGAATTTTCTGGAAATATGAGGGTGCTATGGTTTTGGTGTTGTCGAAGTCTATATTATAATCTGACGAATATTTTGTAATTGCTAGACGATGTTCATATATTCTGTTGTTAATCCGTCCGCTGGTTTGTCCAATGTAAGTGTGGGGACAATTTGAAGAAGGTATTTCGCATACGCCGCGCCGCGGGAATCATTAGGGATTTGATATTTTGGAGTTCAAATTAAATAGCAAATCGTTGTGTTGTGTAGTGAATATGGTTTTATGTTATTGATATTCAGGATTTTTAAGACTTTATCTGTGACACCTTTGATGTAGGGTAGGAAGGCTTTTGCTGATTAAAAGATTCTATATGTTGTATTTGACTCTGGTAACTTAACCAAAGGGTCTCAGCGACAATCATTCGTTAACCAAATTTTGCGAATACTGATGTAAAACATTAAATAATGAAGGTAATACTTTTTAGAAAAATATTTAGATATGATTTTTTACATTCTTATTGTTAGTTAAAGTGTATTCTCCTAACTGGAATAATCATTTTTTCTAAATTATCTGCTGTGCTTGGGGAAACGCGGTTATGTAAATAATTTATCCAGTTTCAGGAAAAAATATCTATTGGGAGCCTGAACATGGTTTATCAATTCTAATTAAAATTAATTTTTATAGACGCAGTTAAGTAATTTTCAATTTTATTTAATGTAAACAAAGCGTACCTCGTTAGTATACATACACATTAAATTGATAATAAAACATAAACATTAAATGTTAAACTATATTAAATTATAGCTTTACGACAGGTTTTGATATCATAATAATAACATGTTACATATCGTAAAAATAGAAAAGGGGGAACTAATGTATCCTAGCAAATATTTCTTTAGAGTGCTCACTAATATTTCCTTCTATTAAAATTGATTTGTCGAGTTAGGTTTATGTTTGTTGTTATTGGAGGATTCCCAGCCATAGCGTCTAAGGGAAATATAGTAAGGCTGCTGCACAGTGGTCCCGCGTCCATAGAAAGTTGCCCCAAAAATCAAAATTCTTTGATTGGTGGTTTTTGATAAATGAAACAATGCAATCTAAATAGTATATGCTTAAATTTATAAAAAAAATATGCTAAAAGACACATAAGGACCATGAAACTACGACACTTCCCTCTGGCGTTAACGGTATTTCTAGACATGCAAAAAGTTTTTTCTACGATATTTATCTCTCTAAAATGTCAACCCTTTTGCTTTAGTTTTAGAGATATCACGAGCTTATTTCTCAAATAAAAAATGGATTCAGCAGAACTTTTTACATAATATAGAATAAATTTTAAACGTATGTGTAAGGTTTGCATAATAAATTAATGAACGGAATTTAATATACTGTACCCTGTCTATAGTGACTGATTCTCAACAGGTAAATTTACTTGAATACATCTACTGCTTAAGGTCATCTTAATTAAGAGATTGTATTCGTAACTGAATATCTTTCAATTTAAAAATACGATAGACTCAAAGCATCTTTAATATAATAATTGGGGCTGTTTTTAAACCACTTAAGAGATTTATATTTCAAAAGCCGAGGGCAATTACCAGAAATCCTCTATTATATAAAATCTATTGGTAGTATAAAGTTTAAATTGGAATCAAATGCGGCTGCTCTTTGAACAGACTTCTTTCTCTAATTAGATATTCTTTGAAAGTCTGCTGTTGACTTTTAAGAATTAATAGTAGACATTTTTTGTCCACATTAAAATATGTGAATTTTTTTAACCGAACAAGGAGAGATTTTAAAGGAAAATAAATTACCCTTTTTTAAAATGTTATTAAAAGTTTACTTAGCAGATTATCGAAAATCGGTGTTTCAGACTCTTGTTCATTATCTCGGAATTGGGAAAGGTTACATTTGTGGCACAGTCCAGTCACCAGAGGAAAATGAACATCACAAACTCCACGAATTTTAATGTATATCGACACTACTTGGCAAGTACCCAAGTGTATTCCAAGCAGATGTATATTATAGCCATCTTACTGAAAGCGAAAATCTCACAAGAGGTTTCATTTACAAGCATATTTACAAATGCATCAACAATCGGGAGGCTTTGAGAACTCTTAAATAATAATAACACGTTTTTATTCATTTATAATACCATAATTTACTGTAAACAAATTACATGTACAAAAATTATGAAAAGGCGAAGTATCGCTCAGGAAATACAGTACGATCGTTATTGAATTCTAGTTATTTAAGTGTTCTATATCAAAATAATTTAATTTTGATCAACCAAAAAGAGGAATAAAGCCAGTCATGATATGACAAACACAATTATTGTTCCAAAAAGAAAGCTTTTAACTTTTCCTTGAAATTCACTATTGAATAATTTTGGAATCGCGCTACCTGCGCCGTTATGCAGTTTGCATGCTACATATTATATAAGGCATTGTTTGAACAGGATAGTGGAGTGTCAGTGTGTAGGTATGACTAATACAAACTTATTGCGAATGTTAAAACTATTCACATCTTTAAACCGGTATAAAGAAGTTGACATATTAGACAGTAATATTTTGTGGACCAGAGACAACAAGTGAGCATTTCCAAGCTTGTCAAGATTTAGTTTTTTTGATTCGGCTATCTTAAAACTGACATGCTCATATTTGTTTATGCCTTAAGCAAACCTGAAACATTAACTTTGGATCTTTTGTAGCTTTTCAGAATCAAATTTTAGCAGAGCTGGTCCATAAATCGCATCACAATATGATAATTTAGATATAATAAAGGCTTCGCATATATTTAGCTAGAATTTTGAATTTAAAATTTGCCTATGAAGATAAAGTTACCCAAGTATATTGTATGAGGATTTACATAAGTAATTCACGTGTTTCGTAAATCTCAGGTCTGAATCAATCCATAAGCCTGAATTTTCTGCCTCGGTGGCAATGGATAGGTCTTCCCCATTTATCTTTATTTTGAAAAAAGTATTTACATGATCTCTTTTATGCTTTGATTCAAACAACGTAACAGATGATTTGCTTGCGTTTATTTAAGATTATGAACTGCCGATATATCAACCAATTTAACTAACTGGTTTATTTTTTTCCTACTTGATAAGCTGTCGTCAATGGTGAAGGAAAAATGCCACTTGAATGTCATCAGCATAATTATGTATATTGCAATTTTTTATTACCTTGTGGAAATCTAATTTGAATTGAAGACAAGTATGGATCCCTGAGGGACACCTAAATTAACACAGCGTGACTGTGATATGGAATTACCGTATACTATACGTTGGCACCTGGCTCTTTATTAAAGTAACAGAATTTTGAGAAAAGCCGTAATATAATAGTTTATCACATGAGACATTGGAGTGCTGTATTCTAATAACACTAAACAGCTTATTTTGCATTCATCTGTGGCTCAGATTAGATCATCAGTTATCGTAGCTAGAGCAGCAGTCGTGCTGCTGTTCCCTAAAACCTGACTGGGCGTTGTGCCCTATATTATTTTGAAAGACATACTGGGTTTATCTGAGTTTTCATTAAACCCGTTAAAACTTTTGATAAGGTGGGAAGCACGCCGATAGGTCGTAAATGGTCTAAATCTATGAGATTTGGAATTTTAGCTATAATACATTAGCCTGCTTCCATGCCTCAGGAAATACTGCAGTGGTTCATGATGAAGGTGAGATGATCAATTAAATAAAAGATTACTAGTTTTATCATTTTAAGAGAAATAAGATCAACGCCTATCGAGTTGCTCTTAGGAATATCATATTTATTATCCTTATTTAGTATTTCTTTTGATCTAAGTGCATTCCAGGTTATGAGATTATGCGAAATACCTCTCTATAGAGGTTGTAAACAAGAAGAATAGACTCTGCGATTGTTCTGCCGTTTCATTAATCAGAGAATCAATTTTGGGGGAACGTTGGCCCACTTTGGCCAACGTAAGGGAGATGCCCATAGGCAGCATCACCTTTTTCGCAAGATTAGGTTGGTTGAAGGCCTAGGCGAGGGTCTGCTTAAAGAGGGGAAGTACTAGGAGCCTAATGGACTCTAAGTGCTGTAGTGCAAATTGATCACTCACCCACTGAATTACCAGAATATTATTAATATGTACTTGCACGAGTGCTTGGACCTTGTGCAGAGGGCAATGGAGAACCATATCATTTGGAAAAGAAAACTAGCGAAACTTAGCCCTTGATATGACAAGAAGTCTACTCAATCAGAGCTACGAGACTGGGTCACGGCATAGCTCAACAATTATTGGGCCCAAGCTCCTGGGATGGGACAGATAAGGCCTTTAACAGACTCCACCATACGGTAGCTGCTCAGGTTCGATAGAGAACGAATGAGACGGAGAGTAGGCGTGTCAACAGGATACTGTCCTCTAAACTATCATCTACATATAATAAAGAGAAGGACGATCCTATTTGTCGAATGTGTGGGGTAGAGGATGAGGTTATAATATCCTATATAGACTGCTCTCCTTGGTAGAAAAAATAATTCTATAATGTGATTATAGGCTTTAGTATATAATGTCACGACCTGCGTGACGGGGGTTTGCAGGACGTCCACGGATATCGCCAGCATCACCCTGTAGAGGGTAAGTGCCGACGATAGCCATGGCTAAAGTCACTTCACTCGCTTGGCATGTCGAGAGGGTAAATTATATTGCTAAGTGAACACTCAAATAAAACATAGTGGTAACATAACAGATTAAACATTTATTAACGACACAAAAACAAACAGTGAAATAAACATAATAACATTTATTACTTACATTATAGCAGATCTAGCCACCCCGAGGCATGGCCTCTGGGAGGGAGATGCCCCACGCACCATCTAGGTCTGCTTCTCTAAAAACCCAGACGACAACTAACTAACTCCCTTTACTTTTTTCATTTCGTTTCCTTTCCTCCGGTACTTGCACTCTCAGCATTTCTACAACTCGCAGGCCGTGTGCACCGTTGCTGAGTTTGCGGATTTCCACGGTACATTGTAACCAGCAACTTGGTTTACTTTAAGATATCGGATTAAATTAATTTTGTAACTAAATCGTTTCCTGAATAAAATCATATACCGGGTGGTCCAATAATTGTCTAGGTACTGCGTGATAATAAAACGTGCGGTGCTATTCTAGAACAACATATTTGATGATTTATTTTATATTAATGTGAAATTAACAAACTGTATGTTAATGTCGTCAAACAATATCAAAACGTAGCTAATATTTTCACAAACTAAACAACTTTAAAATTAAATAGCCCTCATTTAAAAGAAATAATTCTTTCCATGAGAAAAATATATTTCAGATATTATTTACCTACCGCTTTAATTACGACCGACTCCGACGGTTGTGCAAAATGTGGACATGTAATTACAAACCAATATTCACGATGAAGTTTAAAATGAATAGTAATTTTATGTTATTATTTATTTAATTTGTTCCATCCGCTGGATGCATTCTCCCTTCCAACAATCCTAATTACAATAATTATAATACGCGAAAATATCACAGGCCACGTTTGTGTTTTGTGCTGTGTTTGTGCGGTTTTAGACATTCTTTGTTTTTACTAAAATCTGTAATGAATAGATACAGTATAATATTTCATGGTGAGTGTGAAGTTGATATAGAGAAAATTAGCTGTAGGTTTTGAATTACACGCGTGTTGAATTCAACAGTTAATTAAACATTACTCTAATAAAATTTCAATGGTTATTGAGATATTAATCATTATTTAATTAATTAACAGTTTGAAAACCCCTAGTTTCAACTTTTATCACACCAATATTTTGCCACTTCTTGTTAGGTTATAACTTCTTCGATTCTATTTAACTTTCAGGATACAGTGTTACTAACTTTCTATCAATTAAAAATGTGTTTGATGTATTAATAATATTTCTGCAAAATACAAATTAAAATTTTGAACATGTGTGGTTATTTTGAAACTTCAATGTGTGTGAGAGAGAGAGAGAGAGAGAGAGAGAGAAAACTTCTCCAATCAATGAATACAGTTGTTGATACGATCTGGCAGAAAGACCACGTTTCCTGCTGTGGAGATGAAATGAGGAATCATTTTTAATAAGCAATTAATATATTGTGATGTAGAATTATTATAATTCATATAGCAGTCCATTCCATGTTGTATATTTACCCTATTAGTCACTATATAGGGTGGGGCAATAGTAAGTCGGACATCGATATCTCGAGAATTTTTTTTTTAATTGCAAGTAAACTAGATAAAAGAAAGTCTATAACTGGAAATTATTTTCGAACATGCAGGGCGAGCCACGATGAAATTACAGAAATGCCTTTTTCTAAAATGGAATACTATGTATATCGGTACATTTTCTAGACTCTATTCATTCCTATATTAGCATTGGATATCTCCCAACCGCTTTGATGTAATGATTTTTTTTGTTGAAATAATGCAATCTGCAGATGGATATTTAAAAAATCACCACAGTCACAATGAGGAAGTTGCACGTTATTTTTTTATATCACAGATATATAGACGACAGAAAAATATGCTTCCCCGTATTTTTCCTTTTTTTTTCTTTTGTTAAAATTGAGGGTTAAAAAAATTATTTATTTTGGGTGAATATAAAACCATTGAAACGCTCTCTCCGTACCTAGTGACGTCGTATGTGCCAGATGACGTCACGTTGTTATTATTGAAATGTTGAAACATCTAAAAGGAATGCTGTAGCTATAGATTAATAATGTAAGCCTCTTATGAAATCATTATTCGTCATATTAACCAATAGTTAATAACAAGATCAAGGATAACAACGTGAATTCGCAAACTCAAGGCACATTAGTGACGTCAAAATGACGTCAAGGCAATATCATAGCGTTTTCAGTCACGTGGTTTCGTTTACATAAAAGCTCAAATTTTAATGTCGAATATTTACGAAATGACATTTTTCTACTAGTTTATTTTATTATATCAACAACTTATACAATGTTATTATGGAAGAATAACAAATTCAAGCATTTTTAAAATGCATGCATCTTCCTCATTATGGGTTTTTAGAAAAACTTATATGAATGCCAGTTACAAGATATCTAATTGATGTTGAATTATTTTCATTTCCTAAAAATGTACAGAGTGGCCAAAAATTATTTTTCAACTAAGAACATTTTAAATCGAATTTTCTCAATTTTTTCAAATGGAACACCCTGTATATTTTTCGACGATGTGATGTAGAAATGAAAAACGAACAAAGGTTCCCTCAAATAATTCATTAGAAAAATTTATAAAAGGTGTTCGAGGTGTTGCCCATTTTAATTGACACACGTCTTTATGCAATTTTGAAATAAGGCCGTTTAGATGTACCATTTCTTCCAATCCATTGAAATGAGTAAATAGTATTTAACCGGTTCTTTACTGTAATGTTTTTTGTACATTTTTTTGCTGTTTCCGTTATTCGACAAGCAATAAAACCTCAGTTTGGTATAAATTGTTGTGTACAAAGGAGCATTTATCACACTTATCGGTCGTTACAATTTGTATTGAATTTAAAATATTTGGAATTTTTCAATATGAATTTTAATAAAGCGGAACTTGTGGACATGACTTTTATTTTGGACGAGCCAGACAGAAATTGTTTACTTGCCAATAGAATCTATCACCAACATTATCCTGAAAGAAGGATTCCTGATGTTATCAGCTGCCAAAATCTTCTCGATAGATTTCTGGAAACTGGAAATGTCGAATATAAAAAAAGTGCAGGCAACGGTTGAGAATCCCCATGTTAGTCAAAGAGAAGTGAGCTCATTAGTAGGAATAAGTAGACGGTCTGTGGGTCGAATCTTAAAAACAAATAAGTTGCATGTATATCATATTCAAATGCACCAGGAATTATCTGATAACAATTTTCAAAAGCGCCTACAATTTTGTAATTGGGCCAGAGGTGAAATGCAACATGATGTCAACTTCTTCAATGCCGTTTTATTCAATAATGAGGCAACTATTCATAAAAATGGATTTGTTAATAGGCACAATTTCTATTATCATGCTTCGGAAAATCCTCACTTTTTTATGCAAGTCGATAACCAACACAGATGGTCTATAAACGTTTGGGGAGGAATTATTGGAGAACACGTAATAGGGCCACATTTCTTTGATGGTACTTTGACTGGGGCTATTTATCTTCATTTTTTGGAAAATTATCAGCCACAATTATTGGTAAGTCTCCTTGAAAGAATTCGAAATAGGATGTGGTTTTACCACATTATTTAAATGCAGTTAGAGACCACTTAAATAGTATCTACCCTAATCAATGGATTAGAAGAAATGGACTCACTAAATGGCCTGCTAGATCCGCAGATTTTACAAAAATGGATTTCTTTTTATGGGGATACGTGAAGGAAATTGTTTATAGAGACACACCAACAACAATACAAAATATGAAGGAAAGAATAATAACTGCCTTTACATCTATCACACTGGCAGTTTATAATTTTTTTCTACTAAGTTATTTGAAGAAACCTCTTTTTTAAGTTTATTTTTGAATTTTGTAATTATTGCTCAATAAAACGAAATTGGTTGCAATTAGCCCTAAGGAACTAAGGTACTTACAAAAAAGGTTCGTTTTTCATTTCTACATCACATCGTCGAAAAATAAACAGGGTGTTCCATTTGAGAAAATTCAATTTAGAATGTTCTTTATTGAAAAATAATTTTTGGGCACCCTGTGCATTTTTAGGAAATGAAAATGATTTAAAAAACAATTAAGATGTCTCGTATCTGGTATTCACATAAGTTTTTTTAAATTCTTTTAATATCCATCTGCAAATTCAACAAAAAAATTTATTACATCCAATTGGTTGGGAGATCTATCTATCTATCTATATTCGCAGTAAATGGCTGTGGCTGTTTTAGCCATTCGCACAGCACCAATGTTTCGAAATTTCTATAGGTTCGGTAAGTAATAATCCTTCTTTTAAACTTAACTTTAAAGTAAACTAAACTTAATCATTATCTTCCTAATTAAACATTAGTTATTAACCTCTCATATACACAAAATATATATTTTTTTATTTATTATTTTTTTTATTATTATTTTTTATTTTTTTTGTATTTTTTTTATTTTGTTTTATTTTTTTATTTTTATTTTTTTAAATTATTTTATTTATTTATTTATTTTTTAATTTTTCCAGGATGTAAACAGGGATCACATATTTGTGGTTGGGAGATATTCAATACTAATATAGGAATGAATAGAACGTAGAAAGAGGCTTCAAAATATGTACTGATATCCATAGCATTCCATTTAAAAAAAAGGCACTTGGCCTGTAATTTCGTCTTGGCTCGCCCTGTATGTTCGAAAATAATTTCCGGTTATAGACTTTTTATCTGGTTTACTTGCAATTTTTTTAAAAATCACTATCTATCGTAGAACTCGAGATATCGAGGTCCAACGCACTATTGCCCCACTCTGTATATTAGCTCCGTATTTTAATTAAAAATGTCAAAATTATCAAATTTATAACCGTAATTAGCTTTAATTGCATGAAAAATTGCTGTCAATTATCCTAAGTTTTAGTTAAAAACCATACAAACATTTTTAGAGTAAAATAATCGTATTTAGAAAAAAAATTAAAAAGTGCTTTTTTAAAAAGTTCCAAATTTTCATATTTGACACTTTAAACTAAACGTCAAAATTTTCCAACTTTCAGTTTCAAATCTTCAAATAATATCAGTTACACCATTTTTAAATTTTATAAATTAAAAATCACCGTAAAATAAAAGTAAATATTTTTTCTACAAAAGTCTTCGTTTGGTCTTCAACATACGTTTGCCTGACTTTTTTACCCTTTCGTTTCCAACAAACTCTGACTGAGACCACAATATTTAGTATTATATCGACGTTATACCAGAATATAACACATTGATAATGAACAAACGGAGCTGTAGTTCAATGTTGGTGCCGTATTTTTTTATTTGAAAGGTCTAGACTTTTCAATACGTAGAGTTTTCCATTAATTAAATTGAAGACACACATTGATGCCATGAAATGATAAATATTTAGGTGTTATTCCAGTGTCACTAATTGATCGAAACCAACAAGCAATTAAAAAACAATAATAAATATAAATGTCATTAAATAACATAATACAAACTTAATTAAAACTACATTTAATTACTTGCCATATTAGATCGACTACGTATGTCTATTCGATAATGTTTCAATGTTACATTGGCCCTGAAATTACCAGAAGCAACCCATTAAAATGTGAAAATCGGTCATGAATAATCACTCAGTTTTGATGCAAGGCCTCACTTATCTTCGAGGAATCTTACTTGCTAATGAGATTTAACGAAATTCGAAAGACCGGAAATTGTTTTTGTCTGATGCTTACTCGACTGAATGTTATCAGTTTAATTTTACGTTTAATACTTACAATGCAGCGTGTAACGTGCATTATGTTTTGATGAATTGTGACGAATCGCATTAGAATAATATGATTAAAATGTACAAACTTAAGTACGTCGAGTTTACTATGGAAATAAAAACTGATTTTTCTCTTAGCGCCATCTGCTGGTTCCGATTCTGATAGCACTGAAGCCTAAATTGTTTTGTTGTGTCTCTCCCTGTTTTTCTGTTCTTCCAGTGACTCCTGTATTGTTGTACAGCCGATGCAGTTCTATGACATACCTTGAGTATTTTTGGGTCTATTTTTGTTGTACCATTTTTTTTTACCTCTTACGATCCTCTAGTGCCTCTCAATGACAGAGAGACTTTCAAACACCTCTCCACAAAATTTTACAGTCCATTGCGCAGGGATTCTAGTTTCTCGCCCTTCCATTGCTATCTAGTATTAATAGCTTGAAAGATTTGTGGAAGGAATATCTCATACCATGTAATCCGATACAAATTCAAGAATCTGTCACAGATTCCATAACTCATCAAACCCCCAAAGTTTTGAAAACTAAGGAGTAGACTAATAGGACTTACACTGCTGCAATGGAGATTGACCATATTACCCTCGTTATGCCCAAGCATCTTGTTCGAAGCTGTTGACTGTAGCACCTGGGGCTGCTACCGAACCTTTTCAAAATCACTGAAAAAATTTAACTTTTCCGCCTGCTATACTCAGAATATAAGTAGAAACCGTTTACTAATTTATTTTCAATACTAAGACCCAAAAGCAAAATTCGTTACAAATGTTAATTTCAAAATTTAGAATATTTCCTAAATTTACGCCCTCGATCACTAATTTTTGATGCAGTTACTAAATTTACTAAGTTTACTAATTTATTTTCAATATTAAGACCCAAAAGCAAAATTCGTTACAAATATTAATTTCAAAATTCAGAATATTTCCTAAATTTACGCCCTCGATCACTAATTTTTGTTGCAGTTACTAAATTTTACTTTGAACAATTTTATGGAATTTGCTTTTTCATCTAAATTCATTCTGAATTTAACTCAAAAATTAAATTATAGTTTCCAGCTGTTCTTGTTCAAATCACTTGCTTGTAACACATTTCATTTTAACCTCTTCACAATAAAATTGTGAGAGGTTACTAAAATTGGTTCAAAAACGAAAATTGAGATAACATCAAATCTTTACGTTTTGAGGTCCTAGGAACCCAAAAAAGTGGTTTTTGAAAAATGTCTGTGTGTGTGTATGTGTGTTAGCACGATAGCGTCGAAACTACTGAACGGATTTGAATGAAATTTTGCGTGTGCGTTCCTTTAGTGTCCCAGAAGATCTGAAAAGGTTTTGGTTGAGATCGGATTACGTTTAGTGCCATTTTGACGCAACAAGTTGTTTATTTTATATTTACTTTCAATTTGTAATGGAACCATTGAAAAGCAGTTAAAATTATGATTTCAACGATAAATCACACTTCCACCCTTTCGATTTGGTTTCCGTGAAAAAAATTAAAAACAAAGCAAATATGGCATAGATCGCATTTCGCATGACATGATCGATGCGCGTAGCCGTTAATTGTGAAACTCGTCACATCACGTGTAAATTCACGTGTGAGGGTTTCTTCATTGCTCTAAAAGTAGAGCGGATTACGTTTAGTGCCGTTTTTAAATATATATACAGACAAATCGAAAAATTAAACTACAAATATTCCTCTAAAATCTAGTAAAATTACTGAAATGCTAATGTTTGATTTAACAAAGACAGCCGCGAGCGATCGGATTGCAATGAGCAAATTTTGATGATTGTCATTGTCATCGTTTGTCATCCGATAACGTTGGTGTCATGTCATGCTAATAAGATTTCGGCACATTTGTAAGTTTTAGTGGATTGTCACAAACTTTAAAGGTAGATGTAACAATATCAATATCATATGCTTTCTGTACCTTCATTGGTGAATTTATTATAGATTATCACTTTACCAATTTTCAGTTTGTTGCTTTACAAATCTGTAGTATTTAGGATAACTAGACTTTCTTAGTCGTTCAAGTGATGTTAAAGTTGTTAATATCCTAATAGTATATTATTCAACGAGCGATAATGTGGGTAATAACTCGCATAGATGATTGTAAATTCATTAAGTTGAGGGTTTTTTAGTGCCCCAGAAGATCTGAAAAGATTTTGGATGAGATCGGATTACGTTTAGTGCCGTTTTGTTACACAATTTAATGCTCTTTTCGGCTTCAAAGATCCACCGAATGGGGAGGTTCCAGCCGCTTCCAGTAGCTGCCGATTTTTTAATTATCTTATTTTTGAAACTAAGGTGGAAATCACCATAACCGCTAACAACCGTATTAAATAGCTCACAGCAATTCGTATCTAATAGCATGTACTTGGATGCTCTTTGTCTAAGCTCGAAAGACTATATTCCGTTTAAACAAAACCCACATTAGCAAAAATGAGAAATCATTTAATATCCGGCAAGCAAATAGGATGCCTACCTGCTCTCGTCAGTGCAAAGTAGGCATAACATAGCATAGCATAGTTCAAATGTGCTTCTAGAGGGCGGAATTGAATTATGTTAAGCCCAGTCGGGCTATTTATTTTTCGGTTGCAACAGCCTGCTGACTATTTTACATGTTGGTATTGTAAAAATACCGGGATGTACCAAATAGTCAAAGGATCCTCGTGCCGGTCGTCACATGCCTACCTTGCACTGACGAGAGCCAACAGCTCGAAACTGCAGTCTGCAAGTGGTGTGTGACGACTGACAAGAGAGCTCCTTTAAGTAGGATCAGTCTTTCGGCTGGTGTTTGTTGCAATCGAAGCATTAGCGTCTTGATGGTAATATGCAATTATTACACTTGACGCGCCAGACTTGTAACTTGTAATTCAGCGCTCGGCAGGGAACATATCCTGGAGAGTAGCTGTTGGTTTCAGTCTGGTTACGTTCCTTATAGTAAAATAAGGATTTTATAGAGGAGTTTGCGACTAAAAATATTATGTTTAATATTCCGCCCTCTAAAAGCACATTTGAACTAAACTTATGTTTGTCTAAATGATACTTCCTTTATATTTTCCTAGGAGGATGTTGGATGATGCCTTAGATGATGCATATGTTATGCGATTCCAGGTAATAATTCATAAAATATTGCCTTGAAAATGATAAAGCAGGACTGATAATGGGAAGAACCTTTTTTGACAGAGTTATGAAAATTATGAAATTTGCTGACCCAAATGTCTTCAGGCTCTTGTATTCTGAGAAAGTGTGCATATTGTTTGATTTATTCCCATAATGTTTCTGTACACAATCCACTGCCAATAAATATATTTTGTAATTGCAGATAAATCTACATTTATTTTCCGTGTTGTAGTATATAAATCAATGGTGTATTATAAAACCTATTTTTATTTCATTAAGACTATTTACATTTGATTATATCGTGTGAAAAATGTTAAAACGCAGAAAATTTAATTAGCAAAACAACATACTTATTTCATCGGAATTAAGATACAGAGAATGTTATCAAGGTTCTGTATAATTTAAACAGGTTTTATACATATTCTACGGTGATAAAAATGAAATGATAATTTTTATTATTAAATACGAGCGTACATACATACGTACACAGATATGTAAAATAAAGTATATAGAATTTAAAATTATCCGGAACTATATTATGCAAGAAACATGGTAGGAGCATTTATGTAATAAATGTGAATTATTATTCTTCCCATTTCCGGTATATGTAAAAAGTTAAAATTTGACAAAGTTGTTTCTCATGATTCGACCGGGTCAGCCACATCTACGATGGGTTGGTCTGAAGTCATGCTTGTTGTCAGCAGCGAGAGAAACAGGCAAATGGTCAAAAATATAGAATGGGAAGTGTAGTACGTGATTGTGAGATGCACTGTGCCATGATATGAGTATAGTCTAGTATACTTTAACTTGGCGTGTGTATGCATGAGTTAATATTTCCGTACGATTTCATTTTCTCTCATATTGTACACAAAGTTAAAGCAATAGTCCAGAAACATTGTCTAGGTGGACAATATTTCTGGATCTTTGTGTACAAGAGAAAATGAAATCGTACGGAAATATTAACTCATACATACACACGCCAAGTTAAAGTATACTAGACTATACCTATGCCCTAGTTGTTCTCCTCGCCTGAGTTGCTGATAACAATGTCACAGAGAATGGTTGTTGTGCCCTTGTTGACTGATATAACAGCTAATGATATACTCTACCAGGATGTTAATATAAACAAGATCATTAAGAAAATATATGTGCATGAATACTAGACTACTACGTGTATACTAGACTATACCTATGCCCTAGTTGTTCTCCTCGCCTGAGTTGCTGATAACAATGTCACAGAGAATGGTTGTTGTGCCCTTGTTGACTGATATAACAGCTAATGATATACTCTACCAGGATGTTAATATAAACAAGATCATTAAGAAAATATATGTGCATGAGTTTTTTAACAGTGTAAATAAAGGGTTAAAATACTTATCCTTTGATTATGAAATGAAACAATAGAGGAGGGATCTCACATCATGTTCACTGCAAAAATGGTATTACGTAAACGAAACATTGTTAAAACTCGGTTCATTTGTATCTGAACGTAGGTCTTAATTGCCTACAGCAGAAAATATACTTAATCTATAACAAGGTTCCCTCCAGCGACACCAAAATTGATCACATACCGAAGTGTGGATCACCTTCAGGTTCGTCTGGGATGCTATTATTTCATCCTGTTTCTCCACATCAAGTATTATAGGGTCCTAAACATACGTCGTGTACTCCAAAAGAGATTTAGTTTATAACGGGGCGCTGCAGTTTTCACTGTTTAATAGCGTCCTTTCGGTTTAGTTCTTATCATTTTATTCGAAATTATAATAAATTTGTTGGTTTTATAAATATAGTAACGATGTAGCATTTAAATTGTAATATTTCAATCACAGTTGTAATGAAAGGAGTCTTTCTGGCAATAACAATGGACAAGCAATACGTAAATTTTGTATATTGAAATTCTGCAATCTACTGCATATTTTTCATAAATCGATTTAAATAAGTAATTAAGATATTGACCCAAATCTGTGATTCGTTTTGATTTAAATCAAATCCACGCAGCTGGAAATGCAGGACATATTTTTAACTGAAAGCTGCCAGGTGTTGACTTCCGTGATAGTTAAGTCCATTGTAATAATAAAAATCCTAAATTGTCATCGCTGATATGACGCTGAAAAAGAATGTCACTGGTTTTCCCTACCATTACGTATACAATGAGACTCTGAAAATGCAATTACATTCACTATACTCTGCAGCTGGGTTAAGTGCATCCGTTGAAGCACCAGTTGCATAGAATGGAGTGTTGTGGTTGTCAAATACGTTCAATATAGTAGCACTTGACACCGAATGCACTTGTAAGTGAGTTGAATAATATGACAGAGCCAATATGAAATCATAAACATTTAATTTAGTATTTCTTACACAGTGGGGTTGTTAACAGTAAAAATGAATTACAAAGGAAAGCCTAGATGTTCATTAACAATTTGAAAATAAGTCCTCAGTAATGTTATTTCAATGAGAGAACAGAACGAATTGTACCACACTAATTTCATAATCACTTTCTTCACACGGATTTAATCGATATCTTGAACTTATACTATATCAGACCCACTATTAATGAACCAACTAGATTAAATAATTATATTGATAACATTTGTGTAAATTTAGAATCGAGTGCTTGTACCAGTAACATAATAAAGAATGGTATTAGTGATCACCACGCTCACCTTGGCTTTCCCAATTAAAACAAAAACAATAAATAATATGAATGCCAGAAATAATAAATGGATGACAAAGGGCCTTAAAATATCGTCACAAAAATTAAAAGATCTATAGAAACTATCATTGACACAAGATGACAACTTTAAATCATACTATAAAAAGTCGTATAAAAAACTATAAAATAATTTATGGAAAATTAATAAAGAAAGCAAAACTACTATATAATAATGAGTTGATAGCACCAACAAAAAAAAGTCTAAAGTGGCCTGGAATATTATTAATCATAAGAATATAAATATTAATGAAAAGGATATAGAATTAGAAGCAGAAGAAGTAGATAATTAATTAATAACTGATCAACTTACAATAACCAATCACTTAAATTCATTTTTTAATAATATCGCCAATTCACTGTTAGGAGATACAGCTTTTAAAACTACACGTATACAAAATATAGAAATCAATGAAAACTCGTTTTTTCTTGAACCTGCAACTCACATTGAAGTGCTGGATATTATAAAAAAATCTAAAAAATTCCAAATGGACAGTAAATGACAAAATTAGTGTTAATTTATTAAAGAAATGATGTATGCATCAAATAGCTTTACCACTAACCAATATATTAAATACATCGATAAGTAACGGAATATTTCCTGAAAAATTAAAGTTAGCTAAAATCAAGCCTCTATTAAAATCAGACAGCAAAAGCATAATGGATAACTATAGGCCCATATGTATATTGAGTAGCTTCTCGAAAATATTCCAAAAATTTGTTGCTGGAAAGTTGGTTGAATTTTTAGAAAAACATAAATTATTTAATAATAACCAGTTCGGTTTTAGAAAGGGTTTGTCAACTACTAATGCAATCACTAAATTTCTAAATATCCTTTATAACAACTTAGATGATAAGAAGAAATGTATTGGTATATTATTTATAGATCTCAGTAAAGCTTTTGATGTGGTATGTCATGAACGACTGTTAAATAAGCTTGAATTGTATGGCGTTAGAGGTAAGCTGTTAGATTGGTTCAAATCATATCTACAAGGCAGAAAACACTGTGTTGAAATAAACAATTATTCATCTAATATTCTAAACAGTTCGCACGGTGTTCCTCAAGGATCAGTTTTAGGGCCCTTGTTATACATAATTTATATAAGTGATTTTAATGTTACACAATCAATAATGTTCGCAGATGATACATCTATACTTATTTCTGACATCAAAACTGATAATGCGGTTCAGAAAACTAATTTGTCGATACAAGGGGTACATGAGTGGTATAATAACAATAAGCTCATTTTGAATAACAAAAAATCCTCTTTTATAAGATTTAATCCTGTAAGCACTAATTTTAACCATAACTACTTAATTAAAACAAAATATGGCACTGCTAAGCAAGAAAAATATGTACAATTTCTTGGTTTACACTTATCAGAGAATTGTTCATGGACCTTGCATATTGATACAGTTAGTAAAAAAATCGTCCCTATATTTTATTACATTAATCAATTGCGAGATGTAGCAAGTAGATCAGTGTTATTGACCTACTACTTCGCGCAGTTTCACTCTGTGATTTCATATGGTTTATTGGGTTGGGGCGCCTCAGCAGAAAGTGTTCGCGTTTTTAAATTACAAAAAAGAGCGGTACGTTTTATAGTGGGGGCAAACAAAAGAACGTGCTGTAGAGATATTTTTAAGCAACTACATATATTAACTTTGCCATGTATATTTATTTTACAGTTGCTAATTACGTGATATACCCACCCTAAATAATAACCATTCATATAGTACTAGGAATGAATTGGTACTGGAGGTGCCAAATCATCGATTATCTTTATACGAAAAAAGTCCATACTACTTAGCAATAAAGGCATACAATAAGCTACCAAACTCAGTTAAATATCTTGAGTTAATAAAATATAAAATACACTTTAAAAATATGTTGTACAATAAAAATTATTAGTCGTTAAATGAATACTTAAATGATGTTTTGTGATATTTATTATTATATATGCATGTTCTTTATTATTACGTGTGTACTTATGTTTTTATATTGTGTTGTACTTTTTAAGGAAATTTTGACCGAGATCCTATTTTTAATAGTACAGTCCTTATTTTAAATTGACTAAATGTTATTTATTCTTATATTTAATATTGTGAGTATACCTATATATTTTATGTATATATTCAACTAATTATTTATTGTTGTCTTTGTGCTTATGTTTTTATATTGTATTTACAAATTTTTCCCATCTAACTTATCCTATATCATACATTAATGATCCAATGGACTAATAAATTATTATTATTATTGTTTGATCATAGTAATTATTGGCATTAAAGTATTTTCTATTTTTCTAGCTGTAGACGAGGTAACGCACTAAAATTCTATAATAACAGTTGCGTCTTTTAAAGCTAAAAATAAAAAATAGAAAAATATACCATGATAACTGCCAAAAGTTAAATTAAATCAAATTGCAATTACAATCAAATGTGTAGCAGTTGCCTAAAATAAATATATTCATCCGATTCCGTCAATAAGTACTATAAACATGATGATGAGCTAAATCAGTTTGTTTTGAACTATTTCACTTTAACATTAATGTACACTGATGAATTTGTTGTGCATACATGGAAAATTTTTGATGTATGTAATTTGTTTGTTATCTTTTGAAAACAACTATAGTTTTTATGTTCACGTTATCTAAATTTAATTGCGATTATTATTTTTTTAAATAGAACATTTTTTAAAATGGTATATTGAACTGTACTTATTTATATCTACTATTATCGATTACGTGATTTCCCTCTAAACTTATTATTACATTACCCAGAGACGAGGAGAATGCAGAACTTTGGAGAATTAATTAAAGATCAGTTTTTTTCTAAGGTGATTATTTTCGTAGTAAAATATATAATAATCAGTTACTAACATGACTGTCAAAGATTGTTTTACGCAAAGGGATGGGCACCATCTCAAATTGAAGAATGCAGGTTTAAGGGAAAACACGTAAAAATATTTAATCAACTATGTGCAGTCCAAATCAGAAATGTTGCCGTTCACGTAAGCATTTTTTAATTTCCAAATCAAATCATCTCAAGGTCACACCGAATGGCAGGCATGGATGTACCAACGTATGCAAAAGACGAGTATTTTGTACTGAAAATATCTATAATAGCATGCGTTACAACGAATTTTGACATCCCCGCCGCATTTTTATTTTAATGGATTGCAAAGGTAAAAAGGAACATCCGTTACGTTTTTTTTTATTAAAGCACTGATTTAATATGACCACCACGTCTCTGGCAACTGCATTCAGTCTTTTATCTCCGGCGCACACTACTGAGTTGACAGAATGCTCAACGTTGCTTGCGGCTACAATTAACGCATGTAATATTCATTTGCTCGAAACTTCTGTCGTAGCCTCAATACACGTGACTGTCTGTTATTCACATCCTATGCGCTTTGTATTTGCAAATATAGAAAAATCGCATGCCGTTGATAAGTACATAAATTGATTACGTAAATGACAACATTCGCTATTTCAACTATCTGGTAGAGCAGATAGATATAGTAGAAATAAAAAATTATCAATTAAATCGACAAATGGTCGGTAGTTAAGGTCAAACGGAGATTGTGTCGATGGGAGGGGATAAGCTCCGCCCACCTAAGCGGATTGGTTGAGTGGAGGGGATAATCCACACCCCTCATAATATGATTGGTCGATTGGTGGGAGGTGAATATCAACCCACTTATTGTGATTGGTCGAGATAAACCCCACCCATGTATTGTAATTGGTCGATGGAGGGGATAAGCTCCACCCACATAAGCGGATTTGTTGAGTGGAGGGGATAAGCTCCGCCCACCTAAGCGTATTGGATGAGTGGAGGGGATAAACCACACCCCCTCATATGATTGGTCGATTGGTGGGAGGTGCGCAAAATGGTGGTGATATTATGGTACTCTCTTACAGACAGATATCAACTGTTCTGACCGGAAAACATAACTAGAGAGTTCAAATACCTCCCAATAAAATTATCTTTTAATATATAAATTCCTTAGACACCGACAATATTGCGTACTAATATTCGTGTCTCAAAGGTATTTCAAGAAACTTCTAAATTTCAACTATTCAAGATGAACGAATACAGCAGTGTATTGCCTGAGCTGAAGTTTGACTTATTTAATAATTTACCTCCAGCTCCGCAGAATAAAAACGATTTAGTGATACTAGGAGAAAGAAGACATAAGTTAAATAAATCGAGGAGCAAGTATGTGTCAACGGGGTTATCAAGTGACTTGTGTTATAATCCATGTGTAAAGCTGTGTGGAAATAAAAATGGTGCAATAATTTTTGACGAAACGGATTGGAACCATTTTCTCACTTTTCAAGGATATATTACTAATTATGTACATACCAACGATAACATTCAACCAATAAATGCTGAGAATTTTTCCATACAATTTGAGCAATTTTCCAATTCTACAGTTATAAAAATTATAAAGAATAACTCATATGTGTACTTGGGTTATGAATCAATCTGCAAGTTATGGGAAGTGTTACCACTTGTTAAGTATGGCATTGACATGTTAAAAAGACAACAGTTTATAAATTATTTCAAGAATGTCAAGAGAGAACTACAACGTCAAGGAGGAAATATATTTGAAAATGCTCTAAACATTATTCAACACAAGAGTTGCAGTGATGAAAATGCTTATATGCTCATGGAACTTGTTTATATTTATCCAGATTTATTCAAAGCCGAATGTTTAATTTAAGAGATATTAAAATGATTGGTTTTGTAAGTTAATATATGTGTAAGTCATTTACGAATTCCTTTTTATTATTTTATAAAGTATATGAAATAATGTATAAAATATGTACAAAATATATAAATAAAAAAACATGTATTACTTAAGACATTTGTTTTATTAAGATAAAGTATATGCAGAGTATTATTATACAATTTGATTTTTCGAAATCCATGAATTATATTTTTTGTCTAATCCAAGCCATTTAACATAGAGTTTGGTCCCCTTTTTTCTTATAATCTTCTCCACAAGATATACATCTGGATATTTTACTTTCTGAAGTTCATGCTCATAAAAACCTCCTTGAATTTCGTCACCATTTTGATCTTCTAATAGAAATGTTCTAGGATTACTTTTGTTAATTTTTCTGATTTGGAAAATTTCGTTCGACCAGTTAGGAGTGTAACCTTTTGAAAAAGCTTCTCGATATTTACTAATTCTTACATAATCATTGACTTTAAATTTTCGTTTCCGTGGATCAATTGTTTTCAGATGACTATAGGCAGTTTGTAATAAATATTTTTCATTTTTCTTTTTAACATTTTTTGGTTTCATTCCAATAGTCCTGTGTTTGGTGCTATTATATTCGGCAACAATATCTGGTAAGATATATAACCATTTGTAGTTTCCTTGTAAGCTGAACTGCTTCCACATTTTATTTTTTAAAGTTCTATTCACTCTTTCTACAACACTTGCTTTAAGATGTGTGTAAGAACTATAGTGGTTAATTTTCAATTTATCCGTTAATTTTTTAAATTTTTTATTGTAAAATTCTTTACCCATATCGGTCTGTAAATTCTTGGGTGGTGTGCTCATCTGTGACAGGATTTTGTTCATTGCTTCTACAACTGCTTTTCCACTTTTATTTTTGACAGGTTCACACCAAACAAATTTTGAAAATACGTTAATAACCACTAAAATATATCTATAGCCTTTGTTTATTTTAGCATATCGACCCATTTCAACAAGATCTGCTTGAATAAGGTCATTAAGGCCTTTAACAATTACTCTCCTTCTTTTAAAATACTTTCTGGCAGGCTTATGAATTTCGTTGACTATTTCCTGTTTAACGTTAATCATTTTTAGCTATTGGACACTGTAGTACAATTTGGACGTACAGAGGATCTTTATTTTTTGCGTAAAACGTAAACTTATCTTCCAAATTTACAATTTTCCCCACAAGTTCTTCTGCTGTAACTGCAACTGTATTCAAGAAAATTTGGGTACTAGCAGGTAAAATCTCTATATTTTCAATTTTACCAGATATAGGGCATTTGTACTCTGTTGTATTGTTCTCTAATGTATAAAAAAGTACACTTTGAGATTTCTGTAAACGACCTCGAATATTTATAATACATTTGCTATGATGTGAGGAAGGCTCACAAATGTAAAAGGGTGATGTTAATAGGGGTGATGGGAGAATTGCTGATGAATATGAAATTACTTCATTCTTTAACATATGCCTTCCAAATTTATTAATTGGCATGGTGACAGTCTCAAAGTCTTATACTGAATGATATATCAATATTTCACGTAAACTATTTATCTTATTATTTTACCCTCCCTCAATTGTTCTATTATTGAGGTTATTTCATTATTATGCCCGGTATTTCCTGCTAATTGTGATGCTATCAATAGTCTTAAACGATCTACAAGTTCATTGTAGTCATCAAAATGCCTATATTCAATCTTCTTATTATTGAATTCCATCGTTTTTAGATTTCCACCTCTCTTATTTTGGCTCCTTGTTTTTATTGCTTGCGTCCTAGGAAATGAACTAGATCTCGATATTTGTGTCGCTGTGGGTAATGCTAATGCTGATTTTTTTGGGATAGTGTTTTTTTTATTGTTTTTTTCTTGAGCCATCGAATGTAAATTAGTAACTCGTGGTTTAATAATATCTATAAATTTAGATGCACGTGACGTCGATAAACCTTTCTCGTGATTGTACCCTAAGTAATGAGCATTGGTCCTTTTAATTATATCGATATATTGATCTAAATCAGTTGGTCGATAACCCGCTGGATGCTTTTTAAACATCAGTTCATACAATCCTGGTGTACCCGTATATTTAAACTCGCCATTAATAATAAAGTCAGCGCCGTCAAAATCAATAGTTGCATCACCAATCGCATATTTTTTGGCAAAAGGGTCGAAGTAAACACCGAAAGTATCATCATATTCATTTTTTACATCTTCGATTTTTCCTTCTATGTATGCTCGCGGTAGAGGTTTCTTAAATTGCTGTAAATATTTTTCATGTTCTGCAGCCGTCGATGTATCTGCTATCGTTGGCTGAGAAGTTTCATCAAATAAACTTTCACTGAACTCGGGCCTTACTTGAGTCGGGTCATACTGAAAAGTTTCGTCTTCCAAATGAACAGGTGTAGAAGTGTGATAATACTCAAGAGGAGTTTGACCAATTGATCGAGTATTAAGACTATCACGGCTTATTTCTTCTTTTAATTCTTTTTTCAAATATGGTTTTTTCGAAGCACTTTCTGTTTTAATAAGAGTTGACACCAAATCTTTAAGAGGTTCAGTTATCGGTTTGTAAGTTTTCTCTAACTGTGATTGTGATTTGTCGATATCTCTTTTCAAACTTCTGTATTTTTGTTTCAGCGCCTCTCTTGTTTTTAAAAGCTGTACTGTCACTCGATTATCCATGATTACTGACTGAGGGGCTCAGTGTTGAAACCTTATATTTGAACGAATTTATCGAATCCCTTCCGATATCTTCCAGAGTTAACAGTGCAATCTTTATCTATTACCACAAAACCGTATTTATCTTTCCAACAAAATGCACAGAGCTCCCTGAAATCTTGAAAACACATATCCACGTTTACATGATCATCATAAATATGTTTCAGATTGGTCATATCTTGAGGGAATATCACAATAAGGTTAGCATTATCTCTACATAGTTGTTTGGGAATGGCGCTGTATGTCTGACATAGGTAAAAACAATCAGTGTTTTTATGACGTCCAAAACAAAAATAGCTTTTAATAATATTTTGATTACAAGAAGCTAAATCATCAAATATTATCACAGAATTCGGTTTTATTTCTTCTGGAGGTATTACTGCATCCCCATCATTATATTCGAAATATCCAATTTCATTTATAGGTTTCATAAGCATTCTCAAGTACTCATATTTCGGTTGATATAGGGACTTAGAATATAAGTAAATATTTTCAAACCGTAACCCATTGGGATGTTCTAATAAACTGAGCATCACATTTGTTTTTCCGCACCCTGAGCTTCCTACCAAAAGTCCTCGTTTCGATTGTCCACCAAATAAAATGCCGTGCTTTTGAATGGTGCTGGTCTTGGAAACGTCATCATGATCTGCTATCGGTAAAACTGTTTCTTGCTGATGAATCCGCATTTCAGGCAGCTATTAATTAGTACATATATCTAGAAATTATTTTGAAGTGGATTTTCATTACAATGAGAACTACGGTAAACTGACTGGACATCACATCCTGCAGGTATATATACGGCTACTTTACAAAACATGTTTTATTGTTTATGTCAGTTGTATTATAATGGTTCGCAGAAAGTCTTCTCCACCTAGTAGTATTGGAAGTGCTAAGAAGAAAGGACGTGGTCTGCTTAATAAAATCATCGATAAACTTCCAGTGGAGTTACATTTGCCTACTTATAATTATTGTGGACCTGGAACAAAACTTTCAAAGAGGTTACAAAGAGGGGATAAAGGAATTAATCCGTTGGATAAGGCCTGCAAAGAGCACGATATAGCGTATTCTAAATTTCAAGACGTCGAGCGACGAAATCAAGCTGACAGAGAATTAGCTGAAGTCGCATTTAAACGTGTAAAAGCATCCGACTCAGGTTTCGGTGAAAAAATCGCCGCGTTGGGAGTCGGTGGGGTGATGAAATTAAAGAATAAGTTGGGAATGGGCCTCAAACGCCGAGGAAGTCGTTCCTCAAAGAAGAAAGGTGGAGAAATAAATGTTAAGCTTGGTATAAAGAAAAAATCAAAGTCAAAGAAGCGGAGGAGAAGAATTATAGCTACCCCAAAAACAGGTGGATTTATCCCATTCCTTTTACCTCTTTTGGGAGCATTAGGAGCTCTCGGAGGAGGTGCAGCCGGCATTGCAAAAGCAGTAAATGACGCTAAATCAAATCGGGAACAGGCCGCTGAACAAAAGAGACATAATTTAGCAATGGAGCAAGCTTCAAAAGGGAAAGGATTATATCTAGGTCCTTACAAAAAAGGCTCTGGATTATATTTAAAAACATATCCAAAAAACTCCCAATAAAGCTGCCTCACCGACCACTGACTAATTTAGATCTAATGAAATATTCAAAAATGCTTAAAATTCCTCATTTTCGCGGTGTTTTTATGAGAGATACGCTTCCTAAATTAATAAGTAAAAATGAGACCGGTATAATAAATCTAGATACTGATGATGGTGAGGGAACTCACTGGGTAGCGTACACCAAGAAAAACAAGGAAATAATTTATTTTGACAGTTATGGAAATTTAAGACCTCCAAAAGAATTAATAAAATATTTTTTAAGTGACGGCGGCTTGAATAAAATTAGATATAATTATGATTCTATGCAAAACTATAATTCATATATCTGTGGACATTTATGTCTCTCATTTTTGTATAATCAATATAAACAACAGATTTTTAATGGTGGGAGGTGAACACCACCTGACGTCAACATAGATTATTAATTTATAAGAGAAAATAATTGGATAGCCATCTAAAAGGCATTTCTCAATGTGTGGTGAAGAGTGTAGATTGGAAAAATCAATTATGCAGACATTTTGCGCATGCATGGAAGACTCTTCAGTTGTAACAAATAATACAGGACTGTGTAAGTCATTCGATGAACGTTTACTGTCGTTTAAAAGATGGAATGGCGCTGTGGATCCTGCGGACCTCGCCCTGGCCGGATTTTATTACAGCGGCTGCCATGATGTAGCCAGTTGCTTTTGTTGTGGCGTCGAAGTATATAGATGGGAGGCAAGCGACATACCTATCACTGAACATTTGAAATTTTCAGCAAATTGTTCCTATGCAAAATTAATGAAGAACCTATTGCTGCGAAATATAAAGGAGGGGCACACGTGTATTACAAAAAGCCATACGATTAATTGTAAAAGTGGATTCAAGTGGCTTGTGATAATAAGCTTTCATCTAATAAGCATCTGCCTGTTTATGATACTTAGCATATGTTTTTATAATTAATACAAGAAAATAAATTATACATCTGTAATAATACATTCAAAAAAATGCCCGTCTGTATATGGATTTGTCTAAGATGTAAAAGTGTTTTAGAAGAATATAGTGCACCCAAGGATACTAAAATATATACTGTCTGTGCTAATTGTGATGTAAATTGTACAAAGGCGAGTGCTGCCTAATATGTTTGTTTTTTAAGTAGTTTTCAACCTGATCTATGTATGCAATAATCATCTGTATATTTAAGAATGTAACTTAGATTGTGGTTTATAATAAATATCTTTATAATGAATGATTTGTTTAAATTTTTTTAAATTATCCATCTTTGCTCACGTTCAGTCCTATGTTCTAGTACTGATTATATTATTTATTTTTTTAAGTTGAGAAATAGTGTTTAAAGTTATGATAAAAAAAATATTACGATTTGAAATATACTTACTATTTTTCAATGTCAATTTCATTCTACCACTTTTTCAAAGCACACATTGACTTCATAAATTTATTACAGTTTTTATGAAGTCAAATTTAACCAGAGTATAAAAATATGTTTCACTATTCGAAACACATTGGGTGTTGAAAATATTTTTCAGTTTATAATTTTTTCAGTCAATTTGTTTCATTTTTTTTTTATACTTTTATTTTTTTTTGTTACTAAAATTGTCACTGTCTGCTCTTAAGCATATTGTATTTTTTGGGACTTAGAAACCTGATATAAAATAAGAAATAAGAGAAAATAATAATTTTAACATATTTTATTAAAAATAATTGTAAAAAACATTAAATAAAAAAACTTAAACTAAGGACCTAACTAAACTAACACTACTCATCTAAAGGTATATTTGTAACAAAGTCTTTGCACTTTCTTAATTCGGCGTCGACTACACCGATCTTCGCCTCCAGCAGATCCGCGTCTTGAGCCAGGATCTGCTGCCGGTGGCGAATTCGGTGTAGGTGCTGCATCATCTTCGTTTTCCCCAACTTCAGGCTCTGGGCGTACCGGGCAGTGTTGTTTACGAGGAAGCTCCTGGTCTCCTGCTCGTAGCGTTTCTTGCTACGAGCAATCTTTTCTTCTTGTTTGATGACGTCCCCCCGTATAAGGTCCAGCCACCCATCAAGCTCGAACCTCAGGAGCCCCTCGCCTTCGGCCCTCCGGTACGCCTCCCTCCGGGTCCGCGCAGATGATGCTGATGACGACGATGATCCTGGCCTTGCCGGATCCGCCCGCACCGTTGTTGCCACTGCAAAGAAAAAGCAAATTAGATACCCAGTTATTTAACCGAAAAATAAAAAAAATGCTGTACCTGGTTGTTCCCGCTCGAACTGCTGAAGGACCTCGTCTTCGGCCCTCCGGTACGCCTCTCTCCGCGCAGATGATATTGATGCCGGATCCGCCAGCACCGTTGTTGCCACTGCAAAGAAAAAAGTAAATTAGATACCCAATTATTTAACCGAAAAATAAAGAAATGCTGTACCTGGTTGTTCCAGCTGGAACTGCTGAAGGACCTCGTCTTCGGCCCTCCGGTACGCCTCCCTCCGCGCAGATTGAGTTGATGCCGCATCCGCCCGCACCGTTATTCCCGTTGTTGCCACTGCAAAGAAAAAGCAAATTAGATACCCAATTATAAACCGAAAATTAAAAAAATGCTGTACCTGGTTGTTCCAACTCCATTCCAATGGGCCGTAAGTCGGTAAACGACCCCTGAAGTACCTGGATTCCGGACCCGATACTAGACGGGGCCGCCTGATTGTCCAGGTACTTGGCCATTTCTTCCTCGAACGTCACATCCGAAAATGCGTGCTCGAAGTTGGCGTCCCTCACGGCAGTGGCTACACTTCTTTGGAAATGCGACATGATGATAGGAATAGGAAAAATAGGAAAAAATAGGGAAAAAGGACAAAAAAATTTCGCGAAAGCACGAACTAAATTAACTCTTACACTTAAAAATAATTAACGCTAAAAATTACTAAAAAATTAAAAATAAATACTAAAAAAATTACTTAAACACGGACTTTAAATTAAACAGAACGAACTATTCAACACTAAAAATTACTTAAACACGGACTTAAATTGAACACTAAATTAAATAATAATCTAACAACGAAACTATAAAATTATAAATAAAAAAATTGTAAATATAGCGAGCGAACAAATGACAACTGTGCAAGGTGCAACTGTGGATACAGAATGAACTGTAATGCTCGTCATAGTTTAAATAATGCACAGTCCCCTCTCGTACCATTTGCGGTGGGGCGATTGAACAGCAGTAAGTGCGAGTGAAATAAACTGCATTATATGAAATTGATTAAACAGCATTTAATGAATGTCAGCGAGGTTGGTCACCTATCGCGTGATCGTACATTTTCCGGTGTTATATTACGTTGCACGTATACCGACTTGTGATTTAACATAATGTTCAAGTTATGACTTAAATAATTTAAAAAATATATTATTCACTGTAACAAATATCACATTTTATATTATAAGACAATGTTTTTTGGTAATTTCACTGTTAGTTCCTAATTCCATGACCCATCTAGAAATTTTTGGCTAAAAAATCAATTACATACAATGTCTCATTGCACCTGTGCAGAACTAGACCACATTTTTAAATACTCTTGTAAATACGAGAACTTCAGTTACCCAAATTTTTATTTGAAATTTTACATATATGTAAAAATAATGTGGTAGAATATTTCTTGTTAATATACATGTTAATTACTACAAGCAAACAAACTGTTGTATTTTACATATAATATATTTAATTTAGGTATAATATTTAGACTTTCAATTATTATGCTAGGTGAATTTTTCAAATAGTCTCTATAAATGTAGGAATATTATGCGCCCTCAACTAAGCTGGTCAGGCAAGGTAAATTTTGAAAAATGTGACCTTGAAAACGTTTTTTGGGTGTCAAATTACAGCCAAAATATGACTTGAAGACGCTGTTTGGGTGTCAAATTACAGCCCAAATCAATATTTTTTGTAATTCGACCTTGACCGAAATTTTTTGGGTATAAGAATACCGCCGAAGCCAAATTATTGTCCAAAAATCTTTGACTTTGCCAAAATACTCCCGAAATTAAATTTGTTCGTAAATATTTGACCTTGTCTTCATTTTCGGCTGTCAGAATCTGCCGAAACCAAATTTTTGTGTGAATATTTAACCTCGTATTCATTTTTGGGTGCGAAAATACTACCTAAACGAAGTTACTGTTTAAAGCTTTGAACATGACTACATTCTAGGGTGCCAAAATACTCCCGAAATTAAATTTGTTCGTAAATATTTGACCTTGTCTTCACTTTCGGCTATCAGAATACTACCGAAACCAAATTTTTTGTCTAAAATCTTGAACTTGTCATGCATTTTCTTTCGGATGATCAAATTACTGCCGCAACGACGTTTTTGTCTAAAAAATTGATTTTATTTGCATTTTTTCAGGAGATCAAATTACCACCAAGTTAATTAAGTGGTGGGAGAGGGTGAGGTATATAAAAATGAATGTGAAATCGATTAAAGCATTAATATCAGACTTTTCCTTAAATACAGTTATTTGGTGTCGAATATAGTTCCTTGTAAAAACTATAATTTACAATGCAGTGCCCCCAGTGTAAAAAACAATTTTCATCAAAAAGCAGTTTGTCACGTCATCGTCGTGAAAGCTGCGCCTATAGAGAAATAAGTGTACATAATGCCCCGAAAAAAATCAAACTAAGCAATTGGAGTAAAAAATGTGATGGAGAGCCCCTAAATGCTGCTGGTCCTTCTGGTGTACAGTTTCATGCTGAAAAATATAATAACGAATTTGAAAATCTACCCGGACCTTCTGGCATGCAGAATCATTCAAAATCTCAGGAAATTATTATTCATTGCCCGCAATGCTATGAAAAAATACCTAAAAATAAATTAATGGGCCATTTGAAATGTTCATCTCACAAGAAAGTCATCAATATTGTGGAAGATGGAGTAGAAAAACTTCAGAGCGCATTCAAGAGCCGAATTTCGAGTTACCGTTTTTCTACAAAAAAGCAGCACACAGATATCTCTCTGTTTTTGGAAGAAGTAAAAGTAAAAGTTATCTCAGTTATTGAGAAGTATATTAAAACATTCTTCACCATAAAAATTAATATGGAATTATTTGGATTTTATGTTATTGAGGAGAAAGAATTGTCAGATATTAAATCATTTAACACTAAAAATAAAATTGTGACACATTCATTGGATTTATCAAACTTGTATAACGACTTCAAAGAAGAGATCATAGAGAAAGCATCAACTTTCCAGGAGCGAGATTCAGGTATGTTTAAAAAAATTTGTATTAATCACAGTTTACGTATAATATCCATATTTTCATTTTTTCAAACATATTAAACATCTTTTAGGATGGGCTCTGAAGCACGTTAGTTTTCTCGAAGTCAACTTGAACAAATTCAACCCGTTATTCGCATCATCATACATCAAGTTACCTAAATCTATTGAAAATAAGAGAGCTGTTTTGAATATTCAAAATAATGATAACAAGTGTTTTGCTTATGCTGTCAACGCTGCAATCTTCCCAGCGGATGGACCTCCTCATGAAGTGGCATCCTATCCTCATTATTCAACATTGCTCAATTTTGAAGGTATTGATTTTCCTGTCAAATTACATGATATTCAGAAATTTGAAATTTTAAATAATATATCTATAAATGTTTTTGGAATAAATAATCAATACGAAAATGGTAAAATGGTTAGCGAAATTGTGGGCCCTCTACATTTCACAAATAAAAAACAAAATACACACGTAAACCTATTGCTAGTTACTGATATTGATGGTAATAGTCATTACATACTTATTAAAGACTTGTCACGATTAGTCTCTAGCCAGAGATCTAAGCATCACGGTAGAAATTATATTTGCGACGGTTGCCTATTGTTTTTTAATTCTCCTGAGAAATTGAATGCTCATGAAAGAAATGACTGTAATCGTTTATGCACTATACTACCAGACCCAGAACCTAAAATCAATAAATGTGGGGAACTAATTGCAGGAAATATCTTGAAATTTGTTAATGTCGAGAAACAATTACCGGTTCCTTTCGTGATATACGCAGATTTTGAAAGTTTGTTAAAACCAATTCATTACAATGAACCATCTGACAGTAAATCTTTCTCCGTTAAAACTTATCAACACGAGCCGTACTCATTTTGCTTCTACTTAAAGTGTAATTTTGATGATAATCTTTCCAAACTTGAATATTATCGAGGTATTGATGTTGTGGAAGTTTTCGTTAAAAGACTGGATGAGCTTGTCTTACAATTATATCAGAATCACTTAAAAAATATAGTTGAAATGAAACCATTATCTCAGAATCAACAAGATATTTTCAATAATAGCCAAATTTGCCATATATGTGATAAACCTTTTGAGGATGGCGATGAGAAGGTCCGCGATCACTGTCATCTTACTGGCAATTTTCGTGGACCTGCGCATTCGCATTGTAATTTGAATTTTAAGATACCTAAATTTATACCAGTGTTCTTTCATAATTTAACTAATTACGATTCCCATTTATTTATTAAAAAATTAGCTTTAAAGCAAGAAAGTATACAAGTTCTTGCGCAAAATAAAGAAAAATATATTACATTTTCCAAACAAATTCTTGTAGATCAAATCAATGATAGAAAACCGAAAAAAGTTTTCATAAAATTAAGATTTGTCGATTCTTTTCGCTTTTTACCAGCTTCCTTGGATAAACTAAGCCAAACGCTAGAAACACATCAATGCCTCGAAATAAGAAAATTTTATACCGATGACCTGCAATTCAATTTATTAAGACGTAAAGGTGTCTTTCCATATTCTTACGTAGATTCACTGGAAAAATTGGATGGTACCGAATTACCATCAAAAGACGAGTTTTTTAATATCTTAAGTGGCGAATCAATTTCTCAGGAAGATTATGATCGGGCTTGTAATGTCTGGAATACATTTAATTGTCAAACTCTCGGCGAATATTCGGATATTTATTTAATATCAGATGTGTTGCTTCTTGCCGATGTTTTTGAGAATTTTCGACAGATATGTCTACGGACATACAAATTAGATCCTGCACAATATTTAACAGCGCCATCATTGAGCTGGGATGCTATGTTGCGAAAAACTGATATCGAACTTGAGCTTCTGACTGATATTGATATGCTTCACTTCTTTAGGAAAGGGATACGCGGCGGTGTTAGCCAATGCAGTAACAGAAAAGCTGTCGCTAATAATTCATTAATTTCCAATTATGATCCATCAAAACCAACGTCATATATATTATATCTAGATTCTACCAACTTATACGGAAGCTCAATGAGTCAGAGTTTGCCAACGGGTGATTTTAGATGGTTGAAAGGCTATGAAATTGAAAATTTTGATTGCACTAATCTCGATAATAATTCTCCAAAAGGTTATATACTGGAAGTAGATTTAGAATACCCACAGCATTTACACGACAAACACAATGATCTACCGTTTTGTCCGGAGACCTTTGTACCCCCGGACTCAAAAAATTCAAAATTAATATTAAATTTACATGATAAACATAAATATATTACCCATTACAGAAATTTGAAACAATGCTTAGAACATGGATTAATACTTAAAAAAATACATAGAGTTATAGAATTCTCACAATCTGCTTGGTTAAAAACATATATAGATTTGAATACTGAACTTAGAAACTCTTGTAAAAATCCGTTCGAGAGAGATCTTTATAAATTTTTAATAAATTCAATATTCGGAAAGACAATGGAAAATGTAGATAATAGGGTTGATGTGAAGTTAGTATCACATTGGAGAAATAGTATAGGTAGTATAGGTGCTGAAGGATTTATTGCAAAGCCCAATTTTAAATCCTGTAGTGTATTTTCAGAAAATTTAGTAGCAATTCAAATGTCACTATTAAAAATATTTTATGATAAACCGCTCTATATAGGCTTCACCATTTTAGATATATCAAAAACTATAATATATGACTTTTTTTATAACTTTATAAAGAAAAACTATGAGGATAAAGCTGTTCTCTGTTACACGGACACCGATTCATTAATTTTACAAATTCACACCGAAAATGTTTACGATGATATTAAAACAAATATAGAACTCTTCGATACATCTAATTTTTCAATTCCAAACGTACACAACATCCCGAAAACGAGGTCAACTCCAGGGAAAATGAAAGACGAATATGCCGGTACACCGATAGAAAGCTTTTTCGGTACTGGGGCGAAAGCTTACTGTATTAAAACAAATGATAATGTTATGAAAAAAGCCAAAGGGGTATCAAAAAGTGTTATTAAAAATCAGTTGCATTCAGTGGATTATAAACAAATTGTAGAAGACGGCGGTCTCATATACCGAAAAATGTATGTATTTTCTTCACATCTGCATACAATATATACTGAGTTGAGAAATAAAGTTGCGCTTTCCGCACATGATGACAAGCGTTATGTTATACCGGGAAGCACAAAAACTCTTGCTTGGGGACATTACTCTATCCCTAATTTCCTCAATAACGCTAACCATAATACTAATGATGATGCTTTAACGATTCTTTTAAGGGCATTTGATGAGATTATTGAACAGGAAAATCATGATACCGACTTTGATTTAAATTTATTGTAAGTTTTTTTGTTTTAGTGCAAAAAATGTTTTGTACTTATTTCAATCTTCAAAAAATTTGTTTTTTAATACCAGTATCCATTTTTGTTTTACTGTAAAAATGTTTATAATTTTAATATTCAAAAATTAGCTTTTGAAATTATTAACTTAGAATCTGGTGTGAGAAATTTAAGTCAGAAATTTTCAAATCTTCAATTCGATGCAGAGCATGAGGCAGTATATGGAATGGGAAGATTTTACTCTGAAGATGAATGTAATGAACTGGCTAAAAAATATGAAGTGGGCCATGAAGTTTGTCGAAAATTTTTGGAAAAGAGAATATGTGAGGGATGTCTCGTCCAAGAATTAATTAAATTAGGCTTGGGTGAATTTTTGCATCGAGTAAAACAATATTTGGATCCAGAACTTGCAAGCAGAATATTTCAAGAGGAGAACTGAATTATTTAAATATTTTATATTGTATTGTATTCCAAAATTTGCTTTTTATATAAATATCCATTTTGTTTGTAAATGTTACGAAATAACTACACAAAAAGTTTATAATTTCAGTCTGTATTTTAGGAAAGGTCTGATATTAATCAAATAAATTATCAATTTAAAAAATTGTTTTATTTCAAATCCTATGCATTATTGTAATAATAGATATTTTTATTCTTTTTTCAAACACTTCACTGTATAATTTGGAGAAAATAATGAACGTTCGCAAGTTGAATAGAATTACAGGATGTGAAAGTACAATGAACTGCTGATGTTGCATGTTACATAATACCGGATATAACAGTATAATGAACTGCTAACTTTGCAAGTTGAATAAACTTCTGACATTACGAGTTAAGTAATACCGGATGTATCAGTACAATGAACTACTGACATAAGCTGCATAAAATGCCGGATGTGTCAGTATAATGAACTGCTAACTTTATAAGTTGAATGAACTGCTGACATTGTAAGTTAAGTAATACCGGATGTATCAGTACAATGAACTGCTGACATAATCTGAATAAAATGCCGGATGTGTTACAATAAACTTGTAAATTGAATAAGTTATGACATACTTAAGTACAATAAACTGCTGACTCCACAAATGTGGTCAAATAGGCATGTCTGAAATAATGTGGGAGGTATGATCGTTCACTATAAATCTGGAATATTAGTAGAACTCGTCAGTTAACAGTTTTTTACTTCATCCGAAATAAAGTTAATATCGAAAGATGTGGATGTGCTACGTCAAAGAAGTTGAGATTACGGACTTAGAAAGTGGTGTCCGCCATTTAAGTCAAATCTTCAATTCGATGCAGAGCATGAGGCTGTATATGGAATGGGAAGATTTTACTCTGAAGATGAATGTAATGAACTAGCTAAAAGATATGAAGAGGGCCATGAAGTTTGTCGAAAATTTTTGGAAAAGAGAATTTGCGAGGGATGTCTTGTCCAGGAGCTGATCAAATTGGGGTTAGGTGGATTTTTGCATCGAATAAAACAATATTTGGAGCCGGAACTTGCAAACAGGGTACATCTTCAAGAGGATAACTGAATTATTTAAATATTTTATATTGTATTGTGTATTGTATTGTATTTTGTGTTATTATTTGCAGATATTAAAAATAAAAAAAAACAAAATTCTCTTTGGTATTATTTATTACAAAATCAAGAAATAAAATTTTCATACAAATAATAGACATTAGAAAGTGCACACATACATTTATTATTTGAATGGTAAAAACATTTTGGGATCGACTTCTTTAAAGTTGGTCGTTCGTCAAGTTCTAATACAGGTTGGGTGATAAAGTGTCTGATGTAGTTTGCTTTTTCGTTTCCTTTTACATAAACGCAATCTGCCACTGAAGTCAAATCCTGAATAATTTGACCGAACATATGCAATGGTGTAAATCCATCAGCCCATTTGATGCCGTGATGATTTCTTGTTAGCCATGTAACTTGCTTTTCTATCTCTGGTGAGAGTAAGTTAAATGGGTATGGTGGCCTAAAAATATAGTGGCACATTTTTACACCGTCATAGCCTGCGAGCTCTTTAACAATAAATTCGTTGTTTTCTATTTTAAATCCTTGAATGTCCACAACCAGCTTCATAGTTTTAGATTATGCAATTTTTTTAAAACTGTTTTCTTCATGCAATAAAATTCCACTATTTTTCTTAAGTATTTCAGTTTTTTTCTGTGTTCCTTCAATAGTCGCACATATTCTGATCTCCTTATCATACTAACTTACTTCTTCGAACTAGTTTTTGTTTATGCCAGCAAAGAGAAACGTGTAGTGCGCATGTCAATGTTGACGTACAATTTTAGTTAAAGGGTTATAAGTGAAATGTTTCTCATGTAATATAAGACAATATGCAGTAATATCCGAAGTAGTGGGGATATCCGTCTCAAACTCTATTCTCATGACCACTGACCCCGTTTGTATAACTTCTTTTTGACGTGAACAGTCGATATGCGTTATTGGTGCATAAGCCTTAAATTCTCTTGGATTAAGAATAGGCTGATTTATTTTGTGATGATAGTAAGATTCCTGAAAATTTGCAAACATGTCATAGAGGGTTGCGTATTTATTGCTTTTAAAGTCTAAGTATAAATCGTTATATGGGTATCTTTCAGAATTTAAGAAGACTCTTATGTTTCTAAGTCCACAGTCATCGAATTTGCTCATATCAGTTGTAATTTTCCCTTTTCTATCTTTCTGAAATGCTATTATTACATGTCTAGGAGTTTCTACCTTAGTAGACGTCTTAACAGGCCATGTATGTCTGCTTGACGGAGGTAGAGATGGATATTCAATTAATTCCCAGCTTCTAAATTTTATAGGGAGGTCTACATTACGACTTATAAGTTTATTCAACCTAAGCTGTTCTGACATATTAACAGTGACATGAGGGACCCTCCAAAATAGTTTACTAATAATAATTTTAGGTTTTTCAGCTTCATCGCTACTTGTAATGCTGTCTAGATCATTACTGTTACGTATTAATACTAATTCTTGTCTCATATTAATGACAATTTTTCGAAAATCTTCAAAAAATCCAACTAGTAGTTTTAATGGAATGCAAACATTGAAATTTCCTTTTACATCGGCTATAATTTTTTCACCCACGCCTGTTTTCTTTTTTGGAAACCATCCAGCATTTTGCATGGAAATACTTTCATTTTCATTGTATGATATATAATTCTTTAAAGTTGAAACTAATCCAACATTTCTCGCTCCATCTATTACAATTCCATTCATTTCATATCTAATTTCACGAAACAAAAACGCAATACCATTATTAATAAACTCCAGTGCAACAGTCTCAGTTCCATCCTCTTTCATTAATTTTCCTTCGATGTACAAATAACTATTGCACGGTGCAGTATAAGCATCTAAATCTTGAATAGGGATTCTTATTTCATCATTGTAATCCAAAGTTCCGGATATATTGGATTGATATGTATGGAACTGATACTCCGCAACAGAGTTGTCGCTAAAGGGCTGACCAGTAATATTCAGTAAATCCATTATACTAAAACTTCCAATCCAACTGATTTTAAATATTGACGATTTTTTAATGTTAATGGTTCGATATTTTTTTTAATACTGTTGATTTCCTTCTTTCTAGCTCTTTTATAGTATGGCTGATGCTTGTAAACGGATGACGTTGAATTAAATATCAGCACCATTTAATTATTTGATTGATTTTCTAAGATGGAGTCTAACAGTTAAAGTCTCTTTTTGAAAATTAACAAGTTGCCCTGCTTGGTCTACTATTTTGACAGTGATGTTGCTAATAGTTTTAACGCACACTGGGAAATAAATAATATTCAAAGGTGACTCCACTATTTTATACCCAACAGGCACTGTTGGAAAAAACTGATGAATAATATGTACAGGTTGTCCATTAGAAAAAGAACCTACTGCAATGCTGCAATCGACACAGATAGCATTCACTTTAGATATCTTTACGGTATTATCGGAAGTATTGCTATCATTAACCTTTAACTCTCTCTTCTCGAAACCTAATACTGGACCTATCGAATCTTTCACGTTGAAATTAATTCTCGTATTTGCACGTATAGTGACTTTAGAAGTATTAATATCTGTGGTAATTCTGATAACTGCTTCATCATCTTCTTCGTTTATTTTGTTTACTATGAATTTTATAATGTCATCAATTTCATAACATCCCTCAGGAATTTCAGTTATATGTTCATAATTTTCTCCCCATGCAAATTTATTATTACTGTTGTCAATATTTGGAATAATATTATATGTATCAAAATTTACTAATCCAATTTCATAATCTATTTCATCATCTAAATATATTGGTGGATTGAAACTGTAATTTAATACGGAAGATTCTGCACTAAGAGTGAAAGTAAATGACATATTTACACATTAACGGTTTATAATGAAATGATCCTAAGATGCATGCATACGAAGGTTCACCTCCCGCCAATCCACCAATCATATGAGGGGGTGGTTTATCCCCTCCACTCATCCAATACGCTTAGGTGGGCGGAGCTTATCCCCTCCACTCAACAAATCCGCTTATGTGGGCGGAGCTTATCCCCTCCATCGACCAATTACAATACATGGGTGGGGTTTATCTCGACCAATCACAATAAGTGGGTTGATATTCACCTCCCACCAATCGACCAATCATATTATGAGGGGTGTGGATTATCCCCTCCACTCAACCAATCCGCTTAGGTGGGCGGAGCTTATCCCCTCCCATCGACCAATCACGTTCGGGGTGGGGGGAGGAGTGGGGGGTATACATGGGGCATATGGGGGGGGGTACATGCCTTTTCTCATTATTAACCTACTTTATGCATATAATAGTATATTGTTTTAAAGGGAATAATAGTGACATTTCTTCCGTTGAGGATGTGCTTGACGGACGGGAGTAGCGTGTGTGTGAGTCGAGGCACAAAAAATCATTTTACTTACTATACAACCTGATATTTTTTCTTCAGACGTCGAATATGACAGTTTAAGTTGACTTGTCATAGAAATCACGTTTATATATAATAAAATGTATGGAACGCAAAACTGATTGACAGATTTACTGGTTGTATTAATTTGGTTTTTATTTATGTCTCTTTACGTGAATTATTCAATATATATTGAAAAATAAAAATGTTAGATTTTGGTGTGTCTGTCAGTCGATCTGTATGTGATACGTTTTTTTAAATACTGGTCAAGGTAGAAATCTGAAATTTTAACCGTAAGATCTGGGAGACCCAAGAAGAACCCTGTTGAATAGTGGTGTAATTCGTATACCAGGGGCGGCTATAGGTAGAGGCAAAAAGTATTTTTGGTTGAATCTAAATAGCTTCAAATTAAAATTGTTTAGAATGGAAAATTGTACCGAAGTAGCCCTTTGCAAATTTCTCACCAGGGGGGCAAGGTGGGCATAATAGATTTACGTCGAATTAAATAATTCTTCGGATAAAAGTCATGCAGGATGGAAAATTATTTCGAAAAGTCTTCTTTCACATTTCTCGTCAGAGTACCTGGGAGGTCTCCAGACAGGGCACAACAACAAGTTTTCGTTTGATCAAGGAATTTTTAAAATTAAAATTGTTTAAAATGAAAAATTGGATCGAACAGGCTTTTTACAAACGTAAATGGTACTATGAGAAAGTACTGATGTGGTGCATCCACCCGAAACCCTGTTTAAAATATTGGAACAAAACTGCACTACAGGCCGGTTAAGCAGGGCTTGATTGACTACAGTGGAAATATGGTATGACCAATTGGTCAAGGAAAATTAAATCTCGTAAATAGAGCATAAAGGCGTAATTTCTAATATTATTAACACCAAAACCTACTATTTAACCAACTACACATCTTAAAACTACCAAAAACTATATTTATTATCTACCAACAAGGGTTTATGACAAAGGCAAAGCTACAGTCAAATTATTGTTGACGGTTAATAAATCAGTAAAAATGGTGCAAAAACGGTTAGAGTGCAAATAAAAAATACTAAATAAATATATGCATTTATTTAAAGAACACCATGTATAAAATATTTTATTTTTCGTAAAGATTAACATGTATGCAATATTGCCGTTCAACGCCGCAGAAACAAAAAATATTTGAAATAATTAAATTTTTATATTTTATTTTGTTATTGATATTTTACCGTTCAGTATCACATTTTAACTCGTCAACTCGGCCCTTCTCATTTAAACCTCATATTCCGGGAATATTTTATAACTGTTCAAGGTATCACTTTGAAAAATGTTTATTTTTAAAAATTCAAAAAAAAACAGCGAAAAAATATCCGCAGCAAGGTAGGAGCATGTTATGATTAAAAAGTTATTGTCATGCATATTGCGTTCTAATCCTGTATCTTAAATTAGAATGGTTGTGTGTCCATGTTTTCTTTAACCTAACCCCGTTTTGCACGAGTTTCATTTCTTCGATTTAGAAGTTGTCGTTTTATATTGGTTCTGTAGTAATATAAATATGAGATTTCTACGATTTTTATCAAATCGCAAAGATAAAAATGTTTAAATACATTTTTGGCCCACATTGTATGTACTTAACTTTTATCCTTAGCGAAACTTATGCTTCTGAATCATTCGTATATACAATGTCTTCAATTTTTATACCGTATCTGATGAACAGAGTCGATTTTATTTATAACCAGATTTCTCTGAAATCCCTATAAGCTTAAGAGAGTTTCGTACTCTGATTGTAAAATCCAGCGTTCTCGATAAAGCTGTATTATTTCTTTTCCCAACAGTATAGGAATTTAGTTCACCTTTAATTACCGTTTTTTGAGTTGAAATTCTAGTTAAGTGATTATTACTTAATTGCTTCGCCACTTATCCAATAACAGGCCTACGTTATTTAATAAGAGACGTATACACGTAATTAAAAGCTATTGCTGTTAGCGGCCATTTATTTTTTACTAGAGATTAAACTTGTTTAATATGTGTATTAAGGCCACTATAACTTTTTATTACTTTTCTTTAGCTATTAGACTATTCTCTTATAAATTATTAGAATCGTTGCCAAATTAACTTCTATCCGAAACGTTTTTGATTAATCAAAATAAAAGTGTAGTACCTATAAATTAATATATAGGTGACATGAAATATTAACCTCGAGCTAATGTTAAAATCAGAAAGGAAGTGTCTAAACAGAGCATTGCTAATGCTTAGTTTACATAGTTATCATGTGACAACTAATATATTCTGAAAATTTAGACTGCAATATTTTACTGATAGATGACGTGAGTCGTTAGGGATATATCTAAAAGTCTTGGTATATTTTCTATATATGTCTAATTCTTATTTATTTTCACCATTCCTAATTACTAATATATCTGAACAATGCCACAATTATGCCACTGTATCTCATCTTGCATTTTATAAACTATGAAAACATTTATTTTCTGACAAAAATTTAGTTTCAATTTACAAGGCCTATTAAGTATGACTGGTGGTCGAGAGGTGAGCGCACTTGCCTCTCACCTAAAAGTTCCGGGTTCGATCCCCGGCCGTGGCAGTGGAAAATACTGTGAGAGGGATTTTTTCACTATACACGGATATTGGATGTGTGTCCCTTGTCTCTAAATGTGTAGCCCCCTCCCACACAAGGCTCTTCTAGAGCCTTCCGGGATAAAGGGGGTCGTAATTACCTGTGGTGTTATTGATTATTATTATTATTATTAAGATTTTTTCCAATGTCAAAAATGGACAAAAATTAGCGATTTCTTAATTGGAATCTAACTATACCACCGGATTCAGGAACTTCCCAAATGGGTAAATCCCAAATTTTGTAAAAAAATATTTTATAATCCATGGCCGTCTTCGACCAAGATAATTTTTTATATCACGATATTATTTTTTACTATTTTTAATAACTAAAAACTTAATATTATTAGTTATTAAGTCTACAAGTTGATTTATATATTTTTATTTATTTTTCATGGGAAAAACTCGGTCATCAATCTGTCATTATTCAATTTTTTTTTCGAAGTTGTCGAAGATAATTTTTTATGTTTACAAATATAAGACAAGAAATGTAGAAATATCAATATGTGACATGGATAAATAGAAACAGATAAAAACGAAGCAAAGTTTAAATTTATCCAATTTATCACTTTATCTCGGCTACATTGCAGTGGAAAATATCAAACCGCTCTTGAAGATTATTATGATTTTCACACATTTTATAGTTCAAAAAAGTTCATAGGAAACAGCATAAAGTTCGGTTAAGAAACGAACAGAATGAACCAATAACATCCGTAGAAGAACTGACGAAGACCTGGAGGGAGTACGCAACAAATCTCTTCAATGATCAGCGTCCCCCTCAACCATCTTGTACACTCCCAGACGACAGCTTATCCGGATCACCAATATTGCGGAGTGAAATACTATATGCAATAAAAATAGCAAAAACTCATAAAGCACCTGGTCCAGATGAACTCAATATAGAGGCAATAAAACTATTAGAGGAAGAGAACACTGAAGTACTTGTCAAACTATTCAATAATATTTATGATACCGGTCATATTCCATCTGACTTGTTGCAGTCCACCTTCATAATGCTTCCGAAAAAGGTAAATGCTTCAAAATGTAAAGATCATCGTATAATCAGCCTAATGAGTCACCTACTAAAAATATTTTTACGTATTCTACATACAAGAATGTTCAAAAAGCTAGAAGAACTAAGCGGAGAGACGCAATTTAGCTTCAAAAGTGGAATGGGAACACGAGAGGCGGTATTATGTGTGAACACCTTAGTCCAAAATTGTCTAGATCAACGAAAAGATGTGTTTATGGCATTCATTGACTACGAGAAGGCCTTCGACAATGTCAGGCACGACACCCTCCTGAGATTGTTGCATAACGCTAACATCGGCCAAAAAGACATCAGGATCATACAGAATTTGTACTGGGATCAGAAGGCGCGTGTCAAATTAGATCATTCAATCAACACAGACGAATTTGAAGTGAGGAAGGGTGTCCGCCAAGGGTGCATTTTGTCATCGATTCTATTTAACCTTTACGTTGAAAACAAATTTTCTAGCGCTCTGGAAGGCGAAACAGGCGGGATAAAACTAAACCATACAGTGATATCAGATATAAGATATGCCGACGATACAGTAATTATTACTGATAACCACGAAGATCTTCAGCGGCTGGTAAATAAAATAAACATAGTTTGTAGGGATAATGGCCTGAAAATTAATGCTCAGAAAACAAAACTCATGGTACTGAATGGTCAAATGCTATGTGTGGTCAATCTTACTCTATGGAATGGAAACCCGGACACTTAAAGTCACATAAATTAATAGATTGGAAGCTTTTGAAATGTGGTTACAAAAAGGAATGCTCCGCATATCCTGGGTAGATAGAATTCGTAACGACGACGTACTGCAAAGAGCGAATGTGGAGAGGCAGCTCTTTAACTTGATTAAAAAACGCAAGATAAACTACCTGGGATACATCTTAAGAGGACTGAAATACAGAATACCACAACTAATCCTGCAAGGAAAAATTGAAGGCGTGAGTAGGACGTAAACAAATGTCCTGGTTACGGAACATTAAACAATGGACTGGAATAACCAACACTGGCGAACTATGTCAGGCGGCCAAGGAAAGAACCCTCACTCTGAGATAGTCACCTACGCATAATTGCATGGTAGCAGAAGAAGAAGGATATTATAGTGGCAGAACGTTAGTTCTGGAATTCGACAGATAGAATAGTGACTTTTGTCTAGAACCAGGTCTGAGTATTCGAAAATTTAATAAATTCAATATAGCCTCGCAATCTGTTATATTATGTAATACTTTAAAAAGAAATATTTGCTGTGCTATAGCTCTGCGTCTAGCTAGACTCGAAAATGAAAATCTATTTAAAAGTGCAGTATGAGGAAAACCAATACCATCTTTCTTAGAGCATAATGTTTGTAAGAAGCGCCTCTGAATGCTGTCTATGTTTTGTATATGTATATGTTATTGTGAGGAGACCAAACAATTGACGATTATTCCATTTGGATTGAACAAAAGATTGATATAGTAGTTTCAGTGTGTTAATGTCATTAAAGTCGTAGGAGCACCTTATTATACATTCGAGTGTTCTAAAGCATTCATTGGTGATTGTATTTATATGACAATGAGGAAGTTGCATGATTTTTTTTTATATCACAGATAGATAGACGCCAGAACAATATGCTTCCTCGTATTTGTTCTTTTTCGTTTTTGTTAAAATTGAGGATGAAAAAAAATATTTATTTCGGCTGAGAATTCAAAACCATTAAAACGCTCTATCCCTAACGAATAGCGTCATTCGTAACCTGTAGCGTCACGTCGTTATTGTTAAAACGTTGAAACATCTAAAAATAATGCTGTGGTTATAGATTAACGCGTTAGGGATGTTATGAAATGATTGTCCGTCATATTAACCAATAATTAATAACAAGATTAAGAATAACAACGTAAATTAGCAGATTCAGGTCCAATTAATGACGTCAAAGCAATATTATAGCATTTTCAGTCACGTGGTTTTGTTTACACAAAAGTTCAAATTTTAAAGTGGCATATTTACGAAGCAAAATTTTTCTACGAGTTTCTTTCATTATATTATCAACTTATATAGTACATATTATGGAAAAATAATAAAATTAAGCATTTTTAAAATCCATGCATCTTCCTCATTAAAGGATAGTTTGCTGTCAAATGTTACACCGAGGTCACAAAACGTTGATGGACGTGTAACACTGAATTTTCTAATTAATAAATAAATTCGATATATTGATGTTTGATAGTAAATATAAGAGCATTGCATTTACGTTTATTTAACTGCAATTTGTTTAAGCTTACCATTCACTGATTATATCTAGAGCAGTTTGTAAAGCGACACAATCACTTTCATCATTTATTTTATTGTACAATTTCATATCGTCAGCATATAAAAGACACTTGACACCCAATGCAACTGCAGTTTCATTAATAAAGATGTTTAAGAATAATGGGCCTAACGCAGATCCTTGAGGTACATCTGAAGGTACAAATTCAGTAGACTGTTGACCATAGTATTCGATCTGGTGGTGTCTATTTTCCAGATATGATTTGAAAAAAAGAACAAATTTCTTGAGAAGCCAAACTTCTGAAAATTCGAACATAGAATACCATTATCAAGACTGTCAAATGCTTTAGTGAGGCCTGTGTAAATTACATCAACTTGTGAGTTACCGTCTATAGCCTCAGATATATTGGGTTATACAGAAAATATTGGTTGAAATAGATCTTGAACAAACCGTGCTGATATTCAGTAATGCGATTCCTTGCATAAGAAAATGTTGGGTCATATAACAATATTTCGAAGGCTTTAGAGAAATTGTCGATAATCGTTACAGGTCTGTAATTCTCAATATTATTTTTTCTCCTTTTTTATATAAAAAGATTATTTTAGAGCATTTTAAAACATCAGGAAATGTATTTATTTTAATGGCCAAATTAAATAGAAAATGTAAGAGGAGTTGTAAATACACTAGCACAATCATCTAATATAAAAGCTGGAATTTTATCAGGACCCATTGTTTATTTAGGCTTCATTTTTTAAAAAGAATTCAAGCTTCATGTTCCGTAAAAAAATGTTATCTAAATACATCGATTAAGCACTTGCATTCAAAATTTAATCTGTAAATTTCTCAAACACGATTTCATTTAACGACTTGTAACGGGATACTTTTTTATTTAAAAATAATGGAAGTATATTTTCTTATCAAAACGGCTGTAGAGTTACCGGTGAAAAGTTAGGACTGAATGTTAACGTCTGCTGTATCGCATGTTAATAATGATAGCTTATGACCGATGAGAAAAAAGTGGCGCTTGATATTAATTTAATAAATTGGAAGACATTGCCTCTGTATATATATAAAAAAAAAACAGTTACGAAGTCAGTATAAATTACGTAAATCTGTGCGCCAAGCATTAAGGAATTTAAAATAATATTCAGTTACAGAAGTTTGGTCGGTAATGGTATAGATTATTACACAGTTTCGTCGCATTTATGAAGAAACAAGTACTGATTACATTATTGTTCAAATAACAAATTGTACACACAAATTATTATCCATTCAATGAAATAAGAGAATAATTACTGAAATAACTAAAAATAAAGGCATAAATGGTTTTATTCATAACAGAAAGCCCACGTACCACCTTGGGAGGTCAAAAAAAATGTATAAACGAGTTCTCATTAATGGAAATGGAAATCGATAATAATTACGGTAGTATATTACCTCATTCATTAATGAACAAAATTTCCACCATCTAATTTATTTCAATAAAATTGTACTCGGTGTGTTCACAAACAATTCTCATTTGAATCAATCGTTTATTTGGGCGAGTAGAATGGTAGCGGTGACAAAAGAGTAACCAGGGTCGACAAGCACATACGGGTAGTTTTTAAATTTTTTCTACGTCTATACCTTAAATGTTTATGTCGAGTTTTCAAATTATATAATGACAATATTATTCATTACTCTTCTGTTACTAATCCTGTATATTACGCCACCTGTAGTTCGAACAGCTCAAATTTATCCAAATCCAAAATCGATGTGTCTCGGTATTTTTTATAAATATCCCAACTAGCAACCAAAGTGACAGTAACTGAGATGGGAACCCCGTATGAGTAATCATTACGTAATTGCGACTACATTTACGACTTTGATGCAAAAATATCTTCATTTGACAAGTCTACAGTCCCTGCCTCGTAGTTTCTACCACTAATGATTACTTTAATAGTTATGCACGTAGCTTTCATGGTACATGGGAACGTGGTAGTTACCAGTGGGACGACTTTCGGGTTTTCAGAACTTGAAGGTGGTATACGATGGTAGCAGCGACTAACTCGTGTTGCTGAAATGTGACTTCAAAATTGCAATGACTTTCAAGTAGCTTTAATAGTTACCGCCACGTACTGGGAACCTTCAGTATTCCTTTAAAGGTGTGGAACTTGTAAGTAATATTCATGTGTTAATGACATTACTGCTACTTATAGTACTGTGCACGGCTACTACAAAGTGCACGTCACCTCTGAAATTTACCATGAAGTAAATTTCACCATCTTGTTCCCAATATTGACCATAAATAAAGTTAAAGCAATAAACCTAACTTATATGTATATTTGCCTAACCTAGAATTATATGCTGCTATATTCGTGCTGTGCAACATTTTATAGTTGTGTGTGTGGGTACAAGAAAGAAATATCAAATTATCACAGTGTGAAGTGAGTGATTCACAAAAGTGATAGAGCCTGTTTACAAAGATAAACTTTGATACAAATACTACCGACATTCCACGACTTTTTTTCGAAAATTAAAAGTTTTAAAGACAAATGACAGCAGCATTTTAAAATCCGTGTCGATGCACTGTGTTAGCTCTTTCTCAAGTTTCAAAGCATCGCTGAAATTAGAGATTCCGGTACATTTGACAACACAAGGATATGACCATCCTTCTTCTGGTACACTGACGGCATTCGACCTCAAGCTTAAATTATTAGGCCACAATAAAATTCCGTTGTGATGTGGAACCACAGTAAAATAAATCCCATATTTTTCCTGTGTCGACAAAAGTTTAAAAAAATCCACAATCTTTCAAAATAAGGCAACCAAATTTAATATTTTTTCAGCACAGTTTTATCACCAAAGTGCTTACACCTACCTTTTTTTCTAGATTATCTATCACGGTAATAAATATACATGGCCGCATACACAGATTAAAAAATTAAAGATACATATGCCGCATACAACCATACAATTGCGACAGCTGACAGGTTTTTCAATGTGAAGTTAAGTAAATAATAAATAGTTAAAATTAGGAGCGCGTTAAGTTTAGACTTCAACGTACGGCTAATACGTACCAAGGAGCGTTCCGAATCAACATCAGGAAAAGTGTAACCATGAAGTGGCAGCGGCAACTTTTAAGAGATAATTTGTGATAGTCACAACTTTGCTACGACTTTAAAGTGATGCTACATTTCCATTCGCAGATTTGTAGTAATAATAACTTTAAAGTTATGTATTTACAGTTTTCGTCGCTATCGCCAAGTAGCAATTACTTTCAAGTAGCATTTCTTGGTGAAAACGACCTTAAAGTGATCTTTTGTGAAATACGCCATTCTGATGGCCAAAACTTTAGACACCATCATTATAACACAATACATAAAAATTAGTTTTAAGTTCCGTAGAACAACAATAGGTTTCGGCATCTATTGTGTCATATTCTCGCATGACATTATATATTTTAAAGACAATATTTTCATTAACAAATGCAAATTTTAAAGGTGCGTGGTTAAATTCGGACGTTTTATCATTATATTTGTCAGTAAAATTGAATTCGTTTTAATTGTGATCCTTAGACCATTGGAAAATAGCAAAAGTTTTGCTATCTAAGTATCTAGTATTACTCTTCTGATATTCTATCAAGTTTCTGAGTTAGGGAAATGAACAGGAACAAAAATGAAAGAAAATAAGAATGAAACATAAATATAATAAAATCGGTTGCAAGACAAAGCAGGAGCAACATCGATTTGAAATAGTGGGGAGTGGTAAAGTTTTCTGAAAATTGCGGCGTCTACGCCACGACGTCGCCGCTCTGGAATCACGACGTAATTGGAACGTGGCTGGGACGTTATCGTCACCAAAAAATATTCCCCATATTGGTCGTAAACACGTATTAGGAACGTTCCTACCACGTGCCTGTGATTAGTACCAAAATACTTTAAAGTGCCTACAATAGTTATTGCTACGTTCCCGCGACTAATTGTGTTAGTTGGGATGCACAATATTCGAGATGCTGAATTTATTCCATTTTGCTGTTCCAGACTATTATATTGGTGTGAAATTAGGCTCTGTAGAATAATTTTTTGATACTCAATGGATTTGATTCATTAAGTAAGCCAGTTGGATAAAATAATCTAGTTTCAAAATGATTTTGAAAAATATTCTTTGCATTTTCTCAAGGGGGTCTAGATTTGCAGTATACAGTTTGAGGCACTTTCAATGGAAACACTCCTGTAAGAACTGTATTTGTTATCCGATAAAACAGGACTTTATTCAAAATCTAGATTATTAAAGCTTACACTTTGTGACAAATTTGTGATTAGTTTCAATTTTCAAGGCCTACTATCACTGTCGAATAAGCCATCGAAATACTATATTTACAGAATTAATTTCTATGAATTCACGATTTCACTTTGATGTTTAATGTTAAAAGAACAAGCGTATAAACAAAACAATTTTAGACGTTTATTTGGACTACGTATGTGCATTTTAAGTTCGCAAAGAAATATTGTAAACATATGACACAAAATTGTACACATATTTCACGATATTACACACATTGCACATTAGCTACAAACTTATTGCACAATATTGCAAACATTTCATTTCACTGCATACACACTTCTCCCACATATTTCACAAGTTTTCCCTCTCGGGTTTGTTCATATTCGTGAAAATGAGCCTGATTTTGTGCGTATTGTATAATGAACCATTTATTAATACATGGTATTGCAAATCTTCTTCTTTGCAAAAACAGTTTCCAAATTTTCCACATTTTTTTTTAATAAAAAAAACAAGTGTTATTAAAAATCAATTAAATTAGATATATTAGTGAATTTAGATGTATTATTGCATTCACAACTTGCCATATATTCTGTAATGTAAATCTGTTGTGTTTGCAAAATGCAATAAATACTTAATAGTTATGTTAATGTAATTTTTAAGCAGTGTATTTCTATATAAATCTTATGTTATTTATTGAGTGTAAATAAATATGGTACCATTGTGCTAGTAAATTAGGACAATTATCTTAATGCACTCCATCTTATTTTACCGATGGAAATTTTTTGACTTATACCTTAAATTCTAGCCTCGTCTCTTGGTACTAATATTATTTTAACTAAAATATTTGGTTTACAAAAGCTGTCTTCGCGTATTAATCTTAATTAACATTATAATTCTGATTATGTGTGTATACATAATATTTATGCAAATTAATAGCATTCTATAAATAATACTCTATAACAAGATACAGAGAAAATGTGAATGAAATTCTGAATGACGCACGCGCTTGAACAAAGAGATAGGCATTATAAGATGTTAAAAATTAATTTGTCTAAAGCAATCTAGGGCACTACCGGGCCAATTATCTTTACAGTTCAGTAGTTTGAGATTAAATAAAAAGTGTTATAGTGTTATAGTATGGTAAATCCAAAATGACAAAGTTAAACAAAGTGAACTTGAAATTAAACTCGATTTTTGACATCTTCATTCCGAAAAAATCCAAAAATTGTATATCCACCGGGGTTTAATAAGTTACCTATTAATTAAAAACGTTAAACTGAAACATGATACCCCGCAAATTATAAAAATATAGGCGATTGAAGCAGCTATGATAAATACAAAATAAGACAGAAGGTGAAATCTGGTAGTGAAAATAATAATAAACTTCAGAACTGTCGGGGAAGAACAAGGTGTCTGCTACAAATATGCTTGCCGTTCCGATCCTTCTCTACTCTTTCGGAGTAGTGAAGTGGACTAGAGAAGACCTGCGTCAACTCGACGTAGTAACCCGCAAGAAGATGCATCTCAATAGGAGCTTGCATCCTAAATCGTCCGTTCCACGGTTATATCTCCCACGACATCGGGGAGGCCGTGGACTCTTGAGCTTGGAGAGTCTCCATAGCAGGATGGTTCTGGATGGAACATGTAAGGTCATCAGGAGTTCGGATCCCCTCCTCTGCATGGTCCGAGACCATGAAAATGCAGAGGTAGGAGATTTCCTCTTTAAGGCAGCACGGAGAGCAGCTGATGAACTTGGTCTCATCTTCGACGTCGAGCGGGTAAACCCCGACTCTGTCACCGAGTTGGAACCCGTTCGACTAAAAGCCCACATTAAAGCTGCAGAACACAACATCCTTCTGCAGCTCCATAAGGATAAGCCATTGCACGGGATCTTCTATAAAAATATAGAAGACCTCGGCTTATCCGAAAGGCTGACCTTCGCCTTCTTAAGGTCAGCTGGGCTGGTCTGAGACCGAAGGATTCATAATGGCTTGCCAAGATGGTGTCATGGGTATGGAGGTCCCTGATGTCAGCTACAGGGCCTGCCGCAGGGCGCCGGAGACTGTAATGCACTTACTGTCGGCTTGCCCGACATATGCAGTCTCGGCCTATATTCACAGACACGACGCAGCATTACGAGCGCTTTACTATCATTTAAGGCACTCGTATGGGATAGACGAGAAACCAGTGCTGCCTTACGCTCCGGGAGATATTGAGTCCGTTGTGGGGAATGAGAAGTGTCTAATTTGTTGAAACTGCTCGTTTCCCACCGTCAGACAAATACAAGCCAACAAGCCTGACATAGCAACGACCACCCTCTCGACCTCCTCGACCACCAACTCAAGACAATGTATGTCGTAGAATTCTCAGTTCCCGCTGAGAGCAACATTGTCTTGAAAGAGGAGGAAAACGGACAAAATATCGAGATTTGCTCTTCGAACTCCGCAGGATTTATCCAGGCCATTCTGTTAAAATAGTGATACTGATTATAGGAGCCCTCGGTGGAATGAGACAGACGCTGCTTTCAGAACTAAAGATCATACCGGCATGCCGAGATTCGGCAGAGATCTTAGCCGGCAGAACGCAGAAGGCTGTCATCCTCGGTTCATTGCGTCTACTCAGGGCACACGATTCACGGACCCGATAGTCACTCACCCCACGGGCGTGGGGAGTGGCTACTGGTATTTATTACCAGCTCCCCTCTGTGAGGATCGGAGCCACAGAGTAGGGTGAGTAGCGTGTAAATAATAATAATAAACGTCTTTATTTTATACTCGGCGAAGTCCAGGTTGCCCTGTTCTACTTAACCGAGTGATAATTAGAATACAGAGTACAACATAATAGTAGTCTTGATATAAAATATTTGAATGTAATACAGTAAATTATTAACAGTAGTACCATAGGTACTAAAATAAATAATAAATATAAATTAGTAAATATAATAAATAACTAAACAATTAAGAACGTTAAATTTTTAACAATATAAAAAAATATTTTAAAATTTTATAATTTTATCTTTGCTTTGCTGATCTTTGCGGAGTAAGGATTGAACACTGTGAGGTCTATATGATTTGATTCGCAATGGGATACTATTATAGAGTTTGGTCGCAGAATAACAAAATGATCGTTTAAAAAAAGCAGATCTATGTTTAGGTATAGTAAGATGATAATAATATCTAATTTTAATATTATGACAAAATGAGCGACAATTTAATTTTTGTATTAGATATTGCGGGCAGTGAAAGGCAAACATTTTATGCAGAAACAGGGATAGTGTAGTCGATGACGATTGCGCATATTAAGCCATCCAAGTTCGTTAATTTTATAGGTTATACTTTATACGAGGATAATTGAAACTGGTCAGTGTCAAAGCACAGGACTGTGCACACTGAACTTGATATTTTGTCCTATATATTTAGCAATGGTATCGAGATTCGAATGGTAGTTGAAACTGTGCAGGCGAGCCGAGACTGGCAATGTAATCAGCCTGAACGAACCATCTACGACTGCACTGGTTTAAAAATAATAAAACGGACAGGCCTACTAGCATAAAAAAAAATTCGTAAATCGTTTCTCAGTAGTCAACGGTAAACTTATGAGATGTGCCAGTGCAGTGCATAAATACCTGTTATAATATCAAGCGTAGGAGTTTAGTTAGTTATTGTTCATATTTATAAATATTTACTACTAGATAAAAGATAAAATATTTTAATTATTTACTAATTTACCATGGCTTTCTGGAGACCATTTGAAACAGAGGATAATATAATAACACCCGAAAATATTATCATTCTCTTATGACAAGCATTTCTATTTACCTCCGCTCATGTACAATAAAGAGATGCCGACTGTTTTTGCCGGCTTTTAGTTTTTAAACGGTTTCAATTAAGTTCGTATACACTTTACATGATCACGTCTAGCATGATTGAAAACTAATCTAACGCAGTTATTTTGAAATTTTTGAATTCTATTAATAGTTTCAGCATCAAGAGACATGGACCATATCAGCGTAATTTAAAATAGATAATACTTTTAATTCTTTACTTAGCAAACTACGATTTCTAAATAGATTTCTTTAAGCAAGATAACATTTGATTTGGATGGATTCAACATAAGATTACTTTTTAGGGAGTATGCATGAAGTCTTTCTAAATTGCTATTTACATTGATGTTTGCTTGCAATACCTCCCTTTTACTGAAGTTTAAGTACACTTGAGTATCATCAGCATACTGGTGATAATTACAAAAATTAAGGTGACGTCCAATATACGAGGCGTAGACAATAAATAGCAACGGCCCCAGGATCGAACCCTGAGGTACTTTGTGGTGACTGCCAAGGACCTCGATACATTATTTGCCAATATCACACTCTGACTTCTGTTGGTTAAGTAGTTACAAACACGATTTACAGCACTTCTATGAAATCCACAATAGAGAAGTTCGGCACAGAGTAACATCCAAAGTATCAAAGGCCTTACTGCAGTCAAGTAATACAAGTGCAATTGTCTTTCGTTCATCTACACCTTGGATTATATCATCAGTAACTTCCAGTAATGCACTAACTGTAAAGTGGCCCTTTCTAAAACTATATTGTTGCAAAAAATTAACAAGTACGCCTGATAACATCCCATATTTTGTACTTTGAGACTGTTCGGTACCTTTTTTGCTTAAAAGCTATTGTTGTTGACGTTTTTGTGCACGACGAGTTTCCGAACAGATGTTCTGGAACTGAATTTTAGTTGGGCCATGCTGTATAAAGAAGGCAACAATTCCCTATGGAGCTACGTTTGTTATTTTAAATGTGTATAAAAATTCTTTACAATACATACATCCCCATATTTTCAATTGCGTTATTGAATTACTGGGAAAACAATTTGCTTTATAGAAAGGGCGAATACAATTATTAATTCATAAACTTATGGGGGTGGTTAATTTCATAACAGTTGGAAGTTCAGGAGTTCGTTGGCAAAAAGCAGGCAGGTCTACGCTACGCAATTTGTCGTCGGAAATTATTCTTTTGCTTAGACTTGCTATATGACAAACTGAATTTCTTTAAAAGGATGAGTAAATCGCGTTGGTTTTTGATATGTACTTTGACCAAAATTTGACTATTTTTACTAAGAGAAAATTTAGCATACTAAGAGAAAGTTTACTGATATTAGATTTTTAAACGTTTTTACGAAGACTTTGAACGTTTTTTATAATTTATAAATTTAATCGAGATATTACGAAAGCGTAGAGGGGCCCCTAGTAGTTTTGTTTTAGCAGTTCCGAGAAAAAAGTAGGAATTTTATTAATTCTGAAAAAATAAATCGGAATTTCATTAAACTCAGACGGAATTTTATTAAAATCAGACAAAAAAGTAGGAATTTTATTAAATTTCGAGATAAAAGTCGGAATTGTTCGTGGACAACCACACCCAATAATTTTCTACAATTTAGAAGTAGTAGCCACATATAATTTTTGGGTCATTGCTATTTTTCCCCACTCTTAACCACATTGTCCCCAGAGAGCCATCGATGCAACCACTAATGCATATTCCACAACAGTCCATGTGCCACTGGTAATTAAGTCCTTTGTTTCGATATTGCCTTCTCCTCAATCTTTTTCTGCTACATATTTTTACCCCTTCTTTACGTCTGCTTATAATTATGTCGATTTAAAGCCAAACAAGAGAGGATTTCTACCTCTTGAAGGGCCAAAGTGAAATAAAACGATATTAAACTGTCTATTTTTAACTACTCAAATCATTAAAGTACATCATCTGCTTTATAATAGCACTGCTAGACTACACTGGCTTATAACTGTATATATCTGGTGTCAGTGGATCATGGTAGACCCCTCTTTTGTCCTTATTTTTTAGAATATCAGGATAAAACTTAGTACATGTATTTATATGACCCAGAAGACACTTCATGGCATAATTGTCATTCTTTCCCCTTCCGGTTTCACCGAAAATGACTCCAACTTTTGATATATTATTAAATTTTTGAAATACTTGAAAAACTCTGAGTACGGTGACACCCCATAAGTGACATTTCAATTAAATGAAAAAAATGTGACTCGAAATTTGTTGATGCTTCTAGGGAGTGACATGACCAGAAACAAAAAACAAAACTTAATCTTTTCAAATGGAGCCATAATGATAGAGTACTACCATAAAATAGTGGATGTTCTAAGGAATAGGTGGGTGCCCAAAAGCATTTTTTTCTTGTTATGCCACTCTAGATGCACCAACAAATTTCGAGTTAAATTTTTTTCATGTCAGAATATCAATTATGGGATATCACCGTACTCAGAGTGTTTCAAGGATCCCTAAAATATAATAATATATAGGGTGTTCCATTTAGAAACAAAAGTTGGCGTAATTTCCGGTGAAATCGGAAGGGGGAAGAAATTACAGTTATTTATTTATTTATTTATTGCATACACTGCTCAACAGGTAAAATACCCAATTATGGAGCAGGAATAGAAAGTTATAAAACAAAACATAAAAGCATATAAAACATTAAAAATCGATATAAGACAAAAAAAAACAAAAAAAAAAAAAAGCATAGTGAATAATACAAACTAACAAAAACATCAATAAATACAAAGTGTAAATTACAGATAATTAAAAACAAGTTTAATGAGGTACATGTGTAGTATTAACTTAGAGAAAGAGAGAAGGAAACAAAGATTAAAATTCATTGTAAGAAAAACAAAAGTAATTTGAAAGTATTTAAATTAATTAAAAACTTCAGCTTTTATATCATTAAGGCTGCAATTAAAAATATCGAGGTTGCTGCACAGTTTATTAAAATTGTTACATACAGTGAACAAAGGCGAATTTTTTAATAAGTTTGTATGTGGAGTGGATAAATAAAAAACTTGGTCATTACGAGAATTTAATCTAGGGACGTGAATATTTAATTCGCAAATTATTCCAGGAACATCAAGCTCATTGTGTAGCGTTTTAAATAAGAATACTTGAGAGACGTATATTCACCTGTCTTCCAGAGTAGACAACGAGAACCTTTCAAGCAATTGACTCTGCGGAAAGCCAATAGATGGATAGATACCATCCGACTTAAGCCAAAGTAGTTTAACAAGCCGGCGTTGAACTGCTTCCAGGTTTCTCTTATGAACATCGTAACTGGGACACCAAATAAGTGATGCATATTCCAGTTTCGACCTCACAAATGATTGGTAAAGGATTTTCAATGTATCCGTATTAGTAAATTCAAGACTGGTGCGAGCTATGAATCCAAGAGCCTTAAAGGCTTCAGAGGCTATGGTATCAATATGGTTGGTAAATGATAATTTGCTATCAAAGATTACGCCTAGGTCGCGAAAAGTTGTAGGCCTCTGAAGAGTATCATTAACCAAATGATAGTCAAAAATAATCGAAGATGTTTTCAGTGAAAATGACATTACGTTGCATTTATTAGCATTCAAGGGTAGCTTATTTACTAAGCACCAGTTGTTTACTTTACTAAGACAAGCTTGAAGTTGAAAACAATCATGAATATGGTTTATAATTGAGAAAATTTTTAGGTCATCAGCATATAACAGGCAAGGCAAATCAATTTCGTCCGTTATATCATTGATAAATATGTTAAAATATAAGGGCCCCAAGATGGATCCCTGGGGAACACCAGAGGTAGCAGCAAATTCAATTGACTTGAAACCGTTAAGAGTAACATACTGAAACCTATTTGTTAAATAAGACTTGAATAAGAGAATTAATGAGTACTAAAGGCCAATTTTCTCTAATTTGATTAACAGTAACTGATGATCTAACCTGTCGAATGCTTTGGAGAAATCCGTATATATGACATCAGTCTGGCGATGTTCATCTAAAGATTCAGAAATATACTGAGTTATACAGAATAAGTTTGTCGTCGTTGAACGCCCCTTCATGAATCCATGTTGGTGAACAGATATCTTAGACTGAATTGAACGATAAATACTGTCGTGAAATAGGAATTCTAAAACTTTGCAAAAATTACAGATTACAGAGATAGGCCTAAAGTTTTGAATATCTAATTTATTCCCCTTTTTATAAATAGGACAGTCTTTGGAAAGTTTCCATAAGTCCGGAAAGTGACAATTTTTTAAAATAAGGTTCAAAATTAGAGTTAGAGGATACGCAAAAATAATAGCACAGTCTTTCAATAAAAATGCTGGTATGGAGTCGGGACCTGCAGTCATTTTAGGCTTAATGCGTTTTAAGGCCTGGAGGACATCTGCCTCCTGAAAAAAGTGTATATTAACAGTATGGTTATTATTTGGACAATCGTTATCGATAGAATTATTCACGGCGTCTAATGAGGAATCAGAATATGACTGGCTAAAAAATCTGGCAAATGAATCTAAAATATCATGCGGACTATTGAGTGAAGCACCGTCATAGAACATTTCATCTGAAACTCCGGTTGATCCTTTCTTGTCATTAATGAACGCCCAGAATTTGTTAGGATCGCTTTTTATATTATTTTCGGCATTTTGTACAAAGTTTTTATAGGCAGTATTAATATCGCTCTTTACTTCCCGTCTGACCTTTTTAAACTCCTCAAAAAGACCATCGGTTTCCGAGCACATTTTTCTGAGACGTTCCTTAAGCCTGACTTTTTTTATAATACTACCATTAAACCAAGGGGGGGGGGGTACTTATTATTTCGCGAGGCCGATTTCTTTGGTACACACAATTCAAACTCCAAATCAAGTCTATCATAGAACTGAATGCATATACTGCTGACGTCATTGAGAGAGGAAAGAAAAGACCAGTCAACATTAAGGAGGTTAGCATATAATTTAGAGAAATCACATTTGCGAAAATTATAATTAATATTATGATTAGGTGGAAAATTATTAGTAAGTTTTTTAGTGGCGTTCATCTCAACTGATATGACCAAGGCAGGGTGATGTATATCCTCATTAATTAACGGATCAAAAGACTGTGTTACGTCACAATTTTTGTTATGCAAAACTAAGTCCAGGATGCTATTATTGGAATTATGTACAAAATTGTACTGAGATAAGTTGTTACTGTCCAGACAATTATTTAAGACTCTGATTTGGCCGTTGGGTTGTAGATCTTTCAAGTAAATCGCGTATTTGGAAATATTAAAGTCACCGAGGATGGCAAAATCACTGCTGTTATCCTGTAGACACCTTAAAGTACTTAGTGTCTTGAAAAAATATTCGTAGTCGGCCAGAGACAGACTCGGTGGTATATAAATGACGAATATATAGAGGGAACGATAGTTAAGTGAAATTCTTACACCCAAGATGTCAGATGTTATGACATACAGTGTCTTCTTGGTCATATGATACATCTACCAAGTTTAATTCTGATATTCTTAAAAATTAGGAAAAAAAAGGAGGGTCTACCATGATTCGTTGACACCCGGTAGAGCAGATTTAAACAAAATTCTGACTTGTTTGTCGAATTTTAATAAAATTTCGACTTTGTTCGCGGAATTACTAAAACAAAACTACTAGTGGTAAGATATACATCAGGGTGGGAGAATAGTGCGTTCGACTTCGATAGCTCGGGTTCTGCGATATTTAGAAATGAAAAGATACAGATAAATTATGAAAAAAATCTATGACTGGAAATTATTTTCGAATATACAGGGCGAACCAAGACGGATGTACAAGACCAAGTGCAATTTTTTAAAATGGAATATTATAAATATCAGAAGCCTCTTTCTAGACCCCTTTTACTCCTAGATCATTATCGACTGTCTCCCAACCATTCGAATGTAGTGATTTTTTTGTTGAAATAATGCCATCTGCAGATGCATTTTGAAAAAATCACTGCAGTCACCATTATGGGTTTTAAGAATAAAATATGTAAATACTAGCCCGTAACTTTTTAGAAATAAAATTTATAGGAAGCTTTCTTACTATTTGTGCGCCTAAAATCAGTACCTAAATGGTAATACGGAGTATTCTTAATAGCCATAACTTATAAAATATGATTATTAAAGTTGTGTTATAGAACACACATAGAAAATAAAGAATAGTCTTCATTTTCGTCATATTCTATTCATTTACGGCTAGTCAAATATTTGTATGGCACATTTTTGAATTATGAAAATATATTCGAACCTGTCAATAAATAGATTTTTAGATAATTGTGTTATTTTCCTTGCCTATTCATTTCAACTTTTTTCATGAATAAATTATTAATATAGATCCTTGAGAGATATATTTTTTCTACGGACCTTCGTTAATTCAATTTTATCTGTAAATAAGTAATGATTCGTTAATCATAATTAAATTTAGTAGAGTGCCCCACAAACATATAGAACAATGTAAATAAAAAAGTTTGGCCAGTGTACAGGATGAATCACATAATAATGAAAACCTTATACAGTATAAAATTATGGTCAAAAATGCCATCTTAGAATTAAAAATTGACGCGTTTTAGGATTTTACTTATAAATTTTTAATTACGTAGATAATGAATTTATCTGCTACTTATGAACCTTACTGTATCTGTTATTTCGCTTCATAAAATGCCAGTAATTTTTTGCTCGACTGTGAAGACATAATAGTACGGACGCGCATAATAACTAATCATCGCCCATCGTGCCATAGGTTTAATCTCTCAAGTTCGACAGACGGCAGATGGACCGTTCATCTATCTAAATTTCCATCAAATTTAACAGTCCACTGAGAAAGCTCTGCTTCTTGGATTTGGGAATTGCCTGATTTATATATGATTTTTAAACTTTACTTTTCCATTTAACTTGAAAATTACTATCCCTAGACAGATTTTAATATTCATTAGCGAGGTAATAAAGAGCGTTTATCTTTATTAAAATTATTATATCAGTCTGGTCGGTGCAGATAAATTGGATCCAACACACCTTACTTAATCAAGTTTTATTTCATTACCGGAATGTTTACTCGAGGGCTACTATACCTATTAATTAATTTTGATCGTTAAATGGAATTAAATTACCTTCAGCTCCAATTCATCAAAAGTGAGTTAGTGGTCTGGTCACTCTGTAAACCACAAATCGCATTCCCTAGATAATTATATCCACGGTCTTCAAACCACGTAACAAGTCAAAATCTTCCTCAAGAGTTGGGATGTTAAAAATACGTTTTCAAAATATTATTTTAGTGTAGCGGAATTTTCATTGACTGCATATTAAAATCACATTTTTATCAAATGAAACACAACCGACATAAGTGTACTTAATTCTTTCTTAAAACATATCACTTCGTTTTCCTATTAGCCTTCTAATTTTATTGGTTATTTTCTACTAACTGTTAAATTTTGCAGTTTCTAAATTACTTCATTTTCTTTTAGTTTTCACAAATAAATTCAATGCACTTATGAGACAAAGCGTTACCAGGTAGAACACATATTAACTAACCCCCCCCCCCCCCTGAAATAGGTATAATAACAAGTACATGTATTAGGCATCGACAAGGTTTAACTAAAAGAAATTATTTTACAAATGAGAAAACTAAAATTCTTCGGGGGTAAGCAATCTATTTTGAAAGCCTTCCAGACAGGATATTAAATATTTCAGTTCATCTAACAAATCAGACCTTTGAATCCGGTATGTTCCCTTCTTGTTTAAAAATTTGTTATTCCTCTTTACAGGAGGGGAAATACCCCAATGCTATAAATTCAGAGATACCTCATTTGCTTGGAACCAATCTTAATGGTAAAATCTTCCAAGAAATACTTGAATAAAGCCAAGATAAGTTGTGGGGTCCCACAGGGGTCTGTTCTTGGTCCAGTTCTTTTTTGCTGTATGTAAAGGATTTGACGTTATCTGTCAGTTTCACGCTCTTTACTATGATGCCTCCATGTTATGGAATAATAAAGATTCGAAATTATTACATGTTGTGATATTTCTTTAGTACAAAAGTGATGTGGATCAAATCTGTTCACATTTAATATCATCAAAACTGGAGGAACTTTCCCTTGGCTATCATATTCTAGAAAACAAAACTCATATAAAATTTCTTGTATTGTATGTTGATCATAAATTAAATTCTGAAGAACACATAAGGAACATAAATAATAAATTGGCTTCGGGATGTTATGCTATTTGCACAACTTCCATCGAATTAAGTTAAGGCAAGATACTTTATTCTTCTCTAGAATACCATCTAAGATATGATATTCCATTCCGGGGATTGTGCTGCTAACAATGAACGGCGCACCCAGCTTATAAAACCGTGTAATACGATATATGTGTAAAGGGAGTTTAAGAGACGTTTGCAAACCATTATTTGTACTCAGTGTAAAATACCGATCCACCTATTGAGAAACACTTGATTGCAAACTTCAATGCAAAATGTGGTATAACAGTAGCCGTCCTGCCGATACCAAATATTTCTATCAAGTTTTTCTCAATAGCTGGATCGGTAGACGCAGTGAAATTGAGTGGCCTGCTCATTCTCCCGACTTGACCCCACTTGACTATTTTTTATGGGGGTACTTAAAATCGAAAGTTTACTTCAACAGAACAATTAACGTCGATGATTTAAAAGATAGAATAAGGCAAGAAATTGATCAAGTCACCCCAGAAATGATACAAAATGATGAAAACCGATTACCTCGAAACTACTACTTTTGGTATTGACACGATTTATGTTCGATATTGTCATGTATGTATTATATTAACATGAAACTGCGCAAGATAATAAAGTAAAGCTTCTCTTACCGTTAATGTAGTGAAATTTAATTATGTGGGAACGGTCTATCATCAATATTGCGACAGGCTGTTTTGCTATTAATTAAAACCGATATCAAACAGTTCAATAATTAGTGAAAGTAAAGATCGCAATTTAAACTTAATGAACTTCTCGAAGGTGGCTCTTTGACTGTTGGTATATCAATTAATACACAGGAAGTTATAGAATAATTTGATACGAATATTATTCGCCGACTTATTGAAGTTTTTATGAACCATTCTGCATGATAGTCTTTGCAGTTTAATAAAAATAAAGTAAGGTTTTAAGTGTAATTGGCATACTTGTAATTTTTTTTATCTCCTAATGATGCCTATTTTTCTTTATATAAACCCTCTCTTCGTACATATTTTAGAACATAATAAAATAGTCTTCAATTTTGCTTTTTTCGCAACGAAACTCCGTATTTAAGCTTTCCTTCACAATTGAAAAGCTTTGGTAAATAAAATTTTCATTATGGATATAAAAAAGGTGTTTGCTTAAAGTCGATTTCATATTCTCTAATTTTTAGAATACCCTGTATAATTTATCTTAAGTTTGACAACTGTTTATAGCTTCCTAAGAGAAGCAAAACTTTTTATAAAGAATGATTTTTTCTCGACAAATCAAAAATAGGAAGGTTTATAGGAGTGCGGTACCGCATTCCTAAAAGGATAATTTCTGTTGCAACTTTTTCAGGATGAAACTGTATTTTATCCGTACTATAGTTTGATGGTACAGCGTATAAAGTGTATTTAATTTCCATTCTCGACTTATCGCATTTATTTTCGAAAGGATAAAATCATTTTAAATCCAGCTCGAAACTGCAGTCTGCAAGTGGTGTGTGACGACTGGCAAGGGAGCTCCTTTAAGTAGGATCAGTCTTTCGGCTGGTGTTTGTTGCAATCGAAGCATTAGCGTTTTGATGGTAATATGCAATTATTACACTTCACGCGCCAGACTTGTAACTTTGGTTGCAGTCTGGTTACTTTCCTTATAGTAAAATTTGTACAGAGTGAAGCAACCAAATATATAAGGAAGAAATTAGGAAAACCAGAAGACGATGAAGAGGAAATAGTCAAGGAACTAAATTTAGAGAATAAACGGCTCAAGTGCTTTATGGTGGGAGCTGAATTTGATCATAAAAATGACTTCTACAGCTGCTTGCCTATATAATTTCATTTAGGTTTTGCAGATATCTATAAAATTTACGTTGATAAAAATGTTAATAACTTTATTGAAAGGTAATTACAGAGATATATTATTTTTAATCTGACTTATATACACTGTAACAAAGTCAAATATTGATTGGTATTATTACGTATTTTATTGTAGTTAATTTTGCAATATAACGTTAGCATGATGTAGTTTATTGTTACGTAATGCAAGTTGTTTGTTGTCACTTGGATTGGAACTGCATTTCCCATTGAGATAACCTTAGTTTAACATAAGTTAGATTAAACTCGAACATTCATTTTATTACAATCGATGTCTAAAGAGGTTAACATATGACGTGATCCACATCTATTTTCGCAGAGCCTTTGGCAGATTCGACCACCGGATTTTACTTCGTAAATTTCATATCGCAGGTGTTTTGGCCTTGCCATTAAAATTTTTCCAAATTGCTTGGGTCCCTTGTTCGTTTAATTCGTTAACGACGTAGTAAATGATTTAGATGTTAACATATATGCTGATGATGCAAATATTTTTGCGCAATAAAGTTAATTCTGACTGAAAAGTTAGAGAACATCAATCTACTAACAAATCTACAAATGGTGTGATAACCTCTTCCTCAAGATAGATAAATGTAATGTAATGTCATATAATAAAAAAAAAAGTCCTCTGTGGATGTAATTTACACAATAGCTCGCTACCCATCCCTAATTTATTAAAAACCTCCCTGTCATTAATATATAAGAAGCATATTCGAACACACTGTTAACGAAAGATATCGAAAAAGATATAAGAAAAAGTTTTCTAAATCTAATTTTGAGCCCCAATACCATATTTCATTACGAAATTTTTAGTTTCTTCAATATTTTTCCTCAAAGTCCACACACGGCTACAATAATTATGGTTTTCAATTTAATAAGATGCCATTGAAATGGAAAAAAATATTGAACATAAGTATGGATTTGACAAAAACTACATTTTAAGAGAAAAAAAACCGAACAATTAACTTTTGGTAGTATTGAATTGAATTAATTAAAGAAACAACAATTTAAAGTAACAATCAGTTTTTGAGATAATTACTCATTACATGTAAACAAAAAATTTAATAGATTTTCAGATGTAATCCACCTTCAATTTGAATACATTTCTCAATTCTTTTACAATTATGATTACCCATTTTTCTCAGATCTAGAATGCTGATTTTGGGACAGTTCGACTTATTTTAGCATAAAGTTCTTCTCGATTCCTGAGCCTTGTGTTGTAAGCTGTATTCTTCACTGATCTCCAGAAATAAAAATCTAGTGGTGTAATATCCAGCGCAATGTAAAATGTTCGTTCAACGCACCATGTAGCTGGAGAAACATCTACTATCGCACATTAATAGGAAGGGAAAGATTCAGTATATTATGCAAAGTTATCACTGATCAAATCTCAATATTCTAAAGGTTCACAATTTCTTCTTTCCTCGATATCCCGACATTCGTTGATGTAAAGAATTAATATTGATTTACATTCACATCATCTAGGTCAAACTGTAGATATCTGAGGTAACATTTCACGGTATATAATTTAAAACGGTCTTTATATCATTAATACGGATGTTAAACAATAAGCAACCGGCACCCCTATAGAAATCGGGAAGTAAAAGGGATCCCTGTGAATGATAAACCACTAACATTAACGATTTGGATTCTGTCGCATAAATAGAAAGCCAATTAAAACTGTGTCCGTGGAAACCAGCCGCACCAGGCGTTTCACGGAGAACAAGAGGATTTAAAGTGTCAAATACCTTGGAGAATTTTGTATAAATGGTTCTAAGGTGAGCTAAATAAATAAAAAATTATAGTAAAATAATCTCTCAAAGGACGGGTCTCACTAGATATATTCTTTAAGACCAAATGTTCTTAGGAAGTGATTAAACTGTGTAAATGATATTTTAAGCCTTTTACACACTATTATTTTAAATTTATATGCTTTGGTTGGCCATGCTGGATAAGCAATATTTAATTTTTCATTTCTGAGCTCAAATTCGTATTCAGCAACTTATCATTACGAATGACATTTTTGTTAATTATCTATGCATTTTTAAAAAATGTTCATGCTTTGCTGTGGTCTAATATTAGATCCACCATTGGAACTTTAGATCCTGATTACTGACTTCGAAAATCCCAATCCTACGAATTTATAACCTCAACATTTCAAATAATATCATTTTCAAAATTTTTTATAGAACATTTTGAAGTCCATATTCTTTTCATAGATACACTTTAAAATTCATGTCTTACGAAAAATACTGGAAACAGTTACGAGTGTTATTTCGAAGCTTCGGCACTTTCTCTCATCTATTCACTGGACTATATACATATTTATGCCTTTTAATATCTCCTTAATTAATCTCAACTAGTTGTTGTAACTTCTGCCTGTCAAAACATGACCAAGATAAATTATAACCCAAGGACATAATATGCATGTCGATAATGTCAGCTTATTAAGAGTAACAGCCATGTACAAGATATAACTAATTGGCAATAGAATGCTCCACAAATTCATGACTTGAATATCTTAGATCATGAAATATTTGCTACACGTTTCGCAAAATATGAGTGAGCAATACTGCAGGCTGTTTACAATTAGAGATATTTCATGCATCGTATAAATAGTACAGGCAAACGGAATTTCAATAAGGAGTAGTAAGGCAGTATATATTTTGTTGAAATCAGTGAGTGTCTAGCTACGCGTTAGGCGGAACATACATAAAAATATGTCATCGTGCATTACGGTTGTTGGATTTTACTTGAAATAAACGCGCTCAATGGAAGAATAACCAGAGGCTTTTTTAAAGCAGATAAATTTAAATTTAATCTTGAGAACAGTTACATTTCCTGATATGTGGAAAATCGCTCGAATCACTCCCGTGTTAAAGAAAGGTGACCCAGCTGTACTCCAAAATTATCGGCCTATTTCTACTTTATGTAATTTTGCGAAATTATTCGAAATAATAATATATAATTGGATTTATCCTAATGTTAGACCATACATTTCCCTGCACCAACACGGATTCTTAGATAAAAAATCTACGATCACAAACTTAACCTGCATAACTCAGTTTGCCTCGGAAATTCTCGATAAGCAAGGACAAGTAGACACAGTATAATGGATATTCAGAAAGCCTTTGATCAAATCGATCTATATTTATTAATAATGAAATTAGATAACTTTGGATTTTCCGCAGGCTTAATTAATTTATTTACGTGTTATTTATTTAACCGCAAGCAGTTTGTCGAGTACGAGGGTTTTAGTTCGGATTACTACATTAATGCATCCGGAGTACCACAAGGCTCCAATTTAGGACCATTTCTATTTCTCATTTACATTAACGATATTAATGATGTTATTAGCTGTTCAAAATTAATGTTCACGGATGATTTGAAAATCTATAGAGAGATAAGAACGATAAGTGATTGTAGAGTGATCCAGAATGACCTTAAAGCCGTATCTGATTGGTGTAGTGCGAACCATCTGTGCATTAATGTTCAAAAATGTTACGTTATCTCTTTTTCTCGGAAAAATAAACCTGAAGAATATGATTATAAAATAAATTCAGAGAGTACCTATAACCAGATGTACAGAAATCAAAGATTTGGGTATTATCTTCGATAGCCAGTTAACATTTCGAGCCCATATTAATAGTGCTGTATTAAACTCATATAAAATGCTAGGCTTCAGATTAAGAAACTGCAAGTGTTTTAGCAAAACTTCTAGCCTAATGTTGTTATATTACGCATACGTTCGCTCAAGATTGGAATATGGTGCCATCATATGGTATCCGTGGTACACATGTCACGTGAATAATATTGAGGCAGTTCAGAGGAAGTTCCTAAAATATTTGTTTTTTATGGAGGATGGCATTTACCCACCGAGAGGAATTAATACGTCCATTTTAACGAACCGTTTTAAAATCGTTTCATTAGAAACTCGTCGCGAAATAATTTCCATTAAATATTTATTCAGTTTAATTCACAATACTATTGATTGTCCCTTTTTGTTAGATAAAATCAATTTCCACATACCCAGACTTGAAATCCGCCGTCACACAACCTTCTATGTCAAGAATTATAGGACAAATATCATGGCGAGATCTCCAATTTATGTAATATGCAATAATTTAAATAAAATCTCCCATCTATGTGATATTAATTTTGACAGTCTAGGCAGTATATTAAGTCATATAATTATTACTGAATAGTAGGTTTAATTTTCTTTGTAACTTAAGTGTCAATATTATTTTTCTTTTTTATTCGCTATTCATATATAATTGATATGTGTTTTCATGTATTTCCTGTAATTGGGTGCTTACCTGTTGGAAATAAATAGATTATTATTATTATTTTCCTTTAATAGGGTTCCTTTTGTTGCTGTAAGGTAAAAAAAATGACCGATATACCGCAACTCAAAATGTCTCTATTGTGGGCGAAATTATAGATAGTTTTTGCGTTTTATTCGGGAAATTTGGATTAAATTAAAAAAATATCTAAGCACTTTGAAAACAATCCAATTTATTATTAATTAATAAATAAAGTGGCTTATAAATTATTCTAATTCCCAATATTATACAAGAAGTTGCTTGTTATAATTGAATAAGGATGATTATCAGCTAATCTTGCTCCAGATGATTTTGAGCTCTGAATCTAATTAATTTTGCAGAAGACGGAATTTGTTCAAATATGCTTCTAGAGGGCGGAATATTAAAACATAATATTTTTAGTCGCAAACTCCTCTATAAAATCCTTATTTTACTATAAGGAACGTAACCAGACTGCAACCAACAGCTACTCTCCGGGCTATGTGCCCCGCCGAGTGCTGAATTACAAGTTACAAGCCTAGCGCGTTAAGTGTAATAATTGCATATTACCATCAAAACACCAACCGAAAGACTGATCCTACTTAAAGGACATGCCTACCTTGCACTGACGAGAGCCAACAGCTCGAAACTGCAGTCTGCAAGTGGTGTGTGACGACTGGCACGAGAGCTCCTTTAAGTAGGAACAGTCTTTCGGCTGGTGCTTTATTCCCATCATTCGCAAGAAACTTGATATAGGAGAAGGGATCGATATTCAAAATCTTAACAATAGACCTGAACGTTGCCGAGCCGGTACTTGCCATGAATATACCTGCCGCACTCGACTAACTCCAGTATTGACGTATACACAATTTTAAGCCAACTACGCGGGTCTTTCCTGGCGAAATAATTGATCCTACCAAAAAAATTAAAGAGACTTAAATTGTAGAAAATTTTCTGATGTTCAATTATGTACTGACCGTTTTTTGTCGTGAAATGTACCAAAACGGAGATATTCGCGAAAAAGCAATTTTCGGGACCTTTATGGGTGGTGGTTAACAGCAAAAATTTTGTGCGCAAAACATACCTCACTTCATTTCGATCCAAAATATACCTCTGTGCAAAAAATAAAAAATCCTATAAAACTTTCCTCAACACACCCTATTTTGATACCTATTGCCTGGAGTATTTGTATAATAATCAAGGAATAGTTAAAAATAATGGATTTATAGATTTTTTAAAACTACACCGTTACATATAACTTGGACGCATATTTGAAATGGCCTTAAAAATACACAAAACTTTGCCCAATTAACTATTACTCTAGCTGGGCTAATAAAGGAGATAGACATCCCTTAGTTCAACATTATTCTGTTATGACTCGATATTTATGACGTCAATATTATGTCAGAAGTGACAGATATAAGAGATTCACTGCGTATTGTGCTCACGAATTTTTCATTATGCTTGTCTAGTTTGTTAGAGAACAGGAAGTAATCCTGTTTATGCTGCAAACAAGATACTGGCCTTAATAGGATCCTTCTTTCAATTTGCTGCCTAACTCTCCCGACACTGTAAGATATTGTCCTTTTGTTCTCATGATTGCTATTTCCTTTCAGATACAAACAGAAGCGTGTTACACAGAAAAAGCTCACTAGCTCTGACTCCCGAAGAAGAACCGCTAGAGATACACGTAAGTGCATTGAACACATAATATTTAGTTTTTTAAGTTGAAATGCATTCTTTAATAAATATTTTTGATAAAATAAGACCAGTATTGCGCATTTTTATATATGTCTTCAACAGTATCAATGACAGTCTTTATCTTCTTTAAAACATATATACGGGGTGTTTGTAACAGTACGCATATCCGTTTTAGAGCTGATTTTATAGAAATATAGAGAACCAAGTGTCTTGTTGAAGATACGCCAGTGTTTTCAAGCTAATCTATAAAAACCACTCACATCATTTTATAGCATCATAATTACGTATAAAGTATGAACACATGTACTTTTTTCTATTGTTATTGTGCATAAGATCAGCTCCTAATGCTCCAGTTTCAGATATGCTGACGCCATTGATATTCTTCAGCCTACAACTTTTATGCACCTACTGACAGCTGACATACATCTTGTAGAGCCTGTAACGAAGCTGTATTATGAAGAAAAAACGTATGTCCAGAAAATACGTCTTTTCTGGGTTTTGTTTAATTTCTCTATAAAACAGCAATAACATAATAGTACGGTGGTTACTGTCATGCCGTGGCGGTTTTAGTGAAGGAAGTATGGTACTAGGCGGAAACTACTTCCTATACCATAGTTAGTAAAACCCCCAAGGTGGAGTTTCCAACTCCTTTTCATAAGCGCACAATAACCCTGGGACCCTCAAAATGAGAAAAGTTTCCTGAAAATATCAAAATCACTCTGCAGTAGTTCAATTTTAGGAGAAAAACATCGATAATCAGTTGCGGGAAGTTACTTAAGCCGCGCTTAAATGAATAGAAAATTTATTTCTCATATAACCTTTATATACATAGACAAATATTGAAGAAATAGATCTTCCATTTTTGGATGAAGTACTCACATGTGTATAAAGTTGAAGTTGTTCTAATTGTAACCGATTATAGGGGAAATAATAATTGAAAGATCAGGATATTTTAAAAGAGACCATTATTTGCAAAATAAGGCAGTGGCGTAGTAAAAATAGTACATAAGAAAAAAATATAATTAAATCAAGTTATGCTCTCAAAATTCCATCCCTAAGTTGCAGGAGAAGGGAGGAGGTTTTGATAGCTCAAACTACACTTACTACATTCAAGTTCTTGGTAATTGGCTCGTCTCAAGTATGAAATTGGTGATACCTTTCAACAAGTAAGTCATTAGTAATCTGTTTCTTCGAAAATAACTACCATCGGAGTGTTTCGATGCATGTGACCTTAGTTCTAGGACAACACTACTTGATATACAAATTTCTCTAGTGCAGAAATATTTTTATCACTTATAACGTCCTCATTTTCAAGGCATCTGAGTGCTGCTAAAACTTCTTGATCTGCATTGAGGAAAGCCGTCTAAAAGGTCTTCTTTCCCCTTTTGTAAAATGTGCCGGTCGTATCTGAACTCGATATTGCATGGAATCCAAATAATGCAGTCGCTTTGCTTGATCCAAGTCCTTTATATATGGGAGTAAGTGGAATTTATCCTATACTTTTCTCCAACCCCAGTATGGAAATAGGCTCCATTGGAAAAGCATTCAAACTGACTTAAAGCTATAATAGAGATATCGATATCTGGTGAAAATATGTGAAAACACTTTTTTTGCTTGGACAAAAATAAGGAGTGGAGCAAAATATATCAGATTCCTCTTGATCGGTGACCAAATCAGAGTATTCAGCATCAAAAGACATTAAAATCTCCCCCTTCAGTGAAACTGCTACTTTTAGAAGTTTTTTTCTTGCGTAACAAATTATTTTTTTGCCAAATAACCGATCAGTTCAATTTTAGTCTCAATATGGGATAAAAGTTTTTTCATTTTCGTTGTGGGTGTGATGTAACGTCCTTGTAAGTATCAAATACAAGATGTATCTCACTATACTTCTTGTATCTGCTAAATAATTTATTGCAGAAATTTGTGGCTAAATCAGTACAGGTCGCTAATATTTCCGTACTGAAACCTTGGAGTCCTGCCATAGCATCAATAATTACAGCGGCTTCTGACAAATGATTTTTAATCTCAACATTTTCCGTAGCAATATGGATTCCACCATTTTCATGTACTGACGTGTCATTCGGAATGTTGGTTTGTTTTGTCCGTAAACCCTGTCAATACTAATATAATAAAATATGATAATATGAAATTTAAGGCCCTGTAATATTTATGCAAAATAAGTAATATTGTTGTTATTTAAGCAACATGCGTCTATATGCATCGCGGGATTTGATAACCTTGGAAAAAATCTGTGGCAAGCCTAAGACTAAAAATTGACAACTCTATCTTTAAGTACATAATCTACTAGCCTAACAGTTTGAGGTATGGCAGATACTTTCTTCACAAAAACCGTCACGGCTCCTATTTTTTTAACACAAGCCTAGTCTAGCCTTTAATAGTCTGATTAGAGTTGGTAATCGAACTTCTTGTGAAAATCGTAGATAATGAGGGTTCGTTTGAAAAAGCAGTAATTTTAATAGCTCTAACGAAAAGCGGAGACGTATTTTAAAATTTAAATATTAACCGGTCTATCATGCCTATTGTTAAATTTTAAGTTTCCTCTTTCAATTGGGCATCCTTTTTTAATTAGGAATTTCTCTCTTGCCACCGTCAACATTTCATGTTTGATATACCCAAGTCATGAAACTTGAACAGCAGTAATTACAAATTCGTGCGTTATCAGTAATACGATATTAAAATTTGTTATAATTAAATTCATTAACTTGTCTTAAGTGTAGATTACCCCTAAAAGTGGAAGCTAACGATTTCGTAATTCACCGCACAAAGTTTACTGCGATTTGTTTCGCCAAACTTAGGACTGTTTGTTGAATTAAGTTACAGAAGGGTTCATGGGTTATTCGAAATATTTGAAGCGTTAGAGCCTACGGGGTCTTCTGAAATTAATTGTAGACTCTTTTTTGTTAGGAATTATTGAGCGAAATAATAGCTGTTTATACAATAAGTTGTTAAAATAATGCGTTTTGAGTATGCGATCAGGAAATTGTCTTGCGAGGCAGAATTAGTCAATACATCAGGTTTAATTATTAGCTAGTGTGGTATTATTCCATTGCTGCTGTTACCGTTACCATTTAAACAAGATGGCCGATGAAAAATTAATAAAATTCGTCAAATAATTCAATCCTCAAGGTCAACTTGGCAAACCCCATAAAAAAGTCATTAAGACATTCGTGGAACTAAAAAACCACAATTTTCAATAAATACATCTGAGAAAAATCCAGTAGCATCGATAATTCACGAATAATCCGAATCTATCAATAAAATCATTCAATTATCAAAATTCACCAAAATACACTCAAAACGTTACAAAAGACCGCCCTAAAAAATACAGCCCCCTCAATAACTCGAATCACCCTCACTCCCCAAATACCACATCAAAATATAAATCCATTTCTCTTCAACTTCAAATTCAACTTTCCACTAATATATCAAAGCATATTTCATTCACCTTTCCAGTCGGCCCATAAAACATTCGTCCCAAAATAAGTCCAGTTTACATGTTCCACACGAGTTGGTGGAAATGTGAACGATCCATCTTTACACGTATGAAGGACTTTTATTATACTTTCCAAAATGAATATTAAACGTTCACAAAGAAGGGTTAAAAACGACTGTTTCAGACGGAGAATCTATACTATACAAAATCTATACTTACTGTTCGTTTTTGCTTAACTGCTTCACTAATGGTACCAATTGGATGTCGTAACACTATAAATCTAACATAGTAAATACTAACTCTTTCTTAAATTTAAACCTGAAAAGGAATTTTGAAACACAAGAAAAAACACAACATAAATTTCAAAAATACATATATTAAATTTTTTTAAAAATTATGTTTTCACAAAAAGTCCAAGAAAAATGTATTGACAAACTATAGTCTGGCCCATGTATAACACATAGTGAGGAACGAAACGACTCATAATATAACCAACTACCATCCAATGTGCGGTTTATAGCTAACGATTACACAAAAAGATTCAGTAAAAAGTTCAATGTTTATAATTTTGGTGGGCTTTTGTTTGCCTGTCTATTGACGTATTTTCAGTTCAATCTCAATTTTGATCGCTTCTCGGAGCTTAAAAATGCTTGAATCGCACGACTGTGAATTATATTCTGCAATTGTAGATTCATACGTTCAGGCAAGGCGGTCCCATGCACGTTCTGAGTACATGGTAACTATACTTTTCTGACACCGAATCATTGAGGAACCAGTTTAGGGCAAATACGCTTAAAACCCATCATTTTCCCGTCAAAATCGACTGCTAGAAAATGATAGGGCATCCTCGACGCTAAGGGCTATTTTCGCTAAAACTCTCGAAATACTTTGACTAGAGACTGGATAACTTGTCCTCATATTTGACACAGCGCATGAGTAGCAGTGCTGCACAACGTAGATTCGTAAAAGGGTTTTTATTTTCAAAATTTCCGAAGTTAAAGTCGGTTTTCGTAGAGCGAAAATGTAATTGAATGTATAAAAACCTGCATTTTTACGTGAAGCATGCTTTTCATGCGAAAAGTTGGATTTTGTTATAGGTTCGAAAAGTTCATCGAGGATTTTGGCGTGTTCTTAACAGCAACACGTGACAATCTTCGTTTCAATTACCTTTCGATTGGCTCCACTCCGTTCAAAAACCATAAGTCCAATTTACATGTTCCCCATCGCATGCTAGCAACTCGCAGCTATCTTCACGCTATTACCCTAAAATTGACCATCGCTCCGTTCAACACCGCGATACATTACCCTCAATATGGATTAATACGGCATAATATAACATTAAGATATGGATTAGCATAACTTAATATAACATCACATATGGATTAAAGTAAGACCCGCAGCAATACTTCACGGGACCAATTCAATTTACCAGGTTATTCAGACAGTTATCGGTCATAATTCTAAAACAAAATCCAGATTCCACTGACATTTTTATATCAAATTGTTTCATTTTTTATAGCCGATTTAACGATGTAATTTTCATTCTGAAATTCCAAAATTTCAACATTTATTGTGCAATATTTCGCAAAACGAGCCCGTTGGAGCGGCTGGCGCTGATCTAGCTTTATCCAGATTTCCGCAACCCAAGTCCCCATCATCAGTATAAATAAAGGAGCTCGCCAAGTCCCCGGCAAGTTGTCCCCAGCGCATATTCCTGAGTAACTCAAGAATTCAAACTAGTGTCCGTGCCAGCTTCCTAGTGAACCCTAGTAAAATTAAATTATTATTAATCAACCCCAGTGCTCCAATTCAAATCGCCTTCGCGGCCTCATTTCTAAGTGAAATTTCTCAGATTGTTCAACTTAATTTTAAACAAATACGAATCCAACTTGACTTAGACAAAATTTGAAGTGTCGATAAGTTACCTTATAAATAAAATCGAGTAAATAATTTTAATTTTAAACAACATAAAAATAGTCAACTCTGTGTTTTCGCTTAAATAAATACTTGTTCAGTTCTCGCTTAAAAGACAGTGTTATTATTTCAAGAAAATATTATACAGGGTGCAATCCTTGACCCTGCCAGCCAAATTAAAGATCAGATTTAATTAAGAAATCTATACAGGATGTAGCGTTAGATCCTAACGACTTAGAAAAGTCAACAAAAATGAACTTAAGCTCTGAAACAAATACAGAGTGAAGCTATTGGCCCATTCTAGCTGTTTAAAGACAAACCACCCCAACTGCGATTCTTACAAAATCTCTCGACATGCTCTAGTTAGTATGTTGCTGCTCCTTGCCTTACTGTGGGTCACTAGAGTATGGCTACATAATAAAGCATGAGTTTTGTTATGGCTGTGTACAACCACACGAAGATTCTGATTATTGTGAAGAAGCCAGACAATGTTGGGCTAGTTACAGAAGGCAACGCGATTAACAGTTTTTTTATTTAATCTTGCTTCTCCTGTTGCATCGAAAATTCTAACTAAAATCAAGGTCTATACAGTCTTAAGGATCCATATCAGACATTTTTGCCTTTAGATTCGGCTTACTAAAATTTTAGAAATTCACATTGTTTTATGAGTTTATAATGAAACTGTCTTTTTTTTTGTTACCGTAACATCTTTCTATCCTTATATATTATTGAAAACTGTGTGTTTAAAATTTGTCATCTATTTATTGCGCTGAATACCGAACATGAACGGTTTTATCTATTTTAACATATAAAGTGCTAAAGATAGACATTCTAAGTGTTATAGGCTTGCCATAGCGTATAGGTATAAATTCCAGTTGATATACTTTAAAAAATGTCTGAATTCTTAGATCTCCCTTATCCAAAAAATAGATCAGGTATTGCTGTCGGTGTTGTTCTGCCACACTTTTGACAAATTCGGTAACAGACATGACATGACTTAAGCGCATTAGTTTTAGAATAAGGAATTTTGGGAAAAAATACTACAGTAAGGAAAGGGATGTCGACTAAGAATAATAATTTAATAATACATTTATAATGCAACCTTACGATAAAATATATGAAAAGGAAAATGCCAAGCAGATTAACGAACAGTCAATATGTTGCACTAAAGAAAAATGTAATTATGATAAATATGCCGTATAACAAAAACTATCAATTAAAATTGAGCATAATTTATTGAAAGTTTAAGAACAATAAATGTCTAACCTAAATTATTACACAAGGAGTTAGCGAGGGCAGAATACGACATAAGTAATACCTGGCAAGTAATCAATAAACCATTACATCGAATAAATTGAAACTATAAATCAGGAATATTGAAATAAATAATTATTTAATACCTGTAGGCTTCGATTCTTCAAGTAAAATAAAAGCAAAAAGTCAATCAATAAATCCATTATCCACGTCAAATGAACCAATGCTCGTTCAAGCAATATGAGACGATCTAATCAAGACGGATATAAATAAGAATAATTATTATTATGAGTGGGTATATAGTAGAAACATGAATACATGACCAATAATATTATTTTTTATTTATACCAATGTAAAAGAAAATGTACAGAGAGATCCAGGGTGATTAAAAATGATGTTGTACAAGTGCTGTGCTTTTACAGCAATTAATTGGACAATATTGAGTAATGGTCATGCGATTCGCATGTTAAATATGCTAAGAAACTATGCTATAGATCATTAGTAATCCTTTTAAACGAATTTTAGTATTGTAAAAGAATTGAATTTTAAAAAGGCTATTTTGCTTCTCGATGTAAGAGGCTATTTTTCGCGGAATCTCAAAAGTCAAAATCCCGCCACTGTCACTGTATGCGAGTGTCAACAAATTCAGATAAAAATTAAGCCAAATTGAAAAACAAATCTTTATAAATATAATTGAATTATCAATATCCTCCATTGTGATATTAAGACAGTACATTTGGTTACATACCAAGTGGACTATTAATAGATCTTACCATATTGCGTCAATACTTTAACTTATAAAGTTAAGATCTTGTCCTTGTTTACAAAAATGAGCGATAGGATTTATCTAATCTTAAAGAAGTGACTCAGGGACCAATAATTTTTTTTTTTTGGTCTAAATGAAATTGAGAAAAAGGCAATTAATTGTACTAACATCCAATATAGAAGGCTGCAAAAGACAGAAGCGTAAGCCCCGTCATGTTCGCGTATACAATTACCGTATTTATTTGTAAAATGTATAAGTTCTAAGATTATTTCTGAAAAGAAATGAAAAGCTGGTATTTGATGTTTCCATGTTTCTGCTAATTTCTTCTTCTTCCAACTCTGTTAATAAATTTTTACGAACCTTTGCTATATATTATTTGATTTCTTAATTTGTCACTTTTTGGATTCTTGGTGTATCGGAGATTTGCCGGTTCGGAACAATAAAACAATCTTATTATTTTACCAATATTTAACTATAGACATCATTTATAATCAAAGACACAATTTCCATCAGATGTATAGTTCTTAATCTAATAAAGCTATAACCTTAATAAGACTTCAAAAGTAAATGTGGAAGAATATTACAGTAATTGCAAAAAAAAAAAAAATAATTTTGGTGTACCACAAGGCACAGTTCTTGGACCAATCCTATTTTCGAAGTATATAAACGATCTTCTTAAATTACATTCAAGCGGAAATATATCATCGTTTGCTGATGACAGAGTTTTCCAATATACTATGGATTCGTGGAGTGAAGTAAATGAAATAGCCGAAATAGATTAACAGATTAAAAAGAATTTACTCCTTAGCTGTAACAAGAGATGCAAACCTCAAATCACACTGCGTCAAGCAGTCGGAATTCTTTATCTAGGAGTAGAAATTGATAGATATCAAAGATGAGGCCAATATATAACAATTATTAATAAATGAAAAAGTCGAGATCTATGCTGTTCAAGTTTCGACAAGTAAAACATACATGGTATGCTTAATATTAACCACTTAAAATAATATACTATTGGTTACTCAAATCGTTACTATAATATGGGTGGGTATGTTGGGGAGGTATTTAAAAAACTTATTGAAAATAACTCGGAGTATTTATAAAAACCGTATTTAGCAAAAATAACATATCCTCTTCCAAGGAAGATATACTGTTACAGAATGTTGAACCTTTAACAAAAAATTTTAAAAACTTAGCTGAAAGACAACGCACACATGACACTCAATATAAGAAAAAAAAGATACAAAAAATTATATAAAAAAATATTTAAAAAAAAAACCTTTATTTAAATGCTCTAAAAAGTAGAAAATAAACTTTGAAGTAAATGAAACCCATCATTTTGTTACATTATATGTATTTTTTATGATATGAAAGCGGGATTTTCCTGTATAAAGGAGATTGCTTGCGACAAGCTTATTTTTTACTTTTTAGAGTATTTATATAATTTTATTTTTGACTTATTAGCCTTTTGATATGCTGAAATCCCTAGATATCGATTTTGAGTCTAGTCGGATCATAAACGGTAGAGTCGTCCGCCATCTTGCACTAAAATTCATAATCCGCGATCCTGAAAACCCCCAGATATCGATTTTGATCGATTTAGACCTAAATGACAAGAGTCGTCAGCCATATTGGCGCTGCCATTTTGAATTTCTGAATTTTGACTAAAAATTCATAATCCGCGACCTAGAAAACCCTCAGATATCGATTTTGAGTTGAATCGGATCTTAAACGGTAAAGTCGCCATCCTGAACTAAATTTTTAACTAGAAATTCGTAATCGGCGAACCTGAAAAACCCCCAAATATCGATTTTAATCGATTTGGACCATAATTGTCAAAAGTCGTCCGCCATATTGGCGCCGCCAGTTTGAATTTCTAAATTTTGACACGTGCAAAATTTCAAAACTCTAGCTTAAGAGTTGGTCGGAGTGTATTAGTCATCCATGCTTCCAATTTTAATTGTAAATGACTTCACGTCAATAAAATGACGCAGCTGAATGTACGGTGTGCTTGGAAGGCGAGAGATAGAGATGTAGTAGAATATAACATTGGACAAATTTATTATACCTAATCTTTAAATTTCTCTGTGCATTTGAGGACATTAGGGCTAATTTTATTTTAGTTCTACAAAAGGGAAAATGTTTATTTTAATGATACCTATGCGGGACGATAAAAATTATTTTTGCAAATCGATAATAGAAGAAAAAAAATTATTTTTTTATATATACTTTTTTTTCTTTCATCGTCCTACATTGTAACATGTTTTTAATGTCTTTTAGTGAAAGCCGTTTTTTAAAATAATGATTTATATGAGAGTAATTTGCACCGTCTTTCCGGCTTATATCCGGAGCGCTCTTAATTAGAACTAATCGAAATTTTGATTGGAAGATTTGACCTAACAAACAAACAAACATTGCAAGTTAAATACAAGCCTTTAAAAAGGTTTATTGCTTCAATTTTTCTTTTATTTTTTTAGACATTTTTTAGACACTTACGTTCAAACCAATCTTGGCGGTTTCAGTGGGAATGATCTCATTTATATATTTTATAAATTTAGAAGTAATTATTTTAGATTAATTTTAAATATTTAGAATATAGACTTTTATTTATAAATTTCTTTACATTTGAGATTTAACAATTTCATGTTGAAACTTCTTGTTAAACCATTTATATTTAGAAACAAATACATTGTATTGCATTACATTACATTACTAGACTTAAAAGTTCACTTTTATCGTCTAACATCGACAGTCATAATTTTAACTTCAATGTTGTTATTGTAAAGTACACTTTTTTTTCATTTTCTTTGTGCAGGTTTAAAATCGAAGCGGTAAATAACAGATCTTAAAATGAATTTATGGTTTAAGAAAATGAGGTTATTAAACGTAATCAATCTCCTTATGATCCATCTCTGCAGTAAACTTGTATGTACCCGATTTATCAAACCAGATAAATCAAAGCGCTGCGCCACCTCGGGTGACTTTATGTCAATTCTTTCCCGTGTATGCATTTCTAACTTATGCGGAAATAACGTCTGGAATTTCATAAGAATGTTAACATGGCACCGGAATTTAATGGCACGTCAAAGTTTGGCTTGTACAGTATTTGTCTTTTTCATTGTGGATAGCGACCACAGGCAAGTTACCTCAAAAAGTCTGTAATGATATATCGTGGTATAAAATACGGTAAATGACGTAAATACATTCTTGTCGTGTGGGGAGTTAAATTGCTCGCAATATCTAATATTAACAACAATAGATTGAAATATACACTGTGAATCATTGCTTCGCCAGACCAGAAATCGCAAGACAAGACCAGAAATCGCAATAGCCAGCCAAAACTCTAAATGGTGAGTCACTAAATCTATAATAATTGTTGCTTATATATCTGCAGGCAGTATGAATCGAACTGGATGGATAATAATAAATTGATAAAACGTGGAGTTGATGAGAGATCCAAATCCAATTAAAAGTAAAAAAAATTGCATCCTCTTTTTCTCTAGTTAGTTTCACATAAACTTGTTGTGTAAATAATTATATTTGTGATGGTGTCTATGAGCAGTAAAGTCAGCAATTATTTATACATATACTCCAGGCGTTTTAGCTCTAAAATTGACCTCTGTGCTAAGTTCGTGCTCTACGAATTTTTTTTTAATGTGTTTATCTGGACGTCCTGAATAACACTTGCTACTTACGCCACGATGAACCTGTAGGAATTCGTGAAAATCGCTTTGGAAAGCCGTGGAAATCGCGGATTCGCAATTAACTCAGTTTGTATGGCCCAAACGGGAACAACACCTATTATAAAAGTTGTACTTCTGTAAATTCTCTACCTTAAGGGTCCTACACATTTTTTTTTCGTACGCCTAAACGTTTTGGAGATACGATGCGAAATAAGTGAAAAATGTATTTAGTTTCTTTTTTTTAATATTATAAATACTAAGTAGCTGAAAACAGTTAACAATAAAATTTGATGGTATATCACTTATTTAATTTTGTGCTACTGGTGCGGGTACCAAAGCCTATAATGATGGATCCCATTGCAAGATTTCCAATGGCGAGCAGAGTTACTGCTGAATCTTTTGTACTCTATAATTCCTTGTCTAAATATAATTTTGATTTTACGATGTACTAGAGATAAATTTATATAACAAACAAAACAAACAAGAACAAATAAAACAAAAATGTACAAACATAAACCAAGAGTAATAGGAAAGATTTAACAGTTATGAAATATCAGTACAGATAGGTAGGGGAAGAAGAAGTTATAGTTGGTGAAGGTTTGGCTATAGAGGTTGCCGGAAGATGGGCAGCGTCTGGTAAGGTAAGGTGTGTTTTATTCGAAAGGGGGCATTATGCTGTCTAATTTGTGTTATATTTTGGGTTAGCGGACTATCACCCAGTTTGAAGGTGTAGAATTTTTGAGATATATTCTGGATGTACTCCGCTATTGGCGTTATGTCGTGGTAGCGCAGCGTGCATAGAGATCTCTGAGGGAGGTGTACCTGTTGGAATTCGAAATGAGGCGCATAAATTTGTGTTCCAATACTTTCAGTTTGTTCATTGTCGTGGCCGACGTGCTGCACCACACCGGCGCCGCGTATGTGATTGCTGGCCTGATCACCATTGTGTACAATAATTTTTTATTTTTTCTGTTAAGTCTGCTACCCCTGACCATGAGCGGATACAGACTCCTGGACAAGGAGTAGACCGTCCGTATTGTCTCATTTATATGCGTGTTAAACGTCAGTCTTTGGTCCAGTCTTACCCCCAAGTACTTCACGCACCTTTTGGTTGGAATTTGGTGTCCCCTGATCGAAATTGGCGTCAGAATTTTGTTCTCAGTGAATCGGCGCGTGAAAACTATCGCCTCTGCCTTTTCGACGTTTATCCGAATCTTTCACTGACCGTAATAAGCCGTGGCACAAGCCATGTGCGCCTTCAGCAGCATATTAGCCGCTTGTGCGTTGTGCGAATGCGCATACATGGCTGTGTCATCGGCGTACTTGGCCAGCTTAGTATTCGGGAACTCCGGAAAATCGGAGACGTAAATATTGTACAACTTTGGTGATAGGCACGATCCTTGCGGGACTCCCGCGCGAATATCCCGCCGTGTTGATAGTTTATTATTCATTCGGACTTGCAGGGATCTGCCTGTCAGGAACGAGTGAATAAGTTTAATGATATAAGTCGGAAAGTGGTAGTCGTGCATTTTGTAGAGTAGACCTGAGATCCAGACGGTGTGAAGGCTTTTTCAATATCGAGGAGCACCATGGTGGTGCTCTTCCCGAGGTTGTATTGCACTTTTACATCGTTAACTATCCTAACGACCTGCTGCACCGTGCTCCTGCCCTTTCTGAAGCCAAATTGTGACTCATCGTCGATGTGAAGCTCCTCCTGAACAGTATCGAACCTGACCAGGACGACCTTCTCCACCAACTTAGAGATCGCCGACAGCAACGAGATGGGCCTGTAGCTGCCGGCAAACTTCGCATTCTTGTTTGGCTTCAGGATGGGAATAACCACGGCGCATTTCCACTGGCTAGGCCGGTGCTGTAGCCGCAGGATCGCATTAACATCGCAGTTAACATTAAGATTGCAGGAAGTCCCCTGTGCAGCTAGCGAGTACAACCCTCAAAGGTACCTTCAAAATGAAGTAATCTTCAAACTATAGGAACAAAATTCTTCCTTGCAGTTTCCAAATAGGCCTACCCTTCAATAATATCACTCGCTCCACCGTCTTAGAAATGTTTTTGTTTCTCAATCTGTCCTATATTTTAATTAAAAAAAAAAGTACTTGGAAATTTTCAAACGACAGTCGTCTTCCTTTCCTATTGTTATCGCAGGAAATAAAAGAAATGGAGTAAGTTTCTTGCTGTGCCTGTGGGTCGAAATAAGGAACTCCTTATAGAATTTTGGTTTGAATCTTGGTCCAAAGCGAATATTAGGTACTACAGTCTTTACTAACAAAATAATTAATTTGACACTTGATGAATACTGTCATTCTTTAAAAGTAAAGTATAATTTGATACAAATGCAATTGGTGGCCGACCATAAAGAAACTGATATCAAAATTATATTTGCGGAGTTTGTGAAATTTACGGAGCAAAAAAATTGTCATGAAGTTAATGATGTTAGCTATCACATCTATTAGACGTGAAGCAATATGTTTCGTATAATGATTATGGATCTGAGGTTTCCATGCCGTATGGATTTATTGTTTTTTTCTGAATTTATTGTTTTTGCTTTTTACAAATAATTTGTGCTATCAAATTAATTGTAACAAACTACTTTTTGCGCAAAATATTTAGAAGCATTAACTCTGAGGCTGATTCCGTTAGCTTAAAGGTTGATAATATTTTACAAGACTTTATGGTTTTTTAATCAGTAGACGAAACTTAGTTTATGTACTGTGTGAATATATGTTATTTATAGAAATTGCAAATTCAATTTTCTTTTTCTCTACTTTGTCGTTTGTTTCCAAGTTAAAGTTATTCTAAGCTATATGTTTGTATTTTATTATTTATTATGATTTAGAATGAATAAAGTCTATCTATATATCTATCTATTAATCAAAAACTTCTTAAAAACTAAATTACTACAGAATATATTTTTTTCTACCACTGTTTTAACATTTTAAAAGCCGCCTTAGCTGAGTGGTCGTGGAAGGTAAGGAATGAAATATGAAGGACAATCAGTCCATCATCCCTTTATTTTCTGTGGGCTTTTAGAACGGGCATTTTTTCATAACGTTTTAAAAAGCTGTAAGTCTCTTCTGATCTCAGGTCCCTCGTCTCTGGGGTATATATTGGGTATTTGCAAGGCCTAAGTCGAAAAAGGATCCTAACGAGGGGATGTACAACACGAGTTAGCTTTTTGTCCTTGTACACCGTGTTTCTGCTATTGAAAATATGCACGGCTTTAAAGGATTACTAAAAATACTGGTGATTTAAAAATGTATTAATTAAAATAAGGAAGGATAATTTAAAGTACTCACAATTTATTAGTTTTTAAATGACTTGTTCTTTTTTTAGAATTCTACATTGGTTATATAGGAATATATTTACACATACAGGGTGTTATTTAAGTACATGGCCAAACTTCAAGGGATAATTCCTTGAGCGATTCTAAGACGAAAAGTTTATATAAACATAGGTCCGGTAATGCTTCGTTTTCAAGATACAGGGTGTCAAACTTTCTTTAAAAAAATCTTTTTTTTCCTAAAAATGTTAATAATCCTTTAGCCGATTTTGTTGAAATTTGGCAGTATTATTTATGGTAGAAAGGGACTAATTTTGCCCTAAGTAGATTAAAATTACTAAGTCCAGTGGCGTCCAGGGGGGCACCTTAACCTATTTTTGACAAAAAAAAATGTGCGCCACTGATTTTATTAAAACTGTTATAATTTTTATCGCATTAAGCAACTAACAATAAAACTTTTTTGTCTCTTGAATTTTTATTGTATCTTCCTTCGGTTTCGAGAAAAAAATTAAAATCACTTTATTACATGTCCCTGGGACAACATAATAAGGAACTAAAACTACCAACTATCAGAAAGTGGGGTGTACCTGTTATTTGTTTCCATATCAACAGTCTATTCTAGTCTTAGAAATTGTTATAGAAATTAATGTTTGAGGGAGCTTCATGGTTTTGCATTAGAAATTAAATACAATATGAATTTATCGAACACAGGCACTTCGAGATTTAGGGAATTTTTCAATTCAGTTTACAATTTCATTTTCCATCCTATTGTGAGTTATTGTAAAGTTTTTTTTTAAATAAAATGAGCTTCCAGGAACGGAGAACATTTTCGTAACTGATTATAGACTTGAAAAGTTGCGATTATTGATCAGTTTACTTAAGAAGGAAGTTTTTTCGATGCAATCGATAGACAGTTATTGTACTTTGCAGTGTATATCCTTTACCGTTTAATCTGGGGTGATTAATTTTCCTACATTGTTAGGGAAAAGTCTCATAAAGGGACTAGCACTGCCTTATTTCTAGGACTATTACTAAAATTCACTTTTGCACATCTATCACTGGTTGCAGTGTAGATATGTTAGAGTTTGCAACACATCCACGTGCATTTTTGTAAATATTTAACGTAACTCTTTTACTCCTGTTCATGTTCTGTGAAATAAGATGTTATATCATTCGTTTTACGTTCTCAAAGGATTTACTTCAGATCTTTCTTCCTTAAACTTGTTTATTGCCAGTACGTTAACGCTAACATGTCTGTGTATCATATTACAACCCACGTTTATATACTTATAAAGTAATGTCAGTAAAATGAAGAAGTACATTGAAACAGTAAAAAAGAAATGACTGCGTAAAAGCAACCTAAAATGACTCGAAGAAACATTCCAATAATCATAATAAACGTTATTAAATATTTCTCGTCCATAAAAACATAAACCAACGATAAACAGTTTGTCTCTTGTGCATGTCACATGCCTACCTTGCGCTGACGAGAGCCAACAGCTCGAAACTGCAGTCTGCAAGTGGTGTGTGACGGCTGGCAAGAGAGCTCCTTTAAATAGGATCAGTCTTTCGGCTGGTGTTTGTTGCAATCGAAGCATTAGCGTTTTGATGGTAATATGCAATTATTACACTTAACGCGCCAGATTTGTAACTTGTAATTCAGCGCTCGGCGGGGCACATAGCCCGGAGAGTAGCTGTTGGTTGCAGTCTGGTTACGTTCCTTATAGTAAAATAAGGATTTATAGAGGAGTTTGCAACTAAAAAATTATGTTTTAATATTCCGCCCTCTAAAAGCACATTTGAGTTAGAGAATTGTTCCGTAATATTTCTTAAGCAGGGCACTTACGATCTCCAACATGCTGGCCAACATATTCGACATCGTGTTAGTGAACATATAAAATCGAAAATAAAAAGGAGACTGGTTAATGACGTAGCCACAACTATTATCATTTTGTTAAAAACAATAATATCAAAAACACTACACTTATTAAATAAATTGTATAAATACGGCAACTGTCAATCATACTTTGGTATAATATTAAGAAAAAGATATAACTTAGTTGAAATATTTTGATACCTATCACAAAATTGGAGTACTTATAATATCTTAAATATTTAAAAAGGCCCTTATACATAAAAGTAAATACTCAGTACTTTCAACGATTGCTTTTCGATAAACAAATATCTACGCAGAATATTCTACAATACTAACCCAAAGGATGTACAGGGTGCTAATAAAACAGTATAAAAAGCCTTATGAGCGCATTGTACTCTCTAAAGTAAGTGAAAAATGGTCTCAAAATGCCTCAAAAATTAAACTTGGTTGAACGCAGATTTTTCGTATTTAACCCAAGTTGGCCATACTTAACGCCAAGCTTCAGTTAGTTTTGGTTTTTCAGCAAAAAAAACGATAGTTAAAGGTATGTGTAAGGAGTGTGTTGTAGAAAATGCAATGTTGCCAGATGCCCTTAAATTGTTTCTTTGGAGATATTTAATGTATATAAACAAAGTTAGAATGTCAGTACTGATTTTAATGTATATTAACAAACAACAGAAAAAAAAATTCTCCATCAACCCCGCAGTTAGAACTAACGAGGATTTTCTATTGGAACCCATATTTTCTGCAAGTGAGTTTTCTCCGCAGATTTATTTTCTGCTACAGTATAATAGATATCTCAATTTAAAATATGAATTGTAAGAATGTATTTCCTAGTTTAAAAAATTTGGCATCCCTGTTAGAGTTGCTATGTGAAGTTGCAAGTTGGTCAGATATCTGTGTTGCTCCCAATTATGGAATTGAATGATTTAGACGGATTCATTATAAAATTTATTAGTTTATTCCCTTAATCAACAGCTTTTTATTGCTTTACATAATTATTGAAAATAAAAGAAAATAGAGTAGTAGCCTAGTAGCCTGACAAAATAGGTTTATACATTAAATCCTCTAGATTTTAAGATTTATTAAATTGATCTTACGCAACCACAAAAAATAATTAAGGGGATATAACATCTGGGAGCTCCGATGGCCACTCTATCATTGAATTCATGGATGATTTGAATTTTATAAGTACAATACATATTTGAAGTACTGATTTTTGATTAACGTCAATTGCTTGTCATAACGACTCCATTATATTAAAATGGCGATATTTATATCTTCACTAATTATATGACTACCAATTTTTGCAAGACTCCTAAATCGTCGAAAAATAGTCCATAGTTATCTTAATGGATTTGTTCTATAGTTTTACTGCTCATTGTATATTTATATAATTGAATTAAATTGTTACGTTTTCGAAAAGCAATAAAGTGTAACGTTGTTTATGACCGTTACGAATGGTGTGTGTCATGTCGAGAAAAGTTCGTAGCGTTGTGAATGAATTATTAAGAGTCCAAGCCTCAAGTGACACAACCTGTTTAAAGGAAACACGTAAAAGTAAATAATACTTAAACGTGTATTTTATATTGATCCAGTCAGCCGCTTTATAACTTTATACACAGCGTACCGGCAGTTCCTTGTTTATTTACTTTGCAAAAATAATATGCGGCTGTATTGCAATTTGTTTTATCAACGTTAAGAATTGGTTATAATAGTGTTATGTTTACAATAAATAATGCAAATGAGACACAAAACTATAAGGGGGAATCAAAGCACTAAATTTTTCGACAATGTTGTTAGATTTTGTACCACATCTCATCTCACTTTCTAGGCCTCTTTGATAAGTCGGTGGCCCTAATTGTATTATAACATAAACGACTTTTTTGTAACATGACAGGTTGGAAGTTTTAAAACATTATTTTCTCTAAATTATCGAGAAGTGATAAATTAGCTATTTATTTGATATAAAAACATAAAAATAAAATGTATAATATAAATCTGCCTGTCCATTTTCCCTATACTTCCCTACGAAATATATTTTACTAATTACACAGCCACACACAACAAATGTTGTGACCCCTAAAGTAAAACATATAATTTCATATACAGGGTTACTGGTAATTCGATACATTCCTTTGGAGATGAGATGGGGCATGAGCTAAGGAGTAAATCTAGCCCTAACATACATTATGCAAAACTCAATAGTTTTTGAGATATTTCAATTTTTTTGTTTTTCTCAAAAAAGTAGATCTTAATGTCTTAAAAGTTAATTTCCGAAAAATCTACTCAACATTTTTAAATTTTTTTTTACTGGATTACTTGTCCAATATTATAGATATCCGTTTGGAATGAAAAATATCCGGAAACATTTCGATCATGTGAACATTTAAAATAAAAACTTGTAAAAATTTTTTTTTTTAAATCAGATGAAATTTATCTATTAGGTTTTTTCAAAAAAATATTAATGTAGCACGACAAATTATTATAAAAACTTCCTTATTTCAATAGCTATCTAACTAGGTAGAAATGTTTAATGTACCCTTGATAGTTCTAATAAAAAATTAGTAAAGATAATGCTGGTGGCGGAATTTATTAAACGACTAATCGTTCATTTTCATTTAAGTCAGTCAGTCCTTGACTTTGACGTTTGTGCATATATGTCATTAACTGACATTCTTATCTCCGTGTCCCTTAAGTTTGTTGGTCTTGTTAAATTAGTTATCGAAGATTTTGATTTTGCTCGTAGTTGTTGTTATTAGTTGTTATTGTATTTTCTGCGCCGTGGCCGCGTATGCCAACGCAGAATACGCTGATATCTTGTTTGTCTATGGATACTGTGGCGGCAACGCTGCTGAAGCTCGCCGAGAATATGGTCTTTGGTACCCTAACCGCCGCTTACCAAATGCACGTGTATTCAGTACGGTATATCGAAATATCGCTGAAACTGGCTCCGTCAAATGTAGAAGAAGTGACGCTGGTGCTCCTTCCGTTTATGAACCAGATGATGAGGAAGAAATATTGAGGTATTTTGAGGAAGACCCAACTATTTCAACTAATAAAGTCGCAAGACTAACCGGAGCGTCACAATGGAAATTTTGGTCTACGATACGTACAGTTGGATGTCATCCTTACCACTATACCCCTGTCCAAGGCTTGGAGGAAGGTGATCCTGGAAGGAGAGTGGAATTCTGCCGCTTTATGTTAAATTCAGATGCAGAAAGTGCAAATTTTTTAACAAGTATTTTATGGACGGACGAGTCGAAATTTAATCGCGAGGGTATAACAAATTTCCACAACCTACATTATTGGGCAGAGGAAAATCCCAAGTTAACACGTGAAACTAGTTTCCAAATGAAGTTTTCTATTAATGTGTGGATGGGAGTCATTGGCCACTATTTAATAGGGCCACAATTTCTTCCTCAAAATTTAAACGGGGAAATCTATGAAAATTTTTTAAGAAATGATCTGACGGTGATTTTAGAAGATGTTCCTCTCGCCGTCAGACAGCGAATGATGTTTCAGAACGACGGTTGTCCAGCACATTATCGGCTGACAGTACAACAGCTACTTGATCAACCTTTCCCTAACCGTTGGATTGGAAGAGCGGGCCCAATATGAAGGAGATGGTCTATGCCACACCAGTCAATACTATAGAAAACCTTAGACAAAGGATAGTCGATGCTGCCCAACACATAAGGCATAATCTGACAACCAGAGTAACAAGGACGGAAATAAGAAGACGCTGCCGTGTCTGTATACGGAATAGGGGCTCCCATTTTGAGCAATACACATAAAAAATAAAGTACAACTTTGAAATTAATGAAGAATTAAACTCTACTTTTAAAATGTTTTTTACTGTTTATCTAAAAATAAAATTCGTACTACTTGTGTTATTTTTACTAGTATTTTCTTAGAACTATTAAGGGTACATTGAACATTTATACCTTGTTAGATAGCTATTGAAATAAGGCAGTTTTTATAATAATTTATACGTGTGTTACGTTAATATTTTTTTGAAAAAACCTAACAGGTAAAGTTCATAGCTGATTAAAAAAAAAAAAAATTTAAAGTTTTTATTTCAGATATTCACATGATCGAAATGTTTCCAGATATTTTTCATTCCAAACGGATATCTATAATATTGGACAAGTAATCCAGTAAAAAAAAAAATTAAAAATGTCAAATAGATTTTTCGAAAATTAACTTTTAGGGCATTAAGATCTACTTTTTGAGAAAAACAAAAAAAATATCTCAAAAACTATTGAGTTTTGCATAATATATGTTCGGGCTAAATTTACTTCTAGATCATGCCCCATCACATCTCCAAAGGAATGTATCGAATTACCAGTAACCCTGTATATTTTTAGTCGCTGAACACATTACTCAAATTCACTAATCACTAATTCACATTACTTCAATTCACTAATTTTTCGCTATTTGCAAATCATTTTTTTTTTTCAAAAAGGGACTATTTATTTTAAATATTGTTCAGAAAGTACAAGAACTTGAATAATAAAAGCTAACGAGTTTTTCCATTCGTTTTCTGCATCGTTAAGTTGAATTTAATATTGTCGGATCGCTCTTTTTGTGGCTGTTATTAAATTCCAATGAAAAAAGGAAGGCAAAATATAGGTCTTACAAAATACAATTTTCAATTAAAATTTCAAATTAGAATAGGCATTGAAACAGCTGAATACCGTAATTGTTGCTAAAACTTTACATCCTTGTAAAATCACACCATCAAAACCGAAAAATGCGCGTGCTAGCTGAAACTGGAGCTCTTTAAGAGTACTTTAAAATAACTGAGATACATTTTTTTTATTTTAATTTTTGACAACTTTCTTTGCAGTTAAAAAAATGCTTATAAACAAATTAAATTTTGACATGCAAAGAGACTTCAAATATAAAATATTACTGTACGATTTAACAGTGGAAAACTCGAGAAAGTACAGTTTTTTCTATCATGCATATTTGTTTAGGTACTTTGTTTTTTGCGTTTTACTCAACTTGACCCTCTAAATAGGTTTAAATAATATATTTTTTCCGAATACCAGTAATGCCGCTCGTGAGAGGCAGTGGAGGATTTTTTAAATTCTTTTTGTATTTTGTAAATTAAAATCAAGCGACTTGTTGATGCATTAAAATTTTAAATGTCTTAATTAGCTATTTTACTGTTTTACTGTACAGGGACGATCCCAATCAAGAACATCTCACAAAATTAGTATATTTCGTCTCTAGAGGAAACCCTTCTTAAATTAGGTATACATTTGTACACCCTAGGAGGTGGAAAAGATAACGAAGCCTTAAATTTTAGTGCTTAATAAAACATATATTCCGTGTGATTGTTATAATTTACTTGTGGTAGCAAATTGCGGTTCATATTTCATTTTCAAAGCACTACATGTAAAAATGAATTAAAAATCAAAATATCGATAATGTGCGTATTTGTTTATTATTTAATAAAGGCTCAGTGGCTCAAGGCTTGCGCTTTAGTCTTGAGAGCAAGAAGCCACGGGTTCGAATCCTGGGTTAGGGTATGGATGTTTAGTGGAGTTTCTAATATCTTACCGAGGTGGTAGCAGTGAGAGAAGCAACACGGCTAGTACTTAATAACCAATTGAAATAATAAGAATTGCGGTTCCTTAGTCGCCTTTCAACTGTTTTGAATTTGTTTCATGCTGATTTACCCACTCTATGCTTCCGTCGAGCTAGGTATTTTCCTTACTGTCTTCCCTCTATCCCACAAGCTGGCTCACCTTCCCACCATCTTTGCTTATCTCGCTATCTTCATTCTCCACTTCCTCATCATATTTTCTACTTTCTCACTATATTCCTACTACCTTCTTTTACCTTCGCACCACCTTCTCTCGTTTCCCCACGACATTCCACCACCCATTCCAATTTCCTACTATCTCGTCTTTCCTCATCATTTCTCACCTTTTCATTACACTTTCTATTTGACACTTCCAATCTTCTCATGTTCCCATCTTTCCTTGCTCTCTCACCATGTTTTCTACATTTCCGCCACAATCCATTAATTCATTTCTCACAAACTTTCTTTTACTTCCCTACCACCATTCCACATTTCCGTCATCTTTCGACTAAACACGACAGCGCCTTCTCATCTTCGAACGACACGAGGATCCCTTGACTATTTGGTACATCTCGGTATCTTTACGATAGCGACATGCAAAATAGTAAGCAGGCACCATCTACCGGTCCAGTGTCTGTTACAATCGAAAAATAAATGGCCTGACTGGGCTTAGCATAGTTCAAGTGTGCTTCTAGAGGGCAAAAATATTAAAATATAATATTTCAGTCGCAAGCTCCTCTATAAAATCCTTATTTTACTATAAGGAATGTAACTAGACTGCACCTAACAGCTACTCTCCGGGCTATGTGCCCCGCCTCGCGCGCTAAGTGTAATAATCGCACATTATAGTTTATACGAGGATAATTGGAACTGGGCAGTGTTAAAGCACAGGGCCGTGCGCACTGAACTTGATATTTTGTCCTATATATTTATCAATGGTATCGAGATTCGAATGGTAGTTGAAACTGTGCAGGTGAGTCCGAGACTGGCAATGTAATCAGCCTGAATGAACCATCTACGACTGCACTGGTTTAAAGATAATAAAACGGACAGGCCTACTAGCATAAAAAAAACTCGTAAATTGCTTCTCAATAGTCAAAGGTGGACTTCTGCTGTGCTGTTAATGTGCCAGTGCAGTGCGTAAATACCTGTTATAATATCAAGCGTAGGAGTTTAGTTAGTTATTGTTCATATTTATAAATATTTACTACTATACAAAAGGTAAAATATTTTAATTATTTACTAATTTACCATGGCTTTCTGGAGACCATTTGAAACAGAGCATAATATAATAACGCCCGAAAATTTTATTATTTTCTTATGACAAGCATTTCCTCCGCCCATGTACAATAAAGAGATGCTGACTGTTTTTGCCGGCTTTCAGTTTTTATACGGTTTCAATTAAATTCGTTTACACTTTACCAACAAAACGCTAATGATTCGATTGCAACAAACACCAGCCGAAAGACTGATCCTACTTAAAGGAGCTCTCATGCCAGTCGTCCCATACCACTTGCAGACTGCAGTTTCGAACTGTTGGCTTTCGTCAGTAGATGTGGGCATTCTTATAAGATGTGAAGATGGATTTCTTTCTCTCCGCGTTCCGAATTGACCTTTGGCTTTAAGTTGGTATGGTATCTATTTAGTGTGTAGCATCCTATTGAGGTTACTACTGTATATTTATTTTCTGATTAACTTTAGCAGTTTTGTGATTTGATTGCTTCGCCAATGCGTGTCCTTGATTTTTTCACTCCTAGTTCTACCGACCAATTCTTTTATGGGCTTACGCGATCCCCGCTCGACACAGATCCCATCAAAACTGTTGTTGGACCTTCTCTGACCAGCATGCCCCCTTCTTATTACCTATGTTGCCCTATTATCCTCGCACTCACTCTAATTGTATGGTGTTCAGTATTCAGCTACTTTCGTCAGGGACTCCAGGAATATCTTACCATTTCAGAATGTCTCTGTATCTCTCACTCTCTCAGGTTACTTAAAATTTTAATCTGTTCGTTCATGGAATCATCCAGATTATCAAAATTTTTCATATGATTTCGTGGCCTTTATTTTGTATAACTAGAGTTGACGACAGCTTGCTTTATTATGGAGAAACGGTTTAATTTCAAAAGCCATGCTTGGAAGATAAATTTTTAAATACAGAAATGTATTAGTGAAGTTACTAGAGTTAGTTGTGTATTTATATAAAAAATGCCAGTTAGTATCTGAAAGCACTGTTGTCTTATCTTCAAAAATACTCGATTATTAAATAAATTTGATCTCATCGAAACTGTTGAAATAAAGATTACGATTACTAAACACATAAAGATCAAGATATGGATAGCCGAAGTAAAGAAATCAGTGTCATATCGGAATAAATCCGCGCTAATCTCATGTTAATCGCAATTTAATCAAGATTGACGTCATGTAGCAATTTTAAATCTTTTAGAAATTTGGTTATTCCCTTTCCTCATTTAATTATTCAGTCTTCTGACGAAGCCATACACTAATCCACTGGTTGTACGGCCGAAATATCTGGGCATATACATTGTACTGTGATCTGGTGATGGATTTTTGTGAACTTCATTATGCAGGTAACAGGATTAATAAGTGTTTATTAGATCAATAATTTCAAAACTTTTGCATTCGGTCGGGATATTTTTAGTTATTTAACGCGCGGTATTTCTTTTGATATACACCAATAATTGTTGTAATAACTGTCGTTATAAAAGAGAGTTGTTATTTAAAAATGAAGTAGCGTCGCGAACAGCGCATAACATTAAATTTAAGAATGCTGACAATTATGTTCCTTTGATAGTAATAATTTTTACAAAATGTGTTAGCTTCTGTTTGACCTTTTTTACCGGGTTTACCAAAAAAACCCTGGGGGTGAGTTATAGGGAAAAATATTTGTTGTTGCAAATCCAGAGGGTGAAGGATAGGGTGAAAAGCATTTTTTTCACGGACAACGCAAGGTCATCTAGTCTAAAACTAAAAATAAAAAAAATGTTGGTGCTCAGAAATACCTAAACCATGTCTATATACATTATGTATTTAATTTAAATAGGTAGACCAAATTGTTTCATTCTTTCATAACTGTTTTATTAAGCAATTTTCATTATATGTATATTACATAATCCTTAAATTGTAAATTTTTGTTGTATTTTAAATATTCAGAAATTGCCTTGGAAGTTAAGACACACTGCACGGCCTTCTTAAATTAAAAACCAACCTTCACTATTAAGCATTTAATGAAACTGAAATGAAAACATAAACAATCATTATATTTTGTAATAGGTTTTCTATCTTCCGGGCTTGTTCCCATTTTCTTTTCGAGCATTTTACGTTAAAGATGTGTGCATTTGAATTTTTTTCCGCTTTAAGTAAATTCTGTTATCGGATTTTTTAATATCACTTTAAATTATTGAAAGATGTAGTACAGTGTCTAAAGGTAGATTTACAATTATATAACTGGCTAGTTGGTGTAAACCAGTTTCATCGAAACCAATACACACACATACACATCCACCTAAACTTTTCCTTAGTTACAAAGCATGTTAATTTCTGCGCTTCTGTACACGGATGAAAATAAAAAAAGTTTGCATGTGTACTACAACAATCGGAGAGAAGAAAATAGTGTAAATGTTAGAAAGGCAATTCTACCGTACGATTATAAAAAATGCGAAACTTTCCTAAAAATAGTTTGCATTAATTAAATGAAAAAGGAGGACGTTCTGAATGCTGGGGGGGTTAAAGGTGAAAAATTAAATTTAGGAGGTATACTGATCTATGGTTATCTCCATATTCCTTACAGGATTTAATTAAGCTTTCCCGGTGTAGCCTTCTTATTGTTACTTTATGTTCTACATTTATACAGTAAGCGGTAAGCAAGTACGTACGTTTGGCCGCGTTTACATGCGAAATAAAAGGGAAACTGACTTGCAGCGCATGCAGGTGTGATCCCAGCGTTTATGGGTATTTATTAGTCAGGCAGTCACAGATTCAGCATTGCGTTGTTGTTCATTGAGGGTGGACGCATGTTCAATTATTCTATTCGCGATGTATATATGTGTCACAATATCTAAAAATTATAATTATTCTCATAAAGTTCATAAAGTTTCGAATGACTCGGCCGTAAGAAGTGCTATGAAAGAATGTTTTTAATATAAAGTGCATTCTTAAAATAACACGAAAAATAAATAATTATAATAAATGTTTAAATAGGCCTCTTTCTTGAGCTGAACAATAATTTTATCGATCATAAAACTTCTTCTGGAATTTAACAACATATTTGTGCTAATTTATTCGAAAGCATTTGCGATTTTCAAACGCAACTCCTGAAGATTATTAGCTCTGTTCTTCTGGAAGTAATACATTTGAGATTTTATGTGGCCCCATAAAAAAGTCATTTGGAGCCAGATCAGGAGATCTAGCTGGCTACAGATGGTTCCCCGTCCACTCAATAAACGACCTGGAAATGTAATGTTTAGAATATTTTGAACTGCGGCAAAATCATGAGGAAGACAATCATCTTGTTGGAACCAGATCTCGTTAAATCTTCGCCCTGCTAGTCAGGAAATATCTCATGGGTTTCTCTTACTTTGTATGATCGGTAACCATTTTTTTAAGAATCCTTCTTACTGTCCTTTCACTTGAATTTACCGCCTCAGCAATTGTTTTAGCAGAAACTGTGGGATTTTCAGTAACGCTGGCCAAAATCATTATTTCCCTCATTTCATTATCATCATTGTGTTGAGGGATCGATTCTCTTTTCTCTTCCAGGAGAAACACACCTATATTTTACGAAATTTTTTATGGTTCGACTGATTGTGTCTGGTGCAGGGGAAGGCCTATTTGGATATGTAGTTTGAAATATTTCTTTAACTGCGCCCATTGAACGGCCACCATAATACCACTTAATTATCTGGATTTTTTTTTGGTAATCTAATAACCATCTATTTTATTAAATTAACAACGTAAAATATTCTACAAAACAAACGAGTATACGCTTTTGTTCAAAGTGGAATAAATGTAAATACTTTCATATAGCATGCGATAAGCCTCAGCCATCTAGATCGCGCCCCAATAATTTACATTCTACGAATGGCAATGCGAGGAACGAGGCGAATGATTAGTGAACCGACTACACATTTAATCCTCCACTCGCCTTATGATTCGACTCGCCATTTTCCTGAGAGAAGGTTTTATTATCGAAGAATTTCAGTTTTAGCAATGTTTTATAGCACGTTATTGATTACTTCGGATTTTATTTGAATTCTGCATAGAAATAAAGAACCTCGTTGAAAATTTTTTCCCCATTTAGCTCTCATAGTTATTGTGACATTTATTATGATTATGTTAGAAAAATAGTTGTTGCATTGAAAATGGCATTGAAGACAAATTAATGTTATCTTGTATAAAGGTAAACAAGCGTTCACCAATTATCTAATTTTACCAATTTGAAGTCCGTATCGGTAAGTCCGTCTCTGGAATAATCCAAAGATCCGCTCTATGTTCATTACCGATATGACCAATGGCGTCGTAGATAAGGAGGGCTAGAGGTAGTAATTACCCCCCCCCCCCCCAGGAGGAGCTAGAACATAAAAAGTCAGGCGAGAAGGCGAGAGTTAAAGTGGCTAGTCTGTAGATAATGAATTTTTTAGTTTTAATGGTTTAATAATTCCTAATTAATTATTGTTTTATTCGATGCGAATTATACGATATAGTGTTTCTGTGACATTAAAACCATAAAGAAAATCAATTTTTTAAATTTTTATTGCCCTATTTATTTTTATCCCCTACAGGAAAATCTATTTACGCCCTTGGATATAACTAGTAACCATCGGCCCCCTTAATAGAATCGCCTTATTATTTTGACATTCCAACTGACAATAAGTTATAGAACGCTGTTAAATTTTATGAGTATTTCATAAAGTGAATTCTACCATCTTTACTTCTATCATATTGTTCGTTGTTATATTTCTATTGACTTTTAAAGCCCTTCTTATTTATTTTATTCTTCCAGATATAAGTTGAGTTGTTGTTCGCTCTTTGCTGCTGCCTAGAAAAGATGCAGCGGCTTGCAAAGACTAAATCCATTTATCAGACACTTATTTCGGATGAAGACGAGATGAAAATTATTCAGCAAAAGGCATATTCCATTTGTATTTGTGTTGTGACTATTAAACATCGTACACTTGTTTGATACATCAAATACGTAAATCGAATAAAGTTGTTAAAATTGCAAAGCACATATTTTTTATTTCATAGCAGTCTAGATCAAAATTTATAATTAGAATATTCAAGAGTATTAAAGTCACCTAAGATTAACATGTCACTGCATAAGTACTCTAGTGAAGTGATAACATCAAACAGAGAGTTTAGAACTCTATATTGGTTTTTGGGGGAATGTGAAGTAGAAATATGTAGAAAGAGTAGCGATTTAAAGTTATTTTCGTTAAAGGTATAAGGTCCTTTTGGAATATTATGGTAAATGATCACATCGATACCTAGTATGCCCACGAGATCTGCATACCTCTCAGACGGCTCCCATTCGTATGCGTCGGCCAGATCTGTTGCATATCGGATCATTTTTACGTTGACGGGTCCCATATAAATGTGCCAAGAGGTATCTTAAATACTAGAAGGATTCTTTCAAAAAGCATTAACAAAAAGGGGATCTATCATTTTAAAACTTACGATGCCATCATATCTCGAAAAAATGATGACGTTACAAAAGATATTATTATAACAAAGTTATGCAATTAAAATTTGAAATCGACTTACGAATACGCCATTTTATTTGAGAATAATCAGTTGTATTTTCATTTTAATATCATTCTTTTGAATCTTACGATTTGCGGACGTTGCCAGAACATTAACAGGCGTGGAATTATTCGGTTATTCCAGGTAACTTGAATGAGCAAGTACATTAAAATTCAATTACTCTTCGGATATCATCAACTTTTCCCCCAGAGGAAACAATTTACTCACGCACAAATATTTATAAAGCTACCCCAAAATTAACAGGCATGTACATTAGGTTGGTTTATCATTTTTAACTTTTCTAGCGAGTAAATTTGAATTTAAATGGAACGAAAGATGCACAAGCCTTTGTAAGTAAAATCGATTATGCAAATATTTGTCCTGTACCTGCCATGATTATATTTCCGTGCTTTATTAAAATATTTGTCTAATGAATTTATTGAATTAGCATAGACCGTATTACGTCACTTAATGTTTTATAATTTAATTTTAATTTATTTTTAATATAGTAAGTACATTGCTCGGGGCGAGCGTAGGTGCGTCTTTACTATGTACATACTTCGGTATGCGATGTAAAGCAACGATAGGCGCAGTTAGTACTTGGATGGGTGACCATTCCAACGGAAACCGCGTTCTCGCCTCACACATCTTCCAGCGGCTTGTATATCAGTGTATGCGCGGAAGCTATACAATCTTAGGCGAGGGTTGTATAGGAGTTATACCATCCTTCGGAGGGGATGTAAAGCCGTCGGTCCCTTGTCTATTAAATGTTAGGCAAGTAAAAGATCCCTACTCTTCTTAAGGGAAGAGGTTCGGCAAAATTCCTGGTTGGGGGTAGTTCGTCTACAGGCGTCGGTGATAGGCCTTAGTAGCGGAAATAGGCCGACGTTAAATAAATGTATAAAAAAAAAGTACATTGCTCGGTGGTGTAATTTACGTTACGTGTGATTGATATTATTAAATTGTTATCATTATAATTACAATTCTATTAGGCAAGTTTTAAACTTATGTCTAGTTGTCAATGTTGACAATGTCACTTTGAATTAACAACATACAACAAACTAGAATTGTACTGTCAAAATGAACAAATATATTATACCGTATCCTATTAATATAAAATTCAAGATCTCTATCTCTTAATATTTTTCCATTTTAATTTAAAAGTTTTAAATCAGATAGTGAACTTATAAAAATAGTGATGAAATTCGTACAAAACTGTTGCGACGTGCCATCTTCCGCCGATGCCCGCAAGATCATAAGTACATCAATTCGTCAAATTTACCTATAGTAGAAATTACCTTTAGCGATAAATGTCACCACGCTAAATATTGGGTGCAAATTACCACTTAAGCTTTTCTCCGTAGAAAATATATATGAATTTATTAAATAATGGTGTATTATTGTATATATTTTAGGCGAATTTACAATATAGATTATTGCAATAATTAGCGTATAAAAATTATTTACAAAGTAATAGTGTAAGGATAGTTAATGATCAAAAGTCCATAAAAATCGATTCAGTCTTTTACTTTTCACAAGTTGGTACCCTGACTGTCGAACTGTCAGCTGTTGTCATTTCCTTTTGTTTTTGTGAGTGACCAAAGGTTATAAATCTCTAAAATTGCCTAAAACTTGCTCTTTTTAAATCAAGAATTTGAACTGAAAACTTCGCTAAGGATTAATTTAGTTAAAAGGCACGTGATTGCTAATCGGTTTATTACCGGATTAATAACTAGATTTAACCTAATATTTCAATTTATATTTTGGTTTGATAAATTGAATTTTCGAATTATTCGGATAAATAAGCAAGTTATCGTCTAGAAATAATATTCTAGACGATTTGGGATAGGCCAGATTTTGAGCACAGAACTTGCCTACTATCCTGTTATTTTCGGAATATTGGATTTTTGGACTTTGGATCATTACTATTCTTTGGTACACGAATTTTGGTATACGATTTGGCCCTGCATTTTGATTTATATATTACGATTAAGAGCAACTTATCTAACCATCGTGAAGATTTATCAAACCTATCAAATTGTGTTGTGAAGATTTCTCCTCGATCAACAAGCCTTCAAGTCTGGAGCACCAGGAAACTCTCCAATTTTTTTTGTCAAAGTTAAGTAACCATTGTACCTCCTTCTTATGGTCAAATTGTTTCAATTTACTAATAATTTTTCCATAGCGTTAACCTTAAACCCTAGACTTTTCTGTATTGTTTTATTGTAATATTTTTACCGTTAAATTTTGTGTACCGTCTCCTACTGATTTTTATAATAAATTGTATTTGTTTTTAATTGTTCTTTTATTTTGTCACTCTCACTACAAGGATTTGTAAGATCTGGGACCTCGTTGACTTATCTCGACTATAGGTCGTATTACTGTACAAAAAATTACAGGTTTAAATTAAATAAGTGTCTAATAAGCTGACATTTTTCAGTCAAGATTGGGTAACTATTCTTATATTCTGATTTCAATTACTTATTATAAAACGGACATGTCACATCGTACTGAACAAATTTAATCAGAGCTAACTGTGCTCTGTAAAAGATTGGCGTTGGAGGCTCTTTAGAGGTTTCAGGATTGATCGCAATACTTCAGCGTAACCCCAGTGGAATAGTCTGCAAATTGGAAGATTCTGGTAACCCTCTCTGTATATCCCTTTATCAGTTTTAGATTTCGGGATACGGGATTGTCTACTGTTTTCGCTGCATCTCACTAAAGTTACCTTGAAACTACGATGAGTAAGTATCTTGCAGAGCTCTATCTTAATACATTCGCAAATGGTTTTATAAGTATTGTACTTGTTTTATTTTTTCATTTAACTGCCTTGTCTCGAAGTCAAAGATTGTTTAACGTTTAAGGTCCATTTTTCAACATCAAAAATACACAGAGCAAGAGTCGAAGGTTTTAAATTTGTAATTTGATTTCATTTTGTGCTTTTTAAAGTGAAACATAAAATCATCGCATATTTTCGTATTACAAAGTTCACACAGAATTTTTTTAAACTCACCTAATCATGGCAGTAAATTTTTGCTAATATTAACGTTGTTTTATTTAATATATTTTATATTAATTAATACTATATAATATTTTATAAAAGAAAATAAATTGTATTTGTTGAGGTTTTCTAATGTATTCTAATAAATGGCGGAGGATCTGGGAATAGACAATAATAAACTTGATGTTGCAACCAGGTCCTTAGGTCTACCGAGATAGAATGCTAAAAATTTTCTTGACAAAATACCCTTAAAAAACACATTAAAATCGCACCGCACCTGATTTGTGAGATGCCAAAAGCAGTAGTAATGAGACTATCAGTTATAAACTATGGTTATTATGTGCAAATAAGACATCGGATGAACATTTGTAAGAAACAGTTAGTAGTCTATTTAAAACACTTAAGGATTCTGCAAGATTTAATTTAGTGAAAATTGCAGACTCCGTATGCTTTGGAACCCTATTGTTGCGATTTTTTGTTTTTTAAATTTTTTTAGTTATATTTCCGAAGCTGACACTCTTACAATCCTTTTAACAAATCATCTTTGCCGTAGATAATTTTCTTTTTTCTCCAAGTTTCTTTTAAATATTTGTAAATCCATTGATGATCATCTATTTCAGTTCCCACTTCTCTTTTATTGTCTAATGTGATTGTACTTCCATGGCCGCCACGGTCTCCTGAACCGCATCTAATTAAACACTTCTTTAATATAATTACTAGGATAATGATACATTTTTTTCACAAGGTTTGAAATGATATATCAAAAACCGATACTGATTATCTGATTAACAATATGTGTAATAGACTGAACGAGAGAGAATTTGCAGTTACTAGCTAACGAAACTAGAATCTTGTTACTTTATTCACGCCAGTATATTTTAAAGGATGGGGTGGAAAAGTGAAAGTGCTTTATAGAGCTACATAGCCGCAAAATTATAGTTGACCTTTGAGCCCTTAGGGATCCTAATATATTCAATTTCCATTTCATAATACCTTTACTAGATGATAAGCTTTTAGCGGTTTAGTTAGTTTGAGAAACGGCAGTAGAAATTTAATGACAGATACTAAATAAAGAGAGGGGATATTGGAAGAATGTCGTATAGACAAACTTCGCCCCCAAAATAAAGACGTTTATTATTATATTAGATGTAATAACGTAATAATAATATAATTTTTACACTTCATATGGGCCATATATATATACAGGGTGTCTCATCGGGAACTGAATCGATCGATATAGAGAAAAGTACGTAAAGTAAGTAAGAATTTTGAAAATTTAGATAATTACTAATGTCGGTATAGCCAATCCAACTAGAATAATTACAAGCAGCGAACACTTCCGCTTATACCGGAAGTCGATACCAACTTGCTTATTTCAAATGGAACACCCTATATATTTTAGGGTTTTCGAAAAGAGCATAAAATTCTGAGTCGAAAATATGTAGGATATCCTATACCTAAACCTAGCCGTTTCAGAGATATTTGTCATTTTATAGAAAATTTGACAGGTGCAACGGTTTGCAAGAACCGTTATAACTTTCTTCGTGTAAAAGATCCTCATTTGCTTCTTGTCACGTAAAAAGAACATAAGGAGAACCACGTTCTACGACTGAAATAAATTCAATAATATCATACCAAGTGTTCCGTTTTTCGCGTTACATTTTGTCAACTTCAAACCGCGAAAACTTGTTTAGGTCAAATGGAACACCCTGTATTTTTTTACGTCAGATTCTTCTTTTGTGCAGTCGTTATCATTGACTGTAGAAGTGGATGTGATACTGCCTGCAGCCATATTCGACTCACTAGTCTGTCTATTATTTGTTACATTCCTAATTAATGTGTAGTTGTTAATATGTATAATGTGGTTATCAAAGACACATTGGGCAACATTAGATTTTTCTATTCTGTCGTAGTTGAGATAGAATATATGATTAAGTCTAGTTATAATTCGAGCTTTCGTTTGTCCAACATACTTTAAATTACAATCTCAACTGGTTTCGTAAACTTTGTTGAACTCAATGTTATCCTTTGGGTTCCCTAAAGTCGTAGCAATTTATTTTCGGACGCATGGACAACTGTCATCCATGTATCATGTCCTAGGAAAATACTTATGCTGACGATTTTTCTTTCTGTGGCTAGTTTTAATTCTTCAATAATATGAAGTCGATTTTTAAAAACACCATTGGTTAAATGCCCGCACAAGAAATGATCACATGGTGTAAAATCTGGAGATCGTGCAGACCCCAATCGCTGTCTGATAAGACGATCGTCATAAAATTCTTGTAAAAGGTCAATCGTCGTTCTTGCTGTTTGTGCAGCAGTAAATAACTTCCCTTGCTATTCATCATCAAGCACCTGTGCCAGAAAGTGCTCTTAAACTAGAATTTGATACCGCCGGGCATTAATGGCTTCATAATAAAATATGAGGCCTATGACTCGCTGCGCTGGACCAACATTCTCTGGTTAGCGGCAAGAGGTACTATGTCTATTAGTTCTGACAAAATCCGATCCATGTTTTATAAAATTTTAAGTTTTATTTTGGAAAATAATCATCCGTAGTTTGTAACATGGTCACAGAAACACCCTGAATATGTGAATAAAAGCTCAGAAGACATTAAAGCCAATTGAACTTAAAAGGCTATTCGTTGGTAATTTTAATATTTACGTTTGATATATTTCAGAGTAATTACCCACAAAGCACTAATTGCTTTCTCTTTTCCGTCTTTTGAGGTAACAAATATTTTATAATTAAGTTTTAATCTTTACTTCAATCTCGTCTCTGGACAAAGTTTCCATGAAAGAGTATCGTTTTCAGTGAAAGCCTGTTGCTTTCAGCAGAAGCTTGCTATAAACTTTTGTGTATGGAGATAAGCTTATTGTAATCTGAGAATAATGGCACGCCAAGCCTGTGTTTTAATAATATGTCGCTATTAGACAATGTTTAACATTATGATGATGTAACAGGTATATGAAATTTCACTGGTGTATCGTCAGCATGAGATTTACGTAGAGAGTAATAAAATTACAAATTATTCTCATGGAGTTAATTTATGTTACCAATTTCGTGATGAATAACGCCGCTCCCATTAACGCTTATCGCGCAGAATACATTTTTATTAGTGGAATCAAAGCAGGTTTTCACTTCGGAAGAATTCCGGGAAGCTCTAATTTATTACTGTACATTTGTGAGTATGTTACGAACAACATATAAAAAGTTCTATTCTTTATTTAATAAATTAGTTGCAAAATACCAGTTTTTTTCAATCTCAAGATACAAATTTTTGTAAAAACTATTAGCGCCATTCGAAGTTATTATTGTAAAATCATTACAATCATCCCATAAGCTTCCCGTAATTATCCCGAAACATAGCGCATTTATGAGCTAATTTGACTCCACTATATAGCCTGAACTAGTGACTGGTCTCGGCTGATGTTTGTCTGTGTATGAGCCAACAGAAAAAGATTTTATGTGGATGTAACGTGAAATAGAGCAACGTAAATTTGTCTATGTGAAGTGTTTTCTACTTAAGTTAGCCACTTTGGGCCTCAAAATACATGAACAAAGTATTAGGAAAATAACGAATTTTCTTTGCTAGTTTAAAGCTTATACTTTGTGAAAATTCTCTCCACTTCCATTCGCCATATTAGAGCCGGCATTATGAATTTTTTAATTTTGATTTCAGATTCGTTATCAGCAAAAAAAAATTAAACATTCTCGATCTTTTCACATATTAAATTTTTCGTTTAGACATATATAAAAAAGCATGAGAAATTGAGATTCGATTTTTTCACTCCTAAACAGCAATTAGCTAATCCTACACAATTAACCCATTATTAGATAGATAGCTAGATAGATCTTTACTGGTCATATATATACAAAACGTCCTGTCCTCCTGTTGTCTCTAAAATGAAAATTGTTATGAGACCCAAACACCGAAGAACTCAAGTAAAACGTAGACTCCGTCTCTGTATTAGTAAATTGCGTGACCAACAAACCGTCGAACAGCTAAAGCAAAAAGTTCAAGAGAATTTGAGTGCACTAGAAGAAACCAATTCTGTAGATGTCGCTGCTACCTGGACACAAATTAGAGACAGTTTAAAAAGTGCGGGTGAGGAAATTCTTGGCACTGCAGCAAGTAAAAAACAGGAGGACTGGTTCAATGATAATGAAGCTTTTATACAAGAACTTCTTGACCGCAAACATATTGCCTTCCAAAACGCTATCAACCACCCCAACGACTCATCAAAAGCAGAAGCTTTTACCCAATCTAAGTATGAAACGCAACGCGAAATCAGAAGAATAAAGAACGAGTGGTGGGCAAGCAAGGCCATAGAAATTCAAAGGTACGCCGATTCACACGACTACAGGAATTTCTTTCAAGGAGTAAAAGCATTGTACGGCCCCAGTCGGAAAAATATGTGCCCTATTAAAGATTTAAATGGAAGTCTCCTCAAAGAAGACCAGGAAATAAGAGCCCGATGGAAAGAGCACTACTCTAACATTCTTAACCAGCAAAGTCAAGCCGATCACGATATTATAAATCTTATCCCTCAATATGACACCTTCGAAGACTTAGATAAACCACTAACAACGGAAGAGATCTTAAATGCCATTAGGCAGCTAAAAAATAACAAATCTCCCGGCGCCGACTCACTCCCAGCTGAGATCTTTAAAGCTGTGTCGTCAGAGCTCATACCCTACCTCAAAAAACTGTTTGATGTCGTGTGGGAAAGTGGTCAAGCTCCGCAGGAGTTTCGTGATACACTTTTAATCAACCTCTTCAAAAACAAAGGGAGCGCTGCGGACTGTGGAAATTACAGGGGTATAGCTCTCCTGGCTGTTGGAGGGAAGATACTCACTAAAGCGATGGCAAATAGGCTAACACCTGTTATGGAAAAGCTACTTCCTGAAACACAGAGTGGCTTTAGACCAAACCGAGGCACATCGGATTTAATCTTCACACTTAAACAGCTTCAAGAAAAAGCACTAGAACATCAAGGAGAAATTCACATGGCCTTCATTGATTTAACCAAGGCGTTTGACTCGGTGGACAGGGAAGTGCTCTGGAAAATTATGTTCCGCTTAGGTATCCCTAGAAAATTTGTGGAAGTATGTCGCAGTCTACATACAAACAACAACGCCCAGGTTATGTATAATAATGAGGCAACCGAACCTTTCCAAACCCTCACTGGAGTTAGGCAGGGATGTGTCCTGGCACCCCTACTCTTTAATTTGTTTACCACTGCTCTAACAATTATTGTTGACAACAAACTGACAGTCAGAGGAATAGGTCTCAGATACCGTTTTAATGGCGGTCTCTTTAACATAGGGCGCTTTAGAGCTTTCACGAAGACACGCACACGTTTCATTTGTGATCTCCAGTATGCGGATGACTGTGCACTTTTAGCCTCTACGCCGGAAGAGCTTCAAGAACTTTTAGATGTGTATGCCCAGAGCTATGATTCCTTGGGACTTAAAATCAACATTGGAAAGACTAAGATTATGTCAACTCCTCATCAAGTGAACCAAATAGACATTACACTTAACGGAAATTCTCTTGAAGTGGTGGATCAGTTCAATTACTTAGGCAACGTTGTTAATGACAAAGCAAACATGGACAGCGAGATTCGCAATAGAATTAACGCTGCATCTAGAGCACTCTGGGGACTTAGAGAGAGAGTATTTGACAACAACGACCTTGCTTTGTCAGCGAAAATGGCTGTCTGCAGAGCAGTTGTCATTCCAACACTGCTATATGGATGTGAAAGCTGGGTCACTTACCGTCGTCATGTGAAAGAATTAAAACGTTTTCAGCAAAGACACCTCAGAAGTATGATGAAAATCCGTTGGTTCCATCACATATCAAACGTGAAAGTACTCAGGAGAGCAAACAGCCTTCCAATTGAGGTGATTATTTCAAGAGCTCGCCTAAGATGGGCAGGTCACGTTCATCGTATGCATGATAACCGCCTTCCTAAATGTACACTTTATGGTGAATTGCTAAGCGGTAGAAGAAGGCGTGGCGATCAACGGAAGAGGTTCAAAGACGCTCTCCATGAAAATCTAAAATCCTGCGGTGTTGCAGACGAGCAATGGGAACAACTTGCAGCGGACAGAGCCGAATGGCGAGGGGTTGTGGCCAGCTATCAAGGAAATGTTGCTGCAAGAAGGCCGAATCCAAGACCTAACCAGGTCTATGTTTGTCCTAACTGCGGTCGACATGTGCTCTCCCGAATTGGCCTCTATAGCCATAGTCGTGTGCACCGTAGATGAATGGGAATTACAATAGACTACACCTTTTATTTGTTTTTTATTGTACACAATTTATCGACTGTAACATTTTTATACTCGGACTCGAGTAACGGCGGCTAATATACAAAAAAATTGTGCTTTGACAAGTCATCAAGTGTATAGTAGTAATACATATTAAAAAGACCAATATTTGTCATAGAATAATAAAAATAAAGTACAAGCAACAGTAAAGAATAAATAACAACAAAAAAATATATATACACATACACGTATATATACACATACACACACACACACACACACATATTAAATAACAGTTGTAAAAGTGCAAATAATTGTAAGAAACAGAATTTAAAATTATTACATTAATAATGTTTAAAATTTGAAATGAGAAAATTCAGCAGGAATTCGTCAAAATCATAAAATGCATTCTCAAGTAAGAAACGTTTAATTACGGATTTAAAAATTGTAATGAAGTATACAATACTACAGGAATACTGTATACTTTCATTCCAGTTTAACTTATTTTAATCATGCATGGATCAAGTAGTTCAGTTTTAGATTAGTTCAATACCTGATTAGTTCTTTTTTTAACTTTTATTTCTGACTTCACCAGGCCGCAACTTGCGTGCCGTGTGCATTTCGTGCCGTGTGCAAACCACGTGACCGTGATTTGTGGGTATAAAATAGCTAGCCAGAAACCAGTAAATTCAGAGCTTGGCTTTCACCTTTCTCGAGTGTATTGAACTGGGATAACCGGAAGATCAAGCTTCTCCGGCGCCGTGGCAGCCGCTGGCCAAGTATCTGTTAGGGAGGATTCGAGTGCGTTGAACTGGACCTCCACTCAGATTGATTCGAGTGTATTGAACTGGATCTCTCCTGAAACTGATTTCTTTGTCGCGTCTGTTATGTCCTGGAACTTCGATTAGAGAATTGGGGTTACGACGACGTACATAGAGGAAATATGTTACACTCTCTCTCTCCGATTACTATGATGTACTTATGTAATAACAAGATTGTCGCAACCTAAGCCATAAAAGATACGGCCACACTGTACATATAATTATTAGGAGAATAAATGTCTTATTTTGGATCTGGATTTTAATTAATATTAACATTGAACCCTGGAATAATCTCCAAACCAGCTACCCGAGCAAAACAAGCATCACAAAAGTGTACAGTCAAGTATCTGTATAGCATTCGGTAACACATTGAAAAACTTTATTGCGTAGTAGCTAGTCCCATTTCTGGTTTTCGAAAGACGTGAAAAATCCATGCATATGTTATCCTTATTGCGCGTTGCATAATTATGTATGTTCTCATTTTTTGTGTAATTATATAAATTGGCTTTTATATGCACAAGATATCGCAGTATATATGCGCAAGCCAGGGAAACCATACCAAGCTTTTTAAAAAAATTTCTACAATCATCTCTGTATGATAAACCAGCAGTGATTCTCAAAGCTTTTCGTTGCATCGAAAAAACTGTGGAAGTATGTGCCGAGTGGCCCCACATCAAGATAACATACGTTATAGAGGAGTGAACCAGTGCATGATATGCCATTAACACAGTTGACTGTAACAAGCATTTTTAGATTGCGCAGTAGGAAGATGTTACGGGATATATTCTTGCATACAAAAATCGTTTGTTCCTCCCATGTTAACTTACTGTCTAAGATTACACCCAAAAATTTTACGGAGTGAGGGTAGTTCGACTGTGAGGAAATATATTTCAAACTAAATATCATTGTCTCTGTCTTATCTTTATTTAGGATTAATTGATTACTTGAAAACCATTCATGTACTGAAAAGACTATTTTGTGCCTTAGATAACAAAATTTCGTTACCATTATGGGTATGCGCTAATGTTGTGTCATCTGCAAAAAGAGTAAACTTTGCTAAGGGTGTACTATTAGGCAAGTCATCTACATAAATAAAAAAATAGAATCGGTCCCAAAACAGAACCCTGGGGTACGCCAAACTTAGTGTTAATTGGATCTGAATTGACGTTATTAAAATAGACAAACTGAGATCTATCAGTCAAGTAGGATGTAACCAATTTTTGACTGGCCTGAGAAAATATATAAAATTTCATTTTGCTGACTAAAATATTATGGGAAACACCAAAAGTCTTAGTGAGATCTAAAAATTGCGTGTGGCTTCAAAACCCTTATTCATTACGTTTATTAACGAATGAATTGCTAAAGTTGTGGACAATTTTGTTTAAATCTATATTGACTAGTATTAAATAGGTTGGAACTTTCAAAATAATTGCTAATTTGAATTTTCAAAATTACCTCAAAGATTTTTGCAAATAAAGGCACAATACGAATCGGGCTATAGTTTGCAGGGTCGTCGACATATTGGCACTGTTTTAATTATGAGACGAGTTCCATCTCTGAAAGTTATATCTCGTCTTCTTCTACAGCTGTATTGTTTAAGAGTATTGACAGTTGCCAACCTACTATCAAAATATGAGCATTCTAAAACAAATATTCTATTGAATGCATCTGTTACTTGCAAATATAATGATCTAACCTTTACGGAGACTTGGCTTGATATTAATGTAAACAATTTGGAATCACTTAACTAAATTTCAATTTACAGATCAAATAGAAATTTTCTTGGAACTGGCAACTCTAGATGATATGGCACTTATTGCAGTTGACTCTTGTTCTCTAGTCAATTAAATTTAAAAACTTTATTTGATGATTTATTCTTCGTTAATATTGTTGGATTTAAAATAATGTTGGATAAAATTATATTTATATTATATATTCTTATATTATATATTTATTCGCAATTATGTATCTTCCAATGTAACTGCTAACGATCGTTATTCCGTATTCGATATACTCAGCTTTATAAAACATGTTTATAATCAAAAGGTTATTATATTAGACAATATGGTTGATAATGTTGAGTAGTTAATAATTAACATTCCTACCGGGGCTGTTAATAAATTTTATGAACATTCTGGATGTACCACAGATAAATGTTGTTAAAAATCCTAATGACATCTAGATTTCGTACCAACAAACATCAATTGTCAAGTCGAAAAAGCAGTTGATGTCCTGTTGAAAGACCATCGTCTACTACTAATAAGAAATTACCCAACTTTTCTCCATTTATCCATCCATGCAGAAGGATGTTGTGTTCTGCAGCTCTAATGTGGGCTTTTAGTCGAACGGGTTCCAATTCGGTGACAGAGTCGGGGTTTATCCGCTCGACGTCGAAGATGAGACTAAGTTCATCGGCTGCTCTCCGTGCTGCCTTAAAGAAAAATGCTCCTACCTCTGCATTTTCATGATCTCGGACCATGCAGAGGAGGGGATCCGAACTCCTGATGACCTTACATGCTCCATCCAGAACCATCCTGCTATGGAGACTCTCCAAGTTCAAGAGTCCACGGCCTCCCCGATGTCGTGGGAGATATAACCGTGGAACGGACGATTTAGGATGCAAGCTCCTATCGAGATGAATCTTCTTGCGGGTTACTACATCGAGTCGACGCAGCTCTTCTTTAGTCCATTTCACTACTCCGAAAGAGTAGAGAAGGATCGGAACCGTAAGCATATTTGTAGCAGACACAGTTCTGCAGACCAGATCTGTCGGAGTAGGTGCTGAGGTTTTTCACTACACTCACTTCTTGGGTGAAACGTTGCTCGACACCCAAGTAAGTGTACGACTCTCCGGCATCTAGATGGTGTGAGATGCTTCCGTCCACGAGCTGCGCGTCCTCTCCGTAGTCACCGCATCGTCCTCTCTTGAGATGGATCAGTGCGCATTTGTTATTATTATTATTAAATAAATTGAAATATTTACTGCTTATATTGTACTAATTCTTAGTTTCTTTTAACAACTTTGTGCTGCTCATTGAAAAAATATATTGGGCAATATTATTATATTTAAATTTAAAACTTAAATTATTCATAATTAAAAAATATTTTCTAAATCCTAAAAGTGGTGACTTTTAGTATTATAAATAGTACCATTAGTAAAAGTGGTCCAGATCACGAGATTGAAATTTAAACATAATTCCTTATTTATTAATTTCTAACGATATTACTAATGAACTACAGGGCAATGTGAGCGTAGAAGTAGTTAAGACACGCCAAATCCCTCGACGCTATATCTAATTGTATGCTTTGTTTTGGATACGGAATTTTACCCGAGGGAACGTTCGTTTCCAAAACAACTGAATAAAAGTTATACATTAAATTAAACAAACTCCTGATAAGATAACGCTGTACTATAGACAATTTATCAAGAAAATTACGAAATTTTTCAATAAAAATATAGCCCGTGCGCTAATCATCGTTCCAAATTCTAGTAATCCAGTTAGCTGGGTTAAAAATCTACTCTCCTGAATTTTAATATGCAACTTAGTTCGTGCTGTATGTAAATCTACCTACAAGTTAAATATTTTTTATGAGATGTAAGAAGTAATTTGCCAATATTCGTATCGAAGAGTATATAGGATGGGAATGATAAAACTCCCTCCGTAAATGGGAAAAATAAATGCGCAAAATATAGATAAAACTCATCACATTTACAAAACTGTACATTAAGTATTAAAAAGGTGTCTAGGTTTAGAACTGTTAACAGTAAAAATTTCATGGAGGTAAACAGCTTGCCGGAATTAGTCCTAATTTTTTTTCAAATATACGACGAGGATTTTTCGTCTAAGTTTTTAAATATCTGTTATATTATACATCCTACTTAAGATGGGTGGTGCGGTGGACGTAACTCGCCAATTTCTCGTATATCCCTAAATCGATTCAAAACATTTTTTCATAAGTTTTTAGAGAAAACCCGATAAAATAGTACTGCACTATTTTTTCTTCTGTGAAAAACAAAAAATTGTATTTTATTTTTTATTTTCAATAGTTCAGTACCATACTATTGAGTGTTCTCTAAACGCATACCAAAAAATTTTCGGCTCAGAGATGTAAGAGTAGAGAGAAATTGTTGAATCTTTTTAAAATCAGCGCCGTCACATTTAATAGTCTAAGATTCCACTGCAAGAAATCTACCCTCATCTGTTTTTTCATCAAAATGCAGAAAAAATGAATGATCATGTATTGGTTAATGTATCGCGGCCAGGTTGCCTCTCGAAATCCTGCTGCAGATAAGGTTAACAAATTACATAACAATTAATTTTATTTTGGAAATTACACTTATTTATTTATTTTTTTTCATTAATTCAAGCACCGTTTCGAAGATAAACATCTGTACTACTATTAAAACAAGGGTTGCCAACCGTCGGCCTGCTGCAACCTTTTGGCAGACTGCTTGGAATAGTGGAATTTTTATTAACAATCTACTCTCATATGTTTTTTCAAGTATTTTTTGCCGAAACGAAGCTCGAATGTTTCCCTGCGCGATGAAATAAGGTTACCAAAGTAAAAGCTGTTGCCACTGAGGGATGCCAGCCGATTTATTATTTCATTCTCGCGCTGCTATCGAGAGCGAGTGAGAAGGAATGCGCGCGCAATCCTGTGCGACAGACAAGGACGCAGTCGACGACTCACTTACCTTTATAGGTTTTTAATGTGCGTCGGCTTGTCCGATGACAGTATGCGGCTTGGACCAAGGGCGATAATAATTATGTCGTAAAGTTTTTGTTACGGTCTTTGAGTACGGGCAATATATAATCTCGACTATACTGTCAATCTTAATAGGTAAAAAATAATTAATCCCAAAAATATATAATCAGCAATAATTTCAATGATAATGTCATATCTTAACATTAATATGAGGAAATAACTAATCCAAGTTTTAAGCGCTATTTCAAACATTAAAAATGAAAAATTATGAGCCCGACCCTGCTTTGACACACGTCTAGCAATGCGTGCTGATTTAAGAGTTTTGTAAATTCCCTAATATAATATGTTTACGCTGTTGCCTATTTATTTTCCTTAACTTTGGAGAATGTTGACGAATAACATCAATTTCGAAAGAAAGTTCTCGGATTGAGTTAACTATGCATGAACTACCATATCTTAAATTTAAAATATTATGCTTAAATCTGGCAACATTCTCCACGTATTCAATGGTGTTTGATGCGTTAAACCATGATAACTCAGTTTAAAATCAGTGTACACATAGAGTGCGGTCGTTTATCAGTTGGGCGGTATTAATTTGTCGTTTATAAATTATGTATTTGTGGTATCGTGCCTTAAAGGGCCGAGCGTGGGTGCGTCTTTACTATGTACATATTTCGATATGTGATGCAAAGCAACATAAGGCGCGGTTAGCAGTTGGATGGGTGACCGTTCCAACGAAGACCGCGTCCTCGCCTCACACATCTTCCAGCGGCTTGTATATCAGTGTATGCGTGGAAGCTATACAACCTTAGGCGGGGGTTGTATAGGGGATATACCATCCTTCGGAGGGGATGTAAAGCCGTCGGTCTCGTGTCTATTAAATGTTAGGCAAGTAAAAGATCCTACTCTTCTTAAGGGAAGAGGTTCGGCAAAATTCCTGGTTGGGGGTAGCTCGTCTACAGGCGTCGGTGTTAGGCCTCAGTAGCGGAAATAGGCCGACGTTAAATAAATGTATTAAACAAAATTAGAACATGTAAAAGGCCTTCTATCCAGTGCATTAAAAAGAGTTACAGCTGATTATTGGCAAAGATGCATAGGGCACGTTAGAAAAATTGAAAAAAAAATGTGGAAAACGGATGATATTCAGATTGACGCAGTGATCGAGCCAATAATAATAAATGTGGTGGTGGTGAGTGAGTGACAATCTGTGATAGTGTCATGTGGTGATTGTGATATTATGAATTATTTATTGTGTAAAATTATTGTTGGTAAGTTTTCTTTTTTATTATATTATTTTAACAGGAACGTTTATTTATGTTGTTATAGAACAGTTAGTTATTTATTTTTAGCTTTGGTATGATTTGTTTTTAATTATTCTATTTTAACAAGAAAGTTTATGTATGTTGTTAGAACAGTTATTTATTTTTAAGTTGTAAATCTATTTATTTATTTTCTTTTTTAACCTGTTACGTCCTAATTAACAACCCTGTCACCATCCCTTCCCGGCAAGCAATATGCTCAAGCCTGCACGTTGGTCCTTGCTGGGCAATAAGAATAACTGGCATGGTTAAAATGTTTATAAACATCAACCATTCTACAGTTTTAATGTCGGATTACGTAAGTATTCCACTGCCAATAAAATTATGCCTGCCATTAAAAATATTCTTAAAAGAACTCCAGTTTTTATTTTTGGCCGAATTGAGCGTGAAAACAAGTTTAATTATATTTATTTTTTATTTTATGAACAATTATTATTTTATTTATACATAAATACGTATGTAGCGCCACTGAGTGCCTGGGATATAAGGTGTCTTTCTTTCTTTCCAAGTTTGTTTATGGCTGAATAGTTAATCGAGCAAATTATTAGATATAAAGGCAGCACGTTAAATCATTTACTCTAGGCGGTCGACTAGGTCATTAAAATTGTTTGTGGTAGTCGTGGTTTCCACTTCTAGTAGGCGGATAAAACTTAATATATTTCTCTCGATTCAATGAGATTATATGGTAGAACGAAGTGCCGCTATAATATCATATAAGAGCTACTATCCTTTGATGCTTATTTTTTGCATTACTGACTCGAGTTTTCGGCCAAAGTATGAAGTCCCTATAAAGTAGTCTTCGGCCCCCACTGTATCCAAGTGGATGCATAATGGCGGCTATAGTTTATGTGTGCGCGTGTGCATCAGTGTGTTTGCAACGTATCGCAAGTGTCAAAAGCGGGTTGCAGTATCTGTTTTGACAAAGTGGCACAAAAATATATGTAAGTAATAACGTTACCATTAATTGTTTCGCGGTCAAATCAGTCATAACAGACTGTTATTTTAATTTTAACCTATTACATTGAGTCTAATGACACTATGCTCGTCAAAACAAAAGCAACTCCTATTGGCGCCGCCATTATGCATACGCTTTTCATACGGACCAATCGGTGCCTCGTAATCGAATGGCCAGACTCCACTTTATAGGGACTCTTATGCCATCGCTATGATGCTGCCTCTAGTATCAAAACTCCCAACACGAAATTTAAGAAATTCGTATTCGACATTAAACTTTAATAGGAGCAAATATGCAGACTTTTCACTTTTTTCATGTTATTTTATTTTATACTACATCGTATTGTTCCTTTGTAGAATATAAAACAATTTATGGTGAATTTGGGACGAATGAGTACAGCGTTCGCGTTGGATAATCAAGGAGGAGAAAATGTTGGAAACTTAATTTTACCTAAGATTATAATATAAAATACAGGTCGTAAGTTTGCTAGTTTACATAATGAAATCAACTCTGAATTCTGTTGGCTCGTTTTTAAGAGGAGTGTAAAATAAGAATTAGAATATTTAACGCACCCTTAATGAGATCGTAAAGTCTTTGTTGCGTTTTTTTGAGTGCCCAACAAATATGTATTCAACTATAATATAATAAAAAACGTCGGTTTTAATTGGCGTACGCAACTCGAAATTCGAACGTATTTTAATTGGAGTACAAATAAAACTCATACTAAATTTGAGCTATGATGGGTTTTCGCAAGAAACACCTATACTGACTAGACTATATCAGTAATCGATATGTTTCATGGTTTAAAATTAAAGCGCTCTGTTTTTATGTTACACAAAATTACCGATATCTGGCGTATCTTATCACGCCGATAACACTATCCAGTTATTTTAATTGCATGGCGAATTTTGTAATTGAAGTGTTACCTTTTCACTTCAGTGAAATATGGCAGTGTGCGAATATTGCGGGAGTGTTCTGGTAAAAAATGACACTTTCAGCTCGACGACTCGTTTATACGATAAAGAAAACAATGACAAAAACAGTTGGTTCTGTTTCGGTAGCTTTTGTTCGCACAAGAAAGAACGAAAAATTGACAATAATGAAATAGCTGTGGCGGTGGACGTCCCGAGGGACGGCAGGTATCAAAGGAGAAGAACCATACAGTTCGATTTGGATATTAACGGCAGTGGCAGTGTGGGAGTTAGGAATAATAAAGTCACCCATCCCTCTATTCTTAAAGCTGCTAAGGTTTGAATACGATTTTGTTTAAAACTATACAGAAATGTGAACGATTAACCTTGTGATATTTTTTAAAGTGTCTAACAATAACACGAATTATTTAAGTGTACTAAGAGACCGGCTTCTGAAAGCCAAATCATTCATATGCACAACGTGATATATTTTTATCTTAAATTTGTCTGATGTGACGTCTCAAGAGATTGTTCGTTATTTATTTTGATAGTAGTACCACGAAATTATTATTTGAGGATTATTTGTACATCTGATAATCTTTTAATAAATACGAAAGCAATAAATTTATTGTTCCCTAAAATAAGCATCTTCCGGTTTTACAACCACTATTTGAACGTATCCAAAGTAATAGTGTAAATTTTGAACTTGCCTCTATGCGAACTTGCATGAAAATCCTCGTTACAATCAATTTTTTTTCAATTAATGAATGTAAAACTAGCGAATTCAAATTAGTGGCACTAAAGAAGTTTTATATAGTTCATGTGTTTAAAATAACAAAAATTAATGCGAATAAAATAATAAAGGTAAATAAACTATTGGGCAATAAGATACAAAACGATCATTTAAAGTGGTCTTTTCTTGGATTCGCTGTGTTTCACAACTTTATTCATTCTAGTCACCAATGACGAACCACTTTCTTCTATTATATAAATAACTGTATCACCTGCAAACAAATGATACCAGCAGTTACTAAACAGATATGTCATGTCGTTAATGTATAAAATGAACAAAAGCGGCCCTAGAATACTTCCTTGCGGTATTCCAACATTTATACTTTTTGTAGTAGATACTTACTCGTCATACTTTACATTTGCATCCTACCATTCAAATACTAATAAAACTATAGCAGTCACTTTACTTGAGTCACGCTTCTTTTCAGTCGTTTATCACATACTACAACACACTTTCACAGCTATGCCCCTCTCTAAAGCCAGACTGATAATTACATATTAAGTTATTTTCTATGAAAAATATGATTTGCACGTATACAACTTTTTATAATATTTTTTTCGAATGCTGCGAGCATATTTATTGGACGGAAATCTTCTTCAATAGTTGTAATAACTTTTCTCATTATAATGATGACTGAGATTTTTAATGCACCAGGAACAACACCTACTTGCAGGGAAATGTTTATAATATTACGGAGTGGGTCAGCTAGTACGTCAAAGAAGTCTTTAGAAAGAAACATTCCAATATCATCAGGGCTGCCTTTATTTGCTAATGAAATTATTGTTTTAAGTTCACTTTTTTCCAATAATTGAAAATTAGAAAAGTTATTGTGGTTATACATTATTTGGTAATGTTTATCTCACACTACTTAAAAATTTGTGACCTCATATTTTTATTAGATGTAATTGTTTTTAAGGGCTTCTGCATTATCTCTGAGTAGCCTTTACAAATACTCTACCTTCAAAGAACCTACACATTTCAGTTCTTCAACATGCTCCCAATCATTTGATTATCTATTAGCTTATAAATTTTGCAACTTTCTTCCATCTGCTTTATAGCATTAAGGGCCTTTTCATTAAGCCATCCTTTTTGTCCCATGAAACATAACTTCTTTCTTCTTATTTTTGTCATTTTCCTAGAAAATAAATCGTTTTTTCGTTGATACTAGTTCTATAATTAAAATTTATTACGAATTCGATATTTCATCATCAAATATCTCTAAGTCTAGGTCTAATTATAAGGGTTCTACGTTCGTTTATTTTAACTGGACTAATTTCTATAATACTGTGATCGGTTATATTTAGTTCATCTAAAATTGAGACTTATATTTTGGCTATTAGTTTTGACTAAATCAATGATACTACCACCAGCTCCAAACATATGTGTGTAGGAATTCACCATTTGCTTTAAATCAAAATCATTGATTATACTTTTTAAGTGATTATTATTATTAGAGTTTCAGTTAATATCAAAATCTCCAAACATTAAAAAGGTGTACGATATATGTAATACATTTTGATTAAACTAATTTTCAAAAAAATATATAAATTCCTCATGTGAATAATAGGCCAGTCGAAAAAGGAATTTTTGGTGGAAATAAATGGTGGCACGCTGCTTTAATGATATACTAATTTTGCACTATCTGCCGGTTTAGCCCCCATATTGGAAAAAACAACCAAAAAATTATAATTTTATGAATTTTTGTAAATATCTCGGTGCAGGTTCATTTTAGGGCAAAATATCAAGGAAATGAAAATAATTTGCTTAAAATCTTCTACAAAAGGAGTTCTATTTATCGGTTTGGTATATTTACGGTTTGCAGAGTTACAGACACTTGAATACCCAGCATATATTTTATGGTGGCCCATATTTTTTATATTTGGCAAGGTTTGAAGGCACAGACAAGACTGTTTGGACAGAGAAACATTCAGCAATTTTGTATTTGATGAAATCAAGATACATATGTATTTGAACAATACAATAATTCTATGTCTCACAGTGTAAACATTATAAATTACCTAGATTGTAATATTACGTCGAAGGTGCTTTAGTCAGATCATATAATTTTATGGTCAATTTATATCTTGCATTATCCTTAATTATTTTTAAATGACACCATATAATTTTATCGCAACATTTCATCAAGATACGTAATGTGCCTACCTAATGCACAGATGAGCATGGATGAAGACAAAACTTTCTTTTTCTCTTTCTCTTCTTGTTCCAATTTCTATGTTTTCTTTATAAACAATGGAACTGATCGCAAGAACATCAACAATTTCTCGTTTTTTTATTCCAATACATTTTAATTCCTACCATAACAAATATATAAATAAAATTGAAATTTGGAATTTCAAAATATTTACCCAAACTGTTGTTACGTATTTACATCTTTCAGTAAACACCCAAAGTACAGCTTCTATAATTGCAACACGAATAACACTAAGCACTGATTTATTTAATAATTGATTTCTTACAGTAATTAGTCCTTATAATTACGATATAATTACTTCTTACAACTATAATTTACTACTTGTCATTGTATTTTTTGGTAGTCTAATCACTTTGTTCTCTCTCGATATCTGATCACTTTACTGTCCAAACTCACTCCAGAATCTTGGCTTCGCTTCTTTTATACACTGAAGCCCTTATTCCATCTGTCTCTATTGTTGTGGTTCATGATACGGTCGTGAGCAAAAAAAAATAGGACGTCTTATAACGGTATTTTGCTGAAATCTAGTTGTGTACATCTAACTTTAATTTTTGTGACATTGTCAGTTAGTTGTCATAATTTATTGCAAGTGTGCAAAAAACTAGTATGCCTCACATAAGCGATTTAGTTAAATCTGGAGTTATTGTTAAAGCAAAAGATGAATGGTCAATGAGACAAATTGCACTGCGTTATAATACTGACAAAAATTCGGTGTGTAACATTTTAAGAAAGTGGAGAATAAACGGTACGATTAGTAGAAATCCTGGATCAGGGCGACGGAGGATATCAACTCAACAACAAGATTTGCAATTGGTAAATGTTTTTTTAGTAGAAAATCCATTTTATTCGGTTATTCAGGCTGCTGAAGAAACGGATTTGGATCGAGTAGTGGTCGCCGGTCAGTAAGAGAATCGGAATTACGCTGTCATGCAGCAGCACAGAAATACTTACTTAAAGCTGAACATAAAGAAGCTCGAGTAGGATTTGCGCTTGAATTTTTAGCGCATGATGTAAATTTTTGGAATAATATAATCTTTACAGACGAAAAAGCTTTCCAGCCAACACACAGCGGTCGTATTCGTGTTTACCGCCCTCCGAATACTCGATTCGATGAGAAATATATATCTAACAATGATAAAAGTGGTGGATTTTCCGTCAGTATGTGGGCTTGGATATCAGCACGTGGTCCTGGTGTTTTGTAGTATATTGAACAATGATTTAATAGTGAAACGTATATTAGGATTTTAGACAATATTATGCTCCCTTCTGTATCACAATTATTTCCTAATAATGAGTTCATATTTCAACTGGTTAACTAACTGGTTTCAAGATAACAACATCAATATTCTTAACTGGCCCAGTCATAGTTCAGATCTTAACCCTGTGGAAGAACTATGGGGACTACTCGTACGAAGTATCCAAAAACGAAATGTGAGACCACGGAATGCCGAAGAATTACTGGAAATAGTAAATAACGCATGGGAAAATATTATTACTAATGATTATTGTATAAGGTTATTTAATTCTATGCCAAACAGACTTATAGAAGTTATAAATAGAAATGGTGCAATAACGAAATATCAATAGTTAGTTTCTTGTTAAGTAGAATATCCTTTGTACTTTGATTCTGGATTTCTACTAATCGTACCATTTATTCTCCACTTTCTTAAAATGTTACACATCAAATTTTGTTAATGTTATAACGCAGTGCAATTTGTCTCATTAACCATCCATCATTTACTATAGCAATAACTACAGCATTAAAATAAAAAATAAATTAAAAGTGATATCTGTTTTATTTCGGCTACTCATTACATATTCAAATAGAAACAGATTTACATTAGAAAAGAAAAGTTGTCCTATTTTTTCTGCTCACGACAGTACTAGGATAAAACCTATAGCTTTCGTGAAAACTCTAGTTATTAACCCAGTAGCGCCATCTCTAGGACAACTGACGAACTTCCATTCTATTGATAGCTAATTAGAGATGCTTTTTAGGTGAATTTCTAACCTACCCATTGCAGAGTGCAGCATGTCACTACTTCGGGAAAATTTCACTATAGTTTAGTTCAAAGTTTTAAGAGAATTCTGGAAATTTTATTTCGGATCAAATATATACATGCGATACATCGTTGGATAGTACTCATCTAGCCCTACAAGTTTTGTCTAAAACATTATAGGACGAAAACTGCCTTTCTGACTGGCCCCTGACATCGTTTTTTTTGTACTCTACTATGAGCAGCTAGCTATACAGATACCTTTGTCTATTTTTTTTTTTGGCATTAGGACAGCGTCCACACAGCCAGATCCTGTTTTACTGCCTACGCCACCTAAACAACCTTATACAGTTATAGAACCAAACGATAGGAAGAAACAGGGACACTCTCTTCTCGCCCAGGGGTCGGTCAGATACCTTTGTCTATAAGGGAATAAATACATAACAATATCAACGCGGATGACACTAATACTATCTAATCGAGGTCGGCAATGATATATTTCAAAACACAGTAGGTGTTTGTTTTAAAACTAGCCACTAAAATAACATAGCAAACACAAATTTGAGAGACTACAGGTAATTATCTAAACCGTTTAATTAAATTTTACATTCTACCCCTCCCCCTCCCCCCCCCCCTTTGAATTTCAATTAGCACCGCTTTACCTTCTGACATATTTTTATATAACATAAAAAAAACTCTATATTGGACCAAAAAAATTGAAATCTTTATCTATTTTTTTTTATACATTTATTTAACGTCGGCCTATTTCCGCTACTGAGGCCTAACACCGACGCCTGTAGACGAGCTACCCCCAACCAGGAATTTTGCCGAACCTCTTCCCTTAAGAAGAGTAGGGATCTTTTACTTGCCTAACATTTAATAGACAAGGGACCGACGGCTTTACATCCCCTCCGAAGGATGGTATATTTCCTATACAACCCTCGCCTAAGGTTGTATAGCTTCCGCGCATACACTGATATACAAGCCGCTGGAAGATGTGTGTGGCGAGAACGCGGTTTCCGTTGGAATGGTCACCAATCCAAGTACTAACTGCGCCTGTCGTTGCTTTACATCGCATACCGAAGTATGTACATAGTAAAGACGCACCTACGCTCGCCCCAAAATCTTTATCTAAAATAGGCAGAAAATCAACAATATTACCTACAAGAACATACTATGACTAAAGAGACGATATGCTCGGTAAAATTTCGAGCATTTCGAGCTTACACCGAGTGTACCCATCACGTCACCCGGTGGACATTTTTAAATGCTTACTAGACTATACTTGTTTGCAAATTGTACTCTGCAGTTAAAAAAGGCAACAAAAACGTTATGACCTCATTAAAATACCTTACTCGCTGTACTATTTTGCCCGCAAATTGAATCACTTAGAAATTATAGGTTTTTAATGTACGTCAGCTTATTTGATGACATCATACTAAATGGTTCACCGGCGTTAATAATGAGCTTGTAAAGTTTTTATTGCCTTTTTTATCTGCAAAGTAAATCAGCAGGTTACCATACTTATCACACTAGAACTTGGTACATGGGGCGCAGATAAGATAGTTATATGTAAGTTTTTTATATAGTTCTGGGTAACTGTGTAGTAATAAACCGAAAATGGTTACAAATAGCCATAGATATGTGCATTGTTTGTATCAGTTTAGTCGCAGACAAGTCAGACTGATGACGAATCAAACGTGATGTTGGGTGATTAAAATTTGTATTTCTGATAAGACATAGATCATTTTCATTTTGTTGTTCTTTGAAAATATAGTTGAAATTAATATGGAAGCTATTTAAAGTTAATTATAGTTCATCTTTAAGATTTCCAGTAATCATGATTACACTTTATCATTTAAATGTGAGAAGTAAAAATCTATGTTCGTGTCAAGTTATCCAACGATTTTCAGATATAGAAGATTAATATTTTTAACTAAATAGATTGCGGTCTTATTGGGTATGAAGCAAACGAGACATAGACTATAAAAAGTCAGCATTAAATTTGTTTCTTTTCCTTGTCGATATTTATTGAAAACTGATTATTTCTCAGAAAATAAACAATAATATATAGCAACTAGAATCAATATAAATATGTTAGTCAGACAAAAATTAGCTCGGTAAAAAGTAAGTTGATATTTCTTTATCGCAATCACCCATTAAGATTATATTATAAATAAAGTGTAAATAATACGGAGAAAAAGTGATTGAACTTTATCTAGATGGGTTAGGAGAAATGATACAAAAAAATTTAAATGTGTGATCAGCACATAATTTGCTTGTAGGATTTTGCAGCAAAATAATGCATTCTCTAACTTAGTCCGGGCGAAATCAGTTATCGACCGGGAAAATTAATTCGAATGGAAATTTTTTCTGCCATCTTGTTCAAAATGTACTCATTTACAAGAAAGTACAGTTTGCCAGATGGAAATGTGGTCAGGAATGGTTTGAAAAAAGTTTTTTTAAACAAAATAGAAACATTGATTTTATCGTTTCGGAAAAAATATTTTCGTATTTTTCACACCAAAACAAATAAAAAATGTTCTACAGTATATTGTGGTATAAGCTTCAAAGAATAAATACAATTTTTTTTATATTAAAAAACATTAATTTTCATATAGTTTTTGAGCCCTGAAAATCGCAGAATTTTTTTATTTAAATCTATCAACTTTAGAGAAAAACGTCTAAGAATATTTTTTGTTTGTTTTGGTGTAAAAAATACGAAAATATTTTTTCCAAAACGATACAGTCAATGTTCCTATTTTGTTTAAAAAAACTTTGTTTAAACAATCCCTGATCACATTTCCATCTGGCAAACTATACGTTCTTATAAAGGAGCACATCAAAATGTGCTTGTTCAAAAACAAGATGGCACAAAAATTTTCCATTCGAATTGATTTTCCCGGTCGATGATTTCGCCAGGACTGACTGAGATTATGGCTAGTAGTCAAACATTCTTCCTCCGTGGAAATATACGATATTGATCTTTTGTAGTTGTTACCATCTATTATTAAATTCGTGGAGAGAGAAATACGGAGATAATTTTTTCCACTTTTTTTGCTTATGACATCCTCTTTTCGATTTTTCTTGCATAAAGAATATGTAGTTAACGAAATATTTTTTATCGTTACCATTTTCTAATTATTTTTGGAGGTTTTCCTGGAAAATGTTAGCCAGGGTTAAAAATATTGATAAATAATAAAAAGTTGTATTTACCATATCGAATAAATAAAAATGTAGTCTTTTATGTAATTGAAGAACTTCGTTCTTGAGTTTAAACTTTCTTGCGTGGACTAAACGCTATCTAAAACACTTATACAATAAATAACTATTATCCACGACCACTATATGAGGAAGGTTTAATACGTCTGTTGTCCGTGGATTAAAGGCCCTTTAGTACACTAGTGGATTAGAATTCATAATACCACTCTTGTCATAGAAACTATTTAGTGACCTATTTTTTGCTCAAAATCAAAAGATTCTTAATTAAAATAAACTTGTCAAATCTGACGTTTTTCAAAATCAAAATTTTTCACCTGCCCTCATACGGCTTTCGCGCTCCTAATTTGGCCATGGTCGTGGATAAAACGTAGAATGACATTCGGGAATTAATAAGCCTTCAATCCAAATGTGACTCTCAGCTGCGTCTCGAGTGCACATTTTTTCCCGTAGATTAAAGTCTTGTTAATTCTCTTGTAAATTAATAACTATTATTTATTTATTTTAAGTGGGGACACTTAACTGTGAAACCTTTAAATTCTGTTGGTTAAACAGGATTCATAAGCTATCGTTAAAATTTATGTAATCCATTGATATTCTCCACTTAACAGTTTAACACAAAAACGGTGAATTACACGTCGATTAGACCATTATTAGGTTAAATCGAGGCAATGTGTTTTTCAATCCTTGTGATGCAGCTGGCCATGATCTATGAATGTATTTTATTATAGTAAACTGAAACGATATACTGTCACCTTTATTGACATATACAGATGGCTTTATAGTAGAATATTATTCTAAAATCTGTGTGGTTAAAATAAATACAAATTTATATGAGTGCCGATAGTATTAAATCGAAAGATCAAAGTTGTATACCACAAAGTGCTCCAACACTTGCAGCAGATGGAAATGGAAACGGAAATCACTCATCAGACATACGTAAAGAGAGGACGCCTCATCAAGGTACCTCCTGTTTGGACTCGTCAGTTTTAAAGAGAATTAATCAGGATGCTCAGAATTATGAAACATCAATTTTAAAATATCGTACAGAAGAGAGAAGACGATGGGACAAAAGGATAAAAAGAAGAGTGCGAAGGAATCGGAGAGTAGTTATTTATATACCAAAGGAAAGTAGAACCGTATTTTCAAAAAATTTTCAGCAGCATAAAAATCGTTATTTATTATTATCTTTACTAAATTTCGTTTGAACGTAGACACCACTTGTTAGTTATAGAACACCGCCTCTTTTTTTCAACTTGTGAACTATGCTTTACAAAATCAAATTTTTGTTTTGTTGTAGATACTATTTGCTTATTTACCATGATCTTCTGATTAATTAATTAGTCCTTGAATTATTATTTTGAACTAGTATATGGAAGAAAATTTAAAAAAGTTTGTATCGATACCGTGACCAGAAATAAATATTGTTTATATAATTGTTTTCTGGAAGGAGTATTTCCTAATCAATTAAAAATTAACAAAACAATACCTATCCATAAAAAGGGCGATAAGGAAAACGTCGTAAACTACCGCGGTATATCAATCCCACCGAATTTCTCTAAGATTATTGAGAAAACAATTTATAACAGAATGATTTCTTTTTTTACTAAGCATAAAATAATTAAAGATTGTCAGTTCGGCTTTATGCCTCATTGTTCGACAGAACAGGCTATCTATCACTCACTAACCAAAATTATTACAGCGCTTGATTCAAATTTCAAGGTGGCCTGCTTGTATTTCGACATGTCAAGAGCGTTCGACACAATTAATTATGCCATTTTGTTGGATAAATTAAATAGTTACGGTGTTCGAGGTACATGTAACAAACTACTCCAGTCGTACCTTACAAATAGATCACAAGTTACTGCACTAACAACTTGTAAGGATGGAGTACTTCAAACTGCTTTTTCAGATAAAACTTGTATACTGCAGGGTGTGCCTCAAGTATCTATACTTGGGCCCCTCCTATTTATTTTGTATACAAATGACTTAAAAGATTATATTAATATATATTATTTTTATATCAATATGCAGATGATAACTCCTGTGTTGCAACCGAAGAATCCTTAGTGGCTTGTGCAAGTAAACTTACCACAATATCCTCAAATATGTATAAATATTGTAATTCGAATGGCTTAAACTTAAATATAAATAAAACTAATCTTGTTATGTTTTCCCCAACTACTGATCTTGATTATTCGTTGTATGTTCAATTGAATGGTTCTTCAATCACACAAACGGAAAATGTAAACTTTCTTGGCATAACGCTAGATAGTAAGTTAAATTGGGAAGCTTATACTAATACTTTAATATCAAGAATTAATTCGTCCTGTTTACTAATACGATTCATGAGATACCAACTATCAGTAGACTCTCTAAGGATGTTTTATTTTTCATACGTACAAAGTATTCTAGAATATGCGATAATATTCTGGGGTTCCTCCCTACATTGGCAGAAAGTATTTGTTTGTCAAAAACGCATAATTAGGTGTATGATGAAGGTATCTTGCAGAGATTCATGTAGACCTTTGTTTAAAGAATTGAAAATACTTACCATCCCGTCTCTTTATATTTATAAATTAGTTTTGTTCGTTAAAAAAAATACTGGTGAATTTACAAGAAATATTGATGTGTACACATTGATGACAACAAGACATCATAGTTTTTATGAAAAAAGTCCATGTTATAACGCTATCAAAGCCTACAATGCCTTGCCACAAGAATTAAAATCTATTAATAACATTCATACCTTCAAAAATCAACTTAAATTGTATTTACTTGAAAATACATTTTACTATTACAGTGATTTTTTTAAATACGTAAAACTTTTGTTAGTAACTTCAATAGTGCAACTGATTATAATGTTTTCTACAGTTTTAGTTTTAGGGTTATTTTAGTTGTGTGTTTTCTTTTTGCTGCTCTCCTTGTTTTTATATATTTTATACATGTTGTATATTTTGTGTTCTAATGTTTTATATTTGACTGTATTGTAATAACTTTTAATATTTAATTACCCTGACAATGCTAATGTCTTTTTTGTAAGATCTATAGCAATAAAGTTTTAAAAAAAAAATATCGAGTAGTTGTAAAAACTGTTTTCAGTTAAAATCTATTAAAATAGGAATAATTTGTATTTGCATAGATAGAGTAGAAAACACGTGCTGAACAGATCAACGACTGATTTGGTATCAACCCCTACGTGTTCAGTTAGACAAATACCACAAAAGCTGTGGAATTGCAACACTTTTTTCATTATAAATTAATAAAGTTTCAATTTTCTTTGTTTTCGCGATTTTTTTATGAGGGAAAACTCTCATGGACTACCATAGTATTACAATACAATAGAGATTTTAAGTACATAAATCTGTATCATCGAAAAAATACAGTATTAATAGTCCTGTTTAGCATAAAGAAAGTCATTTTGTCCTACAGATAGGAAAATAGATCCATCACTTTGACACTCGGCGATTTTTTTTTATAAATCTCGCTGTAATTCTAACACTGCTAGAGATATTGAAAATTATGAAGAGAGCAAAAAGGAAGATACTAAAAACCATTTATGATATTTAAGAAAATTATTTGGTCAGCACTTTGCAATTTTACGATAATAAAACACTTAATTAATTGGAACAAAGAAAAATTGCGGATGAAAAATCTTGTAGTTTAGGTAGAGGTGGTGCACTACATAAAGATTAGTAATAACAAATGCAGATAATGACAAAAAAGAAATCTTAGGTGCCTGACTAAATGCAATAACATGGCTAATTTGATGGATTAAAAATCGAACGCCTGCTTTTGAGAACCGAAATCGTTTAATAAATTCATCAACATCTCAATTTCTAAAATTCTTGGTCTATACGTTTTTGGACATCTTTAATGCTGGACTATGTTCATTAATTCCTGGAAATCATCAACATCTGTTATGTTAAATCCATCAAATTTTCCACTATTAAATGAATAAACAGTTGTTATCATTGCTCCTAACCTCACTTTATCTTCAACTAAATATCAAATTTGAAAGCCTTATAAAACCATATACTTAAACTCATTAACCTCTTAAACTTCGATTGTGCAGCAACTAACATTCTGAATTCTTAGTTTAATGTCACCTTAACATAAAGCTAGATTTAAGCTTGAATTGTACAGCTGGGACTTATTGACTAATACCCTTCCTCCCAAGGTTTATCTGTAAAAGTGCTCCGAAGGCGCTGCAGTCCCTGGGTTTGTTGTGCTCTCCTTTAACCTACTTTGCCAATTTTAGTACCCCTGTGGTACCGATTAGGTAGCACAGGCTTGAAAATGTGCGAGATTTAATGATTTTCGGGTCAGATATTATCCATTTTGTGGACTAGTGCCTATCTTTTGCAGAGGATTTCTCCAATGAATTTTCCGATGTTGTGTAGGTACCTTTTAACAGGAAAATGTCTTGTTAAGAGACCTGTTATAGCTCTCAACCGCACCCTGTTCTTTATGAACAGTTATTCAGTTTGTTTTGAGCAAGGTCCTTTAATTTTTGCGATTACTGCAACGCGGGACGTAACAAGTGCGTGCTGATCTGTTCGTTAGTTCATTATTTTGCAGCCAAATTTATTAGAAGTAATCAGATCTATTCTATATTTAACACAGTACCAAGTACAAATTTATTTATTTACCAACTGAAAGTTGCGATATTGGCCAGTCTCTATAGGGTCTCTATATTTGAAAGTTTCCCCATTATTTATTTTTTCAAATAATTCACTAGTATTACTTTGAAGCGCAGATAATAGTTCACTCAGATAACCGCCTTCCTAAATGTACACTTTATGGCGAATTGCTAAGCGGTAGAAGAAGGCGTGGTGGTCAATGGAAGAGGTTCAAAGACGCTCTCCATGAAAATCTAAAATCCTGCGGTATTGCAGACGAGCAATGGGAACAACTTGCAGCGGACAGAACCGAATGGCGAGGGGTTGTGGCCAGCTATCAAGGAAATGTTGCTGCAAGAAGGCCGAATCCAAGACCTAACCAGGTCTATGTTTGTCCTGACTGCGGTCGACATGTGCTCTCCCGAATTGGCCTCTATAGCCATAGTCGTGTGCACCATAGATGAATGGGAATTACAATAGACTACACCTTTTACTTGTTTTTTATTGTACACAATTTATCGACTGTAACATTTTTATACTCGGACTCGAGTAACGGCTAATAAATAATAATAGTTCACTCTTTTTCTTTTACAAAAATCATCGACAGCGGCCAAGGCTACCCCTTGATCTTTTTTCCGAAAATTACCACTGTTTAATACAAAGACATAGTGTTCACAAGTCCAAGTGGATTTTTTTGAACATCTCGTATATAAGCAATAAGCATGCCTGTTTCTTTGACCGATATATTCATTTATATTGTTTTTTTATTTTCCAGAGGGGACCATACGAGGCCAAATTTGGATATATAACCCCACCCATAAAATACAATCTAAAGGTAAGTTTTCTTATAGAAATTAGCTAAACATTATTATATTTTTTACCACTATAATTATATAGGAATTCCTTGTCAATACAATGCTAGAAACCTTAGTAGTGTTCTTTTATCGGACATATTCTAACTTGGCAGGTTCAAAAGTAGCTTCGTCGTCTGCATTAGTACGTCTAAAAAGGCCTATAATGAACTGGTTCCAACAGTAAAATCTTTTTTCCGATTTAAAACGATGTTAATCTACCTGACGACTGGCCTATATAATGAGCTAAGGCGGAAGTTTTCTATTCCATGACCGCATTTTAGCAAGACTATTTTTTATATCACTGGCCTTTATATGACTTCTATGTACTTGGTATAGCATCCATATTTAAAAATTATCTCTCCTTATGGTTAAAAAAAATACTGTAGATATTTACTGGTCTTCTCTTTACAGTTACTCACAGTATTTTCATACCAAGACCAAGTAGGAGAAACGTTTACAAGAGCTGCCGAAAAATTGGGGTTTGAAATCACATCGTCTAGTTCAGACGTGACTGCCTTAGAAGAATATCAGGCGAAATCCCACGATTTGGTAATCGTAGACACAAGAAGTAGTAAGGGGTTGGATTACGATACACTATGTCGGTAAGTACTTTTTGAACCCTTCAAGCTTAATTGGGATATAAGTAAAAACATGATTGGATTTTAAACCAAATAACGCAAGAGAATTCAATAATAGTGCTTCTGCATATTTGTAAAATAATGATTTCGTCTCATTTATTTTGATAGCGTAATTGGCAAACCCGCTTTGTAATTGGGCATCCAGATTTGGATTAAGAGAAAATGGAAGTAGGGAAGAATTGGTGGAATAGGTTGCAAAATCCTAGTATCTTTGTATGCTGAAAGTAGTCACAAATGCGCCTAAATATGCTTCGTTATGTGTATTTATAACATTTTTTTAAGAAATCAATTTACTTACTACTTACTGCATCTGATTTAATAATAATATTCCAGGAAAATAAGGAAGGAAAATGGAGATTTTTTACGGAAAAGTGTAGGTTTCGAGGTCAGAAAATATATGTCATACACGCAACCACATATACATGATTTTTCGCGTTGTTTACTAAAAACTGCCAATATTTCAAAGGAGATGCGTTTTTCAAAAAAAAGTTTCAAATAAAAGTTGTTCACAATTAAATTTCCTACAAATTGCTCCTATAAAATGTTTTCCAATAGTTTTCCTGTAAAAGCGAAAAAATACAATAGGAAAGGAATTTTCTGGAGCTGCAAAGGTATGATGGTTAGTGATGGAATAGCTGTGGGTAAACTCCGGCGGGACATTAATGTAAATAAACGATTAGAATTTAAAAAAATCGCAAGAGATCTTACAGAGTATTGGCCACAAATTCTAATGAGGAGAGCTATATTTAAATTATAGGTCCTCCACCGCATTGGCAAGTGATCAGTATCATTCGCGGACTGGTATCGCGCTTTTTGGCAGCGTAAATTTTCCCCACGAACATCTTCAATGCCTCTTCGACTGCTACTAAATAATGAACAATACCTAATTGGTGACTTGCACTATTATTTCACCCACAATTTTCTGATTATTGAAAATGCTTTTAACGACGCATCTTCTGTGGTATCTAATATCTTGAGTGAATTATCATTCAGCAATCCGTCTTTAATTATTTCCAATTATCTACTAGAAAAACCTGGGAATCTCTGAATGCCAGTAATAACAATACTATATCTAACAATACAGTTATGATTTCGATATGGCAACAGTTACTAAATATCACTAATAATATCTATGGTATCCATTGTGAAAAATGTACAGTTCTAATTTTGCTATACCTCAGCAAAGCTTTAGACACTCCCAATCGCAGTAGATTACTGGTAATTCTGATGTAATGTGGAATATGTATCGAGTACGCAAACTTACTAAACACACATTTAAAGGGACGTAGTCAGTGTGTTAAACCGAATGCAGAACTCCTAGATATGTACTATCAGGTATTCCTCAAGGATCCCTCTTACGACCTCTGCTGTTCATAAAAAAATTGAGTGGAAGAGTGCTTATAGGTGAACTGCCTCTTGAGATCTGTAGCTTCATAGTCTTATGCTGCAAAATTAGTATTCTTTTTTCAGTTATCATTATCCAACTCGGTACACTTCTTGGACAATTCTTATTCTTATAGAAAACCCCACTTTTCTAATTTATTCGGTGGCGGATTTGCCATTTCGTGGCCCAGTAGCTAATTATTTTAGGAGCCCCTATTCTACAGGTTCCCTCCTGTTTGTAATTTGCAACAACAAAAAAGATAATTGATATTTGATATACTTCGAATGATGAATGTTATCGTTTACGTCATCAATTTATGTACTTATCAACGTGAGATTTATCTGTCTTTGTAAATAGTAGGATGTAAATAACAGAAAGTTACGTTTGCTAATGATACGGCAGAAGTTCTAAGCGATACGCCGGAGCGAACAAATGAATAATACAACCGATAGTTGTAGCCGCAACCAACGTTCAGCATTCTGCCAGTTCTCTCTAAATTCAATAGTGAGCAGTGAAAGCATGTATCAGATTTATTGATTGTCTATTTCTCTTCGTTTATTATAAGTTTTTAGTGTTTCTTACTGTGATATTTTAAGTTTCCTGCAATAAGGGAAATAGTTTGTGCTTTAGTTTTACTGTTTGTAAAGAAACTAACCTCAGAATGCCCAGCAAAAGACTGAAGGCTGTAGCCAAATACATGGTGATGAAATTAGATGGGAGTACTTCAATCAGGAGGAACGTAACGGACGTCTCCATTTACATTTGCAAGAAATTCATGAGAGGAATTGTGAAACTAAATGCGACAGAGGCTGTTAAAATTCATTTGCCATGTATTTTCATTACAAAATACTTGTCTACCTTTGTTTTGTGCCGTTATGTGTGACCCTGAGTTGATTTAAACTGCAGTGGGTAATTTTTTGATTTAATACGATAAACTTTGCTGTCGCTGCTGAAACCACACCGTCTGCTACGTCTACACTGGATTGGACTAAGGTCATGGGAAGTGTAAGTGTTTGTGAAGTGCGTTGCCGCATTGCATCATGCTAAAGACGCTTGTGTTTCTTCTTCTGTCTCAAACATTTATTTATATTTTGAAAAACATACATTATAAATTCCAAGTATACTTATATAAATATTTTTGCGACGTGTCAAGTAACTGTAAGGAATCGATAGAAAAATCCCATATGGGAAAACCTTTCAATCAAAGTTGTATTAGCCGTTCCGTGTCAGATACAATGACTTGGAAAATTAAGGAGAAACCCTAAAATAATATTCTTAAGCTACGTTTCGTTGAGAAATTCACGTGAAACAATGTAAATTATAACAAACAAGTACAACATTACAAATCGAAGGAAGCTCAAGCCTAAGCAAAACGATTATTATTAAACTCAAATTAATTCGAAATTGGTGGATCTGCAGTTGTTTCTATTTTGGGAAAAAACATAAACACAGTCTTCATAAAATCGGGAGATTGTGGTTATTAATTTACTGCTTATGGAGCCATGTATTTAGATTTTCAGAGGTATAATTTATACAATAATTTTGCAGTTAACTACAAATATAGAACCACTATTTATAATTCATATTCCTGTATTAGCATATCTGTTTATGTGAGCATTCATCGCATTGTACATGTTGTGTATAGAAATGAAATTATTGTGTGCGATTTGCATTTACTGAAGTATACGGCTTATATTCAGAATTAAATTCCTTGCCTCTTGAGTATCTCAGACGATCAGATAAATTCGAGCATATCCACAGGTATTTCCTATATCCCTGATGCCAAGAAGGGATGTTTTTATTCTTCGGTTAAAATCGTTGTAATTGGTAAAATGTTAATTTTGCAAATATCGGTTCATGAAGCTGGTTCTGAGGTTTTCCAATTCTGAATCTAACGACACTCCACTAATAAATAACAATATATATTCCAATCTCTCATCCATCGTCTGCTATCCTTTCCATTAAGTCAAGAAAATAAAAGAAGTTAACACTATTAAAGAAATTGTCAAAAATAATGGATATAATAGAAATTTGATAAAATAAGCAAGAATAAACAGAGGGGGCGAGCGTAGGTGCGTCTTTACTATGTACATACTTCGGTATGCGATGTAAAGCAACGACAGGCGCGGTTAGTACTTGGATTGGTGACCATTCCAACGGAAACCGCGTTCTCGCCTCACACATCTTCCAGCGGCTTGTATATCAGTGTATGCGCGGAAGCTATACAACCTTAGGCGAGGGTTGTATAGGAGATATACCATCCTTCGGAGGGGATGTAAAGCCGTCGGTCCCTTGTCTATTAAATTATTAAATGTTAGGCAAGTAAAAGATCCCTACTCTTCTTAAGGGAAGAGGTTCGGCAAAATTCCTGGTTGGGGGTAGCTCGTCTACAGGCGTCGGTGTTAGGCCTCAGTAGCGGAAATAGGCCGACGTTAAATAAATGTATAAAAAAAAAAAAAAGAATAAACAGAAAAAGAATTTACGTAAAGAGTTCTATGCTAGTGCCTCTCAGGTAACCAAAATTTATAAGTGCATCAATTATAGGCCCAGGATTAGTGATAAAATTAGCCATAAACTTAATAAATCAGATTGTAAAACAATTTCTATTAATAAAAACAATTTAGGGATGTTAAGTAACAACAAAGATAAAATGGAAAAAACAGCAAGAGCAGCGCAATCTGTTAATGAGTGATAGCCGACAGGCATAGAATCTATTACAGCTTTCTTAGATCAATTTCAAGTCGGTACCGACTCAGATCGATTGATGTAAAATGAAAATTAATTAATGTTGCTATATTAATTAGATTAATCCAAACAAACACAGAAAAGGAGTTAAATAAAAAAGTTTAAAAGTATTATAAATCTAACTAGTCTAACCACTTTAATCGCTAGTGTTACGTGGTTTTTAACAATAAAATTATTAAACATAATATTTTTAGTCGCAAACTCCTCTATAAATCCTTATTTTACTATAAGGAACCTAACCAGACTGCAACCAACAGCTACTCTCCGGGCTATGTGCCCCGCCGAGCGCTGAATTACAAGTTACAAGCCTGGCGCGTTAAGTGTAATAATTGCATATTACCATCAAAACGCTAAAGCTTCGATTGCAACAAACACCAGCCGAAAGACTGATCCTACTTAAAGGAGCTCCCTTGCCAGTCGTCACACACCACTTGCAGACTGCAGTTTCGAGCTGTTGGCTCTCGTCAGTGCAAGGTAGGTATGCGACGACCGACATGAGAATCCTTTGACTATAGTACATCCCGGTATTTTTACAATAGCGACATGTAAAACAGCCAGCAGGCGCCATCTAGCGGTCCAGTGTCTGTTGCAATCAAAAAATAAATAGCCTGACTTGGCTTAGCATAGTTCAAATGTGCTTTTAGAGGGCGGAATATTAAACATAATATTTTAGTCGCAAACTCCTCTATAAATCCTTATTTTACTATAAGGAACCTAACCAGACTGCAACCAACAGCTACTCTCCGGGCTATGTGCCCCGCCGAGCGCTGAATTACAAGTTACAAGCCTGGCGCGTTAAGTGTAATAATTGCATATTACCATCAAAACGCTAATGCTTCGATTTGATTTGATGGTAATATGCAATTATTACACTTAACGCGCCAGGCTTGTAACTTGTAATTCAGCGCTCGGTGGGGCACATAGCCCGGAGAGTAGCTGTTGGTTGCAGTCTGGTCAGGTTCCTTATAGTAAAATAAGGATTTATAGAGGAGTTTGCGACTAAAAATATTATGTTTAATATTCCGCCCTCTAAAAGCACATTTGAACTATGCTAAGCCAAGTCAGGCTATTTATTTTTCGATTGCAACAGACACTGGACCGCTAGATGGCGCCTGCTGGCTGTTTTACATGTCGCTATTGTAAAAATACCGGGATGTACTATAGTCAAAGGATTCTCATGTCGGTCGTCGCATACCTACCTTGCACTGACGAGAGCCAACAGCTCGAAACTGCAGTCTGCAAGTGGTGTGTGACGACTGGCAAGGGAGCTCCTTTAAGTAGGATCAGTCTTTCGGCTGGTGTTTGTTGCAATCGAAGCATTAGCGTTTTGATGGTAATATGCAATTATTACACTTAACGCGCCAGACTTGTAACTTGTAATTCAGCGCTCGGCGGGGCACATAACCCGGATAGTAGCTGTTGGTTGCAGTCTGGTTAGGTTCCTTATAGTAAAATAAGGATTTATAGAGGAGTTTGCGACTAAAAATATTATGTTTAATATTCCGCCCTCTAAAAGCACATTTGAAATAAAATTATTGTTTTAATAATATTCTGATTACCTGGATGTAATTTCCTTGGCTTTGTATATGATATATTTTCCATGTAAAAATGCTGTCAAATATTTCAAGTTTTACTTAATTTTTACATTATATTTTAAATTTATTTCTTTTGGTTGCAATCAGTCTAATTTTGAGAGGCAGGATATTATAAAACTGAGGGGTAAAATATGTTATATACCTTTGAGTGTGCGATTTTGTTTGAAATGGAACTTTTAGTAATTTGTTAATTATCATTTTAGTTTCATAATTATGGATGAGAGATTGATATAAATGTTGATTTTTAACTGTAAAATTTAAACAACTATACACATAGAGACTTTTAACATTCATTATATTTGTATTCTTATATAGTTCGTTAGTGGAATACATTATATCTTTCTTAAAAATTATTTTATTACAATATTTTGACACACAGCAAGATTATGTAATGGATTGTTGTATAATCCACCCCAAATTACAATGCAGCGTTTTAATATAGACTCGACTAAGACGTTGTATAAAACCATTACAATTTATTATTTACGACGGATCTTTACTGATAAAATTTATGAAATGGTTTATGAATTTTTGTTGCTATAATATTACTATGGCCGTTCCATGTCAGATGCTGATCAATAATAACTCCTAAGAATTTAGTAGATTTTACATTTTTTATTTCAGGACAGTTGCAAATTGATATTGCAAGATTTTTTGTGTATTTTGAACAGGTTGATCAGCAGCTGAGGTAGAAAAAGCTAAATGCTGCCTTTTGGTGTTTAAACTAAAACATAGCGAATTTTGTATCGAGTGGAGACCTACTTCAGCTTTCTCGTATACCTCTGTCCAATATGCTCTTGTAAATAAAATAGCGGTATCATCTGTATATGAGATTACAGTTCTATTATTTGGTAGGTTTCCAATTTCGTTAATATATGCGAGAAATAGAAGAGGTCCCAATACAGTACCCTGCGGTACACCCATTGAGACTGTCTGAGAGTTACTGATAGTTTCCTCTATTTTTATCGTTTGCTTTTTGTCAATTAAATAATTCTCAAACAATCGCAATGTGGCTCCTCTAACTCCAACATTTTTCAGTCTATCAAATAATGATCTATGGCATACTGTGTCCAACGCCTTTGCCATGTCTATATATACTACAAGATTCTTTTTATTCTTATTTAGATTATCTATTACTTCAGTAGTTTGATCATAAACGGCATCCTCAGTACATTTTTTTACCTCTAAAACTATATTGCTTTCTGTTAAATATATTTTTTAAAAGAGAGGAATCCGTAAGCATTTTATTCAAACATTTTTCGAAGATCTTAGCAAAGTTAAAACATAATATTTTTAGTCGCAAACTCCTCTATAAAATCTTTATTTTACTATAAGGAACGTAACCAGACTGCAACCAACAGTTACTCTCCGGGCTGTGTGCCCCGCTGAGCGCTTAATTACAAGTTACAGACCTGGCGCGTTAAGTGTAATAATTGCATATTTTCCAAAACACTAATGCTTCGATTGCAACAAACACCAGCCGAAGGACTGATCCTACTTAAAGGAGCTTTCGTGCCAGTCATCACACACCACTTGCAGACTGCAGTTTCGAGCTGTTGTTACATTTGAACTATGCTAAGCCCAGTCAGGCTATTTATTTTTCGATTGCAACAGACACTGGACCGTTAGATGGCGCCTGCTGACTATTTTACATGTCGCTATCCCAAAGATACTGAAATGTACTAAATAGTCAAGTGATCCTCGTGTCGGTCGTCACATGCCTACCTTGCACTGACGAGAGAGAGCCAAAAAAATCGTTTTTTAACTGTAAATTAAAAAAAATTCTTTAATTTTATGATTAACTCTATAAATTTTGCGGGATATGGAAACTCCCTCGTCCATAATTTTATTTATTCCCTTATCCTGTAGCGTATCTACCGATAATTATTTTGTGATATTTCTATTTATTATTATTTTTTTATTAGGGTTTTTTTTATTCTATACTTTGTCTACAAAATCTAAATGTTTTTAATGCTATAAAGCGACACTTAGGAAATTTTGTTGTTTATTGCGGTCTTGTATTATTCAATAATCTGTTTTGACGTTCCATATATTTATAATAGTGTATTTAAATTGATAAAATAAACGATTTAATTTGATTCACGATCGGACTTAATAATTATGGCGCTTTATTTAATGACTTCTGATAGCTTTAATAAAAAATAAAAATTAAGAAACGAAGTTGCAATTCCCTCTGCCGTGAAACTTTCGTGACTGTATTATTACATCAGTTACTTTAGAACTGTATGTTATTTGCGGTTTAGTTGAATCACGCGCTGACATAATTTTCTTCCAGAAGTTATGAGTGAGTTGATTAGAGAACGAAGTTAGTGCTCGATTTTGTCGAGTCTCGGTGGAATTCTAGTTATCCGACATTTATGAGGTGCCGTGCCTCGTTATTTTTCCGTCCGAGGGGAAGGACAGAGTAATGCCTCTCTGTCATCTTGGTTTGCCCTGCTTCCCAGAGGCATCTTGGCATCTTGTACAAATTGTCTCTCGTTTATATTGAAGTATCCACTTCTTCGCAGTATCAAACCCAGCGTTGAGTAATACTGAAAGTAAGCTACTTCTTGATTTGTTTGTTTGTAACCGTTGTGAATCAACAAGTTTATTGTTGGCTGACGTGGGGGAATATCGATAGAGGATTCGATCAAATGTGTTTGTCAATTTCAGACAGGGTAATTCTAAACTAGAGGTGCTATTTGCAGGAGGGTTTTCTTACTTGCGGAAATAAGAGAATAATTTTCTGTAACGTTATAGTATAGTATATTTTATGTTAAGAGTTGAAAGTGCATTCTTGACGCTTGTACATGATGCTGCGTAGCCGATAGTATCAATATCATACAAAAGCGGCGAGAGTACTTTTAGCTCGAAATGTACATTAAGGTGGATCGAAAAAGACTTTCTGTAGAGGGAACGGGTAGTGAAAAAAAGTTGTGTGTACGTATTTCCAACAAACACTTTAAATCGCAACACGATCGGATGGTTATTTTGTCGCCGCAGTGACCTTGGAAAAAGATATTTTGTTTTTTATTGTTTCGATCAGGGTAATATGTATTTTTTTTATTAATTCGTGTAGGCGGATCGGATATCTATTGTACTATTGTTGTTATTGTCAACAGTATTATAATTTATGGTAAAATTTTGGCAGTTTTAAGAAACTATCTTTCTTACTAGCTTTTGATAAGGTTGTAAATGTTATAAACCAGCAAATATTCTTTATATGTAATTTGTTCGTTTACCCCGCTATATTTGTGTCACTTTACATATTCCTTTAATATCTAATGCATTACAAAAGTTCTTCATCAATTTAGCTCGTGATGTTGAATAGTATTCAAATAAATAAGTAATCTTTGAAAATGTGTCGCCAAACAAAGGAAATGACCATAAATTTTAATGTCATCTCATTCTATCGACTGTTCACGGCTATTGGCGTAAATCTTATTTTAGTATTCCTTGATAATAGCCTGTCATAAAACCACAGCTGTAACATATTTTCTATCCATTTTATGTTATTTTTATTGCAATCGCTCTTTTCACAGCAGGGTTTTAATGTAGCAGGACAAATAAGTCGATAATATGAAATCGAATTAGGGTAATTACTATAGTAAGTTCTAGATAATACAGATTAGACAGATACGTTGCAAATATCTCGAAAAAAAAACACACAAACATTTCTTTAACCTAGTTCAAATGTGCTTTTAGAGGGCGGAATATTAAACATAATATTTTTAGTCGCAAACTCCTCTATAAATCCTTATTTTACTATAAGGAACCTAACCAGACTGCAACCAACAGCTACTCTCCGGGCTATGTGCCCCGCCGAGCGCTGAATTACAAGTTACAAGCCTGGCGCGTTAAGTGTAATAATTGCATATTACCATCAAAACGCTAATGCTTCGATTGCAACAAACACCAGCCGAAAGACTGATCCTACTTAAAGGAGCTCCCTTGCCAGTCGTCACACACCACTTGCAGACTGCAGTTTCGAGCTGTTGGCTCTCGTCAGTGCAAGGTAGGCATGCGACGACCGACATGAGAATCCTTTGACTATAGTACATCCCGGTATTTTTACAATAGCGACATGTAATACAGCCAGCAGGCGCCATCCAGCGATCCAGTGTCTGTTGCAATCGAAAAATAAATAGCCTGACTTGGCTTAGCATAGTTCAAATGTGCTTTTAGAGGGCGGAATATTAAACATAATATTTTTAGTCGCAAACTCCTCTATAAATCCTTATTTTACTATAAGGAACCTAACCAGACTGCAACCAACAGCTACTCTCCGGGCTATGTGCCCCGCCGAGCGCTGAATTACAAGTTACAAGCCTGGCGCGTTAAGTGTAATAATTGCATATTACCATCAAAACGCTAATGCTTCGATTGCAACAAACACCAGCCGAAAGACTGATCCTACTTAAAGGAGCTCCCTTGCCAGTCGTCACACACCACTTGCAGACTGCAGTTTCGAGCTGTTGGCTCTCGTCAGTGCAAGGTAGGCATGCGACGACCGACATGAGAATCCTTTGACTATAGTACATCCCGGTATTTTTACAATAGCGACATGTAATACAGCCAGCAGGCGCCATCCAGCGATCCAGTGTCTGTTGCAATCGAAAAATAAATAGCCTGACTTGGCTTAGCATAGTTCAAATGTGCTTTTAGAGGGCGGAATATTAAACATAATATTTTTAGTCGCAAACTCCTCTATAAATCCTTATTTTACTATAAGGAACCTAACCAGACTGCAACCAACAGCTACTCTCCGGGCTATGTGCCCCGCCGAGCGCTGAATTACAAGTTACAAGCCTGGCGCGTTAAGTGTAATAATTGCATATTACCATCAAAACGCTAATGCTTCGATTGCAACAAACACCAGCCGAAAGACTGATCCTACTTAAAGGAGCTCCCTTGCCAGTCGTCACACACCACTTGCAGACTGCAGTCTATGCTAAGCCAAGTCAGGCTATTTATTTTGCGATTGCAACAGACGCTGGACCGCTGGATGGCGCCTGCTGGCTGTATTACATGTCGCTATTGTAAAAATACCGGGATGTACTATAGTCAAAGGATTCTCATGTCGGTCGTCGCATGCCTACCTTGCACTGACGAGAGCCAACAGCTCGAAACTGCAGTCTGCAAGTGGTGTGTGACGACTGGCAAGGGAGCTCCTTTAAGTAGGATCAGTCTTTCGGCTGGTGTTTGTTGCAATCGAAGCATTAGCGTTTTGATGGTAATATGCAATTATTACACTTAACGCGCCAGGCTTGTAACTTGTAATTCAGCGCTCGGCGGGGCACATAGCCCGGAGAGTAGCTGTTGGTTGCAGTCTGGTTAGGTTCCTTATAGTAAAATAAGGATTTATAGAGGAGTTTGCAACTAAAAATATTATGTTTAATATTCCGCCCTCTAAAAGCACATTTGAACTATGCTAAGCCAAGTCAGGCTATTTATTTTTCGATTGCAACAGACACTGGACCGCTGGATGGCGCCTGCTGGCTGTATTACATGTCGCTATTGTAAAAATACCGGGATGTACTATAGTCAAAGGATTCTCATGTCGGTCGTCGCATGCCTACCTTGCACTGACGGGAGCCAACAGCTCGAAACTGCAGTCTGCAAGTGGTGTGTGACGACTGGCAAGAGAGCTCCTTTAAGTAGGATCAGTCTTTCGGCTGGTGTTTGTTGCAATCGAAGCATTAGCGTTTTGATGGTAATATGCAATTATTACACTTAACGCGCCAGGCTTGTAACTTGTAATTCAGCGCTCGGCGGGGCACATAGCCGTTGGTTGCAGTCTGGTTAGGTTCCTTATAGTAAAATAAGGATTTATAGAGGAGTTTGCGACTAAAAATTTTATGTTTAATTTCTTTAACCTATTTGTACTAACGTTCCCGTTTAAAAAAAAGGCCTGACTGGGTTCATAATCTTTAGCAGAATATTAGAAATCATGTATTCAATAGAAAGATTTTAAAAACTTGCTTTGCTGTAAAAAGTTGCACTAAAAAGTAAAAAATTAAAAAATACTAATGCATGAATGCAAGAAAAGCAAGGCGTGCGCACTTTGTATGATTGTACGTATAGTTGTATGAAAGGGGTGGAATCTTTGTATACATAGTACCTTCAGTTATCGCGCATAAAGATGAGACATATACTAATGTACAAAGTGCCCTACGCCTTGCTTTTCTTGCATTCGTACATTTGCATTTTTTTTATTTTTTACTTTTAGTAAGTACGACTTTTTACAGAAAAGTTTAAAAAAAAAAAAAAAATATTTTCTACATCTTAGTCATACTTTATGGGCGGTGGTTTAAACCCCCCCCCCCCAAGAGGTCGCTCAATAAAAATTCATCTCTTAACGATTTGCTTTGATTTCTCGCTCCTTCGTTTTGCAGATTCTTCAATTTTCACCTCCGCGCTCCCTATGCGCGGATATTTTCAAAAGTAACGGGGGAATACTGTATTGTCATCCGATCTTAGTAACTGTGCAAAATTCCATCAATTGATTATGCCAGGAAGTGTGTTAAATAAAGGGTGAAACATTTGAAGACAATGTTCACCCCCGAGCCCCTTGTGCAGATATTTGCTAAAATAACGATGGAATACTGTATTGTCATCCGATCTTAGTAACTGTACAAAATTGTATCAATTGATTATGTCAGGAAGTATGTTAAATAAAGGATGCAATATTTGAACAGAGACATTGTGCATGAAAACATTGTAAGTTAAAGAAAAGCAAGTAAAAATGACATTTTTTATTTCTGCTATAACAATTATTGATAAATGCTTTCTTTGGCTATCAAGGAGATAACCACCTACAAAAACTCTTTAGATATACCTTTGATCTAAATCAGATCACACTATTTTAACTAGATTCGTGTTGATAATAACTTTGTACGGGATAATAGAGTAGAATCTCTTTGCGCAGACAGTAGTCTCATTTCGACTTAGCATAACTCATCGCGTTTTTTTCGGATTGATAGGTATTCTCAATAACGGCGTGATCTGTATTTCAGCATCAATGTTTTTGGCTTGAATTAATTCTTGAACTCGGGATGCAAACAAACTCGCAGCATTGACAACGTCGTCAAAATGACCTAGTTGTTTCCGCAAATTCTTCTTCAAAGTTTTAGGAAGCTTTAAGGAAGGTAGTCTAGTGTAAGTAATTTGATATATCTATAAGCAGTGTTTACTTAAAAACAATTACTGTCATAATAGTTTCAAATTTCAAAAAAGAATCCATCAATGCCTTTGTTTGAAATAAAACCATTGGCTCGAACTTCGTGCTCGAAGGTAGGCACTTAGGGTCTTTATCAATACAACGTATCGAGCTTTCTCCATGATGGTGGCCAAGACTTTGTGTTTGATTCACCATCTCGTTTTTCCGATGTTCTGCAATCATCTCAACTTGTCTGCACTATTCTTTCCTATTATTTGGGTTTTCTACCACATGTACTATTATCCTCTTCAAAACAAATCACCGAATCTACAAAATAATAGAATTATTGGAAAAAAGAGCCTCTGCGCCCGTGACGTTTACGCCAAAGGAAAAGTCAGAGGTTATGTTTTGCAAATAATATAAATCGGAATAAACACAAAAATAATGTATTTTGCTGACGTTTCGGAAAGTAATCTCTTTCCGTTTTCAAAGCTATTTTTTGAAGAACTCTTATTTTGCTGTGTATGTCAAATACACAGCTTTAAGATTCTGTTTATGTTATTTCCATAGATACTTACTACTTACACAGAACATAGAACTGATGATATTTTTTTTTTTTTTTTTTTTTTAGATAATGTTGAGTTTGTTAAGTTCTTCTTTTAACATTGGTAGCCAGGTTGTACAAATATCTACAGAACAATTCGATACGCACTTATCTTCATTTAATAAGATTATTGCTGATTCTTTAATTTTTCTTTTTTTGGTATCTGTTTCTTTTGTTAAAATTTTTGCCGAGTCCCAGTTTATTCTATGTCCGTTTTCCCAAGCATATTCACAAATCTTTGATTTCTGAATTTCATTCTTTCTAATGTAGTTCTTGTGCTCATCCAACCTCACACTGAAAGGTCTGGATGACTCACCCACATAACATTTATCACATTCGCACGGGATATTGTAAATACAGTTTTTTGAATTCTGCTCCCTGTTTATCGGTTTTGTTTTTGTTAAAATAGATCTTAAAGTGTTCCCCGTTTGAAATATCGTCCTAACATCAAATTTGTCACCTATACGGCGTAGCTTTTCCGATAGTCCGTATACATAAGGAATTATTGCTGTATAATGACGTTCAGGTTTTTGTCGTACCTGATTGTCCCTATTTTCAACATTTATGAAAATTCTATCAACAAAGGCTTCAGGATATTGATTTTGTACTAGAACCTCTTTGATAAATTTTTTCTCGTTATTTAATATTTCATTATTAGATGAAATTATTTTGGCCCTATCGTATAAACATTTTACAACACCCCTTTTAACATTTATTGACTGATTTGAGTTAAAATTTAGATATCTATTAGTATGTGTTGGTTTTCTATAAACGCTTGTTTCAATTGTATTATTTATCCTTCTAATTAAAACATCTAAAAATGGTAGTTCATTCCTATTTTCTACTTCTAATGTGAATTTAATAGACGGTTCCTTACTATTTATATTTTCTAAAAAACTATCTAGTAAATCAACACCATAAGGCCAAATTGCAAAGATGTCGTCAACATATCTCCACCAGACAACCGGTTTGTTTATACAATTTTGAACATGTGTGTTCTCAAAGTTCTCCATAAATATGTTGCTTAAAATTGGTGATAATGCAGACCCCATAGCCATACCAAAATCCTGCTGATAGAACTCATTGTCCAATTGAAAATAGGTTGTTTTTATACACAGTGTTAAGAGTTCCATTATGCTATTTACACTTAATTTAGTTCTAGTTTCCAAATTATTATCATTTAGTAACCTGTCTTTAACTATTTTTAATGTTTCATCTACCGGAACATTGGTAAAGAGGCTAACTACATCAAAACTAACCATCAGGTGTGATTCATGAATATCGGTTTCATAAATTTTTTCTATGAAATGTTTACTATTTTTAATATATGAATCGGTATTTCCAGATAATGGATCAATAATTTTAAGTAAAAATTTTGCCAAATTATGACATGGTGAATTAATAGAACTAACAATTGCTCTTAAAGGAATATTTTGTTTATGTGTCTTTGGTAAGCCATAAAAATGAGGGGGCTTACTATGATGTGGTGTAAGTTTCCTTCGTTCAAAATCATTAAATTCATGTTTGTATTTAAACAAAGTTCTGTAAATTTTGCTCTCTATTGATTTTGTTGGATCTTTGTTTAATTTTGAGTAGGGTCCCTCATTTACAAGAGTCATGATTTTTGTGTTATATATATCTTTATCTATAATGACTGTGGCATTACCTTTGTCTGCTGGCAATATTTTTATACTTTCATCGCGTTTTAAAGAATTTATCGATAACTTTTCTTCTAGAGTTAAATTATCTTTAATTTTGTATTGCTTCTCTAAAGCAATTTTTGCCCGTATGCGATATTCATTACCACTATCTGTTGGTAAATTTTGAGCCGTTTTTTCTATTGCCGCTACTATGTCAAGTTTTGGAACAGTTTTCGGGTTTATTGCAAAATTTAAACCTTTTGATAGTACAAGCCTGTCTGAAATGGACAAAAGTCTTTTTGACATATTAATGACAGTCCTGTCAATTAAATGATTATTATTTATATTTTGTAATTGCCTAATCTGTTTTTCCCTTATTAAGTTTCTAAATTTATGTAAATGCGTACCTTTTTGCAGATTAAAATATTTTTCGTAACTCAACCTGACATTCTGGATTATAAACTGATAATCCTGTTCTATAATGTTTCTGCTTAATTCATTCTCCGTGTTTGCACTAGTTTGTTACTTCCGTGATTTTGTCCACACACACAGAGGTGTGAATGATTCGTAAATAAATGCACTTGTAGATTCCAAGAGACCGAATAAATTCTTTGCTCCAGTACAGCTTGACGTGGCGTCTCCCAGCACTAAATTCAAAACATGCTGTTACGCGCATGCGTGAAAATTAATTTTGGCACCTCTTCTCTTATGACGTCTCATTAAATAAATTTTTTTTAACACTAATATAAGATTTTATTCAAGCATTCCTTAAACATCACCGTAACGCTGTGGTAACAAGCTGAATTTCGAATCGTAGTAGGGAGGTACTTGTATAATCTAATGTTTAAATACATTTTGAATTGAACTGAATCACATACACCAGGGACATAGTTAAGTTTTCTTTTTCATGCTCTTGAAATGACTCAAGAGAAAAATAATGGTATAGGATAGTCAATTTTACTGTTCTAGCATTAAAATTTTTGTAGGACAGATGTGAATTCTTGGGACGAGATTACCATGCAGAACAGTAATTTTCCACAGACTGGCTCTATATGTTTCATTTCTCTCAGTGTGTGGACTATTTTACGTGTAGGTAGTAAAACTGGGGGGCCGCGCAGGCTAGGGCCCAGGTGGCAAACGCCACCTTAACTCTATGGCCAGTCCGACATTGCACCTAATATCTACTTAATTTACTCTTTCTAATATTTTTTAACTACAGAATTCAAAATCTTGCATAGTTAATAAGTTTATTGAGGTTCAAGTGACCTCAGGTGTTCTCCAAGTGTCAATTCTGAGACAACTGTTTAATTTTCTGATGAACTAAAAGATCTGTTCTAAAATCTCAAGCGAAACAACCTGTCTTGTCTTTGAATGTATCCAAACAGAATATCCTAGACAACAGAGCAACATAAAATGATATTATTATCTCCAGGCAATAACTTGATTTCATATGAAAGTTTTAGGACCTTGAAATTCTCTTTGATAAGAAATTATCTTTAGGAACCAAATTGTCCACAGAAGAACAAAAATCTCTAAGTACTTAGAACTGCTAGTAATATTGAAGTGGGCAGCACGGTGTCCAGAGAAGAGGACAGTATATTACCAGAAGTAATGTTACAAAATTAAAGTTCGTGTCGTGTCGAATCTTCAGTCTTTTCACGTATCTCTTTGAATTGTAAAAAGTCTGCAAACTAATCGAGACCACGGATGACTGCGATTTAACTAACCCCTTCTCAACACAACACCATTTGTAATATTGTAGCAATTTGTAAAATATAATCACATATGCTTTTATCTAACGATGCTATACCAACTTGGAGTAAACTTTGAGTGTTTTGATATCTCCCCTTTCAACGTTCTGAACAGAGACATAATAATACAACTTTTGTAATACGAAGTCTGCATGTGTTTAATTAGTTTTATTAATACGGCCTTTAGTATGCGTTCATTAGTGAAACTCTTATTTCAAGGGAAAATTGTGTTTTGTAGAACAATTTCATGTAGTCAACGGCAACGCTATTCAGGTGAAGACTACTCATTACTTATTAAATTTTTAGTGTGTGGATGAATATAAAACCTTTTATAATTTACGTTATTATTAATATAAGTATAAATTCCCTAAAATTTGGCCAAGAACTGTTCAAAACAAACATTAATCGGTGCTTGCAGAATTTTAAACTTTTTCATTTTTTCAAAAAGGTTATCGTCATTAACTCCCGGACTATTACATAAATTAATTCTCATCACCATGAAAATAATTTAACTTTCATGAGCCACTTGTTGCGGTTACTCACATTGTCATTAAAATTTATAGACATTCATTAGGATGGCATACCATTCTTAAAGGAAAGTCGGACTGTCGCTTATTGAGCGCACCGAATACTTGGTAAATCAATTAGGACCTCGATTAATTATTCTATCGAACCGCGGTCGTCGTCTTCGTTTATTTTCAAGGGCCGTCAGTGGCAGTCGATGAAGGACTTATAGAGGGGTAGTCATAAATGAAATTAAGCGAACTAATCCTTCCATGTCCTCAATTCCATTCACTAGCATATTATGTGTGTATTCTCAGCAGGTAGCGACCCACTTTTGTTTACATTGTCAAGGAAATTTAATGCCACGACAAAGCCAATACTAAAAATATCTGAAATATTTGACGTGTGAGTACATAGAATGTTTACTATATTAGAAAATTCATTACGGTTAAGAGAGAAAGTAGAGTAAAATTAAATATTTATTTGCATAAAATTTTCGTATCTAATTCTTTCTTCAGGAACATATTTTAATGAAGTTGCCATTTAAGAAATGTACAAGTCCTCAGCAATGAAAAAAATATAATCTTATAACTAATTAATTACATTAATCACGTGGACACGCACAATGGAGAAAATATCAAGAAAAATCGTTTAAATCAGTGTATTAAATGTTTTATAAACTACAAATGAATTTTCTAGTGTAAAAGTAAGAAAATGAATTAATTTTTCCAGTCTGCAAGCTACCAAATTTAACATTAACATTTCTGACACTTCCGTACGTTTTTTTTATAACTTATAAAATTCAATATACAAGGCGATTCAAAATCTCGAGCCATCCACAAAAAATATTTCATCCTGATTTGTGCACGAGTTGGCTTCCAAGAGTCTTAAGCTTCGAAGACTTTTTCATTTCTTTAATAATAGATTCATGTTCATCTCATTTCTCCGACCTGGTTGAGTAGTAGAGTAGTTGTAGCTAATTTTTTTTTTGCTTGTTGAGTTGAGGGTGTTAAATCTCGTAATGCGACGCTTCATTCCACCAAGGAAAAATCATGATTGTTAACAATATCTGTAATAAAAAGTTTAAAACTTTTGATATTTTCATAATAATTATACTCGACACAGATTGTAGACAATGTCTAGTCGATAGCCGAGTGGGTTAAGGCGCGAGGTGGCAATCGCGATTAATCATACGGCTGTCGCGCCACCGGGTTCGAATCCTGGCTCCGGCACTGGCATTGTCGGAGGAAATGGTTGTATGTCCGCGTTTTTTCAATGTGTAACCCCCTTCCGCACAAGCCTCTGGCTTCTGGAATTGGGAGTTGTCTAATTTCTGTGGTGGTTTTTTTTTATTACTTGCCCTGAGAAGTCACAAAATCACCACAGGAGCAGTATGGGAATGTCACCAAGCACTTGTGGGTACCTCCAGCATGAATAACATACTGATATGCTTGGTGAAAGGACATGCACAGTGTAGTGGCAACAAAGTAGCCGACAGACTGGTCCAGAAGGCAGCAGGCCTAAGCATCTTTGAACCTGGCCCGACTAATCTGTTACCGATCAGGGCGATAACACAAATAATTAAAGAGAACATCCACAATGAATTCAAGAAGCTGTGGAATGAAACAAACAGCTGTTAGCTTGCTAGGGAGTTACTAAAATACCCCAACAAGAATACAGCAATGGACTACCTGGCAATATCCAGAAGGAACCTACGTTTTATAACGGGAGTCCAGACTGGACACTGTCCGCTAAGAAAACTTATCCGTAATATGAGATTAAGCGAAACACCTCTCTGTAGAGGTTGTGAACAAGAAGATGAGACGGTTCAACATGTACTTTGTGACTGTCCTGCCGTCTCATCAATTAGAGAATCCATCTTGGGCGAACGCTGACCTACTTTGGTAGGGATGTAAGGGAGATGCCCCTAGGCAGCATCACCACCTATTTCGCAAGATTAGGTTGATTGGAGGCCTAGGCGAGGGTCTGCCTACAGGGAGGATGTACAAGGGGCCCAATGCGGCCTAAGTGCTGTGGCTCAATAATTCTTATTGACCACCCTCCCAACCAATTCCAAATTCCAATATATTCGACATATTGTATTAAATTTTGTTGTAGCATCTCTAGCCACACGAGCGATTTTTTTTTATAAAGCGATAGATAACAATGAGACAGCGCAATGTACTAATCTAATGGATTATAATTTTTTAACGCGTAGGCAGTAATATTTGAAAAACAGAAAGATTTATTCAGTGCTTACAATTGTGTGATAAGATAGTATTACTCTTTTATTCTTTACGCGTGATTAACTTCAAGCTATCTGAAAAGTGGGACTTTTGAACAAAAAATGTAAAAAAAAATTGGAATTACTTGGGAATTATTTTTCTCCATCGACAAAGTCTGATACCCATATAAAGAATTTAAGGGAAACCATCAACTATCAGAAAACTTATTTTGTTCCTTTCTGTTTCTATCAAATATCCTTGCCAAAATTTAAACATCTGAAAATAGGTGAGACAAACAAGATTGCGATATCTTGAAAAATGGAAATACCTAGGCATTATTATCGACCAACACCTTACTTGGAATGAACATGTAAACTTTTCGATGAATAAACTGAAATTGATTCTTTACCTGTTTAAAAAATTGAAGCAATACCTAGACCAAAAGAACTTAAAAATAACTTACCGCGCACTTGTAGAGTCGCACATATCTTATGCCATTATAGGTTGCGGGGAATTCTAAATGACCATTTTTCCCTTCAGAACTGCTGTTTATAGAACATCCCTGTTCGACGCTGTTCGGCGTTGTGTATAAATGAATTTTTAAGCAAAAAGATATACCACAAACATCAAATGAGAAAGTTTCTTGATTTTTTTATATCACAGATAAATAGACGACAGAAAAATATACTTCCTAGTATTTTTCCTTTTCTTTTTTTGTTAAAATTGAAGGCGAAAAAAAATTATTTATTTTGACTCAATATAAGTCCCTGCCCTGTTGTACCGAATGACGTCACGTCACTATTGTTAAAACATCTAAAAGGAATGCTGTGGCTATAGATTAATACGCTTAGCATGAAATCATTATCCGTAATATTAACCAACAGTTAATAACAAGATTAAGAATAACAACGTGAATTAGCAATTCAGAGCCATTTCCTTTTTAATGAAATTGTTTCTGTTGCGTTTATATTTAGCATATCATTTTATAAATTCAATTTACAAACATTGAATATAATAACCCTTTCATAAGCTAAATTATTAACTAAATATTTTTTAAATTACCATTAAAGGAAACTTTAATATTTTTGCTGTATTGTTTTCATGTCAACGTTGACGGGGTTAAAATACCCAGCTTATGTCATTTAAAATGTAATTTATTTAATTAATAGGAGGGTGGTAACGTTAGGTTGAAGTATTTCTTGACAAGTTTCCATTTACTGTCTTCCATCTATAGTCCAGTGCCAATAATTTTTGAAACAAAATAAAATTATAGTAGGATGAAACCCATTGGAAAAGGAAGAGAATATAACAAAAATTAAAGGAAAAATAAATTACGGGCGATCTGAGGTCGGGAAGTCGGAGGGGTGAGTTTTTAAGGGTAAAAAACGGTTTATCTCGATTTCCGGCAAAACTACAAGTTCTATGGAAAAAAATTAAATGGCAAAGTTGTAGGTAATAGAAAGATCTACAACTTTTGTATTTACACTTTTTTCACATAACCTCAAAATTTATGTGAAAAATTCAAATAACCAAATTTTTGGTTTTTTATTTTTATCTTTTTTCAAAAAAAATTTTTTTTTTCCGAAATTTGGTGAAAACTTACCTTGTTATATCCCAAACACACTGTAATTTTTTTTATTTAAAATATTTATTTTTTCACCTTATTTTGAATTAATATTGAAAAAGCACCCTAATTTTCAATCAAAAATTCTCACGTCAAAATATCTGATTTTTTAAAAAACTCGGTAGGCTTTTTGTTTGTTGAAATCTCTACTTTCTGATGGTGTAAAAAAAAAATATACATTACTATGGTAAATGTTCTCAGAAAATGCAAAGAAACGAAAAAACTCGAATCCGAAAAATTTTTTTTTAATCATTATGTACAATTTTGAGTTATTTATTAAAATTTACACTTTAATAACTCAAAAAACGTAATATTCTATGTTACATTGATTAACAAAAAAAATTACAAATCCATAAAACATAAAGATTGCAAAAACATGCGAAAATAGTTGTTCTAAATATTAAAGATAGGATTTAAAGGGGATTTCATCTAAAAAATGTGACTGCTGCAATTTTTTTCAGTAAAAAAGTTGATTTATTAAATTCTAATTACATTTATGTGATAGAAAATCTCATAATATTTAAATACATGTGAAATACACATTAAATACATGTAAATCATACTATTGGATTTAGATACTTTATACTGATTACGTTATTCATTATAAAATTTTTAAATACATTAATCTTGTTGTTTATAAATACCTTATCTTGAATTCTAATCACTTATCCATTAGTTTTTGTCTCTTTGATGGCATTTCTTCATCGTTAGATTCGACAAACATTTCCGATTCCAGTAGATCTTCGAAACCTTCAAGACCATCACCGTCTTCGTCTCCAATATTATTTCCAGTCTGCATTGGTTCTTCATCCACAATTTTATCTAAATCATTAACGTTCTCGTAGGTTTTTTCTTCCACATTGGAGCATTTTTCAAAACCATGACAATTTGAGCATAAATTTGTGCATTTTAAACTGTTACATCCAGTTTCACAGCTGCAGCAAATAGTTTTGAGTAATATTTCCGGAATTAATTCTTTTTCTGTTAATTTGGGCATAAAGCCACGTTGATGTTGCTTCCAGCCCCAATCTGTTGCTATCAGTTTTTCTTTTATGATCTTAAAATCTTCGTGATGCAAATTGTCTTCAAAATTTTCTGTTCCTAAATCCAGCAAAAATGTATCCATTAGCCCCTTTTCTGTGTCCGATAACTCCATCGATGAAAAAATTAATTCAGACAAGGCGAGCTGTACTAAAAAATGTCCTCTGATAGCTCGTGCATATGCGTGCCCGGAAAGAGCTTTATCGGACGAATTTTCTGCATATATTTCACAAAAAGCCTCCTTAAGTCCACTACCATCCATGATGAATCCAATCGCTCCGAGGAATGACATCAATAAATGAAATCCTCCAAGTCTTACTTGGATTGACGACAAATTGTAGGGATCATTATCTAAATCAATACTGGCTAAGATTTCACGAGCTTTATGGTATAGCGGTTGGTCAAACGTATCTATCAATTGGCAAAAATTAAATCATCTTTCATATTGGCAAATCTCCCACCCACAGAAGGTGCAGCAGAACAACATTGTCACAGGGCATATTATCAGCTTCAAACTTGGCTGGGTAACGAACTGATAGCAACAGATTGGGGCTGGAAGCAACATCAACATGGCATTATGCCCAAATTAACAGAAAAAGAATTAATTCCGGAAATATTACTCAAAACTATTTGCTGCAGCTGTGAAACTGGATGTAACAGTTTAAAATGCACAAATTTATGCTCAAATTGTCATGGTTTTGAAAAATGCTCCAATGTGGAAGAAAAAACCTACGAGGACGTTAATGATTTAGATAAAATTGTGGATGAAGAACCAATGCAGACTGGAAATAATATTGGAGACGAAGACGGTGATGGTCTTGAAGATTTCGAAGATCTACTGGAATCGGAAATGTTTGTCGAATCTAACGATGAAGAAATGCCATCAAAGAGACAAAAACTAATGGATAAGTGATTAGAATTCAAGATAAGGTATTTATAAACAACAAGATTAATGTATTTAAAAATTTTATAATGAATAACGTAATCAGTATAAAGTATCTAAATTCAATAGTATGATTTACATGTATTTAATGTGTATTTCACATGTATTTATATATTATGAGATTTTCTATCACATAAATGTAATTAGAATTTAATAAATCAACTTTTTTACTGAAAAAAATTGCAGCAGTCACATTTTTTAGATGAAATCCCCTTTAAATCCTATCTTTAATATTTAGAACAACTATTTTCGCATGTTTTTTGCAATCTTTATGTTTTATGGATTTGTATTTTTTTTTGTTAATCAATGTAACATAGAATATTACGTTTTTTGAGTTATTAAAGTGTAAATTTTAATAAATAACTCAAAATTGTACATAATGATTAAAAAAAAATTTTTCGGATTCGAGTTTTTTCGTTTCTTTGCATTTTCTGAGAACATTTACCATAGTAATGTATATTTTTTTTACACCATCACAAAGTAGAGATTTCAACAAACAAAAAGCCTACCGAGTTTTTTAAAAAATCAGATATTTTGACGTGAGAATTTTTGATTGAAAATTAGGGTGCTTCTTCGATATTAATTCAAAATAAGGTGAAAAAATAAATATTTTAAATAAAAAAAATTACAGTGTGTTTGGGATATAACAAGGTAAGTTTTCACCAAATTTCGTAAAAAAAAAATTTTTTTTGAAAAAGATAAAAATAAAAAACCAAAAATTTGGTTATTTGAATTTTTCACATAAATTTTGAGGTTATGTGAAAAAAGTGTAAATACAAAAGTTGTAGATCTTTCTATTACCTACAACTTTGCCATTTAATTTTTTTCCATAGGACTTGTAGTTTTGCCGGAAATCGAGATAAACCGTTTTTTACCCTTAAAAACTCACCCCCTCCGACTTCCCGACCTCAGATCGCCCGTAATTTATTTTTCCTTTAATTTTTGTTATATTCTCTTCCTTTTCTAATGGGTTTCATCCTACTATAATTTTATTTTGTTTTTTACCATTTTCAGAGACATTGGCATTGGTCTACTAGGAGGATGTCAGAAAAGGTAGCCCATTCTAATTAACGGTTAATTAAAAATGTTTTACATTGTGTGACAGACAGATATTTCATCATTCTGGCGGCTCTTTTTAACACAGCATGCCTTAAATAATGCCTGAAACAAATTACATAACGCATTACTAGAATAATGTTATAGATCTCAATGCGACTTTATGAATAACAAGAAACTATTAAACATAATATTTTTAGTCGCAAACTCCTCTATAAATCCTTATTTTACTATAAGGAACCTAACCAGACTGCAACCAACAGCTACTCTCCGGGCTATGTGCCCCGCCGAGCGCTGAATTACAATTTACAAGCCTGGCGCGTTAAGTGTAATAATTGCATATTACCATCAAAACGCTAATGCTTCGATTGCAACAAACACCAGCCGAAAGACTGATACTACTTAAAGGAGCTCCCTTGCCAGTCGTCACACACCACTTGCAGACTGCAGTTTCGAACTGTTGGCTCTCGTCAGTGCAAGGTAGGTATGCGACGACCGACATGAGAATCCTTTGACTATAGTACATCCCGGTATTTTTACAATAGCGACATGTAAAACAGCCAGCAGGCGCCATCCAGCGGTCCAGTGTCTGTTGCAATCGAAAAATAAATAGCCTGACTTGGCTTAGCATAGTTCAAATGTGCTTTTAGAGGGCGGAATATTAAACATAATATTTTTAGTCGCAAACTCCTCTATAAATCCTTATTTTACTATAAGGAACCTAACCAGACTGCAACCAACAGCTACTCTCCGGGCTATGTGCCCCGCCGGGATGTACTATAGTCAAAGGATTCTCATGTCGGTCGTCGGATACCTACCTTGCACTGACGAGAGCCAACAGTTCGAAACTGCAGTCTGCAAGTGGTGTGTGACGACTGGCAAGGGAGCTCCTTTAAGTAGTATCAGTCTTTCGGCTGGTGTTTGTTGCAATCGAAGCATTAGCGTTTTGATGGTAATATGCAATTATTACACTTAACGCGCCAGGCTTGTAACTTGTAATTCAGCGCTCGGCGAGACACATAGCCCGGAGAGTAGCTGTTGGTTGCAGTCTGGTTAGGTTCCTTATAGTAAAATAAGGATTTATAGAGGAGTTTGCGACTAAAAATATTATGTTTAATATTCCGCCCTCTAAAAGCACATTTGAACAAGAAACTATGTTTAATGTGTTGGTCAGTATGCTAACTAAAAGCTGACAAGCCTGTAGATGAGCTATCCCCAACCAGGAATTTTGCCGAACCTCTTGTCTTTCGAAGATTAGAGATATTTTACTTGCCTAACATTTAATAGACAAGGGACCGACGGCTTTACATCCCCTCGGAGAGATGGTATATCACCTACAGAACCCTAGCCTAAGATTGCATAGCTTCCGCGCATACACTGATATACAAGCCACTGGAAGATGTGAGGTAAGGACACGGTGTTTCTTGTAAACACCCACGAAGCTCTCGTGATTGAAAGAATAAGAAAGTTTTGTGTGGTGAGATTGAGTTGAGGCCCCAGAGGCCGTATGTGCACTTAATTTTGATTTAAAAAGAATTGGGGTGATTAGTTCTTAAACGGTTGGAACGGGCCAAGTGCTTCGCCCTGTATATGTTCCAGAGCTGTGGTACACTTGTATTTATTTATTAGAGCCTGGCTAGCACTTTATTTAAATTAATTTTTTATGGTAGGGTCAAAAACTACACCCTGTATATACTTTTCTTGAAATTAAACACTGTTTTAAAAGAAATTTAAAATTTTTTTTATTAAACGTAAAGAACACAGTTGACTATTTTAATTTACTTAAATTAAAATTGTTTACTATTTAACGCATCGAATTTTGCCTTAGAGAAGATTTTTATTTAGTTTGGTTTAGTTATGATTTAAAATATGAGAAAATTCACTTAAGTATTTTATGCGCGATGGCAGTTTAATTATATTAATATTTTTGCTTGGGTTCTATTAAGTAGAACGGCCACTCGATTTGTTGAAATTTAAGGTTAAGGTACGATGGGGACTTGGCTCGCAGAAGTCTGGATAGTGCTGGATATGTCCCCTGACAGTCTATGAGGTTCGAAATTATGAAATGTGCAATAGTTTTGAAATTATAAAATTTATGATAAATACGGCAATTAAAAATAGGATTTAGGTTATATAAATGAAATTTGAATCTAAATTGGTTCTTGAAATACGAGTGACAACTGTCTGAATAACGTGCTGAAATTGAATTGGCCCCGTAAAGCAGTTCCGGAAGTCGTAAATTAAACCGTATTAATGTCATATTGAGAATGTTCTTTCGCCGGCGTTGAAACGAAGTTTAAGTAAGTTTTGATGATTGAAGTGAAGATAGCCGCGATGTACGGAACATATGAATTGGAAATAAGTTTTGATATCATCATAACGGGAAGAAAGTTTTGATGAATTCGATGATGGCTTGTTGGAAAGGGGAATGAAGTGTGATTTGATGTGTGAAAGAAAGAATTAAAAGTGGATTTGAAGAGAAAATAGTTTATAAAAAATTTTTGTAAGCGAGTTGCAATATTTTGACTTGGGGTTTGGAGAGTGCTTTTGATGTGAATTGAGATAATGAGGAGCAGTATTTTTTAGGGCAGTCGTTTGTAATATTTTTGCTATAAATTGTTGTGGGGGAGGGTCGTTGTGTAATTGTGTGTATTTATCTGGTTGAGTGGTGGAATAGACAAACTAGACTCCACCATTACGTCAATTTAATTAAGTCTATTAAGATTTTAAAAATATGAAGAAATCCTGTCGACAACACGCAGATATATGTAACTGCTATACAATTATGCAGTACAGAATATTATTTTCACATTATGAATCCAATTTATTCAGGCGTGGGATGTCAAATGTTACGTGGGACAGCAGACAGAACTATAAGTGCACATTTCCACTTAGTAGGAGTAAGTGCGGCACTTTTGAAATTATCACGAAAATATTCATTGTTCAAGTTTGGGCGACGGAGCCGCTGTCAATAATTAGCTTCTCTTTCTTTGTTTTTTTTTCTTTTAAATGATGATAATTCACTCAAATCTGATTATATATTTAAATTTCTGTGCCAATTGATATAGCGTTTGTAGCTTTGAGAGATTTAGGAGAAACTGCAGAATTGACAATAAATACCCAGTATGTCAAGTTTTGAATTTGGGCGGTTAACAGCTCTATTTAAAGTGGCAGAAAATTTTTTCGGTACGAAATTTTCTTGATTTCTAATACTAAACAATGAAAAATATTTAGAACCTGTATAAGGTGTTAAATGAATCTTGTACAGGATGCTGAAAAATTTTTATCGACTAAAGCTGCAATTCGATTTTGGAATACCTTATTTTCATTTACGTCACGAAATATTTAATTACTTTACCAGTGATGTATTATAGTATGCATGTGTCTAATATTTGACAAAAAAATATTCATTCATTATTCTTTTCTGTAGAATAAATACTCTACCTGTATCTTTTCCACATCCCCAACTCAGGGATATTTAATGAAATGTGTAGGTGGACCAGGGCATAATAAATGTTTAATAAACCACTTTCATTTAAAGTATCCTTCATTTGTAAAATTCCGAAATAGGCTTTATTTATCTTTTTTGCAAATGTTATCAACATGGTTATCCCAGGATAACCTGGGGCCTAGAAAATTACTGAGGAATTTTGCTTGGTATTGAATATCTGAAAATTTGGAGGAAAAGACTTTCAAATATGTAAATTCATGATAACTGTTTTTATTTTCATTTAGTATTAATTTATTTCTGTCACACCAATCACTTAATTGACTAACAATTTGTTCAGCTCTTATTTTGACTTCTTCAACATTCCCTGCTGAAATTGAAATGGTCGTATCATCAGCATACATAGTAATGTGGCCATCTATATAATTTGGAAGGTCATTAGCATATAAAATAAATAGCGGCGGGCCCTGAACACGCACAAGCCTTTCCTTATTGGTTATGTAGCTCTAAGTTGGGTGCTATGAACCCGCACAAGAATAAGAGCTATGCGCTTAGTAGAGACCCTAATTTGTAGTAGAATGAGGTTTGGGGGATTGCACTTAAAGAGGTTAAATTGCTTCACCATGTATAAGCCCCTGTCGGTTGCTTCCACTGTCTTCCGATTGGTAATTCAGCTAGCACTTAGAATTTTTGAATTATTCTTGATGGCAGGGTCAATAGCTATACCCTGTATAATAAGCATTTGAAGCCTCGAACGTATTTAGTTTAAATTCAAAAAGTTGAATTTATATCACGAGTTACACCAAAGAAACTGATTTGCCTAAAGCGCGTTAAGCTCGGCCTTTTATGTTTCGCTGTCGTTTCGTTTGTCGTGCCCCGTGAGTCTTGCACGATCGTTTTTACACTCATTTTATTCTAACAAGTTGGTCCCCGACATTCCGGGCGGGCGAGGGTTGCGTAATATTACGCAATATTGCATCACCTTTGCAAAAAGTTAAAATTTGAAAATGAAAATCATATGATTGTTTATAGTCCAAGAGCTCGTGAACCCTTTAGCGACAAGTTTTTTAATTTTTATTATATTTTCAAAAATAAGAGGGGGATGTGCAGGGCCGATGCTTGCCAGGTCATGATTTTCGTGCTTAGTGTGTTTTAATTCATCACTACGCAAATTTCTAACCTTACAGGACGCCCGTTATAAAAAAAGTTCACGAGCTCTCCGTCTATTAGAGACTAGAGTAAGGAATCGTTTGGTATTTGAATGAAACTTGAATCTGTTTTCGTTTCGAAGATAATGAGTTAAATAGAAGTTGAATATATTGAACCATCCTCGTATAATCATTATTTACGCACGCACATAAATATAGATTGAGGTTTTCTCGTGTGTCCATGCTTTGATGGGGTAAATATGGAGTTGAAATGAAATGAAAGTGTTCTGTTGCGTTGGAACGAAGATTAACTCGTACATTAATTTGGAAATGTGGTCTATTATGACATAGATAAAATAGTTAGGGCGCGAATTCGAGTGAATTTAACACGTTCAATGCCGGTCCTTCCGCTCTCCACTCCACCTAGGTACACACGCGGGCGCCTATAAAACCGCTTTACACTATACACTAAGCAGAAACTAGAGACACAAATTAAAACCCGCGCATGGAAAAATTTTTCAAAGTACTTTACTTAGGTGCCGACACATACACGCGAACGTATGTGCCGAACCAGACTGAATAATACGCATTAGTATCAGGTTGTTTCGGACTCTTTAAAGCGTCGGCGGCCCTCGCAGTTAGGCACACGCGGCCGCTTATAAGCGTCGCCGGCATTGAACGTGTTAAAATTGAATGGAAATTAATTTATAGAAAGTTTATGAATACAAATTAGAACTTTATACCGGAGGTACGAAAAGTGAGTTGGGTGTCGAATGCTATTATGTGGGGGATGTATTTTTTAGGTGAGTTATTTGAAAAGTTTATGTTGTAAAATTGATGAATGAAATGTTATAACGGTTTTTTCGAGTGTTTTGAGATCTTTTAGAATTATCGGAGTTTCGTGAATTTTTTCAGATTTCTTGTGACATAATTGTGGTTTTTGCTTGAAATGAAAGTGAAAGATACTTTTTTATTAGGGTTTGTCCTCTTGGACCGAAAGATTGAATATTTGGACTATTTTTGACATTTTTTTTGTTTTGCATTTACTTATAGGGAATGGAATGTACTATAACAGGCCAACAGGGGGGCTTGGGGAACACCGAGTTCAACATTATGAATACCTGAGGTTATGTTATTATAATTTACTGCTAATGTCCGTTCCTCCATATATGATTTTATTCATTTAACAGTTGTATGTCTAATTGTCTAATTCCTCTATTATACAATTTCTGTATTAGAATGTCACTCTATATGATATCTAAGCCTTTGCCAAATCAAAAAACATAGAAATAACATGATTATGTTATTTCTATGTTTTTCCATGGCTGAATAAATATAATTTAATAGATGGTAAGAGGCAATTTCTATAGATCTCCTGATCTGAAGCCATGTTGAGATGAAGATATCATATTATATTTTTCCAAATAATCAAAAAGACGAACATAAAAAGCTTTCTCTATTATTTTTGATAGACTACTTAATAACGATTATTTTCGTAACTTTCATTAATTTTTCAAATCAACTGACAGCTAGTACATAGTAACTGTCCCGCAATATTGAACACAGTTACTACTAGCCTCTTGTGAACCCACTAAAAAGGTTTTAGCGATTCGGTAGACAGGAGGATAATTAAAATTAATTCTAGATCTCAAAACTTACTTAATCATGAATTAGCTATAATTATCTTGTTTTAGTACCTTGGTTTTATTTGCATTTGACACTCCAATCGACTGCATGATTTTCTATCCAATCTTGTGCTATTGCGCATTATGTCGATAGTACATCTGCTTTAAATAGAAAGGGAATTTTAAAGACTAATATTAACTTTCCTCTCATGTACGCCACGGAATTTTAATGGAAAAATATTGATGCGCCTTCTGCCTATGTAAAAATTTTGAAGGAACATGTTGTAGCTTTCAATATTTTTCTCGGAGAGTGTTATTTTAAAGTTTCTTTAAACATTATGTGCATGTATCCCTAAGTGAAACACTTTTTTAGAATAACGACAAACATTTTACAAAAGGAAATGTAAATTAATTTTCATCACTTTATTTCATATACAAATTTACGTACTACTATATAATTTGAATATTCGGAATATTTTCAGTGATTTCAAAGTTTTTTCTGGATGATTTATAATTTTGAGAATCAACCCCACAGTATTATTGTTGAAAATAAAATGAACTGTCTCGTATGTAACACATGTCATTTTTTACTGTGTATGCATAAAGGAAAAGGTGTACCTCCGACCTGTTCAATCCTTAAATGCATGACCGCATCGGAGTAGTCGCTGAAGAAATCAGCCGATCCGGATATTCACACAATTTAAAACGTTCCTTTATGCTGTAGAGCCTGCATCAGGGCTGGAGGAAAGCAATTCGAAAATTTATCATAAGTTGTTTGAATGTGTCTTTTTAATAATGTTTAATAAATGCAGTTGAAATAACTTTTCATTTTATTTCCATCTTTCTTCATCCTCTTCCCTCAGAATTTAAAACATTTTAAGAATAACAATAAGTCGGCCGTAAATAGAATGCATATTGCCATACCTATTGTGGTTTTCAACAAGTTCCAATAAGTTCAAAGAAATGCCAAGTAGTTATTGTCGACAAAAGACAAAGTCTGAATCAGTAACAAAAGTCCAGGGGCACAAAGATTATGTAAACGTTACAGCCAGATCTGAAAGAATTTAAATAATTCCAGAAGAATGGCAGGTACCTACTAATGCCAGACTTACAAAATGACATGTGTCATATCATTATAACATTTTAAAATTTAATAATAAGTGGGCAAGTTTTTAGGGTAAGCAGCAAGTATCCTTACACCATCAACCACCAAGTCAAAGTTAGTAGATGGAACAGAAATTTAAGAAAAACAATTTCTTTTAGAGTACCGTCGGCGTTATCCAACGATTGATAAACAACTGTTCTAGAATACTCGCCAAAAAACATAATGAAAAAATTCCTAGTTTGAGACAATGGCATGCAAAATACTGTCCTAAAATAGAAATCGTCAAATTTTCAAAAAAGCGCCCATATCTCGAAAACCTTAGGGTTTTCAATAAGGTTAAATTGTGATATTCTGATAGATTTTGGTCAGGCCTATTACCATTTTCAGGATTTTCCATTATTTGCGGGACGCCTTGTATATCGATTTTCTATTAGTTTGAGCTTGACGTAATCCAATGTAATTATTCAACATTTGCATACTTGCGTGAATTTCGAACTGTTTGTATAGACGAATTAGTATTTTTTTTTTTTCATTAACATTATTCGAAACAGCATTTAGTCAACCACACTAGAGTGCTGATGTTTGCGAAGATTATCTCAGCGTTAGATTTGCGGCCACATCAAAGGTCCCAAGCCTCTTCAGTAATTGCCTTCTAGTCTAATTTATGGCGGATGCGCCACTATCAATGCGTACACATTATTCCAGAGTTCCATTTACATAATTTGGCATTAAAAATTGACCCATTAGATTACATCATCAAATATAAGTAATATCTGTTAAATGCAGACTGATAGAATTTGTTTAATGTTACACAGAAATAATTTTAGTCGTTGCTTTTAAAATTGATGTATATAAAGTAATACAATATTATTTGTCCAAGAGCATTATTAAAAAAACGTCAATCTGATCGAAAATTGAAGTACTGACCCGCAAAGTTATTTTTCCGCCGTATATTGTGGGAAATGTGAATACATTTTTAAATTGCTTCCTTTGCTTTTGCATTCAAAGTTTTACCGACTGAAATAATGAAGGGTGAATGGAAAGCAAATAAGCTCCAGAATATATTGAATAGATTTTTTGTTTGCCTCCGAATTCTATTTTTAAAGTGGATTCAAGACCTTAATTTACTTATTACCAGTAAAACAATGAGTTTTGAAAGCACGAATCTTTTTTTTCTTGTAACGAATTTTAAATTTTTTAATGGAAATTTTATGCTTTATAAAATATAGAGTTAATAGGGTTTTCCCAGAAAAAAAATTATTGCTGAAATACTTAACTCACGTAAAAAAATGATTTATGGCATATTTATTATCTTATTAATTTTACTAATAGCAACAAAAAAAAACTTGAAGTTTGAAAAATATTGGGTTCATTTTAAACAGCCATAAATTGGCGCGTTGTGACGTCAACGCCCTGAAATCCAATCACAGAGGTTGTCTCTGTTCAAGATTGTTTATTAATCTTGATCTCTGTTAACATAACATAACCTCTATTTATTGACAGCACTCAGCACTTTTCTACTTTAGGTAAATTATCAGCGGCACCTTTAACATATCCCTCGCTTCCACTTGATTCCATTTTGATTGTAGAATTAATAAAACATAAACCAGAAACTGATAAAACAATATTTTCACTCCAAACAATATAAACATAAAAATATAAATTTAACGTTTTAGGTTAGTCATCTGATGTGTAATGTCGGTGAAGGTTAAATCTAAACTACAGTACAAAATATTAACGTCCGACGCTTTTACTAATAACTTGTGCGGCATTTATCTGGATTCTGATTGGCCAATAGTTACACGTCCACTGCTTTAGACCAATCACAGTACAAGCATTACAAATTGAAATTTTGAGAAGTTTTAGAGGAAAGCTTTCTTTAACACACAGTTAGAATCTATTACAAACTAATTATATCCATAATCTCATTGGTTTTCCGGGTAGATACGTAATTCTGGCGCGTAAAAATGCCCGTTTTAAAAAGCAGTGAAATTATCAGCAAGTTGTTTTAATGATATTTTCTTAGAAATAATTCTTATTAGAAAAGTAAATTGTTGAAAATTAATAAAATGTTTTATTATATCTTTTTCACGACCCAAATTGTTAAAATAAAATTAGTGGGAAAACCCTATTTTCTTCTTTTTTTTTTTTAGATACATAGTCCTATAAAATTAGATCAAATATTGAACAAAATAAAACATAAACAAGTGGTTCATCATTTTCACAAAATGTGTTTAATTATATTCATAATGTTAAGTGTTTACAATCTCCAATAGACACTTAAGAGCGTAGGTTCAAATAATTGCAACAAAAATTTACTTAAATACAATAACTAATCGTTATCGTAACACTCTAATTACAACATTGATCTACTATAGACACTAATATAAATCACAATTTATCCCTGTTCTTCTTTTGCCTGTTCACTTGTTTATCTCATATAAAACTGTACTCCGTGCGCGGGATCCGCTCCATATATATTCGTGGCGCTTTATTCCTGATCTTTCCAGTCTGTGACTCGAGATCTTTTCAGTATCTGAGGTAATAATGGCAGTTCGCCAGCTGGCCCAGGGACGGCGCCACTTTACCGGTAGCGAACTGGGCAAGCCTCCTTTCACTCTGCTACCTGAGATTAGTTAAACCTCTCTCCGTTAGAGGGCGGCACATAACAATACATATATTACATAGCACTGTTGTAAACGTCTTTTGAAACATAAATATTGTTATTACTATTGTATTCGTAAACTTATTCCATGCAATAATAATTATCGTGAAAACATATTACATAATCATCCATTAATACTGATTAGCATTTTCTTTATTAATAATATGGTTATAAAGGAATACTGAAATATATTCGCAAAAAGATACGCATTAACGAATGCAGCCAGCAGACAGATATTCCGTAAATGTAAATTGTTAAAAGTAATTAAGTTTAATTGCGTTTTATCCCAAGTTCTGATCTCATGTCCAAAGGCTAAGAGCGTTAAAAGTTTAAATGCAAATTTCTATTTAAATTCCTTTCATGTTTGATTGTCGGATGTAAAATTATCGTTATGAATCGACCAAATTCATCATGTTTCATTATCTAAATGGGAACTGGTTAATTTGTAAGTAATAAAACGGCAGCGGTAATGTTTCATCGTATAAAAACTTATATACAAGGTGGCCACACAAAAAGTCAGTTTAAATATAGATACTCAGAATGTTGTCCAGTATTATCTTTGCACAATCGTGTTTTTGTAACGGTGGTTCTGAGCATGTTATCTAACTGTAATTCAGTTAATTCCATTAATTGTTCTTCTGACTCTAATTTCCATGTCTTCTCTGTTTGATGGTGGAGTCCTATAAAAAAAAATTTCTTGAGGTGGTCTTATATAAAAAAAAAAAATAAACGGCGTGTGACTTTGCAGGGTATCTAACAAACTCATTTGTTCTAATCTAACTTTGCCTAAACCTTTCGTTTAAATAATTCACGACACTGCAATTATATGTTGGGGCCCTATCCCGCCGAAATATTATTGGTTCAACGTTAGGTGACAGTTCTTCCAAAAAATCTTGAATCTAGTTTTGCGAAAACTCCAATATCTTGCTCGTATTTCGAAATTCTAAAATGTTAACGTCGCTTTAACAATATAGAAGTGATATGTATTAATCTGGTAACATATGGAAGTGAGCTGTATTTATGATACTACTCCAAGGGTCCTCAGGACGGTGAAGTATCTAGGCGTCATCCTGGACTCTAAGCTGTTCTGGAAAGATCATATAGAGAGACAAATACAAAAGGGTACAAAGGTCGTTGATCTCTGGAACTCCCGACCAGGACTTCTGCAAGCGAAGCTCCTCATCCCACGACCCTTGCCGAAGAGGGCGGAACAATTACTGCGTCTAGGCAGAAAGCAAGATAGGGTCATAGTGTTGTCGATCCCGGTATCACCAATCCCGGGATCCCGGACGAATTTATGGTCCCGTAGATCCCGGAATTTCAAAAATAAATCCGAGGACTGGAGATTTGCTCAGAATTTTTCGCAAATATTGTTGTTTTCAAGCATAATTTAATATAAGCCGCTTCACTGATTTGTTTGCTTTATATTATTATAATATAATATATAATCAACAACAAATGTAAATGTCAGATACTTACATTCTTATACTACCAATACCCGTAAAAAGTTATTTAATAAAAACGCATAAATATAAACTCATAAAATCAATGAATCCTGTAAATTATTTGGGACCAATATTCAATAGATAATAGAGTGAGTAATAGACTGCCTGTTGTGAGATGTGAGATGCTAATTTGTATACAGCAGATATTACTCTTAAATTTATGCTTAAACAAATTCAAAACGTTAACTGTGGTTTAAGTACTGATTTGGAATTGTCACTAAAACGTAGAATTTCTCAAAGAACTGTCTTATCTGGAGTTTTATCATACCTCCATAATCCACAACCGCTACAACCATAACCATCTGGCAGTAAGAGTAACACTGATGACTTTGGAGGTTTATTTAAATTGCCTGAACGCTCAGATATAATAAAAGTAATTACTAAAGTAGTAAATAGAGTTATGAAGATAAAAGTGCAGATCCAGAGCCAAAGAAGACGAAGTAACCATTGCTGAGTTAAAACAAATAGAGAAGCAAAAAAGCTTGAAAGAAGCTAGATGAAGAAATTCAAAGCAGTATGAAGCTAAAAGGAAAGAGCCACGATAGGGTCTTTAAGTCTAGAAATGATAATAAAACAAGAAATGGCGTTATTTCAAAATGGGGGTTTTTTAGGAAAAAATTTGAAAATTGCTTATCAGAATTTTAGTTATACCTCCCACCAGCGTAGAGTCGGAAAGGGCCTATTTTAATGCTGGTGGGCTCTGTACAAAGGTCCGGTCCAGGCTAGGAGACGAAGCCCTAGATACATCAGCTTTCTTAGATCGTTTTTTTAAAAATAAATTTTAAACTGATCGTTTTTGGTTCAATATAATTATTTCATTCAAAAAAATAAACATATTTACAAATTGTTAGTTTTAGTTTTATGTTAATATTTGACAATCCTGGATACCTGAAAATCGGATCCCGGGAAATCTCTGGATTTGTCATTTGTAATCCCGATAATCCCGAAAGCCTAATCCCGACCCGGGATTGACAACCCTATTCATAGTTGACTGGACACGGCTCTTCCAGGAAACACCTGCACACCATCGGAGTGGTTAACAACCCCGAGTGCAGGTTTTGTGGAGAGGAGGAGGAAACTTCCATCCACCTCCTAATATCCTGCTCCAGTCTCATGAACTTGAGGCATAAACACTTCGGTATTGGCTTCCCTATGCCGAAGGAAATAAGGAATACCCCGCTGGGAAGGATTCTGGTCTTTGGTGTGGAGTCCAGCCTGGATGGGGATATCCACTGATCAGCTAGCGGATGCACAATGGGCCACAAGGCCTTAGTGTTGCGATTTATAATTGCACCGCTAAGAAAAAGAAGAAGAAGAACTACGGATTGCATAGTAATTTTAGTATACAATAGAAGACGATGATTACAATATCTCTGCAAAACATTTTAATTTTTTTCCATGATAAATTTGAATCTCCAGTATACAACCTACAGTTTAATATTCTAGTGATAACATTTTTTAATCATGTTTATTCAATTACTGAGTTTATAGTACATGAAAATTAAATCTTAATTGGGTAAATGTAAAATATTAAAATGTAATATACCTTTGATTGCAATTCTGTGTAATTTATCCAGCTCGGAATCGGATATCTAAAAGGCCAAGGGAACCAGTAGCGATTAAATGCAAATTTGTATTTAAATTCCTTTTAGGATTTATTTAATCCTTGTGCTTCTAGCGGTTGTGAATTTGTAAATATACGGCCTGCTATTGCATAGAAACAGCCGGTCATGAAACCATGGTTGAATCAATCATGTTTTAAAATTTATTCTCATATATTTATATCTGACTTTTACTAAATTAATTACACCGGTCTTCACTGAACACGGATATGTTTCTTGTGAGGAATTTACATTATAACACGTTGTAAATATACGATAAAATATATGATAACTTAGTAAAGAAATCTCTTATTCTAACTTTCATGTCACTAATTATAATCCGAGGATGAGTTGGACATAAAAAATATGCAACAAGGAACCAATACACATGGCAGTAATTTTGAGGAATTTAACCTCAAAGTTGTATCTAGATTTTGGTTACGATGATTTATTCTATAATTAGTAGAGGAAATATGGAAATGTGTCTCCGTTTTTGAGATATTTTAATTTTTATGTAAAAAATGACGTTTGCGGGCCCTAAAAGAATTATCAATTTTTCCTATAAGGAAGCCTTCATTATCTAATTTGGGTTCGATTCTTTGTTGAAAAAGACCTACTTTAATAGAGTTTTTATAATATTTTGATAAGTACTAATACAGAGTGTTCAAAAAATAAGAATAAAGATGAAATTGTGAAAACTGTCAAAAATCAATTTTTTTCAAATGGAAACCCCCAATTTTTATAATCTTATCTTATTCGCCATTATAAATAACGGTAAGTTTGTATATGGATGTCTATTCCGAACATTTTTAGTTTTCGAGATATTCCCAATTCAATATTTCTATATGGGTATTTTGTTATGGATATTAAGTTAAATTACTCTTAGTTGGCTATGACGGCGTTGAGTGCTAAACAAATGTATGTAGCTGTCACTTACCAATTGACAAGTATTAATTATCATGCTGGGGCGCTTAAATTTGTTTCTAATCTATTGAGAATGTAACAAAGTTTTATCAAGAACGTGTGAAATATTTGCTAATAGATATCCAGCTAAACAAAAACCGTCTCCGAACAGTATTAAACGAATAATGGAGAATTTCAAAAATTTTGGCACCGTTAAGGCAACAGTTCATAAAATAAAACCAATTGTCGATGATGAAAATATCGAAATTGCTATTTTGGGATATTTTGCGGCATATCCTATGACATCCTTAAGACAAGCGAACTTACAAACAAGAATCTCCAAGAACTCTATTCATAGAATTCTTTTGAAACACAAATTCCATCCCTATTCCATTTCTATGGTTCTACACCTAAAGGACACCGATTTGACCAGAAGAGTTCACTTTTGCGAATTTATTTTAACAATGTTACAAGGGGACTTTCGATTTTTGGACAACATAATTTGAACTGACGAGGCAAAAATTTACGAAAAATGGACTTTTAAACAGACATTATTCCCACTTTTGGTGTGATTCAAATCCCCATGCCGTGAGATTGCGAAATTATCAAGAAACCTGGCAATTTAATGTGTACTTTGCTGTGAGAAATGATGGAATCATAAAACTTAATTTTTATGAAGAAAACTTAAATGGTAATGAATTAATACTTAAATAGTTTCTGTTTTTCAAATTACATATCAACTTTTTTTTAGGTGAAAGATATTTGAATATATTACAAGATTTAGATAATGAATATTTGAACAATTTACCGCTAGCTGAACATAGGCAAATATTTTACCAACACGATGGCGCGCCACCACACAGCAGCTTCATAGTTAACAACTTCTTGGAAGAAACTTCTTACGATAAGTGGATTGCTAACAATGGACCTTTTCTGTGGCCTCCCCGTTCTCCTGATCTGTCTGTCTTAGACTATTTTATATGGGGAACAATAAAAGATATGGTTTATTTTAATCCAGTCACAACAATGGAAGATTGTCAGGCAACAGTAAGGAATGCTTTTGAAAGATTATCTCCAGGTTCTATTAGAGCGGCCACCCATGACGAACTAATCAAGAGGTGCGAAAAATGTTTGGAAGTTCAGGGTGGACACTTTGAACACTTATTAAAATAAAATATTTTCCTGAGTATAAGCAGTTATACTGTTAGTATTTTATGTAAGAACCTTTTGTATCTAAGTTACATTTGTTTAATTATTTTATGAACTGTTGCAGTGCCAAATTTTTTGAAATTCTCCATTATTCATTAAATACTGTTCGGAGCCGGTTTTTGTTTCTCTGGATATCTATTAGCAAATATTTCACATGTTTTTGATAAAACTTTGTAACATTCTCCATAGATTATAAACAAATTTAAGTAATCCTCGTGTGCATAATTTAAGCGCCCCAGCATGATAATTAATACTTGTCAATTGGTAAGTGACAGCTACATACATTTGTTTAGCACTCAACGCCGTCATAGCCAACTAACAGTAATTAAACTTAAAATCCATAGCAAAATCCCCATATAGAAATATTGAATTGGGAATATCTCGAAAACTAAAAATTTTCGGAATAGACATCCATATATATAAACTTACCCTTATTTTTAATGGCGAATAAGATAAGATTATAAAAATTGGGGGTTTCCATTTGAAAAAAATTGATTTTTGACAGTTTTCTCAATTTCATCTTTATTCTTATTTTTTGAACACTCTGTATTAATACTTATCAAAATATTATAAAAACTCTATTAAAGTAGGTCTTTTTCAATAAAGAATCGAACCGAAATTAGATAATAAAGGCTTCCTTATAGGTAAAATTGATCATTCTTTTTGGGCCCGCAAACGTCATTTTTGACATAAAAATTGAAATATCTCAAAAACGGAGAGACCTAGGTATAGGACATGATACACAAAATCGGCCTAGAATTTTGCGTACAATCCAAAAATATAATAATATATAGGGTGTGTCCCATTTAAAATAAGCAAGTTGGTATCGACTTCCGGTATAACCGGAAGTGCCACCATCTTGAAAATATTTTAGCCGAGTTGCCTCCATTAACATTAGTTTACTACCAGATTTTTTCAAAATTTTCTGATGTCTACTTTTCGAGATATCGATCGCCGCAGTTCGTCGTGGGACACCCTGTATAAGTAACATCGAAAAAACGAAAAATCATACCACGAGTGCCTTATACTGTAACTCCAACCGTTCCTTCAAAAACCGCTGTTTCACAACCGATTTCAAACTTATAAAACCTCGAATATATTTTTTTATAAGTTTCTATTTGAAATTTCTAGCAAGGTGTGTTTTTCTTTGAGTGTCCTAATCTTAATAATAAAATATTGATATAACGATAGATAAGATTTCGTTCTACGTCTATGAAAGTTGGTACATCTAGACTTTTTATATCAAAATATAAAAATGTACTTATCATACATTGCAAATAGAGATAATCACAAAAGTGATTAACAATAGTTATTAAGAAAAAGGAAATAACACAGATTATCAATAAGATTAAAGTATAGGACATATATATTTATAAAAACCTACTGTCTGAAAACACTCGAGAGATTACAGAAGTAACCATTCAAGGTAGACCACAATAATTATTAAATTATCTTAGATTTCTCGAGTTATTTGTGTGATTTCATACAAACATTGTTGACCATAGACAAGGTAGCCCACGAAAAATGGTCCAGTCCGGTTTTATATCATGTTTGATGAAAGAAGAAAAATGCATCCAAAAAATTGACTGGTCCTTTGTCGTTTTAAAAACAACACGGTCAACCAAACACGACGAATGAGCAGCGAAGCGAACCAAGCGCGACCAATGACCAGCGAAGCGAAGCGGCGCCTAGGTATATAACGAGGAGTGTAACAACAAATTCAGTCTTTAGAATCCTTCTGAAGAAGCTGACAGGATGATCAGCGAAACGTGAAGTCATGTTCGACGACCACGGCAAGACCCGGAAGAATCTACTTCATTAGACAACGGCCGTGAAAACCTGCATTCTATGATAGATATAGGAACCCCGCAGGGTAGTGTCCTAGGCCTCTTATTTTTTAAATGTATATGAACAATCTCACGGATTATATTTTGGAGTATAAAGTATTTTTATATGCTGAGGGCAGCTCCATTGTGATAAATATGAAGTAATATTAAAGGCAGATACAATGCCTCAATCGTATGATAACTGGTGTCAAAAAACCGACTAATGATAAATTATAACGAGACTATTTATATTGAATCACATAATGTTGAATATATGGAAAATCGGTTTCTTCCAGTTTGCGTGCGATAGGGGAACCGGACAAAAAATGTTTCGGACAAAAAGGAAGATCTCCTCGAGGTGCGTAAACTGGTTTCTGGTTTTTTAAAATCGGCCAATTAGGGCCGGAGATATGGCCCTTTGAAGAGATAGAGTTTCAGGGTAGGAAAAGGGATCGGGCAGGGGTGTTTAAGAGAGTTTAAGAGATAAGGGATGGGGTTAGGAGGGTACATTTTTTCTGTTGTGGGTGGTCATAGGAGGAGGTCGAGGCCGCGGGAGGAGCTCTCTAGGGCAATTACGGAAGGGATGAGAGGGGGAACGTGCGAAATGGGAAAACGGCCATATCTCCGGATCTGCTCGTGCGATTTAAAAAAAATCAAAATGGGATTTATTGTGGCAGCTACAACTTCCATTTGGTCCGAATTGATTTTTGGCAAAAATTCAAAAATGGAAAGCAAAAGAATTTTTTTTTTATTTCCCGTGAATTTATGCATCAAATCAGCTCGCCGATGCCTCTCGTGCATGAGGAAGTTTCTTATCGACGTGAGGGTGAGCGGGGAATAAAATGAAAGAGAGTGAAAAAAGCAGATAGCGGCCGTATATCATGAAACCTCCCGCTTATACACGGCGTGGGCCGGTCAAGTCGGACGTGTGAGGCCTCAATTATCACGCGTGTGTCCATGGCCTCGTCATATATATCCCATGTAATGTCGGCTACTGAACAAAGGCTCTGTAGAGTGGAATATAAGATAAGGAGATAAGTGTGTAGGTGACAAAAAAATCCATTAATTATTACGGTACTGTCTTGTATGCGGCGCGCATCAATGAAATCGGACGCGCGGACGTTGACATGATCACGCGCGTGTGATATCTCCACAACCAGCGGGTATGTTCCGCACGCGTAGCGCAAGTTACAGTCCGATCTAGTTAATTCTTTTTAACGAAAAGAGACATTTTTTCTCTTGAAAATGAGCCCTGACAGAAGGGCGTAAGAATTTCCCTTGCCCTTCTACAGGGCTTAAACTAAAAATTGACATTCTGGCTCTCCTAATAAAGGATTTAAAAAAATATTTTTTTCATTTTAAAGAGCATGAAAATCCCCGTCTTTTGAAGAGCATTTCATCCCTCTCCTCTCCCCTTCAATTAAAAAAGCTAATTTGAAAAAAATGTCATTTGTTCTTTGGCTTCCCATTTTTGAATTCTTGCCAAAAATCAATTCGGACCAAATAGAAGTTGTCGCTGCTACAAAGACAAAAAAATCCCATTTAGATTTTTTTTAAATCGCACGAGCAGATCCGGAGATATGGCCGTTTTCCCATTTTGCGCGTTCCCTCCTCCCATCCCTTCCTTAATTGCCCTAGAGAGCTCCCTCCGTGGCCTCGACCTCTTCCTATGACCACCCACAACAGAAAAATATTTCCCTCCTAACGCCAACCCTTATCTCTTAAACTCTCTTAAACTCCCTGTCCGATCCCTTTTCCTACCGTGAAACTCAATCCCTCCAAACGGCCAAATCTCCGGCCCTAATTGGCCGATTTTAAAAAACCAAAAACGCGCCTCGAGGAGACCTTTCTTTTTTATCAGAAACATTTTGTTCCCTGATCGCACGCAAACTGGAAAAAACCGATTTTCCATATGTTCAGACCGTACGTCTAAACAAACATTATGAAAAATCACCAATTTATGCAGAGTGCAATTTATATAATAGACTGCCTCATGTTATAAAAGATGCACCTAATGTGAACATATTTTAAAAAAACTAAGAGTTTCTAGAGGAAAACGCATTTTACGATATTATAGAATGCATTAGTCACCAATTCTAGCCGCTATTACTATCAGTTTTATTGCACGTAATATATGGATGCCATTTCAGAAGATTGTTTATGTAGTTACTGTTATTCTATAATTTAGTGTATCATATTTTTATAATTTTTTTATTTTGTGTTGTTTTTAAATCATTTTTATACTTAAGTGTTTGTTAGCTATTATTTTCTAAGATGATTTATGTAGTTATTGTTATTTTAAAAGGTTAGTTATACATTTGTTTTGTCATATTTTTTAGCATTTTTGAATGATTGTGAACCATTAGTTTTAGAAATTGAGTTGTCTTATCTACACAAAATGTAGCTCAAAGAATAATAAATAATTTGAATTTGAAATTGAAAGTGAACTAGTAACCGATAATTTACATTTCAAGAACATTCTTTAGTAGAATATTCCCTTTAGATTTTGAGAAATTGATCGATTTAACTTTAATTAGTTGGTAATTAGATCAATTCAGTTCTGGCCTTCCAAGATGGCCAGGAAGACAGTGAACAGTGCTAGCAACCTAGAAGGGCCCATTATAATTATAATTTTAAGCTTATCTTTTTAAACGAATTTCACATTATACTTTTTTTAAGTTGTCCATATTGAATGCACCGACTTTGGAAGTTAGATATTTCGTATTCAGCAACATCAAAGTCCTATAATTACATAATTGAAATCACTTTTAAAGTATTTTCTATAACTTATGCATGGCTTTTCAGTATATTATTTCGTGAATTTTGTTGCAATTTTATGCTATAGGTAAATATTTGCTAAGATATCTTAATTCATTTTCCTTATAACGAAAAAATTTAAAATGATAAACTAAATAGGTTTTAACATTATATTAGCTGCAGTTTTTAACTTAAATATCTCTTGGTACTCTTAGTGAAATAACTCTGTTTATAGTTCTGTATTATTTAGTATTAAATCCAATATTAATGTATGCATTAAGGAAAATTAGTAAACATCGTCCACAAGGGACAAGATATTCGTGGTTTTAGTTCTCTACGTAAGTGTTTTACTTTAATCCATACTACGAAGAGGATGTCACGATTATTGTCGAAGTAAATCCAGAAAAGTCGCAGCAATAATGTTTTATGGGGTATCCCGGAGAGGCCGGCGTGTCAATAAATTGGATGATACATTAGTGCAATATCCAATATCAGAATCCCTTAAAACCCGGCGGTTGAATTTATTATGGGATCATACTTCTATCTGTCTAACTTTGTTAATTACAGCCCCTGTCGGAAATTATATTTTTATTAATCTATAAAAATCTACCGCAGTGTCTGTAAAGTCAAAATCCATCAAACAAGAAATATTTAGTGGAAAAAAGCACATGTCTTAAATTAATTCTTATTTACGATCTTTTTTTGAATATTTTCAATTTAACAAACTGAATATTATTGGTTATTTCTTACCTTTCTATACTCAAATAAGAAAGTATAAAGTAAAAAATATTTTTAAGTACTAATATTTATTTATTTATTTATTTCTATAAAATATCCAGCGGGTATCAACCCAAATTACAGGATAAGTATAATAGCAAACTGTAAAGTAAAACAAAGAGGTGTAAAATACACGATGAACATAAAACTAAATAAACGGCATAAATAGAATAACAAGACACGAATAAACAAGTGAAAAAGTGACACGAAAGGAATAGTCTAATCTAAGACAAATAAAAGAGAGGAAAAAAAATATATAAATATAAATGTAACTATAACATAAAATTTTAAAAATTAATAAAGTGGCTATATAAATAATCGCTTAATATCCTTTATATTACAGCAAAGTATATCAAGCTGGAGCTGAATATCCGAGTAGTTACGTACCATCTGATACAATGGAGAGCATTTGTAGATGTTTGTTCTGTGGGTGTGGATATAAAACAGGTGGTTGCTTCTAGCATTAGTTCTAGGGACATGAAAATCAAGTCGTGAAACTATAAAGTCGCAGTCCAGTTTGTTATGGAGTACTTTATACAATATGATGACCGAGTGCATAGCTCGCCGGCTAATTAAGCTACTCATTTGAAACCGCTCATAAAATACCTCTTGTGGAGTGCCTCTGAGAGGATAGGAACTGTCTAGGACGAACGTGGCTGACTTAAGGTCGACTATCAAGTCTGGCCGACTAAGGATGGAACCATCAAGAGCATAATTGTGTATAAGCAAGTCTTTCTTACGACAGTACGATATTACATTGCATTTGTTGATGTTGAGAGGGAGATGATCATCAATACACCAGAAGTTTATTAAATTTAAATTTCTTTGCAACCTAACACAATCGAATTTATCTCACAAAGTATCTTTAAATCATCTGCATATAGAAGAAATTCCACTTCCAATTTGGTAGCAATATCGTTAATAAATATCACAAACAAAAGAGGCCCCAAAATAGAACCCTGGGGAACTCCAGATGTCTGGGCAAAATCAGCAGAGCGATGACCATGGCATTGAACAAACTGGGTTCTACCGGTCAAGTAGGACCTAAACATGGCACACAGGCCACCACTGAGACCGATATTCTCCAGCTTGCACAACAGTAAACCATGGTCAAGTCTGTCAAATGCTTTGGAGAAGTCAGTGTAGATAACATCCGTACTTCGTCAGTGGTGATATTTTTTATGTGAAATAAATGATTGTTTGCAAACGATAAATTGTTGGGATCGACTTCAGACGAATTAGTGTAAGCGCTGGAAAAAAAATCGGCCAAACTGTTTACAATTGATTGGGGATCATCTAAATGACGTTCGTTATAAGTCATTGATGTTGGAATAGACGTGTTACCTTTCTTAGCATTGATAAATGACCAGAAATTTTTTGGCTCAGTTTTAATGTCTGACTCTATTTTGGCGACATATCTTTTATAAGCAGCATTTGCTTTAGTTTTTACCGTTGATCTTAAGGCTTTGAACTTGTTGTAATCGTCGTCAGAATGTGACGATCGATATATTTTCCAGGCTCGCTTTTTTTGTCTGACATGAGATATCAAATCACTATCAAACCACTGTGGATAACTTTTATTGGTAGGAATTTTTTTTGGTACATGCTTTAAAAAAATTGAGTTTAACGTATCATAAATCTCACAGATTCGAAATCAAATAACCTTAAACTGGTATAAAATATACTTAGAGCTCTATAGAATCTCGCATCGCAGGCATCTTTTTAATGCAAAATTCAAACAACGCCATACTGCAAAATCAGATTACATTCACCTGTAATACATAATTTGTACATTTGCCAGAGTCATAAGCCTAATGCAAAATTGAGACCATTTCTCCCTTAAAAATAATTGTACGTAAAACACATTTTGACCATATCCTCGTCTTACATTTTCCAGCGGTTTGTATGTAGCGGAAGCTAAGCAATCTTAGGCGAGGGTTGTATAGGAGATATACCATCCTTCGGAGGGGATGTAAAGCCGTCGGTCTCTTGTCTATTAAATGTTAGGCAAGTAAAAGATTCCTACTCTTCGAAAGAGAAGAGGTTCGGCAAGAAACCGGTTGGGAGTAGCTCGTCTACAGGCGTCGGCACCTCAGTAGCGGAAATAGACATATACTAAATTAAAAACTTATTTTCCTCAAAAACAGTTGAATTAATAATATTTTTAAAATGCCCCACCTGCCTGTATACAACCTCCAATAACTCGTCTCGGCTGGTTGAAACTTGCGAATGTACCTTGTCTTTCATGTAAAAATCTAGAAGATGATGGTCGGGAGTAGAATAGGACTGCCACACCCAATACATCTTGGATTGTTGATGTTTAGGAAATCCCGAACGTTAATTCCATAATGTGATGAAGTTCCATCCATTGTTACGTATTTTATTTTATACCTATGTAACTGGATGAGATTTGGGCGTATGCTCTCGGCTTTGCTTACAGTGGAGACGGGAGAGGATAAGTAAGAGAGAAAACTCACTCTAGTCTCTGTATCTTTAAGGAAACGCCAAAGTACTGAAAATATCAGAAAATATATTGCTGTACTCAGATGATGTGATTCTATAATAAAATTTCAAAGAAACAAATTGGCGTATCGTGCACGATAGAGCTCTAGTGCGACTAAAACTCTTGGACGTGTTAAAGGGGACTATAATGAATCTAAAAAGACGCAAAAACACGTCCAAGGTCTTATAATGTAACACTTACACTATATTATTTCTATCTACACCATGGCTGAGAAACTTGGTTTCCCTACAGCATGTACCTATATACCTAAACAAATATCTAGCCTGAATGCCTAGCATTATGGTTGATGATTATTATTGCAACTGTTAAAATTTTATTTTCTTGTGCTTCATGACTGCATTTGAATTTAGCAGAAAAAGTAGAAATAGTTCAACTTTTTGGTGATAATGTAAGAAATAGCTAAAGAATTTGGCTCGTATAAGTCATTCAACCGCTTCAGTGATCAACACCCGTTTTACTGACAGTGAACGTGTACCGAAGAGTGCTCTAGGACAAATTATAAATCCATATCAGAGAAATTTACATGATGATATCATTCTATCCGAGTTTCGCGCCAATTCTCGTTGTAGTTTAAGAAACAGGATTTATCATTGTTTTTGGGCCCAGGGCAGCTTTTTGGACGATCAAAATTATCTGAAGAGAGTTATATAACTTCATGGTGCATCAATTCATAACGCTATCATACTCAGAATATGGTTAAACGAACATTTCCCCCTTAAGTGTATATGTCGAAGTTGTCCCCCAATTGTATGGCCCCCAAGGTTACCAGACCTTACTCACCTTGATTTTTTCTTTTGAGGCACTATTAAAAATACAGTTTACCGAATCAGAGCCCAAAGCCATGAATGAGCTCAGTGTCAGTGTTAGACAAGCTTGAATATGAAATTAAGAACAGTGGTACGAAATGACAAAAGGAGAATTGATCACGGCAAGGCAAGAACACATTTAAATGTTTTCTGAAAATGTTTCTGAAAATGTTTTCTTAACCGCCTCTCAAGTTACCGAAGTAACCCCTTGGAAGATCTCAAGGATCTTGTGCTAGGCAAAGAGAGACGAGGCCCTACAGTTTAATGTGGACTCCGAACCACTATTAGGGCAATTTTTTTAATGAAAAATTGTTTCGCCTTGCGGGAATCGAACCCACCTCGCTAGGCAACTCAGTTTACTAGCCAGTCGCTTTAACACACTGAAATGAAAATAATGATTAAGTTAAAATCATTTGGTTATTAATTAACGATTAACTAGGCAGCAAAATGATAGATTGCCGCGGCTGATAATTAAACTCAGCCAAGGCAGTTAATCAATATAATTTTTTCGTCGATTGTTTAAATATATTCTAAAATAATGAAATTATTACAATTCTCAATCTCTCTATTTTTGTTGTAATAAATTCAATAAAAATTCATTAAAAATCGCAGTTGTTACTAGTTGGTTACCATGGAAACTAAGTGTCACTTTCCCTGCCTAGGCAGGGAAAATGAGCACTTTCCTGCCTAGGCAGGGAAAGTTCCACTTTGCTGATTGATATTAGTCAGCGAAGTTAGTACGTAAATACATACATAAAACCAACTCACATTAAAAAATGCACCTTTTAATAAATATAACGTTTATTGAACATATTATTAAATATTTGTATAATACCTCGTAGTAAAAGCACATTCTCGGACTTCAATGCTTGTTGGATTCGACTTAACGCCTCGGCCAACAATTTACATCGTCGTCCGGGAATGTATCGCTTTTACTACTAGATACAAAATATACTATTTACTGACAATCATCAATAGTAATAATGACATTTTTTCCATGTTGATCTATTCAAGGCTGTAATTGAAGTTTTTCTTGTTTGAGTCGTTTACCACCAAATAAATAAATACAAACAAATAAAATAAATAGAGAAAGAGACCATCTCTGACCACTAAACTTTTTTTTTTTATACATTTATTTAACGTCGGCCTATTTCCGCTACTGAGGCCTAACACCGACGCCTGTAGACGAGCTACCCCCAACCAGGAATTTTGCCGAACCTCTTCCCTTAAGAAGAGTAGGGATCTTTTACTTGCCTAACATTTAATAGACAAGGGACCGACGGGTTTACATCCCCTCCGAAGGATGGTATATCTCCTATACAACCCTCGCCTAAGGTTGTATAGCTTCCGCGCATACACTGATATACAAGCCGCTGGAAGATGGGTGAGGCGAGAACGCGGTTTCCGTTGGAATGGTCACCCATCCATGTACTAACTGCGCCTGTCGTTGCTTTACATCGCATACCCAAGTATGTACATAGTAAAGACGCACCTACGCTCGCCCACCACTAAACTTCCTACAAAAAAAAAATCATCAGTCTTCACGGAAGGCTTAAAGAAAATAGTACCCTTCGTAATGTGAAAGGTGCTCTCGCTAAATTGAAAGTTGAAATGTTAGTCAAATTTGTGCTGCAATTAATTTCGTGCTCTGTACATAAATTCCTGAACGAATATTTGGAATTATTCACTTTATACGTATTTAAAAAAGTCGAAAGCACGCTCTCGAGATATTTATCTCAGTATAAATATGCCCGAAATAATCAAATTAAACAGGTACAACAAACGTTAAAATATATTAACGTAAACCAACTTTAACATTTAACGCATAATTATCTTTCTTCCTTTTGGTTGTAATAGTAAATATTTTACTTCGTTATCCAGCTGTAATTAAAATTTAAGCAAATTATGAAACATAATTATGAATATGTCCACTAAAAACAACAAGAATTAATTTCAACTTCTATAAGGGTGACAGAGCAGAAAGGATAGAGAATACGAGGAAAGCCGTTGATTATGAAATGTGCTTTTATTTGCCAAAAAATGGCACTTTTACGAGCTTTGTTGTAAAAAATGTATGATCGTTTAATACCATTTTCATGTATGTTCTTGTTATTACAAATGGAATTTTAAAGTTTTACAACGCGATAAACTAGAAGAGAAAAACTCCCAGTCACGTTTAAGACGTTCACAATGCAGATGCCTCAGTCCATTTGAAAGTAGAATTTTTTAAATTCTACCATAATAATCTATATAATCTATACAGTATTTCAAGCCTGCGCTTTGTGTTAAAATCGCACGAAAAGGGTAAAAAATAGTCAATTCTTTGAGAAAAAACGCAAATAAGAAACAGTACAATCCTTATTTCTATATACTCTTTTAGATTTTAACCTCTCCACAATAAAATTGTGAGAGGTTACTAAAATTGGTTCAAAAACGAAAATTGAGATAACATCAAATCTTTACGTTTTGAGGTCCTAGGAACCCAAAAAAGTGGTTTTTGAAAAATGTCTGTGTGTGTGTATGTGTGTTAGCACGATAGCGCCGAAACTAGTGAACGGATTTGAATGAAACTTTGCGTGTGCAATCTGAAAAGGTTTTGGTTGAGATCGGATTACGTTTAGTGCCATTTTGACGCAACAAGTTGTTTGTTTTATAATTACTTTCAATTTGCAATGGAACCATTGAAAAGCAGTTAAAATTCTGATTTCAACGATATATCACACTTCCACCCTTTCGATTTGGTTTCCGTGAAAAAAATTAAAAACAAAGCAAATATGGCATAGATCGCATTTCGCATGACATGATCGATGCGCGTAGCCGTCACATCGTGAAACTCGCCACATCACGTGTCAATTCACGTGTGAGGGTTTCTTCACTGCTCTAGAAGTAGAGCGGATTACGTTTAGTGCCGTTTTTAAATGTATATACAGACAAATCGAAGAATTAAACTACAAATATTCCTCTAAAATCTAGTAAAATTACTGAAATGCTAATGTTTCATTTAACAAAGACAGCCGCGAGCGATCGGATTGCAATAAGCAAATTTTGACAATTGTCATTGTCATCGTTTGTCATCCGATAACGTTGGTGTCATGTCATGTTAATAAGATTTCAGCATATTTGTAACTTTTAGTGGATTGTCACAAACTTTAAAGGTAAATGTAACAATATCAATATCATATGCTTTCTGTACCTTCGTTGGTGAATTTATTATAGATTATCACTTTACCAATTTTCAGTTTGTTGCTTTACAAATCTGTAGTATTTAGGATAACTAACTAGACTTTCTTAGTCGTTCAAGTGATGTTAATATCCTAATAATATATTATTCAACGAGCGATAATGTAGGTAATAACTCGCATAGATGTTTGTAAATTCATTAAGTTGAGGGTTTTTTTAGTGCCCCAGAAGATCTGAAAAGATTTTGGATGAGATCGGATTACGTTTAGTGCCCTTTTGTCACACAATTTAATGCTCTTTTAGGCTTCAAAGATCCACCGAGTGGGGAGGTTCCAGCCGCTTCCAGTAGCTGCCATTTTTTTTCTCTCCTGATTTCAAATATATAAGGGTTGATAGGTAATATTTTTTAACATGTCGGATATAATGCCAATAAATATGCATATAGATATTGTTATGTGCTGCCCTCTGACGAAGAGAAATGTAATTAGTCCCTGGAACAGAGTGAAGGAAGACCTGTTTAGTTGACGGCCGGTAGGGTGGCACCATCTTCTGGTCAGCTGACGAACAGAACAGAATGAAGCACAGAATATACGCGAAAGGGCCAGAAACGCCGCGAACAACGCTGGATGATTCTAGAGAATTAACTTTGCCACGGTATATAAGAGGTGAATCCGGCGCACGCGGGTAGTTCAGTTTAGTATAGAGTACAGTTCAGTTCAGTATACAGTACAGTTCTGATATACATAGTTTTATGTTAGACGAACAAGTGATTAGACGAAATAAAGAACAGGAACATGATGTGATTTAAAGCAATGGATTTATTATTAGTTATGTTACTTTTAAAGATTAATTATTGTAATTTAAGTGACTAATAAATCAGTGGTTTGTGAAGATTCTTATTGCAATTTATTGAACCTGCGTACAGGGTGATTACTGAAGGGCGTAAACACGTAACAGTAGTTTAAGGCTTTTGATGGAAGCGCAGTAATTAAATACTACAAAATGTGTGACTGATGATAGATACCATGACAACATTATTATTGTTTGACATTTTTTATTATTATTTCATCTAAATACTTAGTACGTAAATCAATATCACGACTCATCAACATGTCACCCGAGAAATAGCAGTCTTCAACATTTTATCAATATATTAGTGGCTACGTCTGCTTCCTAAAACATTCACATAGAAGTACACGGATATATAACAAAGCTTCACATCAATGTTAAACAAGCCGAGGTATGAATTACCTGTACAGTTGACTTGTTTAATGGTAAGGTAGAGGAAATATGTTTCCGACGTTCATTTGAAAGTGCCCGTTTATCAAACTTTAGAAGACTGCAGTGACAGGCTGCAATTGTCTGATGGAGATAATACATGAATAATGTAAAATGTATTCACTGAATGTAGCATCTTATCGGCAACAAATGCACTTCCCGAGGGACTTTCCTTTACCATTATTGTTTGTTGCCCTACATCGTGTATTGTAGGAACAATTGGTGGATACGGTCAGAAGTGTTTTTTTCTTGATATCTTAACAATATATGTGCTTTAATAGTTAGTTCTTTACAGAAACCCAAAGGGAAATATTACAAATATTTAACTATTTAATTACATTTTTAAGGGCTCCACTTTGAATGGTCGTAGCATCGTAACGGTTCACTTTAGAGACAAACGGTAAAGAACTTTTTTGTAGCAAATTTACTCTAGATTATTCTTTATAATAAGTATTTTGTTGATTAAGTTGATGGTTTGGGAGATATTTGCAAAAAAAACGAAAAATGCTACCTTCTTAAGGCCAGAAGGGCCAACGCCGACTTCGCTCGAGGGGGAAAACTTGGGAGAGTAATATCTGAGTCCAAATAAAGCGATTAAAGCAATTTCCAGCTTTCCACTAATTATTTCCTTATTGAGGCTTTTTTTTCGACCTGTCGCTTGGCCTATTTCTTAAAGTATAATCTTTGTACCCTGAAAAATTGCAAAAGGCCATTATATTATGCTTCCATGAAAGCTTTAATTTTTACACATCGATGGCGATGAAAAGGGCCAACCATTTATGAAAAGTTACAAAAAATATTTCGTTTCTGATGGTGAAAAATACCAATTAGTAATTTTCTATATTGATCGTGAAATAATTTACTTACTGTTACTAGAGACCGCGCGCGGCCTAGCTCGCATGACTAGACAAAATTCACTGAATGTTAATGATCGATTCAGGCAACACAGATAATACTTACCTGTATTGTGAATTGCATAACTTCAAAATTTACTGATCTCAACATGAGTTTGTAGAACATCTTCTATATCTATACACCTGTTCATGATAGCACAATATGACTGCCTATGCTCATTCCAAAGGAATACTCGATCGAACAGTGAAAGTTTTATCAGCATCGGTTCAATGGTTTTCGAGTCTTGTGCGAACACTCATTGCTGTTTTTTATATTAGTACAGACAACTGAAGAACTACTATTTGCTGCGAGCAAAATTTTCATATATAGCGCACAGTGTTTACCTTACCCTAAAATTGTTTTATGCCAAAATAACTAAATCACACATTCTTTGTTTGTTTTTCAGCCTTCTCCTATCTCTGCTATACCTGGCCGTCAAGCACCGGCTGGCTACCTATATTTGCATAAATGTGTTAATATTTACTCTCCCTTTTATTATATAAAAAAAATAGCAACCTGATGATAATGATTAAAAAACAGCAGAGCACCTAGCATTTACCAATTTATTCGAATAAGACGCCAGTCTGTATATAACTTTTTAAATAGAACAAGTCAATCTATTCCTATACATCAGTTGAATGGTCTCAACTAATAATTTAATAAGCGAGCGGGAAGCACCCCTAAATTGAGCCCATAGTGACCATGGCAGTCCTAATGGCTGAATCCAGTTTTTTCTTATGTTCTCGAGGTCACTCAATACGAATCTAAAGTTAGTTTTGCAAAAGAAATGGGGCGTCCATGTATAAAATCATGTTTTTGTGAAAAATGAAAGAAAAAAAATTTCATGCTTTTTCACATTTAACTCGCTATATCTCCGTTAGTTTTAATTGTTTCATTTTGAAATTTGATGCACTTATTCCTCAAAGTATGAGCTTGAAAATAAGACCTTTCCGAAATTCCCTCGATATTTATTCATTTTGTAACAAATTTTCAAAGTAGCACTGACAGATTCTGCAAATTTTTAGATACCATCGCAAAAGTTGAGTGAGGAACTTTCGAATTTCAAATAAATAATTATCTAACATTAAAATATAATACATTATGAAGCTTTGTGGAAAGTTTCAGCCCTTCATATTTAAATAAAAAAATATATGTGCGTTCAAAGTTCAGCGTCGAGTCCGAGCGCGCGCGATTAACTCGCGCTGATTGTTTCGGCGGGGGATTGCCTTTACTATTACTTTTGACTATTTTACATTATAAATCACTTAGATATGTATACATTCTTTTTTATTTGTTTATAAAATGTATCGAGTGCATAAATATTGAATTTTATCCAAATGGAAACTATTTATTGCTAAAATTATTCATTTATTTCATCAATATTAATACAACAATCCTTACAACTACAAACATCACAGCATTTCAAATGAGATACAACGCAAGGATAAATCACATTTGAGCAAGCATTTTTCCCATTGCAAGAACAGAAATATTTTTGTAAAATTTCTATTGAAGTGGGTACTTCGTAGTAATCAAAATTTAATTTTTCGCCTTCTATCGACCATCCAAACTTTGTCACGTCTTCGGAAACAATTATCGATTGAGTAGCTTGTTTCCATTCATTTACTTGCCAAAGAGCTCGCAAAATGTGCTTCAACATAGCTGGTTTAGATGGAGAAAGTTTAGCGATATTTTGATTTTTTTCGATTGCTAAATTATAACGCAACGAGTTAACATCATTACGCATTGCTTTTGATTTTTTTTTAGGATCGTATAAATTCGCTACAAAAAAAACAACGATTTCTAGGACAGTATCGATCGGTAAATCATTTATTCGAGCTAAATCTAATAAGTCTTCGTTAGACTTGCTTTAAAAGAGGTAACCGTTTGTGACAATTTTTGAAAAATCAGAAAAGATATTAAACGTAATACCCTGTATATCAGAAATGAAACTGATTAGAAAATCAGCCTATAGAGGCTTCTCTTCATAACATCGTTTTAAGAATTGCGTCACTATTTTAGATTATTGAAGAAGCAATGCTGTATTAAATTTTTAGAAAAGCAGCCGAGAACATTGTAATGGTCAGTTAAATTACCTAGACAAATTGACCTTTAATCAGCCGCCAACACTATTAGCAGAATATAATCCGGTACTAATACTAAGTGACTCAAACTCGCTGCCACCATTAACCCCTGTAAATGGACGTAATATTATGTAGGTGACCTAATTAGATTCGTAAACTTCAACTGTTACATACCGCTCAATTCATTTCAGAAGATAAAGTTGTTGTATCGCATTATTTGTATATATTGACATATATTTTATAGTCACATAAAAGAAAATAAAGAGTTAAAATTAAGCAACAAAGATAAGTTTAATGTAATAAATCAATATTATTATATTGGAAAACCGCTCCCACCGCAGTGAAAAATCCGTATACAAGTCCGTACTTTCAAATTGCAATATCTCGGGAACCGCTGGACCGATTTCGACGAGTCAAAATTCTGTTTACGCGCATTCGCAAGCCCTTCATTTTATCCTTTTTACACTTTTTCGATCCGAATTAAACTAGATGAGTTGTGTCCGAAAAACTGATTTGCCCTATCTTTATATGTAAATTCCCCCCCCTCCTCGTGAAAAGTTCGACCGGAAAATTTTCCGACTTCATAACATCACAAAAAAAAAATAAAAGAAAACGAGTCCATTTCTAACCATTTTTAATGCCAGATTGACCCCACTATGTACCCTACATAAGGCTACGCTCAACATATGTTGATAGATTATTTTAATTTTCAATGGCTACATCTAAGAGTGTTATTTGCAATTGGCTTTATTTAAAAACTTTTGCAAAACAAAATTGATTGTATAAGTTTAACTAATGAAATGTCATTCCGACTACCGCCATTCTCTTCAAGATTCTCGACTACTTGTCACTTACACGTGGCTAGAACCAACATATCGTTGCGGTCATCCGTATATACTATGTGCAACAGTGTGAATGACATTGACATGCTCTACGATATATACATCATAACAATTTAAATGAGCTGACCGAAATTATCACAGATAATATCAGTCTCATTTAATTTATTTGTTTTTGTACTTGCTTTTCTTTAACTCACGATGTAGTATTTTTCGGTTTTCATTCATAATGTGTTTTTCAATCTTGTATCCTTTATTTAACACACTTCCTGACTTAATCAGTTGACGAAATTTTGAACAGTTACTAAAACGATGACAATACAGTATTCCATCGTTACTTTGCAAATATTCACACGTAGGGGGCGCGGGAGCGAAAATTTATTGCATATACTATCCAACCGGCACCTTCGCCAAAACATAGAATATAAAATGATTTGCCTGATCAGACTTCTATGTTCGTTGTTTTCCGTACAAATGGTACGATATTAGTTCCAGTGATATAATGGAATGTATAATGAAGCTAATTTTCAATGGGAAATTTGGCAAATAATTTCAGTTTAACTTTATGTATGAAGTAACTAACATATTCTTATTTTTATTGATAATTATCAAACCAGGGACGAATAAATTCGGTTCTTTTCTATAACCAAGTAAAGTTTTAATTTCAAACCGATTGCAAGCAGGGTAAACTGCGAGAGTTAATTATTTAAATTAGTTAACGCTCGAAATTAGCAATATAAACCGGCTCAAAAATATTAATTTGATTTATAGTTATCATTGTTAATAATGGGGCTGTAAAATTCATTTTTTCCGAATAATATAAGTAATTTATTTGCAATCGATCCCAGTCATCTAAATTGTCGAGAAATTATTTATAGCAATTAATGGAGTAAAAATAGCCCAAAATAAAGCGATAGAGAAAATTTTACACGGAGCAACGCGACATAAAAACATAAGTTTGTTTTGGTGAAACTAAGAATACTCTGAGTTTTCTGGTTCGAGTTGGTGGAGAACCCTTTTTTTTTCTCGAAAAAGGGGCAAGTTGGTAATTTTTCAGGGTGGTTTTTCAGTTTTTATTTATTTTGAACCCTTTAAAATGCTACTTAAAAAGCGAGCACGGGAATCTTTTATTCTAGATGATCAAGGAACCTTCAGTTCAAATTTCGTGAAAATCGGTGCACCGCCTCCCACGATATTTATATAAATATACTTAAAAAACGTCAAAAATTTAATTACGGCTAACTTGGTCAAAATTAAACCGAACTTGATGAAATTTTAAACCTATATAACCAAGAAATAGCTTGCCAAACTTTAGCACCACCCCCACACTTATGAAAATGAGTAAAAAAATTAAAATGTGATTTAGTGTGTATACAAGAACCAAACGTCTCAAACAATTTTTTTGGCGTTAGCTATCCCCTTTACCACCCCCATTGCCACCCCCACCCCATTATTAAAGAGAGAACATTAAATTGGGATTTAGTGTATGTACGAGAACCAAAGGCCTCTAAAAATGGTTTAACATTAGCCACCCCCTCTACCACCCCCACCCTATTATTAAAGGGAGTAAAATATTACATTGGGATTTAGTGTGTATAAGACTTGGATACAAAATAGGCTTTTTAATTTGTCTTTGTTATATTTTGATAAATCCTGCCTTCAGCAACTTGTAGTATCTTTCAATTAACCGATCGTGACTAGCAAATGCCAGAAGGCATATTGTCGCTAGTAATACCCTGCTATGCCTTTAAGTGGGACACTCCAACTGAGTCGAAATCTAATTTTGTATAAGACAAACTGCTCAAGAAGTGAATTACTATCATCCACGATCGTTATAAGCAAATACCAATTAATATCTAGTAAAATAAAACTTGACGTCCGAACCTGTTTGCTTTGTAAATTTTCTATGCACTAGTATCTACACCGGGATCTTTTTCCGCGAAATTTTCAATTGGGGACGCTGCCTTCAAGTGGGACACTCCAATTGAGACTTACCTTAGCTTAAACTTCTAAATTAGAGCTCGGACTATTTTTTCGCTAAATTTTCAGTTGGAGACGCTGCCTTTAATAACAGGGACACTCCGACTGTTGTTTTTCCTTGCGTTTTGTACTTTTTTCAATAAATACACTTTATTTCATTTAATTTGAATTTGTCAAAAAATTATTGAAATGTTTAATGGCACTTTCCTCGGAAAAGATCAGTCAAGAGGCTGTTGAGTTATTGCAAAATCTACCCCTGAACTATGGCCTATTATTAATGGTTCACCCTGTATATTATATAACTTGATTCAAATATTTTTCGGTTAATTTAGTTAGTTTAGTTTACCATGACTTATTAATTTTGTCGTGCAATTGGATTCATTCGTAATATGTTTGGCAATAAAGGTGTTAAATTTCATCACCATTATTATTATAACTATTAATCGATCTGCCTAATTCTCTTTCAAACCAGTAAAAAGCTCAAATGTGTCTGCAATAAATCAAGACATTAGCTAGTACAACGCCTAAAAACTGTCTTGCAAACAAAAAGTGCTCTTTTTCTCCAGTAAAGTGTATATAGATACAAGCCTGCTAGGCCTGGAAAATCAGTTGTCAGGTCATTATCCCAAGGGCGCTGAATCTTTAATGGGGTCATAAATAAAAGATAATTTTACTTTTCCTACACCTACTACTAGTGAAAGTGCGTACAGAATTCTGAGAGACAGCTTGGATGAGGGTGAAATGTTCACTTGTTGCTGTATCGATTATTCCCCGTGCCCCTCGAAACCGTAGAAGTGCAGGACGTTAGAATTGCTATTCCCCGCTTACTTACATCCCACAGCCATCGCTTGCGTAGGAATTATTAGGATTAAGGTCCTTTTGCTGTCAGAAATGTGGCACTCAATCTGGATTAAAAGTAAAACAGAGGCATCGATTGTGGTCGCTTACAACTCGCCCGCCAAACTGTCAATCCCCACAATATGTAATCGGTAAATAAGAAATACAATTTATCATTGGTAGTTTATTTGTATGTTTGAAGTATTAAAAGGAAATGAAGCTTTAAAAACAAAGAGAATTTTCGAAGATAATAATGCAATAACATTATATTGTGTATAATTGTTTTATATAATAATTGTTTACAAACTTTTTATATTTTTTAAAAACAATGTACAATTAGGCCTCGAAGAACTGAGAGGCATCTTTGTTATTAACAATTAAGGTGGATAGAAATCATCAACCCGGTAAACATTTTCTTGAAGTACTTACTCATCAAAAATACTTTAATTTTGTGCAAATATTTTTACTAATAGCGTTAATGATTTCCTATTCCGAGAGACGTATCTTTGTATCTTTTGTGACATAGTTCGACCAACGAGGAGCAGCAGTAGGCAGCTCTCAGTGAGAACCTGAAGATGGCAGATGAGATTCTGCCGAAATGTCGTTTAGACAACCGTGACTCCTGGAGGAGTCAACCGTCGAGGGAAAGCACCCGGAAGTACAATAACACTTCGTATATACAGGCTGTCCATTTTATCGAGAATATCTCACTTAATATCGGTCGTACAAAAAAATTAATTTTACGAAAATTGTGCCGATTTATATAACCTAGAAAATGGTTTAAAGACATTTGAAATCCATGGGCTACTTTAAGAGTTATGGCGGAAAATATCGAAAATGCGGAAAACGCCTAGGCCAAATATCTCCGTTATTTGAAGAGATACGAGAAAAATTCTAAGGCGAAAATTTTTTGCAAGACAGATTGTTTCAACGAGGTTTTATCTATTTTTTTTCAAAACCGCTATATTTTGAGATTTACACTTCAGGCTGTTAAAAAAATTATTTTGAAACGGGCAGGAAATGGCGCCATTAAATAGACCATTTTCCTCCCTTTTCAACGATGTATCACATGCCATATTTATTCATTGGTACTACGTTAGTAATTATAAAAACATTTTTTTAAAACCAATAAATTTTTTTTAACAAGCCTTATACTTGCTATGGAGAAGTATGATCAGATAAAACGATAAAGTAATTCAATAAGTTGTTCAAATCTTTGCTATAATAAAACATTAACACAATTAAGAAGAATACAGTAAATTCAGGTAACAAAAACAAAATAATAATTAAGAAAGCAACATGGAGGAATTATGGAAAGAGTATTCGCAGTTATGCCAACATATAGAGGTCCTCCATAAAAGCGTCACTCCTTGCTCAGAAAGTTAAAATGTCTTTACCAATTAATTTAAGTATAATATCCATTTGTTTGTATTTCATGATTTCACTATTATTTCAATTATTTTAAAATAGTTGGCTATGAACAAACTTGGCAATTTAATTTTTTGACAGATCATCTCAGTTAATACTTAAACTCTCACTCAATCACACTCGTTTAAGAATTTAGAATTTTCAAAAATGATTTTCACTCACATTGATCGTTATAATATGTTCATTACATATTGCCAATGCAATTTTAACTCTGGATTAGCTCAAGTAGAATATAAAAACAGATTTCCACAAGCACTACAGCCGAATAAAACTCTGTTCAGAAAATTAGCTACAAAACTGAAAAATAATGGTTCATTTTTAAAGAAGAAGACAAGGTTGAACAGTATTACTGATAATGTAAATAAGGCAAGCCGAGTTATTAATTATGTAAGAAATAAAAATACAGAAAATTTGGAAACATCATTAAGAGAAATTCAAATTGCTTGTCATATAAATAAAACAAGTGCTAGAAAAATTTTAAAGAAAAATGGTTAGCGGTGTTATAAAGCCAAAAAAGTTCACATTTTACAAGCGGGAGACAATCCAAGGAGGACGACTTTTTGTAGGTGACTTTGGAAAAGAAGCGTGCCGAACCATTAATATGTAGTAAAATACTTTGATCAGACGAAGCAAATTTTTCCAATAATGGATTTTTTAATCGCAATATTCATTACAAATGGACTTCTGAAAATACACACTGGCATAGACCGACTGGGTTTCAAAATCGTTTTTCAATAAATGTGTGGATAGGTATTTTAGGCACCAATTTAATAGGTCCTTATTTTTATGATGGTCACCTCAGTGGCCAAAGGTACCTAAACTTTTTGAGAAATGAATTTAATGAATTCTTAGCTGACCTACCTTTAGAGAATCGACACAACTTTCAATACTTTCAACAAGATGGAGCTCCTCCCCACAATTACCAGATTTGCCTAGATTATTTAGACGAAATTTTGCCTCAACATTGGATAGGTACCAATGCATTTATTCGATGGCCCCCTCATTCTCCAGATATAACCCCAATGGATTTTTTGCTATGGGGGTATATTAAAGATAAGGTGTTTTCGACGACACCGCAAAATGTAGAGGACCTAAAAGCTCGAATTCAACAGGCATGTATTACAGTTACCCCCGAAATGCCGAGTAATGTTTTAAATGCAGTGCCTCGCCGCGCTCGATTGTGCATAAGAAATCGCGGTGGACACTTTGAACACTTGATATGATACCTTAAAAATTATTTTGAGGATTAGATAAATATTAATGTCCTGTGTGCTATATTCTTTTTATTATTAATTTGTTTTTGTTACCTGAATTTACTTTATTCTTCTTAATTGTGTTAATGTTTTATTATAGCAAAGATTTGAACAACTTATTGAATTATTTTATCGTTTTATTGAATCATACTTCTCCACGGCAAGTATAATGCTTGTTAAAAAAAATGTATTGGTTTTAAAAAAAATGTTTTTATAATTACTAACGTAGTACCAATGAATAAATATGGCATGTGATATATCGAGAAAATACTCTGTTTAATGGCGCCATTTCCCGCCCGTTTCAAAATATTTTTTTTAACAGCTTGAAGAGTAAATCTCAAAATACAGCGGTTTTGAAAAAAATTAGATAAAACCTCGTTGAAACACTGTTTTGCAAAAAATTTTCGCCTTAAAATTTTTCTCATATCTCTTCAAATAACGAAGATATTTGGCCTAGACGTTTTGGGAATTCTCGATATTTTCCGCCATAACTCTTAAAGTAGGCCATGGATTTCAAATGTCTTTAAAAGTCAGGGGATGTGCGTGGGTCTCCGTTTCAACCTCACCACAATAAAATTGTGAGAGGTTATTAAAATTGGCCCAAATTCGAAAATTGAGATAATATCAAATCTTTACCTTTTGAGATCCCAAGAACCCAAAAAAGTGGTTTTTGAAAAATGTATGACGGTGTGTGAGCATGATAGCGCCGAAACTACTGAACGGATTTGGATGATTTGGATAAGGGTTTCTTTAGTGCTCCAGAAGATCTGAGAAGGTTTCGGTTGAGATCGGATTATGTTTAGTGCCGTTTTGGCACAAGTTGTTTATTTTATAATTACTTACAATTTGCAATCAAACCATTGAAAAGCAGTCAAATTTCAGATTTCAACAATATATCACACTTGCATCCTTTCGATTTGGTTTCCGTGAAAAAAAAACAACAAAAAAAACAAACAAAGCAAATGTGAAGTATAAGATCGCTTTGCGCCATGAAACTCGTCACGTCTTGTGCATTCCTCGGCTTCCACTAGATCCACTAGGTGGGAAGCCACTTTCAGTAGCTGCCGAATTTTTTAAACCCATTTCGAATCAGCTGTGTTTTAAATTTGGGCGTTATCGAATTTATGTACTTTTGTGTTCGTTTGTAAAGAATATTGACGGAAAGAATTATAATGTTTACTCAAGTGAGATAACAGGAATAATAAGGACACACCAAAGGGTTATTAAAACCCTTTTTTGTTATTGCTCAGATGAGTAAAACGATTAAAACTCAAGTTATTTATGTTTTCCATCAAAAACTGTCGGAAACCTGACTTTCTTAGAAACAGAATATTTCTTTATATAAACCGTAAATAAGGAACAGGAGGTACATATTTTTAACGTGACGTGTAATGAAATATTATTTTTTATTTCCTGCCAACTTAAAACTCAGTTGCAATGTTAACTAATCTGTTTGCGTTGAAAAGTTTAATCAAAGGTAGTTACTTATCCCTCAAATGCATGAAATATTGACTGGTGTGGTGTAAATATTAATGTAATCAAGAAATGAAAAATTTTGCATATATTTTCTACGTATATTAAAATACTGTTTGATCAATTTATGAGCAAGTACTATTGTGACCATTTTAAACCATTCAGCCCACCGCTTCGCTCTAACTGACTGATAATACTTTGGCGAAAACTATTCCCACATAGAGATAGAACATACTCGCTATCTCTTAGCTAACAGAAACAACATAGCATGTATTTACATTTTAATGCAATATGAATAAATAGTCTGCAGCATCGGTGGTAACTTTTTACAGATTTATAGATTGAAGAAAAGGAATAGGATGACAGACTTTCGACAATAATTTTAGTAATATCCAAAAGATATTTTTCAAAAAGTTCCTAAGGGAAACGAAATTTATCGCTTTTGGCGTCAATGTAATGTGGCAAATTATAACCTCAATTCACGTCTATCATGGTCACCATTATAGTATTTTGAATATGCCAGTGTCTTTCACAAAGTATATAATATTAAATTACTTTATATTTCTTTTCTATTTCATTTTAACAACATTAGCATACCTACTGCTTACGAAAAGTTGCTCAAATTTTTTTAACTTTTTTGACAAATTAATATTTACGTCAGTAAACATAGATAGAGAGCTTTTTGATGACAAATTAGTGTTCACTTGAGACTGTGCCAGTCATTAGTTCAGAAGCTAAAATGGTGTTTCTTATTTTTAAGGGTGATGGCGCTGGTTTTAAAAAGATGATTTCGTAACATATTTTTTTTACTTGATAAGTTACATTTAATAATGTCAAATATTTTATTTCAGATCAATACGAAATACAAAAGGCAGTCAACACACCGTACTTGTAGCTATCGTCAAAAAAAGGTAAGCAAGAAAAGTAAAGCTGATTTTACGTCAAAGTTAGTGATGTGAGCGCTTGTCACTTTTTCTATTAACAATATAGTTTAGAAGGTGACGTATGAGCTACTTTATTTCGTAAATCATATTATCTACAGACAATGCAACTTCTTTTCGATCATAGACAAATTGGGTCGAATTTGCACAAACCTAATACACATAAGCAGAATTTATAATGACCCGAAATTTATTTTGTATGCTCTAATCTTTTATTTTCGTGTAAGTAAAATAAAATTTATGTTCCTAAAACTTATACTAAGTAATGAAATGAGTAATTCAAGTTAATTTGCTTTTTTAACATTATAAAACGTGGATAAGGGCTGGGATCTAAAAAATTAATAATACGTTTGTTTCTATGATTAATAAATTAATTCAACAACACTGCTTCTGCAATGGGACAATAGTCAGGCGTTAGAGGTTGAATATCTCCGGATTGATGGAATAATTCCTAAGGAAGCTTTTCTTTTTTCTATCGCTTGTCTTTATGTTTAGAAAGAGATTTATTGAAAATGCCCCCTCCAATTCGGTCCGGAACATATTGTTTAAACAATTGAAATGGTAAATTTTAGCGTTTTTTTAAATATCTCCGAAAATATCAATAATAAGACAAAAAATCAAGAATAGAAATTTATTTTCCACTAAATTATACATAAAAAACTGCTCTACATTTTTTTCGACTGGTGTAATAGATTTGAAGATAACACCGTGCGAAGGGACGCACTTGACTCCCCTCGCGTGCCACGCTGCTATCGACACTTTTTGTTTACACATTATGCGATTTTATAATTGTAATTAGCCGTGCGCCGCGCCAGCGAGGCTAGACAATCGTTGGACAATTTCTCTCCAAAGATTCTCACCCCGACTTCCTGGAAACTGCGGCAGAAAAATTTATTATTGCTCTGTATGGAGCTCAAAAGAAAGATAAGTATTCCTTGGATGAATGGAGATTTCTGTCCTTCAAAAAAGTAGTGGCTAAAAATTCATTCAACCTTAGTCCTTTACCACCTACTCGTGCAGCAGCATGCATACAGAGTGTACCATCAAATACAAAGATGGGGAGACATTGGGGGTGGAAGCAGACTCTAGTTTACTCCCAATAACCACTGAAAAAGAAACTGCACCACCAGCATTGCTGAAAATAATATCTTATAGTTGTCGAGGTGGATACAAGGGAAACTGCGGGTGCCGTCAGCATGGGCTGAAATATCCCATCATCTGTTCCCATTGCGAAGGTCAAACTTGCTCCAATGTCGAAGCACTCAGAATTGACACTGAAGAAGACATTGATGAACATATTGTCATCGATCTCGAGGAGTTTTTTAACGTTGATATGTCAAATAAAGATGATGAAGGGACGGGAGAAGCTGAAGAGACTGCAGAACCTGAAGAGATTGGAGATATTGAAGGAACCAAGGAACATCAAGAAATCAGAGAACCAGAAATAGCAGAGCAGCTCGATCTTGGGCACCAACCTGAATGCAAAAGGAAGAGAATGGTTGTATGAATAACAATAAATATAATATGTAGCATAATCCTGAATAAACAATCATTTCAATTATTTCACCAGAATTTGTGTATTAAATTCTTTAACTATTCATAATAATTTCAACTTTTTGCACTGATGTGACCCGTGACTCTCATCTTCCCACAGTTCTATCTTCAAAACTATTACACCAATCGAAAAAAATGTAAAGCCCTTTTTTATGTAGAATTTAATGCAGAATAAATGTACATTCTTGATTGTTTGTACTATTATTGATATTTTCGAAGATATTTCCCCTTTCAGTTGTTTAAACAATATGTTCCGGACCGAATTGGAGAGGGTATTTTCAATAAATCTCTTTCTAAACATAAATAGTAGCGATAGAAAAAAGAAAAACTTCCTTAGGAATTTTTATAACAAAAAAACCCTGACGCCTGGTCTACAAGGCCACGCACAGATTTTGTACCGAGTTCTCTCTGGAGTTGTATTGTAGTAATATCGAGAGAATACGTATACTACCTCTGCGGAATCGAATAAGTTCCGTTTGCAATTAGTTTTAAACACATTTAAATGTTTCTGAAAACTTTATAATTTGTAAAATAAAAAAGATATTTACAACAAAAAATAAAACAAAATTTCAATTCCTGCTTACGCATGCTTTTAGTATGCCATCAGTTGGAAATTGTAAACCGACTAGTCTCTCTTACGATCGAACACCTTTTGCGTTGACCATAGTGTACGTCGTCATTGGGAACATGATTAATAGTCCAGATGCTCAGTATGGTTCCTTCGACACTAAGAGATCCGGAAGATTTTACAGCTATTTTCGATATACAGGAATGAAGGAGCGTATTCTTCGTACAAATTTAAGAATATTTTGTCATATAAACCATTGTCATTAGAGCCTTCGTTTACAAGATGCAGGGCGTTGCAGTTTTCAAAAATACAATTATTTCCCTAAATATCTTTTGAACAAATGTAGACATTTACCTGAAATTTTGTGTGTAGAATACATGATTAGTATTGTATTTAATTTTTTTTAAATGAAGCCCCAGGTTTAATCAGTGACGTAGATTTGGGGTAGTGGGTAGGATACCTTTTTTCATGAGGTTATGGCACGCCACTGGGCCAAGTTTTTTTGTGCATATTTTGGATTTCAAATTTAATTTTGAAGAACAATGTTCTCTTGACATTTTGCGCAGCTAATGTTGTTATTGTCCTAATTTATAATATCTAAGCAAGTCGATATGGTTTACACAAACTTTTCCAAAACCTTCGACAGACTAGATCACGACGGTCTACTCATTTGGTTTATCAGTAGATCTCATAAACTTAAATAGGTAGTATAATTTTACATAATTTTATTGAAATTTTAATTAGCCATTTCCAATCTATAATTTATAAAATAATCTTGTTAATTATGCATATCCCCATAAGTTTATATTATTTAGGTGTTTATTGTATGCAATAATATCTTTCATATATTTCCATCTATGTAAACATGTTTTTGTAAATAAAGTATTCTATGGGTATGCAATAAACTTGAGTAATTAGATCCCTTAAGGCCAACAACTCACCACCCACCCACCGACTGAGCGTCTGGACAATACATTCCAGCAGAGTCATATTAGCTCATATCACGTACCAGTATGCAAAATACTGAGTAATTTTGTGTTAATGAATCTTTATTTTTTATTTTCAGTGCATTCGAGAAAGATGACGTCACGATCGCGTCTCTACTTGACTCTGGATTCAATAGGGTAATTTTCAGATCTTTTATATATTTTATATTTCCATACCAGCGAAACCATTTAGACTTTTCGCGCCCAAGCAGCATTTCAGAGTAGACACTTTATTCATTTTTATTTAAATGAGAATCGTCTAACCATCTTTCTTTGAACATTTCAGAATTTTTCAAGCCTATAAACAAATTTCTAATGATGGCAGACCCTTATGTACTAAGTACCGAACCCGCATTAAAGGGATCCAAATTTAAAAAGGCCTACAGCCACAGCATAGCTTCTAAACACATACAAACTTTTACGTGAACAATGAAGTAATTTTTAATCCTGAGGGTTGAGTTTTTTTTAATTTGCAACTTTCCCTTTTTGCTGCGTATATTTATTTATGTTCAACGTAGCTAAGGCTTCGTACGGGCTTTGAAAAGTATTTCTTACTTTAAAAGTGCGGATTAAATATATATGAATTATGTTCCAAACTTTTAGTATAGCCTGCTAAATTAAGATTATCCTGAATTTAATTCCATTGAAGTAAGGAATGAATTTTCATTTTAATCAGATCATTATACGCACAAAATATTTCGATTTATTTTTTTTTTTTACAAAAACCACATAAAATATGTAATAGATTTTAAGAAGGGTGACATTTTGGAACTTGAACAAAATTAGATATTCTATTGCTCTCTTCAAAAATATGTACTCTTGTTTGATTCAGATAAAGCCGACAATTTTCGGAAAAATATTATTTCTACTTGAAAGTAAAATTTAGATACAACAGCAACAAGAAAACAAAGGATCCACTTCAATAAATGCTCAATGTGAACTCCTTTTAGTTCGATACAAATTATAGTTTATAAGTTGCTATTAATATTTAGATTCAGCCAGTAACTTAAGACAACTTAGTAAACAAATTATATGATGATCCATAGTTAGATTTCCGGGTTCTCATCTGTGTTGATAATGTTGAATATTTGACGTTTCGACCACCTAGTCGTGGTCTTCTGAAGCGAAGAAGAAGACTATGACAAGATGGTCGAAACGTCAAGTATTCAAAACTATCAATGCGGAAGAGAACACGGAAACCTAACTATTGATCATCATCAGCTCCGCGAAAGCCTTAGAACCAAAATTATATGATGATACTGATAAGATTTTTCTCTCATCCACAAGTTTAGAAATTATTGATAAATACCTGGGATATTCTATACAAATTATATACACCTAAGTGAACATCAACACAAGCGCATCGCTGCATGGCTGGCTGAGGTAGCGTCATTGACGATAGACTTTACATGACATTTTTACCAGACATGTGGCATAAAACTACGAATCGCTCTATTAATGTTTCTATGAGTTATAACCGAAAATGAAACTTAATAACTCGAGTAGTCATTGCTGCACTTGAGATCACTCCCACCATTCTATCCTCAGACACGCCTCCTTCTTCAGGTAGAAAATTCAAACTACAAACTTTCATTTGTACATTATGCCGGTGTTAAAATAAAGAGCATATATTTTTCGTAAAAAGGGGCGTGGTTTCAAATGCCAGTAGTTATTGGTGCACTTCACCGCCATCACTCCAACCTAAGACATACCTCCTTCTTCAAGCAGAAATTCAAACTCCGTATATTCACTTATATTTATATTATTCTAACATATTGTACCGATGAAAGTAGACCCGTCAAAACAGCTGTTAAAATAAAAACTGCTAGTGTCGATGCCGGAGATCGAACCCAGAACACAGCAAGTTTGTTTCTGCATTAAACACTTTCAACATTAAACATGGTACGAAAACTTATTGCCAGTTTTGAAAAAAATTTTACAAAATCATGTAAACATTTCTCAAGAGACTTTCTTCAAGAATTGCAAATCTATCTTCGTAACGGATTCTTTGTGTAAATTCCCGCAGTGCCACGCAATTTTGTAAAGAAAATTCATTTTGGGTTACAATGAACCCAAATTTCGTTATAGCTTCTAAAGGGAACACCAAAAACACGATTTCCGTTGCAATTTCGAACAAAGCAGCGAGAGTATCCATTTTCATTGTACTTCCAAATATTTTCTTGGAGCTACTTTTAAACTTCGCACGCGATCACTATGTTTAAATTAAATATTATCGCAGTTCTATAACAGGATCACTTCCACCACTCCACCCTAATACACGCGCTCTTCATTAGGCGGCTAATTCAAACTCCATGCCTTAACTGTTCGACATATACCAAGATAATCCTGAACGCACTGGTACCTACCGAACCGGAATATACTGGGATATACCGGAACATAAAACCTGTAAAAATTTGATCTACTGGTGAAAGTAGATCCGTCAAAATAACTGTTAAAATTTATAATTCAAATTTCCCGCCAGAAGAGGGCATGTCATAACGTAGAGTAGTGGGGGTGGTTTTAAGTGCCGCAATACCTACTTAGCTATTGTGAATCAAATATGAATTTGATGGCGAAAATGACAAATCAAACAAACTTGTATTTTTTTTGCAATTTCAATAAGTACGTAACTTTCGTTAAAAGGCTCCAAATATAAATGGTCAAAGTCGTATTATTTTTATTTATTTTATTTTTTATTATTTATTTGTTTTCGTCCCAAATTTTACGGTATTTTTTCCTAATATAAATGCATACTGATAAACCGCTGATCAGCGAATTCTGCTTGTTAATCCATAAAAAAATTGTTCATATAAATTCCCAAGTCAATTTCTTCTTTTGGAGAAAATACCTGACATGTGCCGTATGTAGATCAATTGGTCGAATTTACCTCGCAATCGCTTTCATTACCAGAATCTGTAATATTCTTATTTTGTTTACGTTTAAAGGTTGCAACTCTATCATGCAAAGTTGATTTGGGCGAACGTGTTGGAATGTATTGACATTCTGTCGTGTAAAACATTCTCAATAGCAATCATTACATCCCTTGGAATTTTAGAAAGATTTTCCCTTTTTATATAATTTCTCACCATGCTGATGTGAAATAGTAAAAATTGCTAATTATCTATGTGATGCACATTCAGGAGGAACTCTAAATACGCCTTGTAGGACTCCCAATATGTCCCAGGTAGCAAAAACATATGTTTCAATATAAAATCTATGAAAACTTTCAAATGTTATTTTTTGTGAGGTTATGGTATGCTAAAATAATTAGACTACAATATAAAATAGTAATGTTGTACCTGAACTTTGTTGTAAAATACACATTACAGTGTGACTTCGATATTACAGTGGACATCTAGTGTGTTAATTTTCACAAATAATTCCAACTTAATAGATTTACTTTAGTGTACTTCCATGGCGGTAAATTTAAAATGTGTGGAGGTGCCTTATATCCGAACCTGCCCCGACTTAACATACTCTCACTTTCTAAAATTCCTAGCAGCGTTAGTATTAAAAAACTGTTTGCTAAGAAGATACAGAGAGAGAGATGCCATATGTAAGCACACGAATAACTTCAACCGTGACACGGGACTGCAACTACCAATGACGTGGAAATCAATGTTCCCCATGGCCAACGAAGTGGAACGTACCCACACGTTCTGACGACGTGGTCGATGTATATAAATAGAAAAGCTCATTCCAGCAGAGCTCACGTCAAAACATCAGGCATTCAACGAATTCGACGCCGAAGAAGACCCGGAAATCAGCACAAAAGCCATCAGCTTGAAAGGATAAAAAACTTTTATTCGGGCCCGAGTTATCAGCTACTACTATTATTACTTGTGATTATTTGAATAAAATGAAGTGAAAAGAAAATATCGTTGCTTTTCAAGTCACGTAATTTACTTCAAAACTAGTAGTTTCCCCACTGTATAACGTGTACTTATAAATTTTCTGTTAAGCCTTGATATATAGGTACTTGCAAATTTATGGTGATTTATAAAGTCGAGGCAAAGGCAATAAATAAAAGAGAGAATCTATAACGATAGCAGCTGGAAATTTATGTAGCGGAAGAATTGTCATCAGCTCACTCTTTTATGTCCATTTGTCGATGTCATTGAATTGTACGATGTTACATTCAATATCATCAGACGCACTGGGTATAAGATAAACTAATCTGGTTGTTAAATTTCTATTCTAATAACAATTGTGCTGATGGAAAGTTATTTGTTGAATGTGAGGTATCTAAAATTCAAGTTTATCTAATGCTGTCGGCTCGATTGTTGAAATTCTTCATTTGAGAACAACTTGTGATTGTATTTGTAGAAATTACTCATCCAACTCTGTCTTTTAAAATCCCTCTCCCATATCGGAGGAAAAAAAGATAATTTATAAGGGTTTGAGAAAAGTATATATATTTTTACTGCCTATAGATATCTCACACGAGCTATTTCCAAACACATATTTAGGAACGTGTAGTCTTATTTTCAGTCGTGGATTCTACCTTTAATTTCTTAAACACTGTTCACACAATTAAAATAATTTAAAATATTCTCTGTCTCTCTTCCATAACTAGCACAAATATTTAAATATTACAGGGATGAAAGCTACACATGTAAAGGCAATGCTTTTGATACATTTTTATTTAGGTTTCCTCTTACATTCTAAAAAAACGGCGCCTCTGACCCATTGTGCTTAATTCAGTATCCACCCACTAGTCAGTCGATTGTGAAATGTGCTTTATTTCATTTAAGAGGTATATCGTGACACTGTTTAAAGCAGCTTCCTTCATAAGAACCGTCTACGCTGAAAACGTCGTTGTGGGGTATAAAACAATCTTCCGCTTTCTCTCAAATATAATTCCACCTGAAAGAGATGGTCGCAGAGTTGTTATATTGGGGTTGGGGAAAATGTTAGTGAATACATTTTGAGAGGTTTCCCTGAACATCCTCTCGCCGCAGTCAAATATTTTATCTCTGGTGCGGAAAAGAGGATTGCCAATGAGAAAAATATTGTAAGTTATGACATAAATACAGGTTGTGTATTTTGCATAAGCTCTTAATATTTTAACCCTGATTTAAAAATATAGTCCAATAGCTATTTCCATAATGATATTTTAGCATCTTTTAATTATGTTACTATATTGCTACAGTCATTATTTCTTGCACTCATTATAATTATTCAGTTGGCAAACCCAATTGACAGTTTTTCAGTTGTGTTATTCTAAATAGAATATATATATTTTGGTGTTTTCTGCATTGCTAAGATAAAACATGAATGTGCGCTCTAACGTTCATTTTGCAAAATTAAATAAAAATAATTAACGTCTTCTACAGTGACTATCCCCTAGCGTCTCCTTCACTGTTACTTTACCTTTACACTACCCGCCTTGTTTACTGTTGCAGCCAGAAACTTCGTAATCAAGCTCATATGTTCTAGACAAAGTATAATAGAACTTTTTAAAGGCCTGAGAACTCTTCTCTGTATTACTTAGAAACTGCGAGATCTTAGTTAATGCGTCTAGGTGTAGTCCTTTGTTAAAGGATCGAATAACAAATATTCAAGGATGTGAGGATATTGGTTGTTTATTTAAATAGTTAAGTTTTTAATATTTATCGGAATACAATATTGATCAATCCGTCTTGTTGAATCAAAATAGACGCTATCGTTCCCTATTTTTCAAACAACCTAATTCAGGCAGAATGCCTAACTGTTTTTTTTAAATATTCTCTAACCAATTTTTTGAAAAGCTATTTCATCATTGTTTTTATCGTAGTTAGGATTTTTTAAGAGGTCTTAAATGACTGCATAATTAATTAAAAATCATTTTCAAATAATTTTTAAACAAAGCGAAATTATTTAGTTATTATATAACATATAGGTACTGTCGTGAGCAGAAAAAAATATGACAACTTTTTTTTTCTAATGTTAATCTGTCTCTATTTGAATATGTAATGAGTAGCCGAAATAAAACAGATATCACTTTTAATTTATTTATTGCTATAGTAACTGATGGATGGTTAATGAGACAAATTGCACTGCGTTATACATTAACAAAACTTTGGTGTGCAACATTTTAAGAAAGTGGAGAATAAACGGTACGATCAGTAGAAATCCTGGATCAAAAGACAAAGGATATCCTACTTAACAAGAAACTAGCTATTAATATTTCGTTATTGCACCATTTCTACTTATAACTTCTATAAGTTTGTTTGGTATAGAATTAAATAACCTTATACAATAATCATTAGTAATAATATTATCCCATGCATTATTTACTATTTCCAGTAATTCTTCGGCATTCCGTGGTCTCACATTTCGTTTTCAGATACTTCTTACTAGAAGTTCCCATACTTCTTCCACAGGGTTAAGATCTGGACTATGACTGGGCCAGTTAAGAACATTGATGTTGTTATCTTGAAATCAGTTAGTTACGGTATGAGCAATATGAACGGAACAATTGTCTTGTTGAAATATGAACTCATTATTAGGAAATAATTGTGACACAGAAGGGTGCTCCCTATTGTCTAAAATCCTAATATACGTTTCACTATTAAATCCTTCCTCAATATGCCACAAAACACCAGGACCACGTGCCGATACTCAAGCCCACATACTGACGGAAAATCCACCACTTTTATCATTGTTAGATATATATTTCTCATCGAATCGAGTATTCGGAGGGCGGTAAACACGAATACGACCACTGTGTGTTGACTGGAAAGTTTTTTCGTCTGTAAAGATTACATTGTTCCAAAAATTTACATCATGCGCTAAAGATTCAAGCGCAAATCCTACTCGAGCTTTTTATGTTCAGCCTTAAGTAAGTATTTCTGTACTGCTGCTTGACAGCGTAGCTCCCTCCGATTCTCTTACTCGCCGGCGACCAGTACTACTCGATCCAGGAAAATTCGTTTCTTCGGCATTCGAATTTTTGTCAATATTATAACGCAGTGCAATTTGTCTCATTGACCATCCATCTTCTGCTTTAGCAATAACCCCAGATTTAACTAAATCTCTTATATGAGGCATATTAGTTTTTTGCACACTTGCAATAAATTATGACAACTAACTGACAATGTCACAAAAATTAAAGTTAGATGTACCCAACTAGATTTTAGCAAAGTACCGTCATAAGACTTGTCCTATTTTTTTTGTGCTCACGACCGTACAACTCGAACGGATTATCCATATCGCACTGGAAAGAATGATATGGCTATCATATCCACTCTTGTTGCACAAACTATTTTTTTATTATTTTTTTTTTTTTATTAGCCGTTACTCGAGTCCGAGTATAGAAATGTTACAGTCGATAAATTGCGTACAATAAAAAACAAGTAAAAGGTGTAGTCTATTGTAATTCCCATTCATCTACGGTGCACACGACTATGGCTATAGAGGCCAATTCGGGAGAGCACATGTCGACCGCAATCAGGACAAACATAGACCTGGTTAGGTCTTGGATTCGGCCTTCTTGTAGCAACATTTCCTTGATAGCTGGCCACAACCCCTCGCCATTCGGTTCTGTCCGCTGCAAGTTGTTCCCATTGCTCGTCTGCAATACCGCAGGATTTTAGATTTTCATGGAGAGCGTCTTTGAACCTCTTTCGTTGACCGCCACGCTTTCTTCTACCGCTTAGCAATTCACCACAAAGTGTACATTTAGGAAGGCGGTTATCATGCATACGATGAACGTGACCTGCCCATCTTAGGCGTGCTCTTGAAATAAGCACCTCAATTGGAAGGCTGTTTGCTCTCCTGAGTACTTCCACGTTTGATATGTGATGGAACCAACGGATTTTCATCATACTTCTGAGGTGTCTTTGCTGAAAACGTTCTAATTCTTTCACATGACGACGGTAAGTGGCCCAGCTTTCACATCCATATAGCAGTGTTGGAATGACAACTGCTCTGTAGACAGCCATTTTCGTTGACAAAGCAAGGTCGTGGTTGTCAAATACTCTCTCTCTAAGTCCCCAGAATGCTCTAGATGCAGCGTTAATTCTATTGCGAATCTCGCTGTCCATGTTTGCTTTGTCATTAACAACGTTGCCTAAGTAATTGAACTGATCCACCACTTCAAGAGAATTTCCGTTAAGTGTAATGTCTATTTGGTTCACTTGATGAGGAGTTGACATAATCTTAGTCTTTCCAATGTTGATTTTAAGTCCCAAAGAATCATAGCTTTGGGCATACACATCTAACACAAACTATTATTATTCAATGAAACAGCAAATAAAGATAACGGATAACTCGACGGCAATTTTTTAACAAACGTCAAAAACTAAACATCAAAAATATAAAATAGTTGGTTGTTCTACGGGGTTTAAACAATCAACTAATAGAACAATGGGCTTTTTCAGTGAATTTTTTTTATTGCTTTATGTGATAGTATTTTATAAAACATTTCGCTGTATTTGTTTATATTTTTTTTTTGAGCACGATTTCTATCGGAAAAACATATCAATAGTGCGGAAATAAAGCGCGGGCTTTAAACGTGACGTCACGCACCCATCTTAGTGACGTCAAAGAGCCTACGACCTTGAACAGGACATTCGGGTGTATTATTATTATATTGCAAAGTTGGTTACCTGCTTTTTGACAGTTGACGTTAAAATTGACTTTGACACTTTCACAATCGTTTCTATTGGATTTTTGCGTTTGGAAAATGTTTAAAGAGTACTTTGTTCCAACATCTACAAATAATAACAAATTGTCCAAGCAAAATATTCCTTTACGTTCCACGAGATGAAAGCAGACGAAAATTATGGTTTAAAATTGCCAAAGTTGAGAAGAAGTTGACCAAAACCAGGAACACGCACCACAGAACATAACCACAAAACTAAATGTAAACATGTGTCAGCTGTGGTGTGGTGTCAGAGGCTAATAAGGCGTTCTGGCAAATGCTGCCAATATAATTCCGGGCGTGTGACGTCACTAAGTCCAAGGTCAAATGCGTGTTCGAATTGCCGTAATAATTGTCTATTTTTTTATTAAACACTGTGAGATTCATATTCGAAACAGAGTTGCACAAGGTGAATATCTATCAGTTAGCTTTCGAATAAACATTTTTGTTTTGAGGTTTAAGAATTTAGTGAAAAGGCCCATTATATTTAAATATGGCGTACTTTTTTGGGGAGTGGCTTAACTATTTCAATTCAGCAAATAAAGTATAGTAACAACTGGTTTTATAAAGATAACAATTACCAAAATTTATATCGGTCCTATAAGTTACTGTACGTTCCAGATAGGTATATAATGAAGAAATATAAACAATACAGACATGTTCATCACCATCACCTACAGTAACAGTTACTACGCTAGATATCAAGTTTTTTTAAAGGCTTGCCGTTACCTCACAAAATTAATATTCTCAGGGTTATACAGAAGTGTCGTTAATTACCTTTATAAAATTTAGAAGATAATAAAGAATACCATCAATAAAATTTTAAAAAATAAAATACCATTAAAATACCATCACTCTTGGTGCTATCTCGACCGCAAATTGATTAGGTTTATAGGTTTTTAATGTGCGTCAGCTTATTTGACGAAAGCAAAGCCGCTTGGCCCACAGCGCAGCGTGGCGATAATAATTATGTCGTAAAGTTTTTGTTGCGTTTTTTGAGTGATGATAATACATAGATTCGCCTTTACCCCTACAAACCTTAAGAATGTATCATGGCCGCTTTTGTTTTAATTATAGTTCTACACTGCTCTCTACTGTAATATTTTACCACAACGAAGGAAAATTTAGCTTACTTTTACTAGCTTGAAGTAAAAATATGTAAAAACAAATCAACGCAATCTGCGGTGCTAGATTTCTTATAAATAATAAATAATAATATAAATAACACCACAGGTAATTACGACCCCCTTTATCCCGGAAGGATCTAGAAGAGCCTTGTGTGGGAGGGGGCTACACATTTAAAGACAAGGAACACACACCCAATATCCGTGTATAGTGAAAAAATCTCTCTCACAGTATTATCCACTGCCACGACCGGGGATCGAACCCGGAACTTTTGGGTGAGAGGCAAGTGCGCTCACCTCTCGACCACCAGTAAGTCTATATAACAACTTGGATAGTAATAACAAATGTATTGGCATCTTCATGGATCTTAGCAAGGCCTTTGATCTTGTTGATCATGCTCTACTTTTGGAAAAGTGTTTTCGATATGGTTTTAGAGGTTTAGTATATAACTGGATTGAATCATATTCATCCAACAGATGTCAACACGTAGTAATCAATAATAGTAAATCAAATGCACGTAAAATGGATTGTGGTGTCCCTCAAAGATCCGTTCTTGGGCCATTATTATTTCTATTACTCATAAATGACCTGCCAGCAATTGACACACAAAACAAATTAGTAATGTTTGCTGATGATAATACATACTTGTGTGCTACTACATGAATGACTGTTTAAACTATGTAGAATATATCCTAAAAAAATTCTCAAGCTGGTTTCAAAACAACAAACTTTACCTCAATACTCCTAAAACCACATTTATTCATTTTACACCCAAAAGTGGAGTTATGAACAGCAGCCATCTTGTGAGAATAAACAATAAGTCACTCCAGCAAGTTCAGTCAACGAAATTTTTAGGCATATATTTAGTCAATAAGCTTAATTGGGAGACGCATGTAAATAACTTATGTCCTAAACTACAATCCAGTTGTTATGCATTATACAGACTTAAAGACCTAGTAAGCCAATCTGTTCTACTGACATTCTACCATGCACAGTTTGTGTCAAGAATAAAATATGGAATTATATTTTGGGGTTGTTCGCCTCATAGCGTCAGAGTTTTTTGTCTGCAAAAGAAAGCCATTAGAACAATATATGGGCTATCAAATTTAACATCTTGTCGAGATGTGTTTAAAGCCTACAAATTATTAACATTACCCTCTCTCTATATAAAAGAAATTATTATGTATGTTAAAATTAATTTAAACCTATTCGTAAATAATAATGTTTATCATGATTATGAAACTCGTGGGAAAGAGGATTTATGTATACCTAAACACAACTTAAGTATTTCGGAAAAAAATCCTTGTTACATAGGTATTAAAATATATAATAAGTTACCTGATTATATAAAATATTTAGATAATATTATGGAGTTTAAGCATAATGTAGATATATTTTTATATTCTAATGTATTTATAGTCTAGATGAGTATTTTAACCGCTGACTTAGATTCAACACTGCCTGTGATTTTTTTATTTTGTTTTTTATTGTATCAATAGTCTTTATTTTGACACGTCCTATGTCTCTGTATATACTTTGTACTTGATTTCTTTTTGGACAATAAATTCTATTCTATTCTATTCTATGTCATTCTATTCTATTCTATATCATACAAAGGCAACACTTTCATTCAGTTTCTGTTTTTGATGTATAGAAAGATTATTTAGATTATCGTTCTGTAATCTGTAAAATACTATTGATTAGTAAAGGGTATTTTAAAAGCTCCTGCATTTTTGGAAGGTATATCTTGTCCATGTTTGCGGTTTGCAATTTGTCGTACGGGAATACTGATCTATGTAATGCAAAAATCTCCAGAACAAAATACATAGCTATATATATATATATATATATATATATATATGATTGCATACGTCCATTTTTATTTCGTCATATAAAATTATAACAATGTCAACTTGGAACTTGAAGAAAAAGAGTATAAATAACATAACCAAGTGAGAAAACATATACTCCATTATTATACGGTTATATAAGAAATTATATATAGTTAATGAGGATATTTCTGATACTCTGAAATTGTATACTGTTACCAAACAAAGGTGTTTGCAACTCTTCCAAACCATTACTAAAGGTAACAAGTGTCGGGTTAATACTATGTAACTAAAAATTTTTGGAATCTTATTACTATACATTTTGAATTTCTTTCTTTCTTATATCGGGCTGTAGAGTTCCAGAGTGAGCCGTTGTTTAACCCGCAGGAAATATTTTCCCTCGATACTTTTTCTGCCATAAATGCTTTATCGTAATGAAATAAATAAATGAATAAAAGGACAAATAATTTATTTTATCCGTTGTTCAGAAAAAAAGTAACAAATCAGAACATTGATTGTATTCTTAACTCTCATTTTACGCGCACAATTGATTAATTTAGATAAAACTGATTTATAAAAAATTCTGCGCTTGCTATGTTTTGATAAATAATGATGGAAGATAATCCAGTAGGATACTCTTTTACAGTTTTGCAGGGAGTTAAATGACAATGCTCGTTTTATCAAACAAAAACACCCTTGTTTGAGGATGGTAATGGTCCGTAACGAACAAACAAAATTGCACGAACTAATATTTAATGCATATACTAAAACACAATGTCACTTCATTTAATGGTTTGCATAATGGTTTTAATGTACATAGTAATTACTTTTCTAAATAAATATGCGTTTTAAAATTAGTTTTTTAGTTCAGTGGCGCGATTTTTTGGTGGATATTTTTCCTGTTACAGGGTGTCAATCGATCCCAAAAAATTTATTTATTGAACTCATATAATACAATACATTCAATATACAGGTTGTCTCACCGGGAACTGAATCGATCGATATAGAAAAAAGTACGCATCAGAAAATTTTGAAATTTTATATAATTACTAATGTCGGTGTGGCCAATCCAACTAAAATAATTGCAAGCAGCTGGCACTTCCGCTTATAACGGAATCGATATCAACTTGCTTATTTCAAATGGAACACCTTATATATTTTAGGGTTTTCGAAAAGAGCATAAAATTCTGAGTCGAAAATATGTAGCATATTCTATACCTAAACCTAACCGTTTCAGAGATATTTGACATTTTATAGAAAATTTGACAGGTGCAACAACCGTTAAAACTTTCTTCGTGTGAAAGATCCTCATTTGCTTCTTATCACGTAAAAAAAACACAAGGAGAACTACGTTCTACAACTGAAATAAATTCAATAATATCATACCAAGTGTTCCGTTTTTCGCGTTACATTTTGTCAACTTCAAACCGCAAGAACTTGTTTAGGTCAAATGGAACACCCTGTATTCTTTTACGTCAAGTTGTGTAAAGTTGAATTCCCTTTTTTCTGATATTAGCATTGTCGGGGTTAAAGTTACAACTTTTTGATATATTTGCGATTTTATTAGAAATTCATGAATTTTTGTAATCAGTTCATCAAAATAGCCATGATTAGAAATAATCAGTCATTATCTTATGTCAAAAAATTTAAATTATACCAACGAAAACTTTTTAAATTTGTTTATTATTTATGGAGAATATGATAAAGTAATATTAAGAACTTGCAGAACATTTGCTACTCGATATCCACATAAACGCAAAATAACACTAACACTGTAACATGCAACACGCATGTTATAGTGTTAGTGTGAATTGAAGATATGGCATGAACTAAAATAGCAGATATAAGATCAATTTAAAATATGATTTCATTTTAATTTAATAATTGCTCAAAATTCCGCCCCCGAACCTCAACACATTTTTCGCACCTTCGGATTAGTTCCTCATGGGTAGGCTCTTCTAATTGAATCCTGTGGTATGTTTTGAAATGCATTTCTTACTCTTTGCATACAATCTTCAATGGTTGTTAATGGGCTCTCATAAACTTTATTTTTAATAGCTCCCCATTATTGGCAATCCATTGATCATAAAAAGGTTCTTGTAAATAATTATTAATTAAATATGCGTTATGTGGGGGAGCACCGTCCGTCGTGCTGATAAAAAATGTTTCTATGTTCGGCGAGAGGTAAATTTTCTAAATAGTTATTATTCAAATTTTGTAAGATATTCAGATATCTTTCACCTAAAAAAATAACTAAAATTTACCTATACATATTAGCAGAAGAGAAAATTTAATTTACCGTTTAAATTTTCCTGATAAAATTGTAATGCCACCACTCTATCGTTTCTTATGGCTCAGTAAACATTGAACTGCCAACTTTCCTGAAATTTTCGTTCTCTGAACATATGAGGATTTGAGTCTCTCCAATAATGCGAATTGTGTCTATTAAAAAGTCCATTTTTAGTAAATTTTGCTTCATCTGTCCATATAATATTTCCCAAATAAGAATCGTGACCCTCAGATCTTACTAGAATAAACTCACAAAAATTCTGTCTTCTTAGGAAATCCGTTTCTTTTAATCCTTGAACCATATGGAATGAAAACGGATGAAACTTATGTTTTAATAAGATTCTGTGAATTGAATCCTTGCATAGTCCCGATTCCAGAGCAGCTTGTCTTAATGACATCCTTGGAAATGCATGAAAATATCCCAGAATGACTATTTCAATGTTTTCGTCGTCACCAATAGGCTTTCTTCTTTCCATTTTTGGCTTGAGAGAGCAATAATTTTTAAAATTTTTCAGTATGCGTTTTACAGTGTTTGGTGACGGTTTCCGTTTTTCTGGATATTGAGTAGCAAATGTGCTGCAAGTTCTTGATATTACTTTATCACATTCTCCATAAATAATAAACAAATTTAAAAAGTCTTCGTGGGTGTAATTTAAACGTGCTGGCATTTTTGACATAAGATAATGACTGATTGTTTCTAAACATGGCTATTTTCAAGAAATGATTACAACAATTCATGAATTTCTAATAAAATCGCAAATATTTCAAAAAGTTGTAACTTTAACCCCGACAATGCTAATATCAGAAAAAAGGGAATTCAATTTTACACAACTTGACGTAAAAAATACAGAGTGTTCCGTTTGACCTAAACAAGTTTTCGCGGTTTGAAGTTGACAAAATGTAACGCGAAAAACGGAACACTTGCTATGATACTATTGAATTTATTTCAGTTGTAGAACGTAGTTCTCCTTATGTTCTTTTTATGTGACAAGAAGCAAATGAGGATCTTTTACACGAAGAAAGTTATAACGGTTCTTGCAAACCGTTGCACCTGTAAAATTTTCTATAAAATGTCAAATATCTCTGAAACGGCTAGGTTTAGGTATAGGATATGCTACATATTTTCGACTTAGAATTTCATGTTTTTTTCGAAAACCCTAAAATATATAGGGTGTTCTATTTGAAATAAGCAAGTTGGTATCGACTTCCGGTATAAGCGGATGTGCCAGCTGCTTGAAATTATTTTAGTTGGATTGGCCACACCGACATTAGTAATTACATAAATTTTAAAAATTTTCTGATGCGTACTTTTCTCTATATCGATCGATTCAGTTCCCGGTGAGACACCCTGTATGCTGTACATGATTAATGACATGTTAATAAAATAATAATTACACCTAGTTGTCTCAAATTAAGAAGTTCTGATTTCATGACAAGCCAACAAAAAGATATGCCCAACCGGATAAACATAGTGAAAAATGTACCGAAGCCAAGTTAGACTTTGTGTAAGTACATGGTTTATAGCTCTCTATAAACTCTCTCAACGTCCGTCCTACGTTATCAAATGTCGGTACAGAATTCGTTTAAATATATAGTGGAGTAGTAATTTATCATAAAACCGTTGGTCTGTCAAAATTCATATAGCAGGAATTGCAAATAATAAACCGCGTTCGGTACGTATTCTTTTATTTATTGTCATCTACGTATGTCATAAAGATTTTTTGTGTTTAGCTTTTACTACCATACGAGAAGTTCTTGGTTATTCGCAGTTCAAACTCTAATGAGCCGCAGTCATTATTGTAATTTTGTAAAATTGAATATACTAGTTTCACTCATGACAGCTATTATACCCGGAAAAACTGACCTGCACCTTTGAAAAATATATTCATTTATTCGACACAAAAATTTTTATATTATTTTTCTCATAAGTTGGTGTTTTGTGTTTTATATTTTTGGTTAGGGAGCACATTTTTTTTTAAACATATTTTCAATTTTTATTACAATACTTGACCTCCATAAACTTTATTTGCTGTCTATATAATATAATATATAAAGCTGAAAGTATCTTTGTCCGATATGAAAATCAACTTCCGCATAAACAAAGTGGCATGACATAATATAGAAAATTCATAGACATATTTGCAGCATTTTCTGTGTTCGTGTTTGAGAAAATAGTCGAAAATAATTAGTATTATTCATATCTGATATATTCTTGCGGTACAGTCGTGGACAGTAAATAATAGGATAAGTCTTATAACCTATTTTTGCTAAAATCAAGTTGTTTACATCTAACTTTTGAATCGACATTATCATTATATTTGTCAAAAATATAAGTGTGCAAATAAACAAATATGGTTAATATCAGTAACTTCATTAAGATTGTAATTGTTATTAAAGCAGAAGAAAGTTAGTCAACATTAATAAAAATTAAAAATATACCGTTTTAAAATACAAAATAAAATCATTCCAACAATTGGTCTCTTTGGGCTTCCTACCACTTATTCAAAGATAGATAAATTTACACTAGAGCAAAATAGTTGTCCTATTATTTTCTGTCCACGACTGTACAAAGCTCTATGGTTGGAATCCAGCGCTTATAGACTCTCCAAATATTGCATACCACAAAACCTAAAAAAAAATGCATATGGAGATTTGCCATATCAAATTCTAACGATTACAGTTATCAAATACATTACTCTGGGTATATCTTATACTTAAAAATAATTTAAATTTTAATAATGTATACTATAATTGTCCCCTTTCTATAAGTAATGATTAAAAATTAAAAGAACTAATTGAAAAATATAGGCACATGAATTAATTTAGTAAATAATCCGGACATTTGTTGACATTAATAATGTTTCCAAACATTAGGTCAGTTGGGAGTGGGTTTTCTTTATAATAATACTTGGAACGAGTGGAATTATCACATTTAATTTCATAAAATAACATAAAATAAATGATTCTCCGCTGGGGTTTGAACCGCGGACAATCAGAATCCTCTCGCACGGCAGTCAATTCGATTCAACAAGTATTTATTGTAGGTAAATAGTACAGATAGTTTCCTCACCAGAGCCTGCTCCGGAACCGATCGTGCAACCACCGCGTTGACGCGATGACGGATTGCAGGATAGGGTGGGGTTTGAAAGACAATAATAAGAAACAATTATGGAATCAATACTAGGCTATAAAACCTCTTAACTAAGTTGTTACAAAAGGTAAGAAGAGACTATTACAGAAAAACTAAAGTAAGCAAATAAAAATACAAAGAAAGTCTGCCAAATAATAAAAAAATAATAGTAATTATCAAATGTATAGTCAAAATAATAGAGTTGAAATAAATGCAGAACTAGTCTCTGAAATGTTTAATAAATACTTTTCAGTAATTGATAAATTTGAAAATAAATACATCTTCCTACGAGGACAGTTAGAGAAATTAAATATAATATACTTAGTATCTTAGTACACACACCACATATAATAAAGAACCCCCCAAAACCAAAGGCTATCCGGAAGGGGCTAACACATTTGAAAAAACGCAGACAACATCCATTACCTATTGACATCGCCAGCGTCGGTGCCAAGAATCGAACCGAGAACGCGGTAGACCCACACCAAAACTAATTTGCCACATAACGCGCTCTAGACGACTGAGCTACCTAGTCCATGATAAAGTAGAAAAAACCCAAAAGTTCTGTTACATTGAATATATTACATGATATATATGTGTATATATGTATATGTTCAATACGTTTCATATGGTAAGTATAGTCTATCACAATAATTAGTACTTCAATAAATTTTAAGAAAAGGCATAAAGGGATAAAACAGTTGCAACTGAGACTCGAACTCAAGAGTGGTACAGCAATTAGCCGTGTTGTTTCTCACACAACCTCATCTAGTCCACTGCTACCAACTCTGTAATACATGAAGAACACCACTAATCATCCATACCATAGCCAGGATACGAACCCGGGACTCCTTGGTTGCACGCCTAACACGTAAGCGTTGAGCCACTGAGCCGATATATAAGATTAATAATAAATATTTACAATGAAGAATGTATCTGCAATACTTCAGAAATGTGAGTCTCATGTATGTGAATAAGCTATTTTAAAAATAAAAGCTTCTATGTACACATCTCTGTCATATATACGGACTTCCAAAACTTATACTCATAAAATATGCAGAGTTCCACAATAAAATCCGATCCGACAAGTTTTGTCGGTTTGGGGATTTGAGGGTGGTTGATGGATAGTGGTGGACGAAATAGTATTGACGTCGTATTTAGCGCCCTCGAAAACGGAGAGAAAACATTTTCCACTATTTTGTATTTTTCGGTGGATTTCAATGTTAGGGGTGGTGGTAGTTTCAACCCCGGGGTTTATGGCATGTCTCGCCACTCAACTCCCTTTACAATGTTGAAATCCCCTTAAAAACCCCGAGCCAACGAGTCTCCACATGCCCAGTACCAAGAAATATGCTAAGGGGGTGGTTTTAGGGATGGTTGGTGGAGGGTGGGGACGAAATAAATATTACCATCGTGTTGAGCACCCTCGAAAACGGGCATAAACAACAACAAATTTTCGTGCATTTTGATTTTTTTGGGGATATTTTAATATTAAGGGTGGTGGTAGTTTCAACCCCGGGGATGGATAAGACGTTGTATGGTTAAATATCATACGGTCTACCCGAATCCTGACCAAAAAACCGATCCGCGTGCTTACGATAGTAACAAACGCAAAATTGGGGTGTTTTTTCGAGTTTAGGGGTAGTTGTTGAGGGGTGGGAACCTTAAAAATATCATCATCGTGTTCAGCGCCCTCGAAAACGGGAGGAGACCTATGTTTCATCCCTGTAACAGAACTTTTGTGTTTTAAACCTTTTTTGCAACTTTTTCATGGAGTAACCGCGCTGGTCAGACACCTCCGAATCCGTCCGCCGTTTTACATTATTTTTTAAAAAGTTTCATATTTTGACGTCGACTGAAATTTATTTTTCATTATTCTAAGGCCTTGATCCGCTGTCGTCCGAGCTCACTCACATTCTAGTTCATTTCATTATCTTAATATTCCACAAAAATATATATACCTTATTAAAATGGCTGAAGAAACGTTCAATAACTCTTAAGGTGAAAATATCCAAGCGAGAGAGGTCCGATAGGGAAATATTTACTATTTTTGATCGTAACTTCTTATTCTAACACACATATTGCAAACAAACTATAAGATTACCTAAGTAGAACTATAACAAGAGTAGTGTTATAAATTTTCACTCAGTAAGTTCAAACATATACGAAATTGTTAGATGTAAATTTAGGAAATACGGAAATTGACATGATTTTTTGAAAACAGTTGAAATTATTGAGTGAAAATTTATAACAGTACTCTTGTTATAGTTCTACTTAGGTAGTCTTATAGTTTGTTTGCAATATGTGTGTTAGAATAAGAAGTTATGGCCAAAAACAGTAAATATTTCCCTATCGGACCTCTCTCTCTCTCCCTGGGATATTTTCACCTTAAACTAAAATAACCGAGACACCAAGTATCTACTGTTGAAATTCTCTGCCAATACGAGCGCAGCAAACTCTATCATTAGTAGTAAATTCTCTAACATATTGCCCACTATGAAATAAAAAACGTACATGTTCCCGCACTTGTAACTAACCAATATGTTTGTTAGTGTCTTGTAGAGACCACAAGCCTGTTAACGTGCGTAAACGAGATTGTCCTTCTGAAGCATAGCGATATTCGTCCTATGGCGTTACATGCCACCTGCCAAGCACTCTACACAGCTTTGGATAAGTCCAGAGATATAGTCATCGTCACTGATGATAGCTACAAATTCCAGGTAAGCAGTCTCCGCTGTCAGATCTCATGTAATTCAATTTAGTATTCACTAAATGCTTTTTTAATTATATGTGTAGCTGCCCCACAGATTTATTTATAAAAGCCTCCAAGCGTCTTTAGTGAAGTGCGTGAGTCGGAAAAATAAGAGTACCTCTCCCTTCCATTTTCGAGGATGCTGAATACGATGGTGCTAGTAGAATTTCTCTTTGGAGTTGCGCTACCCCAAACGGCGGCCAAAAACCACCCCCGACAGTGGTTAAGCGCTTATCACATATTTTCCAACGGTGAAACTTAACGTACGGGGGGGTACGTTTTCGGGGATGTGATAAGCGTTTAACCCCTTTTAGGGGTGCTTTTTGGCCGTTTGGGGGGTTGCGCAACTCAAAAGAGAAATTCTAGTAGCACCATTATGTTCAGCATCCTCGAAAACGGGTTGGGGGAAGTACTTTCATTGTATAGCAAAATATTTAAGTTCGTCCGACTCACACACACACTCCACTATTCAAAATTAATGTGGGTTCAATGGATATAAGGTTGATAAACATATATTATTCAGTGTGTTTCTCTTGAAATGGTAAAACGGTCTGTAGTTTTATTCTGAAGATAAAAAAGGCAACAAAAACTATACGAACTCATTATTAACACCGTTTAACCATTCGGTATGGTGTCATCAAACAAGCCGACGTATTAAAAACCTATAAGGGTGACTCAATTTGCCGACGAAATAGTAGAGAAGTAACGGTATTTTAATGAGGTCGTAATGTTTTTGTTGCCTTTTTTATTTGCAGAGTAAAATTGCAAAGGATTATAACACCCTACTATTTTTTTTATTTTTCGTTGAATTTTAAAAAATCTTTAACGCTCTTTTAAATGACTAAACAACATTTTAGGCTAAGTAAGAAAGTGACCTATTGTGATCAAAATTAAAGCGAAAAAATTCAAAAACAAAAAAGACATTAGGGATTTTTTCAAAAAACCACGATTTAATACTTGTGAGACCAGATTAAGCTTCCTTTTCTGTAACTTTTCTTATAAATATTTTTATTGCTTACTGCTTAAGATTTAAGATAAGTTACACACACCATACTAGCCACATATTTAAAATTATTACAACTGAACATTACTTACGTTTTCAGTATATGAATCGAGCATGTGAGAAGCAACTCAGTCTGCGACAAGAAGACGTTTTAGGCAAGACCCTCCAGGAACTGTTAGTATACGACCCAGTACAACTGAATGCGATGGGTTCTTCCTTACTTAGAGGTAGAGAATGGAGTGGTCCCATGACATTGAAACGAAAACCAGCCGAAGTAATAGTTACCTCCTGCAAAGCAGTCCCCTTCTCGTGTTCTGGAAGGTAGCAAAGATTTTTTAATTAGTTATAATGTTGCAACTGTCAGAAATTGTATACTGTTTAGTTCTCCAGAATAAATAATAATGGACATAAAAATTTCATGTGCTTCTGAAGAGTGGGGCTTTAAAATGAGCACTACACTTGACGCGGGTTTCGTCAACGAAGATGAATTTTCATTTTCTCCGCATCGCTCGACGAAATACGCATCAGGCATAGTGTTCAAAGTTTTTAGAAACTTTTTGACTGTCAGTAATCACAGTAAAGGTTCCAAGACTGAAAACATCCAAAAATATATTGACCAATGAAACCAGTTTGAATCGATTCTCAGACACCTTTTTTTGCACTTAGTTTAATGGCGCCCATCTTTGCGCCTGCCTCTCTTTTTCATTTGAAACAGTTACAACATTATCTCATACGATATTGTTCGCTAAAGCATCGTTTTTTAATTCTAAAAATAAAAGTTTCTTTGCTCCAGAATGCCCTCCCACTTTGTATTGGTTTTTGATACAAGTTCTATGGATCCCGGTATTCTTTCACAGTCGAGAGGGAGCGTTCACTCCGTGAGGAGGGGATCCACTGATGTTAGGAGTGTTGGCAGCGATTATTTAAGGAGAACTTCTTTAGCGAAACTAAACTCACTACCTCTTGAAGCCCCAATAACCAAAGTAAGTATCCTTAGCAATAAAAGTAGATAATAGTAGTTATTGCGCTATTGTAAGTAATTATTATTATTATTATTATTAACGCTCAACCTACAAGCTTCATATCGATCGTTCTAGTGAACGATATTTACTGTAAATTAATTTATATTGACATATATTTATATAATAACACATTCAGCTAGCAGAAGCTGAGTTATAGGATCAAAGTAACTAAAATAACAGAAATATAAAAAATATAAACATGTTACTTCAGTAAAGTTAGGCTTTGATTTCATAAAAATTTCGAACCAGGCTGGATTTTCTGGAGACTTTCCTTTTGATGTTGTAACGAGATCCTAAAAAGTACCCTTAATTTGACCCGAGCGTCCTTTTACGGGGTGAAAGAAGCGTAAATTTTATTTTTTTGCTAATCTCCAAAACAGTCAATTGTTGTTGTGTATAGCATTTGCAGTTTTTAGAAGATGTATTTGTAATATTGTATTTTTCTAAGAGCCTATGTTGAACTTAATTGGACTGAGACAATCAGACTCTGCTTGTATCTCTGAGCCAAGAAATATGTCAGTTTGTTAGAAAGACTTTTTTTAGTAATAAGATGATTTAATAAAAATGGTCATTAAACGTAATTTGCGAAGCACGATTCAATATTCAGTTCCAATTCATCCTATTCGTTTTTTAAAATAAAGCCAGTTTTGTAATGCAAATGTATTTGATTCGCTGCAGGACAATTAGTGAGCAATTAGAAATTGAATATAATACCTGTTATTGATTAAAGCCCTTTTAATTGCAGTATTTAATGAATCATCATAAAAATGTCCAATACAAGATATATTCTCTGTCTTTCTTTTAAGCGAGAATTAAAAAACCGGGAGTAGGCTGGTAGCAACACTTCGGGTTACGTGGGTGGATGAATAAGATGTCAGTAGCTGTTTGTATCGAGTGTTTATTGATAACTTACATGTTACAGGAGATATGAATATTTCAGTCTCGCTACGGATACCTCACCGTTCTAACTCAAAATCTGTCACTTCTCCAGTTAGTCTGGATTCCGGGATCGCCAAGTATTTCGGATAAAATCCGGGCGGGCGTTAAAAAAAATGGTGTAGTGCGATATGAGTCATACTCAAAATCCTTATCTAGGATATGTAATAATTTTTTCTAGCACAGTTAGTCAGATCGTGCGAATTCTTCCAATCAATTCATCGGGAGCGGTTGTGCTAAAAATATATTGCCTCATACGATTTTATGATTACTTCCTGTAAAGTAGAACTCAGGCACAAATAAATGTGTATATTGATTCTTTTAAAAATATAAACTGATTTAGTTCTTTTATATTTGCAATTTATATTCTCACACCACACATAGTGAGTAGTAGAGGAGAACTTCGTGAAGCGTAACTATCAGCTACCATCTAACAGTTCGAAATAACCCTTAATCGTAAAACAATCAAGAACATATTAAATCCCAACCCAGTAATTATTTATCTCAATTTTATGTCAAGCAAAAGAAACAAATTGGCCGTTTATGTGATCGTCTAGTTTTGCAAAGTTAGAATGCAAATTACGTTGTGTTGTAGATGATTCGGACGACAGTTTCGGTGATAATAAACGACGGTGGATCGCCTCTAACACCCAACACCCAGACTAGGTAGATTACTTCCAGTAGGTGCAGAGATTCGTTATGTCGAAATAACTTGTACAGCAAGTAGTTTGATAATTTGTCCGGAGAGAACCGCTCTAGTCAACCCATGTCAGGTTATCCCACCTGTCTAGGTGTAGCTTCTTAAAGATCAATGATGGTTAAATGGACAGATGAACAGTGGGACAGACACGTCTTCAAATTCAACTTATTATGTATGGACGGATGAAACGGCAATGGCTGTTTGTAAAGAATATTTATTAATTAGTTATATAGTCAACATATTCTAGATATATAGTAAGCATTGTTCAGCTTTCACTACAACGAATTCCTTTATTTTCCGTCAGTTCTAAAATGTTCGGATTTAGTAAGTAGCAACTATATCAATTCGCAGGACACAGATCTTTCATCTAATACACGTTTCCGCCATCTAAAATTATAAACTGTGTCTACTATTTCTTTCAGTCGCTTTAGATAAATGCCCTGGCGAAGTTTAGCATTTGCTATTCCACCACTCGACCAGGACACATACATACAAACAATTACACCACGAGCATTCCTTACTACATTGCCATCTGTCGTAGCTGAGACTTGAACTCAGGAATGGTAAAGCGACTAGCCGTGTTGCCTCTGCCACAACATCCATACCCTAGTCAGAATTCGAAGCCGGGACTCCTTGGAATCAAACCTAACAATTCAATACAAAATAACTATATTTATATTAATGGTATAGTAACCTCCAGAATTGCGGTGCAGATAACAAAGACAATAAAAGCTTTACGAGCTCATTATTAACGCTGGTGAACCATTCAGTATGGTGTCATCAAACAATCTGACGTACATTAAAAACCCATAAAGGTATGTGATTCAATTTGCGGGTGAAAAGTACAGAGAGTAATGGTATTTTAATGAGATCGTTTTTATTGCGTTTTTTATCTGCACTGTAAAATTTCAAACGACTATACATGAATGTCCTCTCCAGATCTATCTCGGGACCGATCGGGCAACTACCACGCTTAATCAATGAGCCACTGAGTCGATGCACCCCGTTTTAAGTTTAAAAACATACGGTTATAAGTGATACGATAGACTGACTGCCACTGAACCAGTAAGTCTCTCTTATCACATTTTTGTTAAGGTAGTTCAACAATAGCTAACCAAAATTAGAAAGGTTAATAGTTAAACTGCACTAATGTAACGTTAATTATTGGAAAATCAAGTTTCCAGTAACCAAATAACAGTACTAAATTCTTTAACGTCACAGCTGGTACCGTAATTATTTTACTACACCAGTTTAATTGCGAAAAATTCAGCAATCATTAGCGAATACACCTCGGTAGATTATTCTATTGAGCTTTCACTAATCCTCCACCTGCCACTGTAATTAATTTATGTGATTATTTGGTTTCAATCCAAATTAAATTTTTTTATTTTTATTTGTTTTATTTTGGAATATATCTATCTAACTTGCCTTTTATTAAACGCATTTTCTTTAAAACTATTAATCATTGCAAGAGCCGCATTAAATGATACTTTATTCCTCTTATGGTTCCCCACTGTGAATCTGCATTCTGTAGATTATTATAACTTTAAAAAATCTCTTTCGTAATCTAATTAAAATGTTTTAAAAAAGTAAAGAGCGTATAAGGGTAATGTCGCTTTATAATTACATTACAGCGAATTGCAGGTTTTATGTTTTCATTTAATCACGTTATTTGTACATAATAATACTTCAGCCGTATAAAATGCTTTGATCTTATGCATCTTACCCCACAAAGAGGAAAAATAAGCAGGAAATGTTACAGATTGTTATTTATATTCTTTCAGTTACCGAGAATATACAAGATATTTTTACATTCAGTATAATTAGGTACAATTAGGTTTTTAATAACCTCTTAAAATCCTTTGAAATTTTCTAAAGACCTAGAATTAACTTAAGATTATGAAAAAAATCTGCGACGGACAGTGTTCTGTGACTAGCACAACTAAATGGGCAGATAAAGGATCCAATACGAACTTTGCTACTTATATATAGGGAATTTTGAGACCGTTTGATAGACCGTTTGTTTACTACAATTTGAACTTGTGTTTGTATTGAAACAACTTTTATTTTAACTATAAATTTCTTTAAGAACGTTTGTACTTAAACGGCCCAATAAAATATATGAGCCTGAGGCGGTGGAACATAAAAATACATCAATGTCAAAAACAAATCAAGGGTTCTTTAAACTATACGGTATTCGAATACGAAATCAAGGGATAGAAAAATAACTAAACTGAAACATGGAATTTTTGCAGTAACCAAAGGTAATTGACAAACATGGACAAAATCCGGAGTATAATCGGAGTCAAAATTCAAATAGATAATCAGACATTAACACATTACTTTAATTTTCAAAGTCAAAATCTCGAAAAGTTAGGCGCCACGGATTTTATTTTTGGTAAAAAGCCGAAAACCATTGAGTGAACTTAACAAGAACGTACTTACAGTTTATGTTGCACTATACCACAGGAAGCAATAATTGGCAGTGACGAAAACCTTCCAAATACCTACTTGGAGAGCATATTGCTCGAAACTTTACAATTTAACCCATAATTCACTAAGAGTTCACGCACTAGATCAGGGTCAATGCATCGAAAGTTTTTATTTCACTAAGAAAGTTTCTAAAGTTTACACTTTGATAAAACAGTACAGTATACGGACTAGTGCCGTAAATTAACAGAACTTAAAGTGAGGATCTGGTAATATGGCGAACTCGCTGTTTACACCGTCAATGAATGGCGTCTTTCACTAACTAAATAAAACTTATCTCTAAACTGGAACTTATGAAGGTAATATCGCCAGACATTAACATCAAAACGAATCTGCAACTAACACAACTTTACACATTACTTCGCGGTAATACACCACTTGCAATCTTTCTTTTTACACATTTTTAATCCCGTTCCGCCTTGCTGCTCTCAGCGGACCCCATCACCTCAACGGAAATCTCGCTCCGCGCATCCTCTAGCTCTCATCAAAATGAAGTAAATCCTAAACCCATCAGGGAACCGGATCCAAAAATGCACCAATCATAGCTTCAGAGTTTAATAGCTATAGGCTCTGTATTTACCGATTTATATATGACATTTTACTAATATTTTGATAAATTTACACACGGTAAAAATGGACCGTTACAGTATTTAGTTATAATACCTTACTTTTATTAGCAATAATTGTAATTTATTACTTTTATAACAAAAAAGTACAAGACAGCTGCCATTATATTTATACAACTACACTTCAACTATAAATAATCTTAGCAAGAAATGATACATTCCCAGAAAATACGAGGTAAGATTAATAAAAAGAAATAAGACGTGAAAACGTAAAATATATTATTTAGACGCCACCAATTTTTTTCCCTGTTAAAAATGAGAAAAACCGATTGAAGAAACATTAATAACTTTAACAACTATCTTATACTGAAGCATTAATATGACATAATAGTAAATTATAAGGATGTCATTCAAGACAAATAAAATCAGATATATTTTATGAGGAAATATTCATTTTTCTTAGTTCTATCTTTTCTCTTAATACATTCGCAGACTTGTAAATTACTAGAGTTCAGTTTACTCTCCCCCATGCTCTCTTTCCAGAATATATTTATCAAATTATTTTTTCACATTGGCCTTTAATTTTGTGAGGAATTCCAATATTCGCAGCTTAGCTCATTTGAATATTATACATGCTTATTTATTTTTATATGAGCAACGTCGACCTCGCTCCGTAAGCTGCGAGGCGCAATCTTAAGCGGAAATTATCTTAAATATGAGAGCAATTTTATATTAAGCGAAAATTTGTCTATACAAAAAAGCGAAACTCCCTAGGGAGAAAATAACCGCCTATAAATGAAGTATTGAGTTAAGTTATTTTTTAGTTATTACGATTTTTCAAATAAAGTGGATTTTAAAAATGTCGAATCTTAAAAGTTTTTATAATGTTTTGTATTCTTCCCGGTAATCAACTAAAGGGTCTAGAAAATGAATTTGTACGAGAAAGTTCATTATAAAATTAATTGTTTATTTAATTGCGTATTGTTTAAAAAACAGCCTTTTGTAATTTCATCTCTTGTGCAATATGAAATGAAATCTTAAAGAAACTTCATAATAGTCGCATGTGAAAAACTATCATTTTTCGATAGGCACTTTGTTTAATTAAAATATTCCAATTTAAACAAGAGTTATGATGTTATAACGAAGCGCGCGCGTGCCTCCACTCGTTAGCCTTGCTCCCCACCACGCCAGATTTTCCGCGCTTGTTTTTGCTTCCACAAAAATGTTTCAGTAATGAAATTTGTGTGGAATTTCCTCAGCTTCAAAATTGAATTCTTGTAAAATTATGGCTATGGACAAAATTAGAGAGATATGAGCAAGAAACTGAACTTTTTTTTTTGTTTATAACCATTTTTCTCAGGCACCTCTGGCAGATGATTGGCCAAAAAACGTTTATATACATTACAAACAACAACTCCTCAAATGACGAGATCACTTAGATTTAGTTCTTTAAATTCAGGCTTCTTTCGACAGTTTTCCTGTACTATATTATAAGAAAATGAGAAATAATTATTTATGTTTAATGGAATAGAATGATTTTTTTAAGTTTAGTATAGGCCATCTACAACACTAATTTATTAGAAAATGGATAAGGGTCACCATGTATGTGGTATTTGGGCATTTGATAGTGTTGTTAATTTTGAGATTTTATTGCTAAAACTGAATTTAATTTTTGACTCGTTCTCACTATATTTAACAGGCAGGAGTCAAAGAACAGTTATATCTCAAGATAATGATACTTATCTATCAAACTGGGATGAAATAGAGAGTGGAGTTCCCCAAGGTTCAGTACTTGGGCCTTTTCTTTTTTTGCTTTATGTTAATGAATTGCCAGCTGTCGTTGAGGAAGCAGATTGCACAATGTATGTATGTATAATATTTCAGCAAAAAGAGAGATTCGAATAATAAATCATAAGATTCAAATTAATATTTAATATTAAAATACAGAAGACTTCAAGGAATGACATGGTAATATGGTGAATGGAATGGCATAGAAATTAACATTTAGTCGTTGATCATCTCAATATACTCATTTAGGTTCTGCTATTTTATATCCGCCATTGTGAATTTGAAAAATCTACATTTGTTTACATATCTTGTAATCTGGAAAACTCTGAGATAATAGTGATTTTTATAGAACCTAAATTGTATATTAGACGATCTATCAACTACTAGGTGAGGACAAGTATCGCGACGCTGTCAAACTTCCCTAGATCAGAAACTGTCCATTTTGTGAACTTGGACCCATTAGAACTTTCGATCAGGAAGTGAAAATATACAACATAGTGAATTTTTCACCTTAATTGATAGAAACCTATTCTTCACAAGGTTGGTGCGGGGTCGTTTCTAACTGGTGCAAGTCAAATCAAATTTAACTTAATTTAACTAAGACTAAATATATCAATTTTTCGATAACAGGGGTTGCAATACCTTTAGGAAACGCGGTTCTTAAGATAGAGTACGTTAATAAAAAGTAAGGACTTAGAAACTCATGAAACAGTAAACATGTATTATAATTATTCTGTTGAATATGTTTCATCAAGAACCTACAGATTCAATGCAATTAATAAAATATAAACTGCATTTAGATGTTTTGGACATTATCTTCAGGCTATTTTTGTCTTTTAAGGCAATGATAAGGCCTTCGACGTCCGAACCATAAAAATAGTTGTTTTTTTTTTAATTTTGACAAAATTGTGTCATGGAATTCGTCTGTTCTATTCCATTCTAAAACTACTGATATTTTCTATTTGAAATTGACCAAAATAGCTCTTAAACGCCCAAAAGTCCAAATTCAACAATACATGTATTTTTTCTGTTTTCTAGAATTAGTAGTGTTCAAGGCACACACCAATATAAAAATCACAAGAAGATTTTGTTAAAGTTTTTCCTATTTAACTTTTTTCGAAAATCATTCTTTATAATATACCAACTATCTATATCTATAATTTTGATTTAATACTTTTCAAATAAAGTGAGTTATTCAGAAAAAATAATGAAACACTGACATTTATTTAGAGATTTATAGGATCAGAGGCCGCATTTTCTCTCTATCCAATTCGGACTGAAACGTTACAATTTTTTTTCATGAATTGAGTGCCCGAATCAAAATTTGAAAAAAAAAACTGACATTTTTTTTAAAAACCACTTTTTTGAGTTCCTGGGACCTCAAAACCTAAAGATTTGATGTTATCTCAATTTTCGATTTTGAACCAATTTTAGTAACCTCTCACAATTTTATTGTACTCTACCACGTCCTAATGTACATTAAGAAAGTAAAATCTTCATAGATAATTTTCTAATTAAGAAAATTATTGTAAAAATTCATGAGTTATTGAAAATTAGTCAAATGTCTACAGATATGGCAGTCATTTTGGATGTAATTATTTGTGGGAGCATTTTAAAACGATAGCTACACTTTAACCTTTAAGAAAATCATGTCCCAAAAATCTATTGAAACACACCTAGATCCTGTCCAACTCTCCTTCCATAAAGTTACGGTCTAGTTAAAATATATTTATGAAAACCATTAATTTCCCTAAATTAGTATAAACTAAATCAGAAAGTTTTGTTGTTATTATTTTATTACTATTACGAGCAAGTCAGGTATAAAATATTTCTCTTATACGCCTACAGAGAGATTAATAATTCCTCTCTAATTATCTGTTTTCATTAAAGCGAGCAATCGCCCGCGGTAAATATAATACAGACATGAAACATAATATACATACTTTTAATTAACATATATACGCCACTAAGAATCATCAAATTATTTTTTTTTATATGTGGGACTAAGTTCCGCCATTAAGAATATGAGAGAATATTTGTAAAATAAAACAGTAATGAATAACAAATAAAAATAAGTTAACAAATATAAGAGTGAGTACTCCAAACATTGAATGTGTAAATGTCTTTCAGATAAAATAAGGTATATATACACACATATATAATACAGCACAAATACGCTAGACAAGTTTAAAGCAGATGAAACAAAAAAAGACTATGAAAATTGTTACACTGGAGTAGAATAAATATTTTTTTATATCGTTATATCGCGATTTTACAGTTAAAAATACCCAACCTGTGCTCTACGTTATTATAATTTGAACAGATCTGATGCAGTGGAGATGAGATCAAGAGGTTAGTACGAGGTGTAAGTATCAAGAGTATATTAGTTGTTATCGCCGTTAATCTGGGCAGGTATTTAATGAGTGAAATAATTGGAGGACAGTTGATCTCATTATTAATAATTTTATATAAAAGAATTATTGTAGACATATCAAACTTATTCAAAAATAACTCCTGAGATGTACCCCTTAATGGATAGTTACCTTCTATTGCAAATATTGAGGATTTGAAGAAACGTCGCTGAACTTTCTCAAGTAATGTAATGTGCACATTATAACATGGACTCAGGTCTACCTAAAAGACACTTATCCGAGTTATAAATAAGATATGGAGTCTGATTTACGTGAGAAAGATATTACTTTAGCAGCATTTAAAGGAAGACGGTTATAGACGCACCAGGCGTTGAGCAAATCAATATTATGTTGGAGTCTCAAACAGTCAAGTTCAGAGTTTATGCAGTGATATAATCTGAAATCATCAGCGTAATGTAAGTAGGGTACATCGAGATTGTCGATAATATCACTAATAAAAAGTACGAAAAATAGTGGTCCAAGTGGAACCCTGCGGTACTCCTGGTGTCTGTTTAATTAGGCACAGATTGGAAGCCACGATACTGGACAAACTGAATATGACAGGATAAATAAGAAATAAACTGTATTGAGTCTTTGGAAATTATTAGTTGTATAAATATATGTATATGAAATTGTAGAAGGTTAACAAAGATATCGGTCCATACCACGCATGGTGAGAATTTGGAAGATCTCGTGGAATGTGTTTCCAATACCATCAATGGCTTACGTTAGAGCAATCGACAGATTCAACTTAAAAGTTTAGTATTTTCAACTTTGGGGCTTTTTCGCTTGTCTGTCTTTAACAGTTATGTAATTTTAGGCACTCGGTTATAGAACTTGAAAGTGCCTGAATCACAACTGATTAGAGTTTGTACATATAACAATAATCTTATTATTTTCATTGTCTCTTCACTTAGAGCATCCCAATAACTTATATTAATTGCATTTTATTAATAATTACAATTACGCAACCCGTTATGGTATAAATTTCTACTGTGTGCTTTAATCTACACGTAAATCTAAATTAATTCGATTTACTTACTATTGTTATTAATATTACTATTATTTTTATTGTTACTTATGTTGTCCTGGAATTGGTATATTCTGTAGAGCAATAAAATCTACTATCATTACTATTATGATATTTAATTTACATATTTTTTAAATTTATTTTCCAGATAATAAGTCTGATAGATCAAGCAAGGGAGAGCTCAAATTCTAATTCTCAAGTAATTCAATTATTAGATAAGGTAGAAGATATACTTAGATGTCCTGAATTATACTCACCTCAAGTAAAAGAAGATTACAGGGTAAAGTCGGATGAACCGGTGGTCTCAGATCTGATCACCGCCCTACTTTCGGTAAGAATCTCACAGAACAAATGGTAAAACATTACATTATTTCCTACTCATTTATTTCAGAAACAACCCCAGCCAACTTTCTCGGCGTCTTCGAGAAGGAGCAGTAATGACTCTTCTGTATTTAGACCTTCCCGCACGGGGCTTGCAAAGGTAGGTGTATCATATTTTAATTATTTGGAGTCATCATACGTAATACGGAAATTACTATCAAATTTCGTTGCGTATGTAACAAGATACAATAAAACTGGGGGGAACGAAGGTTTCTGTAAATCAACGTATTTGTAAATGGAACTTATATCCTGCCCTCCTAACTCTGAAGTGGAACCTTATCCTAACTGTGTTATTTTAACAAATTAAATTCATTAAAATCCAGCCGTGTTGATTGTTGATGTATACTCCTTTTTCAGAAAATCTCAATGTAGTTTGAAAAAAATTACTATTAACTTAAAAATACTTTTCATTTTGTAGGTAAGGCAATGATAGAACAATTAAACTAGTTTTTAGGTTATTTTCTAATGTACAATCAATCATAAGCCGCCAACGCACGTGAGTGCATAAAGCTTTGTACCCAGAGAACTACTCTAGAATCAATCGGGAGATAAGCGATCTTGTGCATGAATATGCAGGGTGTCATAGAGAAAAGTACGCATCAGAAAATATTGAAAATATAGATAATTACTAATGTCGGTGTGGCCAATCCAACTAAAATAATTACAAGCAGCTGGCACTTCCGCTTATACCGGAAGTCGATACCAACTTGCTTATTTCAAATGGAACACCCTATATATTTTAGGGTTTTCGAAAAGAGCATAAAATTCTGAGTCGAAAATATGTAGCATATCTTAGCCGTTTCAGAGATATTTGACATTTTATAGGAAATTTGATAGGTGCAACTGTTTGCAAGAACCGTTATAACTTTCATCGTGTAAAAGATCCTCATTTGCTTCTTGTCACATAAAAAGAACACAAGGAGAACTACGTTCTACAACTGAAATAAATTCAATAATATCATACCAAGTGTTTCGTTTTTCGCGTTCCATTTTGTCAATTTCAAAACGCGAGAACTTGTTTAGGTCAAATGGAACACCCTATATTTTTTTACATCAAGTTGTGTAAAATTGAATTCCCTTTTCTCTGATATTAGCATTGTGGGGGTTAAAGTTACAATTTTTTGAAATATTTGCGATTTTATTAGAAATTCATGAATTGTTGTAACCATTTCATCAAAATAGCCATGATTAGAAACAATCAGTCATTATCTTATGTCAAAAAATGCCAGCACGTTTAAATTACACCCACGAAGACTTTTTAAATTTGTTTATTATTTCTGGAGACTGTGATAAAGAAATATCAAAATTTTCTGATGAGCACTTTTCTCTATATCGATCGATTCAGTTCCGGTGAAACACCTTGTATATAAAATATATTTTGTGATGGGTAGCATCTTAATCTCCCAGACCAATTAATAATCGGAGTTGTTACACATTTAAAACTTCTGATTGTTCATCAATAATTAATATAATTATAAACTTCTGTTTTGTGACTGATTACTTGAACGATTGTTCTCCCTCTACCTCCAAAGATTATTTAGTTCATAGTTTACAAGAATTTGTATCAGAATTATGTAGACAATAGGCGGCTAATTGTAAGCTGCAGAGCTGAGAAACCCGAATACGTTTAATTAGAGTGCCAGTATTTATGTCATGCTTATCCAGAAATAATTTAGTTGGAATGTAAGAGAAAATACACCCCCACTGGCCAATATTATAATTATAACAATTGTTTTGACAACAATTAATTTATTACTCCATAGTCGAAATCACAGTGTTGTCAGCAATCATAATTTTGTTCATTTGGTTGTATCTGGACCAGCTTATAGCTGTTTTATAATCGTCTATCTATACAGGGTGTTTTGAAAAGATTGGGACAACGCTTAGCCATAGATTACTGACATCAAAGCAAGTCGATTTAACCCCAGAGGTAGTGGTATGACTCTTCGTTTTCAAGATACAGGGTGGTAAAGTAAAAAAAAATATTCATATTTTGTTTCCATCTTGGAAACTATTGTACGTATCTACTTCAAAGTTGGTAGCGACATGTTTTTCAGACTGCTAATCACAATGGTGATGTCACATTTTATAGAGGGCGCTAGTAACAGTACTTTTATGCGACACTTTAAGCCGTAACTTTAGGTTAGGTTAGTTTTTGGACATTTTCTATTATAATCGAAACGCTATTTAATTTCCTAAATAAAAAGTGTACTTGTTTAAACGCGATAAAATGCACCCTTTTAGAGACATTTATTTGTATCTACGAAATAAAAATAAAATGAATTAAACAACGAAATTTTTGTAAATAATTATTGAGCTAATTTCCAGTTCTAACAGATAGCTATCGTATACTTATTTCCTGATTCTGTTCAATACTCATCAAAATATTTTGTTCTTGCTAAACGGCCTGATCCTCTTCTTCGGTGAACACTTCCGGGTTCTCTAAATCTTCGGAAAATTCCTTGAAACGTTTTATATCGTACCATTTATTCTCCACTTTCTTAAAATGTTACACACCGATTTTTTGTCAATATTATAACGCAGTGCAATTTGTCTCATTGACCATCCATCTTCTGCTTTAGCAATAACTCCAGATTTAACTAAATCGCTTATATGAGGCATATTAGTTTTTTGCACACTTGCAATAAATTATGACAACTAACTGACAATGTCACAAAAATTAAAGATGTGCACAACTAGATTTTAGCAAAATACCGTTATAACCAGTTTTTTTTTGCTCATGACCGTATAATAGTCTCCAAGATAGACAAAATACGAATATAATATATTTACTTTACCACCCTGTATCTTGAAAACGGAAAGAGTTAGACAACTACTTTTTGGGTTAAGTCGACTTACTTTGATGTCAAAAATCTACGGCTAAGCGTTGTTCCAATCTTTTCAAAACACCCTGTACAGAAAACATCATTTGTAGGAAAATTATTAAAATTCAATAATACAAACAAATAAAGCCCTGTGTTTGGGTGCGTATACGTATATTCAGAGGCGTGTCACAATGGCCCAAAAATACGGTCGGCCAAAACGCTGGCAACCTCTATTCAATCCAGGCATGTTTAATGTGTGCAGATACAAAATGCAACATTGAACCATCCGAATGTACAGACTTTCGTATATGGGAAACGAAAACCGTCATATGCCACGTGGTGAAATTCATACGTAGGAAAATAACTTATAGAATGAGCCGTTCCCATTTATATAACACGTTTTTCGAATTATCTTGCAAAAATAAGCAAAATAATAATTTCACATCTTACCATATTAATCATAGTTTAAACAAATCTCTCATTGCCATTAGCGTTGGGTTTAGAAAATGATTATACCAAAATTAAATTGAAACATGTTATAAATAATTACACCAAATAAAATTGTTTACTGCTGTTAAATTTTACAATGAGTTATTTGCATAATTTTGTAACTAGTGCTAAGAAATGATATTACATTTTAAAACCAGTTATAAAAAGCAGTTCATAACTAACATCAAAGCTTTCACTTTACACCAGGATTAAAAATGATAACGACAAATATAATTTTGTCTCCATTTTTATTATTTTTGGGAAACCGAAACTACTGAATTAAGTACCTACCTATTTTCACACCAAACATACTGAATATATTTTATATTTACGTAAAGGAAACCGATATGAAATACTTTTGCTTGGTCAGCAAAATGAGCGACAAAAAGAAAAATACAAAGACAAATAAAGTAAAGAAAAGTAAACAAGGTAACATAAAGTGCCACGGGTGTGGAGCGAAAGTGTTAAAACAATATTTACCCAGAAACATTTGAAACAAAATCAATATATTGAGGAATAAAGATAGTACATAAAAATGGCTGGCGAAGGCGATCCTGGGTAGAGAGAAAACCAAGTATGTCCGAAGTAATAGTAGATACGGTTTCAGACAGATTTAAAGTGTGGATTTCTAATTTCATTTGTTTGAAATGGATTTTCGTTTCAAGGAAACCAAGAACTGCAAAAACACGGTTCAAGGATATAACTTGAGATCAAATATTGAACATCTTAATACGATGGGGCTATAATAATACTTGTTACAATTGGAAGCATTAAGTGTTCAGATATTATAATAATTAAATGTGTCGGTGGTTGACGAATATGTAGGATATTATTAAATAGGGTATTCAAAAAAGATGCAAATACTCTGCTGAAGAAAGTTAAGGGGGCGCTTCTATTTTTCTTTGTGCATTCTATGCACAGAACTTTTATAAAAACTTTTAGTGTAGTGTAAATTTATGCCATGGTTAAACTATAGGCCATGAGGAACAATTAGTATTAGATTTAAATTAGGTAAGCTCTTCCATAAAGTCAGGAGATACCAATGTTCAGGAGATGTCACTTGAAAATTAAAAAAATCTTTATAACTATTAAATTATAATTGAAAATTGAAAACAAAGTTGTAAAATATATAGAAAATGGCTAAGTATAAAGAAATTTGTAAATTTATATTGGATAATTTAATGTTCAAAAAATTAGTTAATCTAACAAATTATATAACAAATTAAAGTAGAAATAAAAAGAAACATATTGGTAATATTTATTTTCAGAAAAGGCCAATAATAGCTGCAAAAAGTGTAAATGAAGAAACATTAATTATAAAAATTTTATATCAAGCAATCGGATTTGCTTAGAAATTAGATAATTGTAGGCACATATCGGCAAGTTTAGTGTATATTTAAGTGTGAGCCAGGCAACACGTTATAAAATTTTAAGCAAAATATAACCTCAAAAAGTATAAAACAAAATTTTGACAAAGAGAAAGTAGATGTCAACTCAGTAAACAAAACATTATTGAATTTAATATAAAAATATAAAATATACCTAATTACAGGTAAAATTAACAATAAAATCCGCTGCCCAAGGAATCACTACTTCCACATCCAGATTTTGTATTCAAGTCGTATGCATACTGAATGTAATATTTCATTTAATAATAGAGTGGGGGTGGTAGAGGGGGTGGCTAATATAAAAAAAAATTTGAAGTCCTTGGTCCTCGTATACACACTAAATCTCAATTGAATTTTTACTCCCTGTAATAATAGGGTGAGGGTGGCAATGGGCGTGGTAGAGGGGGCAGCTAACGCCAAAAAATTTTTTTTGGACGTTTCGTTCTTGTATACACTAAATCGGAACGGAACGACTCGTTATTCTTGGCGATTTTAACGCTAGAGTAGGGAGAGATGCAGACACCTGGCCAGGCATCATAGGCAAGAACGGTTTGGGCAACATGAACGCTAACGGTCAACTACTCCTAACTAAATGCGCCGAACATGATCTAGTTATAACAAACACCATTTTCCGACAAAAGGATAAATTTAAAGGCACCTGGCGCCACCCCAGATCAGGTCACTGGCATCTACTGGACTATGTTATCGTACGTAGGAAGCATCTCAAGGACGTCCAAATTACAAAGGCGCGCATTGATAGCGAATGTTGGACTGATCATCGTCCTGTTGTCTCTAAAATGAAAATTGTTATGAGACCCAAACACCGAAGAACTCAAGGAAAACGTAGACCCCGTCTCTGTATTAGTAAATTGACTGACCAACAAACCGTCGAACAGCTAAAGCAAAAAGTTCAAGAGAATTTGAGTGCACTAGAAGAAACCAATTCTGTAGATGTCGCTGCTACCTGGACACAAATTAAAGACAGTTTAAAAAGTGCGAGTGAGAAAATTCTTGGCACTGCAGCAAGTAAAAAACAGGAGGACTGGTTCAATGATAATGAAGCTTTTATACAAGAACTTCTTGACCGTAAACATATTGCCTTCCAAAACGCTATCAACCACCCCAACGACTCATCAAAAGCAGAAGCTTTTACCCAATCTAAGTATGAAACGCAACGCGAAATCAGAAGAATAAAGAACGAGTGGTGGGCAAGCAAGGCCAGAGAAATTCAAAGGTACGCCGATTCACACGACTACAGGAATTTCTTTCAAGGAGTAAAAGCAGTGTACGGCCCCAGTCGGAAAAATATGTGCCTTATTAAAGATTTAAATGGAAATCTCCTCAAAGAAGACCAGGAAATAAGAGCCCGATGGAAAGAACACTACTCTAACATTCTTAACCAGCAAAGTCAAGCCGATCACGATATTATAAATCTTATCCCTCAATATGACACCTTCGAAGACTTAGATAAACCACTAACAACGGAAGAGATCTTAACCGCCATTGGGCAGCTAAAAAATAACAAATCTCCCGGCGCCGACTCACTCCCAGCTGAGATCTTTAAAGCTGTGTCGTCAGAACTCATACCCTACCTCAAAAAACTGTTTGATGTCGTGTGGGAAAGTGGTCAAGCTCCGCAGGAGTTTCGCGATACACTTTTAATCAACCTCTTCAAAAACAAAGAGAGCGCTGCGAACTGTGGAAATTACAGGGGTTTAGCTCTCCTGGCTGTTGGAGGGAAGATACTCACTAAAGCGATGGCAAATAGGCTAACACCTGTTATGGAAAAGTTACTTCCTGAAACACAGAGTGGCTTTAGACCAAACCGAGGCACATCGGATTTAATCTTCACACTTAAACAGCTTCAAGAAAAAGCACTCGAACATCAAGGAGAAATTCACATGGCCTTCATTGATTTAACCAAGGCGTTTGACTCGGTGGACAGGGAAGTGCTCTGGAAAATTATGTTCCGCTTAGGTATTCCTAGAAAATTTGTGGAAGTATGTCGCAGTCTACATACAAACAACAACGCCCAGGTTATGTATAATAATGAGGCAACCGAACCTTTCCAAACCCTCACTGGAGTTAGACAGGGATGTGTCCTGGCACCCCTACTTTTTAATTTGTTTACCACTGCTCTAACAATTATTGTTGACAACAAACTGACAGTCAGAGGAATAGGTCTCAGATACCGTTTTGATGGCGGTCTCTTTAACATAGGGCGCTTTAGAGCTTTCACGAAGACACGCACACGATTCATTTGTGATCTCCAGTATGCGGATGACTGTGCACTTTTAGCCTCTACGCCGGAAGAGCTTCAAGAACTTTTAGATGTGTATGCCCAGAGCCATGATTCCTTGGGACTTAAAATCAACATTGGAAAGACTAAGATTATGTCAACTCCTCATCAAGTGAACCAAATAGACATTACACTTAACGGAAATTCTCTTGAAGTGGTGGATCAGTTCAATTACTTAGGCAACGTTGTTAATGACAAAGCAAACATGGACAGCGAGATTCGCAATAGAATTAACGCTGCATCTAGAGCACTCTGGGACTTAGAGAGAGAGTATTTGACAACCACGACCTTGCTTTGTCAACGAAAATGGCTGTCTACAGAGCAGTTGTCATTCCAACACTGCTATATGGATGTGAAAGCTGGGTCACTTACCGTCGTCATGTGAAAGAATTAGAACGTTTTCAGCAAAGACACCTCAGAAGTATGATGAAAATCCGTTGGTTCCATCACATATCAAACGTGGAAGTACTCAGGAGAGCAAACAGCCTTCCAATTGAGGTGCTTATTTCAAGAGCATGCCTAAGATGGGCAGGTCACGTTCATCGTATGCATGATAACCGCCTTCCTAAATGTACACTTTATGGTGAATTGCTAAGCGGTAGAAGAAGGCGTGGCGGTCAACGAAAGAGGTTCAAAGACGCTCTCCATGAAAATCTAAAATCCTGCGGTATTGCAGACGAGCAATGGGAACAACTTGCAGCGGACAAAACCGAATGGCGAGGGGTTGTGGCCAGCTATCAAGGAAATGTTGCTGCAAGAAGGCCGAATCCAAGACCTAACCAGGTCTATGTTTGTCCTGACTGCGGTCGACATGTGCTCTCCCGAATTGGCCTCTATAGCCATAGTCGTGTGCACCGTAGATGAATGGGAATTACAATAGACTACACCTTTTACTTGTTTTTTATTGTACACAATCTATCGACTGTAACATTTTTATACTCGGACTCGAGTAACGGCTAATAAATAAATAAACACACTAAATCACATTTTAATTTTTTTACCTCTTTAATACTAGGATGAGGGTGGCAATGGGGGTGGTAGAGAGGTAGCTAACGCTAAAAAACTTTTTTAGACGTTTCGTTCTTGTATACACACTAAATCACATTTTAATTTTTTTTACCCCTTTAATAATAGGGTGGGGGTGGTAGAGGGGTAGCTAACGCTAAAAAACTTTTTTAGGCGTTTCGTTTTTGTATATATACTAAATCACATCTTTTTTTTAGTCCCTCCCCTTCGTAATAGTGTAGGAGTCGTATTGGGGGTGATAGTGGGGGGGTGGCTGATTCCAAAAAATTTTTGAGACCTTAACTTTTCGTGCATGGCCTAAATTGCAATTTTATGGACTCTTACTTGCTTGTTTTGCCTATTTATCCTTATTTATCCCATTTACCCCCGAATTCTTCAACGGAATTAGATCAAATTATAATCTAGTTCCAGATCTCGTTACAATTCATAAGTGTACCAAATTTTAAGTCAATATCACAAACGGTTCCAGAGTAAACGTGCGCACAAAAAAAAGTTACAGACAGACAGACAGGAAATTTTTTTTTTCGCTCAAATTTAAAATCTCGACGTTTCATGACATTTTCAACAAAAAAATATATATTTTTTTGCGTAATATGCTATTAACGCGACTCGTTCAATATTATTAAAAACCTATAAAAAATTATAATGCAAGTCAGGCTTTCTATCGAACTTTTTTTTTAAATGTTTAGAATGGATCAAAAGTTCTGACGAAATGCCCATAAGGGTTTATTTGTTTCACCCACATAAAAAGAGACGTGGGATGATAATATGTTCTGCTATGGGCAGAGCATAAAATTTTATCTCGCTCTCGTCATTTTGGAAGAAAAATGTGTACCTCACTAATGATGGCTATTTTAAAAAGTCGACTACAAGAGTTGAACACTAAACGGGCTAATGAAATGTTACTGGAACCTCATTAAACGAGTCGTAAAACTCCACAGAATTCAGTATAGGTTGCTGAAAATGAATAAATATATAAAGATGGAGTAGGTAGTTGCTAACGTCTCTGAAGTCTAGCAAATTACCAGATCTCGAGGGTTGAATTTTTGTAACTGGCGTATAAAAAGATATGATATTAAAGTGAGCTAGCTGCTGCCGTATATTTTATTAAATAATCTCAGTCGATATTCAATTAGCATAAAAAAATTGCGCCACCTTGAAGTAAAAATACTGATGAAAGTTTTTATTAATATTGATTTATAGAAGGGCTGCCTAGAAAATAGTTTCATGTTTTTTAGTTTTTATAAAGTCGCGCAAAATTGAGATGAAAGTACAATTTATACAGTTGCGTTTATTTTACATTATCTACACAACACAATCCAGCAGCTTTAAAAACAACACACAAGGTCCTCCTTTTATGACAGGGCTTAAACAAAAAAATATTTATGTATTTTATTTTATTCTATATCCCTTTATGATTCCGTTGCAAGACTGTTGAAATATTTGGTATCAATTTAACTTTTCATTTTTTCATATATTTGCGTGTATTTTGTTTTATATAAATAATTAATTTTATATAATTTTGGCAAAATGTCAGACAATTGTATTGCTTCATTTATAATAAAAACTTGAAGTAAATGTATTCACAGAATTTCCTCAGATTCTACAAGTTCAACAGGTTACGGCGCAACTTGTATCTCTATTGTCTTGATTAAATATTGCAGTTTAATGTATTTTCTCATATTTCTTCTGATATATAAAAATATAGACATACATAAAATAACACCGTGCATTTTTTACTCATGCTTTCTCTTCACATCCCTTTTATTTCAGTGACTGCAGTTCATATTTGTTGTTCGCTTTCTTTTTTCTTTTTTTTTTTTTTTAGTGTTCAATAAGGGCAGTTTTCATCACCAGTAGTTGGTGTGTTTTCGTCCTGTGTTCTGTGATAGATCCACTGTTTTCGTGTTTTCTACAAACGCAGTATATTCTCCCGAAAGAAATTTTTATTGCACGTATGTCCGCTAGAACATTGAACTTTTCAATTTTTAACTAATTAAAATGTTTCAATTTTAGATACATAACGCCGAAGCATATTTAAAGTGCATACCTATAACTTTATTCCACCTTCGCTTCAGTCGACTATTTATCAAACTTTAATGTTTACTGAGAATAGAGACCGCACTGGCAATATACAATCTTTTAATGGTTAAACATGTAGCTTGCTAACCTATGTTTCCACTTTATTTCCATTACGGTTTTCCATAATTAATGATGTGTTGATCTTGGGAATAAATTCTTGTACGAACAGGGTAAATTCTTATAAATAACAGATTTACATGTCTGTTGGAGCTGTACTACATTTAAACATTTCCGTTTCGTTTCAACATTCGGTGCCTATTTGATATTTGGATGTCTATTATGTCATTTCGTTCGTGCTATTTTATAAAGGTCACTAAAAGACGCTGTGTTAATTGGCCCTAATTACCTAAAATTTATGTTAAAGTCGATGAAAAATACAGTTGGCTTCGATTTTTATTCATTTTTACACATACTTCAATATTGATATTAAGGATTAAGCTTCAATTAACCGGACGATTAAATGTATTTTTATTTAATAATTTTTAGTGATTTCTTATTCACCTTCTACGAAATGAAAGAAGGTATTGTGATATTGGCATGCTAGATTCCCAAATGAATAATCATTTTTCGAATATTTGGCGAATGCGCTGCTCCTAATGACTATCTTTTTAACAGTACCTGCTTAGATATAGATCACCTCCGAACCAACTTGGTATAGGAACAAATGGAGAGCAGGAGCTGTGACGTAACTCTTCTCTGTCGCCTACTGTATAAGTATAATAAAAAATACGTCAGAGCAAACGGTATATTATGGGAGCGGCGATACATATGCAAATGAGAATAATCGCTTTATTAAGAGCGCTCCGGATATAAACCGGAAAGACGGTGCAAATTACTCTCATATAAATCATTATTTTAAAAAACGGCTTTCACTAAAAGACATTAAAAACATGTTACAATGTGGGACGATGAGAGAAAAAAAAGTATATATAAAAAAATATTTTTTTTTCTTCTATTATCGATTTGCAAAAATAATTTTTATCGTCCCGTATAGGTATCATTAAAATAAACATTTTCCCTTTTGTAGAACTAAAATAAAATTAGCCCTAATGTCCTCAAATGCACAGAGAAATTTAAAGATTAGGTATAATAAATTTGTCCAATGTCATATTCTACTACATCTCTATCTCTCGCCTTCCAAGCACACCGTACATTCAGCTGCTTCATTTTATTGACGTGAAGTCATTTACAATTAAAATTGGAAGCATAGGTGACTAATACACTCCGACCAACTCTTAACCTTTGGGCATAGTAGTACAATCACTGAACCGATTCACCTCCGAAATCTGATCAACTAAGCCGATTTGTTTGAAATTTTGATAATAGCTCAAAAATGATGCAAATAACAAACCTGACTTAGTGCCGATATGTGCTTCCACCCCGGGGGTGAATGCCACCCTTCCTCGGGGGTGGAAATTTAAAAATTCAAAATGACACCGGGAATCGATATAGGATCAAATTTTAAGACGAAAATGTAGTATAAAGTTTTTTCTACAACCTAATAATTTCTGAGTTATTCGCGATTGAAAATTCCAATAAAAAACACGTTTTTCAACAGTTTTTCGTGAATAACTCGAAAATTAAATGTTTTCTGGAAAAAACTATTCTTATCAAAATTGAAGATTATAAAAAGATAAAGCGATTCGTCGCTTTTTATTTAATGTTTTATGTCATATTAAGCGACTTATGAGTCATTGAAGACGAATTTTTGTTTGTCTTAAATTTATCTAAAGATTTAAACTCAAATAACGGAAAAATTAGTAATTTTTCAGAGAAAATGTTCATAACCTTTTTTAAAGTGCTTTATTAGACCTTTAAAATAAGCTTTTATAAAAGTCTCTAGCATGAAAATTAAGGAAGTTATGACGAAAATAAGTTAAGTCTCTGGAATTTTTGAAAAAAAATTGACAATAAAATTGGCGCCATGAGCGGCAAAATTAAAATTAATCGTAGCCCATGAAAAATTAACTTTATTCATGTCCCAATAACACGTTCCAAAAGTTTGAATGGTTTAGAGAATGTACGTACATTTTGAAAAAAGTTGTTTTAAGTAAAAAAATTTTTTTTCAATTTTTCAAAAAATACGTTGTTTTTTCAAAATAACTCAAAAAATAATGGTTTTACGAAAAAAAGTGTTCTTAATAAAACTTTAGCTTTCTTTTTACTGAAAATTTTGCTTTTTTTAAATTCATGTAGCTTAAAAATTAAGCGAGATATGGGCATTTAAAGCTTTGATTTCTATGCGAAGGAAACCTCTTTTTAGCTCTTCAACCTTAAAATTCTCTGAACGAAAGGGTGTAGAAATATTGCAATCATCATGACTTTATAGCTTATGAAATTCCCTACAAAATGATGTGTGGGTGAATGCAAAAAGCTTAAAAGGAAGCTGATAGTGAAGAAATAGATGAATTTGAAAATTAAAATTAAATTATTAATATTCACTTTAAAAACCATCTTAATATTGTAAAATAAATATTTTTATTATAATTACAATGTGAAGTTTTAAGAGTCTAATTTCCCTGAAAGGGATGTTTTTAAGGGATGAAAATTTTAGAAAAATTTCATTATATCATAAGCAGCAATTTATTTTCATTTTTTTACGCATTCCACTGCTTGGAGCTTTGAAAAGGATTTTTTCCCTAATTTTTATTATAAGGGGTGGTTTTTAGGGGTTGAATCATATTGAAAAATGATGTATCAGGTCGTTTACACTTAAAGAATATATTTCTTCTATTCAAGATCCAAAATAAAAAGATTTTATGCTTTTTTTAATAATTGTGTGAGGGGTAGTTTGTAAGGGTAGTTACATAGTAAAATATCGAAATATTAGTTACATTATAAAAAACAACAAATATTTAACATATTTGAACATAATGATAACCTATCACTGCTTCCATCTATTAGTTTTCAATTTTTCCTAAGTTTTATTGTTAGGGGTGGCTTTTGGGGGTTGCATCATTAAAAAAATGAAGTATCAGATTTCTTATAATTAAAGGGAAAAATTCTCCTATTACGATCCAAAATAAAAAGGTTTCATGCTTTTTAAACACATTTTTTTAATTAATTCTCGTGTGAGGGGTTGTTTTTAATTGTTGTAAATAGTAAAATATTGAAATATTAGATCCATGATTAAAAACAATTGATATTTAATATATTTGAACATAATTATAGCCCATCACTGCGTTAATTTATTAGTTTTCAATTTATTGGAGTAAGGGGTAGTTTTCACCCCTTAAAAACAAAAAGCACACTTTGCGACCAAGTCAGGTTTGAAGAGGAGGGCAAGATGAACTTGATTCTAAATTTTCAAGAAGATCGGAGCAGTTTCGGATTTCGGAGATTTGGCCCCTTTTTAACGTTGTATGACTGTACTATAGTGCAATGGATAAGGTATGTCACAATGTGTAAGTTGTATATAGTGACGTCCATAAGTAATTAACAATTTATTAGTAAAATCCTAAAACACGTAATTTTTTTTCTAAGATGACATTTTTTGAGCATAATTTTAAACCTCCCCCTTCAACCCCCTTGAAGTGACAGCTACCCCTTTAAAATTTTTAAATGGGACGAGAGTGCGTGTCATAGTTCATTTGAAAGCGTTTTTAATTCTCTGTCCACAAATATGAGACTTTTGAATTTCTCTAATTTTTTTATAGAAAAATATGACGTTTTTAATGTTACTAAATAAACAAAAGAACATGAAACGGTTTACATCAAATGTTCAAACTGGGCGCCCGTAACTTCTTGACAATAATGGAGGCGTTGCTGAAATTCTTCTAAAACATTTTGATTAATATACTGAACTGAGTTTGTGGTTGGTTCCTTGTGAAACATCTTAAAAATAATTGTTTTTAAGTAAACGCTGCTTTTAGATGTATCAAATTACTTTATTTAAAATTCTCTACAAATGTTTCGGTTTATTAGGCCTTTATCAAGACACTTTGTACTCTCTTGATAATGGCCTTATAAGCCTAATTTATTTATGCCTAATTCCTGTTCCTATAATTAAATAACTTAAAAGAATTTACCATATCATTTTAGAAGCACTACTTTATAATTAAAGGATTATACATGTCTCGGTAAAATAAGTATACAGGGTCACCCAGAATAATCAAACAGATCTCAAAATAAATATTTATGACAATGAGAACTATTAAATATACTGGGCGTATAGTGTCTATTATTAAATAAACTGATGTTTAATAACATATTTGGCTATAATTTGACTTTCAAGGAAAGTGAACCGTTATAACTATGATGTCTCGTTCTTATTCATATTCATATTTATAATCATGATTATATTTATGTTCATATTCATGTAATTAAGATATAGTAATTAATAAAAAAACCAATGGCAACATTACTCGTTCTGTCTACCAATGCCTACGGTTAAGCTCTCGCTGGTCCCCTATCACCGTCTTTTCACATCTAGCCCTCAAGTTAAAAGTATACTTTAATGGTAATACTATTGTTTATTAAATACTGTAAATTATAACTACTTGATAATAATATTATTATTTTATTAACTACCTATAAGATTTATATCAATTTATATACTGTTTATACCTTATTTGAAGCGTAAACTGATTATTTATGATTTATTTGCTTCTAGGATAACGCCAGTTATAATAAAAAATGAAATAAGAAAATATGCTCTAGATATGACTTACAAAATTAATAATTTTAAAGCGAATACTGTTTTCAGTTAGTATATGTATGTATTTTCTTGATTGAATAGGTACCCGCAGCTCTCAGAGAGTTACTGGAGACTTCACTTACTTGGGAATTTGATATATTTAGGTTAGAAGACTTAACAAGAAAACGGCCACTCCAGTATATTGGAATGAATCTGTTTAATCATTTCGAAGTGGCTAGTGTACTAAACTGTGATGAAAAGACTTTATTTAATTGGTTGACTGTTATTGAAGCGAATTACCATACAGAAAATTCATATCACAATTCCACACACGCGGCTGATGTTATGCAGGTAAGAAATTCACTTTTTATATATAAATATAATTTCGTAATGTCTATAGCCTTATGTAGAAAGTGCTTCAATTACAAATTGTAAGAGTTCTGAGCACAATTCAAGCTTTTTGCTAGAGACGTAATTTGTTAGTTAAAAATAAAAAACATTACCTGTTTCATTACCATTTTATTTTATTAATTGGCTGAATAAAAATGATCTTAAAAACTATATATTGCCACTTAACTAAATTCTATTTCTTTCCACTGACACCCCATCAAGTCTTAAGCTCTTTTCTATTTGTTCTCTGTTACTAATGACAACTTTCATTAATTCTTCTTCTGTTATTTCGAGACATGCTTTTGCTAAATTTTGTCACAGAGGTTCTCTATATTTTGAATATGATTGTATACATTTTTTGATTTAGTAAACCTCATGAATAAAAAGTCATTGGGGCTAAGTCGGGCCATTGGGATGGAGAGAAAATTAAAGAACTGTTATGCCCAATCCAGTTCATAGGAGGGTTTTGTTTCAGTCATATGAGTACAAATTTGTTATTTTTCAATAGCATTTAATCAATTCTGTGTTAAGAACATCAAATAAATTTTGGTAATTTAAATCATTATTATGTATATTTAGGTGGGTTTTGGAATCATAAAGATGAACAAAATTTCCTTTTTATAACCTGTCGACGTTTCGTTAAATTTATTAACTTCTTCGGGACACTAAAAGAAAACGTATAAATGTAGGTGTAAATAAAATTTAACAATTGTTGTTTATACTTAAAGACAATTAAAAACAAAAATTATAATTATATTAACATTACATTATTACAATTGCTAACACATTAAAACATTAAAAATACAAAATAGCACTTTCAAAAATTTTAAAGATTATTTCAAAAACCCACTACACACTCACTACTTCCTCATCCAGATTTTGCATCCAAGTCTTATACACAGTAAATCCCAATGTAATATTTTACTCCCTTTAATAATAGGGTGGCAATGTGGGTGGTGGAGGGGGTAGTTAATATCAAAAAAATATTTAGAGGCCCTTGGTTCTCGTATACACACTAAATCTCAATTTAATTTATAATTAATAATAGGGTGGGGGTGGCAATGGAGGTGGTAGAGGGTGTAGCTAAGACCAAAATTTTTTTTGACGTTTCGTTCTTGTATACACTAAATCACATTTTATTTTTTTTATTCCCTTTCATAATAGTGTGGGGGTGGTATTAGGGATGATAGTGGGGGGTGGCTGCCAAATAAAATTTTGAAACCTTAACTTTTCGTACATGCCCTAAATTGCAATTTTATGGTCTCTGACCTGCTTGCTTTGCCAATTTACCCTTATTTACCTCATTTATTTCCGAACCCTTCAACGGAATTACATCAAAATATAGTCTAGTACCAGATCTCGTTATAATGCATAAGTGTGCCTTTAAGTCAATATCATAAACGGATTCAGAGTAAACGTGCGTACAAGAAAAGTTACAGAACGACAGATTGAAAATTTTTTTCGCTCAAATTTAAAATCTCGACGTTTCATGACATTTTAAGCCTCTTTCAACAACAACAAAAAATTTGCGTTACTATACTTCCACTGGTCGTGGAAGTAATTGGGTGTAAAACATAAAAACTGTATAATAAATTATAAGAGAAAAATATATAAACATTTACGGTTAAATTAAAAAAAAAATTGTCATTAACTTTTTAAAATCACGGGACATATGTAGCTTTTGTAATAGGCATATAATGTTTCTTGTACAACATAAATGTATAACTATAAGCTGGTACACCTCATTCTGGCGAATTGAAGAGCATAATGTATGTACCTTTAATATTTCCAAAGTCTCAGCGTTTCTCTATTTTTTTTAATTATAGATTAGGTACTTTTTAGATAGTCGATAATATGAAAATAAGAACTATTTAGATTTCTTATATCTGTTCGTTTGTTTATACTGTTAGGATTCTTCTTAATACAAATTATTTCATCGAACATTTTCTTCTTGTAACTATTATTTTTAGCTATTATTTTGGCATCATTAAATGCAAAAGTGTGGCCCTTTTCTATAAAGTGCCCAACCAGTTGTGTTGAATTTTTTTTGGTATGGAAATTTTTGCACAGTCAGTTACATGTTCAGATATTCGTTTTTTAAAATATCTGCCTATGGTGCCTATGTAACTCCATTACATTCTGAACACGGAATTTAGTATACGACATTGACTCTAGATCTTTAGGTCTAGTTTACTAGTTTAGACGTGTTAGGGGCTGAAAATACTAAGTTGCCAGATTTTCGATTAAAAAAATTGCTAAAGGAAAAATCGCATAGAAAAACAAAAAAATAGCAAGCCGTGGAATGATAATCTGGCCGACGAAGTAGTTTGTTCAAGTACATTTAAAGGGCACCTAGTTACAAAGAAATTACCATCCAAATCGTGCTACTAAGTAAAATTTTACAGGAGTATGATGATGAATTCTAAAATATACTCTATATGAGGACATGTTATGTTTATTTTATGAAACATTATAGTTGAAATCACGAATGTTGTGGCTCAATTTTAACATCCGTTGCATTTAGTTTTATAATTCACCTCATGGATTTCTTGCAAAGGTAAAAGGGGACATCCGTTACGTTTTTCCTGATTAAAGGACTCATCCAATTTCACCACAATGTCTCCGGCTAATGCATTCAGTCTTTTATCCAACGCACCCCACTGAATTGACAGAATGCTGAACGTTGGTTGCGTCTACGACTAACACTTGTAATATTCATTTGCAAAATGTATCGTTATGCTTTGAACTTCTGCCGTACCTCAGCAGACGTAACTCTCTGTTATTTACATCCTATACGCTTTGTATTTACAAAGATAGAAAGTCGAATATCGTTGATAAATACATAAAATGATGACGTGAACTACAACATTGGTGATTTCAACTATATATAATTTGGAAACTAAAAAGTATACCATCCGTTGGGAATTGTAAATGTGCCTGGACGAAAACTTTTGCGTTGTTTGTATTTAGCCATAAAATTAACCCATTTCATTTTATAGATACGAATTCAAATAGGAATAAAAAACGCCGCCGTCGGTACTTTTTTATATTCCTCGTTGAATTTGTTTCTGCAAAATGAGGGTTATTAATTATACGTCTAATAAACGTAAAAAACAAATAAATCTGCGGACTGGGACATAAAATTTAATCAACAGTGATTTTGAGCTGAATCTGAATCCTAATTCTAAATTAAAAACACTTTTCCTTGTCAAGAACGACAATACGTACGTCCGGACGTCCACGCAGTTGAATCGAAAACAAGTATCGAGTTTCGCGTTGATATTGCTCTCCAAACTCGCGGTTGCGGTTTCAATTTCCACTTCCCTGCTAGCGTATAGTCCACGCTCTGGGTTGCGTTGTAGGTTTCCCCACAGGTACTTATTATAATATTTGATCCTCCTATGGACGCGCTTTTGAGTGCGGTCGACCTTCGGCCTTTGCACTAAGTATTATATTTGGGATAGAAGGGGTTGTATTATACATCCGGTACCTGTTAACATTAAGGCCCTTAATTTAGTGTATGTGTAGCCCTTCTAGAATCAAAAAACTTATAATATTCAAGACATACTTAAGAGGATGTACTAGTTAAGGTTACCTATCATCTTTATTGTTGCATGTGTGTTCGGATTACATCACTTAAATATGTATTAAGTAATCCCCAATAATATAATACATAATTACCTGTGGTGTTATTATTATAATGACGTTAAGGGTATTCAGCATGTTGGTTAGAGAGTCAAACTTCCAACGCCATTCTCATACAGAAAGAATATATTTTTCAAATATTTCTATTCCACTTTTTCCAAAATATTCAGATATTTTAGAAATACTGTTTCGGTGCTTAACGTACCATTATCAAACGAATGATTCAAATGAATGAATTTACAAATAGTGGAGCAGATCTGTCTTTGGAATAAGGAAACTATAGTACAATCAATGAACCGATTCACCTCCGAAATCTGATCAACTCAACCAATCAATCAATACAACTTTATTAAAAATTAAAATTTACACCTGCCTCCCCAGAACCCACCCCGGGACCGACCGTGCAACCAACACGTTGCTCGTGATGGCGGATTGCAATGTCGGGCGGAATGGGCCTGGTTCAGCTAAAAGCAATTAAAAAAACAGCTTAAACCTAAACACCTTCCAACGCAGATGGATAAAATTAGGTCATAAAATGGGACATATCTAAAAAATAGACTTAACTAAACTTACAAACTACACACTGTTAAGAAACTTTTGCACTAAACACTTTTTTTAAAATTTTGGTACTGACGCAGACACCTCAGCATAAACGAGGAGCCTTCCGCGAGGTGTGAAAACGCCGGGCTGCGCATAGGCTAGCCTAAACTGTGGTTTTAAAAATTTTGATTTCGAAAAATTTTGATTTTTGAAAAATTTGAATGAAAATGAATTTAGGGACAAAAATGTACAAAAATAAAACAAGAAACAAACGCGACAAAAAGATTACAAACAAAAAGGAAGAGACAGGAAAGATTTAAAGATATAACAGGTATGAAATGTCAGCAAAGGTGGATAGAGTAAGCGGAAGTTATAGTTGGTGAAGTTTAACTTCCGCTTACTCTATCCACCTTTGCTGACATTTAATACCTGTTATATCAACTCAACCGATTTGTTAGAAATTCTGACAGTAGCTCAAAAATGAAGCAAATAAGAAACCTGACTTAGTGCCGATATATGCTTCCACCCCGGGGGTGAATGCCACCCTTTCTCGGGGGGTGGAAATTTAAAAATTCAAAATGACACTGGGAGTCGATAGAGGATTAAATTTTAAGAAGAAAATGTAGTATATAGTTTTTTCTGCAACCTAATAATTTCTGAAAATTCCAATAAAAAACACGTTTTTCAACAGTTTTTCGTGAATAACTCGAAAATTAAACGTTTTCTGGAAAAAACTATTCTTATCAAAATTGAAGTTTATAAAAAGACAAAGCGATTCGTCGCTTTTTATTTAATGTTTTATGTCATATTAAGCGACTTATGAGTCATTGAAGACGAATTTTTGTTTGTCGTAAATTTATCTAAAGATTTAAACTCAAATAACGGAAAAACTAGTAATTTTTCAGAGAAAATGTTCATAACCTTTTTTAAAGTGCTTTATTAGACCTTTAAAATAAGCTTTTATAAAAGCCTCTAGCATGAAAATTAGGGAAGTTATGACGAAAATAAGTTAAGTCTCTGGAATTTTTGGAAAAAAGTTGACAATAAAATTGGCGCCATGAGCAGCAAAATTAAAATTAATCGTAGCCCATGAAAAATTACCTTTATTTATGTCCCAGTAACACGTTCCTAAAGTTTGAATGGTTTAGAGAATGTACATTTTGAAAAAAGTTGTTTTAAGTAAATTTTTATTTTCAATTTTTCAAAAAATACGTTGTTTTTTCAAAATAACTCAAAAAATAATGGTTTTACGAAAAAAAGTGTTCTCAACAAAAATTTACCTTTCTTTTTACTGAAAATTTTGCTTTTCTTAAATTCATGTAGCTTAAAAATTAAGCGAGATATGGGCATTTAAAGCTTTGATTTCTATGCGAAGGAAACCTCTTTTTAGCCCTTCAACCTTAAAACGAACGAAAGGGTGTAGAAATATTGCAATCATCATGACTTTATAGCTTATGAAATTCTCTACAAAATGATGTGTGGGTGAATGCAAAAAGCTTAAAAGGAAGCCGAGTTATCGTTAAAAAACTAAATACATTTTTCTAGAGATTACGTAGGAAAATTACGGAGCGCCTAAATTTTCAACGTTTTGGAGCATTTATTGTAAGGGGTGGTTTTTAGGGGTTGAATCATATTAAAAAATGATGTATCAGGTCGTTTACACTTAAAGAATATATTTTTTCTATTCAAGATCCAAAACAAAAAGATGTTATGCTTTTTAAACCGTTTTTTAAATAATTGTGTGAGAGGTAGTTTTTAAGGGTAGTTATATAGTAAAATATCGAAATATTAGTTACATTATAAAAAACAACAAATATTTAACATATATGAACATAATGATTACTGCTTCCATCTATTAGTTTTCAATTTTTCCTAAGTTTTATTGTTAGGGGTGGCTTTTGGTGGTTGCATCATTAAAAAAATGAAGTATCAGATTTCTTATACTTAAAGGGAAACATTCTCCTATTACGATAAAAAAAAAGGTTTCATGCTTTTTAAACACATTTTTTTATTAATTTTCGTGTGAGGGGTTGTTTTTAAGGGTTGTTTAACAGTAAAATATTGAAATATTAGATCCATGATTAAAAACATTTGATATTTAACATATTTGAACATAATTATAGCCCATCACTGCGTTAATTTATTAGTTTTCACCCCTTAAAAACAAAAAGCACACTTTGCGACCAAGTCAGGTTTGAAGAGGAGGGTAAGGTGAACTTAATTCTAAATTTTCAAGAGATCGGAGCAGTACTTCAGATTTCGGGGATTTGGCCCCTTTTTAACGTTGAATGACTGTACTAAACGTCCAATTGTGATTTTTTTTTTTGGTCAATAAATAGAGTTGGGTCCCCCCAACACTCCGACACGTTTGTTCAGCGGATGTCAAAGGGAGGAGGGGGAAACGACATGCTAAATGTATGGAAAAATGTTTTTTCGAAGATAACTCGACGACCTTTGTCTGACGAAATAAAACTTCAGACCAAAAATGAAGAGCTTATGAAAATAAGCAAATTTTGTTCCCTACCTTATCGACGTCAAACCTTCGATTCTCGAGATATCTCGAATCCAAGGTGCAAAAATTAAAAAAAATTGAATTCATTTTTTATCATGTAGGAGTGGAGTTGAGGACTCAATTTTTAATAGAAGAGTATTGGCAGATATTTTGCTGGGCCAGAGGCTGTGGGCGGTGGAATAAGGAGAGGGAGAGGGGGAAAACGAAAATGATTCACATGCTGATAACTCCCCGTATAATTGACCTATGGCGATCAGACCGACGTACATTTTTTATTTTTTTATTACCTACAAGATAGCACTCGCTTAAAATGATTTTTTTTCGCAAACAAACGCTTGATGCACAAAATAAAAATTGCAAACTATCTCCCTTCCTAATCAATTTATCGCGATCTGGGCGGGCAGAAATTAAACGTTAATAAAAAAGCTATCAAGTGGCGAAAAGGATTTTTCTCCCACCCTCTTTCCCTTCGTGCCAAAAAAAATTGTTTGAAAAAACGTGCAATTTTTATTTCGCGCACCAAGGGTTTGTTTGAGAAAAAAATCATTTTATGCGAGTGCCATCTTGAAGCTAACAAAAAATAAAAAATATACCATACACCGGGAGTGATCAGCATATGATATATTTTCGTCCCCCCCCCCTCTCTCCTCCTAATTATCCCACCGCCCACAGCTTCCGACCCAACAAAATATCTGCCAATACCCTTCCGTTAAAAAAAAATTGAGTCCTCAAGTCCACTCCATTGTGTGTTTCCCCTATTCGAGTCTGGTTTTCTTCCAGATCTGATTCACTAATTAAATGAATGGATTTACAAAGGGATGTAAAGTGTTTAACTAAACTTTGAGCAAACATCATCAAGATTTAAATGCAAATTTGTTTTCAGAAATTAAATACATTGGAAAAGCATAGATTGAAATAGGTCTCTTTAACGTGTACCACATTTAGATTGTTTATATTCGGAAAATTATGACTTTTCTCTAGAACATGGTTTACAAAAGCTAAATCTGTTTTTTGGAGTCTAAAAGAGCACAAGTGTTCTTTGTACCTGATTTCAAATAAACGACCAGTTTGACCTATATAGGAGATATAGCGAGATATTTACAAAAAACTTAAATATGCCGTCATTTTTTCAACATGGTAGTAGAGGAGTACAAAATTAACACACTTTTAAGAACTACAATGTTTTTCCGACTTTCCAATTTTTTTACTTATTGGACCCCTACAGCGTCCCTTGCTGACTAGTCTAATGGTTCTATTTCGAATCTTTAAGTTATCATGCATTATTGGCGTGTCCTATGTATTATATTAGTTAAGTCAGATTGTTTTTTTAGGCAACGGCTGGTTTCCTGGAGAAAGAACGTATGAAATCTCTGATGGAACAATTAGACGAGGCCACTAGTCTGATAGCAGCCGCCGCCCACGATGTTGATCATCCTGGAAGATCCAGCGCCTTCTTATCAAATTCAGACAATCCTTTAGCTATATTATATAATGACGTGACCGTTTTAGAGTCACACCACGCAGCACTTACGTTCAAACTTACTTTAGGTAAGTTCACTTTTTAAGTTCCTATTACAGATAAAATTACAACAAACTTTTAAAAGAACGAAAAAGTCATAGTTATTTCGAGCCTTCGATACGGTGTCATATTGTCAGTTACTGACCAAACTACAAGACAGGAATTAGAGGTATTGTCTACAACTTATTAAAACAATATCTGTCAAATAGACCCCCAGCAACTTAAAATTTGCAATGCTCTTAACGCTAAGAAAATAATGAAAATTGGAGTTCCGCAGGGAACAATCTTAGGCCCTACCTTATTCCTGCTGTTTATCAACAATTTACTGGACAAAACATTGCATGCAATATCATATCATATGCAGATGACACTGTTCGGGAGAGACTTGGATATCGCGACAAAAGGCGGATGAGGCAGTTAGTAAAGTCAAACACAGACACAAATTTGTTGAAACTAAATATGGCGAAGACTAAATTTATGGCCTTTTCTCCAACGAAGGCAGGACTACCCCAAACAGTGCAACCTATTCTTATAGATAGAGAAACGAATAGTTACATTCTAAACACTACCACTATCAAATACCTCTGCGTTATTTTCGATAATCACCTAAAATTGATACCTGATATAATAACTAGGTTAGGCCAAATGCAAAATATACTCATGATAATATATGATATTTGTTTCAGGTGATGAGAGAGTAAATATATTTAAGAATTTAGATAGGGAAACTTACAAAATAGCGAGATCCAATGTAATAGATATGATTCTAGCAACAGAAATGACAAAACATTTTGAACATTTGGCAAAATTCGTTAATGTATTTTGTACGAGATCATCAAGTTCGGATGTTGAGGTAAGGTATCAAACAAATTTCTTTTAACTCGTTTAAAAAATTATAAAAAAAAGGTCACAGAGAGTTTGAATTTTGTCTGTTGAAGCTAATGCAAATTTGTTATTGGTTTTATATCTTCGAGAAACCATACACGATCTTAAGCATCGCATGCATGGCCACATTCATTTTTCAAAATCACCGTATCGAAATGTCTATTATTATGAGACCATTTAATACTAAACTCATGTTGAACAAAATAAGACATAAACTTGTTTTATGATTTTCACAAAATTCTGTTTTTCTTCAAAAATTAAAGAAACATGAATTATGGAGAAATGTCTGACCTTCACCTGAACGGCAGTAAAAGTCTTTTACTCCCGCTCACGAGCTTTGAGCGCCATTAAACGTCTTTTATCGCCGCTCATGAGCGGCACTGAAAGTATTTAAAGAAAAAATAGCATGTAGACATGAGACATAACGCTCTGTAACTTTAGTATTTAAAAAGTTATAATTTTGATAGAGCTGTATATTACGTAATGGTCCTTGTTTAGAGCCAATCAAATTTTTTCTTCAATTTTCGGTTTAATTACTTTCGTAAAAATTAATTACCTAAAAGCAGCAGTCAAATCTACAGGAGTTCGGGAAATTCGTTGCGAAAACTCTATTTCTCATTTAATAAAATATATATATATATATATATATTGTTATTATACATGATTTGCAGGAAACAACTACTCAGCGGGCAAATACCCCGACCTGCATTGAATTATACCTTACAAATCATGAAAGATTGGTAGCCAATGTCATTTGTCAATTCCCCGACCAGACATAGACCGGTTTCGAACTTATTAGTTCTCATCAGTATGCCATAGGTCATGGAACAGACAAATGACAGTGGCCAACCTGTTAGTTTTATACAAACTTAAGTAAATGGTGTACCAGTGAGAGGTAAGTGAATACCCTCATGTGGTCAAATGCTACTATACACCAGACATCATAGATGTCTCCATGGTCTATATATATATATATATATATATCCACAAATACCCACTTTAGTATTTTGTTTATCTCCATACCAAAGAATTTTTTAAATTTTCGTAAGCAGCCAAGTGTAGTTTCAACAGGAAGATAATATTATTCACGCGATTGCGAATTATCCTTATCTGATAATGGTCATATATTTTTTATTATTCACAGGACAAAAGCATTCGGAGAGGTTTCTCATGTCGGCAAGCAACGGGGATTTAAATTATATTTACGGTCAGACTCTTACATACAACAGTACTGCGAGCAAATCAGCAAATAAAGCGCTTTGAGCTATACGCTCAAATTTACTTCAGGTTGTAAAAGCCAGTAGCACATTGCGATTTAACTTTAATAATGGTTTAATTTCAGTAGATACGTACAATTGATAAGAGAATCAATTATGTGTCGTAATTTGATCAAGTACAAAGTTAGACTGCTTTGGTACAACGGCCAATAATTCGAACATGCCGGGTCGCTAAACATGGGCGAAAATAACGTAACAAAATATTCACCCGGTGACTTTCAATGACGAGCTAGTAGTTTTAGTAAAATGTATTTTTAACGCATCCAAGTTTCAGATAAAAGTCAATGAAATGAACAGTCTTTAGAGTTTAATTTTCATATTTATTCAAAACTAATAAAAAATATTGGCACAAAAAATTTAAAATTCAAGTCAATGGGTGGGCCATTGAAAAGGAAACGGGTGGGTTGTAGTGCAGTTTAAATTGATTTTCTTTAAAATAATCAGTCACATCAACATGAGTTTTGAGAAGGAATTACAAGTTCTAAAATTTTATTTCCGATGATAGGACAAGTGAATTTGAATTATAAATTATTAGTGATTCAGTTTCCACTATAACCGTAGGGCTCGGTCACCTTTACTCAGATAAATCTAGTCTCTTAGATTTAAGGGTTCATTCACATTCACATTGTTAAATATTTTTCAAACATTATACAGGGTGTTACTTAAGTACGTGGTCAAACTTCAAGGAGTAATTCCTTGAGCGATTCTAAGACGAAAAGTTTATATAAACATAGGTCCGGTAATGCTTCATTTTCAAGATACAGGGTGTCAAACTTTCTTTAAAAAAATCTTTTTTTTTCCTAAAAATGTTAATAATCTTTTAACTGATTTTGATGAAATTTGGCAGTATTATTTATGGTAGAAAGGGACTAATTTTGCTCTAAGTAGATTAAAATTACTAAGTCCAGTGGCGTCCAGGGGGCACCTTAACCTATTTCTGACAAAAAATATGTGCGCCACTGATTTTATTAAAACAAAAAATTTTTTTTACCTAGCATTAATTTTTATAACAATTTCTAAGACTAGAATAGACTATTGATATGGAAACAAATAACAGGTACACCCCACTATCTGATAGTTGGTAGTTTTAGTTCCTTATTATGTTGTCCCAGAGACATGTAACAAAGTGATTTTAATTTTTTTCTCGAAAACGAAGCAAGATACGATAAAAATTCAAGAGACAAAAAAGTTTTGTTTTTAGTTGTTTAGTGCGATAAAAATTATAACAGTTTTAATAAAATCAGTTGTCAAAAATAGGTTAAGGTGCCTCCTGGACGCCACTGGACTTAGTAATTTTAATCTACTTAGGGCAAAATTAGTCCCTTTCTACCATAAATAACACTGCCAAATTTCAACAAAATCGGCTAAAGGATTATCAACATTTTTAGGGGAAAAAAAAGATTTTTTAAAGAAAGTTTGACACCCTGTATCTTGAAAACGAAGCATTACCGGACCTATGTTTATATAAACTTTTCGTCTTAGAATCGTTCAAGGAATTACCCCTTGAAGTTTGGCCATGTACTTAAATAAAACCCTGTATATGTTACTTAACGTTTGAATTACTTTTTTTAAAATTATATGCTGGAGTTCGATACCATTTCTTGTACTAGTCTAGTTAATAATAAAGATGATAGTTCTGGTTACAATCGTAATTTCAAGTACATTGGAAACAACTGGAGTATACCAAAAAAAAACAGTTAAATAATCACCGGCCTAAAGACTTTTTGCTTTTTAGGGAGATGCAGTAGATTACGTTCCACTATCGTTACCGGAAAATGTAACACTAGTGAAACGGATGATGATAAAGTGTTCAGATGTATCGAATCCCACAAGACCCTTAAGATTATGCGTCGAATGGGCAAGGCGGATAGCCGAGGAGTACTTCCAACAAACTGATGACGAGAAAATTAAAGACCTTCCGGTCGTAATGCCAATGTTCGACAGGCATACATGTTCCATCCCAAAAAGTCAAATTGGTTTCGTGGATTACATTATCAACGATATGTTTGAGGCCTGGAATGGTAAGTTGGCATTTACTTGATCATGTATCAGACAAAACTACAACTATTACGAAAATGAACAGTTTGCAATAACAACGGTCCATTATAAAAGTAGTAGAATACGGTATTTCAAGCTACCCCCACTACTCCAATTATTTCTCACGAGACAGCCAATCAGGAAGCACCAAGCCACGACCCCTTCCCCTAGTGAGAGATTAAAAACCCCAGCAGAGCTGCAGAAGTAAACTTCTACGGCTCTGTTGTTTACAGGTACAGTTTTTGTATAGATCTCCATTTTACTGGTGCAACTTAAAAATGGGGGTGGTCCAAAATACGACGTTGCTTACAAGAAATATAGTGCATAAGAATAAAATGTATACTAAGAAAGAGTACGACGTGAGCCAATGTTTATCTGTATATTTACACAAAATTCGAGCACCACTGAATCGACAGTTAACACTTTCCCTGTTTGATAGATTATTCTTTTAGAATGGACACAGATTATGTTACATTGTGCCAACACAAATAAGAGCAGAGATATATATACAAAACATTATCCAAAGTGGCGACAGGATCAGTGAATTTTAATATATAATTCACAATAGAGGTTGGTGTTATCTGTGTTGCCTGAATTGTTCATTAACATTTAGTAAAATTTATATATCCACGGGCGGCTTTTAGTTTGTTAGAAAAGCCTTCTACCTGAATAAGTCATTTTAATTCAATTAGTTTATTAGATATATGTTAAAAGCGTTATATTTTATGAACATCGCAAGACGATCCATATAAAATATTACAATAAATAATTATTAAATTTACACGTTCATTATCAAGCGACATGGAGTGTCTTAAGAATACTACTATATCTACTATCCACAATATATTCTTTACAATATAATATTAATGTTCTTTATAATCTAATGTCCCCTTTTCAGCTTTTATTGACATGCCAGAACTGCTGACGTACATGCGACAAAATTACATAAGATGGAAAGAGTTTGACGAACAGGGCCATACAACTTTAGCGGATATTCAAAAATTACAGACAACTGTACTTATGTCTCCTATTTTCCCTTCTAAGCCACCTGCCAGTATGAAGTCTGAATGATCCAAGTTTTTTCGTAAGTAACAACATGTTTTAAGTAATAAAATGCTGATTAAAATATCTAATAATGCGAATGCCTGTTTAAGTGTACAGATTGAAATTGACCAACATTACACGGAGACGTTCTAAGACTGACAGAAGTTCCTATTTCTAGCAAAAACTCTCAAAAAAGTTCTACAATCTTTTATGTGTGTAGAATAAATCCATACACATTTTATTTTTCATAAATTACAAATTTTACGAACTGGGTTGAATAATTAAGGAACATAAAATTATTCACTTGATAATTAATCACGCCAATTTTCAGTATGATTATGAAATTGAATCCGTAAAATTATTATGAAATAAAAATTCACCCAGTTACCCGGTCAATTCGCCTTTATTTTCTAATACTGGATTAAAAATACATTTGGTTTCGGGATTGGTTCATTTTTGCATAGTCAACATCGATTACGCATCGGCATAATATGATTCGATTTTGAAGGCCATTGCTTGAATAATAATAATAATAATATTTATTTCTCCATTGAAAAGATATACAAAAAAAAATGTACAAAAGATCAACGAAGAAAGTGTCAAAAAGAGTAAAATCATTGAAAAAAGAAAAATTGATCAAATATTTCAAACGTATTTGCACATACAAACTATTTTGTACACAGGTCAAGTTAAAAAAATAATAATAACATATAAATAGATAAAAACATACAAACAGATATTCCTTATCCTATATCTTTTTTTTGCAAATTAATTAAAAAACTCATCAATTGTATAACAGTTTTTCTCGAGTAACAATGTTTTGAGTTTGTGTTTGAAAATGTGTATACTGCCAGAGACTTTAATGTCTTCATCGAGAGAGTTGTATAATTTACAGCCCTGGTACAGAAAGCTTTTCTGGAACATACTTGTTCTATGAGAATCGGGGAGTAAAAGATCTCTGAATCTTGTTTCATGTAAATGTCTGGCTTGATTTCTCACAAATATAGATTTATTTTTATGGACATATAAACATACCTCAAAAATATATAAGCTAGCAACTGTTAGAATTTGTAACTGTTTAAAGGCATCACGACAAGTTTCTCTGTAACTCAGACTGGACAAAATTTGGACAGCATATTTTTGTAACAAGAATGCTCTATTTACGCTTACACTATTACCCCAATTCATGATTCCGTACCTGAGATGGGAATGAAAATTGGCATAATAAAGCGTTTTAAGAATGTCTTGGCTGCAGTGTTTTGACATGAATTTTAGAGCGTAGCAGCTAGTTCTTAATTTTTTGCACAAATTTTCAATATGGCATGTCCATTGCATGTGTTTGTCAAAAGTAACACCCAAAAGTTTATTAACGTCACAGGTTGCTATTTCAGAGTCAGTCCCCTCAAAGAGTTTGAAGGTTTCGGTATTGTTACTTAGTGAGAATTGAGTTGAAATCGTTTTTGTTTTGTTTAGATTTAAGTTATTTTTTTTTACCCAGCATATTATTTCATCATATACCCTTTCAGTGGTCATCTTTGCCTCAGTTAGGTTATTTCTTGTAATTAAAACATTAGTATCATCGGCATAACAAACAACATGAACATTAGGTATTTTTTGTAAATAATAAATTATATCATTAGCAAATAGTATATATAGAAGTGGTCCCAGGATTGAACCTTGAGGAACTCCTTGTTTAATGGCACAAGCTTTACTTTCCACTCCCTCTTCCATTTTTACCTTTTGAGACCTATTGTCAAGATAGGAGGTAAATATTTGCAACGCCGTTCCTCTAACACCATACCGTGCAAGTTTAGCTATGAGCAACTGATGATCAACCAAATCAAAAGCTCGTGAGAAGTCTATAAAAAGACCTACAACAATTTTTTTATTATCTAACGCTTTAACAATTTTATGATGGAATTCGCATAATGCAGACTCAGTACTTTTGTTTGCGGTGAAACCGTGTTGCCCGGGAGAAAGCAACTTATTTTTTTGGGAAAAATTTGACAACTGATCCTTGAGATGGAGTTCAAGAAGTTTTGAAAAGCTGCATAGTAAACTGATAGCTCTATAATTATTATAATCATTTGGATCTCCCTTTTTGTATAGAGGATGCACAATTGCCAGTTTAAATTTAATAGGAAATATACCTTTTTCAATGGAGAGGTTTATTATATAGGCTAGGGGACAGCTAATGACATGTTTACATTTTTTTATTAAATTGTTAGAAATATTGTCATGGCCGCTGGAGTTTGAAGACTTTAATTTATCTACAAGTGATTCCACATTAAGACTACTGACTGGTGACAAATACAGAGACTTGTTGCAATTGGGAATATTAGATTCTAAAAAGTCAAAATCACGTAACTCATCAGTATTTGTTACATTGGAAAAATGTAAATTAAAGTTGTGAGCTACATCTTCTACGGGAATTTCAACACCATCCTTAACAAAACGCATGTCTTTGGAAACAGAATTTGACCCCTGTATTGTTTTTATTATATTCCACATAGTTTTAGTTTTGTTGTCCGAATTACAGATTTCCCGATCGTGATATACCTTTTTTGCTGCCTCTAATTTATTACGATATAAATTGTTGAAGTACACACTAATATGTTTATAATTTCCATCTATTTTAGAGAGATCATACTATATAAGGTTACCTGGTCTCTTAGTCGGTTTAGTTCAGGCGTAATATATATATTATTTTTATACTTTTTATTTCTAATACCGAAACGTTTTATTGGAAAACTGACTTCAAAATAAAAAAAAATTACCTCGTAAAATTTGTCTAGGGCGATGTCAGGTCTATTTTGTGTGAGAACATCTTGCCAGTTCTCTTTTTGCAAATAGTTATGAAACAGAAGAATGTTTTCTGCACTAAAATTTCTGCGGTATACACACTTGTTATAATTTTTATTGTTCTTTTGTATTTGGATGGAGAGAATTTGAGAATAATGATCAGATAGGTATAAGTCAACAACACAAGTTTTAAAATTATCCATATTTGACGTGATAAGAAAATTATCCAAACACGTGCTAGAGAAAGAAGTAACTCTTGTTGGGGAATTGACCGTAGTGTGGAGGTCAAAACACAAAAGCAAGTCTTTAAAAAGTGACAGATTAGTACTATGATTTAAGAAATTGATGTTAAAATCTCCGCCAATAATGATTGATTTTTCTGTACTATACAATTTTTGATTTATAAACGAGTATATCCTAAACTTACACACAATAAAAAACAACAAATGTCACCCTTTAAATAAGTACTGCTTTTTTATTTCATTGCATTTTAATAAAGATAAAAGATTTAATTCAATTCTATTTTAATAAGCACGTGTCTATACAACACCTAATATGGCGATTTTCTTTTCTGTATCTAGTAGCACTTTCAGATTCAATTTTTATGGCACGTATTAAGTAATAAGAGTCAATTTACCAGACGACCAAGTATATATTTATTTCATTTAGTGACTTTCTTGAGGGTGATTTAATTATCTACATAAAATTTCACCATTAGCAGCATGTTGCTTAGATTCTATGTCGTGAAAGAGAATATAGTGATGTTGGTGTGCCTTTTTTTGCAAAAATGATCAAGTTAGAAATTAAGTTTTGTATTTACCGGCGCATTCACCACATTTTCGAATTCTAAAAATTTGCCTCCGTAGCAGTGCCAACGAAAGTTTTTAAAAATATTTCTTATAGTATACTTCTTGAAATTAGAAACATTTCAGCGGGGGGAATAGAATTTTTTTAATTCTAATTGATTTTTTTTCTTCAAGTTTTGAATAATTTATAGATTTAGGCATTTAAATCACGCCACCAGCTATTCTCGCTTTGCAGAGTCCCAACATTTGTTACCAGCAAAATGGTCAATGTTTATAATTACTATAAACATAAACTTTCAGTTTTTTTTTGTTGACGTTTGTTAACTTTTATTGAAACTAATGTTGGTGACAAAAATGCTTTTGTAACACTCAATATAATATTGTATTGTAATTAATATACGATCTATTGTTCCAGGTCACAGTGTGGACATCAGTGACTTAAGACATTTTTTACTCAAGAAACTGTGAATGTAACTATAATAGTGCATATCGTATAGTACATCTCCTACATAAATAATGTGTATGTACCTCCCCTAAATATATTATAAATGTACATTTTACACTGTAATATGCATGCTGGTCGTGCGTATTTTAATTTTGTTTTTTTTTTAAATTATTTTATTATATATTTTAGTTATAAAGAGTTTGTGTTCTTACTGTTTTATATTTATAAAATATTATATCAATGTGCAATATATTTTTGTTCTTGCATATAATAAAAGATGTTTTATATAAAACTGTGTTTAATTTATAAGTGGAAGCCATCAGTCGAGTTCGGCCAAGTGCCAAAAGTAGTGTTCTTTCGCATTTTCCACAAATATTAATGTGCCAAGTCTTATTTCTTACTGTTTTTTTTGAGACAATACTAAAATTCAGTTTTAATTTCATTTACGTTTACCCTTCCCCACCCCCCTAACCAACCTACCGACTTGAAATTTGGGCACAGTACTTAGGTCCTGAGTGACTATCGGGGGAAAAACAAAAAGTCGCTAAGTCACTTGCTTCCCCGAAAAAATCGCGAAAACGGCTCTCGCCCCGGCGGAAAATACGCATACAAATCCGTACTTTCAAGTCGCAATATCTCGGGAACCGCTGGACCGACTTCGACGAGGAAAAATTCGGTTTACGTGCATTCGCAAGCCCTTCATTTTATGCTTATAAATTTTCTCAATCCGAATCAAACTAAACGAGTTATGTCCGAAAAACAGATTTTCCCTATCTCTACATATAAATCCCCCCCCCCCTCCTCGTGAAAAGTTCGACCGGAAAATTTTCCAGATGATAGAGAAAGGGGGTCAGACTTCATAACATCACAAAAAAATATCGAAAAAAACGAGTCCGTTTCAAGCCATTTTTAATGCCAGATCGCCCCACTATTAACTTTTCCCTAAATGTAGCTTAGAGTTCCTTGTAAACAACTATCAGTGATTTTTTCAAATTTTTTAAAAGTGTTAGAAAGCAGAAAGGGCATAAACTAGAAAATATTTTTAAAGTATTTGAACATTTAATTTTTTAAAATGCAATGCAAAGTTGACTTTTTAAAAAAATGTCTACTCATTGTCAGAAGTTGGTCGGCTCACAATTTTTTTATTATTTATCAGCGTTAATTATCAATTTCATTGGAACAGAGATACATTAAAGATGCAGATAAAAAATATTTATAGTTGTTAGAACCATAAAAAATGAGTTCGAAAAGCTAGAAGATTGAATTTTGGGAAATTTTCGAAAATACAAAGAAAGATGATATCTTGAAAACCGTGTGTCTTTGTATAAAGGTCATTGACGTTAAATCTGTTCCAAATTGCCCCACCTGTCAACCCTTTCCGTTTCGCAAATCACCCTGTATAATATAATTTGTTTTTAAAATTAAGTATGATTATTTGTAAGGGGCAGGTTCAGTAAGTTTTAAGAAGAAAATACTGCTTTTCCACTCAACCCAATTCATTAACCATTCGTTTAATTTTTGTCATAAAAAATCAGATAGGTACCTTTCTAAAGTAAGACGGCTGAAGCTTTTTTCCTTTCTCTTTCTTACAGATTCGGGAATTACCTAAAGTTACTGATTTTTTTCAAAGTTATGCAATCTTCACTAGCATTAGTTTCTAATTCAGATTCATTTTAAAATAAATAATAGTCAACACGTTCAACATCAAGCGAATCAACTGGCATCAATCTGTCAAAATATTTTAAAAATGTATTCCTGATGTATGGATTCATAAACACATTTTTAGTACTTGAAATGGACACAAAATGTATGTTTCATAGACCTCTTGATTTGTAACACTGATGGACATCCCTTGGACGTCTTAGTAAGATCGCTAAGCCTAATATGGACGTCATTTAGATTTTCGAATATCCAGAACGTATAGTATTCAAACGACCATAATACATGTTTGTACTATCAGAGGTAGATTGTAGATCTCAATATTCTCAAAAAAGTTCTATACATTTTTCACGTACAATCAACCTTTTTAATGATATGAAGCAGAGAAAGTGTTATACATCTTGACGGTATTTTAATAACGGGAGTAAATAATAAGGAACATTTGGAGCGCCTTCAAAACGTTTTTGAGGTATTAAAAACAGTAGAATTAAGGATAAAAAAAGAAAAATGTGCTTTTTTTTCAAAATTCGGTTCAGTATTTAGACCATAAAATTAATAAACATGGATTGCATACGACAGAAAAAAGAATTTTAGCAATAAAAAATGTAAAACTTCCTAAAACAATTACCGAGTTAAAATCTCCTTTAGGCATGGTTAACTTTTACTGTAAATTCATTCCAAATGCATCAGTGATTTTGCAGCCTTTATACAATTTACTTTAAAAAATATACCGTGGAATTGATCCGAGAAATGTCAAAAAAGTTGAGCACTTTACAATCCGGAGACAAAAATAAAGTTAACAGTTGATGCATCTCAATACGGCCTTGGAGCCACAATCAGCCGTATTTATAATGATAATTCAGAGAGACCCATAGCATACCCATCCAGATTATTAAGTGATGCCGAATCTAAATACAACCAAATAGAAAAAGAGATGGGTGCAATTATTTTTGGCGTGCATACATTTTTCCAGTATCTCTACGGAAGAAAATTTTTACTCTACTCAGATCACAAGCCGCTTTCGAAAATTTTGGACCTAAAAAATGTATACCTATTTTTGCCGCAAATAGATTACAACGATGCGCTTTTGATTATAAAATCCACCACGTGAGTTCACACAAAAATAATGCAGATTTTTTGTTGAGATTGTTAAAGAACGCTATAACCCCGATATACTTTTCGACGTTGTAACAAAATCCGACTTAGGAAATACTTCGTACGAAAAGCGTGCTTCACGTAAAAACGCCGTGGAAGAGGTTTTTAATACTTGTAAGCATATTTTCGCTCTTCGGAGCGTTTTTTATGCAAAATTTTCGCTAACTCTTCAAGGAGCGTTAATTTAGAAAGTGTAGCAAATGTCGCTGCACAGGGCCGTAATGTCGCCCCGACCACCTAAATTTAGAAAGTGTACTAAAATTAGACTTCGAAATTTTCAAGATTAAAAACCCTTTTACGAATCCACGTTGTCAAGCACTGCAACTCTTACGAGGTATTGAATATGAGGACAAGTTAGTCCAACGACTATTCAAAGTATATCGGAAGTTATAGCGAAAATAGCCCTTAGCGACATGGGACCCCCATCATTTCCTAGCAGTCGATTTTGACGGGGAAATGATGAGTTTTGACGGAGTTTGCCCTAAGCCGGTTCCTCAGTGATTCGGAATCAAAAAAGTATCTATACCATGTACTCATACGTGCATGGGATCCGCCTTGCCTGAACGTAAAAAGTTGTTATTGTAGAATACAATCGAAGTAGAGACGCTTCAAGCAATTTTAAGCTCCGAGGAGCGACCAAAATTCATGTGAATTATATAATACGTTTATAAGACAGGCAAGCAAAAGCCCACCAAAATTTCAGTTACATTGAACTTTTCTTGAATCTTTTTGTGCATCGTTAGCTTATTAAACCGCATATTGGATGGTAGTTGGTACATTATGAATCGTTCCGTTCCTCACCATGTGTTGTACACGGGCCAGACTAGTGTTTCTCTTGAAAAAGTTGTTGTAAAAACATAATTTTTTTTAAAGATTTAATATATATATTTTGAACTTTATATTGTCTTTTAGTTGTGTTTTCTAACAAAATTCCTTTTTAGGTTTAATTTTAAGAGAGTGTGGTACAAACAGTGTTAGGTTTATAGTGTTACGACGTCCAATTGATACCATCAGAGCAGCAGTTAAGCATAAACGACAGTAAGTATGATTTTTACATTATTCTCCGTCTGAAACAGTCGTGTTGAACCCTAAAAATTTTGTGAACGTAAAATTTATTTATTTAGATTTAAGAAAAGGTTGAGGAAAAAGAAAATAAATTTTTTCTTTTTCCTATTTTTTTTAATTTTTCTAAGTTTTTAAAAGCAGAAAAGACGCCCTTCAGACTAATAAAACATGGATCGTTCACAAGATCACCGATTGAAGACAATTTTAATACTAACAAAATATCCTATTCGAATTACAATAAATGTAGTGATAACATTTCATATTTGCACTATGTAGAAGAAAGTGGTTTTGTATATAATTTTAAAGAATTCAAATGTGAAACTGCGTCTGATCCAATTCTAAGTAAAATAATGTTTCGCGAAATGGATGGCCAAATAAGGCACCGTCATCAAAATATGTTCCATTTTTTTTAAACAAAAAGTCAAATTACAATAGAACAAGGTTGCTTAATGTGGGGGTATCGTGTAATCATTCCAAATAAATATATCAAAATTACATACGGGAATTATTAAAATGAAGTCGTTGGCGCGCTCATATGATTGGTGGTCATATCTTGATGAACAAATTGAACATATTTCCAACAAATGTCAAACGTGTGCAAAATTTGGGAATAATCCACCCAAAGCCTCACTTGTGGTATGGAACTGGTCAAAAGAGGTTTGGACCAGAATTCACGCCAATTTTTTTGGGCCTTGTTTCGGATTTTTTTTTTGTAGTCGAGGATACTACGTCTAAATGGATAGAATGTTTTGAAGTAAGTAATATCACTGCAACTACGACCATAAATATCCTTAAAGATTTATTTTCGTTATTTGGTTTACCAAAAGAAATATGTACCGACAATGGTCGCACTTTTGTCAGAACAATTTCAAAATTTTGTCTCAAGAAATGGCATTTAACATTTAATGGGTGCGTCTTATCATCCTGCCACGAATGGACAGGCATCATTAGAATAAAATAAAAATTAAAAAAATTACTATTCTATTGTCGATATTTTTCAGGAGGAGCCGCTCTTATTAATATATTTTATTATTTTATATGAAAAAAAAATATAGTTTAAAAACTAAAAACACGCTTTAATAGCAAACCGAACTAAAAAGTCAAAAATAATGTTTAAAAAATTCAATATATAGTAAAAAGCACCCCGCGCTTTTTACAATAAAATGAGTTTTTTAAACATTATTTTTTACTTTTCAGTTCGGTTTGCTATTAAAGTGTGTTTTTTAGTTTTTTTATTTGTGTACTAGATACCCGCGTGCATGCAGCACGCGAGCCAGCAGTTGCTGTGATATACACATATACAGGGTGTTGCATCATGAGAGGGACATAGCTTAATAGGAGGTAGAGAACATCAGTGGTAACCGGAATCTCCCATAGAAATGTCTCATTGGGCCTTCATTACGAAGTTACAGGGTGTTAAATAATTTTTGGCCAAACCTGTTTTTTGCTATAACTTTGACAGGGAATGAAATAACGGATTCATATTTGGTACGGCTAATGTACTAACGAGCCCCAAGAGGTACATGTATAAAAAAAAATATATCCAGGTCCGGACTCACTATAATTTATGTTTCTTCTTTGCATCCATAAAACATCACCCTGTATATATTTTTTTGACATTTCGATACGATATTCGAAAAGAGCAAGAAAAAACAAACAAAATAGCCTATTTCATTTTTTTTGTTACACCTTCGTGGTTATTTAAATACGTTGTTAAATATGCAAGAAAATGGATTACAGAACCCTATTAAATGAGAGGCACGTGAAATAAATAGTTTTATAACTAAAATTTGCAAAAATTCTATTGAGCCTAGGTGGTCTGGGTGAATCCTAATTCCGGCACGTTTTAAAGGTCCATTTTGGTAAAAAACTGTGGTCCTAATAAGTAATCGGGTATGAAATAACAGAATTTTTAATCAATCACAGTAGGCTTGTTCAAAGTGACAGATAATAAAAAGAAATCTCCTAAACAGTTGAATAATTGTTTGTTAGTAATTTAATGTGTCAATAATCCGCATTTAGTTAGTGAAAACTTGTGAAAATATTTTAACTATGCCAGTAAAATTTACAAACGTGGAATATGCTGATATAATATTCATCTATGGTTTCTGTAATGGAAATGGTAGGTCGACGGAAAGAGAATATCGGCTGCGTTTTCCTGGTCGTCGATGCCCTAATCATAAAACCTTTAGTACGGTGTTCCAGTATGCAAGACAACACGGAAAGTTTCCTACTTCTGCAGTTGTGGAGCGTGTTTTACAACAAGGTGTGCAGGAACAAAACAATATTATAAACGTAGTTCAAGAAAACCCAAATATGAGCACTAGACGAATCAGTTTGGCAACTGATATTCCTCATTGGCGAGTATGGAGAACCCTAAAAAGAGAACGTTACCATCCATATATATCATATCCAGCAGATACAGCGTCTTCAACAAGGCGACGATATTCCCCGCGTCATTGGTTGTCTAACCATCGCCCAGTCATTTACAGAACCTTATTTACGGATGAGGCACAATTTACAAGGGATGGAGTAAACAATTCACGAAATAATCATAAATGGGCACAGGAAAACCCACATGCGGTACGCCAATGCCGTTCGTAACACAGGTTTTCTGTAAATGTTTGGGTCGGACTTGTGAATAGACATTTGATAGGGCCACATTTTTTTGAAGAAAGATTGAATGGTGAAATTTACATTGATTTTCTTCAAAACATTTTACCGAATATGTTAGAAAATATCGGTATAAGAGGCATGTTGTTTCAGCATGATGGGGCCCCACCACATTTTAACCTTCAAATAAGAGAACACTTAAACAATGTGTATCCTAATAGATGGATTGGACGCGGGGGTCCACATGAATGACCACCAAGATCTCCTGATTGTAACCCTTGTGATTACTTTTTATGGGGCCACTTAAAAAACAAGGTTTATAGCATTGAAATTGAAAGTAGACAACATTTAATCCAGCGCATCGTTACAACCTGCGACGAAATACGGAATAATCCAGAAATGATACGTCGAGCAATTGGTGACCTTTCTAAACGCGCAAGAAAATGCACAGAATGTGGGGGAGGACATTTTGAAAATTTACTTTAGTGTCAATTACGTTTTATTTTTAAACACATTTAGTTATTGTTTTGTTATTTATTGTTAATTGAATGGAAAATATTTTATTTATTTAGATTTTAGTTTGTTCTCTTTTCCAATTTTTATTAAGTATAAAATGTTGATGATTTTCTTGATCAAAGTAACTGGTTGCTTAGGCCTAAATGGTTTAAATTATCTGTCACTTTTATTCTTTGAACAAGCCTACTGTGATTGATTAAAAAATTTGTTATTTCATACCCGATTACTTATTAGGACCACAGTTTTTTTACCAAAATGGGCCTTTAAAACGTGCCGGAATTAGGATTCACCCAGACCACCTAGGCTCAATAGAATTTTTGCAAATTTTAGTTATAAAACTATTTATTTCACGTGCCTCTCATTTAATAGAGTTCTGTAATCCATTTTCTTGCACATTTAACAACGTATTTAAATAGCCACGAAGGTGTAACAAAAAAATGAAATAGGCCATTTTGTTTGTTTTTTCTTGCTCTTTTCGAATATCGTATCGAAATTTCAAAAAAATATATACAGGATGATGTTTTATTGATGCAAAGAAGAAACATAAATTATAGTGAGTCCGGACATGGATATATTTTTTTTTATACATGTACCTCTTGGGGCTCGTTAGTACATTAGCCGTACCAAATATGAATCCGTTATTTCATTCCCTGTCAAAGTTATGACAAAAAACAGGTTTGGCCAAAAATTATTTAACACCCTGTAACTTCGTAATGAAGGCCCAATGAGACATTTCTATGGGAGATTCCGGTTACCACTGATGTTCTCTACCTCCTATTAAGCTATGTCCCTCTCATGATGCAACACCCTGTATAGAGATGTATTCTGTTGTTGTTTGTGAAAATAAATACTTAGTATAAAAGTTACAAACATTATTATTTTCCCAATTTGAAATACACTACAGAAAGTTTAAAATGTACACAAAGCATTCGTTTCCAGTCATAAATTCTCAAGGAACATTAGAATCTCACTTCGAAAAAAGTTCAACCAAGCTGAATTTTGGTAGGAAATATCTGTTAGTTTAAATGACAGTTTGTATGAGAAAATAAGTGACGGCAACGTCTGGTTGCTGTAATTTCCTTAATAACCATACCATAATCATTACATGTACATTAAACTAAAATAAACGCAAGAAAATTAATGTATCAGAACGCCTACTACACTTTTACTCATTATTTTAGGTGTAAAATTACGTGAGGTCGATAAAACACCTAAAATGGACAAGACTGACAAGCGGCATGTTATTGATGCATCACGATTCTAATAATAAAAACTACCATAATGAAAAACAGTACAAAAATCTAACTTAGCGTATTTGTGTTTACTCACAGAGTTATTTTAGGCGTTAGTTGTTTATTTCTGCATCAGTCCCATTCGCTCCGTCTTCTTCTATCTTTCAGCGAAGGCTATCCCGTAAATTTGCCAAAGTTTTCCTAATTTCAGAAATGTACTGCTTGCTTTTAGAGTTTCTAGAAAACCCTAGAATTTTACTAGTGATCGGTTTATTTGAAATTCTGTATATATTCAGGTAAATTCGGAGGGAGTTTCAGTCTAGATTGAACAACCAACATAAGCAGTGTAAAGCGAAATCAAGTGAACTAACAAGAACAAGGTAAGAAACAGTAGTTATCGCTTATATTCAAGTTTTTAATAAAATAACATTAATTTCAATTTATAAGTCAGCCGCTGGTTTTACCCGTTTTCTTTTTAGGTAGAATACACATTAGTGAATTATTGCGTTAATTATTCTTCAATGAGTTGTTTAAAGCTTAAAATCGGACAAATACAGAAAAAACAAATCCAAGTATCAACATTTCCACTATAACATACACGTTTAAAATGTTTTATATTTTTTGAAATTTATTTAGAAACAAATCTGAAAACAAAAACGCATCTAGACAACATGTAATGTCACAACTTATTTCACAAAATTGCATTAAAATGGCTATGAAAAGGATGAAAAACTATGTAAGCTATCGGTTAGTGACGAACTTGGTTATATGAACAACCATATTTAAAAAATATATACCTCAACTACAACTCTGAAAATGAATTTAAGAGAAATCTAGCCCTGTATAAACAGAGAATGAAAATAAATGTTTTGATTGTCGTTGAGGTTAATCCAGCAGCCTGCTTCTATGAGAGAAATTGAGATTGACTTTGCGTTATCAAGGGAAAGTGTGAAGATAAATACCAATTACATAGGGCTTACGAAAACGATTGCATGGTTGATAGACAATCAAATGATGTCATAAAATTTTCATATATAATGTCCCAAGGACGTTGATAATTACGAAATAATTTTATCAAATTTGGAAAGCTTGGTATTAGCCCGACACCGTAGGCGGAGGACTGTTATCTACAAATTATTAAAAAAATGATTTACTATTTAAAGTCCATAAATGTATTGAACCTGCAGTTCTTACCATTAATTGTATTATTTGATGGTTTTCCTCTATTATTATATTTATTGAGTTGTTGTTTGTAGTACCAAATCGTAAATGTGACATTTCAAAAAATTTATTTTAAATTATTAAACTGTCAAAATACAACCACTAATTTCAATAGCTGATTTCTGGAAAACATCTGTTCTGAACAATTTAGGTAATAAACACTTCTTTATGCAGAATTTTATTGGGATTATTTTTTGAAGTATAATTTTTTTTGTAGGACAAACGGTTTTCCAGAAAAACGCAAAAAACTACCGAATTGCACTTTAGGGATGGATTTTAGGGATGAAGCTCCCCACTTGTTGCCTGGGAACGCATTTTATTTCGAAAGTACATTCCTTGACAAGTTTAATCCCCAAGTGGCAAAACTTTATAATTTTTTTTTCTATTTATGCTAATATGAATGATGGCTTAACGGTATAATCCGAAATGAAAAATAATTTCCAAAAGCAACTTTAATTCCAATGATATTTGAACTTTTTAATAATATAGAAATTGAATGTTTGCCTGTCAATCGGGGGCACAGAATGTATTTCCAATAGATTCCCCTCCCATAACAGTTTAAACGTTCGGTAGCACTTAAAATTATGCACTCTTGATTCAGTCGGATGGCCACCTACATCGCCTGAGTTAATTAATGTCGATTTCTAGGATGAGTCAAAAAATTGTACAATCTACAGCGCGCAATATTCTTAATGACTCGAATAGAAGATAGCGAGATTTACATACCAACTTAATAGCGTTATATGAGCGACTGTGGAAAGATCTAGACGATTCTTAGATGTCAAACTGTTATTATTTCTTTCATTAATTTTTGACTTGTTATTGTACACGATATAAATATATGATTAAATAAATAATATTGTTCATTTTATTTAGAAATTCGAATTTAAAACAATTTTATAAGAAGAAGTATTTAAGAAATGAAAAAAATAGGGCTGGTAGAGAAAATTTATAAAATTATTTATTTATTTAATTATTTATTTTATTATAAATTCATTAATTAAAACGATTTCTGTTGATTGGCCTCCTATATCTCCTGATCTTAAACTACTTGATTTTCTATTGACAGCTCAAAAATGTTGTTTATGAGACCATCAATAATTTTTCAGGACTTAAAAATTAACATCATAGAAGGCATACATTTGAAGAATAAAATGTAGTAAAAACAAATTATTATAAAAAATATATTTATATCTTTACGTGAAAATAACTTATGTTAGGTGGCCTCCTGGATCACCCGATTTTAAACCGCTTCACTTTTAGAGATAATTCAAAAATGTTGTTTATGATACCACCTACAATTCTTCATCCTCTTATTAAAATTATAATAAAAAACGGTTTAAGAATTAAATGTATACCTTCATGCATTTGCAGAAATAATAATGAGCAACAATTCCAACGTAGTGTCTGAAAAGTAAAATTAATGTTATAGCGTTGTGATTTTTAACTTTAAAAATACATATGTTCCACGTTATCTTAGGAAAGTTTAAAAAATCTACATTAACAATGAAGTAAATTGAATTAAGAGCAGTGTTAGTTGTGTGATGAGATTTTTATTGATGTATTTTCAATTTAAAAAAATTAAAAATCACTTTTCATGCTCAAATTTACTAATTTACCTGTTCTCTCACAGAACTATTTTGAGCAAGATTTTACATTTATGGATAATAGCTGGCAACCAGTAACTATGATTTCATTCATAGTCACAGTGATATTTTAGTACCACGTCTTAATGCATTGCTTCTCCTATAACTTTAATATACTCAGTTAAATTAAGTGCATTGCCCTCGAGACATATAATACTAGCGTATGTCTGCATATCTGCAAACTTTATTAAAACGGACACTGATAAAAGTCCCTGCATATTCCTGTAACTGGGTAGTCAAATCTGCTTAATCGACCAAGGAATCTAAAATATCTGTAATCTATTTTTCATCATCAATATTAAGCAAGTGAAGATTATTTTTAGCTTCATTATAAATAACAGAGTAAGTCATTTTCAGAGACTGAAATGATGATTCACAGGAATAATTCCGTGCCAAAAATAAGAGACTGTCTTTACTTTACAATAAAATTTAAATTTAAGTAAGTTTCTACAAAATTACGATTTAGAAAATAATTTATATAAAAATAAATTTTTATGTAAACATCTGTTAGGTTTTGGCAAGTTAAATATGACTAGAAAATTAAACTTCTATAAGAATCATGTTAGTAGTATTGCATAATAGCGCTATTTTTCTCTAGTTTTTAATTTTTTGGCTCTGTTCGACACTAATAGTACCTATACATTTCAATTTGATAAAAAGGAAGTCGACTTGGGATTAGGAACTTATTCGGTTAGAATACTATTAAATCATTTTAACTGCCATCCTTGCAGTAAACTATTTTTAAAATGAACAATGGACAGTAATGTGAACATACACTGTTTTCTTTTACAGATGTCCATGGTACCACTGTTATTCCGCGACTGGTGGGACGAGGATGACTTCGCGCGTCCATCTCGACTTTTAGACCAACACTTTGGGTTGGGACTGAGAAGGGACGATCTCCTTAATTCTTTAAGTACGATCCCCAGAAGATCCCGCTTGAATAATTACATCAGACCATGGAGCAATACCTCAGCTCTACAAAGGCAAGACTCTGGCTCCACAATCACACAAGATAAAGACAAATTTCAGGTAATTACTTTTAGAGTTGCAATTGGCAAATAACTAGTGTACGAACTTATTGACTTTATTATGTTCCACAAATATTCTAATTGATGATAGAAATCAAGGAACTGTCGAGTTTCTCAGTGTTATGTTAGGCCATTTGGGCAACAAGTAATAAACAATATTCTATTACAATTAGTCGTACATAGTACAGTCTATGTATATCGTTTTGTTTGTTTAAATGTAAATCTATCGCGGAGTTCTTCAGACGATATATATTACCCGTTTTTGTAATACCATATATTTTCATTTCTTACTTTTAAGTAACTATTTTCCACATATATATTTTTTTCTTTTTGATTTAAATTTTGTCAACTTCTTGAAAATAGACCGACCTCGTGTCACAAGCTAGTGATTCCACCATTCAAAAGGAAAATTACGAGGTAAATATTTTTTTTTGTTATGAAAGAGGTATTTTAACATTTTTTGGAACAAGTCCAAAACCTGTTGATTATTTCTAATAACTAATATTGTGTGGGCAAGCTAATCGCCGAAAGTTGATTTTATTAATGACTAAAATAGAACATTGAGACGTGACTTTTTTCTGTAGAAATATCTGTCAACACCGGAGCACTTCATAAAGACTACTATTTTATTGATTTTCCTAAATTTTATTTTAGAAGGGACTATATGTCGCGCATTTAAACAAACTGTTTCCTTCTAATTTAGTAAAGTAGTAAAAATGATAACCCAAAATCATCGTAAATTTAACGTTCTTTTATTAAATATACAGGGTGATTCAGAAGTAATGGTACAACACTTAACTGTAGATAGTAGGAGTCGAAATATTAAAATTTAGCCAATAATGCCTTAATGAAAATGTTTATAGGTAAAAAGATACAGGGTGTTGCAGTTAAAATTGAATGTTTTTATTTCTCTTTGTATAGTTCAAGTAATAAGTTCCCCATACACAAAAAACGCAACAAAAACTTTACCACATAATTATATCGCCGCGGTCCATGGTGCCAAGCCTGACATCAAATAACGACTCGAGACCCAACACACATTAAAAACCTATAAAGGTAAGCGAGTCAATTGCGGTCGAGACAACACAAAAAGTAATGGTATTTTAATGAGGTCGTAAAGTTTTTGTTTCGTTTTTTATGTTTCAGGAAGCCCTTACTTAGACTATAATTTAATGATTTTTTAACATTTTATCATGAAAATTGGTGGATAGGGGTTATTTGCGGTGGGAAATTATAACACACCATCAACTTTCGTCTAACTGCTAAAGTGCACCACGTATGCTATGTTTAATGTGTTAAAAGGGCCGTAACTTTTTCACGCGCACCTTTATCGCAAATTTCGCATAAAACTTGTATTCCTTAATCATTTCTTAATTAAAAAGGTATACTTGTTTCAAGTCTCTAAGTACAAGAGGTTTTGAGAAAAGTGCAAATGAAAAGTTGCACGCAAATTTATTATACAATTTGAAATATTATTTTGGCGGAAAATTCGACACTCTTTAGTTGTAAATATTTTTTCTGTGTAGCTATTGGTAATTGTTTGTATGGCGTTTAACAACTTCAAAATTTCAGACATTAAAACAAAATAAATAATGATATACTTTTAACTAGTAGGCATAAACAATTTAATTGAAAATGGTAAACAATGTATCACAAATAATAAGAACTAGAACAATAATAAGAACAACTTTAAAATGCATAGTACCTACTACAATAAATGTTCAACATGACTACCATTAACCTCAATACATTTTTTTAAACGTTTATTTCGAGACGGTCTAACTTTAAATAACTATTCTCTGTTATCCCTAGTAGTTTCCACAGCTTCACAATTTTTTCCCATAATTCTTTCCGGGTATTTATGTTATCATTGTATACTGAATACTTACAGTAGCTCTAAAAGTAAAAATCTAAAGGATTGAGGTCAGGACTACGAGGTGGACAAGGAAAATCACTTCCGCGACCGATGCAATAATGTGGATAGTGGATATTTAAATGATTCCGTACTTCTACCGAATAATGTGCTGAGGCCCCATCCTGCATGTACCACATATTGTTTCTTAAATTTATCGGAACATCATATAATATTTCACGAAGAATGTTTTCTAAAAAGTCCAGATAGGATGCACAATTTAAAGTTGGTGGTAACTCAATCGGCCATAGAATGCAATCTTTATTGATAGCACACCATACATTTATTTTAAATTCGTACTGAAAGTGTTTTTCCTTGGATAAATAGTGGATTCTCAAGTTCCACGAATGACTATTTCTGCAATTAAATACCCCACGTCTGGTAAAAGTGGCCTCATCCGTAATCAATTTTTGTTTCATAAACATAGGGTCATTATGTTGTTTGTTACGCAAAAATCGAGGCAAAAATTATGAAAACTGCGACCTTTGTGGAAGATCACAAGATAAGAAATTTTGCACTGGAGTACAGTGATATGGTTTAAGTTGCTCTTCCTTTAATAATCTAAGAATTGATGACTGTTGCTACCAATAACCGCCGCGTACTTGCGGATTTTCTGCCACACGAACTAAAACTTCTTCTTCTTGATCCGCAGATATTCTTTTTCGAGGGCCAGCAATATCAAGTTTTGCACGGAATGCACTTTGTTTCTCAACAACAGAACAATCAGAAATGTTTTTAAATATGATCAGGCTGCCTTCTGTTTCGATACAGTTTCAAGCACCTTCGAACTGCAGCACGACCACAAAAATTTACTTGCGAGTATACATAAACCATGTACCTACTCTCATTTCAGAAGTCGAAAAGAATAAATAAAAAACTCAACATTTAAGTAACTAAATAAAACTCTCCGCAACAACTAATTATTGTTTGACAGATTAACGACAATATCTTTTACCTCAGAAATTGAGTCAGAAATAAAGCATTTCAGGATTCATGTTTACCTATACAAGATTTCTTTTTGTTAAACCACCTCCATAATTTCGATATATTATTAGAAACTCACCATGACTATTTTAAAATAATTTCACATAACCTTATTATTTTTGTTACAGGTGATTTTGGACGTACAACAATTCGCTCCGAATGAAATCACGGTAAAAACAAACGGCAGCAGCCTTATTGTGGAAGGAAAACACGAGGAAAAGCAAGATGAGCATGGTTATATTTCGAGGCACTTCGTCAGAAGGTACATTTTACCAGAAACGCATGACATTGGAGGAGTCGTATCGTCACTTTCCTCTGATGGCATTTTAACCGTGAGCGCACCAAAGAAGTCCGAAAAGCCAACTAACGCCGAACGTGTTGTACCAATCACTCAGACTGGACCAGCCAAATCAACTGTTCAAGCCACTGATCCCCAACCCAAAATTGAACATCCATCTAATTAGGGAACCCTTAAGGCTGATTAATATATACCTATTATTGTATTAAAGTATTGTTTCATGTTGTTTTCATTTTTACAACAACTTTATTTATTTATTTATATTATACTATATTATGATTTGAAGAAAATTTAATAAAAAATGATAAATAACAAAATAGTTTTATTCAGGGTAAATAAATTTTTTTTTATTTGAGTTAACTACTATATCGTCCAGAACATGCAGAAGGAACAAAATTATCCAATATATTGTTGAATTATTATGTATTATAAAGGTGAAGTCACAATAAAACATCAGATAAAGAGAAATGCATATCTGACCTTCTTCCATACACATGCGATCAAAGAAAACACTTCGGAAAACGCACTTACTTTGATCCACCCTTAAAATCACTGAAGTGCGCTCTAACATACGTATTTTTTTATTAATCAGAAACTAAATATTATTGAGCGTTTTGGCAACTATACGCACTGCAGTACAGAAACGAATTAAAAAATATTGTGAGTAGATATAGGCAGCTTGTATCTATTTGTTTTTTTAAACTTTTTTATATGTGCTCCTACACACAACTACACACAAAAAGGTTTATGTGCAACAGACTAAACTGCTGGTTCTCCCTGTGTATTTTGACGTGGTGAAACCATATACTTATTAATACTGCTCGCTTCCTATATCTCCTTTACAATAAAATTAGGCGTACCGCAAACTTTCTACTTATGCGCCAAACTTTTGGCGTCTGTTTTCATGGTTGGTGTATGCGTATTATATACAGATGTACTCTGCTGTGACAAGATAATGCGCCTCTGAAGATGTGGACTTTCCAATACAGCTTTCTTTTACAGTTTATGCCATAACGAACATTTCAAAAGTGTTTTTATTAATTTTATACTCGACAAAAATGATAATACGCATCCTGATTTAATCATCTGTCAGGGATCAGTACATGTTATCGAGTATACTAGAGTCTTTCACTGATGACGTATTTTGGTTAAAATTTTAATCTACTCGTGGCCGGTCCGGGTTTTTTACGTGTTCTGCGCATCTTACAAATCGGTTGTTCTTCTACGCTCCTCGAAGAACAAATAGCAAGTGCACTTTTTTGGAATTCGTACATCCCGTGAATAAATACCTAAGTCCACCCCTGTATAAAGTAACTCTGTAACTGAAGCCAACCGTGTCGCTTTTTCTGCGCAGAATCGTGACCGGTCGTGTGGCGTACCAAAAAAATTAAACTGCTTACATGGAGAATTACAAATTACATTTTAAGTGAAAAGTCTGGTTGATCTAGTCTGTACGGCTTAACAACGTATTATAAATTATCAGTATTACTAATCCGACGTCAGAAATTGTATCAGTTTCCTTCTAAACTCCTGAAAAATTAGACAGTCTAATTTTAAGCTATTTTTTAAAAATTACTTCAATAGGTAAGTACTTCATATATTGTCATTGACAATTTGACAAATAGTTAAAGTTCACTGCCTTTGTTAGAAAATCTCGAATTCTATTTATTTACACCACATTACAATGACGCTCATAGTTTTTTATTTTTACTTACCTACTTGTAAATCATTCTAGTAGAGGTATCAGATTTTAGGATTTCCAGCGTACACTTTTTTAGAAAACAAATACTATCTCACCATATAATTACACAAAGCTAAGTTAAATAAAAGGAACAAGAAAGCAAGAGTCACAAAGTCACACAAAAATACACAACTACACCATCACTTTTTGAACTGACAGTTAACAACAAATTAGAGGGCGCTGCAAGTCAACTTGCCATAGAGACCCTATAAAGTAGAGACTGGTCACTGGTTGCATAATGGCGGCGATGGTCTGAGTGTTCGCATGTACATCAAGTGTGTTTACAAGTATCGCAAGTGTCAAAAGTAGGTTGCAGTATTTGTTTTGAAAAGTAGATAAATAAATTCACATATTTTTGATACCTACGAGTGAAAAATAAGTCAAAATATGTAAGTAATAACGTTACCATTAATTGTTTCGTGACCAAATCAGTCATAATAGTCTGTTATTTTAATTTTAACCTGGTACATTGTATCTAATGGTCAGTACAGTGGCAATTCTGTAACTACATGTTATGTTAAATTTAACAGCACGCTAAACGATTGCAAATTAACATTAAATTGTATTCTACAAAATGAAAATTAACATGCTGCCTTAAAAATATTGAATTTAACCTTGCCGTTAAAATAGTAGGTTTAAAAGCTACATAAAACAAAATAACTCTTATTGGCGCCGCCATTATGCAACCACTTTTCATACGGACCAATCAGTACCTCCCACTTGAGTGGCCAGTCTCTACTTTATAGGGTCTCCAACTTGTCATAGATACATTACACTTGTGATACGTTGTAAACACATTGAAGCGCACGCGCACGCACAACCACAGCCGCCATTATGTATCCATTGGGGTGGAGTGGGGACCGAGTGGCCAGACTCTAAGAGATTGTCATACTTGTCATAAGATCTCTAACTTGTCAGTTGTCACTATTACCAGAGAAGACTACTAGTACTAGTTAGTTCCAAGAAGCATAAACACAGGGAGTGCTCAATTTTTACATTTGTGCAAACAAAGATAGCTTATATATTGTAAATTGTGAAGTGATTTTCTACTTTTTATTTACAAAATTATGATATCAGTTCGGTTAATTCTTGTCTTTTGATTGGTTGAGGCAGTTTATGTTAATTTCCTAAACCAATCAGAAATGAGAATAACTGATGAAATCAACTGATCAATTTTGCAAACAAAAACTAACCACTGTGTACAGTATCTAAACAATATCGGTATATTATATACTCTTTGGTTATGTATCAAAATTTATTATTTGAATCGTGACCTTTTAGGGGTATTTCCTCTATTAATTTGAATAAAATTCTCAACTATCAAAATAGTTTCTGTCTGATTATGAAATATAACGCGCGAACATGAACCATAGCATTCGTTCTATACAAGCCAAATTAAAATGACACATTATGATTACGTCTCGGATTATATCCATTGGAATAATGTACATTCACTGATCATTGCAAACAAAAGCAGTTCTTGATTATTATAGTATAAGGTTTGTGACATTTCAAACTGCTTCAATCTGTTCAATATGCCATATACCCAAAAAAAATGAAATAATATGACATGAATTTTGAAATTTTAAAGTACATTATAAGACTATTAAGCCTCAACTATATGCCACACAAAATACACTCGTGCACTGACGGTTGTATTAACAACTATATAGATTTGTTCATTTTTGTCTTTATGAGTCAGTTCATCTCTCTCCATCTTATATTGAACAAAACTAGTGTTCTCCTTTTTTCAACTCAAAGCTGATAAACGAATAAAGGGGAATATTCTCTTTCATTTTATCCGCCAGACTGCACCAGCTGTACTCAGTTGTTTGTTCGTCAATGTCAATACGAAAAAATAAGTCTTTGAGTAAGCAAAGGTAATAATTAGGATGTAAAATGAAAAATTGTAATCTATATCTTCATCTTCAAGTGTACCTACTAACTGGAATATTGTCATAATTGATTAATCTAGAATAAAAGAGGATTAGTAAACAAAAAATTCAACAAGTTCATAAATGTAATTATATACCTTTCAACCAAATCAGCTTTTTTTCCATGAACTCTAGGGCCTCTTTTTCTCAGCTCCGCTTTTAAACGATTTAATCACCAACTACCGTAATCCATCCTTTTTATCAATTTGGCTCATTTCTACGAATAAGAGATTGGGAAACTCTCGGAAATTGAGAAATTTAAACTATTTAAACGTTATATATGATACAAGTTGAGAATGATCGTCATGTTTACTAATCTTGGAGAATGATATTAAACCGAGTACGCATAGCGTCATCTATTGGATATATTAGGAACTGGCTTGGATTGTTCCTCATTCTTTTTGTCAATTTAGCTCATTTCTACGAATAAGAGTTTGGGAAACTCTCAGAAATCGGGAAATTTAAACAATTTAAAGTCATAATATAACTTTTAAATTGTCGTTTAATGTCATTCTCAATTCGTATCGTATATTATTATATGATACAAATTGAGAATGCCATTAAACCGAGTATGGATGGCGTCATCTATTGGATATATTCGGAACTGGCTTGGATTTTGTTTAGGAAAACCTCTAGTTGTCATTTCTTGTTTCTTATCAGTTCTGTGCTTCTGTGCCAGTTTGAATTTAAAATTTGACTTTATAGGTTATGCTCAAACTTTTAACGGTTCAAACTTTGGTGTCTAACAACAATAAATAATGTCTGATTATAGTGGCAATGATTTATTAAATGTTTTTAGTGATTTAAATGTTCGTTTATTGAGTTTGAATCCAAATGTTATAAAGGCGTGGTTCGACACTGATGATAAAAACATGAAGAATTTATTAACTTGGATGTGTACATCTTTGTCAAACAAAAATTATGTGCTCCCTCTTGAATACGAAGAGTAAGTAAACTGATTTTATTACCTTGAAGAGTGTAGCACACATACTTTCATAGATTTTTAGAACTGAAAACACCTCTTGTGGGTCAAACGTATGAAAGAGAATTGACCAAGTTTGAGACTGAATATCCAGGGATATTTGATGTGGATTCCAATGTTCTAGAAATTGACTTTATTGAAGATGATATTGATTTGACGTTTGACGAAGAACGACATCTTAATGAACTAATAAGAATGAATGAGTAAGTAATGTGGTATATTATACGAAGGAACGACGATAACAAATGTTATTTTTTCTTTTTAGAGTCTTACAGAATGATCTGTCTAAACAGTTAGCCGATGAAACCTCTAAAGAAATTAGAACATCGTTAAAATTGGTGTCAGCTCAGGAATTATGTAATACTTTGGGAAAACAACTAGACGAAATAAATGAAAAACTTCATACTCAGTTAGTAAAATATGGGTCAAATTTGTATAATTTTGAATTTGTAAGTAATTTAAACATGAAAATAGAGATGAGCGATTAAACCGCACATTACATTTTTAGGATTCTGCTCCAAATTTTATAAATAACATCGATATTAAAGAGTGCCAAGATAGTTTTGGTAATGTAATGTCTTTTTTAAAGCCTTTATTAGAACAAGATGTTCTTCCACATGATATAACTGGTGTAGATAACCAAATGTCCATAGGTTCAATAAGTATGGATCATTCTATAGCTGATAACTTGAACACGATGAGGCACAGGTAATAATCTTGTAATATTTTTAAGTGATGGGCTTGTCCACAAAAAATTGATATGAACTAATGCAGTTAAAATTAGTATTAAAGCTCTTATTATCAATATATCTAAAGGTTTAAATTAAATTTAAATTAACTATATTAACAGTGACAGAAACTGCTTACTATAGTTGAAATCATGAATGTTGTCGTTCGCGTGGTTAAATTATGTACTTAACAACAACGTCAGATTTTTCTATCTTTGTAAATTTAAAGCCCGTAGGATATAAATAACAAAAGGCGCGTCTGCTGAGGCTACGACAGAAGTTCAAAGCATAATGATGCATTTTAGAAATTAATAATACAACCGCTAGTTGTAGCCACAACTGACGTTTAATATTCTGTAAGTTCTCTGTCAATTAAGGAGCGTGCAATGGGCGCATAATTCAAATTTATTGATTGCATATTTCTTTTCGTCACTGTGAGAGGCAAAAATGAGGTCATGATTTCCAACCCCATGCAAATTGCCTTAAATATAATATCCAAATGGTGCTCGTCAGAGGGGCTCAATGTCAACTCGAGTAAAACAACTATTGTCCCATTCACTAAGAGGAGAAGACTCAATCTTAGAACTCCCGTAATGAATGGAACGATAATAAATCTTTCCAGTGAAGTCAAGTATCTAGGAGTAATCCTGGAACTCACATCTGAAAAGGACACTTAACTAAAGCAACAGCGGCAATATGGACGTGCCGTAGGTTGTTTGGTAAGACTTGGGGTCTAAGACCCAAAATGACACATTGGTCTTATTTTCCGGTTGTCAGACCTATGGTAACCTACGCATCATACGTATGGTGGCCAAAAACAGAGGAAAAAACAGCACAGGGAAAGTTGCAGAAACTGCAATGCCTTGCCTGTTTAGGGACTACAGGAGCAATGCACTCGTGTCCCACAGCAGCTATGGAGGCTATGCTTGACCTAATTCCCTTGCACTTACATGTAAGGAAGGAGGCGGCACTCAGTGCCTTACGACTGCACCAGGCACATAGATTTAAACCAGGCGATCTGGTTGGTCACTTAAGGATCCTGGAGTTAATTCATTTGAAGTCCATCACCAAACCCACTGAGTCAATGCCAGTGAAACAAGACTTTGACTGCCCGTTTGGCGTGCTGATTGAAAGTCGTCAGACAAGCAAGATAGAGTCACTGCGATTGGAACAGGGGTCACTTACCTATGTGGTATATAGATGGATCTAAAATGGCTTAAGGCGTAGGAGTGGGAGTAGCAGGGCCGAATTGTAGGCTATCCAAAGCCCTCGGTAACACCCCTACCATCTTTCAGGCAGAAATTTATGCCATAGATCTGTGTGCCCAGGTATGCCTAAATAAAGGATCCGAAGGGCAAAGATCTATATACTATCGGACAGCCAGGCAGCACTAAAGGCTCTAAGGTCCTATACCTTTGAATCTAAAATTGCCTGGGAAAGTAGACAATCCCTGAAGCAACTGGCTAATAACAACAAGGTTACCTTGATGTGGGTGGCAGGGCATGTGGGAGTACAAGGAATTGAACTCGCTGATAGCCTTGCAAAAAAAGGAGCTGAAGCACCATTCATTGGACCCGATCCGTTTTGTGGCCTAGCCAAGGCACATATAGCGGAGGAGATCCAAGAATGGAAAAAGGATCAGAAAAAGTCCTACTGGAGGAATACTCCAGGCCAAAGACAAGCGAAAAAGTTTATAACTTATTCGACAAAGAATGCCACAAGGCTTCTCGAACTTGAAAAGTCCGAATTAAGGCTAATCACAGGCCTCCTAACTGGCCACTGCCCTTTGAGATACCATCTCAAGAATATGGGCAAGGCGGTAGATAATAAATGCAGATATTGCGATACTGCAATTGAAACTGCAGAACACATACTTCGCGAATGCAAGGTGTTAGTCCGCACTAGGTTAGAATTAACGCCTGAAGGTTTAGGGAAATTAGCTCCCAGGAAAATCACAAGCTTTGTAGAAAGCCTGGGAATCCTGGATAACCACTAGATGTAGGGTAAATGACAAAAGGTCTTTTAGGTCGAAGTGAAGTAAGGCTGTTTGAATCCAAACGACCTCATAAAATAATCTACAATTACGGTGACACCATGTGATAAGGCTGTTCAAGTCAGTTTGTAATTTATTGCAATCTTCAGTGGTGGTTATTTTAGAAAATAATTTAAGATCGTCGGCAAATAAAACGAAACTACCATTAGTAAAACACTTGTGAATATCATTAATAAATAAATTAAAGAGCAAGGGTCCCAAATGAGAACCTTGTGGTATGCCTGATGTGACTTGAATTTCTTTTGATCTGAAATTTTTTATGCAAACTATCTATGTACGGTCAAGTAGGTAGCTTTTGAACCATTTCAAAAAAGAACCATTTATGCCTACCGAATTCAACTTATCCAGTAAAAATCGATGGTTAACTCTATTGAAGGCCTTTGCAAAGTCTGTATAGATGGCATGAACCTGATATCCGTTCTCAAGAGCAAGTGACAGGAAGCCAGTGTGAGTAAATTTAATTCTGTGGTTCTTCCTGAACGAAAGCCAAATTGATTGTCAATGATAGTAATGTCAATTTCTGGCATCAAAAAATCAGTAACAGGACTTTTGAATAGTTTTGGAACAGCACTCAAAATGCAGATGGGTCTGTAATTAATAAAGCTGACTTTCCAAAATTCTCGAAATTCACCAGTTTCAAAGGACAAGTTATACATGATAAATAAATGTCTAGCTAGGATAAAACTACTGTATTTAATGATGATCGGCGGTGTGTTGTCAGGTCCAGGGCATTTATTGATATCCAAGTTGCTCAATTTCTGATAAATGTTAGATATACTAATAAAGCAATTTGAAATGTTCAAGGTAGGGTCTCATTAGAATTTTTAGAATAAACAGAAGAGAAATATTTGGCAAACATATTTGCTTTATCAACCCCGGAATTACTTGTTAAGTTATTATAAGATTGCCAATGCGTGCCATTTCGTGTGACTTTCAGATGATTTGATTCAGAAATTAAAAAATGATGATGTGAATGACAACATTCATGTTTCTAACTATATTAAACACTTGCTCATTCGATTAATGCCATCTATGTGCAGCACAGAGGAGACTTAAACTCTGTGACACATCGTGTGCGAGGCCCTCAATACTGTTACTTAAAGAATTTCAGTTAACATACTAGGGTTCATTAACATAATGAGAGAATATAAGAGAAACAAAATTATGATTTAGAATGTTAAGAAAAGATTGTTTATTAAATTGGCTTTTGTAAATTTATGTCCATTATAAATAATTATTACTATAGTGTATTCACATTCCAAACTTGTACAATGTAAACAAATATCAACATGTGACAAGGCGTGATTTACTGAATGTCGCACTGGTATTGGTAAACTTGACTACCATGACGTAAGTATAATAAGGACACATAAATACTTAAATTTATCATTATCATTTAGAATTTTGCAGACATAATCCTATTAGTGACGTATCTAACAGATGTTTTCAAAAAAACTAGCCGTGGTTTTCAAATGATACCTACTAGGCATCATTGAATAAAAAATTATACAGATATTGTTAAATTTAACGCACTTGGATAGGCAGGCATACACATATCGTTTCTATTTTTTCTTATATTAATTGTTTTGAAATTAAAATGTATAATTGTGTATATTATTTGTTTTTAGAATTCTCCACAGCCATCAGAACTATGTTGTAACTAGAATTGAAGTTGATAAGCTGAAAGAAATACTCAATTATTTAAATAAGACTGATCTTGACACCATGTTATCCTTTACAGAAAGGTAAGTTTTCTAAGCTAAGGCTTTCAGGCAGTTTTACAAGTAAATGGGTAAATTTTCTAAAAACCTAATAGAAAATAATTTTTAATCCATATTGCATACCAGCGTTGGCCTAAAATGTTTGTCCCAAAGAAATTGGAACTTTCACGCCATGCTGATGAAGAAGTAGTTTTCATAAATATCAAAGCGCTTAAATAGTACATTCAAATTATGCATGACGTACATTTCGCTATCCATTTTAGTATTATCTGAAAAATTTAATTAAATCCAACAATGTGTCCTATTTTTATAGCAAAGTAATGTTATGGTTCAATAAATCAATCAATCCGGTTGTTCCTACCCTACTTGAGGTCTGTTTACAAACAAATTCATAAATATGATAAAAGATGAATCCTGGGAAACCCTTCTAAAGTCTAGTTTCCCCTTTTCTTCTTTTTCAATTTTTAATCATCACTTTATTATTTTTCCTAAAAAGAAATACAAAACACCCAGTAAGAAACGTCGTTCTCCTTGGGTTACTAATGAAATCAAGGAATTGTCTAATAATTTAAGAGATTTGCATCACTTATCGGTAATAGGTAGTAATGCTAAACTTAAACGATATTACAAAATCCGAAAAAATCAATATAATGACTATTAATAACACTAAAATCAATTGTAATAACAAAATAATATTAGAAGTCTCATAATATATCCAGTGCAGTGTGGCAAATAATACGGAATCAAAAACTAAATTTGAAAACTTCAAAATATTTCTAAAAAATAATGACGGTGTAATAATCGAGGATCAACCTCAAGTAGCTGAATTGTTCGTTGACCAGTTTACTTTAGCTCATGATACTTAAGATAACAATAATCAGCACGAATGTAATTCAGGCCTACCAAACTACATTTTTCTATTTCCCACAACTCCACAAGAAGTCGAAGGCATTACTTTGAACCTTCCAAATAAGCATTCAGCCGGTTTAGATGATATACCTTGCTCATTGCTTAAACTGTAGCCAAGGAGATATCTAGGCCGTTATCGTTGGTTATCAATGAATACTTTCTATCTGGTGAGTTTCCTGATGATTTGAAGCATGCCAAATTGTTTATAAGAAAGGAGAAAAGACAGACATTAAGAATTATAGACCGATATCTTTGCTATCTGTATTCTCAAAGATTATTGGAAGATTAGTATATAAAAGCCTCTGTTTGCATTTTTGAAAGACCATAATATCCTGACAAAATATCAGCATGGTTTTGTTGAAGGCAGATCAAGGAAAAGTGCCATATACGAGTCGTTGAACTATATAGTTGAGTGCTTGGACAAAGGTGAATGTGTGGTGGGAATTTATTTTGACCTATCTAAAGCCTTTGACACATTTAACCATAAGAAACTATTTAATAAGTTTAGTAGATATGGTATCAGAGGAGTTGTGCTCGAATTCTTTAAATCATATCTCTCTGGCAGGACACAAAGGGCATGCTTGAATACTGATGATAACGATGGAATTAGTTTCCACTATTCTAGCCCTAGGCTGTTAATGACTGGGGTGCCTCAAGGCTCTGTACTAGGACCTCTTTTATTTCTTATTTATGTAAATGATTTACCTGCATCCCTATCTGTAAAATCTGTATGTGCATTTGCAGATGACACATGACTAATTGTCATAGCCAAGGACTTAAAAAACGTATTATGGCTACATTTTTAGGTTATGTTGTCAGTAGAAAGCATGCCTAATTACAGTCGAAATAATGATTTAATATTAAATGAAAATAAAACTATATTAATGAAATTCAAAAATAGTACTGTTATATTAAAATGTATTGTAAATCTATACCAGACTCTCCAACAACAAAGTTTTTAGGGATTTATTTAGATTAACTTGTGAAAATCACACCAACTGCCTTGTTAGTAAACTTAATAAAATTTCCATCCTTAGTTATGGTTTAACATTCTGGAAACCAATACACTGGAAAAAGGTGCTTACTACCATACTGTGATGGCATTTAATACCATACCAAATGAAATAAAAAATATTGAAAGCCTTTTTATATTCAAAAGAGAACTAAAAAAGTATCTTTTAAATCTATGTTGTTATGATTTTAATAATTTTATTTGTAATGTTTCTTCTATTCACTCATTTTGTATTTTATTGTTCATTTTATTGTTATTAATGTGTAAGACTTCTTATGACAATTCAATATTCTTCGGAATCCTATGGAAATGATAAAATAAATAAATAATCGTTGGTGAAGATCCACTTCATTATAGAAAACGCCCGTTCAGTGTCTACCGACGTGAGTGGCACCTTGAAATAGACACTTATTATTATTATTTTTTTTTATTAGGTTGTTTACCTACTTTCCATAGTTAGAAGAAGCTGGAAGACACATTTTTAAAAACAATTGAAAAGCATGTTGGGCAGCACTAAATTTTTTCAATTGTTTTAAATTTTGATGGATTATGTGCTTCTTGATCTAGTTAGAATTAAATGTTAAGTTTGTCCAATATACTTCATATTGTTACGTGTTTACAATTTTCAGTAAACACTCCGTGGATTCAAATAACTTGAAACAGGAATTTTCACAAATCACTGATTTATTTATCACTAAAATTACACTAGTAAATACTTAACAATTACACAACTAATAATAACTTAATCTAACATGAATTCACTACTTTTAAAACACTATGTACTTTTCTTTTTAAACTTGAAAACTGTTGTCTAACCTAAAAACTCTCTGTCTGTTTACTTCACTGAACTGAACTGTATTGCCTACTTCACTCAACTGAACTCTTCTTCTACAAACTGTCTCTGTAACCAGAACCACAGACTACCCAGAACTGTACTGGATACTAAACTGAACTGTTCTTTATACTTCACTAAACTGTACTGTTCCATCTGCTGGCTTCACCTCTTTATATACCCACTTGGAATGTCCAGAATATCATTGTAGAACCTTCCAGAATATACTGGAATTCTCTACAATTTACTTAGGCACTACTAAATGGTGGTTCGCCAGTTGGCCCACAGATGGCGCCACTCTTCTGGCCAGGAAGTAATTACAACTCTCCTCTCTGAAAGAGGGCAACACATAACAATATTATAATCGTTTTAACTGGTTTCGTCTATCCTGAATCTTATGTCTTGCTCAATCTTATCTTTTGAATTGTCTAAATATTATTGTAATTTATGTCCCGATAGATGGACAACTGTCACACATCTAAATCTTTAAAATACAATTTAAATGACAGGCAAAACTAGATTATATGGGATTAATACATCTCTTGAATTCCCCTGTTTAATTTGAAAAGTTGTGGATTTTTATAAGACATTTTTATATCTACTTTTCCTAATATTTTTCATCTAAAATTGTATACTATATGTATTATATTCTTAATTACAATTTTCTCTTATGCAAATTTCTGTTCACTCAAACAATACACATCATAATGATATACACTGTTAAACTACCTATTTATTTTTTCTTTATATTTGATGTTTTTACTGAAGACCACACAAGTTTGGTATAACGATAATTAAAACAACCAGTAACCAAAGTTATATCCTCTGAAAATTTTTTTTGGGAAACTGAATGATAATCTTTGTTGTAGTATGTACACACAAATGAGCAGAGAGAGCAAAGAAGAAACCAAAAGGAGGATGTGCGGAATGTTAGATAATATATCAGCCAAGTTAGCTGACCGCCACATTGCTCAAACTAAACTTAAGTATGCCCAAGAGGAGCTGGAGTTGCACCAGTAAGCAATGTTCTTGTTATGAAGAAACGCCATTCAAAATGTTTTATTTTTTAGGGCGAAACTGGATAGAGTTAGAAATATTGAAAATATGATTCTGAAGTTTTTATCCTTATATTTTATACTTAGTGTATTGTATGTTCAAGAAAATCAGGATATCAAGAGCTCAGATATATTTTTCAGAAAAATTGTACATTACAGTACAAAAAATTTACAGAATTGTGCCTCTCGAACGGTAAGCCTGTAGATCTTAAGAAGTAGACATTACTGTTCTATATTTTCTATACTATTTATATATTACTTGCATTAGCCTTAGTACCAGTTTTAATTTGTCGCGTTTGGCTGGCTATACTTGATCCTATGAGTTTTAAGATGAGATTGTGCCTATGTTGTGTGAGAAATACACTTGATCACACTGTCCCCTATGCATTGAGTTAGATCCTCAGTTTCCACATTGGCAATATTGCTTGTAATGGATGTTTGTCTACGTTTTTTCAAATGTGTAATCACCTTCTGGATAACGACTAGTATTTGTGGTGTGTGTGTTATGTTTATCAGGCTCACTATTTTGAAGCTTTTAGACAAGAAATGAATGAAATTAGAGCAATATATTTTCAAATGCGTGGTCACAGTACCTGTGTGCATTTCTTATAATAATAATAATAATAATCACTTCATTTAGCGGATAAGCTATAAAAAAGAAAACATACGTACATTTCTAAAGCATAATTACGTACTAACGATAAAAAAATAATTAAAAGTATAAGGTACCTTAAGAATAAGATTAGGTATACTAAAGATAAAATATATTTGGTTGTGCTACTGTCAACAACGCTACGTAAACCATTTTACATATAAAAGAATTTTAATTTTTTTCACATTCGAAGACATATGCAATCAATTATTTTTTAAATGTTGCATGATTATTACATTATTTGATATTCTCAGGAAGTTGATTGACCACAATTACACCTTTATACAACAACGTTTTGGCCAATCAGTTTGATCGAGAAGTTTCTATAAAAAAAGTCATTTACATTTCTCGTATGTATAGTACATCTCTCACAAATTTAATTTTAGCACTTAGTGTGTAATTATAGTGCTTGTTTGTATTTTTTTACTAAATGTATGTGTTATCCGCATATTAAATAGTTTTTGAGTTATTCACAATTTGATATTGTTCAACATAATACCATTAATAAAGGTAACAAGAAAACATATATATATCTTGAAAATTGAAAATCTATACATGTCTATAAATCGAGCATTTTTTAGAAAAAAATGAAACAAGTAATTAATGAATATGAACAGCACAAGTCAAAATCATTTGGAGAAAGGTATAAAATAATTAAGTCCTTGATTAAAATATTTTCTGATGAGGAAGACTTTAATTTAAGTACAGCTTTGGGGGTTGTTAGTGAGTTCAAAAACGAATTGGATATGTTGGAAAATAAACTACTTTCATCTGATTTCAACGAACACAGAAATTCAACAGAAGATTTGTAAGTATGTTTTTCACAATTATCATTACTCTTTAGGTACTATTTGTTAATTATTTTTCAACAGTTTAAAGTTTATTTTTACCACTGCTCTAACAATTATTGTTGACAACAAACTGACAGTCAGAGGAATAGGTCTCAGATACTGTTCTGACAGCGGTCTCTTTAACATAGGGCGCTTTAGAGCTTTTACGAAGACACGCACACGATTCATTTGTGATCTCCAGTATGCGGATAACTGTGCAGTTTTAGCCTCTACGCCGGAAGAGCTTCAAGAACTTTTAGAGGTGTATGCCCAGAGCTATGATTCCTTGGGACTTAAAATCAACATTGGAAAGACTAAGATTATGTCAACTCCTCATCAAGTGAACCAAATAGACATTACACTTAACGGAAATTCTCTTGAAGTGGTGGATCAGTTCAATTACTTAGGCAACGTTGTTAATGACAAAGCAAACATGGACAGCGAGATTCACAATAGAATTAACGCTGCATCTAGAGCACTCCGGGGACTTAGAGAGAGAGTATTTGACAACCACGACCTTGCTTTGTCAACGAAAATGGCTGTCTACAGAGCAGTTGTCATTCCAACACTGCTATATGGATGTGAAAGCTGGGTCACTTACCGTCGTCATGTGAAAGAATAGATAGATAGATAGATCTTTATTGGTCATATATACACAGATGTGCTTTGACATGTCAGTATAATACAAAATAAAAGAAGAAAAAAATATATATATATCTATATAAATATAAGTATAGAGGTTTAAAAAAAAAACAGAGGTATATAAGTATATATGGACAAAATACGAAAACATATTTGTCATTACAAAATTCAAGAGTTGAGTAAAAACACATAAATAGTAGAATAACATATCACAAAAAAAAAAAAAAATACACAAACAACAGATAATAATGGATTTATAAAGTTAATTTAGAAAAATCGGTTGACAAGAATTCTTCAAAATCATAGAACGCATGATCAATCAGTAATCGCTTAATTACTGATTTAAAACGTTCACGCTCAAGTACTTGTACAACAGATGGTAATGCATTAAAAAATTTAGTAGCATAATAGCTTGTCCCGTTTCTCGTCCTCGAAAGCCGCAAATAATCTGGATGAATTTTATCTTTGTTACGTGTTGAGTAGGAATGCAAACTTTCATTTGTAATGTATTTATCTGTATTTACTTTTATATGCATAAGGCATTGGAATATATAGGCACAGGGCAGGGTAAGTATATTAAAATTTTTGAAAGCAGCCCTACAATCATCTCTGTATTGTAATCCAGCGATGACTCTAACAGCCTTTCTCTGCATGGAAAAAACTGTTGAAGCATGAGCTGAATGACCCCACACTAATAACGCATAAGACAGTGAAGACTGAATTAATGCATGATAAGCAATTTTTAATGTTGAATGTGATAAGCAATTTCGCAGGTTACGCAGTAAAAAAATTTTTCGCGATATATTCTTGCAGACTGAAACCGTGTGTTCTTCCCAAGTCAACTTACTATCCAAAAGAACACCTAAAAATTTTACGGAATGGGAGTTGTCAAGCTCTGAATGTTGTCTTAAACTAAAAACCATTGTCTCAGTCTTGTCCTTATTTAGGACTAACTTATTATTTGTGAACCAATTTTGAGCCGATAATAAGCTATTTTGGGCCTCTGTCAATAACATGTTGAAGTCGCTATGGGAATGAGTCAATGAAGTGTCGTCAGCAAAAAGAGTGAAGTTTGCTGATGGAGTACTATTTGGCAAGTCATTAACATAGATAAGAAATAAGACCGGACCCAGAACAGAACCTTGCGGTACACCGAATTTGATGTCAGTTAACCTTGAATTGGCGTTATTAAAATAAACAAATTGAGTTCTGTCCGTCAAATAGGACATAATCAGTTTTTGGCTACTTGCGGAAAAATTGTAACATTTTAGTTTACTGAGTAAGTTATCATGCGGTACGCAGTCGAAAGCCTTACTTAGGTCTAGAAATTGTACGTGTACAAATTCATTGGCCTCAAAACCTTTGTTAACTAAGTTGATCAACGAATTTATTGCTCCGGTTGTTGATAATTTTGCCCTGAAACCATATTGACAACTAGTAAACAAATTGGAGTTTTCAAAATAAGTTGTGATTTGAATTTTAAGTACAACTTCAAAGATTTTTGCAAAGATGGGCACAATAGATATTGGTCTGTAATTAGCTGGGTTGTCCATACAATTGCTTTTAAATAAGGGTAACACTTTTGAACATTTAAGAAATTTGGGGAAGACGTTGTTTCTGATACACTGGTTGATAAGATTAGTAAGAGGAATAAGAATTATATACTTAATGCAGTTAAGAATTTTTATATTAATATCATATGCATCATTGCTTTTAGTTTTTTTTAAATTGTCGATTATGTCAAGAACTTGAATATACGTTACTTCCGAAAAAGTAAATTCCTTGTCTGAATTAGTTCCGACTGAATTAATAAAATCAGTCTCCAAATTGTCGTTAGTGGACGGTAAGGAGTTAATTAAATTATCAGCAATGTTCCCAAAATAATTGTTAAAGTCGTCAGGAGAAATCATATCTGACTGATTAATTGAGCTACTTTTATTCATATTGATCAAATGCCACATTGCTTTTTGTTGATTCTTGTTTTGATGTATGTAATTATCATTTGCTGTTTTCTTAGCTCTTATTAACTCATTTCTATAGATACGTTTTTTGTGTTTGATTAACTCTTTCAAATCATTGCTAGGACTTATCTTGTAAACATCTAGGAGCAGATGTAATGATTCTCTCATTTGCCTCAAATCATTTGTGTACCAGTTTAAGTTTATTTTATTATTATTTAAAATTTTTGACTTGACTGGAAAATACTTATCCAGAGCGAAAATAATTGTATCAAGGAAAGAATTAGATTTAGTATCTATATCAAAAGAAGGATCATCAATAAACCTCCAATCAATCTGTTGTAAATAACTATTCATATGAAACAAACCTATATCGGAAATAGGTCGGTAGGAAATTTTCTTAGATAATTGAGGAGGCCTACAGTTGTTTACACTTAAATTTATACCAGCGTGATCAGACAGTTTGGGATCTAAAATGTGCAGTTTGCAATTATCAAAAGAAAAGTTTATAAAAACATTGTCGAGACAGTTTTCCAGACGAGTTGGAGAAGTATTACAAGCAATAAAACCAAATGAGCTAAAAATGTTAATGATTGCATGTACATGTTTATCAGGGTTATTAAAATGAACGTTAAAATCTCCCGTAAAAATTACATTTTTATTTTTTTGTGAAATAAAATTTAACACATTAGCGAGTGTTTGCAAAAATATATCAAAATCCCCTAAGGAGGGGGATCTATAAGTAGTTATTATTATAAACTTGTCACAGACAACACCAGTCAATTCACAATGCAACTCAACAGAGAGTTTATTAATTTGTGTGATAGTGGAGCAATTATATATATTCTTGCAGAAAATAGCAACACCACCATGAATATTACTTTTCCTACTAAAATTTGAAGCTAAATAGTAGCCTTCTAGTGTGATATATTCTACTTCATCTTCTACCAGCCAATGTTCGTTTATACATAAAATATCAATATTGCTGTCTATCAGAAATACATTTAAGTCAATTACTTTATTTTTAAGGCATTGTATATTTAAATGAAAAATATTAAACAGACTATTGGGACTCGATTTTCCAGATTTATTAGAAATCATGTCAACCGTTTTTTTTACAGCTAATTTATTTTTTACATTACAAGAGACACTTGAGAAAGTCGCGGGTATAAAAAAGAAGAAGACGATGTATCAGAATCGTCGATAGTGTCATTAGTTGGCGTAGGATTCATTACATTAATGTTATGAGTGCTATCATCTAAAGTAATTACAGCAGACATGAGAAAAGGTGATTCCTGGACTGCAGCCGGCACAGAGACGTCACTGGTTTGAATAAACGTTAACGTTTTGTACAAACGGTTGGTATCAATAATAGAATGAACTATACTGGAAACCGCAATGTAGCCTTTAAACTTACTTTGTTGGTCTTTGTTAATATCAAGAAAACTAAATTGACCTTCACTACATGCATTAAATCTATTTAGAAACTGATATAATTTTGTGTTGAACTTATAAATTAACTTGTTTTTGAGGCTACCTTTAAAATAGTACGGGATAGATGTAAAAATAACATTGGTATGGGCACATAGCCTAAGTTTGTCACAAATGTTTCGGAAAGAGGGTGCTTTGTTTTTATCAATATCATTGCGTCCTCCTACCACAATGATATGATCTTGAAAGTTAAAGTTACTTGCCAATGATTCCATGTTTTCAATCACTTGATGCAAAAGTGCTCCAGGTTTCTTCACTGAAATAATTTCATAAAGATTTTTGTCTAAACATCTCCTAAGTTGGAAGGTCACGTCTATATCGTCTGTTAATAACAGAATTTGTCGTTTGCGATGAATAGGATTATTAATAGGACTAGATTGATTAACAATATTACAAATATTTTCGCCACCCTGTATAACTTGTTTTTGCACTGTAACTTCACTGCGTGTCGGTGGTTTATCCCATGTACTGACAGATTTGTTTCCACTAGGACTTTCAGTAACTATGGGCTCTGGCGCTCTCTTTTGAAAAATATCAGATACGCCACTGGGCGTTTGAATTTCAAGATTTGTAGAAGTTGATGCGTTTCTTGTACAAACAGCCGTCTGAGTTTCTTTATTCGCAAACTGTTTATTTCTTATAACTTCAGCGTTTTTATTTAGAAATTCAATGTGTTCTTTCAAATCATCGATAATTTTTTGTTGTTTATTTATTAGGGAAGACGACTCCTCATCAGCTCTCATAGCTTCTTGAATGAACACATTTTTGTCAATTTTTAATTTTTCAATAAACTTTGATTTCTGATCACAATCTTCTGCCAGTTCACTAATAGTTTTTTCTAGGATACTTTTTTCACTATCCATGTCGCTGCAATTACTGTTGTTAAGGTTTTTACAACAGATAATCTGGTTATCTTTAACAAAACGAATTTGATTTTTAAAACGTGGCAGGCAATACTTATGGAAAACACTGTAACAATTAATACATACGAAATGTATAAATGATTTACTTTTGCAACATTTAAAACTAGCCATTATATTAGAGGATTAAGGAATGTGTGTAATACCGAACCGCGCGACACAAAATATCAATTAGAACGTTTTCAGTAAAGACACCTCAGAAGTATGATGAAAATCCGTTGGTTCCATCACATATCAAACATGGAAGTACTCAGAGAGCAAACAGCCTTCCAATTGAGGTGCTTATTTCAAGAGCACGCCTAAGATGGGCAGGTCACGTTCATCGTATGCATGATAACCGCCTTCCTAAATGTACACTTTATGGTGAATTGCTAAGCGGTAGAAGAAGGCGTGGCGGTCAACGAAAGAGGTTCAAAGACGCTCTCCATGAAAATCTAAAATCCTGCGGTATTGCAGACGAGCAATGGGAACAACTTGCAGCGGACAGAACCGAATGGCGAGGGGTTGTGGCCAGCTATCAAGGAAATGTTGCTGCAAGAAGGCCGAATCCAAGACCTAACCAGGTCTATGTTTGTCCTGACTGCGGTCGACATGTGCTCTCCCGAATTGGCCTCTATAGCCATAGTCGTGTGCACCGTAGATGAATGGGAATTACAATAGACTACACCTTTTACTTGTTTTTTATTACACACAATCTATCGACTGTAACATTTTTTTATACTCGGACTCGAGTAAAGGCTAATAAATAAAGTTTATTTTTGTAAGTATTTAATAATAATAATAATAAAAAATCGAGGGCAAAATACATTCGGCCAGACAACAAGCTTCTCGAACCCAGAGTGTGGTGGAACACGTAACATCTGGCAGGGCATTTATGCCTAAAGTGCAGCGAGTGGCAGCTGGGCTGAGACACCAACACCACACTCTAAATCTGGCAGTGTTGCTTACCATCAAGCAGCACTGTTTAGATAGGATTTATGCACTGATGGCAATAAAGAAGAAGCTGAATAAGCGGCTGCGCAGTATGGGACAAAATTAAGTGTTCCGTACGAATCCCTCGCGCCTCTTCAAAGAGCCACAGCGTGTTGTCGATAATCTGTTGAATGTAGAGGATGTCGAAGGGTTCTGGAAGGGATTCTATGAAACGATGCGTCCATTTAACATCAGCACTTCAGCAATTGCACACTTCGAGGGTCTGTGTAATGTGAATCAATGTCCAACAAGACTAAATTTTTGTGCACAGTATATACTCCAGTCGAATTGCGTGGTTGATTGTATTATCAGTTACCGGAACAAAATATATTTGAAATTGTGTCTTTTTGGTCCCTGATTACGATCCAAAAGTTTCGTTCGGTGGAAATTCCGGAAACACCCCTTTTGGGTTTTTCGCAATATTCTGAGTGTAATTTTTAAACTATCCTATAACATGCATTTTTTCTAGTACCCTATATGTTTTTTGGGTCTCTGATCACGAATTTCGGGGTCCCATACCCATTTTTTTTTTTTTTTTTTTTTTACGAGGGGAAACCCTCATGGGCTCCCAACCTGAGCTGGGTCAGTGTCAGACTCTTACTGACTAAAACCCCTCCTCACAGGGTCGTCTTAACACTCCGAGGGCACTGCAGCATCTTGGGTTTATTGTGTACTCCCTGTTCCGATTTACACTGCCCATTTTAATACTCTTGTGCTACTGATGAGGTGATACAGGTCTGAGAATGGGCGAGTTTTAACGCTTTGCGGGTCTGTTTGTGTTTGCCCGTAAATATTATATCTTCTGCGAGCCAATGCCTCACATTCATATATGATATGGTCTCCTGTCTCTGGTACCTTGCCACATAATCTGCAGTGAAAGTCGCCATCGAACTTGCCAATTTCTGTGCAGGTGCTTCTTAACAGGAAAATGTCCCGTCAAGAGGCCTGTTACAATTCTCAACTGTAACCTGTTCTTTGGGAGCAGTTCTGCATTTTGTTTTGGGCATGGTCCTCCAATAAGTGTTTTCCCATGTCGATTACCTGGTATGTTCCTTCAGTAATGATTGTGTTTATTCCTGACCCAGTCTTTAATTACCCCTCTTGCCGAGCATTTGGTAATGCCCAGCACGGGTTCTGGGGCATAGAATGTGTTAGCTGCTCCTTGTCTAGCAAGTTCATTAGCTTTTTCGTTGCTATCTATTCTGGTGTGTCCCGGCACCCAGAGTAGTTTAACTCTGTTCTGCTCACCCAGAACTTCGAGCTCTTTGTGGCAGTCCCATACCAGTCTGGAGGACACATTATTAGAGGCTAATGCCTTTAGTGCCGCCTGACTGTCAGATGCGATGCAGATCTGCTGGTTAACATATCGTCGTTTGACATTCTCACGTATACACTCAAGTATATAAAAACACCCTTTACAAGGGAGTTGTTTCGCAGTATTCTCAGGACAAATATGAAATTTAAAAAAAAATGTTTTTTTTGTACTTGTAATTTAAAAATTTAGGTGTTATAATTTCAAAAAATATTAATATTAAGGTTAATTAGAGGGGGTTGAAACTACCCCAAAATAAAAAAATAAAGATAATACGAAAAAAAAAAAAAATTCTACTAGGCACTGTGCTAATGGTTTTTTTCGACCACGGCCAAATTTAGAGAATAGAATTGAATAGAATAAAAAAAAATTTAATTATGATTTTTGTTTTCCAACTTTGTAACTCATGATATTTAGAATGAAAAAATCCATTCCAACTCCGAATAGGGGTGTAAACTACCCTTGAATAAGAATAAACTGGAAGAAAAATTTTAGAACGTTATGTATAGTATTTAGGCTGGGGCCGTTACGGATTTTTAATGCTGAAAAGAAAAAAATTAATAGCAGGCAACGGCCGGCTGGAATATATAGTTGAGGCCATAAACAATGAAAAAAAAACTTTGGAACTTGAGATGAAGGGAAGTAGTGAAATGGGGTGCTATTTAAGGGATGAAAATGGTTTTTCGTGATTTCTGGCGAAACGTGACCTCCTAGAGAAAAGTGTTTCATACAAAAGTTGTAGATAATAAAAAAATCTAAAACTTTTATTCTATATATTTTTCGACATAACCTCAAAGTTTGCGAGAAAATGACGAAAAACCGATTTTTCTGTTTCTATTTTTTTTCTCGCGTGAAAATTATTTAATTTAAATGAAACTTTGTGAAAGTACGTAATTATTTACACAAAATAAGCATGAATTTTTTCAATTATGGGAAATAAATATTTTTCGAGATTTTACCATTTTTCCGAAAAAACATCTCTATCTTCGGCGAACAACTTTATTGATTTTTTTTTTGATTTTGATGTTCTACTAGTGCTCATTTTTTTCGTCGAGATGTCTACTTTCAAATGGTATGTCGATGTTAGTGATTTACTGTCATTTGGCAGCTTAAAATTAAGAAAAATCGAAAAAAAACTTTTTCGAATCTCGAATTTGTCGATTTTTTTCATTATTTTCAATTTTTTAGCATATTTATGTTAATAATTCATAATATTTTAATGAAAAAACTTACTTTGATATAAAATAACTAAAGTTGAATGAATTTAGTTATTGGAAACCACGCTAAAATTGAATACAAACAAAAAAAATACTGTTATGTATTCAAACAAAAATTTTTTTTACAAAATTTGAAATTTCTTAGCAGGTATTTGAAATGCCCGCCCAAAACGACTGAAGGTTGGGGGTAGAGAGGGGTAGGACAAAGTGAGCCTGCACAAGAGCAGCAGAGCTCGTTCTGTTGTAGTAGTAAATCTCTCAATAGTATTTTTTCAGTTTGTGATGCGTCCTTTGTAAACGTACGTGGTGATTGAGTTTTCGATTAAAATTAAACGAATACCCTTTTCACAAGAAAAATTTTTATCAAACCAAAATAATAAAAACAATTTAATTATCACAATATCAAATAAATTACAGTCCGAGGGCTTTTTGTGTAAGCGAGCTCCTGAAGACGCCGACACACTGATTGTTAATACTGCGATCCAATTAGCTAAACAAGATGATAAAACTGTAATAATCGTGGGTCAAGACATCGATTTACTAGATCTTTTACACCAATTAAATTCGAATGGGCTGGATATTTATTTTCACAAACCAGGTTCAAGCAACGTCAAAGATTCATTTTATACATCCCATTCTTTCTCTGGGTGTGATACAACTTCAAGTTTTGCTGGAAAAGGGAAAAAAATAATAGTAAGATCTTTATTGGACAATAAAATTTTATTAAACCTAGCCAGTGTTTATTATCAAAAAGATGCAGACCACATAACCATAGCAAAGAATGGATCTCAACTTACAGCTAGTATTTACAAAAGTAAGAAAATTTATAACTCATTAAATCAATTACGATTTGAGCTGTATCAGCAAACTATAAACAAATCCACTTTTAAATTGGAAAAACTCCCTCCAACTGAAGAAGCAGCTGCACAACCCTCCTACAGAGTCTATTACCAATTGCAAAGTTGGTTGGGTAATTTTGACAACGATCAGGACAACAAAAAAGTAAAGGACTGGGGCTGGAACGAAAATGTAGGAAGACTCGTGCCGAAATACATCTCTGACAGTTCCGACTTGATTCCCGGAAAGTTGTTAAAAAGCATTAGCTGTACTTGTGAAAGTGGATGCAATAATCAAAGGTGTGGCTGCCGAAAACACGGCTTAAAATATACCAATCTATGCAATACATGAACTGAGAACTGTTCAAATAGAGTCAGAGACGTATTTGTAGATTTAAGTGATTCTGAAGATATTGATGAAGAGCCAGCAAAGAATAATGACATCGAAATTGAAGAGCCTGAAAATGCCAAGGATTTTGAAGATAATATAGAATTTGAGAGTTTGATCGGTGAAAAAAACGAATCACATCAAAAAAGGCCTAAAATTGATTAGATTTTAACATTATTATAAGCTATACACAACCAATATTAATAAAGTAAATATTTGTAAATAAAGAATTCATAGCCAATATAAATAAATTGTACTATTTTATCATATGTATTTAGAATAATTTAATATGCATATAAAGTTTTCGAAATTTAACTGTAGCTTATGAAAATTAATAAAGTACTATTGATTTCCATGTAAATGTTAAGTTTCACGAAGTTTTCCCTACCTTTCTGTGATGAAATTCATTCAACTTTATTTATTTTATACCAAAGTAAGTTTTTTCATTAAAATATTATGAATTATTAACATAAATATGCTAAAAAATTGAAAATAATGAAAAAAATCGACAAATTCGAGATTCGAAATTTTTTTTTATCGGTTTTTCTTAATTTTAAGCTGCTAAATGACAATAAATCACTAACATCGACATACCATTTGAAAGTAGACATCTCGACGAAAAAAATGAGCACTAGTAGAACATCAAAATCCAAAAAAAAATCAATAAAGTTGTTCGCTGAAGATAGGGGTGTTTTTTCGGAAAAATGGTAAAATCTCGAAAAATATTTATTTCTCATAATTGAAAAAATTCATGCTTATTATACGCAAACAATTGCGTACTTTCACAAAGTTTTATTTAAATTAAATAATTTTCACGCGAGAAAAAAAATAAAAACAGAAAAATCGGTTTTTTGTCATTTTCTCGCAAACTTTGAGGCTATGTCGAAAATATATAGAATAAAAGTTTTAGATTTTTTTATTATCTACAGCTTTTGTATGAAACACTTTTCTCTAGGAGGTCACGTTTCGCCACAAATCACAAAAAACGGTTTTCATCCCTTAAATAGCCCCCCATTTCACTACTTCCCTTCATCTCAAGTTCCAAAGTTTTTTTTTTTCATTTTTTATGACCTCAGCTATATATTCCAGCCGGCCGTTGCCTGCTATTAATTTTTTCATCTCAAAAAGGTAACGGCCCCAGCCTAATTATATTATGATTATAGAGCAGACGGTATAAATTGTAAACTTTTTATATCAAATTTTCACTCAAGGAAGAGTCGAAACGACCCTTAAAGAAAAAAAAATACAATTGTAATACACCGTATATTATACCGGCAATTTTTTTTTTTTAGATAATTTCATATATTTTATAAAATGCATTTTATAAGATAATTTAAAAATTACACTCAGAATATTGTCAAAACCCCCGAAAAGGGGTGTCTTTTGCCCCAATAGGGGTGTTCCCGGAATTTCCACGGAGCGAAACTTTTGGATCGTAATCAGAGACCAAAAAGACTTAGTTTAAAATATATTTTGTTCCGGTAACTGATAATACAAACTCCCCCCGCTATTCGACTGGACTGTATGATTACTTAGCGGTTGTTTGTTTTTTGTACTGAAGGACTCGCTGCAGTTGGTACACAATTAGAGCTGAGAAGGGTGGCTTGTCATTAATGTTAGCTCTGTGAATATAAATGTAAATTATAGTGATTTTTATCTTTTTAGGAGAAATAATATTAGCACTCTACAAAAGTTTCTGGTTTGTGGACCCACATGTAGAATAGTTTTGGTACCTTCCGAACTGCACCGTGCTTTACAAGAGGTAAAAGAGCACCTAGAGAAGCAAATCTCATCTGTAAAGTCTGCCATGGAAATATCAACAAATATGGTAGGTTTTGAATTACTGTTTGAATTATTTAATGTGTTTACTGACTTCTTTTAATTTCAGAAAAAAGTACCCAATAAGTGGCAAAACTATCGAAGGCAGTTGTGGATGTATTTTTATACAGATCATAAAAAGTTGTTTTCTGTTCTCCAGCAAATTGAGGATGAATTTAAGAAGCATAAGCTAAGCGCTGTTCAAGTATTTGGATGAATTGAAATTGTTGTGATGCGTAATTTGTTGTTATCTTTAAATATAATTATTTTTTAACATTTTTGTGTTAGAAATATATTAATTTCATTTTTGGCTGATAGGATAAATCAAGTACATCTGATTTTTTTCTAAGTGAATGTCTGAAATGTAGGTAAGTGTAGAGCGAGTCAAATGGTGATGAACGTTTCACTATGTCTTTATCTAAAATGGTTCTTCAACAGAAAGCTCGTATGAGTACCTTTAGCAAATATGTAAATATAAAACTATAATAAAATTTCATTAAATCCTCTCCCGATGATGCCAAGTTGGTTGACGAATCGACCGTTGAGTTCATTGTCAGTGATTGTGAAAACAAAATCACTCTTATAGATCAAGAGCTGCTGAAATTTTTAAAAATTGTCTGTGAATCTCCTTCAACTCTTATAATGGTAGCTTAGTGTGTTAAAGCGACTGGCTAGCAAACTGAGTTGTCTAGCGAAGTGGGTTCGATTCCCGCAAGGCGAAACAATTTTTCATTAAAAAAAATTGCCCCAAGAGTGGTTCGGAGTCCACATTAAACTGTAGGGCCTCGTCTCTCTTTGCCTAGCACAAGATCCTTGAGATCTTCTAGGGAGTTACTTCGGTAACTTGAGAGGCGGTTAAGAAAACATTTTAAGAAAAAACATTTTTTAAGTTAGTAGTCCTCTTTCAGAAGACAACCCTGTGCCTGGGGTTCCCAGGGTGTAGGTACTTTTGTATGACAACTACAGTTTAAATTACGAATGTTGTCATCCACGTCAACATCCTTTAATTTCGTAATCAAATCGGTTCAAGGTCAGACACAATGGCACACACGTTTTCAAATGTAGTATTTTGTAATGAAAATATAAGGACAATAATAGCATGTAGTAATGAATTTTAACATCCGCTGCTACATTTAATTTTACATGGCCTATTTACAGTAGTAAACGGAGACCTCCGATAACTTTCCTGATTGAAATAGGCACTCAACTAATTTCACCACGTCTCTGACCACTTCATTCAGTCTTTTGGCGAAAATTTTAAGGTTAGTTTCTGTACAAACAGTAAAACTAAAATTATGCGTCCACCACAAGATACTGAATCGATAGAGCTGACAAAATGCTGAACGTTGGTTGCAGCTACAACTAGCGACTGTACTATTCATTTGCAAAATGCATCTTTACGCTTAGAACTTTTGTCGTAGCTCCAGCAGACTTGACTTTTTTTTTATTTACATCCTATGCACTTATATTTACAAAGATATAAATATTTCATGTCATCGATAAGTACATAAAGTGTGAGCGACAAAATAAATTTTATTTTAAACAATATCTTTAGTGTATGAGAACCACTGCTTTCACAAAACACTTGAACACTATGCTTGAATACCCTATTTGATGTGCTTTCGCCAACCGTGTTAACATCATTGGGGATGGGGAAACTGAAAACCAGTTTTTATCACGCAAAAAAAAAATCCCTTGACTTTGTGTAGCATACTTTAATCTAGCTTTCTGTAAATTTGTGCTGATGTAGTCCATTACGGTAATTTTATTAGCGGCATCTGCAAGCTCCGACCACAAATATGGAAGCTTAACCATCGTCACAATTATTTTTTTATCGTTGCTTTTAGTTTGTCTATATTTTACAAAAAGCATCATCTCCATATTGCTGTCTAGGAACACACTGTTGTAAGCAGCTTTTAGTCAATTTAATAAAACAAAACTAACAATTACTAAATGAGATTTTAATAAAAATACATTGTATAAGAATAAGATATAACACTATTATACTTTTGTAATTATCGTCTATAGAAAATAATTAAATCACATATAAAGAGAGCCTAAGCATAGTTTACGTAATCGTAATCATCTTTTCTGAAATATTTATGTGGATAACTTTCTTGTTCAACTTCCACGTTAACATGTATTGGATTGTTTAAGTCGATGTCGAAATGATGAGTACCATTAGTTTGACTACGTCCTAAAACAAAAATATGTTAAATAGTTTAGTTGGAGAAAAATTGTCTGATCATGAGACTACTTGTGTACCCTGGGGAGATTCTTAGCTTTGTGTTTGAGGGTTGCATATTACATAGGTATGTGTTTAATAGTTAAAGACCTACAATGCGCTTGATACTCCTCTTTTAAGGAGTAAATCCAAATCATTTTAAATACATATGGTACAAGTCAAAATAAAGAGATTTAGGCACAGACCCACCTCGAAAACACGGCACATCCACCCGCTACTCAAAGTAGTGGCACGCAGAGTTGTGTCTTTATACGAGGACAATTGAAACTGGTTAGTGTTAAAGCACAGGACCGTGCGCACTGAACTTGATATTTTGTCCTATATATTTAACAATGGTATCGAGATTCGAATAGTACTTGAAACTGTGCAGGCGAGTCCGAGACTAGCAATGTAATCAGCCTAAATGAACCATCTATGACTGCACTGGTTTAAAGATAATAAAAGGGACAGGACTACTAGCATAAAAAAACTCGTAAATCGTTTCTCAGTAGTCAATGGTGGACTTATGAGATGTGCTGTCAATGTGCCAGTGCAGAGCATAAATACCTGTTATAATATCAAGCGTAGGAGTTGAGTTAGTTATTGTTCATATTTATAAATATTTACTACTATATAAATGGTAAAATATTTTAAATATTTACCATGGCTTTCTGGACACCATTTGAAACAGAGGATAATATAATAACGCCCGAAAATCTTATCATTTTCTTATGACAAGCATTTCTATTTACCTCCGCCCATGTACAATAAAGAGATGCGGACTGCTTTTGCCGGCTTTTAGTTTTTATACGGTTTCAATTAAGTTCGTTTACACTTTATTATATTTTTCTCCAAAAAGGTAGGAGGTGCAGACTTGTAGTTTGGAGTAGTGAAAAGAGAGTAAAATTTTATATCTCATACATATTTTTTAGTGGATAGGAAAATCGTAAGTTTTTTCCTCACTACAAAGAACATGGGAGCGGGATATTCTGTAATGCCACATTTTTGCTTATTAATCCTAATCGATCTAATAAACTTAAACTTGCCAAGAGCAGAGAATTAAAACTCATAATTATCAATTGATATACAGGGTGTCCAAAAACCCTCCTGACAAATGAAAACTGCAAATTCTAGATGTGTTTTTATATCGATTTGACGTAAATCACATACAAAAAAATAGGGTTACAGCCCTTTAAAGATGGAACCTTGCCATCAAGTTTTTTTAGATTTCAAAACGGGGGAGGGGGATAACAGCAGACATTTTGAATCATATATTTTTTTAAATATGATGTGAAGAAGTTTCAAACAACAATGCACCCATAACTAAAACGTACTTAAAAGTAATTATTTTATGGATTAGGCTATGGGAGATACCACGTTAGAAATAACGCACCGTTAGGCTCTATCTCCTGGGTGGTGTGGAAATGAGTTACAAAATGAAATAATAAATATCGTACCCAATAAGCAAGTAGGCGTGTCCCTACAAAATATAATGCAGAAAACTGTATCCAATGCGTTTAATAATAATTGATATTTATGTTGAAATTACTTTACAAATTACAGGACATTTATTAATAACTTTACTGTGAAATACAGGACCAAGATTATCCTTATTTTTATTATATCACTTAGCCCACATTTAAGGAGACAGGGACAAAAACGCTCCACCGCTATATTATCATAATTGAAGAATATAAAAAATATAAAGCAATATATAAAAAGGCTATAGAAAATGCAAAAAAACTAGCAAATGATGAAATGATTAGATCTGCTAAAAACTCCACAAAATCCATGTGGGATATAATAAATAAAAAAAGGGGAGTACGTAAAAAAGAAAACAAAATTACAGATATAACAGTCCAACAGTTTAATAATTTCTTTGCCAATGTGGCCCATAATATAGTCAAAGACATACCAAAAACTAATGTCAATCCTGTAGATAACTTAGAAAACATAGATATTTCCTGTGGGGACTTCACTTTTGGAGAAGTAAGTTTTAATGATGCGAGGGATGTAATAAACCAACTGAAAAATAAAAACAGTCGCGATGTCTATGGATTAAGCGTTAAAATGATCAAATTTGTCAAAAATCTTATTATAATACCTTTAACAAAACTTATAAACATGTGTTTCAAAGAATCCATATTCCCAAAGGTCCTGAAAAAGGCTATTGTAACACCAATATTCAAAAAAGGGGATAGCAGTGACGTGACAAACTACCGGCCAATATCCTTATTGCCTATAATATCAAAAATTGTAGAAAAATGCATGGCAAATAAAATCACCAAACATTTTGAAGAAAATAAGTTATACTGTGATAGCCAGTTCGGGTTTAGAAAGGGTAGGAACACTGTCATGGGAATTCTTAACCTTCTCAACAATATTATGGAGACATATGAAAACATGGAATATATTTCAGTAAATTTCTATGATCTGAGTAAAGCTTTTGACTGTGTCAAGCATGACCTTTTATTGGACAAGCTGCAATACTACAAGTTTCATGATAATAGTAGAAGACTTATAAAATCATATCTAGAAGATCGATACCAAATAGTCAGAGTGGACGGCGTGTCATCTGCGGAAGCAAGAATGAATATTGGTGTGCCTCAGGGATCAGTCTTAGGACCAATACTTTTCCTAATCTTTAACAACGATTTACCCTTAGGAGAACGAGTCGCACAGTACACTCTTTTTGCAGATGACACTACAATTTCACTTGCAGGTGAGACATTGCAGATTGTTCAAGAGAGGTTAGGCATGGCACAGTCGAGAGCAGAGGCCTGGTTTAATTCAAACTGTTTATTATTAAATAAAGATAAAACTAATATATTGACTTTCTCTCTCAGAAATTTAAATAATGTAAATGAAATAGATCATGTAAAATTCTTAGGAGTTTACTTAGACCCGAAACTAAAATGGGATATTCACATTGATAATGTCGCTAAGTGGCTCAGAGCTAGTGTTTTCATTCTGCAAAATTTGGCAGCCTCTGTGTCGCAAAGCACGATAATGTCAGCATACCACTCACTATTCCACTCTGTTATGTCTTATGGCATAATGGCGTGGGGTGGTGGGGCACAAGCCGGCAGAATTTTCGGATTGCAACGAAAAGCGATAAGGATCTTAGCAGGCTTACATTATATGGAAGATTGCAGATATAGTTTCATAAATTTAAAAATTCTAACATTCCCCTGTAACTATATACTAGAAAATCTAGTATATATAAAAAAGAATGATAATAGGTACAAAACGCACAAAGACTTCCATGAGTACGATACTAGAAATAAAGAGAATTTGATGACAAGGTATTGTCGGCTAAAGAGATGCCAAAGTAGACCGGATTATATGGCTATAAAACTTTTTAATAAATTGCCAACACAGATAAAAGAGATGCAAGTAAAAAAATTTAAAGAAACAGTAAAATGTTTTCTTATAAAAAAAGCCTTCTACAATGTACACGAGTACCGAAATTATAATTTTAGTTTTACAGATTTTTAATATGTTGTGTAATTGTCAGTTTTTTCTTAATCCTTTTACCTTTAAGACAATTTATTGCTCTGAAATTTAATGTGTATGTATCAAAATGTTTGTTAAATTTTATTTATGGTACCTAACTCAAGGGTGACTGCATACCATGACTTGTGTAAATACAACGGTATATTTGATACCAATAAACTATTTTGTATTTTGTATTTTATTTTGTATAATTTGCTTGCATTTGGCGCGCTGTATATTAAAAACTGTTGGTCTGGTGTAAAAAACGCATAGAACATACTATATGCAGATTTTTCTGCTCTTCAATTTTTTTATTTACTTTTTTTCCTAGGATCAATAGGAACGGAGATATTTGCAAAAAACTGATTTTGAGCGGGAGCGGTCTTCCCCCAATGTCGCTAACTAAGTGTTATTCAGGACGGTAAGTTTAAAGATCACACTAAATGTCATCTCCTTCGACTTTTTGCGTGGTAGACCCCTTCTTTCCTCCCCATTGTTTGGATTATATAAAATTTTACTGTTTCGACTAGTGCAAACTGCAAGTCTGTACCTCTTACCATTTTCGAGAAAAAAATATATATAGACAATTCTGTGCACCTCCCAGTAGGGGATGGGGGCGCATCCATGACTTTTCGAAGGTGCATTGCTCCTAAATCTCTTTACTTTCACTTATTCTATTCCTCTGAACATGATTTGCTTTCAAAGGGGAACTGTCTGGCCATTTTAGGCTCTTAGCTGGGGATCTACGTTGCCTTCAACCAAATGCAACATCATTTTTTTTTAAATGGTGTCGTACTGGGAAGTGATCTTTCAAAAAGGCTTGTTAATAGCACATTCAAGTTTTAAAGAAGAAATCATGTTTCATATCTATTTCTAGAACCATCATATTATCACAATTCTGTTTCGACATATCTTGTATGCGTCATAAATACTTGTTTGTACAAGAACTTAATACTGTATTGCTGAGTTTTACTAGCTATTTACATCTTTTTGCCAATGTTTTTGATTATTTTTGTCCTGTGGCTTAAATTTTATTGTCATCCCTATTTTGTAACGCATTTCGAATCTTGTTATATTTCCTCAAGTCCCATAAATCAGTAAAAATTTGTGTTTGTACTTTTGTTTAAATTCTAAGAAAAAAATATTACCTGATAATGTCTTGTTCAATTCGCCTATTATTTCATCTAGTTGCTTTTGATTCAGTTTTGCCATTACTTTGGTTGAACTGTTGTTTTGTAGTGACCTTGTAGATCTTGATAATAAAGGCAGCGTAAATTCACTTTCTGATAACGGTGTGTCATCAGTCCCAAACTCCTAAAAGAAACTTCTGTTAGACTAGAGACAAAGCTTATTTAATCACAAAGATTATATATTTTAGTTAATATTGTGTTTTGTTGCCAAGTCAGGCTATTTATTTTTCGATTGCAACAGACACTGGACCACTAGATGGCGCCTGCTGGCTATTTTACATGTCGCTATTGTAGAAATAGCGGGATGTACTAAGTAGTCAAAGGATTCTCGTGCCGGTCGTCGCATGCCTACCTTGCACTGACGAGAGCCAACAGCTCGAAACTGCAGTCTGCAAGTGGTGTGTGACTACTGGCAAGAGAGCTCCTTTAAGTAGGATCAGTCTTTCGGCTGGTGTTTGTTGCAATCGAAGCATTAGCGTTTTGGTGGTAATATGCAATTATTACACTTAATGCACCAGACTTGTAACTTTGGTTGCAGTCTGGTTATTTTCCTTATAGTAAAATAAGGATTTATAGAGGAGTTTGCGACTAAAAATATTATGTCTCATATGTTTGTTTTTGTCTTGTTTTTAAATGTTTTTTTAACCGCTATTTACTGCAGTGGATAAAATCGTATCTGACAGACAAAATTCAAAATAAGAAAATATTACTGTGAGTTCGGAAGTTCCACAGGGTAGTCATCTTTCTCCGAGATCCTATTTTCACTTTTATTAACGATGTTCAATACATTTTCGACTTTGCGAAAATCCTTCTTTTTGCAAATAATTTGAAATTGTTGTCTGGAACTTAACATGAATAAATGCAAAATAAGAAGAAGAAAAGTAATGTCTCATTTGAATATTCTATAAACACATTAAAACTTTTGAGAGTAGAGTCTATTTGTGATCTGAGCATTACTTTGGATTCCAGGTTTAGATATCATCTGCATATGGAGAATGTTCTAAAGTGAGCAAATCGCCTATGTGGTTTTATCAAAGGACATCATTTCACTGATATTACATGTATCTTAAATATATTTAATTCGCTGGTTAAATCAATATTGGAATATTGTTATTATCAGTTGGACATAGACAGGCTCGAAAGAATGGTAAATTTCATTTTATTTAATTACATATCGATAAAACCAATTATTCGCATGAAGACTTCAACTGCTGGGTATTACGTCCCTTAAGGTAAGACGTCTCAAAAGTATACAGAAATTTGGTTTTAATATTGTCAATAATAAAATAGATTCTACAGAAATTCTGCAATTATTCCATTTTAGAGTTCCTATTTTCAGTACAAGAAATCACGATTTGTTCTTTGCTGATAATTTTCATTCTAACTATAGTAGTCACTGTCCGGTTGCAAAAGTCACTTCAGCTATTAAAGTTTTTGTCATTAATTTATTCTTTGTTTTGTGATGCCTGATATATTAACATAGTGTTATGTGCTGCCCTCTAACGAGGAAAAGATGTGATTAAGTCCCTGTTCAAGGTGAAAGGAAACTTGTTATTGTGTTACTCCCTGACTAGTAGGGTGGCGCCGTCTATGAGCCAATTGACGAACGGTCTTCTATTACATGGTAGAAAACTCTGTAGGATTCCAGAAAATTGTGGAATACTGTTCTGGTATATTTCTATGGGTGTATATAAGGAGGTGAATCCAGCAGATGGGGGAACAGTACAGTTTAGTGAAGTATAAAGAAGAATTCAGTTCAGTGAAGCAAACAAACAGAGAGTTTTTAGGTTAGGCAAGAGTTGACAAGTTTAAGAAGAAAAGTAAAGTACATAGTGTTTTAAAAGTAGTGAATTTATATTAGATGAAGTTATTATTAGTTGTGTAATTGTTAAGTATTTGCTAGTGTAATTTTAGTGATAAATAAAATAGTGGTTAGTGAAAATTCTTGTTGCAAGTTATTTGAATCCACAGAGTGTTTACTGAAAACTGTAAGCACGTAACAATACGTTTTTTTTTCCGTTATATGTGTATGTATATATGAGGTATCATTTGGGATTCTATCCTGTAGATATTACGAATAAATAAATAAAGTATCCAGAAAATGTAAATCATACTACAGACAAATTTTAATTTGATTATGTCACTCACCAAACATTTTCCACTAACACAGTATGCTTTCTTATCTGAACTACCCCTTGAGCAATCTGTTCCAAATGGGAACCATCCCTCTTCCCCGTTAACTAAATAAAACCGATGAGAAATAGAGTCGTCTTGGCAAGCTACTCGACAGGGTCTATCTGGATCCTCTGTAATAGATTTGAGAGTTAAATAATTTTACAGATTGTAGAATTTTAAATAAAATAAAGTACATTCTTTTTTTATATATTTTTGGTTATTAAATTCTACAACCTAAAATTACATTAGTACAGTTTAAGAGGTGTATTAATGCGATAAAATACTGATAACACGGTAGTTTTATAAATTTTTATGGATGCAGTAGCTACTCATACAAAAATAAACAAAAACAGTTTTTTGAGTGTAGTTACATAGTTGTTACATTTTTTTTTTTTTTAATTAACATATTAACTGCTGATGGGATTTTCTTAGGTACCCCCAGATGCTGAATAGGTTTTTATTTTTTTTAATACAAAACTTTTTATAACAATTCAATTAGACATAGGAAATATAAATTTTGTATTAAAACTAAAGAAAAAAAACGTCATACGGCGACACTAGCATTATTGATAGAATTCTCTCCACAGTGCTGATGTCGCCATATGGCGTCACACATATAAAGGGTCGGTTTTGTTAATCTACAAATGACAATGCTCCTTTCCGTATTAAAACTTATAGACAAATTAAAATACATAAAAAAAGAGCTTTGGAAGTCCTCTTAGGCCTTTTAGAAGCAGAAGGGTCTGCCTGGATATAATAATAATAATAATAAATAATAATAAATTGCCTTTATTTGTGGCGGAGTTCAGCAAAGCTGCTCTTCCACCCAACCACGTAGAAATAACAAAATACAGATTTATACACTGATTTTAAAAGTAGAAAATTAATAATGGACTAACCTAATACTTAACTAATCTAAAAATTTGTAATCAAGTAATAGAAAGTAATATGAGTATTATGAGTAAATGAACTTTATTGCGAAAAGAATAGAAAAAAGAAAAAGAAAATGCTTAAAATAAGTTGTTATATCAAAGTCAGCTGATCACTGAATAATTGAGCCATATATTTCTTTTTAAAGGAACTTAAACTATTAGATTTTATTAATGCTGGTATTGAATTATAATTTTGTGCTGCAAAATAAGAAAAGGACCTCCTGAATAAAGTAGATGAGTGTCTTGGTATATCGAGCATGTACACCGATCTTAAGTCACGTGCATGTTGCGCTTGTCGTGTGACAAGATGCGCCTTTAGGTACGTAGGTGTACCTCTTGTAATAATTTTGTGGGTAAGAGTGGATAAGTGTAGTTTACGTCTATTTTTCATATTCAGCCATTTTGCTTCGTTGATTTTAGGTGACACGTGCTCTCTTCTACCAAAGCCATATATAAATCGAATGCATGTGTTTTGCATGCGTTGTATTCTATTAATAGAGATAACATCAAGACAAGGACCATAGATTACGTCACAATAATTAAAAAGAGATAAAATCAATGATTCGCAGAGCATAAGCTTAATTTTTTTTATTAGAAAATGCCTATTTGAATATAGATGTCTTAATGTTGAGTAGGATTTTTGAATATTTTTGTTTATATGTTGTTTAAAACGTCATCGCTAGAGGTTAAACTAAGTCACACTGGGTATGAAAATAATCTTTACAACACTTTAACTCCACACTGATTCGATTTACATGCATCCACTATCGATTCTGAATACAGACTGAGCAATATAATATACATAAGACCAGATCGCCATATGGCGACACCAGCACTGCGCAATGTACTACTGTGTCGCCATATGGCGACGTCAGCAGTTAATGTGTTAACAATTTTTCGCATATAATTATGTGAAAACTATTGTTCTTCCATTGTGAAGTTCATAATGTTCATGTTTTGAAAAATCAAACAAAAAATTTTCATAATAGAACCCATTCTATATTGAATTGTGAAATTTTTTTTTTAGTTACTCTAGTTACTAGAAATGTACTTATTTTTATGGACTCTAGAGAAATATGCTATTCATAATTAAAGCCTTGTTTAAAAATTCAAACTAACAATTTTCTCTTTATATCAAAATCAATCATACCCACAGCTGGTGAAATTTGCATTCCCAATCCTGAAAGTCTTCTTACTCTTTCTTTGTACTTTGCACACACCATTGATGCATGTTGAAAGGGTGACTTCACTCTTCCACATCCCTAAAATTAAATGGAAATCATAATCCCTTAAAATTCAGGCCTAATAATTAATTCATTATTGGTCAAAATGAGAAATGTTAAAAAATTTCCTTTCTAAAATGTCAACACTACTAACTTGTGAAATAGACAGCTGAATTGTGAGAATTTTACAAGTCAGTAACTAGCTAATAATGATTTTCAATGTTTATGTATTGTTTCAATAAATATCGTTTTACAAGTGAATAACAAATAAAGTTATTTATGTATTGTCATTTGCGACTTTTGCAGAGGATGATTCCATAATAGTATAAGACAGCAAGTTGATAACTTTAGAATTATTTTAGAGAGGAAAGGGATTAATATACGAAATATTTTTTATTTCATACTGTCATGTAATTGTTTGATTACGTCATTAATTTGAGTCCGGAAAATGGGTTTTTACGGGATCAGAGCCGGAAAAAGGTTGCTAGGCAACTTTCCAGACTGTTTTCTTAATATTTAAAGTTATTGAAAAATATTAAATATCTTGACATTGAAAATATCTTGAATTTGCATTTTGACGTTTCTTTGAATAATCAAATAAAAATAAGGTATGATGCGACTTTAGTTAAATCGCTGAATATCAAAAGCACAGTATGAAATAAAATGTTGTACGTAACACATCACTTTCCGGACTTGTAACGTAAATAACTAATTCAGAATACGGAATCAAATTTTTTTTTCTTCAAATGTCAAAAAAACGCCTTTATTGACAAATTTTCTGAACTTATATACTGTCATTTCTCCGACACTCCATCTGAACGGAGAAAGTCTTTTACTTGCACTCTCATCGTTCTGAGTCTCCATGAGCGGTACCAAAAGTATTTAAAGAAAAAACAATATAATATATTTAATTTAAATTCATATTGTGGGCTGAACATGAAATTAACTTGCAAGGCATTGATGAAGATATCGAAACAATGTTCCCAGAAAAATGTTAAGGATTTTTTTTTATGAAAGGTATCGACAACGTACTGAATCTGAGTGTCGCAAATTTAGAACTAATACATATAACTTATTGTTGGATATCACCATCGAATCCATAAATACATGATTTGCCAAAAATATGGAATTGTGCAGTTATTTTAACGTTTTAAGTCCTCATACATTTAGTGAAATTAAACTAAATAAACTTCCAGAAAATTTATGAATCTATTGTCCAACAAATGTAGTAGTCTAATCGTCTAATAGAGGAATTTATAAGCTTTTCTAATAAGTGGAATGAACTAAAATGATCTATCTATACAGGATTCTTATAAAATTAATACTAGTTTAGATCCAGACTTCAACAATATTGAAACTGATGTAGATAACGAAAATAAGACTAGCACAAACACTAATGTGGAGAAATAACTTTTAAAGTGCATCAGGTACCAAAAAAGTTGTCAGATTATCTGGTAATTATAAAATACAATATGTATCAAGAAGCATAACAGTATTTATTGACTTTACCAATTTCTCAAATGGCATGTGAGATCATTTTCACTTTTAAAGTAGGTATATAAGGGACGAGCGTGGGTGCGTCTTTATTATGTACATACTTCGATATGCGATGTAAAGCAACGTACGGCGTGGTTAGAAGTTGAATGGGTGACCGTTCCAAAAAAGGCCGCATCCTCGCGTCACACATCTTCCAGTGGCTTGTATATCAATGTATGTGTGGAAGCTTTACAACCTTAGGCGAGGGTTGTATAGGGGATATACCATCCTTCGGAGGGGATGTAAAGCTGTCGGTCCCTTGTCTATTAAATATTAGGCAAGTAAAAGATTCCTACTCTTCTTAAGGGAAAAGGTTCGGCAAAATTCCTGGTTGGGGGTAGCTCGTCTACAGGCGTCGGTGTTAGGCCTCAATAGCGGAAATAGGCCGACGTTAAATAAATGTATTAAAATAAAAGTATATAAATAATAAACAGAAACTGATGCACAAATTCTAAGTTGAAATTGTTTTTAAGTATGAATTCAACACTTTAGCAGTATCTTCAATATTGTTTGAAAAAAATCACAAAAAACATCTGGATAAATTGCAATGGATGAATATTCTGCAAAATATGCGATAATTTCGCATTTATTCATCCGCAGGTGATGTCAACATTGTTGACGAAATGTGCATCGTTCAGTGTTTGTGGAAACTAGTTTTTAGCCAGTGCTTTGCACCAAAATTTCGTCCCCCTCTCTATGAAATGCGTGATGGTTTTAATGTTTTCCATATTATGTACACTGTGAACACATCCTTAGAAAAATAAAATGACAACATACTCACATATTTATCTGGTTGACATAACTGGATACTCGATCGACCAAATTTCCCTTTGCTCATGACCAATCTAATCCCAGATCCTGGAGATATGCAGTTGTAGTGGCAACCGCTCGCGCTTTTCCATCGAATTGCACCTTCCCTCCGTCGTAACCCAGTCCGCCAGGTTATTTCATTATCGTCCTTGTCAATGGGACACGAATCGGTTGATTGAGCGAATGCTGCTTCATCGTATGGATCGCAAACAAATTCCTCGCACCGACCTTTAATGCAATAACTGGCTTTCCCGTACCGATTTCTTCGGATCTGGCAGGCGGTTCCATCTGGAAAAGTCCATCCTCTACTCTTAGTACCTCCGTTACGCTTTTGGCACCAAACCAAACATGCTTCTTCAGCTAACAACAAGAAATGGATTTAAATTAAATTTGAGTTGAAAATTGATTATTAATGACTTTTATGAATTAAATAGTTTTCTAACTAGGAATTGTAATGATTTACCTAATCGGCATTGTTAGGTTAATAATTGTGTAAAATAAACTTTATTCAATGCAATTCATTGCAAGAAATATTAATTAATTTAGGCATTCGATCAAGTAGTAGTTTTATTTTTTTTCTTTTAAATGTCTCATATTCCACAAATTCTATCGTTAATCTTACCAAAATATTATGTAAAGTCTAAAATACAGTTACAGGAAGTTAATGCGTGTAGTACGATTAAATATATATCGAAATATCCATTATGTAATTGGAAAATTGGATGTATAACACGAAATGCTGCCGAAAAGTGTGTATAGTGGAGTGTGTGAGTTGGATGAATTTGTAAATATTTTGATATGCAACGAGAGTACCTCACCCCCCGCGTTTTAGAGGATGCTGAACATGATGGTGCTGGTATAATTTCTCTTTGAAGATGCACAACCCCCCAGACGGCCAAAAAACACCTCCAAAAGGCAGTGAAACTTGTTGTTTTAGAGAATACTAAACACGATGGTGATACTCAATATTTTTCTGACCCCTTAACCCCTCTAACGGCTAATAACCCCCCCCCCCAAAAAAAAAGGGGTGATAATTATTTTTTTATGTCACCGTCAAAATGTATGTAACGCCCGTTTTCGAGGATGCTCTGAGCACAGGAAAAATAATCATACTTCTCTTTGAGATTACAATTGTCTTTTTCTACCCTTTACCTGAAAAAGATAATCGAGAACTTACAAAAATAAGTCTATTGGATCATTGATACATACAATTTATTTTATTACAAAAAATGATGGCAAAATTTATATTGATGCATACAATAATAAGCTTAACTAAATTGTTATAGCCACTTTCCTTACATGAATAGACGTTATACATTGAGATAAAACATCCTTACAATATTTTTTTTATTCATACCTTATCTATATTAATTTAACCTACGTACGTCTCTTACGACTAGACTTACATGGTTCATATTCTTCGAAATGGACATCACAATCATCAACGTCACAGGCGTCATCAGCTGATTCCGTGTCAGAATCGCTGATGTGAATTTCCGGTACAAAATTCAACAATATTTGGTCAATATCATTTTCAATCTCGTTGCATTCCATTTCAGGTAGGTCATTTTCGTGTTGTACCTACTGTAATATTTTGACAGTTCTCACCCCGACAATTTGTACAAAAAACACTACATGTTAATCCTAGTTTTACACAGGTGCATCTGCTTGTTGTACATCCAGTCATACAAGCGCAATGATATTCTTTTCTCATCAGAAAAACATTCATCATCACCACCGTGCTCAGCATCCTCGAAGACGGGCCCGGTACATGAATTTTGCCACTGATATTTAACAAAAAAAGATTTTCACCCCTTTCGGGGGTGTTTATTAGCGGGGTTGGAGGGAATAAAAAAGATTCAGCATCACCACCGTGCTCAGCATTCTCAAAAACGGGCGACATATACAATTTACCGGTGAAATAAAAAAAACAATTTTTCACCTGCCTTTCGGGGGTGTTTTGTTGGCCGTTAGAGAGGATCAGAAAAACATTCAGCATCACCACCGTGTTCAACATCCTGGAAAACGGGTGGTATATGCATTTTGCGGGTGATATAAAAAAAAATTCTCATCCCTTTCGGGGGTGTTTATTAGCCCCTAGAGGGGTTGGAGGGGATCGAAAGAAAAATTTAGCATCGCCACCGTGTTCGACATCCTCGAAAACGGGGAGGTACACTATTCACCATTGGAAAAGATGTGATAAGTGTTTAACCCCTTTTGGGGGTGGTTTTTGGCCGTTTGGAGAGTTGCGCAGCTCCAAGGAGAAATTATACCAGCACCATCGTACTCAGCATCCTCGAAAACGAGGATCTATGTAATAAGAATTTATTACATAGCAAAATACTTAAATTTTCGAATTTTTTTCCGACTCACACTCTACTACTATGAAAATATAGCTCTATAGTTTATTTAAATGTTAAATGCGAACTTACTCAAAATATTTAAATATTTCTACGTACTACATGATATTTTTAACAGATATAGAATTCATTAGGTATATGTGAGTAAAGACTTTTAAATATTCCATATATTTATATGGAATATTATTTACCAATTTGTATGACAGATGACTATGTACTACAGGATTGTCTACTTTCAGGGGCTTTATACGTCACACTAAATTGATGCATTTCATTTGTACATAAAAGAAACATCACCTAAGGGGTGTTCTGTGCTAAGGGCCTAACCGGAACTCCATATGAAGTGTGCTCCCAAACTAAATCATTTATCTGCATGTATTGCCCTAAAGAACAAAAAAATTCGAAAATCACAAAATCCGCCATTATTCTTCCAATATGACGGCTAATGGTCTCAAAATCTGGGAAAAACAACCTCAGGTTAAGTGCTTTGAAATGGTTGATACGAAATTTGATTTGGTTTGGGGGCGGATTTCACAATCCGGTTAAACCCTTTCCACTATCCCCTTCCTTCCCCTTCAAAGTAATCTGTTTTAGATAGTAAGTATTAGGCTATTCATATTAGCTTAAAAATAGCCCAATAGAAAAAGAAAATTATAAAGTTTTGCCATTTGGGAATTAAACTTGTCAAGGAATGTACTTCAATGCAATCCCTAACTTCAATAGCTGATTTCTCGAAAACCTCTGTTCTAAACAATTTAGGTAATAAACACTTTTTTATTCAGAATTTTACTGGGAACATTTTTTGTACATATAATTTTTTTGTAGGACAAACGGTTTTCCAGTTTTAGGAATGAAGCTCCCTCTTGTTGCTTGGGAACTCTTTTTATTTTGAAAGTACATCCCTTGACAAGTTTAATCCCCAAGTGGCAAAACTTTCTAATTTTTTTTTTTATTTATGCTAATATGAATGGTAACAGAATTCTTGGATTTTAGAAAAGGATTCTGAGTAATAAAAAAACATTTGAATATGTAAACTTAAATATTATGACATAGATCGAACTCTGTTAGAATGGTGTATAAGTTACCCATTCTAACAGGCGACAATGCACAAAAGTTATTGACAGTATCAAGTGTAGTTCAAATGTGCTTTTAGAGGGCGGAATATTAAACATAATATTTTTAGTCGCAAACACCTCTATAAAATCCTTATTTTACTATAAGGAACGTAACCAGACTGCAACCAACTGCACTTAACGCGCCAGACTTGTAACTTGTAATTCAGCGCTCGGCGGGGCACATAGCCCGGAGAGTAGCTGTTGGTTGCAGTCTGGTTACGTTCCTTATAGTAAAATAAGGATTTTATAGAGGAGTTTGCGACTAAAAATATTATGTCTAGTATCAAGTGTAATGTCAGTGCCAGTAAAAACACGCTAGGCACGTGTACAAAGGCCCAAGGAGACAGAGAAAATTAAAATATTCTCGAAACTTTTGGGTGGTCCCTCGTATAAAAACCTGCTCCAACATGTCTATGTAATTTATTCAATACTTACGATCTGAACTTATTTTTTGCATGCCTGATCCCGTCAAATCTTTGTCTACATCTTTAGCTCTGGTGCAGATTTGTTCGGCAAACTCACGTATTGTCAGCCGAGGAACATTTGAACACTGTTGAGCAGTACACGTCGAGTATTTCGTGGATGGCCCTTCGCACTCCGCACCTGCTCCCTGCGGCCTATATTAATAAACAGAAAAATTTTACTTTATAACCGATGATATAAGACATCTGTCTCTTTTCATTCCAGTAGGTAAAGACGAAGTATTACTTTCATATTAAGCCTATGTCATTGTTACTAGAGAGCGGATCTTGAACACGAACTGGTAAAATAAAAAATGTTTGGGCTGAGACTGAAGCCTTAGAGCTTAAGAGAGACTCTTGATACTTTTCGTGCACTTATTTTTATTTTTAAAGAGGTTCGGAGAGGTTGCTCCTAAGATGTCGGACAGAGACTACACCCTGTATAAATCCCAGTGGTTGGATTCAATTGTATTTTATGTAGTTATCTGAGTCTATTTTAACACTTTGATTTTAAATTCAAATTTACTGTTTAATGTCAGTGAAAAGATCTAAAGCTTCACCCTGTATATCACTTCTTGAAATAACACTTAGTTTTAGAACGAAATTAAAATATTTAAATTATGAACAGAGTTCGTAAAACTTTTTAAATGCAAAATATTAATTCTAAAAACCAGTTATAAAAAGGTAACTGTTTGACAACGGAAATTCCGACTTTAGAAAAAAAATTCTAAAATTATACTTGATTTGATATGTCTGAAAAAATTGACTTAGTTTCATTATGCGCTAAGGCAGAACGTTTGGTTTAACTTAGATTTATTTTAGGGGGCGCGGTGACCGAAGATTTATTTTATGGGGCGCGGTGGACGAAGATCTGTTTAGATCTTTTACTTAGCCAAGGAAGTAGTCACGACGGCGTAATTACAGGGAACTTATCGTTTGAGTTAAAGCGGATAAGCTGGACTAGACAGACGGCACTAAATTTTATTAAGTTTAAGAACCCAAAGACTCCAAAGAGTTACTAGTATATTAACTGTTAATTAACTTGATAACCGCAAGAACTAACTTTGTAGATACCGCAACTAGAACATACTTAGCCTGAGTTCGTGGCGCTCGGTCTTTTATATGGTCCGTCGGTGACGGTCCGTGCGGAGATCTGGAAATGTCCCCCGCCATTCCGTGCGGGCACGATTGCGCAATATTTCACAATAGTGCATCATCTAATGTAAAAACGAAAAATTCTAATATGAAAATTATATGATCATTTCGGCATTGAAATGAGTGAAGTTAGTTTGGACGTTATTAATGAAAATGAAGCAATTAATTAAATTTGGAATGACCCCGTAAAGTCATCCCGAAGGTCCCGCACTTACAGTTGAGTATGATATGAAATTCTACCGATACGTCTACGGTGAATGAAAGGAAGTAAATTTTGATGGCAAAAGGAGACCGGTTGAAAATAAGTATAAGATTGATTGAATTTGGATATTAAAGATGCGAAATTAATTGACAGTCGAATTTGAAGGGAAGTTTGTTTAATAGAAAATTAACGGGAGTGAATCGAAACGTCTTGATCGAGGTACGGAAAGTAGTTTTGATGTTAATGAAGTTCATTTGGGCCCGGTATTTTTTAGGGCGATATTTTGTAATGCTGGATCCATATAATTAGTAATTATAATATTTGCTGACAGATTGAGGTTAGTTATGAATCGTGAATTTTTTCAGAATTTGTTTTTGAAAATTGTAGTTTTGTGACTAAATTAAGTGTTAGATTACTTTTTATCGTGCTTTGACAAATTGACATGAAAGATTGAATTTTTTGGCAAATTTTAAGATTTTTTAAATTTTCTCTGTACGTCATATATGAACTTAATTTGTCTTCACACTCTTCACTGAAATTATGAAGGCACTTACTGATACACGTAGTATGATGTAGTACACTTTCAGAAAGGTTAAATAATTTTATCTGTTAATAACGTTTGACGTATCGGTATCGTTGTGACGGTACCTGCTTTATTTGGTATTTCACTGCGACCAACATATTTTAATATTAGCTAATGATGGGTGCTATCCAGTGAACTACACAATCCAATAATTAGTAAATAAATGATAAAAAGTGCCAAATAAATTCATTCGAATTAATCCATTCATTATTAAATTCCTATGACCAAATAAAAACGAGAGGTTATAAAGAGTGTACATAAAGCCGATAATTCAAGATTTTCAAAAAAATATTGGATCTTTGTATTCTCTGTGGCCCTTATTTGCCGAATACCGGATCAAATCTTTCTAGAAAATCGAATTTTTTTAATTCTATCTAAAGTAGTGGATTATGAAAGATCATAAATCGTCTTGAATCAATTTTTGTTCGAAAATATTATTGAGATATATGCGCAAATAGAATATAAATACGAATAGTCAAATATTACGTTTGTCAATTTCTTTTAAATATTGGACCGATAGATCTGGTCCAATCTAGTATAACTTACTATATTTCTCTAAAAAAACATATTGGTTAATTCGTAAAAATGTAGTTGCTAGAGTTCCGTGTTTGCTATATTTCGTATACATTTAGTATACCTATATATATTGTCGATATTCTTTTTAATTGCGCATCCACCCCTTAATAAGTAAATCGCTACTGCTACTACTCTATTGGCTTACCTTGGGTTATTACACAATCTCTCAGACACCATTATACCGGTGCTCCCAGATCGCAACCGACCTTCCTCGCCGAACAAGCAACCTGAGCACAATCGCTAAACGATCTCCATTTACTCCATCCTCCATTAACTTTTTCTATTCTCGATAAAGTCTGCTGAGAAGTATACGCTGCGCTTAATGCTAGACCCTTCACAACACAACGGCCTCCTTTACACCACTAGAAAAATAAACCTACTTTGTACAGCCAAGTAATTTGCCAAGTCATTTGCATTAAACTCTAAAATTTCGGTGTTAGTACCTCTAGAGGAGGGTGTATAGGTCATTGTTTCAATTTTGATATAATTCAACGCTCAATTTTCTTGATAGAATTTCCTCTGGTACAATTTCTGTTTGCAAATATTTATTTTATCAATAAAATTTGTTTTGTTTGAATTTTGCAAGTCAAAATTAATGTATTATTCTAAATAGCAAACATACTTTGATATATCCATGTTCTCAACAAACGATGGTAGACGAAGTTGGTTGGTTTTACTAACTACCGCAAGTCGATTTAGGTAAGTATTTTGAACTTATTCTGAATAGAATTTGGTGCAAATTAGGTCGGAGATTGTAACGATGATAAGTCAGTCTCCGATGTTGTAGCAACCCATATTTTATTGACCAATTTGGTATATATATGAGTTGACACAACGTTTTGCATACGTCGCGCACTGACTTCTAGTTGGGAACCCCAACTTGGCTCGAAGTTAGAATGTTGTTTTTTTGAATCTAAATGTATTAGACAAATTAAGTTATGTGATTGGCGTTTCAATTAACTGCAATCACCATGAATACATCATCACACAATTAAATAATAGTAGAAAATTAGTCTATCGCGTTTTTGACCAGAATGAAAAGTGTATTAACAATTTGTTCAACGAGAAATATGATATTTATCTGCAAAAATAACCTGATCAATTATATCTCCCCGTGACGCGAACTACTAAGTTTCACATCGGAACTTACCATATTATTTCCGCACATCGTTCCCTCCAAGCTGGGTGCGATGTCCAAGTGTATCTTTCTCTTTCACAGTGTAAATCTCGACATACATCATCTGTGGCTGTTGGGTTGAATGTTTACTACCTCTGCCATATTTTAACATACCTTTAAGTAGATTAAAAATAGAATGCGGCAACTGAATTTTGCTATCATCAATATTTATATTTTCAATAATAGATGGCCTCCAATACAACCTTACGTCCAAACGTATCTGAAGATGGAGTGAAATTTCTACTCAAAACCGATCATTTTAATAAGACTCATATAAGCTCCTCCATTAAACCAA